>JAPFRF010000004.1:123238946-124626446 GCA_029282475.1 Phrynocephalus forsythii
AATCTAGTTTGTTCCAGATGTTTTGAACGCCAAGTCTCAAGCTGAAGGCAGCACAGGCAATGTAGTTCAGCCATATAAAAGCAACTGTCAGAATATCCATGAAGGATTACACAAGCCTTGCTGACTTTCTGTAACACACTTGTCCTGGACCCTGCCTGAGGTCCTCACACTAGATTTGAAGCTTGTATAGCAGGACTGAACAGACAGATCCCCACACATAGAGGTGAGGAAAGCTGTACTGATTCTATGCCACGAAACTGAGGTGCCCAAAGAGCGCATACATGACCTATCAATACTGGGTTTTCTGCCTGTAGCCAACTTATACACATGGGAATATAAGGAAAGAGGCAGCACATCAGACTTAGGCAAGCCCTTCCTCACAACCACACACAAAGTGTGAACATTGGGGTCAGAGGGCTCTTTCCTGTTCCCAAAAGAAGGGGCTCTTTCCACAAAATGAAATACACATTTTTCTTTTACTGCAAAGTGTTTCTGCTATCTAGCAGACCACATTGGCACTTGAATACTGAAATAACCAAATATACATCTGGCAAGTTCTGTAAATGAATGCTAAAATAGTCAAATTTTAAGCCTTTTACAAATTCTCAGCCAATATATTTGAATTCCAGGCCCAATGGGGTCACATGCACTGACCATCACCCAAGAACCAAAATCCACAGTCTAGATTCAGATATAATTACACACATCTGATATGTTTTTGCATTGAACTGCATAATGCCAGCAGCAAAATTTGGAGACAAAAATGTTACAAACACTGTACTGTACCTGCAGCATGTTACATCTAAGGATAATAA
Source organism: Phrynocephalus forsythii (assembly GCA_029282475.1). Lineage (NCBI taxonomy): Eukaryota > Metazoa > Chordata > Lepidosauria > Squamata > Agamidae > Phrynocephalus > Phrynocephalus forsythii. The sequence goes on from JAPFRF010000004.1 coordinate 123,239,762, forward strand.
GTGCATAACATTTGTTTAAAAACTAAAATAACAACTGGTAACATTGTTTCTGTGGTGTGTGTTCATTCAGTTGTTATAAAACAACTGGAATAATCCTTTTTAATTGTGCATTTCTGGCCATTTAGAACTTTACAGTGTTATTTTTCTAAAATAATTAAAATTGTAACTTTACAAAGAGCCAGTTCAATAATGTGGGACACTTGTAAAACATTATTAAAAGCCAACACAATGCTCTCACGAATTAATGAGTAATGCATAAGATAATGCTTTAAAAATGCAAAATATTCAAACTCTGCTGGAATGGATAATGAGAATTCTCTAGTTTCTGAAACTGCCTATTGTCAGTATTGCTGCAAAGGTAACATGCCAGTGAAAAAGTATGAGGCTGACATTCTGTACTTGCTCAGACAATGAGCACGTGGTTTTAGGGAAAGTTTCACAGGCATCCTCTGAGGTGCTCTAGTCACTAGCAGTCTGTATCAGCACCGCTGCTCCATGAACACTGGTATGCAATACTATCCACATTCAACAAAGCAAGGACTGCTTCTCAGGCAATGTCCCTAATGATCCGGGCCTCAAACTGTAATGTACTTTAGAAGTCACTAGGGTGTAGTACATATCTCTTTGAATTACAGTCATGCCTTCAGTGCAGATTCCAGCTCTTAACCTGCTTCTGTCTCTTTAAGTACATTCTAGCAGAATTCCAGGAACCAACAGGAAAAAAGTTCACCAAGACAAGAGTAGTACCAGTTTAGTAGGGAAGGAAGACCATAAATACTTTGGTGAGATAGGCTGTATAAGTAGTGTCAGTGCAAATGTTAGCTCGAAGTGGTACAGAATCCTGAAGGTCTTTACAATATGACCAGCTTTTGATACTATATCTTCCTTTATTTACAAAGAAAAGATGGAAAACCTTAAAATTGTATGTCTTGGCCCTGTTGCTGAGCATTTATAATAGTGGCTACATACTCAAATATTAGTGATTAGAAGGGATTATAAATAAAAACAAGGAATTATAAATCAGAATAACCACAACTGGAAACATTTTAACTAACAGAAAAAGCAAATGGACTGAAGATTTATAAAACATGGCATGGAAATGGATGAACAAACATATCTCATACAGTAAACTAACCAATGAAAAATATATCTCTGCTCATTGGTATCGAAGTACTAGGATGCTAATGATTAAAATGAATTAAAATGTAAAAAAAAAACCAAAACATAGTTATCTGACAAGAAACAGTTTTTAAAAATAATAATAAATGTGAGTTGGTGTTTTAATCTCCTAATGCAGTATTGTGAAATTTGCATCTGGACACAACATAACTACTTTAGGGATTGTTGGCAGTTGTTAAGCTATATTTTGTTGATCCAAAAAGATGATATTAATACAGATTGCTACAAAGCTAAGTTCCTAGTTATTCCAAACCAAACAACCCCAACAGGAGTCGCTATTATCAAATTCTTGTATTTCCAAACATTTCTTTATCTAATACATAGAGATATGTGTGTGAGTGAGGGCATGGGGGGACTATTTTCATCCATATCATAGTAAGTAATTATATAGTAAATAATTAATCTGTATGCATACCTGCAAACAAATAAATAGTAGCTTATTGCAAAAAGAAGGTCTGATTTCTGTAAGTGGACACTTATACTGAACCCACCTTCTTTCTGATGCTCCCCAATTTATTTTTAACTTGAAAAAAGGGTATTGGAGAGTGGATGCACTCTTATGTAAGCTAGCCAGAGAAAATATATTAGTAATGCACACTTGAACATGCAACTGAAAGGAGTGTGTGGCAAATGCATATGAAACTGCATCCAATGCAACTGTCTTCCTAAAATGCAAAGGATACCCCAGTGGCAAGGTCAGCTCAAATCTGAATGAAATGTGGATCATCTCTCACAGTACCGGGTAAGGTAACAGTATTCCAAGTAGCACCTGGATGTTGGAGCAGCACTCCAAGCAACACCAATTGATTGAATCTATCCATCACTTCCATTTCCCCCTGTATCCAAGTGATGCAAGGTCAGGGCATTATAGGAAGCACAGAGAGTTGTTAGCTCCTCTCATCTGTTGCTCCTTGGAATGTCAGGATAGAAATGTGAAGGGAGTGAGCATTCAGCATCAGGACATATCCCAATGCTGGGATTCTCCAAGGATATGTGGTGGTAATGTTGGCAGTCCTGTGTGGTAATTCTGTGAACATATGTGATCATGTAGGCTTTGAATGTCCACAACCTTTAAAATGTATATATGCATTAAAAGTTATCTGTATTACACTAACCTTAACTTGCTAGGCTTTCTTCTTGCTTCTTCCCAAATCCTCCATTATACACCTTTTCTGCTCCCTGTGCTTCTCAGAGATTTGGGTTATAAGTGACATTAAATTAGTAAAATAGGCATACTTTTGTGGGATTAGAGGTGTATGTGCTGGGGAGTTTTCTATTTTATTCTGTAAAATACCCCTCTTTCAGAACAAAGCACAAAGGTAATGCTTGTTATTGTTTCCGTTACTTCCTTTAATCATTTTACTGCTTACAGTTGGCCTTTAACGTACCACAACTTCCTTTTTTGTCTTGATTTGTGTCTCTTGTTGGAATGTTCACAAAACCATACTTGAAAAGAACTGAATACCAAACAGAGGAAACAGAGGTCATAAATCATTGCAGGTGTAAAATGCAACCATATACTACTGTCTTTTAGAGTCTAACATGAATGTTTTAATGTTTTTCTTCAAATTGAAGATAAGCGGGATATAAATATAATAAATAAATAATAATAAATGTATTCATCTCTGTATTCCAGCTCATACATCTGAAGGGGCAAAGTTCCATGAAAGCATGCATTAATAGCCAGCCTTTAAGGTGTTAGTATCTAAAGTGCCACAGCATTTATTTTATTTTATTTTATTTTATTTTATTTATTTATTTATTTATTTATTTATTTAGCCTCATATGTGTGCACAGACTAATGGCTATTTCTTCTAAAATCACCCAGAGTAGTGGATGTTTGCGATGATATTCACACCAACCAATCAACCAAATAAATAAATAAATAAATAAATAAATAAATAAATCTGTGCAGTCTGAGTCTACACAGTTTCCCCCACCCAACCCGGATGTGCAGATATAGCTTGCCAGGAATCCATTGTCAGGTTTATACAAAAGGCCTTCTCAGCCTGAGCTCCCTAAAACAAAAAACAAACAAAAAAGGCAACAAAATTTGCATAACTGATGTCTGGATGGGGCCGAAACCACTAACACTGAGTTCTATAGCAGCAGAAAGATGGAATTTAAATGTAGTGGAATAAATAAGCAGTATGCAGAAGGTAAAGAAGGCAAGTTTATTTTTAACCTTGTGCTTATCTAGCAGGAGTCTACTTACAGTATTTATCTGATAATAAGAGTTAAAAGAAAGTCTCACTAAAACACAGAAATCGACAAAAACTAAAAATATAATAGAAGTTTCAGAGATGTTTCCCTGCAATTAAAATATAATTATATTTATTGTAATACTAAAACACAGTTGACATCAAAAACAATTTAAATGCCTCAGTTACTAATGATAATTTTACCTATTTTAAAAAAATGAAAAACAAGCCCATCCAGTCACATTTGACCTTGGCAGACTCCCAGTTGTTGAAGCTCTTTCTGTATCAAAGAGTCCTCACTTATCAGACAATGCAACCTCAGAACATCTAAGCTACAGGCCTCAACTAAGAAACTACCTGGCATATTTTGCATCTTGTCAAGGACTTTATATCTAAGAAATAACTCCTGGCAACTTCATCTTTTTGCCCTGTTTTAATCTATTGGTGCAGCTCTGAAGAAGAGGGATTCTGCCCTCTAAATATTAGCAAATTTTTGTTATTTTTCTAGTAGCCTAAAGGCATCACCTGTTAACAATTACAACAACAACAGCAGCAACAACAACAATACCTTTATTATTATTATTTATTATTTATTTGTTGAATTTATACCCCACTTATCTACTATGTACTCTAGCGGCTTTACGAGTCAATGTACAATGACTGAAAAACAAAACAAATAAATCACCCTATACAAAGTGGCACAAACTAAGAAATTAAAAACAGGCTGAGTCAGATTAAGCATCCCTTTTTTAGCCCTTTCCCACCCAACATGTGTACCATCCCACTTTCCCACCCCCACGCAATCCCACCCCCATCCCACTAGCAACCCCTCAGTCTCATTGCACCCTGTGTACTTGACACAGAATGCGCCACCCCACAGGTCAGTTCTTCTAGACTTGTCCTGGGATTATTTCCCATTCAGCAGGCTGACAGCCCATGGATAAAAACTGTTCTTCAGTCTGTTGGTGCGGCAGGCGATACTACGATATCTTCTGCCTGACGGCAACAAGGTAAAGAGGTTTCTCTACTTTTGTGTTTGGTTTTTATAATGGCTATATGGCTCCTCAACGTGTTTTGCTTCTACTGAAAAGAGACCATGTCAGTCTCCCTCAGCAAGGAGTTCCAGACGTGGGAGTGGTCACAGAGACAGCCTTATCTTGCACACTCACCAGATACAGAGCAATCAGACAGCTGGGAGGACCTGCATTGGGCATCCATTACTTCCACAAACATGCAAAACAAAATTATAATCTTCTTCATGTTATCATAAATTATCTTAAAATATCATGGCCTTCTCTTTATTCACAAGAATGCACCTGTTTGCTCACCAGCAAGCATCACTGAGAGTATGGAGGAAATCTGCTATAAGTGAACCATGGTTGTTCTAGAACAGGCCTGCCCAACAGGTAGAACACGGGCTACTGGTAGCCCATGAAGGGTTCAAAAGTAGCCCTCTGGCCATCAATAAAAAACTGAGGGGATACGTTCTCCACTCCTCCCTCCCCCCATCCCAAGGACCACCACTGCCCCAGCAAAGTTCCGGGTCTGCCAGTCCACTGTCTCAGCCGAGCGGGGCAGTACAAGTGCCATGGTACATTGAAACCTGTTCCCTCCAGAACATATTAACTGGTTTTCAATGCATTCCTACGGGAAACCGCTGCTCTACTTACAAAGGTTTTTAGTTATGAGCATATGCTTGGAACAGATAAAATTCGTAAGTAGAGGTTTTAGTGTAGTAGCCCTCAGGCACTTTGGGCCAGAAAAAGTAGACCTTGGCCTGTTCAACACTGAACAGCCCTGTTCTAGAACAAAGGAACTTAATGACTTAACTCTACAGTTTCTTCCTGCATGGACACTATGACTCAGCTTCAAGTACAGTATGAACACTGCAACAGCCCTTACCCCATATGTTTAAGGAAGAGTACAAGAACTGTGATGTGACTACAGATGTTACCCTACAAGCCCTTTACCATACAGCTTTTGCCTATATTAACCTGTGGTGGGAAAACTGGGCAAATGTCATAACATAAAGTCAGTCAGTATAAGGAAACAGGAACACAGCTGATAAAATTGATCTATCACACTCAAACTTATCATTCTAACTTGAAAATCCATAGTTAGTTAAGCTGAGGAGCTTATATGTAAGATATGGCTCTATGGCTATGGCATTCTGTGTGGCATTTTTTTTACTGGATGTCACCAGAACTAGGATCAAGAATATAATCTTAAGTATGCCATTAAATAGTAAGTGACTATTGGCTTACTCACTTTGAAGCACTGTTTGTTATCCAGATATCCGATCTCACCTGACTTAATATTTGCAGCTTTCAATGTGCATAAAGTGGGTCCACAGATCCCTTTACCAGAGCTAAGCAGGGTCGGCCCTGGTTAGTACTTGGAGGGGCGACCACCAGGGAATACCAGGTGCTGTAGGCGCCTGGAGTAGGAACTGGCAAGCCACTCCAGTATTCCTGCCAAGACAACTCCATGGGCACGGGGTCACAAAGAGTCAGTCATGACTGGAATGACGCAACACATACACATTCCTGGATCAGCACTGAGGAAGAAATTTGTACAGGTTGCACCTGACTACTTAAAACTGCATCCAGCATTCCACCATGCTACCAGAAACACATGCAATCTCATCAGATTTGGGAAGCGAAGCAGCATCAGGCCTGGTTAGTATCTGATGCAAGATTATTTAAAAACATGAAAGAATATCCAGGCAATACTAGGAAATGATACTGTCTGAAACCTATAAAGTGGTGCTTCCTGTATAACGGATAGGAGTGAGTTAGAAAAGAAACCCTCTGACTTAATATTCTGCAGCTTTTAATATGTCTAAGAGGGTCCACAGATCCCTTCACCAGAGTACTCCACTGCTAGCTAGCAAACAAGAAAGCACACTATTATTTGAAGGAGTGATCAGGTTGTGTATCACATATTGGCTGAAATCCTCTTGCTTAGCATTGTAGGTCACACTTGAGTAGGCTCACTGAATTCGTTGGGATATAGTGAGTCAGCTCCTCTGGATGTTCTATCAGTATAAATGGGCCTATTCTAGTTGCAAGTTACTTTAGCGTTCTAAGTCACAACTGAATTAGACCATTTGAATCAATGAAATTTACAAATCCTGTGTTACTTACAATTAGAGATGGGCACGGAACAATTTTTGTTTCATTTTTTTGTTTTTCGTTCCATTCCCTAACGAAAAGAAAAACGAACTGCTCCTTCAAAGAAAAATGAAACAAAATGAAACGAAAATTTTCAGTTTATTCCGTTTTGTTTTTCATTTCCCCATAGGAATGCATTGAAGCAATGCATTACTATGGGAAACTGCTTTTAAAACCCTGCACCATTCCCCTCTAATGCACCCAATCAGGTGGGGGAATGATGCGGGCTTTTTAAACTGTTCCCCCCATCAAAGCAAGTGCAGATCAGCTCGTGTGTGGGGCTTGCTTAGAAGACTAAAACAAAGTTTTAAAACCCTGTGCTCCCCCCCCCCCATGCACCCAATCAGGTGGTGGAAAGTATGGGCTATTAAAACTTTTTTTTGCCAGCCACTGAAGCCCTGTGTGTCAGATCGGCGCTTGGGGAGGGCAGCTACACTGGCTTCCCAACCATTTTCAAAGGGCTCCCACCGAGCTGTCATTGGCTGGACCCCTTTTAAAATGGCCCAGTTGGCACCAGGGGAATCCCCTGGTGGCGACTGGGCTATTTTTAAAGGGGTCCAGACGATGACAGCTCAGCAGGAGCCCTCTGAAAAGAGTTGAGAACCCAGTCAGCTCAATGACAGAGGGCTCGAGCTGCACCCCTGGTCCAGTCGGCAGCCCTCTGATTTTAAAAGGGGTCCAGCCAATGACAGCTCGGCAGGAGCCCTCTGAAAACGGTCAGGACGCCAGTTTTGGGCTCTTGTGCTGGTGTCCCGACTGCTGCTTGCTTCGCTGGCAAAAAAAAAAAAAAAAAAGGTTTAAAACCCTGCGCCTTTCCCCCCAATTGGGCACATAGAAGGGGAATGGGACGGGGTTTAAAAAAAATGAAAAACAAAAATAAACAAAAAACAAAATGATTTTTAAAAAATCATTTCAAACAAAACAAAATGGGGGGAAACAAAATGAAAAATGAAATGAAATGCTATTTTGGCATTTCGAGCTCATCATTACTTACAATGTTAAGCAATAGGATTTCTGCCTGTTTTTTAACTGATCTGTGGATGCATGCTTTATAAGCTACTGTTTATGACATATTCCTAGTGTTTGAGTTCCACTGGTGAAACCCCGTTGCTTAGTTATACAAAAAGTATAACTTTTGGAAGAATACTGGCATAAATTAAGAAGTCCCTATAGATATTATAGGTTGTGTGACAAGTTGCATGACAGATAATGTTGGTGAAGATTCCTTGATGTGTGGCAGTTTGCTTCCAAACTCTCTCTCTCTGTGTGCATGTGTAATTCTTATTCTGCAGAATAAGAATTATTAAGTGCAACTTATAATGACTCTAAGCCCAATAAATACACTTATGTCTGCAAGTGTGGATATATTTGACATGGCACAGACATTGGACTATGCCTTGTTACCACAAATAGTGCCACAGACTATTGTGCTTACCATTTTCCAGTCCACCAATCTGATAAACTAATTCTGGCATCATAATTTCCCTTATTCAGTGCAGGGGATCATTTCCGGGGGGGGGGGGGTTATACAAGAAGTTGTGTTGGTCTTTAAGATAACCATCAGGATGATAGAGAGGGGAGGAAGATGAAAAGCAGAGAATGTCTACAAATTCAATCTATTAACTAGCTATGTACATATCTAATTAAGAGAGGCTTTGATAGTAATAATTTGATTTTGAGCTAGACAGAAGGAGACTGGCATGTTTTTTGTCCTGTTGTGTAAGTTGCTGCCTCTGCTCACCCTCACTAAAATTTCTGGTTTGGCTTGTTGTAAACCATGAAACCATAATCACACTAAACAAAATGCTAAGAACTCATTGGGACGAGGACCAAAAATATAGATGTTTCTAAAAGCTATTACAGTAATATTTTATCTTGTATTGTATTTTGGTCTTTCTGTGCTTGACTCTTCCTTGACATCATCTTATTGTCTTTCAAGAAAACCAAACTATTTTAAATTATAGTTCACCATTACTCGATTTTAACAAACTATTTCTAAAACATTCATTTGCCATTGTGTCCTTTTCACCAAGTTACTCATGTACGTTTGTTTAATCATGGAAACCTGCTCTTCCTAATATACTAAGAGTCAGAGAACCTCAAAGTGGGTGCTGACACGGAATATAAAGCCATTTTCTAGTTATCTGCTGACTGGTGAACAGAGTGAGATAGGCCTTCCACCCTAACAGAGCTTGGTCCTTCTGCTCACCAGACTGCTTACAACATGCCATGCAACCAGAGTTGGAATGGATCTCTTAGGTCCACCCATCTAACCAACTATGAAGGAAAACTCTAGTAAAATGAAGTAGAAAGAAGAGGATTTCAACAGCCTCTGTGAAAATAATAAAATGACAATAGATACTATTCATGGAATGACTATCAGGTATAGCCTATTGTAATTATGTTGGAGGATAAATCAGTATACAGTAACCCCCTGCCTTTTCGTAGTTCGTATACTGCGGTCTTCCTATGTCGTGGGACTGCAGTATATGAAAAAAAGCCCACTGGAGTAAGCTGGAAAGGCCTGTTTCAGGCCTCCTGCACTTATCCCAGGCTTGGCGCTTCCACAAACAGGCCTCCATGTAAGGAAACTCAGGGGTAGGAGCGTCTCTGGCTGAGAATCGCCTGAGTTCCTGTGGGTTCTTCTAAAGAAATGGCCTGAGGGCATCAATTTAATGAAATCCCTTTATTCACTATTCTAAGTTACAAAAATGAAAAAAAAAACCCTCATAAAAATAAATGAAAATCAATGAAAAATATAAAAATGCTTATCAGATACAATCATATAATATGTCCTGAACATAATAAAGCCTATGATATTCTCACTATCTTAGATACTTTGAAAATTACAAGCCTAAACTGGATAGGTCTAAATCTAGCTGACTACATCTTGAAGCCGGATTCCAAGCAAGCCTCTCTCTCACAGACTTAAGTATAAACTTCTCTTTTCCCAGCTCCAAGCAGTTTCCAGGGGTCACGTGAAACAACTGTCCAATGGTAGCTGTCCAATTTTCTCTAACTTGGCTTATTATGTCTGCCCTCTTGTATTCCTTAGATAAGTGTCTAAGACAAAGCTGTACATGTGCAGTTAATATTGAGCCTTATAAATCACACTATGTCCCATCATCCTAATTCCGTTACACACCCACCTTTGAGAAATAAAAATGTTGAATGCTATTTAATATTTTTAAGCAACACCAACTACATGCTACATACAGCTACATGCTACATAAGTGTATATATAAAAAGCATTTCTGAGTCATCCGACATGCCTAGAAAGGCTCTCAGAGGCCCCCAAAGTGCTTTTCAAGTGATCTAGAGGTCTCTTCCTGTTTTCCGGAAGTCACCTCCAGTTTGTGGGGAAGCCCTTTTGGAACCTCTGACAAGCCTGGAAAGGCCCTTGCTGGCCCATTCAGGGCAGCACCAGACTGGGGATAAGTACAAGAGACCCCAGTTCAGCCCCCCACCCCCAGGCCTGACCTGACCTGCATCCACATATGGTGGATTTTCAATTATTGCCGGTTGGTGGGGAATTACCGTATGGCTTACTTCATAAAGTGTTACATTGTAGTTGCAGCTTTTGGTTTATTATTCTTGTTTAACTCATGTTATTACCTCTCTAAGAGGGAGTCAAATGACCGGAGAAAAGGAACAGATAACAATGAAATAAAGTATGCTTAAATACTGCCCCGTAGTACTTATAGCACTCTCGAGGCAGTTTCCAGTATAATTCTACAGATTACACATTGCCTCCATCGCATTGCTGGGTTCTGTACTCAGTTTACTGATCTCAGAAGGATGAAAGGTTGATTCAAACTTGAACAGGCTACCTGAACCCAGAGTTGAACTTATGACATGAGCCGAGTCTTCACTGCAGTATTGCAGTTTAAACCACATGCCTCAAAGTTTTTATTAACTTGCACTAATTTTGTCACACAAAACCAAAGCCTCACCTCCTTCACTGCAAGTCTGGTGAAATTGTGACAATGCATTTCTTAAAGCCTGAATGCCTGCAAGGAAATGCAGTAATAACTGAACACTACTGCTGCAAGAATCTTCTCAAAATTCCATTTTCCTTGTATAAGAAAAACTGGATTGTACAGATTGCTGCAGCATGCAGGATTAAGCAATGTGTTAGAGGCTGTGTGGTGCCATTAATAGGATGCCAAATAGGACAGACTTGCATGACAGGTGAGAAACAATGTATCAGAACAGAATGAGGAGAGGGATGAGATGGGTTTCAGCCATTACATGTATAAGTCTACTTTCAAATACATGGATTGTTACTTTTTCCAGCTACTACTGAAATTAATTTTCACACATCACTTATAATACCATCATGTACATATTTAACCAATGGTAAGTTCTAATTAATTCAATGGCTACAGAAACATATAGGGGACTGCAGCACTACTTTTATATGTAGCAATCCACTTTTGGATTTTGGGACTGGATTTATTAGAAAACCAAATGATATAATAATGGGACAGAAAAGATTCATATAAAGCCAAGAACTTGCCCTGCTCTGAGCTACAGGGAGCAAAAACCATCTAAAGAGCATTGTAGTTTGAGGTATAAATTAGTAAAACACAATAGATGTGACTTAATATAAAGACTGTGCACATAGTCAATGAATACACTTAGCAGAGGGAAAAAGGAACACATTTTTCTTCTAGCTGTTGAAACAGTTTACCACTTGCATTGTTTCTCTACAGACCAGAATTATGGTCAATATAACTTGACAAGATAAAAATTGGCTGTTACTTTACAGTACAATCTTGCACAAGGTATTCAAGAGGGGTGCAATTTTGTTGGCCTAGAGTTAACATTTGCCTTGGTTTTGTAGATCTGTCCCTAAACAGTATTTAAGCATTCTTTTGTAGCTTAACTCGATTGCACTGTGCAGACGATAATTAGTGGTGAGCATTAAATAGTCCGTGTTGTTCCCTGATTAGGGGAATCTGTCTATGGGGATATTGAGCAGTAGCCCTCTTATTTTTTAACAACTAAACCCCAAGTTTAAAAAGAAAAAGAGGGGTGGGGAAGCAGTTTTTACTTTTATAATAGATATTCTGAAATATGTTTTGGATTGCTTTGACTTTTAGAAAAATAACACAACCACACCTTCTAGTTTTATCAATAGTTTAAGTATGTATGTTTTATAAAGACTAATTTGTTTCCTGCTTATTTCTGCTCTTTTACTTGTTATGTGTCATCAAGTAAAAACCAATTTATAATGACCCCAAAAGGGTACTGAATGTAAATAGGATATTTAAGAAGAGATTTTACAACTTCAGCCTCCCAGTGAGTTCCCATGACTGAGTGAGGATTTGAACCCAGGTCATCTGAATCCTAATCTGTCACCCTATTCACTACACCACACCTCAGAGTCATAAAACCACACTTAGCATATCAACATATCCCGGCCTCAGAGCCATAAAACCATACTTAACATATCTATAGACCCTGACCAAATCCTCCTTCCCACCATCTCTACTAATCAACTCACCCTCCTCTTCTCCCCCCTCTTCCCCTTCCCCCTTTCCTATCTACCCCACCAACTCTATATACTACAGCAAATGAAGATCTGGTATGAAATGTACCATATATCCCATCATATATTATATTGCACACCTCAATCTGCTGCTGTATATCTGTGTACACAAAACGTTACATTAAAATATGAAAGTTAGCCTTTAAGGTGCCACATGTTTTATGTCTTTTGTTTTGTTTTGTTTTTCTTTGATTTTTGCCTGAAATTCTTGAAAAGACTAGCACGGCTACCATCTCTGAAACTTATACTGTGCAAGGCACTGCATAGCGGAGATCCATCAACCTCATGAAGAAGCTTGCACAAGTACAAACTGACATCATGTTCCTCACCAAATGCAAACAAGAAGACTGCATCCCATAAGGACTCAGAATAATAAATCCTATTTTCACATACTATGACTCAAAGACTTTTTCCACAACAATGATAAAAACGAGAATGAAAACATTGCAGCTGTACCCCAATACACACAACAAGATGTAGAAATATCCCAACAACATGAGGATACTACTACAATTCCATCTGCATTGGACTCCCCCAGAAGGCCGCAACAAAGAACTTGACCTCTACATTGAATGTTTCCACCACCAGGCCAGGACTGAGATAATCAACAAGGAAAAACATTTAACATATAACCTCACAAAAACAGAACGTGATGCTATACACAGCCTCAGGAGCAATCCCAACATAGTGATCAAAGAAGCTGACAAGGGCGGTGCTGTAGTCATCATGGACAAATCAAACTATACACAGGAAGCCCAAAGACAACTATCTAACACCAAATTCTACCAGCCCCTAAACACATATCCAACTACCAAATACCAAAAGGAATTACAGAACCTCATGAAAGACCTCTCTGGAAAAACGTACATGAACAAATCCTGCAGAATACACCACAGGAACTTCAACCAGCAACCTTCTATCTCCTACCAAAAATACATAAACAAGGTAACCCTGGTCGACTGATTGTATCAAGCATCAACACCACCACAGTTGGAGCATCTGGATACTTGGAAAACATTCTCAAACCCTATTCTACCAATGCAACAGTTATGTAAGGGACACCACAGACTTCCTAAGGAAACTTCAGTCCATACAGAAACTTCTCGATAATAACATCCTAGCTACAATGGATGTAGAGGCTCTCTATACCAATATACCACACAAAGATGGACTGCAAGCTATCACAAACACCATCCAAAACAAGGAAGAATCCAAAATAATCTCCACTCTCTGTGACTTTGTGCTCTCACACAACTATTTCTCTTTTCACAATAAAAACTACCTCCAGATCAATAGAACCACAATGGGCACTCGCATGGCCCCACAATACGCAAACATATCCATGGCTAACCTGGAACAACGCTTTCATAACCACTGCACCCAGAAACCATTTCTCTATTTGAGATACATTGGTGACATTTTTCTGATCTGGACCCATGGAGAGGAATCCTTTAAAAATTGCACTTCAGTAGTTTTCACTCAAACATCACTCACCCTGGAACAATCCACACAACAGGTGAACTTTCTGGACACCACTGTGAAACTACAACATGGGCATCTTAGTACCACACTGTACTGAAAACCAACTGACCGGTAGGTATATCTATCTGCATTCTTCAAGCTTCCATCCTGAACACACAACAAAATCAATCATATATAGCCAAACACTTAGATACAACCACATCTGTTTTGACCCACATGATACGGATTCCAAACTTAGGGATCTATAAAATGCTTTCCTCAGACTACAGTACCCAACTCACATGATTAAGGAACAAACCAACAAAGCAAGATACATACCCAGAGATAACCTGCTGAAAGACAGATCCAAAGGGCCAAATGACAGAACACCACTGGTTGTCACTTACAGTTCACAAGTGAGACCACTCACACACATCTTAAATGATCTCCAGCTCATCCTTGACAAGAACACATCACTCTCCAAAGCTCTTGGTGGGAGACCCATACTTGCCTACAGACAACCTCCAAACCTCAAACAAATACTTATTCACACTAGATTACAAAACAGCAACATGGACAATGGAACTAAACCTTGCCACAAACCCTGATGCCAACTCTGCCCACACATCTACTCTGGCAACACAATCACAGGACCCAACAATGTCACATACAGTATCAAGGGCAACTCCACCTGCTCCTCAACCAATCTGATCTAAGCCATCTTTTGCCAACAATGCTCATCTGCACTCTACATTGGACAAACAGGACAATCTCTAAGAAAACACATCAATCGACACAAGTTTGACATAAGAAACCACAATACACAGAAACCTGTCTCAAACCATTTCAGTTTACCCAGACACTGCTTGAAAAAGAAAATTTGTGATCATTCCATGCCTAACAAATGGATCAATTATTTGAAGCCACGATCATATCTAAGCCGATAAAGTTCTACCATTATTACACTTTTGATCCATTTATCTTGAATGTCTATATTATTGGGTTACCCATTCTACCCATTCTACCTTATTGGGTTAGATCCAAAATTGTACCTAAGTGTGGACTTATTAAAAATAATGGAATGTAAGTTCAAAATGATTCTCTACAGTCCTGCCCCCCCCCATGGATCTACTCCAAGTATGGCCATGTCTTGACCCAACTCATTGTTCAAATGTTACACTTATACAGATAAGTGATAATACAGTGCAACAGTGTTGTTGTCAGAGTGAAGGTAGAAATCTAGCTAGATAAGATGAGTGAAGGCCACTTCAGTTGGTGCTTGGTCAGCTGAAACCATACCCTGCTCCCAACCTTGGGAACATTAGAAATTGCTTAGGACTACCTTCACTTTCACCTAACTTTGTGTTGGCATAGTGGCTGGATCTCTGGGGTAGAAAGGCTTGGATATGATACAACCAAGCTCTTTTCTTGCCCCACCCCGTTTCACTCCCCTTTTGGCTCTTCTGTTGGCTGGTCGTAGCCAGCACAGCATTTGTATGAACAGACCCTTCTGCCAGCAGACCTCTGAAATCAGCCATAACAACTAACTTCTGCCAAATCAAAAGAATTTCTGCCAGCACAAGGGCAGTTGCAGTGGCATAAGAGGGTTCGGCGCATTCCAAACATACTATGGACAACATGTCTTTTGAGTTAGTATTATAGGGAAACTCACTGCACCATTCTTTTGCCCCTAATGTGATTTGAATGACATCACAACATTAGAAATGCAGTGTAAATGGCTGGGAATATGAGCTGAGCATTCCCAGTTCAGATTTTAAATCAGCGCACTTAAAAGATGGTAATGAGAAAGGTACAGCTGCCCCCCAGCTCTGCTTTCTTTTAAAAATACTGTATGTAGATACTTAAAATCGGTATCAACCTTTTTACAAGGCTGTTGAAAGGGTCATTAGGATAATACTTGTAAAACACCTTGCATATACCAGACCACTAGAGATTAAATATAATAAAGCATGTGTGAAGAATGAGTCCAACAGATATCACTCATCAATATACCTGAAAAAGCATGATTAAGGGCTTCTGTATGGAATGAGAGATGTATGTGTACCTCTGCTACACCACACTGGTTGACTTGCTAGTACATACAAATGAAATCTGAAATTATTTGCGAGGACGCAAAACAATATTTAGTGAATTGAGAGCGGATTCAGAATTGTATCTTTTGCAACAATATCCTGATGTGACTTATTTTGCCATCAGCATACATATCCCCTATAACAGTGGTGGCGAACCTTTGGCACTCCAGACATTTTGGACCACAACTCCCAGAATTCCGAGCCTAGATTGCCAACAACCAAGGACTGTGGGAGCTGTGGTCCAAAACATCTGGAATGCCAAAGGTTCACCACTACTTACCTATAATAAGCAACAAACCCCAAACTGTAGTTTTAAAAAAAGGTTAAAGCAAGAAAGCAGAAAAAAAAGAGGATAGGATTTCATATCAAAATTGGATAGGTCGGGAATAGAAAGGTTAGGACAGATCCAGGAGTATGCTCCATCTGTGAATCTTGTCCTTCAATGGGAGTGTACCCCAATTCAAAAGAAGTCACAGAAGTGATCCTTGGCTGCAAATCCTGCTGACCAAAAGTATTTCTGTTTGCTCTGGATTAATTATTAGAATGATAGGCCACATCTGGGGTACTGTGTCCAGTTCTGTGCACCTCAATTTAAAAAAGGATGTTGACAATCATGAATGGGTCCAGAGGAGGGCGACCAAGATGATTGAGGCCCTGGAAGAAATGTCTTATGAGGAGCAGCTTAAGGAGCTGGGAATGTTTAGCCTTACAAAAAGAAGACTGAGAGGGAATATGATAGCTATGTTTAAATATTTGAAAGGATGTTGCATTGAAGAAGGGACTGGTTTGTTTTCCATGGTTTCAGAGACTAGGACGCGGACAATGGTCTCAAACTACACAAAAAGAGATTCAATGTAAACATTAGGAAGAACTTCATGACAGTTAGAGCTGTTCAGCAGTGGAATATGCTGCCATGGAGGGTGGTGGAGTTTCCTGCTTTTGGAGGTTTCTAAGCAGAGGCTTGATGGCCATCTGTCGGAAATATTGTGATGGGAGTTCCTGCATGGCAGGGGGTTGGACTAGATGGCCCGTGAGGTCTCTTCCAACTCTGTGATTCTATGATTCTATGATCCAGCTAATCAATAACTTCATGTATCTGTTCAGGTTCTCCCATGTCTGGTTCCTCACACTGATCATGGATAAGACAGTTGGCTATTATCAGCATAGTGATGACCATAACTCAATACAGTGGTACCTTGTATAATGGAATTAATTCATTCCAAATGAAATTATGTTAAGCAAATTTTACTTTATACAAATTTCCCATAGGAATGCAGCATTGAAAATGGAGTAATCTCTAATCATGACCATTTTTATGTTGTACGGATTCGCCCCATAGGCGATTCAGTTAAGCTAATTTCCCCTATCTCCGGAATGTTTTATGTTGCACTGATTTTATGTTATACAAACCGTTTGTTCTATGAGGGTCCACTGTATCTCTGAATAATCTTTTTTTAGCTATTTGACTTAAATATTAAATAGCATGAGGAATATGATGACTGCCTAACTCAGAATTACTGGACTATTAAGAAAAAACAAAAGAAAAGATTTACCACAGCAATGTAGTTCTCAGATAAAATCTCAAAACAGGGGCAGTCCGATAATGAATGCAAGACATGGGAGAGCCACTGAAATGCCATAAATAGGTGAGATATGAAGTTCCATAGGACTCTTCATCAGTCCAAACATTCCAGAGTAAACAGCAGGAACAATTTTCTACTATGAGACAAATACAGGAAGCCCATGCATGTTGATAAAGGGCAATGGAGGATTCACTGAATGGCTGGCACTCTTTTGTCTCGAGTGATGGAAAAAGTCAATGAACTCTACATTCCCTGAGGCAAAATCTTTCTGCCTTGTTGGAGTCTGATTCCAAGAGTCATGGGAAGAACATCTGGTTAAATGTTTGAACTATCTGCCTTAATCCTAAATTTTATAATCAGCTTTACTCAATGAAAAGTTCCAGGTAATACTTGTTTTATTTGCAACTTTTTGGTGATCGAATAAGGGTATTCTCCATTTTTCTATGATGAAACCTAATACTGCAGCCACACTTTGGTTTGATCCTTACCTTTGCAGTGTTTATCTTGCAACTTCCCAGCTACAGATCCTGCAGCTGCTATACTCAGCGTAATTGATTTCCGATTTTTCTATTGCACTCACAAAACTCTACCCTATGCTCTGAAATACTCTGCCATATCTAGAGTACTGAAGCTCTTGAAAGCTTATGTGGTTGTGATAAGCCACCCATTTTGAGATGTTGCAACATCTTAAAACATTTTTTTAAAAAAGCCTCAATTGGAATTCCTGGGATATTAGGTGCCCCCCTTGAATTGAACAAGGGAGGGGTACTTAACTCCTTAATTTGGGAGTGAGTCTTCCTTTCCTTGCTCAGATCATCTTGAATTTGAAACAGGTTTATCTAGCTGGTTTGTTCCTCACTTGCTTAGCACCCACATTGAATCTGATACGGAAAACCTAAGAATGACCACCATGGTATCACAAGGTATACAAAACAGAAATATGTGCTTGCAGGTCATCTATTTTTCACAGCCATATGCCAGTGACCATATTGAGATGTGATCTTTAGAAGTCCAACACAAGCACCATCATAAAATAGCATATTCTTTTGAAGGAAACAACTACAAAGAACTGCTGTCTGGTTTCTTGTTTAGAAGTTAAAGCTTCAATCCTGAACCCAGTGACCTGACTGAATTCAGTGAAGCAAAGTTCTTAGCTATATTTATATGAAAGCCATTGTTAATGTATTTCAACTCATCTACTACAAGTCTAGAAGAGGAAGGAGATTGCCTATAGTGACTCCTGTAGTCAAATATACATACAATTTTACTATAAGCACTACCAGTCAACCAATCAATATGCATTATCACATAAAATATTTTCATTTAATTTCTCTAACATCATTTACATGTGCAAGCCAAAACTGGGGACGTTTGACCCTCCAAAAACAGTTGGGCTGGTAGTTAAGTTGAATGTTCTAGGATTCCCAGTGTGGTGTTTTGGATAAGAGTGATGAACTAGGATTCTGGAGAACAGGATTCAGATCCCCCCTTGGCAATGGAAATCCACAGGAGGGGGTGGAATTGGTAAAACTTACCATGAAAGCCCTATTAAGGTAGCTATAGGCTGTTTCCAACTTGACAGCACAAAACACATATGGTACACTCTTGGTATGCAGAAAGAAGGTGAGTTCATATGACATATCAATCACTCTCTGAACGCAGAGATACACGTATAGCCCTTTAAACCAGTCACAACTGACTTTACTAAAAGCAAATCAAGCAGTCAAGAGGCTAAAAAGAGCTTTGATTTGTATTTTAATGTTAATACCATCCTGGCTTTTGAAGCCACGATCAAATCGTGTATTGTTCCCAATACTGCTGTTTTTGTAGCTCTGGTGGTGATATTTCTGAGATATGCAATTTCTTGGAACATTGTGTGAAATTTCTCGATTGTTCCCAAAGTCCAAATGACTATGGGAGCCACTGAAGTGTGTTGCATACATAAGCGAGATGTTTTGATCGCCAGGTCTCCGTATTTTTGTTAGTTTTTCCAGTTCTTTACCTTCAACTCTGGCATGCCCTGGAACTGCAATGTCAATGATCCAGACACTTTTTGTTCTATTACCACTGTGTCTGGTGTGTTATGTTCAAGGTCTGTCAGTTTGGATTCAAAAATCCTGTAAGGGCTTGACTTTGTCATTTTCTAACATCTTCTCTACCTGATTTTCTGGAGGCTGGCAATGTATAGTTTTTGCACAGTGACCAGTGCTGCTGGTGCTACTGCTATTATTATTATTATTATTATTATTATTATTATTATTATTATTATTATTATTATTATTATTATTATTATTATTATTATTAATGTGTCAACAGCTATTATCTGAGATTTAATTACTGCCTGAAGCCCGGTAACACATCATGGCTCTTCAACAAAACATTTTGCATCAGACAAAGCTATAGGAAACAAGCATTTGAGATAGGTTCAACAATGGGTTGAAATGATTCACATTATGGTACACCACCCAAAGCCATCAAATACTGCTGTTTAGAAAACGACAGCGAAATAGTTAACAGACATATGCTGTATAATTAGGAGATGCATTAATGATTATGAATAGTAAATGATGTGGTGCAAGGAAAAAAACTACTCAAAAGGGACATGTACCTATCTTACATGTTTGTTAGTAACTGTATATAACTTGAGATTTCTGCTTTTAAGAATCCTGCATTATTGGGGTAAATACTTCCAAGGGTACATCAAATTGTAATCTTTCATACGACATCCATCAAACCAGGCTGGAGATTTTGACAAACATTAAACACAGTAAGGAGGCAATTATGTATGCATGATTTAATCTGCAACTAATTAATATGCAAATTTATTCATATGTTAGTTACTAAATTAAAAATGCAAAGAAGCCCTTATGGTGATTCTCAAATTTTTTTTGCACAAACAGAACATTTAAAATGTAAGAAAATGAAGTTTTTTTAAAAAAACTGCAACATACTTTTAGCCTTTTAGAAACCTGTTGAATGGGGAAGGTTAAAATATTTACTTTAATATGAGAAAAGGATAATAGAGTGCTAATCTCATGTGAGAACGTGGTAAAAGAAAGGTTAAACATAACGCTATCAAAGTCTTAAGAGATGTACTCTAATGATCGAACCCGTATTCTAAATCCAGTTCATTCAACTCACAAAGATTCTGAACAGACAATGTTTTTCTGACTAACGTTTTCTTATTTTTATTTTTTACAAGGGCTTCTTGTTCCTTAATGATGAATTACTGCAAATTCCCTCATTTCGGTTGAAACAAGATATTGGTATTATCAGTCTGGGCTTACTAATAGTTTGGTAGTGAGCAGACACCCTAGTCTTCTTCATCCGAATGCACCTTAAATAAATGGGGGAGACTAGGTTTTGTTTTGTTTTTGAAAAAGGTATTGGGGGGGAGGAAAGGCCATAAATACTGCTTCTGAATTTGATTCCAGATGCATCTTGAAAGACAGACAATAACAGAGAACAACATGGAAGTATCAAAAACCTCTCCTACACAGAAGAAACTGCTCTTCCAAAGCACTCCTAATTCTGAAGGTGATACTTGCTTATAATAAACACTGAATGTTCACAACATGGGCTACACAACACATTCAACTATTGTAATATATTCTGCCATGCAAGGATATTAATGTATTAAGGATATGCTACTTAAACATTTAATCCTTCTTTTTGTTCACAAACGCTCATTTATACTAGTGTGTATAAGACAGAGGAATCCAAAAGAAGCAGAGTTCTGATCCCTGGAATCATAATTACAGCTAGCACCTCCAAGCTGATTCATGGGGTACATTTTGACTTGCAGTTCCCTGGACGTCACAGATGTACACATATGCGTAGGCACATACACAGATACTGTACAGACACAACACAGACTCGTACAGTACATTACCACAAAAAGTCAAAGCAAAACTCACTACAACCTCTATACCAGTGTTTTTCAACCTTTTTTGGGCAAAGGCACACTTGTTTCATGAAAAAAATCACGAGGCACACCACCATTAGAAAATGTTAAAAAATTTAACTCTGTGCCTATATTGACTATATATAAAGTAATTCTCTTGAATAGGAATCAAATAAACACAAAGTATTTTATAATTACTTTATTATGAAATAGTAAGTAAACAGAAATATGAAAAATTATAAAATACTTTATTCAGTGCGCAACCTGGGCCTGTTTGGCTGAACACAAAGCTGATATTCTTCAGCTTTTCCAACGGCACACCAGGCAACATCTCGCGGCACACTAGTGTGCCGCGGAACAGTGGTTGAAAAACACTGCTCTATACTACACTTCATGCCTCCAGCTTTTTACAACATGTTTTTATGCCAAGGGGGTAACAGTATGCTCACTCTAGGTCAGTGTTGGCAAACTATGGCACGGGTGCCAAAGGTGGCACTCGGGAGCCCTTTCTGTGGACACCTGACATATTCCTTCACAACCACCTGAATTCAGTTTAAATTGCTGTATTGGCACTTTGCAAAAAAATAGTGGGTATTGAATTGCAGTTTGGGCACTCGGAATCTAAAAGGTTCGCCATCACTGCTCTAGGTCATCCTTGGCAGTTCAACAAGAGGTGGTAAAAACTGCTTCACTGGGTCAATAACTCTGAGATTAATATACAAACAAACAAGACAAAACAAAACAAATGCCCAAATCACAGAAGAAGGACTTCACTTGGTCTTTCCTTTGAACGGAACTCAATGAACATTGTAGCCTAGAAATGGGAAAGGAGGATAAATTTAATAGAAAAGAAAAGCTGTTTGTTAAACAGGGAATAATAATGTGATGTGCTGAAAGAGAAAGGATAAAGAGGAAAGTTAGTAACTATGAGAACAGACATAGATGTTGTAATATAAACCCATATTTAAAATACATGCCAATTTATAGCCCTTGTAATACCAATAAGGACCAGTCACACTGCTATTTAAGACTCCTAAAATATCTCCCCCTTCATGCCACCATTGTTACAAAGTCCTATGAATTTTTCTCTCCTTGGATGGAACTTTCTCCTTTGGAGAAAGAATTTGTAAATACTGTGCACCATATACTGCTTTGACACAGGATAGGTACTAGATTTCTTCAAGGTTTACTGTGCTGCAACTTGATATGCAAGACTCTGTTTCTGTTAAGACCTGAAATGAATGTAAGGCTTTTAAGAGCTTAAACGTACACATTTGTGCATTCATTAGGCAGTGTTAAATCTAATTTGTTCTCTTTACTGTAACAGGAAGCACATGTTTAAAGCAATCTGTTTCCTCATATGAATGCTTTCCTGTCTCTTTGAAAAAAAATTGCAACACACTTTACCCCAAGTAACCAAGAGGTGATCGTAAATATCCCTAAATAGCATTAAACAGATATGAAAGACATTAACACTTCCAGAATGCCAAAGTAGTATTTTTTTTTTTACAAAAAAAAATCTAACAGATGCTCCTAGGTCAAAAAGTGAAATGTGTGTTTCCTGGAAAAGGGAAATAACATTCTCATCAGAATCATAAATGAACTGTGAGCAGAGAAATGAAGTGTCATGCAGCAAACAAAAGGATCCAGTTGAGAAGTCTAACACGGCTTTGCCAAAGTGTGGATTGCAATAAAAGAGCCATATTTGCATCAAACTTTGCTTAACAAATCAATATCCTTTGTAATCCACAAGGTGGCATTGGAAACAAATGAGGGTTGCTTATGCAGAATCTGCTCTCAGACTGCTGAACTTTCCTTTGGGGGTGGGGGGAGGGAACCAGACCTCTGAGAACTTAAGCAGAAACCTAAGGAGTTTAAAAGTAAGTATCACAATAACTCAATCAGACCGGACACCAACCATGTACTTTTAATATTACATGACAATTTAAGATTATTACAGTTTATGAAGAAACAAAGGAAATGCATTATGTACGAATCTGTGGGAAGAGATATTTTTCCTTTTTCAAATAAGACCCCCCCCCTAAATTGTCAGGATAGCCATATTAAGAGAGTAAAAGGAAATAAAAACACCAGCACAAAAACCGAGGGAAAACAGGAAGGTCCTTGAATACACCTAAACCATTTCAGCAAATATTCCTACTATATGCCAAAACCAAAAAGGAAAAGTGTTCTGCTTATATATCGCCCCATAAAACTTCAAGCACTTCAAGCACTCTCTGGGCAGTTTACAGTTTAATTATGCAGGATACACATTGCCAACCTCAGAAGGATGGAAGGCTGAGTCAACCATGAGCCTGCTACCTGGGATTGAACCCCAGGTCGTGAGCACAGTTTTAGCGGCAGTCCAGGCATTTAACCACTGGGCCACCCTTTATTTTGGGGGGGGGGCGGGGAGAGCTTTCACAAAGATACTGATGTTGAATTCCCTAATCCCCCAAATTCTCAATTCTCTTATTCTCTAACCCAGCTTCCCTAAAGCTGGATCTTTGATGCCATTAGTTAGTGGAGCAAAGAAATGGGTATAAAAGTCACTCCTTCATCAAGACCCTGACAAGCCGATGTCCCAGGGCACTTAAGAAACATTAGACAGGCAATTAAAACGTAGCACTGATAGCTGAGTCCTGATGGCATAGCTGGCCAGTTATCCTGGCATGATCTCAAGGGAACCTTGTTGAGTCCCAATGGCAACACTTTTTAAGGTGCAAGGGGGAAAATAACGGAAAGAAAACATGTCAATTTTGCATGTGCCAGTTTTTTTAATGCATCTTCTTCACGTGAGCAGCACAGGTCTGTGACCACCTGGTTTATTTTGTAGATTTCCATGAAGTTGATGAGAGATGTTCTCAGTGTGGTGTGGCTTGAACACATTATAAGCAACAAAACAGCCCCCCCAAAAAAATGGGGGTCTGATGAAGGTGCCCAGAGTCATGGCTAGGACATTGTAATGGGACATTGATGATGTGCCCCCAAATGCAGCATTCATTTCCTAAAGTGATAAAAACTTCTGATCAGGAAATTAGTATGCTGCTGAAAACACCTCAGGGCAAACATAAAGAAATGAGCTTTTTTTTTCTTTATAGGTACAACGAGATCAGACTGTAAAGGTGACAAAAATCCTTTGAGGTTTTGATCCTTGTTCTCTATCCTATTATTATGAAATATAGGATATATTTGAACATCAGAACTGTTTAAGATATATGAACATCAGAACTGTTTAAGATATATTTTGGAGACTAATTATTAGCCATATACCACAAGATGTACGAATAGTTACAATAAACAGTTTAAAGAAATGATGAAAATGCAAAAAGTTCCAGACAGGATAACTAATGACAAGTAAGTATAGAATAATAGATCTTAAATGCTTTCTCACCATAAGTATGATGCCCTGTTTCAATCAGCAAAATGAGATAGCTGATGTCTGGGAAGAATGTTTAAAATCCAGGGAAAGGATCTAATGTTAAAGCTCACAAAGAGTAGTTATTTTTATATCTCTAAATCTCTTGTATTAGGAACCACTGCCTAAGGGTATAAGTTCAAAGTGAGGATTAAGTGCCAAATTCATTTGCCCTTATGCAACCATTCTGTACCCATAGTAATTACACAGATTCTACCGATACAGGCTGAAAATGACAGTAATGATTGTTGTGTACTTCTCATTTGCTCTTTTATATTTATGTACACGCCTAAGAATACCTGTTCATCTTCATTATATCAACACATCTTTTTTGCACCATTCCTTTTCTTCATCAGAAGATAACATTGTGTAAATCATTCTGACTAGAGTAAAGACATTTTAATTTTTTTAGAGAACTAGCTATGTTAGTTTGAGGATAAAAGAAAAGGGAAAAACTGAAAAAGTACTGTAAAAACTAAACCCTTTATTCCAATTTTTAAAAAAATATATTAATTCAGTATTTTCACATGAACTGGTTCCCTGATGGGTTAAACACTCACTATATACAGTCTCTTGCACAATATTTGAGAAATATCTTAACAGATGTTTGACATACATTATGCAGGATTGGGCCCCACAGTGACAACGAGTACACAGCTTTAAAAATCTAAACTGAGATGAAACACAGCAAGAAGTAAAATTTGGCCTCAATTCCAACTTACTTTAATGGAATCTTTCAAGTATAAGTTCTCTGAAAAATTGTTGAGAGTGTATTCATGAGAATTAAAGAGAAATTTTAAAAGGTCACATTTTCATTATATCCGAAGAACCCACTAAGTGAGTAAGATACAAAATTTAAAATTATATATTTTAAGCCTCTTATAGGAAGGAAATAGCCTTAAATAAATTTAGACATCTGGGAAATATACTATTTTAATATGCAGGACATTACAAAAATATAGAAAACCCTATACAGTATATCTGATGGCCAGAGTTTTTGTCCACAAAACTATTCCTTGCATTACCTATAATTCTCTGAAGAGGGAGTCTATGTTTAAGCAAAACACAGAGCCCTAGCACTATTATACCAATGTTACAGTCACTGAGAAACATGTTAGAATTATCACAACTGCTGCTTCTTAGCCCACAGATGTTTTTAAACCACCTTAATACCGTACCACACTTATAAATTCATCAAACAATAATTCAAACCAGCTAACACAAACATTTCCTGTTCAAATTATTTGTTTTGTGGGAGAAAATGCTCTTCCCTGATTTTTAACCACAGAAATATATAGCAGCAGTCTCCTGTGAGTGTAGGAGACCTTTCCCAAAGAGGATTGACATGGGGTTTGTTATGATGATTGGTTTGATTTTTGTATATTTTTTAATTTTATATTTCTTTAGGCTAAGTTTTATATTTAAAGTTTTATATATAAAAACTTCTAATACACACACACACACACACACACACACATGTAAGGACTCTTTAATGCCTATTTTGGTTTCAGTAGCAGGACATCTTTTAATATCAGACTGTGTGAAGGAGAAGGGGGAAGCAAGCTCTGTATATCTATTACTGACACAACATTCACTGGCTGCAGTTCCATTTCCCAGAATCATGTATATCCCACTAATATCATTACATATACATATGCATCCGATCTCACCTGATTTCGGATGCTAAGCAGGGTCGGCCCTGGTTAGTACTTGGATGGGAGACCACCAGGGAATACCAGGTGCTGTAGGCGCCTGGAGTAGGAAATGGGAAGCCACTCCAGTACTCCTGCCAAGAACACTCCATGGACATGGAGTCACGAAGAGTCGGTCACGACTGTAACGACACAACACACACACACATGCATGTATGCACACATACACATTCACAGAGAGAGAAAGAGCACTTGCTGCGTGCCGAAGGTACAAAGTATATCCAGTCTCAGCAAGCACGAGCTTGATAGGCATACTGGTACCTTGACTTACGATTGCTTCGACAAATGAAAAACTCAACTTACAAAGGCTATCTGCAGCTGTGCCAGACAGCTTATTTTGACAGGTCAGACCTGTCAAAATCAGCTGTTTGTCGGGGCTGTGGAGATCAGCCTTCCGCTGCCCTTGATTGAGGGAGATCTTTACCTCCTCCTTCTCCTAGGTGCTTTGATTTCTGCAAAAGAGATTTAAGCACCTAGGAGATGGAGGAGGAGGCAGCGATCTCTGCTTCCATCACCTCCCCACCTCCTCCCTTGTTTTCCTTGCAAGCTGCCCAGGCTGGGGGAAGATCAATGGATCCCTGTTCTTCCCAACAAATTTGGCAGAGCAAGGACCAATGGATTTTCAGCCAGCCCGGATGCCTTGGAAGGGAAGTGCAGATCGCTGGTTCCCTTGCAAGCTGCTCAGGTTGGTTGAAGATCAATGCGTCCTGGCAATCCGCGCTTTCCTTGCAAGCTGCCCAGGCTGGGAGAAGGTCAATGGGCAATCTCCCTCAATCAAGGGCAGCCAAAGGCTGCTCTCCACAGCCGTGCCAGATGCCAGGTCGGACATGTCAAAATCAGTTGTCTGGCAGGGCTGTGGAGTGCAGCCTTCGGCTGCCTTTGATTGAGGGGGGTTGGGACAACCTTCCCATGGGAACGTACTGAAAAAACAATTAACCTGTTCTCTTTTTGCACTTTTTCCAACCTCCAGAAAGGATTAATTGATTTTCAATGCATTCATATGGGAAACTGCAATTTGGCTTACAAAATGCATTTGTAGCAGATTAATTTTTTAAGTCAAACTACCACTGGTACTAGAAAGTTTCTGTATCGACAGGACATAGCTGTGCATTTCTATCTTCTAAAAAAGCTGATGGACTCTTCCCTTTAATAGACACTAATTTGTACAGAGAATATTTAACCTAGATTGACTGAACATTTGCTTGATGGCTTGGTATTCTATATATGCAGTTCAATATATATAAAATTTTTAGACCCAACGCTGCCATCAAGGTAATTTCACCATGGTGAAGAACAACATGGCCTGCCATTGTCTTAAAGAAAGCTATGGCAAATTCATGGCCTGGAAGTCACTGCGCACAAGGCTGCCCCTTCATGCAATCTGAGACCCAATGTCCACAAAGTTATTGCTGTACAAGCAAAGATGCTCTGCTTCATGGAAGTTCCTTCACTGGCAAAGATATCATGGAGAAATAGAATCCTTCTTTTAGCAAGTGCTTAAAGAAGCATTATCCTTTTACTTTCTTTAGTTTATGGCCTATACACTCTTGTAAAAGTCCCTTTGGGATATGTTGTCATGTTAATGGGGGGGGGAGGATTTTTGTGTTGGGGGAAACACAAGGTCCTATAACTTGCACCTCAAAATGACTATGAATTAGTAAGTTTGACTGGGTTTGTTTTTCCTTGGTTTTCTTTTCTTCAGACTGAGATTTGTAAGATAGGAGGGGAGTATGAATGTTCTAAATAAATACACTTTCTAAATAATACTGTACTTGCATTTCTTTCCCTCTGCTCTCAGACGTAACTCTGATCCAACTATAGGTAAGTTATGTCGTCAGAAGCTACCATAACATTTGCTGAAATTCCAGCAAATAAATAATGGGATCTCTGCAGGACTGGCAGTCACTGTCATTTCCAACTCAAATTACCCTGGGGCCTGAGATGTTCAGTAACAAATTCGTACACACTGTCCATTTCTAACTCTAGGGAAACCCCATGGTTTATGGCAATTGGTGATAATGTATCTGCCAGAGTATCCTGCCAGGAATAAGGAGGTGGAGATCTAATTTGCGGTGTTGGTTTCATGAGATGCCTTTTGCAGGGGACATCTGATAAGCAGAAAAGACAAAACCTCTTGGATTGTGGAGAACAAAGTTGGGGAATAAACAATTTCTCTGTGTATATAGTACAGGGGGACCCTTTGATCTATTCTGAAGTTTTATTTTGAGATATGGATAAAACTTTGTTGATTCTTCTAGATCTCTCAGTTCTGCTTGACATCAACAACAATGGTATCTTTTGGGACAGACTTCTGAGATTGGGCGTTGAAGGCACAATGCTCTGTTTTTTCTGTACCCATTAGATTTCTGATCCTAGGTCTCATTAAAAATAGTGGGAAACCTCTGCATCTATGGCATTTAATCTTAAGGACGGATGAGAAAATTGTTTCAATTTTGAATGGGAATTTCTTCATATTCATATGGAATAGATTTTAAAACCTAAAACTTAAAAAAAAAGTGAGTGAGCCCATAACAAACAGATTTGCCCATACAAGGTTATGAATGTTTAATCTTTATAACCAGGTACTGAATCCCGGAGTATTCAAACTTGTTAGTGCTGAATCAGGAAATACTTTCTTTTAAGTTATTCCTATTCATTTGATAGGAAAGTACAACAAACATCCTCGCAATGCTGGGGACCGATGTACCAATGAAATTTCACTGGTATACATAGGGAAGAATTTTGCTTCAGTTCATTGTTGACAGGAAAAAGACGTTGAGGTTGTAGGAAGAAAGAATGACAGATTATGCCACCAATATGCATGCTATAAGCCTCTATGTGGTTAGATCTTGTCCTTCAGCCTTCTGTATGAAATCAGATGTTAAAGAGAGGCCATCACTACAGTTGAAAGCATGTATTACTGTTTGGAGAGAGGTGACTGAATTAGACACTGAATGTGTCTGATATTCAGACACTTTCATCAGTTAAGAACGTTCCTCTTCAGATCTAGGGCTATCTGGAATGTGTGTTTGTTCCATCTGAAATATTCTAATGGTCTAAAGCAGTGGTTCTCAACCTGGTGGTCAGGACCCCTTTGGGGGTCGAGCGACCATTTCACAGGGGTCACCATGAGCCAGTGGGAAAAAAGCATAAACGGCTTGGGTCTGGAGGAGGAGGGGAAGGGGGGGAAGAGTGAGTTACAGCTTGATAGGTTGGAGGGGATGTCAGTCAATGGCACCGGAGGCCGTGATTGGCTGAGGGTGCCTGTATAGAGGGAAATTTTCTATGGCACCTGCGGCAGTGGTCTGCCAAAGGGGGCTTGTGGCCTCTTCCAAGCAGGGCAAGGGGTCACCACAACATGAGGAACTGTATTAAAGGGTTGCGGCATTAGTTGATAACCACTGGTCTAAAGTATCATCAAGAAGGTGATAACAAGCAGCTCCACTTGTAATTTACACTGAACTAAGATGGCACAAGCATTTAACTGCAATGGAAAGGAAAGAAGTAAATCAATTTCAGGATGAGCATACTGTTTTGATTTTGAGAGAATGAGAAACCTTTAGCTCCTGTAAATCTATGCCCCACCAAAAACATTTCTAGTGTACTCTCTTCATGCCCATATCTTGTGGTTAAGACCCATGGTAGTTCTTTTCGTGTTTCAGGTTGAGAATAATCAGAAGTCTTTTTACCATCTTCTGGAACTGCAAAGCTTGCCCAAGAACACCCAGGCTGGCTCTACGTGCAGAAGGCACAGTGGGGAATAAACCCCCAACCATGTCACATGGATGCACGTCCCATTCCCTCCACCACACAGGTTTTTTGTGACCAAATAAAAACTATTGCTGCAGGTGCATTGCAGGATGAAAAGCCCCCCCCCCCGGGGGGGGAGAAACATGTGCAACATAGAGTGTGCACCAACCTCTGTCTCTACAGCCAGATAACACAACCACTAAGGTATAACAGAACAGCAACTCAAAACAACTGGCAAAATCCGCAAGGGGATTTCAAACATAACCTGGATGCTACCATTTTAATGTTAATTTTAGCTTACCTTTCTATAAGTCAAAAGACAGTCATATACATCATGTAGCTAATATAATTCTGCAAGGAGATTTCAAACACAGCTGGATGTTACCATTATAAAGTAAGTTTTAGCTTTCCTGCCCGTATGTCAAAAGGCAGTCATATATATCATGAAGTTAATAGAACAGTATAAATTCTAGAACAGTTAAGTGTTCTTAGTCTCATCCCTTTTGGTTCAGCACACTACAAAGTAAAATAGTGATAACAAAAACCATAATTATTTTAAGAATAAAGTTTATTTTCTTTTACCTGCCTTCTCACTATGATCTATTGGAGAAAATTAAACAATGCCAGCTCCATGACTGCAATAATTGAGAACTGTGTATGACAAGATAACACCCTCTTAACCCTTAGCTTTTCTGACATGCCCTGATTACTTCTTTGAGAATGTCAAGAGAAACCCATGCTTTAAATATCCTGTATAATAAAAATAACAGAACACAGGACCTACATCAAATTAAAAAAATAACCAATGTCACTGAAAGTCTTAGCAAAACCAAAAGGTACTTTAAGATGTTTAAAAGTTCTGAGGAGAAATAATCAAAAACCTTAAAAGTAGACGTTTCAAAATGTATGAATTACCACATATACTCGAGTATAAGTCAACCCAAGTATAAGTCGGGGGCACTAATTTAACCCCCCAAAACTGGGAAAATTTATTGACTCAAGTATAAGTCTAGGGTGGGAAATGCAGCAGGGCCTGGCAACTCCTCCTTTGTGATCTGGGGTTTGTGTGATGTTAAAAATGACTTTTAGCCACCGAGGCAAGTGCTTGGGCTGGTGGCTAAAAGTCATTTTAAACATTGTACGCCGCTTCCCTGCAACATGGGGGGGTGTCAAGAGAAGAGGTGCATGATGTTTAAAATGACTTTTAGCCACTGACCCATGCACTTGCCTCAGTGGCTAAAAGTATTGACCCGAATATAAGCCGAGGGCCCCTTTTTTCAGCCTGAAATTAGGGCTGAAAAACTAGGCTTATATTCAAGTATATACAGTAACTGGGGCTTGGCCCTAATCTGAAATATCATTTTTTTCCCAATACAGTGGTCCTCCACCATTTTGCAGTTCATATACTGTGGTTCCAGTATATCGCAGGACTGCAGTATACGAAATGCAAGCCCTCCTGGGGTAAGCTGTCTGGGCCTGTTTGAGGCCTCCTGCACTTACACCAGGCCTGGCACTGCCCCAAACAGGCCTCCGATGGGCTTTTTGGGCCTGTCGGAGGCCCCAGAAGTGCTTTCTGATGAACTGAAAGTGGCTTCCGAATAGCTGGAAACCACTTGTTGGGCCTCCAACAAGATTCCTGGGCCTGTTGGAGGCCCCAGAAGTGGTTTCCAGCAAACTGGAAGTGACTTCCGGATCACCTGAGACCACTTCTGGGGGCTCCATCAGGCTTGGGAAGCCCGTCAGAGGCCCGTTCCAAGCAGCACCAGGCCTCAGGTAAGTGTAGGATAGGCCCACCAGTCCTGACCTGACCCAGCTTCTGCATATCACGGATTTCCCATTATCGCGGGCAAATCGGGTACCTAACCCTGCAATAGGTGGGGGATTACTGTAGAAGAGATTTGTATCTTTGCAATAATGATCCCTCAAATTTCAGTCTCCTCATGGGACATCATTGTTGCAGGGAGCTGATGCAGATGGAAGTCTTAGTGGAAAGTCTGCTGAGAATACAAAACTTAGCAAGTATTTCTCACATTCACATTTACCTCCATAATTTTTAAAAAAGTGTTAAGAGTCTCCTATGAATCCATGGATAGCACAGATGTTTCCCTGGAAGTGTACATGTCAACCACACATTGCTAGTTTGAAAGTTTGAAAGTCTTACTGGGATATTAAGTTATAACACTATCAAAACGTTTATTTTTATTGCAGTTCAGGGTGCAATTCAGTCATCATGCCAAAACACTGCCTGTGTTCATTATCATGTGCTAAGCCTAAGTATGGCACACCATGGTTTGAACTGTAAAGAGTGCAACAGGCAACCAAGGTTTGGAGGCGCATGTCTGCCTTTTTACCCCATGGTCCAGACTGAATCTTGCCAGATCATAAATACGCTTAGATTTCTTTGGTTCAGCGGACACTTGAGGAATAGAAATCCACAATATCAGGTGAAGCAGCCCTTTAGGTAAAGTGATGGCCATAACTTACTTACTCAAATATTAACAACCCCCCAATTTGTACCAACAGTGGTTTGCAAGACACCTTAAAAAGAACTTCCTTCTAAAGCAGGAAAGGATCTTCCAGGTGTTAGAATACATGAACTCACATAATCTGTGCCTGCAACCACAGTAGCCCGGGTTGAGAGAAGAGGGAATTCAAGAACAATTGCAGGTGTCCTATCCTCTGCAAAATAATTCAGCACTAAAACAGTGTAGCAATACACTACAAGGAATGAAATACAAAAGTGAAATGCAGAACACAAGCAGAACCACCATCATGCACATCTTCACTGAATGAATATGTGAATGAATGTTCTTGCAATAAAAATCTATTTTGTGATCTCAGGGCCATGAAAAAGCCCAAGTCTATAGATTTCAGATTTTCTTAGCACGAGGGCTAAAGTCTTGTTTTTAAAGATACTGCAAAAATAATAATAATTAAGAGTAAACAAAGGGTAACTATAATTTGCACTGAAGTTTTAATTTTTTAAATGTTCTTTCAAACATTTTCGAACATGTTATTTTGTTCAAATAAGAATAAAAAGGTCTCTCAGTACTGTAGTACACAGTGGTACCTTGTATAAAGGAATTAATTCGTTCCAAATGAAATTATGTTAAACAAATTTTCCTTTATACAAATATCCCATAGGAATGCATTGAAAACAGAGTAATCCCATTTTATGTTGTACGGATTTGCCCCATAGGCGATTCTATTAAGCAAATTTCCCCTATCTCCGAAATTTTTTATGTTGTACAGATTTTATTTTATACAAACTGTTTGTTATACAAGGGTCCACTGTATTTTAGAAAGGAAATATTTTTGAAAAAACTTACAACCCATCTCTATTGCCACAGTATTAGTTTAAACATACACATCTTCCACCGGCAAAGAGATGTACCTTCCACGCGAATACTGTATTTGATAAAATTCAGTTGAAATAACTGCAGATAGTTTTAGTTCTAAATGAAGCACATACAAATTACTTGTGTTAGGGTCTTATTTTGTTTGTTTCCATTATTCCACAACTGAAATTCCATGACTTCATGTTCCAAATCTCTTAACATTAAGGGCTTTCTTAATTAAAACACGTTATGGTCTTTTGTGTTGTGTAAGTTCAGAGATCTTATCTCTGCACCTGGACAATCTTTTCATATAAATACAATGCAGCCAAATCACAAAGGCCTTCATTAGATTTTCTGGGGCAGAAAATGAAAAAGACAGTTGGGTGTGGAGACTGTGTGAGAAACTTCTGTAGATTGTTAACGGTTCCAGATCTGCTCTCTGAAATGTGAAGACGAAAAGAAAGAAAAAGACACAAATTCAGTGCTCTGAAGGAGTCAAAACACATCTTCCTTTGTCAAGTTAACCCCTGTTTAGGCATAGAGAAACAAAACAACAACAAACTACTGTGATTTCCTTTGTATAAGACTATATTTTTGACAAAATATTTTAGACTAAAAATAGAGGGTTGTTTTATACTCAAAAGCAAGCCAAGGAGAGAACCGTGTGGTTGCAAAATTGTAATATTGGGTTGGAAAAGTGGGGTTGTCTTATACATGGGGGTGTCTTATAGATGGAAAAGTAAAGTATCTTGAGACACTCTCCCTCTATAGTGTGCCACAGGTTCCTCTCTTTTCTAACAAAATGGAGTCACAGACTACCATCTAAAGTAAAGCTGGCCTAGGACTTTAGCTCAACTAGAAGAGACAAGCCAGGATTCTCACTTCATATGCCATAATAAACAAACCACGGATGGAGGATCTGCATTTGTTTTGTTGCAGCATGCTCAGTACCCTAACCAAGCAAGATATACTAGGGTCACCTAGCCTATCTTTATATCCATCCCACTGCAGTATGTTTAAAAAGCTCAGTTCATAAAGTACCTGCTGGTCATCCAGAGACAAATTCACATGTACTCTGATGCATATGTTACTGTTAGCAGAGGCATGAAAAGTGTCTATTTCTTACATTGCTCTGAAAACATTTTAATGAAAGTAATAAATTGGCCCATAATATCAACTGTCATGGCTGGAATTTCTCTGTCACTTAATGCTTGCAAAATAGTATTTTTCAATCTAATTGGCTTACACACTCAATTGATACAAGCAGCTCTCAGAAAAAATTAATACAACTGGTATACAATTGATAATAGGTCAAATTCATGAAATGTACAGGACAGGGAAGGAAAACAGTTAAGCTGATATGCGGGAAGGAAGTCAGTGATTAAATTCAACGTACAGGAACGCCAGGATTTTTTTTTAAAAAAATTACCATTGAATATTATTTCTATAATTGTTCTTAGTGGCAAGCAAAAACATTATTTGACCCTCCCAGATGTTATAGGATTATATATCCAAATATAGGTAGGTAGCTGGTGATGGTAATTGTGGTGCATCAGCACCTAAGTTTAGAAGTCTGAATGACAGTAAAATAATTCATTGTCTATATAGAAGAGGATAGTCACGGAAAAAAGAATTAGACTGCTTCTAGTGTTACTATTCTTTGTTGATGTTTCATGTGGTGAAGCAATGGGAAAAATAAATGCTCAAATGTACCTCTGAATGAAAATCAGTGTAATTAATAGATGTAATACTGCACTCAAGAGACACAGCTTCAAATGTCCTGGAAACTCACTGGAGCTGGCACTGGTAAGATCACTCCCAAAACAGCTCCCATATTTTGAAAATCCGAATAAGGTGGGCAACCCTAATACAGCTGCCCTACAGAAGAACCAACTTGATGGCAGACAATACGTAACAGTATTGAATGTTACAGTCATTCATCTGGGAAAATGTCATCAATGATCCAACAGATGTGTGTCTGAAGAGTCACATCTAACCTCTGCAACACTGCATGGGCATACTGTCATATAGATAGATAGACAACAATCACCATCATCATCTTCTGGTATGTTTGAACAACAGCAGCAGCTGCAATAGCAGCAGCTGCAATAGCAGCAGCTGCAATAGCAGCAGCAGCAGCAGCAAGCAGCAGCAGCAGCAACAACAACAACAACAACAACAACAACAACAACAACAGGCTTTGTTGTATTGTAGAACTGCAGGGCTGGAAGGGCCCCCATGGATCCTCAGGTCTAGCCATTGCCAAGACAGACAGATCAATTCTCCCTGAAATCCAGAAAAACCAAATAAAGGTTTTGTGTATGGTGCTAGTAGCTGAAATCCAGGAGTAGCCCACCACAACTAAATCAAATGAGTGGAATTTAGGGAAGAGATGTGTCACTAAATCCACACTGTCAATGGACCTAATCTAGTTGCATCTTATTAATGGATTTCTGCCACTGTGTCAAAGAACCAAAGCACTTGTACTTTTTTAGGAAGGAGGGAGCTATGAGCCTAAAGATCGATCTGTTCAACATTAAGACAGAGCAATATGCTTAATTCTTAGTATTTTTCTTTAAAAAGCAAATAAATATCCCATCTCTTTGGAAAATGTTACTGTGCTTTACTATCCCATTTTCTGTTTTCATTCCTTATATGTTTATGGACATTTGTTATAGACATCTGTGCATTAACACAATGTCTGAAGCCCTTTATAGACAATTATATGAATATTCAGTGACAGTTTAATACCCAATTTTAATAGAAAGAATAATTCCATTCTGTCAGCTAAGTACAGTATAATCTGTTTAGTCAATTTATAAATGAGCAGTGTTTATCCAAAATAATAGCATCATCTACCCTAATGTGACAAGATGTATTATTTAAATATACAGTATTTTGCTTTTTCATAGAACAGAAGAGTATTTTAGAAAACCTCTGCTGCTTACATGTTTAGATTTATATTATTGTTCTAAAATATTAGCCATGGGTTATTTTGATATATCATATGTAACTGAACATTTGCTTTCTCAGGTATGTTTATGGAAGATAACACTGGGATCTCTAGGTCCTTATGCATGCTTGAAACTGTATTCCATAATAACAAAGGCACTTTAGGTATCTTTAGGACTAGTGGGTATATAATGACACATATTTGCATGGACACACAATCCCCAAATTGCAGTCCCTACATCTGAGAAAGGGGTCTGTTATGTCTACAAAAGGACATGCTGTACTAAATCTATTAAAACTGCCATATTTATTGCAACAGTCTAAAATAGTTAATCCACAAAATATTATGACGTGCTATGCATTCAAAGTGTACAACTGCAATTTTGAACAATTTTTCATATATTCAAGAAACTAAATGGACTGGGATATACTTTCGAATCAAAGAATAATATTTGCTTTTCATCAAATCACCTGAAAAGTCCTATAAGAAACCAAAACTAAGCAAAGACCTTGTAATAATTTCCTTAATGAGTCCTCCTAAAATTATCCACTAGTTTAATGACAAAACACATTATGCTCAATGTTTGTTAATGGAACACCAGCCTTTCATCATTATAACATCATTTTCTGTTTAGTTATAGCCATTTCATTGATCAACAAGTAATCAGCTTTCTAATAAAAATATTTTCAAATCAGTGATACTGAAGAATATATGCTATCGATTCTTGAAATTAAATACTTGATTTCCCCCCTTAAAATAAAATAAAATATGGCCATACATCTTTTGATAACTCAAGATGTATAACACTTAGGAGGATTTTTGCACATAAAGGAATATTGTCATATCAGACAATTCTTAAAGGTTTACTATATTCTAAAGGCTACTCTATTCAACATTATCCATGATCCATAGCTTGGCTGGATTAGAAACAGCTGCACACTGCACAGTACATGCAGTTGTCATAAAAGTTGTGTGAAGCTGTGTGAAAATAAATCCAATAATTATTTCAAGTATCCTTTCCCCAAACTCTATATTAATACTTCCAGTATATTATTTATTTAAGAATAAAACAATATGAAAATACCCCACATATGAACTCTGATTCTGCATTTGTCTTGAGTGATAAATTGCAGTTAACTTTCATTTTTTACTTCATTCAGTAGTAGAACGTATAAAGGTATATATATATAATATATATTATATATAATATATATATAATATTATATATATATATATATATAAAATACTTGTTATTCAATTAAATACATTGGTTTCATCCATCTGGCAACTGTCCCCTCTTGTTACAGAATGAGTATGCCTTCCATTTTTATTTATTGGCGTGTTTTAAAATTGATTCATGACATTTTTTCATGATTTTATTTATTTGATATATTGATCTATTCATTTTATTTAAGTGTTAAGCTGTCCTGAGTCTCATTCTTAGGAGAATGGTAGGATATAAACAAACAAATATACTGATGAGTGTTTCTTGGTCAATAACAGCAAACTTGGGAGGGTTAGAATGATTTTGCACTGAAACCATCAGATAATAAAAGAAAAAAATGGTGGCTAAATATCCCCTCTCAGAATTATTAGCTGTTTCCGGAGCCATTTTTCCTTTATAAATCAACAGCAGGGATTTCTGCTGTTCATTAAAAAAATAGCTGTTTTATAATATGAGTTTTTTGTTTCTATTTATATAATATCTCATTTAATTTATAACTGCATCTCTAAGTAGAACTGGAAAATAATTCCAAAAACACACATGGGATTGCTGTGATGTAAGAGAGTTTTCACTGCCACTTCCACTCCCATGGTTAAGGTAGGCAGGCATTAATCAATAAAGTAGCTTTGTTTAAATATGTCACACTACATTACTCCAGTTTTCAAATCTCTTATCTTTATAAGGATATAGTACAGCCAACCCCACACCTGCCAGTCTTAGGTTACTATTATTTGCTGAATTAAGCAAGGACCACATAATCTGAAAATGTGAATCGAGTTTTGCTTGTAAAAACAGTATGAATACACACCAGTAATTAATTAGTATATTCAACATAATTCCATAGAAGCGCATTTCATACCAAGTGTCTTAAAAGCAAGGGGGAAAAAAGATAAGCAGGGCATTAACAACACTTTAATTTATTACCATAGCCCCATAATTCCTCTGATAACACCTGGAGTCAACTGGTTGACACCTGGCATCTCACACACAGAGAGACAGCTTATTGGTGCACGTACATTCACAGCATTAATTCAAAAACTTCAGTGGAAAATGAAGATGTCCTCTTTCTATTCTGGGCTCAGACCCATGTAAATGTTTCATAAATCCTCTCCACAAATCTCTTTTAACATGCAAATCCAGAAATCATCATAATACTGACAAAAGAAGTTAACCAGCACGTGAAAACTAATGTGTATTCTATCTGGAGCTGGATACTGGTAAAACTATCCAAACTCAGGGCACTTTTCCAGAGCTGCCTTGACAGAGGTAAGGGAAACAATACTCATTACAGTTTTGTTTTGTTTTTAATTCTTTTGGTCACCAAAAAACACTCTGTACAGTTCTCATGTTGTCTATGCATATATAATTAATGCTTAGACTAGGAATCAGTGTCATTCTTAAAACAAGCCCAACAAGCACTCCATTTAGTCAAAAGAACGGACATAAATGCAAATACTAAGAGGGGCAAGGGGTACTTACTGAAGATGGTAAACCTGGAGGAACCTTTCGAACCTTCTTTGTTTGTACTTCTGAAAGAAGACAGTGAGGCTTGTTAAGATGAATGTTTGTCACGGGCACATAAACCTCACAGTTACTTTGACTTAGCAATGAGATACACATTTCTTATTAATCACTAGGAGATGGAAATTCAATGCCTTTCAGAAATGTAGAGGGGGGGGGAATGAGTATGAAGTAACTCACCCACAGAGGTACTGTGCAGAGGCCTCCTTCGTGGGTTATTGCTAGAATACTGATAGTACTGAGAGCCAGGTTTGGTGGGTGAGAGTGCGCCCGGGTTGCCCATTTCCATGTCACCTCCAAGGAGACTTTGCTAAAAGATTTTTGAAAAAATAAGTATCGTTACATCAAAATTTCTCCCTGCTAGTCCTTCTAAACCGATTCAAACAGTTTTTTTTTTCAAACAAATTTAACTCTCAATTGAAATACCTCGAAAATATGTTTGCAAACTTCATAATCAGATAATACTGAATATTTATCCAAAATAGCTTGGATAAAAGTTTCCTTTTGCTATGCACTGCATACTTCAAGGGGAAAAAACCCTTATTGTTCAAATGAAGTTTTACCATTTTAAAAGCTTTCCAATCTCCTTGCTCAAAAAACCCATCAGTAGACTGTATTTTGTAATTCAATTAAGGAACTATTGCATCCCACCCACCCAACACCCGCCTTCATCTATTTATTCAGGATTAACAAAATGTATTTTGTCCATGTAAGATTTTACTTGGGTGCTATTATTTTCAGACATAATTTACAACACAACCTAACCTTATAGGTATAGTTATTTATTTCAAAATGGAAACGTATAAATGTAACAATGTAAGAGACATAGCAAGTGGTTATCTACAATATAAACTGTGTTAAATCAGGTACATGATCTATGATTAAGATTTGCAAATAAAATTAGACACTGCTAAATAAGCCACTATTTTGCTACATTATTCCGAGAGAAGGGTAGAGATAATTATTGAGATGAAGAGAAAATATATCAAAATACATCAAAACCATTTTCTGAATTATTAAGAAAGTGAACACCTATAAAATGG
Source organism: Phrynocephalus forsythii (assembly GCA_029282475.1). Classification (NCBI taxonomy): domain Eukaryota; kingdom Metazoa; phylum Chordata; class Lepidosauria; order Squamata; family Agamidae; genus Phrynocephalus; species Phrynocephalus forsythii. The sequence continues at coordinate 123,279,870 of JAPFRF010000004.1, forward strand.
ACAATAGCTGGGAGAAATGATATCTGAACACAACAAGGAAAAGACTCACATTTTTCAGAATTGCTACTGCTATAACTACATTGAAACTTACCCATAATATATAAATCCCCTGATTATACTCTGCATTGAACACATTGTTCTTTTAATTTTTCTGATATGCAATAAAACAGGTGCAGATACTACCATTTATATGATGAAGAAATTTTCCATTTAATAAAGAAATTTTAAAATTAAATACCAAAAATCTAACTTTATCGTTACTTGTAATCAACTTTTACTGACTGAACTAATTACTGTACTTGATAAAGTACAGAATGTGTTTTCCCTAATCTAAATTCTAATCACCATGTCACTCACAACAGACTTAGTAATGCTTCACTAACACACTATTCACATGCAAAACACTCTAAATAGGCCAATTATGACTCTGCCCCTGTTCCCTGGTTAACCCGCTGAGAACTGAAAAATTTCACAAGACAGTCACCAACTAAGACAAAGGCTCCTTGTTTTAAATTAAGACAGTCTTTTTGATTCTTAAATAGCTCAACAAAGTGCCATGTCTCCATCTGAAAGCAGTTGGTCAAATATGACCCATGAGCTGGAAAATCCTTTGCAATAAAATAAAATAAAAATAAAATCCAAATATAACTTTTTCATCCAGGAGATACGTATCAGTGCTTTTCCTAAATGTACAGCTGGTTAATAGCCAGTGAACTGTGATTTTATGTGGTGTCTCCATCTACTTTCCAACCTTTGTAAAAACTCAGAAGAGTTTTTTTTTACACATACTGCTTTAAAAAAAGAGAAAGCATTTTCAAAAAGTTAAGGTTTCTTTCAACTGCTAAATAATGTTCCTACTTTCCCTACTTTTGTATAATCCGATGAAATCGTAGTATGTTAAAAATGCATCGTACAAATTTAATCAGTCATAATACTTATAAAAGTTGTAGAATTCAGACTTAAAAACTTAAACCCAGACATTGCAATATAGTGTGCCAAATATATATATTTTAATTATCAGGCACAGTGTGCAATTCATCCATCTTCTCGACTGAACTGATTTCCAGAATTTATATAGTATACAACAGATTTACAGAACTATGCAGCCTATTATTTTCTTTGTTCTAAAACACCTTAGCATCAATTTCTAAGGATGCTACAAAAGAAAACTTCTGGCAAATAGAACAAAAATAAGCTAAAATATAAATAAGTTTAAAAGCCTCATGGACTTCATAGTTTCAGTGTGGCCTTTCTTTTATATCTGGCACACAGCAATAGAGCATTAAAACTACCATTTTCAGAAATACAACACATTTTGTAATAACGAAGTCTGAAATAATGAAACCCACCATAAACCATGGACCGGTGATGGTCTCAAATCAAATATAGCCAGAACATAAAATATTTAGCCATTTTTGACTTTACTCAAAAGTAAGATCCACTGTTGTCAATGATATGTACTTTCCAATAGCAACGGCTTGAATTATATCCTGAGATCTTAGGCAAGACAGCATGGTATTATTAAAAAGAGTTATTCCAAAAGCTACAGAAAAGAGTAAGGAAACTTTGTGAGAATATCAGCAACTAAAAAAAAAAAGCACACTTACCAAAATTGCTTGTTTTTCATTCAAGCAGCAAATGTATAGTTTGCAATAGCTGCATACTAATATTTATTATTTTACATAATCATCAAGCTTGCTTGCAAGGATATAAAGGATATGTATAGAAGAGCAAAGATGCTACCAGCTCTCCTCTCAAGCTTGTCACATAAGTGCCTCTAATTTTGTCTTTATTTAAGCTTTTGTTTTTCATTGGAACAGCTAAGCCATTCTTCTGAGGGAACAAAACATGCATTTACATGCTCTTTTGGGGACTTCTCTAAGTACTCCACTGGGGAGAACGAAAATAAATATATATCTACCCAATCTGAGATACTTGTAAATAGAACAGGCATTTGCTACTGTTAAGTCATTGTTGACATTTTTTAACTGAAGGAAGGGAAGACTGCAAAATCATAAAGCCACCAAGTGACATTTGGGCTTTCTAACCTTATGAATGAAATAGTACAGATTTAACATTTGTATTATACAATGACTTGTAAGCGCTAACATTTAGAAGTGCCAATTTTCTCTGCTATGGCTATAAAATCTTATACCTTTTTACACTAAATCTACTATCATTTCATATAGCAGATCATAAGAGAGAGGGGGGGGGACTTCTTTTAGCAGTAATCTCTGGGATTCCTAAAAGACAGGCTGGAATCCAAACAACTTTTTTTAGCGCATCTACAGGGTCAGAATCTTTATCGTTTCCTCTTTGGCCCTTTTCAGATTCAAACAAGAAATTTGTCATATGATTCATACTGGGGGGAGGGGAGAGACCCAAACCCCTTGGCTCTCAGAATTTGTACAGTCCCTGTGTTCCAGGCATAATTTTTCTGAAGAGGAAAAAGGCTTTAAGGAAAAAATAATCCTACAAAACATCCCAGAACACATATCATTGGACAATCCAGTGCTGACCTTTTTTGACCCATAAACCCCGTAGTGTGCCTGGGATCTATGTACCTGAAGGACTTACTTCACCCAGGTGTACCTATTGAACAAGGGTGACAATCTTCAAAAGTTGGTCTCAGTGTAACCTTACCTTCCAGAAGCTGGTTACAAGAGAAGACAAGGTGCCCAAAGTCTCTGTATAGACAGAGCCACTTGGTCACATCTTTGCTACGTTTTAGGTGCCATCCGAAGTTGATCATGTTCTCTTAGATTTTTAAATCTAATCAGTGACCATTTGGCTTACTTTATTTTATGTTTGTTAGAACTGGTGTTGTGTAATGCATAGATCTTCATTGGGATCAGCAGTGATAATCCACTCTGAATATCCCACAAACCTTGAAAACTTCATTAGTGCTACTGATGTGACAACAGCAACATTTTATTTTGTCTGATACCTTATGATTTATTATTGTTGTATTACTGTTTCGGTTTAATAGTAACTGGCAGTTGCTTTATTTCTCTATCTAATTTTTTTTGAAATGGCAAGATATAAATTGCTCCAAAGAAAGAGACAAATACGTACAAATAAATATGGGAAACTTAGGATCATTCTATTTTCAGAAGGAATTGCAATCTTGTTCAGACAAGGCAAGGTTCAGATGAAACCTCTGCCATAAATGCTGGAATACATATATTAATTTATTTAGCTCATCAGTTTATATGACCCTTTGTGAAACAGGACAATTCTCTCCTGAGTGTAAACACCACTTTAGAAGCAAGCAAATTAGAGCATCACTGAAATCCCAGATCCTTTAAAAAACAAAGTAGCTGGAGCATATACAGTATTAACTAGGAGTCTTAATTGGAATCCGACATACCTGGTAAAAGATTCGCTACACCTAAACTAAACTGCTATACATAATACAAACATGTTTCTAACATGCATCTTTCTTTTTTATTCCCTTCAGCTTAGTTCTTTCTTTTTATTTTTTCTTACCCCTGCCACACAATTCCTTTAAAAAAGGACTTAGTATGTTTGTTTGTTGGGTAAATGGTCAGGAAAGTGAAACCGTCAATTAAAGCAGTTTTAAGAGAGAGATTACAGTTTGAGATTACAGTTTTTAAAAGAAGGATTAATAATATCTGGATGCATGTTAGCAAAACCAGGGCAATATCTCTCATGGGTATCTCATGCGAAATTTAGCTTTTCCCCACCCCAAATCTGGAGTTGATTGTGTTGGATAACTGTTATACTTTAATTTTATATTCACTGAATCTCTTATACATATATGCAAGTGGAGTGTAATTCCTCCCTGAACTATTATATTTAACTTTAATTGCATGTATTGACTAAGGTTAAAGTAGTATGGGAAATGGCTTTCTAAATAAATCACATTAAAGAGGGATGCAGTCTTTTAAAAGCAACTTCATTTATTTATTATTTGTGTATTCAAACTATTTTCACCTCACCTTTCTCCTTAAAAGGATCCGAGGTAGTTTAAGGGAAAAAACAACAACAGGAAAACGTTTTTCAAGAAAGGCCTATTGACTGAGATTCTTGGATATATTCCACTTCTTTTCCTATCATTTTTATTAAATTGTGATCAGATATCAAGCACTACTTCATGGGGATAGAAAACAAAGTCTTAGATGAAATCAGATTATGCTCTGTTTCTGAACAGTTGCCAAATGTTTGTAAGTTGAATACATGTTTGGGCATTCTTGCACTGAAACAGCTGCAGTTCTACAGTACAATGCAATCTATAGTGACTCTGAGCCATATGTTCCCCTTTTCCTATGCAGCGAAGAAAGCAGAATACCCTAAAGATGCAAAGAAAAGATTTATCTGTGTGTAGATGTGTGTGTTAGTATGTCTATATACATGTCAGTGAAAGGTGGATGACTAAGAGAGGTTACATCTCTGCCATGATTCTGTCATAAGGCCCTGTGATACGCATTTGCTACTATTTTAACTACATAGCACATAGGTTTATACACGGCAGCCTGCAATTGTAAGGTTTGACAAACACGTCTTAAACATAATATTTTTAGTTAAAAAAATAACCCTAGAAATGGACACCCTTGTATACTGAAATATCTAACAACCATCATGAATAAATCTGTACTATCCATAAACAACCGGAGCACTTATTCCAGTGACAGAAAGCGGTGAACCTCAACATGAAATTATTTTCAACTGGGACAAAATGAAAATTCAGGATTTAGTTTTTGTCAGAACTTATATTGTATGAGATATGGTGACCTTCCTAGGGAGGGCATCATAACTGAGAAAGCAAAGCAAAGCAAAGTGTTCTTATATAACACCCAATACCACTTCAAGTAGTCTCTGGGCGATTTACAGTTTAATTACAATATGCAGGCTACACATTGCCAACCTCAGAAGGATGGAAGGTTGAATCAACCATGAGCCTGCTACCTGGGATTAAACCCCAGGTCGTGAGCACAGTTTTACCTGCAGTGCAGGCATTTAACCACTGTGCCACGAAGCTCCTTAGAAGAAGGTCTCATTCCTGACAAATGTCCACCAGACTTCACATGGCTTGGATTTTAAAGCAAGTTTTTCATGTTGCTGAAGCCGGCAACCATACTGGTTCTTTTTTGCCTAGTCATGAGTAAGTACACGGGGCCCAAGCCAAGTGTGGTAGTTGGTTATAATTTTTAAAAATATTTTCTACACCTATGCACATTCTGGCTATCTAGAGTGAAACAATCTGGATAATGTACCCCACATCTGCAACTGCCATGGGTGTGTGTGAGAAAAGATCCCACCAAGGGCAGATCCCCACCCCACCCCACCCCAAAGTAATTGCCAGGCTCCTTCCAACCCGGACCAGTTAATCTGAAAAGGTTAAGCACACCGATACTCTCATGTAAGAGTCCCAATTTATATCAACTGTATTTTTAATAAGTAATAAAAAGCAGAGACATAGCAACATGGTCATACTAGAGTAATATGTAGCTTCATGGTAACTACCTCAAATCACATATAAACTGGAACATATACATATGTCTAATTTTCCACTGGGGAGATGTGTGTTGTGTTGTTTCGTGACTCCGTGTTCATGGAGTTTTCTTGGCAGGAATACTGGAGTGGTTTGCCAGTTCCTACTCCAGGCGCCTACAGCACCTGGCATTCCCTGGTGGTCTCCTATTCAAGTACAAACCAGGGCCGACCCTGCTTAGCTTCCCAAATCAGGCAAGATCGGGTGTGCTTAGGGCATCTAGGCAGCAAGGGAAACTAAATATAAAAATAAAGAAATAAATATAAAGAAATAAATTAAAGCCTATCTTGTCTTAATTCTCTCCATTTCCAAATAAGGCAGGCCGTGAGAAAACTGGCTGATGCAGCATACCAAAGCATAGGTAGGCAAAGGTAGTAGAATGTTTGGTGTCCATCACCTGCATGGTGTTTTGTATGTAAAAATGTCCTGCTACAGCAAGAGAGGGGGCAAAATAATCAAAGGATGTCCTTCTCTGTGTGTGGCATCTAGTTTATTCTGAATTCATTGAGGATCTTCTACTGCCCTAAAGCAATAAAATGAACGGTGCTGGAGAAAGCAGATACACTAGTATCTGAAGGAGATGACATTTAAAGATCTAAAAAGCTCTATTTAATTTTATTTATATAATTTAGAGGTACAGCATTAAATGCCCAAGTTCTTCAGTATCATTTTTGCTAAATGTGTACATATTATTCCAGAGATTCTTTTCACCTCTTTGACATTGTTTGAAAATGCCTCATGTTGGAACACTCTATTGTGCATTAATGTAGATGGTAATTGTTTCAATTCTTCCCTTCACTCATCTTCCACCACTCCACCTCATGACTGAAGTACAAGATTAAATCTGTTTTTTTAAAAAAGATGAATCATTTTTACTTAATTATATACTCTGAACATTAACATAAAAGATATGTAGCATCATTATTTGCCTGCTAGCTGATTTTTTATGATACAATCACAGATTAATCCTGATTTGGTTGCTATTTTAAAAAGTAGATGGTCCAACGCAAGGGTGTAAATGACCGGAGATGCCATTTTTGCTGATGAAGATAATGATGTCATAGAATTAATTCTATTTTGCAGAACTTCCTTTCCTTCCTTGCTCTCAAAGACTGTTTCAGTCTTATCTTGAAAGTTCTTATACTGAAGTCCTCTGAAAAGAACAAAAAACTGATGCAAGTGTTTTTAAAATTAGATACACTTTAATGTGTGTGTGTGTGTGTGTGTGTGTGTGTGTGTGTGTCTGTCTGTCTGTCTGTCTGTCTGTAGAATTGGGTACTAGAATTCAGAAGACCTGAGGTCAAATCCTCACTCAGTCATAGAAACATATAATGGGGGAGGGGTGGAACTGGCAAAACCATACCTTACATTTTTCACTTTCCATGCATGCCTTACGAGGACTTTGTTATAGGTTGGTTCTAACCTTACAACACATAACACACACATATAACAGTTTTAGTAGCTGCACTGACCTATTTAGTCAGAAGCTTTTACATCTATACATAAACCTTCCTATGTAAACAAATTCAACTGCCCTGTTACAATTAGTGTTCATAACAAAATTTTGCTGAATGCAAATGAATGCACAGTGCAATGCAGCTATAGTATTGTTAATCCATCTTGTTCTCCATTTTTAGGACAGATACAGGCAAAAAATCACCCTGACTGAATATCAGCCTATTAATGAATGTTATCAATTTCTTCCACTAATGTATTAAGGTTTGTTTGTTTTTTTGGTAATGCAGGCACAATCACCTTGTTAAACCAGCCTTTGTCTTAAATGAGACTTATTTATAAAATAATGAAATCAAATCTCAAACACGCCGTGGAACTCTTGTTCAAATAATCAGTCATGTAGCTGTGAAGTTTCTCATTGATCTTAGCCATGACAGCTTACCAGAACCCTCACATTCAAAGTGACTGTCCATCTGAAAACTCAGTCCTAGAGGCAGCTGCAGTACACAGTAATGGTTTCCACAGGTGTGCAGGTGTTTCGTTTTGGACTCCATGGCTAGTGGCCTCTGGGATTTGTGGTATAAAAGCACAGATCTGCACACCGCTTTGTGGTCTTCACAGATAACCCAACTAGCGATTATTAGAGACAGGATGCTTGACGAGATCACTGGTTCCCAAACTTGGGGTCCCCAGATATTCTTGGAATAAACTCCCAAAAATCTTCAGTAGTTGTGCTAGCCAGGATTTCTCAAAGCTGTAGTCCATGAACATCTGGGGATCCAGGTTTGAGAACCACTGTACTAGATCAAGCTTTTGTATCTTTCAAAAGAGCTTTGTTTTCATTCTTATATTATTACGAATTGTGTCTTTGCCAAGGTGATGTGAAGGGGGGGCAGAAATATTGCCATTCTAAACATTTTTGTACTTTTTCCGACATCTTAATTTTTTTCTTAAAACAAGAGCAAAGTCTCTCATGGAGTAAGTGCAAGGATTTTATCTGATGGGCTTTTGTTTTATTTCTTTTGCTAGAATGTCTTGTATGATCCATTCTTATGCATTTTTATTTGGAAGCAAGCATTACTGAATTCTGTGGGGTTGCATTTTCTATAAACTGTAGTGTAAGAGGCTGCAGAATTGATTAGTTTCCCATTTGGGCAAGATGTAGTTCCAGAGCACCTGCCAAAGGACTTGTAAACCACCTCTGAGTATTCTCTACCTGGAAAACCATGAAAATGGTTGCCATAAGTCAGAATCAACTTGATGGCACATGATTATTATTACTACTTGGACTGAACTGGGTTCCTAGCTGCAGATCCAGAGGTTGGAATTATGATTCCCTACTGTGCTTTCTGGGAGAAACATTAGCCTTTGTAGCCCTGGGCAGCTGCACAACTTCAGAGCACCTCCAGAAGAAGGCAAGAATAAACCATTTTTGAGCTTTGTATACACAGAAACATCTGGAAAGCACAGCAAGAAGTCAGAATCAACCTGAGAGCAAATACTATTATTTATTCCTATATAATCAGCACTGTAGAGATATCACTTTGATAACTAAGGTCAGGATAGTCAAAGCTATGTTTTTTCCAGTAGTGATGTATGGAAGTGAGAGCTGGACTATAAAGAAGGCTGATCTCCACAGAATCGATGCTTTTGAGCTGTGGTGTTGGAGGAGAATCCTCTGGACTGCAGGAGATAAAACCTTTCCATCCTGAAAGAAATCCACCCCGAACGTTCACTGGAAGGACAGATTTTGAAGCTGAGGCTCCAGTACTTTGGCCACCTCATGAGGAGAGAGGAATCCTTGGAAAAGTCCCTGATGCTGGGAAAGATGAAAGGCAAAAGGAAAAGGGGATGGCAGAGAATGAGATGGTTGGATGGTGTCATCGATGCAACCCAATATGGATTTGACCAAACTCCAGGAGGCAGTGGAAGATAGGAAGGCCTGGCGACTCGAGCTCTGGTCCATGGGGTCACGAAGCATCGGATACGACTTAACGACTGAACAACAACAACAATCAGCACTGTATTAACATGCCAAACTACTCACCATTATTATCAGGTACAATCTCCCTATGAAATGTATTCTTTAATAAAACTAGTGTGCCCATTTCTTGAAAAATCTGCTGTGGCCACTGTGACACACACCTTAGTCACTTCCTGGCTGGATTACTTTAAGGCACTTTATGTAGGGCTACCAATGGAAACTCTCATGAAATTTCAGCGGGTCCAAAATGTAGCAGCTAGATTGCTGACTAGGGCCGGGATCACGCAACACCCTTGTTACAGCAGCTACTCTGGCTGCCAATCAGTTTCCAGGCACAGTTCAAAATGCTAGTTTTAACCTACAAAGCCCTAAACAGTCTGGGTCCAAAATGCCTCAAAGATCAAATCCCCCAGTATGAGCCATTGTGGGTGTTAAGGTCTTCAGGAGAGGCCTTTCTCTTTGTCCTGCCACCTTCATAGGTGCATCTGATGAGAACATAGGAGAGAGCTTTCTCTGTTGCCACTCCCTGACTTTGGAACTCTCTCTCACAGGTCAGACTCACACCATCTTTACTGTCCTTCCTCAAGCTGGCAAAGTCCTTTCTCTTTAGACAAGTTTTCCCTGAGTGACTGACTACTGTTATGTGACTTTTAAGTGGGCTACAATATATTACTGCTTGCACTGAATTTTTAGTACTAATTGTGTTATTCCACTTTTAGTTTTCTGTCTTTCAGAGTGGCATTTTTCCTTTTGTTTAGTGATTATTGCTAGCTCTAATATTGCTTCTTAATGATGTAAGATGCCTCTTCACAATCTTTGTTCTTAGTCTTGAATTTTGTCTTTAATGTTTTTGATAAGTGTTCTACACTCATTGTCTCAGTCTTTGTATAGTGTCCTTCCATGTTGTAAGCTTTGGGTCCTTTTCAAGGAGAAAGGTGGGGTAAGAATATTTTTAAATAAATAAATAAATACATAAATATTCAGAGCTACACTTTTATTTCTTGGTTTAAAGAGACATATTACTATCCAGATGCTAGCTTGGGTCCTTAACAATGTGGAAAGACCCCTGAGTTCAGTTAATAACCATCTTGTTTCCTCAATGCTGAGTTGCTGTAGTTGCTGTAAGGTGCTATATGTCCATAAACTATATTAATATTTGTTTGGTATAGAAAAATAATTAAAGTTGTAGGAAGCATTTCTTAGTGGGGTTTCATTTAAATGATTCACCCAATAACTGAACTGTGAACTAAATGCCCTTTGGTAATCCTCCCCTTTCTCAAAAGCTACCTGTTCCTTCAGAATAATCTTAGCTAGCAGGGAAGAGAGAGAGTTGGCAACAGTAATCTCCCTCCTTCACCAAGTAGTCTTCTATAGCTCAAACACTTTCAATGGATGGAATGGTATATCTGTTCACAGAACGTGAAGTCTAGATCCAGTCCAACTGTTGCACTATATGTCATGTTCTCCAATGTGCCAAAGTATGTTTTGAAGGATTAAGAATAAATGAATGTTGTACATTTGATCCCCTTCCTTTAAGTGTCTGGTTTAACAGAATAATTCCTGATTTGAAAAATCTATCTCTTGAAACTAGGCATTATAACCAACTCTGAGAGGATACATGGATTAATCCAACTATATATTATTTTCAATATACTATTAAGTTCCCTAGTTCTTATGGCTGTACAGACTTCAGATACACTACAAAGACTTCAGATACACTAATCAACCCTGAATTTTCTTAAACACGGCAGATTTATGAAATTCTATGCACTTATGAAATTCTAAGCACTCACAAAGTTCAGATAGACCTCAAGAAAACGGCATTAGGCCAAATACAATAACATTTAAAGATACACTTTTATATTTTCCCCCAAACTTTTCAACATCTTTAAAAATTAATTGCTTATGAGACCAATGGTACCTAAGCACAAAATTAAATCCCGGTGGATTTGATATGACATTCCCTTTCATGGTGACAAAACGTATTATAGTACTTTCTTTTTGGGATAACACATATTTATCTTTGGTAGAAAATGTGAAAGGATTAACAGGATAGAAAACTGGAAAAAGATTATTCTGTACAAACTGAATTCATTAATCAATTTCATTTGCTCTACAGCCATTGAAGGCCATCCCACATCCACTGGAATAGCTTAAATGGGCCTTTGAAATTAGGAGAAATAACAGAGGTATTACTCCCACAATAACAGATTTTTCTGTGGCCATAGTGAGGTCCCTGGAGAGCAACTCCACAAGTTGCAGATCCATTTCCAAACACAATTCAAAGTGTTGGTGTTCACCTATAAATCCCTAAATGGCTTGAGTCTAGGCCAGTGTTGGCGAACCTATGGCACAGGTGCCAAAGGTGGTCCTCAGAGCACTTTATGTGGGTACCGGACATCGCCCCTTCCCAGCCATCTGTATTCAGGTTAAATTGCTATATTGGCACTTTGCAAAAAAATTAGTGGGTTTTGAATCGCAGTTTGGGCACTCGGTCTCTAAAAGGTTCGCCATCACTGGTCTAGGCTACCTCAAGGAATGAGCCTGCCTGGGTGTTAAGAGAACATCAGGGGAGACCCTTCTTTCAGTCCCACCACCTTCACAGATGTCTTTATTGGGGACCTAAGAGAAGAACTTCTCTGTGGCTGCTCCCAGACTCTGGAATTCCTTTCTAATGGCCCCATCTTTACTGTCCTCCTGCTATGACAATCTTTCTATTCAGGCAGGCGTTCTTTTACTAATACTGTATTCTGTCTGAGAGAGGTTTTACAAGAGATAGTTGTGCCTGGGCTCTGTCTGAAAGAGATTTTACAATAGATTATTGTGCTCTGTTTGTGTTAATTTTGTTTATTGTTTCAGTGCAGTATTTCTTTCATTCTTTTGTAATACTTGTATACTTACTATGTTCTAAAGATTAATGTCTTCACCCTGATGTGAGCTGCCTTGGGTTCTTTTTAAGGAGACAGGTGGGGTGAAAAAGTTTAAATCATTTGTCAGCAGTATCTAGAAGTAGGCACAGTATTTAACATGAGGTCTCAGCAGTGCCGGATAGAGAGGAACAAGTACTTCACATAATTTGGAGACTATACCTCTATTAATAGTCTAAAATATGGCTCACCCTTTTTGCAGCCACATTACTGTTGGCTCATATTTAGCCTGAGATTTACAACTATATCTTCTTTCATTTTTATCCCACCTTTCTCCTTAAAATGGACCCAAGATCCATCTCACTTGTAGCATTAATGAGCCAAATCTGCTCCTCACCCCACCCCCCGTGTCGACCTTTGCATGTATCCTGTTAAATTTTGTTCTGTTATTTTCTGTCCGGTGCTTGAACCTATCAAGATCTTTTTGAATTTTGTTGGATTGCACCGTAAGGAAAGATATTATCCTTTTTCTATTAGCATTCTTAAGTGTACTAAGGATCTTTGCAAGGGAATTGGGAGAGGATTACCTCCAGATGGCTCTACTAGATCTTTGGCTCCACCTGATGACCTAGAGTAACTACACCAGCTGTCACTGGTTAGCATATATAAAAATATAACTTCAAATTTATTTTAACTGAAGTGTATACACCGAGTATAGCTATGAACGACCTTGTAACTACAACAACGCTACTGAAGAAAATATAATGTGAAAAACGGAGCCAGTGAACTTTGAAAAAAAAAAAAGATGAAGCAGAAAGATTGTTATTGTCAGTGCTTTCAGAATCATGAATTCTGTGGACTGCACCTATCACACATCTAGCAAGTACAGACTCTGCTAGTGAGACACAAGAATGTTGTTACCTGGGCGTATCAAGATTACCAGGTGGCATATTTAGCTGAGCCAGCAGCTTCCTATATATAAACACATACAAAATCGGTGGAAGTGAGGGAAATATGCAAACATACTTGAAATGAAAATGAGGACATAGCCTTCTGATATGGAAGGTTGAGAGAGATGGTTCCACAGCTGCTTGTAGGAATGAAATAGATATGGCTTTATATTATGTTTAATTCCACTGTACAATTGTTTGTTGTTGTTGTTCAGGATGCTATTGCACTGTATTTGAAAAATGATGTCTGTCCTCAGGACTTACTCTACTCTACTTACAGCAAAATTCTGCACATGAATACGTCAATGTACGTCACACTAAATTCAACAGCCTTACTCCCCAATAAATGGTTACAGAACTGTTGGCTTATTTGTTTATTTGATTAGCCTTGTCATTCATCCTACCCTAAGGCTGAGATGCAGATCTACCACTTCAAAGGCCTCTTGCAACTGTGAGGCAGCCAATTTTCACTAACCAATGCTTCATCCCATTCCTAAGTTGACAGGAAAGAAATCTCCCATGTTACAGGCATATTATATATCAAAGGAGTTTCCTTTGCATGAAGGGTGCAGGAGAATATCTCATGGACATATTCCTCAACTCCTCCTCTTATGTTACTGATCTACCTGCCAAAAGCCACAGGAGAGAATGGCTCAGGTGCTGGAGCGTTAAAGGCTCTGGGGTTAGATAACTGGTATGTAGGCTGGACTGAAGAAGCAGTAAGGTAAAAGGCAATGAAATATATAGCTTTGAAGCAAAGGTAAAATATGTACATGAGTCTTCTTCCAAACAACTAGCTTTAGTTTCAATATACAGAACATTTTATTTAAAAAAAAAAAGAGATTTGTTCCCCTTATAAATTCCCATGTTCCACTTTATCAAGAAGGTGGTCTCCACCTATGGAAATACCTCTACCTTCTGTATAATAGACTGCTGGATAGAATGTCTGACTCCAAGGCTTCCCAGAACTAATAAGTGGAATCTCCTAAATGCCTCATCAACACAAAATAAAAAATCTCAGAAATAGTGTTTGACTGTCTGCATTCCTGCCTATCTCCTTTTGTAGTCCACCTTTCTCTTGATGAGGGGACTCACTCACAAGTCAAGCCTGGAAAAGAAAAAAAGGACAGGAGAAACAGCAGAATGAAAACAATCCCTGTGAGTTGAGGCTCTGCCTAATAACTATCTGACATCAAATTATTCCAAATGAGGGTGACCATTCTTTCCATGGTTTAAAATGTTTTAAACTCAGTTTTAAGAACAAAATATTGTGAGATGTTTTATTGTTTAGTACACTGATGTTTTCAACAGTGATCATAATACAGTTTTAATTAATTAATTCCCCTGTGGGTAGAAAGGAGTCATATAAATAATGTTAATTAATTATGATGGTTACCATTGCCTGGGTTTTGCTTCTGAATGGATGCTGGACTAGTAACAGAAAATGTCTGTAGTGGTCGTGGAAGATAAAGACCTGGCACATTTCCAGAAACAATGTAAGATCCAGGAAAGTAATTGCATCTCTCACAAACAAGAGATACTGACCACGGGACTGTCAAGTATCTTACTGCATGAAAGCTTATTTGAGCTTTTGCTTCATCTGTGGTGTTGCTGAAAGCAACCAAAGTTTCTTCCAAGACTTATTAGAAATCCTAACATAATGAGAATGAACATGAAATGAACAGATTGCTCAGAAAGGTCCAGACCAGTTCAACAAAACTGTGCGCTGCCATCATCCATAGTAATGATAATCAGAAAGGAGAGATGCTCTCCTCAGGTTGAACTTCAGTGAGAAAAAATAAATAAAAAAATAAAGAAGACAAAAATATTGTTGCATCTTAAGAGCTAGCTAGCTGATATAGTTAATGTGAGCTTTTTTGAACAAGTCCAGTTCCTCAGACATAAGTGTCATATTTCTGAAGAAGTGGACTTGTTCGCAAAAGCTCACATTAAATACAGTGGTCCACCACCACACTGTGCCCCAAATGTCATGGTCCCACTATATCGTGGGATCCACCACCTTCCCTCCATGTTGACGATGGCAGCCTTCACAGATGCCTCCCAACCTGGGTCTGGAGGGCCCCGATACAAGCACTGCTGGGCCCAGAGGCCTCTGTGGTCAGGAAATCTACTGGGTCCAAAAGCCTCTACGAGGGCCAGAGGCTTCCATGCCCACGTCTGGAGGTCTTCACTGGGATGGACAGACTGATGGACAAAGAAGTGGCCACAGCCAGCCAACCAGCCACAAGCAGCAACCACCTGCTTTTCCCCTCACACCCCTGCTTGATTGCTCACTGGTTAGCCTGCCAGAGGGAGTCACCGAATGTGTGCCTTCCCCTCAGCTGGGGCAGTGGCAGTGGCTTCTCCTCTCTCCTTCCCTTGTCCTCCCTTTTTTCACCTCAGCTGGCTGAAGGAAGGTGGTCCATTCCCAGCCACATCACCACTGCCTGCCTTTCCCCTCAACCACTTGCTGGCTAACTTTCCAGCATGGTGGCCTAGCTGGGAATGGACCCTTTCCCCTCAGCCAGCTGAGGCAAAAGAAGGGCAAGGGAAGGAGGGCCTCCAGACCCAACTGTGGCTGCAGCAGAGACCTCTGGACTCAACCTGATATGCAGACGGACAGTGCCTTCATATCGCAGATTTTCAGTTATTGCAGGTGGTTAGGAAACCTAACCACCTGCAATAAATGGGGACAACTGAATAGCATTATTTTATTATTTATTTATTTAACATGTTTCCATCCCACTTTCTACCTTAAAAAGAACCCAAGGCTGCACAACATTTTGCCTCCTTTATTTTTTTAAATTTTCCTTTTGTTTTTTTCTTGAGTTGCTAGTATAGGCTTACACGGCTACCTCTGCTAAATCTAAACTCTAAATGCTAAATCTAAAATCAAATAGGTATTGTAATCAGAAAATGAAATATTGAGAGCTGATTAGCTTCCATAATATCAGTATCACCCCATTCTTTAGAAACCTTTCCTCCTTCCCTGTGAGGCCATCACATAGCTTGAGGCTGCACTGAGATCTGTCTAGTAATGACTTACATGACATATCACACCTAATGACGTCATGATAACTTGAAAGGATACTCCAGAACAAAATCAACAATTTCTTTGAGAATTATCAGCTTCTTCATCTTAACATTGGCCTAGAACATTCACGTGTAACTCTGACTGATCTTCTATTTTGTACTTGCTTCCTATAATTGATTTTTTAGTCTGGATTAAAGATATGCACACACCATGGTTCAACCATTTGACCCTGTTCAGCGCAGCACCCACACAGTGGTTCCACAGATGCCATGTACTTAATTAATTAATTATTATTATTCTTATTATTATTATTATTATTATTATTATTATTATTATTATCATCATCATCATCATCATCATCATCATCAACAACAACAACAACAACAACAACAACAACAACAACAACAACAACAACAACAACAACTTTATTTTTATGCCTCCTTTCTCCCCAAAGGGACTCCCATCTCCCTTGGCAATTCACCCCACACTGGGAAGAGTGTGTTTTCCTCCTCTAGTTTTCTGGTTGATCAGCCAACTCAGGCAAGGAGGCATGGCAGGGAAGCCTGCACTCCGGCTGAT
The DNA here is from genome assembly GCA_029282475.1 of Phrynocephalus forsythii. Classification (NCBI taxonomy): domain Eukaryota; kingdom Metazoa; phylum Chordata; class Lepidosauria; order Squamata; family Agamidae; genus Phrynocephalus; species Phrynocephalus forsythii. The sequence goes on from JAPFRF010000004.1 coordinate 123,296,254, forward strand.
GAGTGGAAGATTGCTTGAGGTGGCAAGCCTGCCTTCTTGCCAGTGCATAGAGAATTGCCTGAGGAGGTGGAGAAGAGAAATATGCTCCTCCTAGTGAGTGGGCAGTTACCCAGAGGAGGTGGGGAAGGGAAGCATGTGGTGCTTGGATAACACCTGTTGGGCAGCCACAGTTAACTGGACCAAATGCGGTTCATACTCACCTCTAGTCTAGATTATTTTATGATTCTGATTACCTTATGATTCTGGAGGATGTAAGCAGGAAAGCATGAAGAATGTTCTTTCCTTTGAGCACTGGTTTTCGGTACATGACTATGCTTTTGCAAAAGGCTAGGAAAGTGGTGCTGGGCAAAGGAACGGCTATCAAGAATTTAAACTGTAATTGTCCTCTTGGCCTTCCAAGTCTATCAAACTTTTGAAGTACAATCGACTGCCAGTTCCCTTTAATTCAAAATGATTGGGGTTGTGGGTTATTAGATGTGTTTTTAATTGATTAACTGTTTTGCTATTAACTGATTAATGAGCCAATTAAAATAAATATGGCAGTTATCTCAATGCATGTGATAGATACAAGATATTTCAACACAATGTTATCTCCAGCAAGAATAAGTAATAAAATGAAGCAGATATTTCTGCTGATTTTCTTGAGAAATTATCAACAATTGGCAATAAATAAAATTCAAAAGCAGTAACAACAACTGGTTTTGCGGCTGCTGCTATGGACCAAACTAGACATTATATAAACATACATATCATTTTAATAGGCAGGATGTTATACTGAAATCAGCATCAGCTGTACCCCCAGGCTTAGGAATGCACTGTCCCGAGAAGCCTGGTTGCCCCCTCCATCTTGTCTTCCATCCTCAGGCAAAGACCTTCCTCTTTAGGTAGACCTCAAAGCAGTAAGATATCTTAGGAATGCTGGTTTTTAACTTAAAGGTTTGATTTTTTTTAAAAAAAAACATGTTTTTATACTTGATTGTTTTAAGCTTAATGCCTGCTTAACTGTATTTAATATATTTATATAGTGCAACCCTTTCCTTTCCTGTGGCATTCTGAAAAATGCCCTGCCTCTGATGCTGCTGTATGAGTTGGGAGGATAATACCCCCTGCCAGATGTAAAACTTCCTGACACATTTAAGGTAACTGGAATGAATGCATACACAATCATCATGCATTGCAAGACTGAACCACCAAGGAAATGGTGTCAGGCACATGGCCTGAATAGTTGTTTGCAATCAAGAAATCAAAATTGAAATTTCCATTTACAGGCAATGTCTGAAGCTTGAGCCCATTTAAATCAATAAAATTAAGGCACAATTACTGGTTTTCTTGAAATGGTGGACTCTGGGTTTAATGGTTTTCCAGTGGGGGTCCTACTTAGATATTAATGCATAATACTTCACTACAGGAGAAGGGATTTTGGAGGTGCTCAGGAAAAGGCTGCCATGGACCAGGGGCTATTTGATGGCACGTAAGAATGTAACTTCACTACTTCCCAAGGAGGAAGACTATCTCTGTTCCCTATGAGGACCCCATGCTCAATCTGTCACCTCTGAATTTCTGATCCAATGTCTTGTTCTGATGTTATCATTGACTTCTTGTCTCAGTCCTTTTATGGCTCCATTGGGCTCTCTGGAAAGAGTAAGCAGCCGTTGAGAACAAAAGCCCCAGAGCCCATTTCTCTGGATTTTAAAGAATTCTTGTTTCAAAAGATTAAGAGCAGAGCAAAGGGAAACTGTGGAACCAAAGCAAGGAGCAACAGTTGCAAGCAGGAGATGAATGAGTGCATGCCTACCAAAGAATTATTTGCAAGACTGCTTATAGTATTTGGGGCTCTTAGCTTATTGTCCATCACTAATCAGGTTTAAACCCATTAAAAGAATGTTTAAAGTCCTACTCTTTAAAGTTTTTCTTTAGCTAAAATAAATTGCCCATCTTTGTGCAATTATGCTAACTATACTTTCTATTATTGTGCAGCAGAGCAATCAACATTCAAGGCATTTCTAAAGATGGGAACATCTCAAACAAAATGTTATAAGATTTGAAACTGGATGTGAGATCAGCACCAGATTTGGCACAACTGTAACAGACAATCTGTTCTTGCTCTGTGACAAATTTGGGAAATATTGGGCAAAGGGTTTTTGAGTTAAATATTTTAAAATAAAACTGTTCTACCCCCTTTTCAAACATATGTAACCCTAAACATGATTCATATAAATTGAAAATACCAATATTTCTTATCTGGAAAGAGAATATTTGGCTCCACCCACTTTTTTATTTTGAAAGAATCCAGACTGCAGAAACTGAAATACTGATCCTGAAAAGAGGTCTTTCAAATAAAAAAAAACAATGACTTTGTGAGGCAGACTATACAATATATTGTACTGGTGAGGGAGAATTACAAGTCAATAGCACTTCACAACAATTATGAAAGGAGTAAAAAAGTTTGCTTTAGAGAAAGCATTGGAGTGACAGTTCTACAGAAAGGGGGCCATTTCACCATGTATCCCCAGGGAATTAGTATACAGTTTTTTTAAAGTATTCAAAGTATTACAAAAGTACAGATTAGCTGTGTTTGTCCCAGCCCTGAATGCTTTCATTCTTTCAACATTTCTGAGAGCAGGTTCCTGACATAAGATTTCACCTCTAGGTCTTGGGCAATCTGAACTTTTGAATCTGTCAATCTGAACTCAAATTTCAACTCCTTCTTCGTCAAACAGTTATTTGTGCTTTGCAATGGGATTCTGTGCCAGGATGTCAAAAATATAAAAAAGCAATTCTAAAAATAGCTAAACTTTTAAAAATAGCTACTCTCCCCACCGTCAACACACTTTCCTCAGAAACAGTGTCCTTTATGGTCATTATTTTCCATATATGTACATGTTAGGATAGCCTCAGTTTACACATTTTTGCTCTAGTGAAAGTTCAGGCTTGATTTGACTGAGTATCCACTTTTCTGCCTTTCTGGCTATCTGTGGTACCAGTAAAAGGCTCTAATACAATGCCACATTTCAAATGAATTGATTTACGCCCCTGACTTTCTTTTTCATAATATTAGATTATTTTTTACCCTAGTTTCCAGTGACAATGTATATTAAATCTAAGCCTTCCCCTTTTTATGTTTCAAAAGGCCAGGTGGCATATTTTTGAAAGCATGTACACAACATGTTTGTAGATAGTTTGCTCTGCTATAACTTTTCTTCATCAAGTTACCTATCACAAGGAAAGAGTCTGGAGACTGCATCATAGCTTTCTAGTCTGCATTCTGTAGAGTGGGTCTGGCAAAGTTACTTTACCTCAAAGTTTAAAGATTATACACCATTTATCTGGTGTATGTCTTGCACTTACTTGAACCTTTGCTTCACCATTTCATGAAGTCTAAAGAGCCCTTAGAAATATTTTGGCATGGAGGGACTACAGCCATATTCCAGCTGTTCTTGCTTCTGTCCTCCCTTGGCAAGGTAAAGGTAAAGGTAAAGGTTCCCCCTGCACATCCATGCTAGTCGTGTCTGATTCTAGAGGCAGTGCTCATCTCCGTATTCAAGCCAATCAGGCAGTGTTGTGCAAGTCCGTGGCCACGTGGCCGGCATGGCTGCATGGAAACACTGTTTACCTTCCCGCTTTTTATGGCGGTACCTATTTGTCTACTTGCGTTTTACATGCTTTCGAACTGCTAGGTTGGCAGGAGCTGGGGTTAACAGCGCAAGCTCACCCGCTGTGTGGCACCCAGGGATTCGAACTGCCGAGCTGCCGACTTTGCAGCTGACTATTTTGGCGCCTTAATCCGCTGAGCCACCACGCCGCCTTGGCAACCTTAGTACAAATCAACTGTTCATCTTATGGGATCCTCTGTTGTTGGGTAATTCTACCTAAGACGTGTTTCTGTTGAAAACCAGGAAATTGAGTTAAATAAAAAACCAGCCAAAGAAAGAAGAAACCCTCATTTATGAATGTGGGATATTGTGTTTCTCTATCCACGGCTCAAAATGCCAGGGACTGGTTTGATACTGCTGCACAATATGATGCCCTTGTTGCCAGCAGGAAAAAGAATGCCAATGTTTAGATAGCAAAGGGCAATCTGAATGTTGGCAACCCCAATGGCAGCAGTCAAAATGGTCTAGAGCAGGGCTGTTCAACTTTGAACAGGCTGAGGTCTACTTTTTCCGGCCCAAAGTGCCTGAGGGTTACTACATTAAAACCTCTACTTATGAATTTTATCTGTTCTGAGCACATGCTCATAAGTAAAACAATCTGTAAGTAGAACAGCGGTTTCCCATAGGAATGCATTGAAAATCAATTAATCTGTTCTGAAAGAAACAGATTTCAATGCGCCATGGCCCTTGAACTGCCCCGCTCAGCTGAGACAGTGGGGTGGCAGACCCAGCCCTTTGCTGGAGCAGTGGTGGTTCTTGGGATGGGGGAGGGAGGGGTTGAGAACTTATCCCCTCACTTTTTAAATTGATGAGCAGTGGGCTACTTTTGAACCCTTCGCGGGCTACTGGTAGCCCATGGGCTACCTGTTGGGCAGGCCTGGTCTAGAGCAGTGGTTCTCAGCCTGTGGTCCCCAGATGTTCCTGGACTGCAACTCCCAGAAATCCTGGCCTGCATAGCTATTGGTAAAGGCTTCTGGGAATTGCAGTCCAGGAACATCTGGGGACCCACAGGTTGAGAACCACAGGTCTAGAGTATACTGTGCTTGCTACCATTCACACTTGTCAAAAAACAGTCCTGCTTTACATTTGGGTGAGAAATGGTTAACTGATGGGGGAGGGAGAAATCAGTTTTCTGAGATTATCCCTTGCTTAGAGTTACTTTGTGAATTTTCTTTCTTTCTTTCTTTCTTTCTTTCTTTCTTTCTTTCTTTCTTTCTTTCTTTCTTTCTTTCTTTCTTTCTTTCTTTCAAAAATTGAATCCAGTGTTTTCAACATATCAGGTTAGTTAATGTAGAAACAGTGGTCCTAACTTCATAGGTAATGGCATTTTAAAAAGTAATAAGTACCCTCACACTTTATATTCTCAACATCCATTAATTTTATTGGACATTATCTGCATTATTTCCCCCCAGGATGGACTTAAAACACAGGAAGATAGAAGACACCCACAGTTCTACCAAAACAATTGTGTGATGAGAACTAACAAGATAATGCAACAAAAAGTCCAAGGTAAAGCTATTACTGTACTCCTTTTAGTTTAAAAAAATCTTCAGGAAAAAATGGAGACAGATGGCTACATTGCATCATTAACATCAAAACAAAACAAAAATGTTAACTTTTCCATTGCTACTAAATAGACAAAGGCAAATCTTTGCTATGTAGATAGTCACGTAATGTGCTAAAAAGAAATAATGATGCATCTCTGCCCTTTGTTATTAGTTACTACTATTATTAATATGAAGATTGTGCTTGGAAGCATTATAGGCCAAAAAAGAAACATTACTAAAAAAAAACAAGTGGAAGTAGAAGCACACAGGGACATAACAGACCTGAAGCTGTTCATTGTTACCAAAAATCTACTTGCACACTTTTTCAAGAGGGTAAAAAGTATTTTAGGAGCAACAAACAATAGTCAACAAAACAGTAACAATTACTATAATCATTTCCTGTCCCTGCCCTTTCCTGGAAGGACAACCTGTTTTGAGAAAATTAAGGCAGAAATGAAACATATCAACACATCAGATGAATTATAAAAACAAGTACACAAGCATGGCTGGTGGTTTATTCCAAGCCAAGAACTTGTTGAGCAGATTGGGAGTACAGTAAACCCCCACCTATTGCAGTGGCTAGGGACCCAACCTGACCCACTATAATTGAAAATCCGCAATATTCGGATGCTGGGTCAGGTCAGGACTGGGCGGGCTCTCGGGGGCTCTTGTACTTACCCCAGGCCTGTAACTGCCCCAAATTGGCCTGCAAGGGGCTTTCCAGTCCCCCAGAGGTCCAAAAAGTGCTTTCTAGTGATCTGGAGGTCACTTTTGGTTTACTAGAAGTCACTTTTGAGGCCTCACAGGCCAGGGAAGGCCTTTCCTCCTTTATCTGGTGTATGTCTTGCACTTACTTGAACCTTTGCTTCACCATTTCATGAAGTCTAAAGAGCCCTTAGAAATATTTTGGCATGGAGGGACTGCAGCCATATACCGGGACCGCAGGATATGAACTGCAAAATGGCAGGGGCCAACTGTAATGGAAAATTCACACTATGTAATATCTAGATCCTTAAGTACCCTTACCATATTTAAGCCTTAGTTAATACTGACTCATAGGCTAGAAGGAGAAACTCAGCTCATGTACAATAATCGGGGGGGGGGCAAGAATAGGTTATGTAGTTCTGCATGGCAAAGAAGAAATAGCTGTGTTATCTAGGCTATGTAAAACAATCCAAATTTTGAATAAACCCCTGATATCACACACTGGACATGCTCAAAAACTGTAGTATGATTAATGAAAATTGACTTTAGTGGGCTACTGAACACGAACACTTCAGACATACATATTTTACATCATAAGGGGACATAACAGAATGGTACCGTGACCCCCACCTATTGCGGGGATTAGAGACCGGCCTAACCTGCAATAATTGAAAATCAGTGATATGCAGATGGCAGGTTGTGTTGGGCATGGGGGGGCTAACTGGGGGCTTGGAGGCCTCAGAAATGATTTTGGGGGCTCCAGAAAGCCTGGGAAGGCCCTTGCAGGCCCATTTGGGACAGCCCCAGTCCTGGGGTAAGTATGGGAGGCCTGAAAAAGGCCTTTGCCCCTCACCCCAGGGGGCCTTTTTCATATGCTGCGGTCCCACAATATAGTGGGACCAAAGTATTTGAACCGTGAAAGGGCAGGGGACCACTGTACCAGTAATATGAATCCACGTCAAAATGCTTCCTGAACAGGATAAGGAAGTGAGAAGGTTTGGTGGTGGCATTGTTCTGATAAAATATGCAGAAATAAGGAAGTGTTTTAGACTTTACTTTAATGAGCTCTGATCTCCTCTGTATGTGTCTTCCTTTTGAATCTCAAAGAGAGAACAAAAGCAACAGCGTTGTATAATCCAGAGTTGCTATCACAAAATAAAATGATATACTTCTTTAGTGTAATATTTTTCTTCCTTCCTTCCTTCCTTCCTTCCCCATCTGTGTCTCATCTACTCTACCCCACAAGAATGAGAGTGGCTAACTAGCAATAGCTTAATCTGAAACTAATTTGCCATTTGTCTGGCTCTTTCTATAGAGAACAGACCCAGTACTCTTAGTTATGTTATTCTAGACCCATTTGGTTCCCTGAAGTAGAACTGATTCTGGTTGGGTTGCTTTAATTCCACTAGCAGTAAATTTATTCCATGTTGCATTTGAGTCATGTCAGAATATTTGATGGTCTCAGCTTATAAATTCTTATTAACTTTAGTTAGTTATGAATGAATAATATTTCGTTAGCTATGTAGTGTGAAGTTGGAACTCAGCTATAGTGACCCTAATAGGCCTTTCAAAGTAAGTTAAGTATTTAAGGAATGGTTTTATCAGTTTCATTCCTCCTGTGAATTTCCATAGCCAATAGGGGATTTTAACCCTGGTCTCCAGAGTTCTAAACCATTACTGTATCCCCTAAACCAATGGGTTCTATTTCAACTTACTGGGGGTTTATGACAGTGAGAAAAATGAGGCTCCACAAAAGGCAAATGGGGGGTCCACGTGAGCAGACCCCATTTAGGCAGATCATCATCAACATTTAGGCATTTGGTAAATGTCTTATACCTAACACAAATTGTTTTGGGGCCATTTTTGAAAGTTTCTGCAGCCATTTTTGGAAATTTTAAATTTGCATTTCTCAAGTAGTGCAAAGGTAGGGACCTGATCCTTGTGGTGTGCATATCTTTAGAGTCCAGGGACCCAGTCACCTCAGTCTGCACCCTTTTTAAACTGCACCACTGACACTTACACAGTACCACTACGAAAGCAACATTTTCTTTATCCTGATTCCTCTCTATATCTACCCAACTAAAGAGTTGAATAAGGATTTACTCCACCCAAACAGCACACAATATTAACTATTTTTAAGAAATATTTCTGCAAGCTATTTTTGCAGAAATTTCAACACTTTTAGAAATATTTTAAAAATATTTCCAATGTTACAAAAATGATTTTAAAATGTTTTTTAAAATATTTGTATGCTTTCTGGGCAGGAATCAAGTTTGAATTGCTCTGTCTTATATTTAAATAGGTTTATTTTTGTCAACAGATAACTTCTACTCAACATGGCTGAGGCTAAAAAGAAATATAGGCAATATAGCATTGATTATTTGAAGTTTGGTTTCATTCCATCCCTGTCAGACAAACGTCTGCCCATATGCCTTTTGTGCAACAGAGTTTTAAGCAATCATGCTATGAAACCATTTAAGCTGGAGGATGATCATCTGAGAAGGTGTCACCTGATAAAACAGATAAAGATTTGGCATACTTTAAAACAATGAAAGAAAACTTCAGAAGAGAACCGTGGCAGACAGTATGTTCATTTAAAGATAAAAAAGAGACTATGATGGTTTGCAGGCATCTTACAATATCTCACAACTCGTAGCAAAATCAGGAAAACCTCATACTATCGGGGAAGAGCTGATTTTACCAGCCATTGAAGAGGTTTTAAAGACTGTTCTACACAAGCCTGCATATAATATACTCAAAATAATTCCTTTGAGCAACAACACAGTTCAAGGACATATTGAGTCATGATGTTGAAAGCTTCTTGGGTAATTATTTGTAAATGAACCATTTCTCTATTGAACTGGATGAGTCAACTTTACCTGATAATGAAGCACTATTATTGGCATATGTTCATGTTCTTATGGACCAAGAAATCCATGAAGAACTGCTCTTTGCGAGAACTTTGACAACAGACATTAAAGGTGAATCAATATTCAATGTTTTGAAATATTATTTCATGGAAAAAGTAATTCCTTTATCCAATATAATATCAGCAACAACAGATGGAGCACCAGCCATATTTGGGTGCTATCATGGTTTCATAAAGCCATTTAAAACAAAATGTACCCAGGGTGTTTGCAATTCACTGCATCATTCATCAACAACATTTAGTAGCTAAATATCTGAGTGCCAGAATGCATCAATTTCTGTAATTTGTCATAAATGCAGTAAACAAGATCTGTATCAACACATTGAATTCTAGGTTATTTACACACTTGTGTGAAGGAAATAATGAGGACTTTCATTGATTACTCCTTCACACTGAAGTACGGTGGATCTAGAAAGGCTTATATTTGACAAAATTTTTCCCCACTTTTTGAGACAGTTTTAGAGTTTTTGGATGCTAATGAGCCAAAACCTACCACAATAAATTTTTTGATAGCTCTTCCATCTTCATACCTTGTGAAAAGGGGGTTATGTGCGGTTGCCAATCTTCTTAGAAGAAGAAGAAGAAGAAGAAGAAGAAGAAGAAGAAGAAGAAGAAGAAGAAGAAGAAGAAGAAGAAGAAGAAGAAGAAGAAGAAGAAGAAAAAGAAAGAAAGAAAGAAAGAAAGAAAGAAAGAAAGAAAGAAAGAAAGAAAGAAATTGATTGCAAATCACTGAACATGGAGATTTAAGACTATACCTCACTAATTTGAATCCAAGAATTGAACAATTGCTATCAGAGCATCAAGCTCATCCCTCACATTAACAACATTATTTGTGTATTAATTTTATGTAAGAATTTTACTAGGTTCTTATTTGTTTCATTCCAAATCTAAATATTTACTTGCATTTTGCATCTTTTCAATAAAGGTATGAATAAAAATAGTACATGTTTTTCTTTTTTTACAATTGTTAATGCTACAAAATCCCCTATCAAAGTAAGTAGCACTGTGTCAGCTGTCTAAAACACATTTGATGTTAATAAATTTAGGAAAATTCAGTATTAGGCAGGCGGGGGGGGGTCTATAGGAAAAAAATTGGCAAGTGGCCTACAGGGCAAAACGGTTTGGGAACCTCTGCACTATTTTACTAACTTACTATTGAAAGAAAGAAAGAAAGAAAGAAAGAAAGAAAGAAAGAAAGAAAGAAAGAAAGAAAGAAAGAAAGAAAGAAAGAAAGAAAGAAAGAAAGAAAGAAAGAAAGAAAGAAAGAAAGGGATTATTACAAGTCCATTTTTAGAATCTTAAATAAATGACAGTAGGATCAAATCCGGTCTGCAATGAGGCAAACAGCTGTGGATACACAGTCACATTGCAAAGTCCACAATGCTACCATTATTCTCTCTTTTCAAATTTCATGTTCTACTCAGGATGCCTCAAAGAGAATTACAGGTTAAGCTAGTGAACAACTGGCAAATGTAGCTCAGCAGGGGAGCATGCTATTCTTGGACACTGGAAGCAGCTGTGTTTATTTTCAGTGACCAGGATATTACTAATGTAGTGCTTCTTGTTGATTCGGAGGGTCACATTTTTTCAGAATACTCATCTTCCGTTTAGCACTGAGTTTCATTGTTACATATCTCCAGCAATGACAAAGGAAAAAAGCCAGTCTTAGATGCATTCAGGTGAGTCGAATCACATCAACTAACCTTAATTACAGGTATATACACAACTGTGCTAATTTTTCTCAATCCAGTGAATGATGGGCTGATTCATATTTCTCAAATAGTCCTATGCCTAATACTTGCATACTTTGAAACAAGTCTCATTGAGTTCAGTTGTGCTTATATCTAAGGCAAAGGTATATTTCTATGGGATTATTATCTGAATCTGAACATTTGAGCACTATGTATCTTTTTCTAGAATTGGTAATATCAAGAAAAGGACATTTTTTAAATAACCGGGTTCTGGCATTTATAAAATATGAGTTTTACCACATTTTGGGGTTTAATCAGGAAACAGAGAAATAAACATTAAACTAGGATACTTATGCAGGAATGTGGCCTGTTCAATGTCATCTACAGCTGTATGCAATAAATATAAAGCCTTTTCAAGTCTAAAATTTGCACAATAATACTGAGGCTTTCACACAACTAAAATCAATATCATGAAACACTCCACCAAAGACTGGGGGAACAAAACCGTCATAGCATTCCAGACAGAAGTCTGTATGAACCTAGACACATCCACAGAAATCAAAAAAGGCTAAAGCAACTTGGGAGTAATGGATCACATGTTCAGCCTTTGTGTGCTGTACAATTTATGTTTTGCTTGCTCTGCTTATGCATTATGATTTTTAGCTATCAAAAACTGGAATATCTTAAGCATCTTAGCTGTTTTGGCAAATATATAAATCTAAAATGTTCTAAAGGTATTTGGGTATAGCATCAAACTGCTGTGCATAGGTTAATCCTGTTAACCAAAGATTAATTAAATAAAGCATAGTATGCATTTAGCTTTAGATGAAGACATTCAAAAGCAGCCAACATCAGCAGTCATTGAAATGCTTTCAAATGTTTGCATATGTTTTTGCACATTAATAATGTATAATCTGTATCTACAAACTGAATTAACCACACTGTGTCTTAAACATAACCACATGTAATACACTGCATGGTGTTTTGTCTTGAGTGTGAATAAAATAGTTCTTAATGGCACTAATAATGCCTCAAAGTGTACTGAAGTTGTTTTCTGGAGAAATATAGATGAGCTAAAGTGCATTCAACTTATAATCAGACTGCCCTGCTGTTTACATAACCTGCTCCTACACTGAATCAATCTTGTTATATTGCCAAAAACATCCTATGTACCTTTTATGATCTGGAAGTTGAGTCATGGCTACTGAACTTTTTTTTTGAGAGATAGAAACATTTCGCTGCTCATCCAAACAGCTTCATCAGTCTTCCAGATAAACTCACCTGGATGACTGAGAATCTTCACAGACATACCTTTTATGATAATTTTTAACATTATGAAAATGATACATGTCACATTTGTTTGTCTGTCTGTACATATTTATGCATGTATCTATACTGCCTCTCCCAAGCAGGCACACAAAGCAATTTACAACAGATTAATAATATTAATCTATTGCATTATTAGTCCCTAGTATGCTTCCAGTTGTCTGTGAAGATTCTCAGTCATCCAGGTGAGGTTATTGGTAAGTTGAGTCATGGCAACTGGACTTCTTTTCTTGTTAGGTCAAAACATTTGACTACTCATTCAAGTAGCTTCTTCAATCCGAGAAGGTTGGTAGGAGACCTCCTATTTATCCTCCACATGGGTTTCATTTCACCCTGGTCTGAACAGGCTCATTAGATGGACAATGATAGTGTGTGTGAAAAGTCACAGCTCTGTGGTGTCTCACAACACCCATTAAGCAAAGATAAAATGGCAGTTTGATAAAATGGGCCTTTAACAAGGCAGTGTCCTGATCCAGAAGAACTATGGAACTCTCTGAGACCCAGAGCCAACAAAAGAACCTGGTCATATCTGGTGTGTCTGATATTGATTTTTGGTAAATACTATATAACCATTCAATTCAATTCAAACCAAACAAAAACACACTAAGGCAAAGACTCACCCTTCCAAAAGTCCAGATAAAACACAAGACCAATATAGTATATGCAATAAAATGCAGTGAGAGGCATTCAAAGCTCTACATTGGAGAAACTAAACAGCCATTAAGCAGGAGGATAGCCCATCACAGGAGGGGCAACAGCTCAGAACCAGAATAATCAGTGTACCTTCATTTGAAGGACAAAGGACAGTCATTCGTTTACAAAGTTGTACACATCTTGGACATCAAAGAGGTGGTTCAAGAGAAGAGTCAGGGAGGTCATACGTGTGTGTCTAGAGAATCCCTCTCCCAACAGGGGTGGAGGATTTGGGCACAATCTGTCCACTGTTTATCATGTTGTCCTTTTATTTATCCCCGGGAAAATTAGGATCACTTTACACCTCCCCCTGGGAGGCCACAGCTAGCCATCCATGCCTAATGGGTGTTGGGAGGGGGCTGCCCAAGTGTGACTTTCACACACAAACATGTCCGTCTAATCAGCCTATTCAGACCAAGGTGAAGTAAAACCCATGTGGAGAATAAACTGGAGGTCTCCTATCAACCTTCCTTAAAATGAAGAATCTACTTGGATGAGTAGTGAAACATTTCAGCCTAACAAGAAATGAAGTCCAGTTGTCATGACTCAACTTCCAGATATGGTTCTAGTTATGCATCATAAGCTCAACAGAGATGGATCCAGTCTAATACTGCTTGGAAGGGAAATCCTCAAACTGAGGAGATATTACTGAAAAACCTGTTTCATATTAAGTACTCACCAACCTAGCCTCTCAGGATGGTGAGAAAAGCAACAGAATTTCAAATTCTGAACAGGAAATGCTTTCTAAATATAGAGGACCTGGAATCCTCTATTACAGTGTTGGTGAACCTATAGCATTTGGCGCCCTTTCTGTGGGCACCCGACATCGCCCCTTCACAGCCACCTATATTCAAGTTAGACTGCTGTATTGGCATTTTGCAAATAATTAGAGGGTTTTGAACCACAGTTTGGGCACTCAGTATCTAAAAGGTTCACCATCACTGCTCTATTACAATAAATGTATTGTATTTTGTGAATTACTCTACTTGTACACTGCCTCGAAATTATAATATGGGGTGTCATTATATACACTATTAAATTATTACACAGTGAACCCTAGTATAACAAACAGTTTGCATAACATAACATCTGTACAACATAAAAATTTCTGGAGATAGGGGAAATTTGCTTAACAGAATCGCCTATGGGGCAAATCCGTAAAACATAAAAATGGTCGCGATTAGGGATTACTCTGTTTTCAAGGCATTCCCATGGGAAATTTGTATAAAGGAAAATTTGCTCAACAGAATTTCATTTGGAACAAATTAATTCCTTTATACAAGGTACCACTGTATATTAAATTTGTTCGTTTTAACTTAACACAATTTGCAGCAGTGACACAGATAGGAGCAGAAGTAAGAACTCCACAAGCACTTTCAGTCCTGCAAGATCATATAAAGCTTTGGATTTTTATGAACAGTTGAAGTAGCACCTTGGAAAAAATATTTTTTTCAGGTGTCCTTGGATTGGTTGCACATTCTTAGTCCCTATATTGGTGCATTGTTTTCCAAACAGGATGGCTGGAATGGATCTGATGGAGTTGCATGGTTAGAATGTCAGGACATGTGACAGTTGAAAAAAGGGGCACCTATAGCATTCCAGTTTTACTGCATTCTTACTCTTCTGCACAGATTGTACTGCAAAGCTATTACCTGTGATTGAATTTACCAAAACCAGCTATTATAAGGTGCAGAAATGAATTGGACTTGGGCCATGTCAACTTTCTGTACAGAAGGTACAGCTTTCTTCCTCCACTGTTCCTTTGCTTGCAACTGGAACCCTGGCATAAATAGAAATATTAGGGAGTAAGTGAGGCATATCCAAATTCAGCCCTCCAGAAGTTTTGGGCTGCAACTCCCACAGTCTTTTGCCATTGGCAATCTAAGCTTAGAATTCTGGGAGTTGTGGTCCAAAACATCAGGAGGGCTGAAGTTTGGACATGCCTGGATTAAGTCTTCAAGGCTTCCTTCAAAGCCATGGCACAATTAAAATATCTTCTCAACCTCCTTCCTAATTAGTTTACATCTTACAAGAAAAGTGAGGTTTGATAGTAAACCTGCCACATACATTGTTCTTTGGCCATCAGTTTACTTTAAACTGTTATCCAGTGCACTAAGCAAAATAAAAATCGCCATGCACTGGCCAGTAAATCTGGAACATGTGTAATCAAAATGAACTCACTTTACTAGATCAACAAAATGATACAAACATGACCAAATTAAACCAAGGTCTTTCTAATCCACTGGCCTTGACAAATATCAAAATATATTTATTTGCCACCAAGGGGAATTGCCTATGAAGTCGATACAGTAGTAGGTGTATCCCTTATCACCAGCAGTTTTGTTTTTAAACAGCCAGTGATGCAGAGTACTTCTATGTGTGTGACATAACTGTGACATAACATCACTCTACTACTCACTACTTATTCACTAGATCAGCTGCAATGGCCAGTACACATATTTACTAAAAATATATTCTGTTCTCTAACAATGAGTTAGGGGAGATCAAAGAGATTTACGAAAAATGAATTCTTTTGAATTTCTTCATTTCTTTTGAATTAATGCCAACCTTGTATGTGTATTTATGCACAGAGAGCAGGAAGGAGATTTGATAACAGGTGGAGATAACTTGCCATGAGAGCAACAAGAAATCTATTTGACTAATCAAAAGACATACTTGGTGACTTGTGACTGAAGACTAAGAAGAACTATTGCATCTCAAGAGATCTGCAGTATCAGCTTCACAAAAGGTAGCTTGCCAATTTAATTGAGGTAGTAGTTATTTAATTTTTTTAATAGATAGGTATAGCTTTCAATAAAACCACGTATGCCTATAATACTGCAATGGCAGATGTGTCTCGATTATTAGAGGTGGGCTCTAGGGAATGTATACAATGGATCTTGAAATCTGTAAGCAGCTGTTTAGAAAGGGAGTGAAACATTGTAACACACACACAAACATTCCTGAAGAGTAGTAATATTCTGTTATTTTACAGCAGGTGTATTATAGAGATGAAATTTTATAACTTATTGTATACAGTATCAATAAAACAGAAAAAGCTCTATTGGCTGCTGTTAATTAATACTCATATATATTAAAACACACATGCAGCACGTGTGATAATCCATTTAATTTTAATAATTAGTTACATGAAAAGACATATTAATTAATACAGTAGCCACTACCGACAAGGATTCCTGCACTGGCTAAAGAAGGGAAGGATAATGATAAAAATTGTTAATAATTTGCCCTAATCTCATTCAGCACACAATATTATATAGTGATTGAAGTGCCAGACAAATACCACACAGCTCCCAAGTTCAAGTCTCTACATTGTAAAACTTGTTGCGAACTTTGTCTGGCACGTTAACCATCAAGTATATCTGACAGATGGCTGTCTAATTTTCTTTTGAATGCCTTCAGTGTGGGGGACTCCACCACCAAATTAATTGGTTCCATTGTTGTGCTGCTCTAACACTTGTGATACTTCTCCAGAGATTCAGCCAAAATCTGTCCACCTGTAACTTGCACTCGTTATTACATGCCCTTCACTCTGGAATGATTGAGAACAGATCCTGTCCCTCCTCTGTTCAGCAACTCATTAATTATTTGAAGAATACCATCTCCCCTCAGTCTTCTTTTTCAAAGGCTAAGCATACCCAGTTCTTTCAGTCTTTCCAAATATGGCTTAGTTTCCAGCCCCTCCATTCAACTTGTTTCAGTTTTTCTGCATCCTTCTTAAAGTGTGCTATCCAGAACTTGATACAGTACTCAAGACAAGGCCTAACCCAGGCATGCCCAAACTTCGGCCCTCCAGATGTTTTGGAGAGCAATTCCCACAGTCCTTTGCCATTGGCAATCTAAGCTTAGAATTCTGGAAGTTGTGGGGCAAAACATCAGCAGGGCCAAAGTTTGGACATGCCTGGCCTAACCAGTGCTAAAAGAGAAGGCGACCAGTACCTCTTGAGAGAGGAAGACTATATTCTACTGTTAATTCACCCTAAAATGCCACTTGCCTTTTTTGCAGCTGAATCACACTGTTGGCTCACATTCAGCTTGTGATCTACAACAATTCCAAAACCCTTCTCACATCTGATCATTTCAATTCACTGATAATAGGGCTTTGTTTTTCCATTAATTGGCACTCAGTAGTAATATGCACAATTTGGAGATGCTACCTTATTTCTTAAAACTGTAAATCCAGTAATAAGTCACAGTGAGTTTGCAAGAGCTGATCTGAATATTCTGGAGGTCATTCATTTATAGCAGGCATGTCCAAATTTTGGCCCTCCTGATGTTTTGGACCACAACGCCCAGAACGCCAAGCCTGTATTTCCAATGGCAAAGGACTGTGGGAGTAGTGGTCCAAAAAACCTAGAATGCCAAAGTTTGGACATGCCTGATTTATATAGAGTTGCCATAGGTCAGAAGTGACTTGGAAGCATATAACAATAACAAAATATGTCAAGCCTAGAAAGAGCTATCGATACCTTACTATCCGATTATGATGAGGAGTGAGGACTGCTACAAGTTGCTGGGTGGATGAGCCATGTCCCAGCATCCATACTATTAAATACGTAGCAGTTAACACTTTTTATGAGGAGTAGCTTTATAATGACAAATGCTAAGCACAACAATAATCAAAGACATATTTTTCCAAGCAGATGAATGAGAGAGAATGGGGATGCCTGACTATGGGCTAGGATTCAATTCTCATTGGTGATGGTGCACCAGATGGTCAAAATGTAGCACTGAAGGTGGCATGTCACTGTAAGATGAAAAGTCAGAGGCATGCAGATCTTATGTTTCATTGTGTCACTGAAGCAGGGCAACAGCTAGAAGAGCTGACTCAACAGATTCAGCACTGATTCCACCCACAAGCAAGTTTGCCATCAAGCCCACAACAGCAGCAATATGATGATGAGACATGTAGTCTAGCAATACTGGGAAGATCGTTTGTTTTCTGTCCTTGCATCAGCCACTCCTAAACTCCAAGCTGCCATAACAAACCAGTGACAAATGCAGAATCTCTAGCCACATTTCCTGAAGGAGACCAAAGTGCACTTCAATATTACAGCACTTTTGATACAAGTTTTGATGGGGGCTGATCTATGGGACCTGTGTTGATAATTACATGGGTGTGTATATCTGTAATCTGTAATCACCTGTCCACCTTGTCCATAAATTTCCTTAAGAGTAGTAATATTCTGTTATTTTATAGCAGGTGTAAGCTTCATTATAACTGTTTTAAGTGCTTGGTAAAAATAAATATTACCACTTCTTAGATGGCTAAATTAGTAGCAAATTCTTTTTCAGACACAAATCAAAATGCCACATGATGATCCTCAAGAACCTATTATACTTGGGAAGGAAATCTCTGAAATACCTTCTACACGCACATAAAACAGCCTATACACAGCGGTCAGCTTCTAACATCTTTAGCTATGTTCGCAAAAATAGCATTTTCAAGTTCCAATGAAAAGAGAAGACATATCCTCCCTGGAAGGACCACCTGTCATCCAATCATATGCCCTGTAAGCTTTAAATAAAGACCTTACGCATACCAATGGTTTTTTTAAATTATGAATGAAGTTGTATTTTAATTATGCTCTTTTCTTTCTAAAACAAATTTTTTTATTTATTATACTAACCATCTAGTGAAAAGCCACTGCTCTTGGCAGTTCACAACCAGTAAAAGAACTACCCCCCCACAAACAACCTGACAATTCTAAATAAATTTCAAAGGCACCTGGCTAGCCTCAGGTGGAAAGAAAATTCTAGACTAGATGGACGTTTCATCTAATTCAAAGGGGAATTCAATGTGTTCTAAGAATATCCAGAATCTCTTACTTTATATTTCATCGAGACAGTTGACCTTTCACTGCAGTTGGAGTAAAATCTGACAAGGCCTTTAGAATTAGTAATAATAATAATAGCCTTAGAACTGCCAAACTGGAAGAGATCCCATGGATCATCAGGTCCATCCCTGTCAAGGAGGCACAGTGGAGAATAGACCTCCTAATCTCTGGCTTTCCAGAGGGCCACTAAGCTGCCCAGAAGTTCTTATGAAGTAAATGATGTTTGTATCTTGGATTTGACCCGTGTGCTACTACTAGATGTATGCACTTATCCTATGATAACAACTTCCAAATCTGTTCTGAAAAAAGTTTTAATTTATGTCTCTCTTCTATCCTATTTATCTGTTGGAATAAGTCATTTATTTCAGTGACTATGGAGCAAGATTGACCTTGTTACTTGCTTAAACAGCTTGTTTTCTATATTTCGTGGTAGGTGATCACTATTCTTAGGTTATTGTTTTTACACTCTTGGTTCGTTTCCAGGAATGTATGAATCTGAGTTCCTTTCAAAAGCAAATCTAGATTATCAAAACATGACCCAACACTTCCTTATTATGAGGACAATGAGAACTAATCTTGTGCCCCAGAAGATATGTTTTCCTCGGACATCTGTTTTAAGGATTAGGGCTTTTGTCTGGTTGTACTGTTACCTGGGTACATTAAGTGACACTATAATTTCATTGTGAAAAATGAAATCTTATGGATCTCATTGCTGTTATACATGGCAATCATCATGTTCCCCTAGTATGCAAACTAATTCCTTTTGATGTGAACAAAAACTGGCCAAATGATTTTGAGAACAAGAAGAACCAGTGTCTCAGGCAATCAGAAAGGGCACAACTGTGACTGTCTAAAAAGTTATTGGAGGCGGAGAGGAAGCAAAATGGGATTGTTGAACTGAGATGGATGAACATTAGGGACATATGAATCTGTCTGGAAAAAACCAAGATTGGATAGATGATAAAAGGACATGGCTGCAACGGAGAATACAATGGGAAAACATATTTTACCAAAAAAGGCTACTACTACTGGTTATGCAAAAACAAGGACTTGGATGCCACTATACAAAGACTTTGTTGGAGTCTAAATAGTCAAAAGAGACAGGAAATATCTTTTTAGATTGTAAAAAAAAATGGTCATGGAGGTCTGGGAAAAGCTTGTTTTTTTAAAAAAAGTTTATCATCTTTATTGAGAAAAACCTGCTTCATCTAGAAAGAAACAATTATTTACAGGATAACTGAGAATAACAGGTAGCAGATTTGTGCTATTATTAAATCTGTGGACCCAAGATCAGTAACAAACTAATGATGTCATACTTCACAAATGAAATTTTGGCCAATATACTATTCAAAGATATTCTATATCTATTATAATAAGTTAGAATTTTCCATAGTGATTCTAGCAAACTATAATTTATAATGATAATGGATAATACTTAAAGCATTAGCCAGAATCTTGAAATTAATATAAAATTGTTACAGATATAACCATGGATTGCAAATTCAAGAAAAATATTTTAATGCCTTTCATAGAATCATTGAATGATAGAGTTGAAAGAGAACTCAAGGGCCATCCAGTCCAACCCCCTTTCAACATCCATACCTCTTGTGCAGTATACCTAAACTACACAGTAATGGTAACATACCAAATACTGTAAATGAGCATCTTCAATAATGCTGCAATCACTGCAGTTTTCCTTCTAATGTTTATTTTTTTTTAAAAAAAGGGGGACACACATTTCTTCTTATATTAGCTGTCCACTTAACTCAAGCACTTTGAGAGCCAATTCTACAATTTAAGAGGACTTTGCTGTAACTAAAATCAGCACAAAATCTTATTACATAATAAGGTTTCTATAGAAATTATCATTAGCTGAACATGAGTGCACGCACAAGCAACCAGGCCAGCATCACAGGCTTCCAGCCAAGAACAAAAGGGCCCCATTGAAAATTGCAGTTTGTTCCGGTGCTGCCACCTGCAAACAGGAACCATGTCATCAACCTCTTTTTCTCTCAACAACCTCTGCCGTGACCCCCAGAAACCAGATACACAGGAGCAGATCTTCCAGAGGAACTGAAAGTTTTGCACCGGAGATACAGCACACTAAGCTGTGCATTGCCTAAGCGATCTGCTTCGAACCTTTCCATTCACATTCCAGAGATGTTTCCATTTGTCCTGGAATGGCTGTAAAATTGCTTTCCTGTGGAATGCCTTCCAGAAGTGGGGTGAATTGTGCTTGATAACATAGGCAATCCTGACCCAGCCATTCTTATGTCTCATTTTAAAGAAGGTTTTTATTACTGTTTGATGATTTACTGATATTTTATTTATAACTATTTAAAATTGTTTTAATTCTTTGATTGTAAGCCGCCCAGAGACCTTTGGGTAGTGGGCATATATAATAAATAAATAAATAAATAAATAAATAAATAAATAAATAAATACATTTCCACAAATTTCTGGCTGCTAAGCTGCATAGAATTGATAGCATATCTAAGTAGGCTGGAGAGACAAAACTTAAAAGGGGGAACAGATGCAAAAAGGCGGTGGAATGCCAGCTCTAAGGATACATTAATACAAAGTGTGTGTACTTTTCAAGGCGATGATCCATCTAATAACTTGGACTGCTTATATTTTACAGTGTCTAATTAAACAAAGTGGATCAAGCCTACCCCTTAGAATTCCACTTTGTTTCCCCTTCTGTCACATGAAAAGAAGGGAAATTTCCCCTTTAACAAGAATGACTTGTGCCTTTTTGAATAGTTGGGTAAAAACTGTCAAGTTTGAATATTAAAAAAGCAGTTGATATGAATTCCTCACAGCAGTTCCAGAAGCGAACAACTACTACTCTACGCAGGAAAGAAAAAGGGTTGGTTTAAATTGGGGAAAACGGATTTTGAAACTAAACTGCAGCAACTTTTTATCAGTTCATTTGGAAGAAGCCTGAAAATTTGGCTACTGAGAACAATTTTAAGCTAAGACATTCTCTGGAGAGTCAAAAGTATGCAAATGCAAAGTGTACGGAGGGACAAATGCACATGCTATACCTATGTATTACACTGGCATTTTATTATTTAATTAAAATACTCTTATTTCTGTAGCTCACACACGCTTCCCTTGAGACAGTTTTGCTGTTAGCCCGCTGGCCTTGACTTCCAGCCAAAAACAATTCAGAAACAAAAAGGGACAACAAATCATATTTTCACAGGCATTTTTATCCCTCAATACAACCCTGTTTTTGTACATTATACAGACTTGATGAAAATCTATAATTTATTGTCATGGCTATCCAAATCCAGGAACTTATACATGCTCTGCTGATGCCCCCCCCCCGGCCACTACTCACACCGTTCCTTAAAATTATGCAGAAATGGTCTTGAGACAAAAGAACAATATTGTAGTGAATGTGACTGGTCAATAATCTTCCAACAAGATACAGTATACGGGATTGTACTAGTTACTCAGAGAAAGCCAATATATTACCAGAGGAAACTAGAAAAAACATTTTACTACATACAGTTTAATATGCCATTTAATTATTGCAAAATACCTTTCTTCAAATCATCTGCTATAGCTCAGAAAACAGGAATAAAACTGGTATAAGCCATCCATGGATAAATCACATTTAAGAAAAATCATGGGATTGTATTCTGTTCAGACTATACACTTTCTCTCACCTGGTGGCAACCCTGTAGGTTTGTGTCTCGCCCGTATGATGAATAGGATCCCCTTTCAGTTTTGCCTGGTTAAGCAAGAAAGAAAGAAAGAAAGAAAAACAGAGGTGACTTGTTACTGGTCGCATAATTTTCCAAGCAACACATTATTTCATGTGGAATTACATTATCAAAGTAGCTCTGAATGGGACTTTCCCCACCACAAAAAAAGTTTAGTAACAATGTGCTTTGCAAATGCTAAAGCAGTCATAAAACAAAGGATTTGGGATATAGAATTACAGGAATATTTAGGCTCACTGGATAAACACATTCTTATAAGAAATCATAAATTTGTACCTCCCACTTACCTGTCCATCTTAACACTTCCTAAATTTAGAAGAACCTTTACTCTAGTGAGATTTAATGTTTTACCCTTTAAATTCTTAGAAGGGAGATTTCAGGGTATTTCTTTTATGAATTGTTTTTTTTTTTTTTTTCATTATGGTAGGTATTTTTTTATATTTTCAGGGCTTGCTCCTCTAAAGAGAATATTATCTACCCTGAAACGTTAAAAATGAACAAACTGTAATGCATAAATGATATATAAATATGATGTATTAAAGGAGTAGTTTTACTGTTGCCAACCATTAATTAGTTTCCATGGTCGAGTGGAGATCTGAACCTGGGTCTAATCCCATCCTAGTCCATTACTCTATATTCTGCCCACTGTGCCATACTGGCTCTCCTCTTATTACAGGAGAAATTTAATAAATCCATGCTAGTGAGTTCTTATGAGGGGGAATATGATTGAGACGTACAAAATAATGCAGGGCATGAGTAAAGTGGATAGAGGGATGCTCTTCTCCTTCTCACAAAATACCAGAACTAGGGGACATACACTCAAATTGAGGACTGGGAGAGTAAGAACAGACAAAAGAAAATATTTTTTTCACCCAACGCGTTGTTAGTCTGTGGAACTCCCTGCCACAAGATGTGGTTATGGCATCTGGCCTGGATGCCTTCAAAAGGGGATTGGACAGATTCCTGGAGGAAAAGTCCATCAAAGATTACAAACCATGATGGAGATGTGTAATCTCCAGGTCTCAAAGGCCAGATGCAGGGGAGTGGTATTAGGAGCATATCTAGTCTCATGCGCTCCCATACACATCTTGTGGGGCCACTGTGAGATACAGGAAGCTGGAGTAGATGGGCCATTGGCCTGATCCAGCATGGCTCTTCTTATGTTCTTATGTGCAGAAGAGCTCCAACAACAGCAAAAAGTCTTCATTACTATGCTCTGTGTCATACCAGTACATGCTCTAAATCTCTGTATCTAGTTAATTCATATGTCCTCACCCAAAATATACAGCACATTAGTAAAATGTGGCGTAATAGAAAGATGACATGGGGAGAACAGATAACCCTCAAGGGCCAATCCAACAGGGGAGGAAAGAGTTCCCAATGGCTTTTAACCTTGAAGGAAGGAAGGAAGGAAGGAAGGAAGGAAGGAAGGAAGGAAGGAAGGAAGGAAGGAAGGAAGGAAGGAAGGAATAATCCATCTCTAAGCTTGCACCTAGTGCAGTGCTGTCAACAGTAGGCCAAATTGTAAAATTCCTACTCTTCCCAAACTTCTTTACAGAAATAGGATCAACAAGTCCTTTTTGCAAGAAGCCAATAGATTCCTATGCACATATGGGGCTTTTTCATTTTTTTCCCTACCTCAAAAAGCAAATAAATTATTTTTATGTGCACAGCAGAAAGGCCACCATGTCATGACCTGACCATAAAAAATGCTCATTGATTACACTAAAGGCACTCGTGAGGTCACAGGTGATCAATCAGAAGTTCTCCAGATGCTGAATATAGTAAAGAAATCTTTTTAGAGTATGATTCAAGTCTAATACCCTATTGTGCTGCCTGATCTCCACAGTTACAGTTAGGAAAGAAAATCTGACTCAATATACCGTATGTTACTCCCGATTGACTGACTGATTGGTTGATTGATGTTCACAACATCAGTACAACATCATAAACTAAACAAATCAATAAATGAATTACAAAACAATTAAAAGAGTCAGGCAGAGGACTATAGAACTTGAATCAGGAGTGATATCTTGTACTAGTTCCAAATGCTGTACACAATATGATGTCTTTGCATGCTTCTCTGCTTTAAAAAAAAACCTATCAAGAGCACATAATGCAGTCAGACATAAGACCCATTGTAATAATGCTTGTCATCAGGTAATAAAAGGGAAGTTTGGTGAAAAATATTAAAAGCCAAGAGACATATTTTGTAAGCAAAACAACACATGAGCATTGTCATCAGAGATGAGACATGAACACCACCCAGGTGATCAAGACTATGCCGATGAACCAGATATAAGATCAAATTGCTTACTACAGAAAGAAACATATAAACAGAATTTTGTTAGAATAAGAAACTTGCCATTCTTGATCTGTATAAGTATACCAACTGGTGGGCAACAGTGATGTCACTTAATTGTACAAATATAATATAATGCATGGTTCAGGCTGCTTTACCAATCAATCTTGTAATCAATCAAAATAGCAGGTCATGCACAGTATAGTACACTACCCATGGAAATGAATCATTGAATCAGTAGCATAACCAAAGACTGGAACTTTACAAAACTGCCTTTAAGAAGTCTTATATCATGTATAATCTGAACATCAGAGGAAAAAAGACAATCCTTACATTTACGCACCTGAAATGCTGCAGTAATTTAATGAAGCAGCTTATGAAACTCCAGCTCAGTTTCTAGATATGCTAGCAAACTAAAATGGAATATTTCACATTCATTTATATAAACAAATATAAGGGATCATTTCAGATTTTTCCAAATATAGCTGAGTTTCCATACAAAAACACATATACTCTACTCCATTACTTTATTTGTTAAAATTGTGGTTGTGCCTACAAGCTCTTGAATTGGGATATAAAGATGTTAAAGTTGAATCTATTTCTTTTCAGTTTCCTTTTTTCCTTTAGAAATGTGGTGAAATTCTCATATTCTAGCTGGTGAAAAGAAATTTGAATGATATCAGCACATCGGCAATGTCCATCTTCTATTCAGTTTTAAGCTTTTAATTCAACTTTCATAGATGAAGTTCTAAGTGGAGTTGACGTGTTAAGCCATGGTCAGGACAAATTAAGATCCTTCAACCTGTGATTATAACATTCGGTGTCATGGCAGAAAAAATAAGCACACTCTAGAATGGATTTGTCTCTATGCCTTGTAACATCTTGTACATCATTTCCTACTAACTCAGAAAAGGGTTTTAAATGCTAGTAAATCAAACAAAGAACAAAGATAATGAAATGGAAGCAGAGAGAAAAATCAACTTTTTTAAAAAAATGAAATCAATTTAAATCATGATTTAAATCAATTCCACTCTGAATGGAAATACTTGAGTTAGCCCATATTCAATACACTTAATCCAGAGAACAAAATCGATATATAAAGCTTCATGATCTCAAATATGTACTCAGAGAAGAGATATGAAGCAGGAAACTAGTCCAGACCAGAATGTGGACAACACAGTGGGTTGGAGCTTGTTTGCTTTTGGAAAGTCATAAGTATAAGGCCAATTTCTTTAAAAGGTGAATGGAAATAATACATTTGAGGGCGGGCAAAATGAAACCAACAAATCTAATCTCCTCCACAAAGATCCCCAACAAATGCTTGTTGGGCCTACCTGTTCTTAATCCTCCCCTTCTTACCATCATATCAGATGCAGAAGGCCTTATTTTAATTTCAGTTGTTTAAAAAAATATTTATCCAGAAAAAGAATAAAGTGCACTGCAAATAACAAGTTGTCAGGGTTAAAAATCCACCTCTGTTTGTGTGGGGGAGGATAACAGAACAGCACAGACATGAATCATTCTCAGTAATTTGAGTGTTTCCATGACATCAATGGGCACTCGTCCAGGACTCTGTCGAAGCCTGTGAGGTACCAAAGAGACACAGCAGCCAGCAGGAGATTGACTTAAAAAAAAAAGGATTATGCTCCTTGTAAAGATTTCATCTGTAGCATCCACTTTTACCACCAGATAGATAGCTTCGGAGATCATGAGTGAACACATTTCATCCAGATAGTATAAGCCTTAAACTTTTATTACCTCTTTTATTTCTGTTCCTAAATACAACCAATGTGGCTCGTCTTCCATTTAAGAAAAAAATAACTGACATTTACAAGAGTCCCCTTAAATATATGTGTATGTGAGTGTTTGCATATATCCACTTTCAATTATTATGAAACTAGCAGACTTTTTGTAATGACATTTCATTTGTGCAAGAAAAAAAAATCCTTTTGGGGGAAAAACTGTCCATTTAAAATTAGCCATACTCTTTATGCCGATTTTCTGTTTAAAATTCACTGGCACATTTGTTTCAGATAATAAAATTTGAAAGAGTGTTGATAATATACCATAGTAGGCTCTTTAAATAACTATTTGTGCACATTAGATTTTTTTTAAAAAAAATGCTTGCCCAGAATTTCTACACTTATTCTACGATGCAGATCGCTCTCAGGTGCTGCTCAAATGAAGCAATCTGGAATGTATATTTCTTATTTGGAGTGCTATGAATGATTGTTTATTTTTAAAAAGATTGTGCGAGGGAGCTCTGTTCCTTTTTTTAAAAGAAAGAGTCTACAGCAGTGTAGAAACTCGACGCATTCACTGCGGAATTTTCGAGACAACCCTCCAGTACTAGAATGCGGCAGCCGCTGCGGATATTTTTTGGCACAAAGACAATGGTGGCAGTGCCAAGCCCCATGGCTACAACTACTCAAAAGAGGCATAAGGGTAGCATTAATCGCTCCAGTCTTTTACTGCATGGAGTATTGCTATCCATATTTTTTTTACAAAACCAAATGCACTTACTAATATTTTTGTTCACTTTGGGGTGTGGAATAATAAAATGCTGAACAAATGACAAATCTTGTCAAAAAGCTCACTGCTTTCTCCACCAGGAGAATCAATATCCTACCAACAGCTAGTACGAATTTTCTATCTTTGTATGACAATAGTCCGATAATCGATCTGAGTTTCACAAGAGAGAGGACCCACAGCAATGATACATCATTAGACAAGCAGTGTCCTTCAGAATTATTCATATGTATTCATTATTAATAGAACTTTTTTTTAGATAAATGAGTGGATAAAATATGCACCAGCCAAAATACATGCAAAGGATACGAGACTGAACAGCCAAGGCTCTTTGCCAAAGAATAATCCACATCTGTATATCCAATAAACACACAAGAAATAAAACGGAAGCCTCTCTAAACTGAACTTAATTCATTGCTTACTATGCATTTGCAAGCTTTCGTGATTTACTTTAATAAAAAAAGGAGAAAGGGGGTGGGGAGAGAAAGCAGTATAGGATTTCCAATCAGTCAATGAGGAAGCCAGTTGCCTTTCCATGGTGTGCTTTGAAAAATTAATTGAATTAAGTAGAAAATTTAAGCAACTTGTAAAGGATAAATGCAAGCCATCTAACTCTCACACAGTGTTTTCTCTTTGCTCTCCAAGATAGGGCACCTTGTCTTTACTTTGCCATGGAAAATAACAGTCATGGGGCATATCTTTTCCTTCTGTTGAGGGAAATGGAAGAATAGCTAATATTGTGAGGGATTTTGGCTTCAGTGCTTATATTGATCTTACAACTTAAATTCTCTAAACATTGGGCTCAAGCTGCAAGATCCTGATACAATTGGAAATTATGCCAAATGTAGATTTTGCAACTTCAGTTTGGCTTTAAATTAGACCACGATGGTCCACAAACATTTGATGTGATTGGATTCTGAACCTCTCAGTTGAGGACTGCGCTTCTCTGGGCCAAGTTTCTTATTTTGTAGCAAACTGTTCGTTGTAAATAATAACACAATTTCTTCTATTTAGCTCCACACCCCAGATAAAATTGAAAATCCATTACTGCAGAAGTGAAAGGGTAATACTGCCACATTTCAGTTCTACAACAAGACTTCTCCAAGGTCTGAGAGCTGGACATCTGGACAGTTTCTTCAAAGATGCCCTCACTTGCTGCCTATTTAGCAATTTATATTTTTAAACAACATATTTAGAAGATTCAAACAAAATTAAGAATGTGTGTGTGTGTGTGTGTGTGTGTGTGTGTGTGTGTGTGTGTGTGTGTGTGTGTGTGTGTGTGTGTGTGTGTGTGTGTGTGTGTGTGTGTGTGTGTGTGTGTGTGTGTGTGTGTGTGTGTGTGTGACTCCCTAGATAATGGTTGAAATGACTTTAGGAAGCATATTACTGTTTTTATCGTCTCTGTTGTCAACACAGTCCTTTAAAAGAAAAGGTAACATTGCCTTTTTTTTAGTTGATACTGCAGTTTTAGATAGCTGTATACTTGGCACTTATTACTCTGTCAGTTTAACTCCTTGCCAGCATTCAATGAACTTCAAATACATCCCATTTTCCAATTACATACATATTTTTGTACCCAACACAATATTGCACCCTCAGTTCTGTCCCAAAATAGCCGAAAAAAGATATCCGTATGACACAACTAGTCTATATCTAGCAGCAAATGGTTCTGCAACTGTAGAATGCAACAAAACACTAGAGAATATGATTGTCATTAGCTAAGTTTTATTTTAATTGAATAATTTAGGAGTACAAATATGGGAACAAGATATTCAATGCATATTTTTTCCAATAAGGGCACACACATTTTCTTTGGTTTGAAAATAAATCATAAATTGAAGAAGCCCTATGCTGATGGAATGTCCTGTACCTTTGAATGAAGTGCATTTGTTCACCCCTGAATACCTGCTTGTTAGTGCGTAAAGTGTCTGGTATGTATTTGGAGGTATATGCAACATAGAAGCTGTCCAAAACCTCTGTATGACACATTGCTGATATCAAATTCTGTTTCATGTGAAGAAACACAGCAGAATGCAAGAAATATTTAATACAAGAAATTCTTCTAACTCAAAACCAGTTAAAAGTAGGCATCGCAAAGATATAAGGTGAAAAATAAACCTTCTGGTTTGGACAGTGACCTCACACTATCTTTCCTTCTCATATATATTTCCTCATGAGTTCTAACTACATTTGTGTCAGACACGTGATGTTTACTATTAACTATGAATTGCCTTAAAAACCATACTTTGACATTCTGATTTGAAGCGAGTGTCCTAACTGTAACTCACTAAACCCTCTCTAACCATACATTTACCAAATTCAGAAAGCACAGAAAACTATCCCTTAAGCTAAATAGATGTAGGCACCAGAATCAGTATGCAAAAGAGAGAGGGAGAGGGAAGGAGAAGAAGGGAGGGACGGAGGAGAAGTAGTAAGGGGGGGGGACCGGTCCAATCACAATCTTCAAACGAGGGCTCAGAGATCAGGTTTTCTGACGTCTGAAAAGAATGATTGCTTTAGCAACCCAAATTATTAGGCCTGTAGAACTGTTTTAGAGTCACTAAAAGTAGCTCAGATGCTCTAGGGATCACACAAAACACTGAAGTTTGCTTTTTTCATAATATGAAAGGCTTTAATGCATACACTGACATTCCATGAAGATTGATTGTTCCTAAAGAGGCATTACAGTGCCAACACAATGTGCTATTACAACAGAAGACGGTACGGTTTAACAGAGCCATAAGAAACCAAAGAAAGTAAAAACCTTAAAGCTGCACTTAATGTAAAGGTGCTTCCAGATGTGCAGTTTTTGAGTGTCAGGCTGACTCAATGAGCCTAACACCTGCAAACCACCCAGGAACTGTGCCAGTTCACATCCTAATCCTGCTGGTTTAAACAAGATAAGTGGAGGCATAGCAGGATTAGTACATACATGTGGCATAACATAGTGTTCTGCAACAACTCAACAGATGATTTTGTTCTTTCCTTCAGTTATACCTGCTTCAGCTTCCACTCTGCTGCTTCTAAACAAAATAAGCTAAAGAAAGAGCCATTGCTCAACCAACTCCCACAATGAAATTAAAACAAATGTTCTTCAAACATAGACAACGGTTTGCTTGCTTGCTTTCTCGTTTAGACAAAGCACTTGAGCAGTGGGATGAATTCTCAGCTTGATCTACATGTCGGGAAGGCTGTTCAACAATTTAATGTGCCTGGGATCACAAAATATGGAAAAGATGACAAAGAACTGCTTGACTCTGGTAATGGGGCTAATAGGAGAGAGAATGTATGTAGTCCTGCACAATGCCAGTACGTATTTCATCCAGTCACTGAGGACCCTCGTATAACACACGGTTTGCATAACATGAAATCTTTACAACACAAAAAATTCCGGAGATAGGGGAAATTTGCTTAACAGAATCGCCTATGGGGCAAATCCGTACAACATAAAAATGGTCATGATTAGGGATTACTCTGTTTTCAATGCATTCCTATGGGAAATTTGTATAAAGGAAAATTTGCTGAACATAATTTCATTTGGAACAAATTAATTCCTTTATACAAGGTACCACTGCATTCCATTTAACATTATGGAGCATATGTATATAGCACCCTGCATGATCTCCAGCTTGCTACTGAATAACCTTGAGAGACCTCTCCCCCTAGTAAAAATGAGTTTAGATTGAGCAAGGAAATATAGGATAGTTCCTTGTTCAAGCTTAAAAAACCCAGTTGCTCACACATTTGATCACTTCATAACCGGCAAAGAGGATTTTTGTCACAGTGACTGATGCTTTGATTTAGATTCTTGTGCAAATAAAGCTTGATGGTTTTAACTTGTTTCAAAAAAACATAATTCAATGCTTGGTGAAATGATTTTCTAGAAAATTCAACACTTGCATAAAATACTTGAGAATTTTGTATTCACTAATCGCCTTAACTCTGTGGGTTAAATTGACATGGAGCTACATACGTGTAATTGTGGGCATGTCTGGTTGCTATAGATATACGTTCTAAACAGTGTCAAGGTAAACTGGGAAAATAAAAGGTATTTCATTTCTTTTATATATGTGAGATGCTAAAATCATTTGTTATGTGAGTAAAAGATTGCTTTTAACTTAGAATGGTACTAAGATTTTTTTCCCGAACTTTGATAACTAATAAGACTATATAAGAACATGCATCATGTGAGCTGCAGAGTACTTTGGAGGATTAAGACCTCATGTTCAAAAATACTGTTTAAAAAAAGATTCTTTTTTCAGTAAGCAGTTCTTAATACAGATGACAGGACATTATTATGCATATGTATATGTAGGAACAGAGAACAACACAAACAAAACCAGTATATGTGGTTCATGGAGGCCACATAGAAGAACAATTCTGTTTAGAGGGTTAAAAAATATCTTAGTACTTTGGCTTAAAATCTGTTTGTTTCCAAATTTATTATATGCAAATTAATCTCAGATTTCTTTTATGTTACACATGGACAGCTAGATATTTCAGTCACAATGCTTGTGGGCAAAAGGCTCCTGTCTATCCATTGTCAGGTTCCTTCGAGTCTGTTACTTATATAAATGTGAGTGTCTGGATGTGTGTAGGTACCTGTTCATTTTTAACCAGTCACTGAATTTTGAAGATTTGAAATTCTGAAGAGATTAACAGTAGGTTGATCAACAGTGAAGGTCCTTTACACCTCAGGATTTAGCTGTTGTTGACTCAGAAGAAAACTACCTAGGACAAGAACGCTCTTGGTATCTCTGGAATGTTCAACAGTGTTTAAAAGCAAACAGTTGATATTAGGAACCACTAGAACATCTTCATTAAAAGCAAGATATTGGACCCACATTTAGGAAGGTATAAAGTCAGGCAGATTTAGTCAGAAAATGACCTGCATGCCCTCTCCCCTACTTGAAGAAATGGCTTATGTTTGATTTTCAGAAATTGCTCAATCTTGTACCATATGTGCTTCGTTTAGCAGATTCCAACATCTATCATAGAGAAGCACTTTGAGAATGTTGGGAGGGCTACCATGAGAAAAAGTGGGAAGTACAGGCCATCAACAATGAGTGCTTTCCTCCCACCCCAGGCTAGATGGGAGATGAATGAATGAATGAATGAATGAATGAATGAATGAATGAATGAATATGCATGCCAAATCTAGATTCATTTAAGTCTAAAGTCGTCTATCACATGTTAGCAATCAGCAAAAAAACACCACCTTTTAAATACAAACAGGCACACACACACACACACACACACACACACACACACACACACACACACACACACACACACACACACACACACACACACACACAGTATGCACAGTGTATCTTGTGTCCTGGATTTTCAAAATCGATGGGTCTCAGCCAACACAGAAATACAAGTCAGATGTATCCCCGAAATAAGCAAAACTAAAATGGAAAACTAAATTCTGATGGTCAGAAGCACAGAAGTTTTTATAAAGGAAAAGACAATGATAGGTAAGCCAAGGTCAGAAACAGTATATTTCTGAAATAAGCAACATGGTATTCAGTAAACAACAGCATTCAAAAAATAAATAACTTGGAAGGACTCTCACAATTCATGGTCTGATTGATGGCTTTTCCAAAATACTTGGCTTATCACTATTTACTGAATTAGATGAACTTCTGCTTTGATTCAAGAGGCTTCTTAAGATTTTCAGCCTTAAAGCCTGGGATAATAGGATTTTAAACTAGCTTTCCTTACGTTATGAGGTGTTGCTCTACAACTCACATCATATCTAGCCAGTGGCTGTGTTCACTGGTGATGACTGGGGCTCCTACTCTAGAACAACTGGAAGACATTAAATTGGCGAAGACCAGTCAAAACCTTTTTACTTTCCTCTCTCTAAGTCAGTGCTCCCCCAACTTGGTTCCCCAGATGTATTTGGACTAAAACTTCAAGAAGCCTCCACCACTAATTTGTGCTGAGCAGGATTTCTGGGAGTTGTTCAAGACCATCTGGAGACCCAAGGGTTGGATCACTAAACACTAAACATGGTGTGAAGTGTTTTAGAGGGTATGTGTGAGGAAAATCTTCATAAGAACAACAGTTAAATCTTATCTTCATGTTGATTAATATGTCTACTGTGGATCATAAGAAAGTGAAATCCTCCTTCTAACCAGAGGGTAGTCTTCTGACCTAAAAGTAAAACAAATTTTATCTTATTTCTCCCCGACACAGAACTAAAGTCTGCAAGTCAGAATAGGAAACAGTAGGATAGTTTGATAAATAGTTAATCCATAACCAAACATCACCAATGATACCATCCATAAACTGGACAATAGCAACATGCTGCTACATCCAGGGCCAGTGCTAGGTTTTTTTGCGCCCTAGGTGAGGGGCGGTGGTGGGGCGGGTGGTGGTGGTGGGGTGGGCCAGGGGGCGGTGGGTGGGGTAACAGCGGTGGGGGCAGGGCGGTGGGGGGCAGGGGGTGGGGAGCGGGGGGACGGTGATGGGCACGGGGGGTGGGCAGCGATGGGTGCGGTGGGTGGACGGCGGCGGGCAGACGGACGGCGGTGGCCAGCATCAGGGGGCAGCAGGCTGGCCAGCGCCCCCATTTTGGCACCCTAGGCAACTGCCTAGTTTGCCTTAATGGACGTGCAGTCCCTGGCTACACCCATTTATATGTTGATGGATTTTATGCATTCTTTAGGCCACACTATCTTAGAAGAATACTATAATATTGAGGAATTCAAAATAACACAAACAACTTGATGAGAAAAGTATAAAAACAGACTAGATTGTTATTTTAAAAATTATAGGTGAAAATAATATAAAAGGAAAAAGAGACAAAAACATGGTCTAAAGGTGGTCTTTAAGTTGCCACCAAGTTTTTGTCTGTTTTGCTTTTTATTTTTATTTTGCTTTCAGCTATAATTATTTCAAAAATTAACTAAACAAGTATATTAAGTTTTACATACTTATTATGATTAAGCTGAAAGTAAGGATGGAGAGAAGTTTATTTGGTTCATATTTAATAATAATCTACCTAATCTGGACTTTCCAAACTAATCTAAAACATAATTATCCTTTCATTGTCACAATGCAATGAAAAGAAGTGAAATGAAGTTCACCCATTAAAAAAGCACATAGGGATTTATTTTTTCCTTAAAGAAGCTTACATATAAACAAATGTATATTAGTGAAAACTGATTGCACACGTGTGCAGACACACACACACACAGAGGTGTGTGTGTGTGTGTGTGTGTGTGTGTGTGTGTGTGTGTGTGTGTGTGTGTGTGTGTGTGTGTGTGTGTGTGTGTGTGTGTGTGTGCAGAATTGTATATAGAATACAATTTGGAGAAATGTGCAGAGATTCTCATGAAGCTGAGTCGGCATCTGTCAGTCAACCTCACAGGACTACTGACAAGGCCTTTATGCTCTTACTCACTCCTGAGTTATTTAACCTTCCCCCTACCGCACATGTCAAAACAGTAAAAGCAGAAAGTGTTGCCCTTTTGTAAAATGTAACCAAATCTACTTCATTTTATTATATTAACAAATGAATGGACGATTGAATAAAATTTACTCTGCAAAAAGTAGTAAGAACAAAGAAAAGTACAGTGGAACCTTGACTTACGTCATTAATCCGTTCCAGTGGTCTAGACTTAAGTCAAACATGACTTAAGTCAAACGAACGCTTCCCAAAGAAAGTAATGGGAAAGCAGATTAATCCGTTCCAGATGATGAAAAAGACCCCCGAAAACAGCAATTTAACACAATTTTGACTGGGATAGGAGATTCCTTCTGGGCATGTAAATGAAATGTCTCTTCAAAGAGAGGAGGAGGCAATGGAATTATAGTCCACAAGTTATATGCCTCCACTTTTTAATGTTCATAGCAACAATGTCTAACATTTAAGTTTTACTGATTTTTAACCTGACGTTCCAAGTTCTGAACAACTCTATGCTTACCATTAGAGTCCCACAACTTTACAGTTCCCCAACTAAAATGCTTCCATTGTGGACCAGACTTCTGCAGCCAGATTTTTTACAAGACTGAGCCGACTGTCTAACCAGCGAGGCCAGCCCCGAGCTCCCGGCCCTTCTTCTTCTCCAGCAGCAGCGGTGGCTTCGGTGAGGCCGAGGACCAGCTCCAAGTGCTCTTAGCTGGCCTCGCCGAAGCCGCTGCTGCCGGAGGAGGGGAAGAAGGCAGGAGCAGTTTGGAGGCGGCAGCCGCGATGCTGGGTTGTGGCTGCCGCCCAATTCCGGTGCCTTGCACCGGGGCTCCAAGATGTAAGTCAAAGCCTGCGACTCAAGTCAAACAGGCCCCTTCTTGCTGCAAGTCAAATATGATGCAAGTCAAGCAGTATGTAAGTCAAAGTTCCACTGTATTCCTACCTGTACTATCTCTGGTGAATTTTCAGCTGAAATTGTAGAATATAACAAAAAAATTATCTCTACTACCGCTGTTAAGAACAAAATATTTGTGCAATGTTTTCTCAGTCCTCAATACACACTATTTGCTATTTCCATGTTACAGACAGTGGCATTGAAGACAAACAACTAAAGTCACCCAAGAGATCACTGTTCAGATTTGACTCAGGGACTTTCACAGACTCACAGGAATCGCAGAATGCCAATGATCACAGAATCATAGAATAA
Organism: Phrynocephalus forsythii; assembly: GCA_029282475.1. Lineage (NCBI taxonomy): Eukaryota > Metazoa > Chordata > Lepidosauria > Squamata > Agamidae > Phrynocephalus > Phrynocephalus forsythii. Next base: position 123,331,851 of record JAPFRF010000004.1, read on the forward strand.
CTGAATTGGAAAGCGCCTATAAGGCCATCGAGTCCAACTCCCTGCTCAAAGTAGGAATTCAAGTTAAAGCAGATCTGACAGATGGTTGTCCAGTTTGAATGCCTCCAATTCTGGAGCGCTTAAAACACTTTCTGAGGTAATTTGTTCCATTATCACAATATTCTAGAAGTTAAGACATTTTTTTCTGATAGTCAATCTAAATCTGGCTTCAGCCCTTTATTTCATGTCCTGCCTTCTAAGATGATCAAGAACAGATTGATCATTCTTCCTCTGACCTTCTTCTGTAAGGCTATTTTTCAAGTACCAGTGATACCTTGTATAAAGGAATTAATTTGTTACAAATGAAATTATGTTAAGCAAATTTTCCTTTATACAAATTTCCCATAGGAATGCAATGAAAACAGAGTAATCCCATTTTTATGTTGCACAGATTTGCCCCACAGGCGATTATGTTAAGCAAATTTCCCCTATCTCCAGAATTTTTTATGTTGTACAGATTTTATGTTATACAAACTGCTTGTTGTACAAGGGTCCACTGTACAGTATTTGAAAAGTGCTATTATATGTCCCCTCAGTCTTCGTTTCTCAAGACTAAACATGACCAGTTCTTTCAGTCTTTGCTCATTGGTCTTGGTTTATAATCCCCTGATCATTTTTGTTGCCCTCCTCTGAACTTTCTCCAGTTTGTTTGTTTGTTTGTTTGTTTGTTTGTTTTAGAATATTTTACGCCATCTTTCTCCTTGGAAAAGGACCAAAGGCGGATTACAATAATGAGGGATAATATACATTCCAATACAATTAAGACACTTTCAAGTATTGAGAACAAGGAATTGACAGACATCTTACAGCATTAATAGACAACATGACATTAAAGCTACAAGGTATAAGTAGTTACAAACACAAAGTCTATGTGAACCTATAGATTCATATAAAAGACACATAATAGTAGTCCATCATCCAGGGAAAGCTTGCCTGCAGAGAAAGGTCTTTGCCTGTTTCCAGAAGGACAACAGAGATGAGGCAGTCCTGGCCTCTAGTGGGAGGGAGTTCCAGAGTCTTGGCACAGCAGTCAAGAAGGCCCTTTCATGTGTTCCCACAAGACGTACCGTACCTGTGAGGGTGGCAAGATGGGGAGAAGGGTCTCTCCTGATGACCTTAATACCAGAGTCGGTTCAAACTGTATGAGTCAATCTTTTGAGGTAGCTGCGACCCAGGTCATACAGTGCTTTGTAGGTCAAGGTCAGCACCTTGAATTGTGCCCGATAGCTGATTGGCAGCCAGTGGAGCTGTTTTAATAGGAGTGTAATGTGATCTCTACCCCACCCCAGTCCTTCTTAAAGTGTGGTGTCCAGAAATGAACACAGTACTCTAGGTGAGGCCTAACCAGTGCTAAATACAGGGGAACTGGTAGCTCATGGGATTTGGAGACTATATTTCTGTTTAATGCACCCTAAAATAGCATATGCCTTTTTTGAAGACACATCACACTATTGGCTCATATTCAGTTTTTCATCCATAACGATTGCTAGGTCCTTCTTGCAACTGTGCATTTGGTATTCCCCCATCCTGATAAAGAACTTTGCACTTATCCCTGTGAGATTTCATTCTGTTGTTTTTAGCCCAGTGTTCAAGCTTATCAAGGTTTTGTTGAATTTTGTTCTAAGGCATTAAGTATTCCATGTTATTTTGTATCCGCTGCAAATGAAATTCATTTCCTGCACTCCTTCACCAAAGTCATTAACAAAAATTTTAAAGAGCTCAAGGCCAAGGACTAAGCCTTGGGGTACCCCAGTTGTTACCTGCTCCCAGTTTGAGAAGGAACCATTAATCATCACTCTGAGTACATTGATTCTATAAGCAACTATGTATTTACCTGAGAGTTCTTCTTTCTAGCCCACTCCTGGTGAGTTTGCTAATCAGAATATCATGGGTCACTTTGTCTAAGGTTGGACCATTAATATCACATCTAAAGCATTCCCTTCATCTAAAAGGGAGGTTACCTGTTTAAAAATGAGATCCGATTAGTCTGGCAGGATTTGTTATTGCTGCATTAATTTCAAGCTGCTTGCAGAGTTACTGGTTTATAATCAGCTCCAGAATTTTCCCTGGGATTGATATCAGGCTGACTAGTCTGTACCTCACTGTATGTTGTCTTAATCGCTTTGTTATACAACCTAGCTCTGAGTTTGGAAAAAGCGTGTTGGCAGCACAATTCTGGAAGGTGTAGAGATGGACACAAAATGCCAAAATGTGTTTTGTTTCATTTTTGTTTTGTTTTTTATTGTTTCATTTCATTTAGAATAAAATGAAATTTTAAAATTGTGTTTCGTTGTTCGTTTGTTTTGTTATTTATTTTTTCATTATTTGTAACTCATGCTGACTAGCTGGCCCGCGGACCGGGTGGGCACATTTTTTTTTAAACTTGTGCCGACCAGCTGGCCTGTGGGCCAGGTCGGCACACTTTTTAATTTTGTAATTGTTTTTCTTTTAACTTGTGCTTATCAGCTGGCCCGCTGGCACTTTTTAATTTTTTTTATTTCTTTTATCCCCCACTCGATGGTGCCCGATTGGGTGGGGGAAAGGGCGGGCTTTTAAAATGTTTTCGCCCACTGAGGCCTCACGCTACAGCTGATTGGCGGTGGCTTCTGTGGGGGGGGGAAAGCACCCACAGTTTCCCTGCCCGGGTGCGTTGGGGGGAACCACCCCCTTGCCCCCCCCCCGTGCTGATCACCAACCGTGGATAACTGAATCCACCGTTAGTGAACCAGCGGATAATGTTGCCAATGAAGAAACTGAAATTGTTAAAGATTTTGCAAAACTCGGTTCAATTATCAAACCAAATGGGGATTTTTAGCCAGGAAATAAGGGTGAGACAAGAGAAATCAGAAGGGACTCAAGAAAATCATCAAAGACAAGGATGTGTCAATGGGGAGCAGGGCCAAGATAATCACATTCCCAAATACCACACACAGATGTCAAAACAGGACAGTGAAAAATGCCAACAGGATAAAAATCTATGTATCTGAAATACAATGCTTTGTGGTTATTATGGACTACCAGAACTATGGACAAGTGGGTTCTAGGGCAAATCAAGACTGAATTCTATTTAAAAGCAAAACTAGCAAAACTGAGACTGTCATACTTTGGGAACATCGTGAGAAGACAAGACACTGGAAAAGTAATTAATTCTGCGGAAAGGTGAAGGTAGCAGAAAATAAAAAAGACTAAATATGAGATGAACTGACCCAATGAAAAAAAAGTCATAGCGTTGAGTTTTTAAGAGCCGAGGAAGGCTGCTAATGATAGGATATTCTGAAGTTCACTGATTAATAATGTTGCCATAAATTGGAGGTAGAGAGACAGCATATATTTATTTATTTATTATTTATTTATTATTGCATTTATATCCCGCCTATCTTCGAGAACGAACTCTAGGCGGCTAACAGCCAAAGTCAATACAATAAAATAACAAATCAATAACAACATGATGTAAACAATTAATACAGGCACACCCAACATCACCAAAGGCGATGAGCCTGATAGATAAAATCGTGGACAGCCTATCTATTAGTGGCGGGTTAATAAAAAAAAAACTAGGTCTCGCCAAAGGCCTCTCGGAAGAGAAAGGTTTTTAAAGCCTTCCGAAAGGCCAGCAGGGACTCTGCAGAGCGCACCTCGCTAGGGATGGAATTCCACAAAGTGGGGGCTGCCACAGAGAAGGCCCGATTTCGCGTGAGCGTTTTACGGGCCTCTCGGGGTGCAGCAACCGGAAGCGAGTGCGCTCGCGACTGCCGGAGAGGTCTGGCCGAGGTGGATCACTGGGCGATACGCTCCGACAGGTAGTCTGGTCCCAAGCCATGGAGGGTTTTATAAATTAAAACCAGGACCTTGAATCTAATCCGGGCTGCAACGGGCAACCAGTGCAAGCGGTCCAGGACTGGGGTGATGTGGTCATAACGACGCACACCAGCCACCAGCCTGGCCGCCGCATTCTGTACCCGCTGCAGACGCCGGAGAAGAGTCAAGGGCAGCCCCATGTAGAGCGTGTTGCAGTAGTCCAGCCTCGAGAGCACCAGCGCTTGGACCACTGTTCTCAGAGAGTCACCGTCCAGGTACGGGCGGATCTGGGCGATTTGGCGAAGATGGAAATAGGCGGACCTGGTCACCGACGCCACCTGGGCCTCCATGGTGAGCGCTGGGTCCAGGACCACGCCCAGATTCTGCACCCTCTTCGCGGGCTGAAGGGAAATTCCCCCCAGACACGGAAGAGGGCCTCCGTACCCAGACGGCGAGTTCCCAAGGAACATAACCTCCGTCTTCTCGGGGTTGAGCCTAAGCCTGTTCACCCCAGTCCAAGTCAGCACGGCATCCAGGCACCCATCAAGGATCCTCACAGCTTCCACTGCAGAGGTGGAAAAGGAGAGATAGAGCTGTGTGTCATCAGTGTACTGATGACAGCAGACTCCAAAACTCCTAATGACCCCAGCCAACGCCCTTACATAGATGTTAAACAGCAAAGGGGACAGCGACGACCCCTGCGGGACTCCACAAGGGAGAACCCACAGGGCCGACAACTCCCCCCCATGCTGAACATACTGGGGACAGTCCTCCAGGAAGGAACGGAGCCAACTGCGAGCAGTTCCCCCGATTCCGACCTTGGAGAGCCGATCCAGTAAGATACCGTGGTTGACGGTATAAAAGGCCGCTGACAGATCCAGGAGAACCAACAGGGTAGAGCAACCCCTGTCAGCCGCCCAGAGTAGGTCATCTTGCAGCGTGACCAAAGCTGTTTCGGTCCCCCGACAGGGCCTGAACCCTGGCTGGCATGGATCGAGGCACTGCCGATCCTCCAGGTATGACTGCAGCCGGACCGCCGCCACCCTCTCGATTACCTTGCCCATATAACAAATGCTAAGTCTACACAGCAGTACCTGTTATACAATTTAACACAGCTTACTCTTCTTCTGTAAAGCAGATACAATAGAGAATTTCCAGAATCTATGACAATTTCTATGTTAATTTTAAGTTGGCAAAAATACAACAATTACTTATATTCTGGGAAAGAAACAATTTGTATACTATAACTAAAGGAAAAGGTGACAGTAAGGACTTTCAAGGTTGGGGGAGACCAATAAAACATTTGACAATTTACCCAGAAGGTTCAAATTAGCATTATCCAGCAAAGGGCATCCATAACCTTATAAGATAATTAGAGACCTGGTTCTTCCAATGTTAACACAAATAGGGAAATTATTAAAGTAAGAAAAATAAACTTGCTACTTTAATAAAGAATTATTATATCATCATAAATGAGTAGGATATTAAAGCAACACAAATATCTCAAGTTTTTCTTAATATAGAACAAAACCAGTGGTACTTATTATTACATTTAAGCATCCTAATGTTGGTATTTTTAACAAAGGAAACATTTTCTGAATAAATATATTCCTCTCCTTATATAATATAGATTATTTTTTCTGTTTGTTCTTCTGCACTATATGACAATGAATTGGGGGCTAAAGTATATCTAGAACACACAGAAGACAATTCTAAATTTGAGATTTTATATCTTGTCTAACATGCATAAAAGTTTACACTTAAGCAGTCTATTATTCAAGCTTGTCAAAAATATTACTAAATTGAGCATGAATGTTACTGCTACTGCCTGAGTTATTTGTGGTAGCTGATGCAGTGGCAATACCAGGGGAGGAGGTGCAGAGTCCCATGGTACAAGTTATATTAATTCTGATTCTGGAGACCACATTGAACAAAAGGCATAATCCATTCATAGCAGTGCTGTAGTCCTCCGTGAAGGTGCAGGACAAGTGAGGAAATTCAACTTGGGAAGAACTGGGAATGGACAGTAGATAAATCTACTTTGTATTTATCTTAAAGCAGAGGTGCCCAAACGTTTTGCAAGGAGGGCCAGATTTGGCAAGGTGAAAATGTGTGGGGCCGACCATTCAGCTGCATTTGGCCCCCGAGCAAGACATTGGACAAGTCTCTATAACATGCAAGGAGGTAGGGAGGACGCTGCAGCAACGAAGCTGGGGGCGGGTAGGCTGGGAAGGTGGCTGGGTGGTGGTGGATGGAGGCAGGGAGGGCAGGCAAAACATAGAACTGCAAGCTGATGCCTCCATCCGGTATGGGGAAGGGCCAGCTGGTGGGGATGCATGACAGGCTGAGCGGGCGAGGAAAGAGGCCGCAGTGACTCGAGATTTCTGAACGGGCCACATTTGTCCCCCAGGCCTGACTTTGGACATGCCTGTCTTAAATCTTTGTGAACCGCCCATAGTGCCACTTGTGCCAGATGGATGGATGGATGGACGGACGGACGGACGGACGGACGGACGGACAGACAGACAGACAGACCTTAGAAATCCTAGTCCTGCATTTATCCATATAGACCTCAAATCAATCTCATATTTTGCAACAGATGGAATTCCATATCAACCTTCATCTTCTTCAGGTATTTTTTTTAAATGAGATATGATATTAAATTATCTGGACAAAAAACATTACAGTTTGGTACAACACCAGAAAGATTTGGTTCTAAGACTATCAACTCTCTCTCTCTCTCTCTCTCTCTCTCTCTCTCTCTCTCTCAAACACACACCACCCATACACTTAAAGTTGTACTAAGTTTACGAAACACAACTGATTAGTATAATGTAGGTTCCAAATATAGTACGGGAATTTGCATGTTAATACAAGCAAACCCCATTGAAATAAAGAGAGACTGCACAACATCAGTGATCTGTGGATTGCTTGTTCACCAGCCCCATATCCGGGCAGCTTAGGTTACACATAGGTCAGAACAAATAATACTCATTGCTTGGCCAGTGTGAGCTGCAATGCTGCTGCATAGGTTGAAATGGCAAGCTTTTATTATTCCTAAGCACTTGATTTCTGAAACATTTGCACAATCTGTTAAGTCCAGACAAATTTAAATGGTTCTGACATGCAGCCTGCTAGGGTCAGTGACAAGGATAATGCCTCTGTTCGTGGGTAAAATTTTGTGGCATATAGGTCACTCTCTTAAGGGGAATCAACTGTGTGTCTCTTCTTTGCATTTCCACCACAATCCTTCATCCTGCAGCCTGGAGCTGAGAGTGAAATGCAAGAAAGGAGTCTAGCGCTCAAAGCAAAAATCTGCTTCCAGGACAATCCATTATATCTGACAAGTTAAATGTTCCATGGTAGACCATATGGCATCAGAGCAGGGCTGAGGATGGAAGAGGGAGACTCAGCAAATGCATCACAATTAAGGAATTTGACTCTATACTATATGTTGAGTTCCTTCTCTCTCTCTCTCTCTCTCTCTCTCTCTCTCTCTCTCTCTCTCTCTCTCTTTTAAGTTTAGGAATGCCAAGTACATTCAGCAGGAACCCTAAATAGGTCTCTCTATGTGTACTGCTTGCTCACAAGCACATTATTCTCTTTAACCCCACAGTTTTTTACCTTTAGAATAGACATCTCAAATGCAAACAGTACTCTAGCGATAGCTCTACTAACTACAGAGCAATCTTTTTTATTGATGCCAACCATTTCATTGCCATTCAAGTTTGTGAAGATGATCACAGAAGTGAACTGTGTTAAATATTTTAATCATCCTTGGAAGCCCTATTTGGAGTCACATACTCCTGAAAAAGAGGACAGAGTTCTTGTACGTATAACAACTTTGTCAAGGAGGAAATTTTTGCACTTGGAACTTGCTTTAAAAACTACACTTCCTAACATTTCCTCTTCTAAGCAGTATTAAAGATATAGGAACCCTGTCTTGTTCTTGATTATCTTACTCTTATTCTCTTAAAAACATACATTGCACATAGAAGCAAAGAGAATCATGAAGTTTGTGATCGATTGTTAGTGCACGATATTCAAGGCCATCGCAAAGTATTAAGGATGCCAACGGTCCATAAAAGCCAAATAAAGGCATAAATAGCAACAGCAAGGAAGATACTAATCCTGCCCCAAAGACTGGTCTTAAAAGCCACGGTGAACTCCACCCTTATCCATAAATTTTCAAAAGTCACTTCCAAGGCCCCCTGATGCAGACTGGTTTCCAACCTGAAATCAAAGCATAAAAAACAGAACAGCCCTCCAGGGCTGCTCAAAGGCCAAATTCAGATGTGGCATAACATCTCTTCACTACCAAGTCCACTGAAAAATAAATATTGTACAAGGAAAGCCAAATATCATTGCCCCCTTAACTCAGGAAATAAAAGCCCCACCATTTTTTTGTCAGTAAGAAGTCACAACAGCAGAGCAACCATGAACTTTTTATTTTAAGTGCCCTTCATAGCCACAGCAGATTTTGAAGCAGCAAACAGTGTTTCAACACCGTATGGTATAAATCAGTGCATGCCAAACAAGTGGATGTAGCTCTTAATGAATCATGCAGGATAATTATTGGCTGCTAGAAACCTACCCACATTGAAAAAGTCTAGTAAAATGAATGAAATAAGGTAAACACAGCATCAAACCTATCCAGTTCATGGAAACCAGCATCCTAGACAATGGCTAAAGTTGAGGAAACATTTTTCTGCATACATTTCAACTTCTAAATATAAAAAAAGGAGGCCAGGCTAAACCTACAGAGAAGAAAAACAACACATCTTGCAGAATGCATGAATGCTGAAGAGCGTCTCCCACCAGGGCAAGACATGAGCTGGATGGACCATCTGGAAGTCACTTAAGAGACTTTGAAATGAAGTAAGGAGATCAATGAATAATCAAGTAAAATGCAGCCAGTTGGATATGGGACATTTTTTTTTCTCTGACTGTGAAGAAATTTGATCAGTACAGCACATATGGCCACGCAAGTTATGCCCCACCATGTGTACAAAAGAAGATACTGTATAGCAAATGCCTAACATTATTGAAATAGCCCAATTCTGGTCAAAAATAGTCTCATTCTCTTAAGATTTTAATTTTTTTCCAACTTTACCTGTATTTCATATTCATCCATATTTTAAATTATGTGGTTCTAATATTAATAAAGAAAGAAAGCAGAAATGCTTTCTCCTTGAAATGAGGAGAGAAATCATGGAGGTGGCTAAGAGGGACAGGATAGTAATCATGGGGGACTTCAATTATCCCCACATTGACTGGGCCAATGCGAGCTCCGGGCAAGAAAAAGAAACTGGGTTTCTCGACTTGCTGAATGACTGTGCATTAGAGAAACTTGTCATGGAGCCCACCCAAGAACAGGCAACTCTGGATCTAATTCTGTGTGATACTCAGGACCTGGTCAGGGATGTGAATGTCACTGAGCCTCTGGGGAACAGTGACCATGCTGCAATTTCCTTTTCCATGCATGTCGGAGGAAGAGTGTCAACCAAATCAGACATAAAAACCCTTGATTTTCGAAGGGCAAACTTCCCTCAGACGAGGAAACTAGTTAGAGAGAAATTGAAGGGAAAAGTTAGAATCTCTTCAGAGTGCATGGAGCCTGTTTAAAACAACAATAATAGAGGCCCAGCACAAGTGCATACCACAAAGAAAGAAGAGCTCATTTAAGTCCAAGAGGACACCGGCATGGTTAACGAGTGGAGTTAGAGAGGCTCTAAAGCACAAGGAGAGGTCTTTCTGTAAATGGAAATCCTCCCCAAATGAGGAAAATAAAAAGGAACACAAACTCTGGCAAAAGAAATGTAAGAAGATGATAAGGGAGGCAAAGAAAGATTTTGAGGAACGCATGGCTAGCAATATAAAGGGTAACAAAAGCTTCTTTAAATATGTTAGAAGTAGAAAACCTGCCAGAGAACCAGTTGGCCCTCTGGATGGTGAGGGAGGAAAAGGGGAGGTTAAGGAGGACTTGGACATTGCAGAGAAATTGAATGACTTCTTTGCGTCTGTCTTCACGACAGAGGACCTTGAGCGGATTCCGCTGCCTGAGCCGCCCCTCTTGACTAAAGAATTAAATCAAATACAGGTTAAAAGAGAGGAGGTTTTAGGACTAATCAATAAATTGAGGATTAACAAGTCACCGGGCCCAGATGGCATCCACCAAAGGGTTATTAGGGAACTGAGAAATGAAATTGCAGATCTCTTAACGGTTATATGCAACTTGTCTCTTAAAACTGCCACAGTGCCGGAGGACTGGAGGATGGCAGATGTCACACCAATTTTTAAAAAAGGAAGGAGGGGGGACCCAGGAAACTACAGGCCAGTTAGCCTTACATCTGTCCCAGGGAAGATGGTGGAAAGCCTCATCCAAGAGAAAATCTTAAAACACATAAAAGAACAAACCTTGCTGAGAGAAAATCAGCATGGCTTCTGTAAGGGTAAATCTTGTCTGACAAACCTTTTAGAATTTTTTGAAAAGGTCAACAGGCACGTGGATTTGGGTGAACTGGTGGATATAGTCTATCTGGATTTTCAAAAGGCTTTTGACACAGTCCCTCACCAAAGGCTGCTGAGAAAATTGCACAGTCAGGGGATAAGAGGGCAGGTCCTCTTATGGATTGAGAACTGGTTGAGATCCAGGAAACAAAGAGTAGGTGTCAATGGGAAATTTTCACAATGGAGAGAAGTGAAAAGCGGTGTGCCCCAGGGCTCTGTCCTGGGACCGGTGCTTTTCAATCTGTTCATAAATGACCTGGAGACAGGGATCAACAGTGAGGTGGCCAAGTTTGCAGATGACACAAAACTTTTCCATGTGGTTAAAACCAGAGAAGATTGTGAAGAGCTCCAGAAGGATCTCTCCAAACTGGGGGAATGGGCTGAGAAATGGCAAATGCGTTTTAATGTAACCAAATGTAAAGTAATGCATACTGGGGCAAAAAATCCAGACTTCATCTATCAACTCATGGTCTCTGAGTTATCTGTGACGGCTCAGGAAAGAGATCTTGGTGTGTTGGTGGACAGCTCCATGAAGGTGTCTCCCCAGTGTGTGGCAGCGGTGAAGAAGGCCAACTCCATGCTAGGGATTATCAAAAAGGGGATTGAATATAAAACAGCCAACATTATAATGCCATTGTACAAAACGATAGTAAGGCCCCACCTGGAGTATTGTGTACAATTCTGGTCACCGCATCTCAAGAAAGACATAGTGGAACTGGAAAAGGTGCAGAAGAGAGCGACTAAAATGATTACTGGGCTGGGGCACCTCCCTTATGAAGAAAGGCTAAAACATTTGGGCCTCTTTAGTCTGGAAAAAAGGCGCTTGAGGGGGGATATGATTGGGACATACAAAATAATGCAGGGTATGAGTAAAGTGGATAGAGGGAAGCTCTTCTCTCTCTCCCAAAATACCAGAACTAGGGGACATACACTCAAATTGAGGGCTGGGAGAGTAAGAACAGACAAAAGAAAATATTTTTTCACCCAGCGCATTGTTAGTCTATGGAACTCTCTGCCACAGGATGTGGTCATGTCATCTGGCTTGGATGCCTTCAAAAGGGGATTGGACAGATTCCTGGAGGAAAAGTCCATCACAGGTTACAAACCATGATGGAGATGTGTAATCTCAAAACCAGGGTACTTCAAGGGCCAGATGCAGGGGAGTGGTATCAGGAGACAGATATCTAGTCTCATGCGCTCCCAAACGCATCTGGTGGGGCCGCTGTGAGATACAGGAAGCTGGACTAGATGGGCCTTTGGCCTGATCCAGCATGGCTCTTCTTATGTTCTTATGTTCTTATGAGTACAGGTGGTACCTTGAGATATGAATGCCTTAAGATACAAAAAATTGAGATACAAAAAAAAATCCATGGAGATTTGATGCTCCGAGTTATGAAAATGTAACCTGTTTTTTCAAATTACGAAAAAATACAGAAGAAGTTTCTCCAGGATGCATTGCGCCTGGGAGGTTTATAAGGCTGGCCCCAAGCATCCTAGGTAGCATGTAGCATGGAGTGGTTTTTGTGGAAAGATTTGGAGCCATTTTGGAAAGTGCTTGCAGCAGGTTTTTTTGGACTTTTTGATATCTTTCCATGTATTTCTCAAGTGGTGGAAAGGTAGGCAGCTGATCTTCACTTTTTCCCTGCTTTTTTTTCTCAGAGTTTTGCATTGCTTTCCATCGGATTGTGGAGTAGGGGGAGAGGTGATCCTCCCCGTTTCCCTGCTTTTTTTCTGAGCATTTGAATTGCTTTCCATTGGATCGTGGAGAAAAGTGCAATTTTTTTAAGAGTTTCGAACAAAAACTGACTTGTTCTGACAGTTTTCTGACTACTGGAACGGACTAATTAAATTCCCATTCATTCCTATGGGAAACCATGTTTTGAGATACAGAACTTTTGCAATACGAAAATTCCCACAGAACAGAAATTGTGGGCAAAGCCAGAAAGATCAATTGTCTCGTTTGATAAGAAACTTCTTATGTTGCAATGATTGGACAGCTAATGTATATTTATATCTCATGTTTTTAAATGTGTTCTTTTGGTTGGCTGTCAAACAGTACTGTATCTAGATGGCTTACAAGATACTTCTGTATAACGATAAAATATAAATTATGTAATCAAATTACAAAGGCCCTATCCATTATCCCCAACAATTTTTTAAAAATCTAAAATAATGTAAAATTCAGTTTGTGGACTAGGTAGGCTTAATTACAGCTGTAGTTTCTTGAATATAATCTGCATCTTCTCTCACTGAATTGTGTATATGGCCTTGTATCTCAGCTTTTGTTGATGTTGTTGTTCAGTCGTTCAGTCGTGTCCGACTCTTCATGACCCCATGGACCAGAGCTCGTCAGGCCTTCCTATCTTCCACTGCCTCCCGGAGTTTGGTCAAATCCATATTGGTTGCATTGATGACACCATCCAACCATCGCATTCTCTGCTGTCCCCCTTTCCTTTTGCCTTCCATCTCTCCCAACATCAGGGACTTTTCCAAGGACTCCTCTCTCCTCATGAGGTGGCCAAAGTACAGGAGCCTCAGCTTCAAAATCTGTCCTTCCAGTGAACATTTGGGGTGGATTTCTTTCAGGATGGAAAGGTTTTATCTCCTTGCAGCCCAGTCTCAGCTAGTCTCCCCATATGTGCAAGACAAGGTTTTCTGCTGCAAGCCCTAGAAAGGAAATGTTCTACTGTGGTTTTGTATGGTGGGTGTGCCGTGCTTAGCAGCACAGCCCAGTTACTTAGGCATGCTTTAGATATAAAACAATAAACACTAACTACACTATTTATTATTGGATTACCAGTATGGTATAGTGAATAGAGTGACAGACTAGGACTTCGGAAGCTTGGATTCAAATCCCTGCTCTGTCACAGAAGCTCACTAGGTTAAGGAACAGGTAAAACAAATTCCTTAAATATCTCACTTACCATGAAAGCCCTATCAGAGTAGCTATAAGTAAGTTTCAGTTTGATGGCATATAGCAACACTGTTACTACTTGTTTCATATACCATTTATTTGCTGTATAAAAGAGTTATAACAATCATTTTTTCACAACCCAGTTCCTCAAAGTACTTTGTAGAGAAATACCATTTATAACAGCCTTCCTGAACCTGGTGTTCTCCTATTTTGATGGACCACAATTTCCATCATTTTACAAGAAAAAGAGCTATACTAGATGAGAACAAAACCCTATATGGTCAGCATGCTGTTTTCAAAAGGGTCAGCTAGAGAGAGAGACCCAACATGTAGCACATAAGAGCAACATATCCCCCCACCAGCTATTAAAGAGAGGCACACTGCCAAAGATATGCCCGTTGGAACTGGTAGCCATTGGTAGCCCTGTCCTCTGTGAATTTGTCCGCCAACCTTTCAAAGCCATCCAAGTTGGCAGCCATCACTGCATCTACAAGTCAAAAACCAGGATCAAAGAATATGGATTCAGCCTTTGGAAGGGGTTACACTCCCTCTGAAAATACAGGTGTGCAGCTTGGGGGTACTTCCTGGATTCATCTCAGAGCCTGGATGTCCATGTTTCAGCAGTGGCCTGGGGTGCCTTTGCAACTGAAATTAGCACACCAGCCACATCCATCCCTGGAGAGGTCTGACCAGCTGGATTACTGTAACATACTCTTGCTTTGGAAACTGCTTGGAAACTTCAGGAGATCCAAAACACTGCAGCCAGATTGCTAACTGGGGCTAGGTACAAGGATCCTTCTGTTGCTGTTCCCAGAATCTATAATTCTTTCCCACGTAACGCCCAATTTTGATGTTCTTCTGTCATCAGACAAAGACCTTTCTTTTCAGTTAGGCTTTTCCTTAATGATTATCTGTCTAAGAGACCTTTCAAAATGGAGTGCTTTGTATTTTTGTTGGTTTTAAATCTATTTAAGTAATATTTTTACCTAACATTTTAAATACAGTAATACCTTGGTTTAAACGCATAGCCCATTCCAGAAACATGCTTGTAAACCAAAACACTCTTACACCAAAGCAAATACCACCATAAGAAATAATGGAAACTCAAACAATTCACTCTGGGGTCCCACACACCACATACTGTACACACAAAATGCCAAAGCTCACAAAAGAAGTTGGCTAGAGGTCCACATCAACACCATGCTTTAGGCACTTGGCTGTGGAATTTGCTCTCAAAAGTAAAACAACCTCCTAACCTGTCCGTGAACATTCTCAGTCATCCAGGTGAATTTATCTGGAAGTTGTGTCAAAGCAATTGGACTTCTTTTCCTAAGAGATTGAGACCCAGACCCAACAAGAGAACCTGGTCATTCCCTATAAGGCTGGAGTGCCTGAGAAGCTTAAAAGGATTTTTGGCAAACACCACATCCCTGTTTATTTCAAACCCACAAACACACTAAGGCAGAGTCTTGTCCACCCAAAGGACCCAACACCAAAACACAAAAGAAGCAATATAGTATATGCAGTTCAGTGCAGTGAGGAGTGTGCAGACCTCTACATTAAACAAGAGGATAGCCCAACATGGGAGGGGCAACAGCTCAGGACCAGAATCAGCAGTAAACCTCCACTTGAAGGACAAAGAGAGCTCATTCAAAGATGAGGATGTATTAGAAAGAGAAGATAGATGGCTTGAGGGAGGGGTCAGGGATGCCATTTATGTGAGTATTGAAAACCCATCTCTCAACAGAGGTGGGGGGGGCTCAGACACAGTCTATCTGCCACGAATCAGGCTGTAGTTTCAACAATACCCAGAAAACCTTCACGCCTCCAACACCAAGAGCATAGCTAACAACCCATACTTTATGGGTTTCAGCACCTTAGGCCATTGATCACTTAAAGGCTTTTGAGACTACTGTCTATCTAACGAGCCTATTCAGGCCACTGTTCATCTTATGAACCTATTTCAGACCAGGGTGACATGAGGTCAAAGTGAGCTATAAAACAGAGGAGTCGCAACTAGCTTTCTTCATACTGACAAAGCTGTTTGGATGAGCAGCAAAACATTTCAATCTCTTAAGAAAAGAAGTCCAGTTGGCATGACTCAACTTCCAGATAACCACCTAACCTGCAATCACCTTTGGAAACCTTTGTGCTTGTTGCCAGGGAGACCTTCCTTCCTCTCCCGTCCCTCTGGTTTTAAGGCATGCCTGAGATGGAACATTCTAGACTATCACCCACAATCCAGCAGGGGGAGAGAAAGAGAGCCACACCTGGCTCACTTGTGATCATGTGACCTGATCCAGAGCTTGTATTGTAAGTCATTGCTCAAGGCAAAATTTAGAAATGTTTGCTTGTCTTGCAAAACACTTTTCAACCAAAGTACTTGTAAACCCAGGTATTACTTTATGTTTGTTTAATTATGTTTAAATATTTGAATAATTTACTGTTTTTAGCTCAATGTTGTATTTTTAATTATATAAGCCACCTTGGGTTATTTTTAAAGGTGAAAGGTGAGGTAAAATATGTGAACATGAACAGGATGCTCACTTTATTGCTTCAATGAAAGCTTACGAACTATCCATTAGTATAAAAAGAATTTATTGTTTACCTGTAACTGTGGTACTTCGGGTGGTCACATGGAAGTGGCTGGTTGGGTTATTGTTACTGCTCTGCGAATATCCTAGTGAGCCTCACTTCTGGAAGGGGTTTCTACTCTGAGAAAGCCTGTTGAGGTAGCAGTGGCTCAAACAGAATGCCATCAGTATTTTGGGAGGAGGGGAATGCCTGCTCATTGACAGATGAGTTTGACAGTATCAAAAATCCACTTAGTCAGTCTTTGCATTCAGACAAGTTGGTGACCTTCTTGCTGGTAGTATAGCAGAGAGACAGTCAAGGGAGTAGCTTAAGAGAGGCCTTGGCATCTATCTAACAAGATAGAATGCCAAAGCATGCCTGATTATCAAAAGCAGGCCTGCACAACAGGTAGACCGCGGGCTACCGGTAGCCCACAAAGGGTTCAAAAGTAGCCCACTGGCCATTAATAAAAAAAGTGAGGGGATAAGTTCTTCACCCCTCCCTCCCCCATCCCAAGGATCACCACTGCCCCAGCAAAGTTCTGGGTCTGCCAGCCCACTGTCTCAGCCAAGTGAGGCAGTTCAAGGGCCATGACGCAGTCCCCTGCTCAAGCCGGGTGCAAGGGAGGCATGTGTATGGTCATGTGGGTTGCCCCTTGGAACTTGCAATCTGTGCAAGCATGCAAATGCCCCCCTTGCACCCGTCCACACCGGTTCAAGTGGGAGCAAGGGAAGCATGTGCATGGTCATCCTTCCCATTGGAATGCATTGAAATCTGTTCCCTCCCAAACGGATTAATTGGTTTTCAATGCATTCCTATGGAAAACTGCTGCTCTACTTACAAAAGTATTTACTTATGAGCATGAGGTCGGGATGATAAAATTCGTAAGTAGAGGTTTTCGTGTAGTAGCCCTCAGGCACTTTGGGCCAGAAAAAGTAGACCTCGGCCTGTTCAAAGTTGAACAGCCCTGATCTAAAGTATGAGGGGAAATGGTTGAACTAAAACACTGCAATGTGACTCGAGTCTTCTTTGTTAATTATCTTGACCAACAGAATTCATGTTAATCTGTTTGTGTAACTTGTGGCACTTTGAAGGCTTCTGAACGTTATTAGCTTCTTGTGACACTGTTTTCATACCAGCTATCAGAAACAAAACAAAACAGAACAGAACGAAGGCCATACTGGTTGGTATAGGGAAACAGCCAATCAGAAATTTTCCTTTTATAAAAATGCAAAAGCACTTTAAAAAAAATTCAGGCTTCTTAAAATGTGGTATTATGCCATTTTCATAACAATTGTTCATGGAAAACGGGGTAAATATTCTTCTTTCAACACCTATATGTTGGAAAGAAACCTCTCTGGTCTTATCCATCTGAACTTTGGCAGAGCTAATTTTCTCATATGGTAACCCCCACCTATATAAAATCATCAAATAAATTTTTAAAATAATGACAATTTCTTTTTTAAAAAAATTAAATGTGTAGACACATAGCAAAAAATAAAATAAAAATCAGTTCTCTAATTCCATTTCGCCATAATCGGGTAAGTAGAAAGCCTCATGGAAAGATACTATACCTGGAACCATTCAGTTGGGAAAATCACAAAATACTGTGGTTATTTATTTTCACTGACAGTCAAATGGAAGGATAAAGATCTCAATTTCCAAATCTTGGACCTGGGTCAAATGGGGCAACCATATCAGACCAAGCCGTATCAAGCCATATTTTGAATCCTTTCAAAAGAAATCACTCCTAAATGCCCAACCAACCAACCGGCCTTTGAACTTCCCCTCTTCCCACCAAGATAACCTTATAGCAAGCATAAAATAAACTCACATTTCCAAACCTACCTCTTTCACCCTGCAAAGGATGTTTTTTAAATAATGCTGCAACTCTCGGGAAACAATTTTTGTTGTGTTGGTTCTGTGATGGCTCAGTTTTAAGATACTGGCCAAAAACCTATTTGCATGACTTGATACTGCAGAAGTTGATTATGTCATCAGCTTACACCACAATAATTTATTTTAAGTTAATTAAATTAATACTATCCGGTTTTAGGGTCTGAGGTTCCCTAAATCTCCCTTTTGCCCTAGGGAAATCCTTGGAAATCTCAGGGTAGGGAGTCACCAAGAATTTCTGTCAGATCCATGTCAGTGCAACCAGGACACTGGTGGCAATTTGCGGGGATTAAAGACTTCACCTTCATCCTGAGGCTCTCAAAGGGTTCACCAGGATACAAAGGAGCCCCGGGGAGCCCTTGACCCTAAAACAGGGAGACAAGAGCCATTTAATTAATGTAACCTAAATTTTAGTGACACAAGCTTCTACTACATAAAGTTAAGTAGACCGATTTTTGGCCATTCTGATTAACTAAATTTCAATGTGTGTGTGTGTGTGTGTGTGTGTGTGTGTGTGTGTGTGTGTGTGTGTGTGTGTGTGTGTGTGTGTGTGTGTTTACACACACACACACACACACACACACACACACACACAGTGGACCCTTGTATAACAAACAGCTTGTATAACATAACATTTGTACAACATAAAAATTTCGGAGATAGGGGAAATTTGCTTAACATAATTTCATTTGGAACGAATTAATTCCTTTAGACAAGGTACCAAATTGTGTACCACAGAAAGTTGAGTTCAGAACAAAACAAAACAAAACCAAAGAAAGTAACATTACAATCCTGTAAGTCCTTATGTGTGGAAAGAAATTAATGGTTTAAGACTACAATATTTGCCAGAACATCTTTCCCATAAAACAGCTATCTGCCCCATCTTCTCCTCACAGTCCACAATGCTAAAAATGGTGATAACAAAGGAAACTGAAATAATCAAAACAAAGAACTAAGATTTTTCAGTCTCGAAACCTTCCATTTGGAATACATTTCCAATAGAGGCATGTCAGGTGCCACCTTTCCTTTCCTTTTTAAAGGAATTACGGTAGTAAAAACTGCATCATTTCAAGCTGCCTTTTATTAACTACCTGAAATGTTCAAAATCTGTTTTTATTTTCTTAATTCACTCAGTTAGGTTTTAGCTGGCAACTAGATTTTTATGTATTTAGTCTTGAGTATCTGTTGCATTTATATTTGTTTTAACCATGTTGTATACTGTCCAGAGAGTGTATGCACTATGGGAAAATATACAAATTTAAATAAACAAATAATTTGTCCGTGTATAACTATTATTGTTTAAATAAGCAGTAATTCTTTGTCTGTATATAAGCATAAAAAGGTACACATGGAAGGCAATGGCTGAGATGAAAACAAAACTGAAAGGAAAATACATTTATACGAAATGTGCATTAATATAATGAGGTAGGAATTTGTGCTTATAAAGCCAAATATTGTATACAGATCAACATTTTAATGCTAATTATGGTATAAGTAGTAAAATAACACCTTATGAATCTTCTAATTGTCAGCACTGAACTCTTAAAATGTTAACATTGTTATCTGAAATACTGACATACCATAGTTTGAATTTCAAAAGCAATGTTTCCTGTCATGAAATACAATTTATTTATTTATTTATTTATTTATTTATTCTTAGACTTATAAACCCACCGATTTTCCCAGAGGGAACTCAGGGCGGTGTACAAACATGTCACCCCAGGCGACTAAACAATACAATCACAAAACAATTCCCAGAGAAAATAAACATAAAAACCTAACAAATGCACATCAAACATCCAAGTACCATTAAAAACTACTAGTAAATACTAAAAAGAAAAAAAAAGAAAAATATATAACGGGTAAAATGACATAGTGTCACTGGCCAAGGCAAATTATGTGCGGCAAGAAACTAGAAAGACAGGAGCCAGCCCGGGGGGGGGGGGGAGAAAGGGAAAGGGTGCTCAGAGGGCCCCAAAACATTGCCTGAAGAGCCAGGTCTTCAAGGACCTTCTGAAGGCCAACAACGAATCCGCCTGCCTAATCTCAGCCGGCAGCTTGTTCCAGTAAGCCGGGCCCACCACCGAGAAGGCCCGATTCCAGGTCGAATCCCTACGGGCCTCCCTCGGTGTCGGCATTCAGAGGGAGAGGGAGGACGATGGTCTGGACGAGATTGTCCACTTACACTTTAGGGCAAGTATGTAATTTACTTGAGACTTGACTAAGAAAATCACACTTAGAGTTAGCAAGGAGATGGAGCTGGGAAAGAAAAATCTATCACACTATCAATGGGTGATTTTGAGCCATACTTTAACTTTTTGCAATGCAGAGCTTCCATAATTTCAACTCCTTCTACCATAATCACATCATGCTGATTCTGTACAAGCTGCATTGGTTACCAGTTGTTGCCTGAGCCCAATTCAAAGTGTTTGTTTTGACATATAAAGCCCTAAACGGCTTAGGGACTAGATATCTGAAGGACCGCCTCTTTTCAGGAGGCCCTCATGAAAGATCCATCCCTCAAGGAGGTGAAAGGGATGGCTTGTATGTATAGGGCCTTTATGGCAGCTGCTCCCAAGTTATGGAATGACATCCTGAGTGAGATCCGCCTGATGCCAACATTGATGACATTTCAGTGCCAGACAAAAACCTTCCTGTTCCAGAGGTTTAACTGATATAACATAGATTGTGGGTCCTGATGGCAATTTTAAACTGTACTATATTTGTATTTAAATGTTTTTGCCATTTTAAGTATTGGTATTTTAACATTTATTTGTTTTAATAGCTTTTACTGTGAGCGGCCCAGCGACCTTTGGGTAGTGGGCAGCATATAAGTTGTATAAATAAATAAATAAATAAATAAATAAATAAATAATGTGAGTACAAGACAAAGGAACATTAACTACAAGACTGTAGTAGACAGCACACATTCCCACTACAGTCCGACCCCTGCATTCGCTGATTCACCAACTGTGTATTCAGTTATCCACGGTTGGTAATTGTTGTCCATTTGCATCCAGATATAAAGACAGCTGAAATTGCTGCCCTATCGTAAGCAACCAACAATATTTTCTAAGAGTGCTGGAATAAAAATGGTTTATAATTCTGACTAGAATAATAGCTGCTGTTGTAACCAGACAAGGTTCCTACTGTGAGGGTGGTGGTGGTTGAAAACCAATGCACTATATACATTTCATACAGCGAAACAATGAGAGAATTTGATATCAGATGGTGACTAGACTGATAGGTCATAAAGTTTTTAGGCAAGAGGGAAAGATGGAGGATTACACTGCCCAAAGATCCATTAGTCATATTTCTGAGCAAGCAGGAAAACAACTGAATCAATCATCAAGCTTACTCAGTATAAGCTATTAAGGTGCTCCCTCCCTCACCTTTTCAACAATACCTCTCCTCTCCCCACCATGAAAGTTCAGGAACAGAGAAGCAAATTTGTCAATGTACATATGTGCATATGACTGTTATAATTAATGTCTCAAGCCTATACACTTCTCGCCTGAATTGCATGCGTCTGAACAACATTGTTTTGGTTGTACAATACAATACAATACAATACAATACAATACAATACAATACAATACAATACAATACAATCCATCCATCCATCCATCCATCCATCCATCCATACATACATACATACATACATACATACATACAGTGCACCTGACCACCCCAAACCACATGAATAGAACACTGCAGACAAAGTCAAACTTTGGGGTCCACTTCCCCCAAACACATTACAGTGGTACCCTGACTTAAGAGCTGTTCGACTTAAGAGCAATCCAACTTAAAAGTGGAAAACTGATGGTGTTTTAACTGCCACCTTACAAATTTCAGATATGGTCTGCTCGACTTTCAAATATTTTTCTTCTTTTTTAAAACTTATTTGTTTGATTTTTTTAGATAGGTACCCCACTTAAGAGTAGGTCGATTTAAGAGCATGCGCTCAAAACGGATTAAATTCTTAAGTTGAGGCACCACTACAGTGGACCCTTGTATAACAAACAGCTTGTATGACATAAAATCTGTACAACATAAAAAAATCCAGAGATAGGGGAAATTTGCTTAACATAATCGCCTATGGGGAGAATCTGTACAACATAAAAATGGGATTACTCCGTTTTCAATGCATTCCTATGGGAATGGGTATAAAGGAAAATTTGCTTAACATAATTTCATGTGGAACGAATTAATTCCTTTATACAAGGTACCACTGTATATATCTAAATCAGTATCTAAATCAGGGGTCATAAGGACCTTTAAGATTCATTACATGCAATACTGTATGGAAAAGATTGTCAATGCTATGAAAGAGAACTCTAATAGAACTTGTGTGTGTGTGTGTGTGTGTGTGTGTGTGTGTGTGTGTGTGTGTGTGTGTGTGTGTGTGTGTGTGTGTGTGTGTGTGTGTGTGTGTGCGTGCGAGTGAGTATGTTAGAGAGAGAGAGAGAAAGAGAGAGAGAATGAGAATATTGTATCAACTTTGTAGTTACATTTTGGGGGCATAAGAGTTATACAGTGGTACCTTGTATAAAGGAACTAATTCGTTCCAAATGAAATTCTTTTAAGCAAATTTTCCTTTATACAAATTTCCCATAGGAATGCATTGAAAACAGAGTAATCCCTAATCACGATCATTTTTATGTTGTATGGATTTGCCTCATAGATGATTCTGTTAAGCAAATTTCCTCTATCTCTGGAATTTTTTATGTTGTACACAGATTTTATGATATACAAACTGTTTGTTATGCGAGGGTCTGCTGTACATGGATTCTGAACTACATGGGGGTCTGGTACTCCTAACCTCAGCATCGCTGAAGGGATGAAGGGAGAAATGTGTATGCTTAACAGATTCCTTTTGACCTACTGCCCTACCACTGTAATTACAATATACAGTGGAACCTTGACTTACATACTGCTTGACTTGCATCATATTTGACTTGCAGCAAGAAGGGGCCTGTTTGACTTGAGTCGCAGGCTTTGACTTACAGTTCGGAGCCCTGGCGCAAGGCACCGGAATTGGGTGGCAGCCACAACCCAGCATCGCGGCTGCCACCTCCAAACTGCTCCTGTCTTCTTCCCCTCCTCCGGCAGCAGCGGCTTCGGCGAGGCCAGCTCAGAGCACCTGGAGCTGGTCCTCGGCCTCACCGAAGCCACCGCTGCTGCTGGAGGAGAAGAAGGGCCGGGAGCTCAGGGCTGGCCTCGCTGGTTAGACAGTCGGCTCAGTCTTGTAAAAAATCTGGCTGCAGAAGTCTGGTCCACAATGGAAGCATTTTAGTTGGGGAGCTGTAAAGTTGTGGGACTCTAATGGTAAGCATAGAGTTGTTCAGAACTTGGAACGTCAGGTTAAAAATAAGTAAAACTTAAATGTTAGACATTGTTGCTATGAACATTAAAAAGTGGAGGCATATAACTTGTGGACTATAATTCCACTGCCTCCTCCTCTCTCTGAAGATACATTTCATTTACATCCCTGGAAGGAATCTCCTATCCCAGTCAAATTTGTGTTAAATTGCTGTTTTCGGGGGTCTTTTTCATCATCTGGAACAAATTAATCCGCTTTCCCATTACTTTCTATGGGAAACATTCATTTGACTTAAGTCATGTTTGACTTAAGTCTAGACCACTGGAACGGATTAATGACGTAGGTCAAGGTTCCACTGTACTTTCAGACACTCTTTATGTGTATCATATTCAACCAGTTAAAGCAGGCAGTGACATATATGGTAACACTGACTGGTAATTTTTGCTTGACAACACACACACACACTGTTCCTCCCCCAAAAGAGTGATTTTCAAAGAAATAAATCTTGTGGGAGAGCAGGGGTTAGGGGTTATCACAGAAGCATCCCTTTGTGGCCAACATTACTGCTTTAATGAACTGCTGATATCTCGGTGGTTTCAGTATCTGGTTGTGGAGCCAAAGGTTTGGGGGCTCTCTTCCTGACTATACTTTCTTGATAAGGGCTCAATGGTCCATAGGGGTTCTTCCAGCTCTGCCGTTTTAAGATGTCAAAGATGATGATTTAATGTAGTTATTTTAAAACTTTGTGCGACTGCAGAAGTTATTTTAAATTTAATAGAAGCCACAATGTGTCAAAAATAAAAATAAAGCCATCCATGCACTATGATGAATACTGTTAGTTTGTCCTGATCCCAACAAACGCATGATGATGATTATTTCATATGGACGGGCAGCTGTCTACTGAGTAAGGTATCCCAACATCCCAAGCGATCCTTCAGCTTCACCTACACAATGTCTATTTATTTGGGTATGTGCAAGAGCTGTGAATTTAATCAAATAGGGTTTGATCCTGCTGTCTATGTGTGGGAAACGTTTCCATTAACCTCAGAGGGGTTATGCTTGCTTAAGTGCTGCTGAAGCAAATGAAACATCTGTGCTTGGTTGCTCTTTTTAAAAAAATACAAAACAGCCAGAAATATTTATATTCTTTAACAACTAAAAACATAGTCATGCATTTTGCACATTACAATAACAATTTTGAAACGAAAGTAGTGATGCAAAGTGATCCTTTTTTATGTGCTCTGTTGAAATGAATGGTGGATTTTAGACGATGTGCTGTTTGTTTTTGAAAAATGGGTCAAAGGAATGATAGATGATAGATAGATAGATAGATAGATAGATAGATAGATAGATAGATAGATAGATAGATAGATAGATAGATAGATAGATAGATAGATAATACACATATAAAGACATCTAACCCATCAATAATTCTTAACTCCAAAGCCTCATTGAAGGCATTAAGTTCTGAACTTAATTGTGCTCATAAAACAAAATATTCAGGGTTTATATGATTTTAATTACTCAATTCTTCATTGAATATTTTGTTTTATATCCCATTCTTTTGTCAGAGAACACCCAAAGCAGAAATTAACCAGAACAGCAGCAGCAACAAACAAACAAAACAAAACAAAAAACTGGAACACTACCTTGAAGTCCAAGCTGATGGAGGGGTAGAAATCCCTGTTTAGTTCAGTGGTTCCCAACCTGTGGGTCCCCAGATGTTCCCAGACTGCAACTCCCAGAAGCCTCCACCACTCGCTGAACCCTTCACAGGTCGAGTACCACTAGTTTAGTTCATCCCCTCCCAGAACCTTCTACACTGGAAACCAAGCTCAATGAGAAAAGACTGAAAGAACTTGGAATGTTTAACCTTGAGAAAGGAAGATTGAAGGGAGGTATGCTAACACTTTTAAAATACAGTAATACCTCGGATAAAGAATGCCTCAGATAACAAATGGAAATTTCTGAGTATAGGGCTGACTCAGATAACAAATGTTCCCTATGGGCTACCTCGAATAACAAATGTTTCATAATGCCTTTCAAAAAAGTGTACCCAGGATTTATTGCACCCCCTGTAGTTTGTGGAGGGGTGGGAGGAGTAAGAGCGTTTTTTTCTTCGTGTTTTTTTTTTGAGCCATTCTGCTGAGAGATTTGGACCTTTCGAACTTGGAAAGGTAGGGAGATAGCTTTTATTAATCTTTGCACTGCTTTTCTTTGCATTTTTGGCAGGAAAAGGCTGGGGTAATCATGCTGCTTTCTTCTGTCCATGTTTGCAATCTTTTCCATTGCTCTGAAGGCAAGAACAGGCTGGATTTCTCTTGCTGCTTATGTTTGTCTGTTTGCATTTTCCACGTTGCACCTTGGGTAGGAATAGGCTGCGGTAGTCTTGCTAGTTTCTCTTGTCCATGTTTGCATTGCACTGCAGTGGAGGTGTTCTGGAGGGGGTGCTCCAGCACTGCGGGCCTTTAAAGTGCACTTCATAAAGAGGTCTGGAAACACCACCACCACCAAGCTTTTTTGCCTTTTCTCGGACCTCTGAAACGGATTAATTGGTTTCCCATTCATTTCAACGGGGAACCACATTTTACATAACAAATTTTTCAAATAAAAAATTAAATTCGTTATCAGAGGTATCACT
Organism: Phrynocephalus forsythii; assembly: GCA_029282475.1. Taxonomy (NCBI): domain Eukaryota; kingdom Metazoa; phylum Chordata; class Lepidosauria; order Squamata; family Agamidae; genus Phrynocephalus; species Phrynocephalus forsythii. The sequence goes on from JAPFRF010000004.1 coordinate 123,357,546, forward strand.
GGACTTGATTGTCATAATAAGAGTGGCAAAATATGTTCTCAATCAAACCAGAATGCAGGACATACAAAAATGGGCTCAAGTTATAGAAAGCCAGATTTTATTTAAATATCCCCCTACCAAAAAAAAAAGAAAAAAACTCTTAACTATTGGGGTGGAACCAATTTCTTCAGAATGCGGTGAGAGCTCCAACACTGGAGGCAGGCAAGAAAACACTGGACAACCATTTGTCACATCTTTGAGCTGGATGGTCGTCGCGGTATGTAAATCTAATAAATAAATAAATAAATTTGGATCCCTGAATTTAGCATGGGGTTGGACCCAATGGCCTTATCGGCCCCTTCCTACTCTATACTTCTATGCTTCTATTGGAAACCGTTGCACTTAGCTGTGTCCAATGCACTGGCAATTCTCTTGATCAGTTTGTTTGGGGAGGAAGCAAGAGACTGTTTGGTGAAAACCACTTGGGATATCTTTGACCACCCAGATCTGGAGGAACATGCAGTGGCAGTTCTGCGCTATATCAAACATTGCACAGATACTGTTACTGTGAATAAACGCATCAGGATTTATCCCAATCGGAAACCCTGGATGAACCGAGAGGTCTAGTGCCTGCTGTGGGACTGAAATAGGGCTTTCAGGATTGGCGATGTGGAGCTTTACAGCGCTGCAAGAGCCAGCTTGAAGAGAGGCATTCAACGGGCCAAAATCGATTATAGGCAGAGGACTGAGGACAACTTCAGTAGTAACGACACAAGGCAGGTGTGGCAGGGGGTCCAGCATATTACCAACTACAGACCGAATCTTGCTGCTGTTGATGGGGGCCCTTCACTGGCAGAGGAGCTTAACCTCTTCTTTGCCCGCTTTGAGGTGGAGCCAGCGGAGATGGCTGCATTACAGTCACCAGCCCACAGTGGCCCCTCACTCACTGTGGAGGAGCTTGAGGTGAGGTGTGTTCTGAGGGTGGTGAATCTGAGGAAGGCTGCTGGACCTGATGGCATCACTGGACGGGTGTTGAGGGACTGTGATGACCAGCTGGCGGGGGGTCTTTGCTAAGATCTTTAACCAGTCCTTACACCAGTCTACTGTTCCACCCTGCCTGAAGTCCTCAACTATTGCCCCTTTGCCCCAAAAACCCACAATCAGCAGCCTTAACAACTACAGACCAGTTGCACTCACTCCAATCACTATGAACTGTTTTGAGAAACTGGTATGTAATCACATCATCTCCTGTCTTCCATCAACATTTGACAACTACCAGTTTGCATACAGGGCAAACAGATCCACAGAGGATGCTATCACTACCACTCTCCATATTGCTCTGTCCCATCTGGAGCAGCCAGGGAGTTATATGAGGCTGCTGTTTGTGGAATTCAGCTGTGCTTTTAATACTATCCTCCCCCACAGACTGATGTCCAAACTAGAGGCGCTTGAACTTTCTAATTCCATTTGCCTCTCGGTCTTGGACTTTCTGTCAGACCGCTCTCAGAGGGTTAGAGTACGGTCCCACATGTCCATAGCCCTTAGCCTCAACACCAGCTCCCCACAGAGATGTGTGTTGAGCCCCCTGCATGACTGCGCCTCTACCCACCCCACCAACAAAATAATCAAGTTTGCTGATGACATCACTGTGGTGGGGCTCATTTCCGGAGGGGACGAGTCTGCCTATCGGGACGAGGTGGAGCAGCTCTGTGCCTGGTGTGGAGACAATAATCTGATCCTTAATACCAACAGGACCAATGAACTGGTGGTGGATTACAGGAGAAAAATGTGGACATTCAGCCCCTGTCTATTGGTGGGGACTGTGTGGAGAGGGTGGCTGTATTCAAGTTCCTGGGTGTTACCATTGAGCACAGCCTGACCTGGAGCACTAACACCACTGCTCTGGTGAAGAAGGCCCAGCAGAGTATATAATTCCTCAGACTCTTAAAGAAAAACAATCTGAGCGAGAAACTGTTGGTGTCCTTCTACCGATGCTCCATTGAGAGCATTCTTACATACTGCGTCTGTGCTTGATCCTCCAACTGCACAGCCACAGATTGGAAAGCGCTCCAGAGCATCATAACCACAGCCCAGAAGATCATTGGTCACCCTCTACCATCACTGGAAGAACTATACAATTCCTGTTGCCTTAAAAAAGGCAAATAACATCTTACAATGCAATTGTAAAAGGCAAATAACATCTTACAATGCAATTCATCTCATCCTGGACATAGTCTGTCTGTCCTGCTACCTTCAGGCAAGAAATACAGAGTAACAAAAGCAAGAACAAACAGATTAAAAACTGTTTCTATCCAAGAGCCATACTCATCTTAAATGCTGCGACCAAATAGTGTGACCTTGGGGAGTTGTGATGGTTGTGATGGATGTGTATGAGTGCTTTTAATTCTCTTTACCTTTTAAATGTTTTTCCCCTTTTTAATTGCACCAGGGATAGTATTCAATTTCATTGTACTATGTACAATGACAACAAAGTATCTATCTATCTACTGTACTATGAATGCCCCAATTCAACTGGTGAAAATCATAAACAATTGGCATGGATGCTAATAACAACAAAAGCACCAGAGTTCAAATAGTAGTTAATTTGCAACATGGTTATGAACAATGAAGCATTTGGAGCACTCCTTCTGGGCATCACCTCCACATCAATGTATCAGGACCACAAGTTCCTCACTCAACTCTTTCTTTGTGTAATGGCTTCAACACTTCTGTCTTTTGTTTCTTTTAGAACAGTATCTAATTACATCTAATATAGGGAACTCTGGTTTAAAATAAAAAAATGTAAACATCATAACAGGTTCATAAGTATTTGGTAGGAGGAGCAAGATAACAGTGGTACTGCTTCATGTCATTCCTGAATGCATCTATATCTAAGGCAAGGAAGATGAAGACTGAGCACACATTTTTACCTATGATGGAAACAAAGAAACTGTAAACTTAAATTTTGCTTTTTAATGTTATGGCATTGATTCCCTTTGCATCTTAATTTTTCTGTTTATGTACTTTAGGTAATAATAGTAGAAGTATTTATTATAGTCAACATTTCCATTTGATATATGCCAGTGTGAGAAATACAGTGGTACCTCGTATAAAGGAATTAATTCGTTCCAAATGAAATTATGTTAAACAAATTTTCCTTTATACAAATTGCAATTTCCCATAGGAATGCATTGAAAATGGAGTAATCCGTTCCAATGCAGAGAAAAATGACACAAACTACAGTACATGTATAATTTGGGGGAACAGAAATGCAAAAATGCAAACAGGCACCCACCCACCCACACTGATTTCGGGCGGAATGCAGCAGCACAAGGGTTAATTCCTTAGGTCTCGAGAGAGGAGGAGGAGGAGGAGGATGAGGAGGATGTAAGAAAGGCATCCAAATGTTCTGGCTCATACCACTGCACAAGCAGCACAGGGAGGTGTTGCACAGCAGCCACAGTGTGTAGGGAAGGAGCGTCTCCTCCTTCCCTACACACACACAGTGTACACACACACACACACACACACACACACACACACACCTCCTTCCCTACACACACACACACACACACACACACACACACACACACACACACACACACACACACACACACACACACACACACACACACACACACACACACACACACAGAGAGAGAGAGAGAGAGAGAGAGAGAGAGAGCCTGGCCTGAGCGTCGCGCCGGGGCTCTGGAGGCCAGCAAGGAAGAGGAACGTGCGACTTGAAGCCTGCAGAGTGGAGGCTCCAACTCATGAATGAGGGGCGGGGAGAGAACGAAGGGACGGCAAAGGCGCTTCTGCTTCTGCTGCTCAGAGGGAAACCGAAACCGCCTGCAGGACTGAGCAGCAGCAGCAGCAGCAGCCAGAGAGAGGCACGGGCTCTGTAAACAGCCCCAGAGACTGCCTGCGGCCATGTTGGAGAGGGAGGGGGAGGAGGAGGGGTGGTGGAAATTTTTTCCGTTGTACAGATTTTCCGTTATACGAGCTGTATGTTAAACAAGGGTCCACTGTATTATCTAATGGAACGTTCCTATAGCAATCAGTGACATCACAACTGTGTCAATAAATTTCAGGACAGTCCAATATTGGGGGGCAGTCCAAATAGAAAGCGTTTGTATCACGTTTATTTTCAAAACTGGCCACAAGCTGGCAAGAAGATGGTATTTCAACATGGGACATATATGATTCCTCAAATCATGACCACCTGACTTTCTAGGTATTATTTATGTACATATTTATTCAGAACATTTCAATCCCATTTTTCTTCTTGTGTATATTCCCAGTGGCACACAAGCGATCCCAGCATGTTCTAACAGCACAGTATACTTAAGCCCCTCCACATATACACCAAAATTCCTTTCTAGAGAAGTTTGTGTTGTCCACACTCATGTTTAAGGAGAGACCGCCTGACACATAATGTGGACAAGGGGGCTACTGTCAATGACCACACCAAGGCAAGTCTTCTTAGTCATGGCAGAACTGGATTCACAAATAGATGAATGCATTCAGACTCTCTTTCTGTTAAAAAAACAGATGAGGCCACATTTATGCAGGAGGGTAAAGCAAAACATAAATTCCACAGATAGCAACATTTTATTATAATCAATGGTAACTGCCCAGATATGCAAGCTTTCAAGTTTGCAGAACTCCACATGGTAAATGGTTAAAAAATGGATCTTGGAAACCATAGAGGTAGATGTCAAGCCGTAGGGAAATGCAATCATATAAAAGTGCAGATTAGAAAGTGTAGCTTGATGGCTTGGACAGTTGTGCAGGTATCACATAATCCATTAGGAAAGGAACAAGACAAAGATCACAATTTTCTACAGAAAACAGTAACTTGCATCTTTAGGACACATGGACACACACTTGCTTAATATAATTCTGTAGATCTGGCAGTTCCTCGATTATGTGAGGTTTAAAAGGGCTCTGCCTTATCAACTGTGCAAGTTTCATCTGATGAAGCCATGCCAGAGAGCTTTTGCAGTAGTCATCTTAGCACAGACTGTTTCAGGTAGGCTGGAACCCTAGCTTATTATAGACAGGCATTCATAATTCCTTCTACCCACTTAGCTAGTTCCAATCTAGTCCTATGCTTCAATAAATCTGAAAATACCATGTATCATATCTCAAGCACAATGCTAATCCACAACATTTGGGGGGGAGGAATTTGTGAAATAAGGTGCACAGCTAACTACAAAATATCACAGTACTTGTGCTTCGTATGGAGGGCTTATATGAAACAAACTCTGTAGCAAAGTACTTCTGGCTTCTTTTAAGCTAAATATCAGACTTTACAGATGTACAGACTAAGTATGTCTGCAACATTTCAGTTCAGCTCTTTTGGTCCCAAATGAACCATAAATCATGAAATGTGACCTTCACAGGTTCAGACCTTATTTGGAGGTCTTGACCACTGTACTATGAGAATGGAACATAAGGTCAAATGACTACACCATGAATTTGTCCTGTTTCTCTTCTAAAATATCATTTTACTACACAAGATGGCAGTTATTCTCTTTAATATAGGTATCTTTAATTAAATTAGGGTCAATTCAATAGGATTTAGGGATCAAAGGAAGGAAGGAAGGAAGGGAGGGAGGGAGGGAGGGAGGGTTGCAATCAAGGATCTGAAAATAATAGACAACTGTGTTGAACATACGTGGTGTGCGTATCACTACTGTATTTTGTGTTATAAATTCACAAATCCATGTTTATTCATCCAGGAATAGGTTCAATGTCACCTCAAAGTACACATTGATATGTAGTCATTCTGTCTTGTATTGGGCCCAGGAGCTTAAAGGGACTTGGCCATCAGAAACCAGCTTAGCCTCAGCAAATAAGCCAGAATGGAGTGATTTGGCAAACAGAACATGCCATGGATCAGCTGCCATCTTATCACTCCCAACAGGAAATATGGGCCCATGGCCTATCTTGATCTTTCACCCCGGGATAAAATGGTTTGGAACATATTTTAGGCTTGAAACACACTAGAACCTGGAGGTTGTTACATGCATATTAAAAGGTTATATAGTCTGGTAGAGTGTATTTAGAAGAGTACTGTAGTAAACACTGCAAGCTTGTAAATAAGGCCAAAAGAGACACCATGAAGACTACAGCACAGAGGAGCGAGCATGTGAATACATGGGTGACGTGGAAAATACTCCTTACCTAAATATTGTAAAAAGCATTAGCTATATAAAAAGAACAGTGTCTCCACAACGATGCTTTACAACGATCACACACATGAAGTTTAGTAAACATTATGAGCATTTGGAAGAGACCCTCCTATAACCTGCAAATTTTATTATGGGGCAATACAATGAAAGATACGTTCATGAAGATTTCAACACATGCCAAGACAGAAATCTGAATGGGACAACAGATATACCGTAGTTCACATAATGCCCTTGTGGATGGGTGGGGGGGAATCACCATTTCAATAGCAACACAGAGAAGAGTAATGGTTATGTTAGCAAAGTAAAATTTTGAAACTACAAAATATTATTTATATATTTTAATAGTGTCACAATTTTAAACAATTTTAATACAAATTATTGTACTTAAAATTAAAAGAAAGAAGGAAGTAGGTATGAGTTTTATCATTTTGTTTCAAGAATATCAGAAAAAAAATTTAAGCTACTTGTTTTAACAGTCCAGGATAGAGCTTTTATCAATAATGTGTGAGTTAGATTAATTTGTAATATTTTTTTTTTTAAAAAATGATATATAATACCAATCGCAGTCACCAGCCAATGGAATAAACAAATTTTAATTGTGAAAATGAAGAAATCTCATTTCTTCATCAGACAGCAGTAACCCTAACTACATCAAAATGAACAACTAATGTATTAAAAGGAACTAAAACCAGAAATGAATTTTGACATGAAATTTGAGGAAAGAAAAAAGAGAAAGGATAATCATACAGTAGTTTGTTTACAACCAAATAATAAATATTATTCCAAACCTCAGTCAACGACTGCTAAAGATTGAAGATTCATCTTAATCATAATAAAGAATAATTATTGTTGTTCTGGTTTAGGAAGAAATAAACTACTATACTTTATTTTACTTTCAAAATCTAGTCTCTTTAAAAAAAACATTTCCGTTTTTGAATTTCTGGGAAAGTAGCAGATTTTGGTTCTCAATGATCATTCAACCAAATAGCAAAATATATTTATACTGCAACCGTTACCCTGAAGGAAGCTCTGCTAAAAATAACTTTTGAATAAACCCCAATAGTATTGTATTGCTGGCCTTTCAACTGCATGTGCAATAAATTTATGCAGAATGTATTTTGTATTTTATTTTGTCTGGTCAGTGACCGAAATCAAGATCTTCTTCTTCTTCTTCTTCTTCTTCTTCTTCTTCTTCTTCTTCTTCTTCTTCTTCTTCTACTACTACTACTACTACTACTACTACTACTACTACTACTACTACTACTACTACTACTACTACTACATGTGCAATAATTTGCCAGAAGATATAAATGCTTTTAATTGTTTTACCCATACAACTCAGACAGGTCTTCACAGGGCTGATTTTGTTTCTTGTTTGAAATAATTTATTCTGATATTTCTTTAAATATTGCTGCCACTTTATCTCCAAAACACTGAAGGCCTATAGATTACTTTCAAGCGATATGGCCTAAGAGGCAGCAGTTATGTCCTAAATGATTACACAAAGATCTCTATGTTCCATGCTTGGGTAGCAAAACATGAAGATTTCTAAATGAGAAATTCTGCAGAAAATATTTGTTCACATTTCTTTGGCAAGGTAGGAATATGCTTGTTTTGGATTCAGTGTTTATAGTATTTGTAGGTGTGAAAACACAGAATCAGAGGCTGTCACCAAATTAAGTGTAACTGTAATGGATATGATTTCAGCAGTTTTTTTTTGGGGGGGGGAGTGTATTAGAATAGCTAAGAAATATACACACACAGCCAATCAATCTAATCAATCCATATGTATGACGATCTACCATTCTATTGCATCACACTTATAAAAGCAATCATTGAACTGATCAGTACATTGCCCCCCAAATTTACATGGGGTGTTTCTGTTTCTTTTTGTTCCTTTTCTTTAATCTAGCTTGAAATAGTAAGACAATAGTCCTTAGAAAAATAAATTAGTAGCACAGTCAACTAAGTTAGAGGAGGTAATGATCAACCAAGTTTGTAAAGATTCTCCATCCTCAATGTTCTACAGCTATTCTGAAGTCTGAATAGTATAAAACAAAAACAAAAACAAAGTATAAACCAAAAAAGTGAAAATGTGATAGCAATATCTATACTTATAGCAAATTTAGGAGGAAATGGCTTAAAACAACAGTCATTTAGTATCTCATTTTTTTGTGCTTTTAACTAATCAAGCTTCTTTTTAAGTAGGATGGGGGAGAGGGGTATAAAGAGTTAAATGCTCCCTACCATTAATTTGCATCTGATGCTTTAAGTGTGTGTGTTTGTATGTGTGTGTGTGTTTTCTTCCCTGAAAAGTTGGCAGAGCCACCGATTTTCCATAATGCAAGCATTTGGGAATTGTGAGCGGAATGAAACCGATCCAATCTCCTGACTGCGACATGAATTTTCATTAATTACAACCTTGTCAGCAAAAGCATTATCAAAGCTGAATATGAAAATGCTAATGAGTTCTCATTTGCATATTTTTCTTTGTTGGAATGTCATTAATTATTACATTTTATGATGATGAATGCAGCTGTCGAAGCTCTCCGATGCATAATTAGCTATCAGAATGCCAGAAGCCGATCAGCATTTTTGGGTAAAAAAACCGCCAAAAACTCTCTCATACTCAACAACAACAACAAATTTCACATCAACCTCTTCCACGTCTCTCTTTCTACTATGGGAGTGGGGGGCTAAAGTTTTTCACAGATGACGATGCTTCTGCCATCTTTATATGTTTGGAAAAGTTATGAAAGGTGAAAAAGAGATTTTCCTTAATTTTATGACCAAATTATTTTGTTTTTGCTGATCTCAGTCCTATACAATTGGAAGAGGGTTTAATAAAAAAAATCATTATTCCAGCTTAATTAATGCCATGCTTAATTATAACACCATGATGTCAGCGGTTTTAATTAAGTATTGGCTCAGTTACAAAAAAACTCCTTGCTGCATTAAGAGTCACTATCCTCACATTTGTGCAGATCTTTTAACTCTCAGTTTTAGAGGAGGAGGGGAAGGGCATTTCTTACTGGTTTCTGAGCCATTTCAAACATCAACAAGCATTAAATTGTGCATAATGGAAGAGAGAGGTAGAAAAGGAGCTCTCTCTCTCTCTCTCTCTCTCTCTCTCTCTCTCTCTCTCTCTCTCTCTCTCTGTGTGTGTGTGTGTGTGTGTGTGTGTGTGTGTGTGTGTGTGTGTGTGTGTGTGTGTGTGTGTGTGTGTGTGTGTGTTGAGCGGTGTTGCTCAAGTATACTCCTTGGATACACTTTCAGCCTTTACCTACTTGACCACTTTTTTGAGCTAAAGTGTAAGTGAAGATGACAAAACATAGCTCATCCTCTCTCAGCCGCTGGGAACGGTGTTTATAAGTAAAAAAGGAAAAACAACACAGAGCAGATGGGACCATTACACATGACCAAACCAATCAATCACAGATGAAGGGCCCAGGTGCAGCGCAGCCGCGCAACAACGCACCATTTCACAGTCTGTCAGACACATACACATGGTCGTACATGAATGACCCTCCTCAGCTCCCCCAGGACCTCATCTGGAGCGCTTCTCCCCTTTCGCCTGCCTAAGCTCCAAATGACGTCTTCATAATCACCCTGTCTCCCTATCTACTTTAACTCTGGCTAAGAGACAGATAAGGAAGAATGGATTATATTTTCACATATAAATTATTCTTACTTCTTTCTTCTACCTCATATATTTGTCTCACAAAGATCTTTTTGAAAAGTGGGGGCAATCCTTTGCCTTATCATTTCTCTGGACAAAAATTATTACAGCACTAGCTATATGAAGTCTACTGGATGTGTAATTGTGTTCTTCAAACAGAACATCCAATCATAAGGTCCTTTTAAAAAGGCAAGTATTTGAAAGACAGTTTCAGATATATCAAAGTTTCTCTCTGATCTTAATATCTATTTCAATCCACATTTCATGATTTTGCAATGTTTACATTTCAATTTTAACTGAATGCATATTAACATAAACACTATTACCTTTTAAAATAAGTTACTTCTCATAATTTTCTTTAATACCACATGTATGGACTCAAATTAATGGAAATTGTGAGGAAACGAACTAAGTGGTTTAGGGTTAATGTTAGAATAGGAGTTGTGTCATTACAATTGTGTCTGACTCTTCGTGACCCCATCTCCATGGAGCTTTCATAGCAGGAATACTGGAGTGGTTTCCCAGTTCCTACTCCAGGCGCCTACAGCAACTGGTATTCCCTGGTGGCTCCCCATCCAAGTACTAGCCAGGCCCAACTGTGCTTAGCTTCTGAGATCAGGTGAGATCGGATGTGCTCAGGGCATCCAGGCAGATTTAGAACCTGTCTCTACTGTGACTCTCTATTCTTGAGCCCATCACCATTATATAAAATCCGCTCAAAAGGTTTTTCCCTTATACAAGGGAAGGGAAATAATAATATGTGCTGCCTTCATTTCTTTGGAGAAATCTGGGATATACAGGACTAGAACAAGAAGTTACAATCCAGAGTACAGTGGTACCTTGTATAAAGGATTTAATTCGTTCCAAATGAAATTAGGTTAAGCAAATTTTCCTTTATACAAATTCCCATAGGAATGCATTGAAAATGGAGTAATCCCATTTTTATGTTGTATGGATTCTCCCCATAGGCGATTCTGTTAAGCAAATTTCCCATATCTCCGGAATTTTTTATGTTGTACAGATTTTATGTTATACAAACCATTTGTTATACAAGGGTCCACTGTACTCTTGTTTGGTCAATGTTCCAATCAGTCAACCAAGTTCACTCTGGTTCCTTCTTCCACCAACAGATAAGAAACTATTTTAAAGCCATTAACCATGCTTATCCCTTACAGAATCTCTTGAGTGGGGCAGCATGGGGTTATTTCTCACAGGATTCCTCTCGAAATCATTATGTATTTCTGCAAAAGTTGGGGTTCTCTCACACCTATGAATCTCACTCTCTCAGGTGTAAAAGGTCACTTTGTGTCAGAAATATAAGCAGTGACACACAATCAGGATGGTATTTAACTGTACTATGAAAGAAGAGGGAAGTTCTTGCAAGAGAGAGAAAGATTCATTGTCAAAAAGGAAAAGCCCTTGTCTCTCAAGGAGAAATCATAGGACACTGTTGAACAGGTACGTGGAGAGAAACCATGCTGCTAAGCAAAGGTGCTGAAAGCAGCCATCTTGGTTTGTAAGCTTTCCAGGTGGTAGGCTTCCTAGCAGCATAAAGGGCTAGATAGATTTTCTTAGGTATAGGACTGGTGGATATATTTTGCATGCTGTTACGTGGAGGGGATGAAGATTGGAATGTTGAAGGTGCCTGTGTGACTGGTGGATGAGGTCCAGCTCCTCTGAGAAACAAATGAACTGACATTTGGAGAGCCTGAGTAGGGAGGTAACCAGGGTTGCCTTGACCAGCATGATATTATCCGTATGGCATGGGCTGGTTGCTTGTGGACCCTTCCGGCAACTCTTAGGGTAAGAGGAAATGAGGAAAACATGTATTGAAGACTATTTGTCCACAGGACTGTGAAGGCATCACCTTTGGAGCCAATACCTACACCTGCTCTTCTGCAAAATATTGAGTAATTTTTATTGCAAGCTACAGTGAACAAATCTCTAACAGGGACAGCACACTGCTCAACAAATATGACAAAGACATCCTTATGGGGCTGCCATTCATGAGTGAGGGCTACAGATCTGCTGAGGCTGTTTGCAAATGGAACTGTCAGACCTGGTGAGGTTAAATGCAATTTGCTGGACTGTGTGTTTGATGCACCATGTCCAGAACTGCAATGTAACATCTGAAGGAATGCTTTGAGAGCTTTGAACATCACTACGGTCTCTAAAGCACTGATATGAAGTATGGACGTCTGAGGGAACCAGACAGCCTGAATGCAGAGACACTGACAATGTCTATTCCATCATTTGAGAGAAGCATCGGTCAAGAGCATCAGAGATGGTGAAGACGGTCTGAAAGGCATGTCACCATGGCAGCTGCTGGGTAGTGGAAGAGAATTGCACTGGGTATAAGGACTGAACATTCTGAGAAACCAATGTTGAATCTTTGCAGGTTGAGATGGATACATGGTATGAGGCTGTAACATAGGTTAATCTGAAGTGGCAGGCTGTGAAGGCTGTGAGGAGCTGAAGGTAGTTAAAAATGTCTCGGTGGTATGGGTGGCTGAGATTAATTTAGACGTTGATGAAATCTAGTAAGCCAGTAAAGCAGTGAGTCACAGGGCCTGTAGTACTAGGTTCAGAGGATGGAGGTTGGCACAATACAATCATAGTCATGACACTGAATTAAGGTACCTGGGGAGCCTCTGTGCAAACAGTCTCGACATCACCTCGAATGTGAGAAACTGGTATGGTGATAGGAATAGTAAGATAAAGAGTAATGAAATGGAAATCTATACCACAATGCACAGCATCAACATACATGCGGATGGTGGCATCGGTCCTATGGAGATAGGGAATGGAAGCGAGAATAGTGTCTGAAAGTATAGAATTATAGAATCATAGTGTTTGAAGAGACTTCAAGGGTCATCCACTCCAACACCCTGCCATACAGAAGCCCCCATCAAGACAAGTCAGACACGGATTATTTGGAAATGCTCCTGGGAAAATGATTTTAGTACTGCTGCTCCCTGCATGGAGATGAAAAACAAAGGGGGCTGAGAGTTCCATGTTATGGAGGGATTTCTGCAGACAAGGCAATGGAAGCAACATTAAAGAAGGATCCAGGAGAAAGAAGAAGTCTGATACTAAATCAGTAATGAGGGCTGGGGACATACCTCAGGTGTTATTTGATGGGATCATAACAGGTCCAGCCCAGCATCAATAATAAAAAGGCCCTTCTTGAAACTGAAGGCAACCAAGCCAAAGTAGCAATTACCAAATCAGAAGGAAGAGACCAACTCAGAGATAGGTCAAGTGTCAGAACCAGAGGAGCAACATGAGATGCAATGGTTGAAATAGGATGGGCAAGAAACGGTGGAACAGTGTCACCAGCATGGTAGAAGCAGGGGCCACTACATTAGTAGGCGAAGGCTGGGTGGTTGTCAGAGCCATAATGGTTGGTGGAACAGGTCCAGTTACCAATAGAGATGGTTTCATTTTGTTGTTCCTTTCATTTTGTTTTGTTTCATTATTAACAAATTTTAAAAAGAATTTATGGAATGAAACGAAACAAAATAAAATGGCTCATTACACTATAAATGGCTCCCCTTGGTCCTAGAGGCACCAAATTTGGTGGGTAGCTTCCTTGGACTCTTCCCTGTAAGCCCTCCAAATTTATAGAGGTTTGGGGTTCAGGGGGTTGAATTATTAAACTCCGAAGTGGGTCCTCCATGGAAAAAGAGGAAGAGGGAAAATATGGTGCTTTTAGACTCAAGTCTGTGCTGTGGAATATGAAAGAGGGGGGTTAAGGTGAGTGCTGAAATGATTCCGTTCTGTTCTATTTTTGCTTGCCTTTCCCTAAAGGAAGGAACCATAGGCTCAGGGCCATAAAATTTATCTTGCTCTTTCAGAGAGTGAAACTGGGGTTTTTATTGCTTTATCGCTTAGCAACCCTTCCAAGAAAGAGCCGACACTCAGCACAACCCCCCCCTTCACATTCCATAGCACAGAGAGGACAAATTGTTTCGTTTCTAGAGCTAAAAATGGTGGTTCATTTTGTTTCATCACGAAACGCATTCTACATTTTGGTTTGGTAATGAAACAATTTGTTATGTAATGAAATGAAATGACAAAACAACGTTTCATTTTTTTGTGTTGTTCCCATCTCTAGTTACCAACACTGATGGTAGAGCCCCTGTAATCAGCTTTTTTTTCTTGTCCTTTACCCATTTTGCCTTTGGGGGCCTTAAGAGGCAGACAGGTTGGGTGGTTGCTCAGCATCAGGGTTGGATTGTATTTTTACCCCATGCTGCTCCCTACCCAAGTTAGAAGGGGGGACTCCTAGGAAGACAGTGTTGGTTGTCGTGTTGACATCAGCGTGGATGGTAAAAGCCAATAGGGATCACCCAAAGGATTTGTTAACAGGTGAAAAGTCTGTCTACTGGAGTGAGTAGAGAGCACAGTCAATAGAGGACAGAGTCGGGGCTTATGAGTGTGGGCTTTGTCAACAGCCTAGAGAGACTGGTCTCAGAGGAATGAATGAAGTCTTAGTCTGCACCCTAGCTTGGTGAAAGCTTTACAAATCAGACAACGTTGAAGAGGTTGGTCTTGCCAAGGCAGAATAAGGATGCTGAATGGCGATCAGTGGGAGCTATACTGCCTTCCGAAGTGTCGAATTTCTTAAGCAAAGCCTTAGGAGTCATACATGTGAGCAAAGCTCACAAAGCAGAAAAACAAAACAAATACCAATCAATGAGTTGGATAAATGACAAATTAACAGGGCATGATAAACAAAAATAAAGTTAATGAATGAAATTTTGGGGCAGATTCAAGAGGAATGAAATGACAAACAATGAGAGAGATCTGAATACTCTGCAAGAGATTTCCAAATTGCTGGTGGGATCTGGCAGCAGACGAAAAGGAACAGAGGGTTTAGGGCTGGGTTGTATATGCCCCTAAGAGGATATACAAATATAAAATAATTCATTGATCATCCATGGTATGACAATAAGCACTAAATATTTACGTTTTTAAAAGCAAATTTGCCACTCCCATCACCCTCACCCCACAAAATCTCCTGACTCTAGAAAGCTGCTCTGTAACTGGTATAGTAGTAGTAGTAGTAGTAGTAGTAGTAGTAGTAGTAGTAGTAGTAGTAGTAGTAGTAGTAGTAGTAGTAGTAGAAGAAGAAGAAGAAGAAGAAGAAGAAGAAGAAGAAGAAGAAGAAGAAGAGCAGCAGCAGCAGCAGCAGCAACCAATATACAGGATCACCATGTCAGACATATTTTATGGTTATATATATTCAGTTATGCCCATAAAGATTTATGTAGGTATATAAGAATTTTCTCATTGTATACACTGCATGAACACTTATCCAGATTGTGTTACTATAAACTAGAATTTCACCATGTCCTTGGCATTTCCAACCTGTAAAATGAACAGAGCACGGAGGTTTACTTCGCTTATCCAGTTTGTTAAGCATCTGACACCACCACCACCACCACCACCATCATCATCATGCATTTTAAAAACCCTCAACCAAAGGGGAAAAGATACATGAGAAAGAAACAGATTTGAACACCCAAGCACGCCAAAGCAATCTACAACTTCTCATTGGAATTGATGGGGAGAACTTTCCCTTTTTAAAGATAATCTAGCATCCCTAACTGTGAAATGATAATTTGAGATATGAAAATCAAGTGAGGTAGTTACAGTCACACACTGCAATAATCCCCTCTCCCCGCCACTTAAAAAAAGAACAAGAAAAAAAGAACTGTAGTACAAACATGCAGACATATTTAATAGATACTTGAATGGATTCCTTTACCTGACTCTATCTGCTATGCAAACAGGATAGATCCATTAATTCAATGAGAACTTACGTCAACTGATTAATCAGTCTAATGTAGTTAAGCTTTAAAACTGGATAGTCTCACTGGACATTAACCCATAAAGATCTGACAAATATAAACAACCCCCCAAGAATAGGATATACAGAACAGCAAAGAAATTAATAATATTGCTATTTAAATCTTTTTTAAAAAACAAGGATTTGTTTGCACTTTGCCAGTAAAAACTAGCTATCTGTTGCAGTCAGCTTTCAATAGCGTGGAATTGTGCTCATGCATCTGTGGCTTACTTTTCAGTGTGAAAAGGCTACTCAGCTTAAGGCACTGCTCTAGTAATCTGTGATTACATCTTGCCATCAATAATTAATGATACACAATTGCTGCTATCCTCCTTCATGTAAACCAAGGGCAGAGGAGAAGCTGCAACCACAACACTTTCATGTACAGTATTTAGATCCTGTGCATGTTTCTTCTGAAGAAAGTCCCACTAGGTTACTAATAGGCCAGCAGCTTTATCATATATCATGTTGCTAAGAGATCCCACAAACAATGCAATGTGCCATTTTTTGTTAAGACCCAATATTAGAGTCTACTCTATAGACTTGACTGAAGAGGACAATATAAAAATCTCAACAGTCTAAATGGCAGCGTGTACAGTAACACTGATTTAGAAACCACCTAATATACCTCTTTTAAGAAACCATTAAATATAGAAAACCAGAACACACATTTTCTAGTCATAGATTTCAAGTGTCATAACAACATTTGGGGCTATGAACATAGACAGAAATAGCAAATCTGTTATAAAATGGGCAGAATCCCATTCAGTGTGTGTTATACACAATCCCAAACTACCCAGTTAATTTAACAGTGGCAGGAGACTACAGTTCAGATCTAGAGATGGGCACAAAGCCCACTGAAGTGCTTTGCCTTCCCACCACCAACCAAGCCAGCTGACCCACTCACTGATCTTTGCATGCTGCTGCTGTCCTTCTTCTCTGGAAGCATGCCAATCTGGGCAGGAGCTCAGCCATCCTGCCCTGCCTCCTCAGCTATGCAACCACTCGGATAAGGAGGCAGGATGAGAATTCTCCCCAGTGAGTAGTTTGCTGTGATGGCCTTCACAGATGCAGAGGAGTGGTATCAGGAGACAGATATCTAGTCTTGTGCACTCCCAGACGAATCTGGTGGGGCCACTGTGAGATACAGGAAGCAGGACTAGATGGGTTTTTGGCCTGATCCAGCATGGCTCTTCTTATGTTCTATTCAGATTTAAATTATGGGCATTAAGAGCATATGTGATCCAAACCAAATACTCAGCACTATCATATTCTATGTCAGATCTAGTCAGCCATCTAACCTTGATCAATACTATTCCATAGGAGTTATCATTTCAAAAAGGTCAATGGAGAAAATTTACCACAACTTTGTAGATGCAGGTGTGCTTCAAATGGCCCCTCTAAGGAAATGCAATCAATCTGTAACTTACATTTTGGAATGTTGTGCCTCAGCCCCTCACTAATGCCCAATAGGTAGATTACATTTCACACTTCAAAGAAAAAAATTTTAGTGAACATACACTGGGAAAAATTGTTCTGGACTCTTCCAGCAACAAAAATAAGTCATTGGATAGACACTGTTAACACAGCTTGACATGGCAAGAGGGAGCCAGAAAGCTTGGTAAGTACAGAAAGGACTGAACAATGATTCAAACAAAAAGACATTGTCTGCAAACATACAGTTTATCCCAGCAGCATGATGGATTTTTTCCCTTTTACCGATGTGTGTGTGTGTGTGTGTGTGTGTGTGTGTGTGTGTGTGTGTGTGTGTGTGTGTGTGTGTGTGTGTGTGTGTGTGTGTGTTTAAAGGGTTCTAAAATATTCCACTTCTTATTATTGTAATCTGTACTCTATTATTTATTTATTTATTTAATTTGTTTGTTTGTTTGTTTGTTTGTTTGCTTATATCCTGCTTTTCTCCCCAAAATAACCCAATAGATCAGTGTTTTTCAATCTTTTTTGGGCAAAGGCACACTTGTTTCATGAAAAAAATCACGAGGCACACCACCATTAGAAAATGTTAAAAAATTTAACTCTGTGCCTATCAGACACACACACACTTCTCACCCCCCCCAAAAAAAAACAAATCCATCCTCCAGCCCAGGCCCTCCCAAGGCATCTCTATCAAAATGTCCGCAATGTGGTGTAGGGAGAATTTTTCCCACGGCACACCAGGCAACATCTCGCGGCACACTACTGTGCCGCGGAACAGTGGTTGAAAAACACTGCAATAGATGACAATGTATATATGGCACAATATAAATATTTCAGAGACAGATAGAGAGACCATTTGCTATTATGCACAATTTTCAGTATCCACCAGAGGTGGAATTGAATATAAGGGTCTTGCTGTATTTGGCTGGCGTTGCCTCTCCAGAAGTACATCAAGAGGTGCTGGCAAAAATGAATGAAATGAAGTAATACAGCATCAAACCCATTCACTTCATGGATACCAATCCATGGATAAAATTAAGGAAAATATTTTTATACATATCTCAATCTCTAAATATTAAACCAGAAGAAGCTAGGTCAGGCATGTCCAAACTTCAGCCCTCCAGATGTTTTGGACCATAACTCCCACAGTCCTTTGTCATTTCAAATCTGAGCTTAGAATTCTGGGAGTTGTGGTCCAAAACATCTGGAGGGCTGAAGTTTGGACATGCCTGGGCTAGGTTAAAAAAATGGCACACCTTCACCTTGATGAATGGATGAAGGCTAAAGAGAGTCTCTCATGATTACAGGACTTGAGCTGGTTCATCTGAAAGTCACTTAATAGACAATGAAGAAAAGTAGAAAGATCAAAGAATAATCAAGTAAAACAGGGCTACTTGGATACAGAATAAATTGTTTTTAATTTTATGTATATTTCATGTATGTCCATAATTCTAGTGGGACAGACACTAAGAAAAAGAAGAAGAGTGAAGCCCAATACTAAACTGTTGAATGTTCTGATAAGAAAGAAAAGAAAGGCTTTATTGTATGATGTGGAGGTATATTAAATGATGATTTAATTTTCAAGCCTATTAAACTCGCCAACATTTCTTTAAATAGCATTAGATTATGGAAGAAATATACTAACTCGTACAAAAACATGAGGCCAGTTTCAAAGCCAAGTCTACTCTCCCACATTTTACAGGTGTGCGCTACATGAACCAGCAATAAAACTTTAGCTGAGATGACAGCTTTATATAAAATGATCAAAGACATTTCATGCAGGGCGAGACAAACTAGTCAAAAAGCAGCTTACAGATCACAAGAGAAACTACATGAACAAATACATTAAACTGGGGAACTATTTGAAAAGGTGTTTTTTTAAAAAAAAAAACTGTTCAAAACTGATTCTGTAATTCATTTTATTTTCACCCTGTTTTTTCCCCTAATAAAGAGATCCCAGGCACTTATATTTGGCAGACAAATGCTACAACACCCTTAAAAGAAAATCCATTTTACAATATTAGAAAATCAGTTTATTTTATTTATTTATTATAATACTTATATACCGCCCGTCTTCCTGAAGGAACTCATTGCGCAAAATTATGTTGTGTAACTTTGTGACAACATAATTCAAAATTGGCTCTAGAACCATTAAATTTTAAAAAAAGCTTCCTATTTCTCTACTTATAGGGACACTGAGAATCTAATGATGTATTTATTTTTAAATTTTAGAGTATTTTATACGCCACCTTTCTCCTTTGAAAAAGGACTCAGGGTGGCTTACAGTAATGAGGGATAATATACAGTCCAGTACAATTAAGACATGTCCAGGTAATAAGAACAGAGAATTGAGGTACCTCACAGCATTAATAGACAACATTACATTGAAGCTACAAGAAAAAGTGCGCAGTAAAAAAAAGAGTATAATTCCATGTAAAAGTTATGAGTGAGGGAAACTAACATTGAAAACATAGTGTCAATGTAAACAAATAAGGTTATAAGTAGTTATAAACACAAAGTGTATGCGATCCTATTGATTCATATAAAAGACACATACCAGGTGGGCCATCATAAGAACATAAGAACATAAGATCAGCCATGCTGGATCAGGCCAAAGGCCCATCTAGTCCAGTTTACTGTATCTCACAGGGGCCCCACCAAATGCCTATGGGAGCGCATGAGACTAGATATCTGTTTCCTGATACCACTCCCTTGCATGTGGCCCTTGAAGTACCCCGGTTTTAAGACTGGAAATTACACATCTCCATTATGGTTTGTAACCTGTGATGGACTTTTCCTCCAGGAATCTGTCTAATCCCCTTTTGAAGGCATCCAGGCCAGGTGCCAACACCACATCCTGTGGCAGGGAGTTCCACAAACTAACAATATGCTGGGTAAAAAAAAATTCTTTTGTCTGTTCTCATTCTCCCAACCCTCAATTTGAGTGGATTTCCCCTAGTTCTGAAATTTCGTGAGAGGGAGAAGAGTGTCCCTCTATCCACTTTATTCATGCCCTGCATTATTTTGTACGTCTCAATCATATCCCCCCTCAAGCGCCTTTTTTCCAGACTAAAGAGCCCCAAATGCTGTAGCCTTTCCTCATAAGGGAGGTGCCCCAGCCCAGTAATCATTTTAGTCGCTCTCTTCTGCACCTTTTCCAGTTTCACTATGTCTTTTTTGAGATGCGGTGACCAGAATTCTACACAATACTCCAGGTGTGGCCTTACTATCGTTTTGTACAATGGCATTATAATGTTGGCTGTTTTATATTCAATCCCCTTTTTGATAATCCATAGCATGGAGTTGGCCTTCTTCACTGCTGCCACACATTGGGGAGACACCTTCATGGAGCTGTTCACCAGCACACCAAGATCTCTTTCCTAATTTGTCACAGATAGTTCAGAGACCACGAGTTGATAGATAAAGTTTGGATTCTTTTTGCCCCAGTATGCATTTCTTTACATTTTGCTACATTGAAATGTGTTTGCCATTTCGCAGCCCATGCCCCCAGTTTGGAGAGATCCTTTTGGAGCTCCTCACAATCTTCTAGGTTTTTATTATACGGAAAAGTTTTGTGTCATCCGCAAACTTGGCCACCTTACTGATTATCCCTGTCTCCAGGTCATTTATGAACAGATTGAAAAGCACTGGTCCCAGGACAGATCAGGATAGGGGAAATAGGAGCCTGTAATAATAGAAAGCCACTGCCAGATTCCACCACTGGTCCCAATGATCAATAATCTTATCTTATTTTTTAAATATTATACAGGGGTATTGCTCAGCCAGGCCTCCCACGGAAGGAGGTTCCATAGCCTGGGAGCAGACACCAAAAAAGGCAACCAAGAGAAGGCCCTCCCCTGGAGATCTTAAAGCCTGGGGAAGCTAATTTCAATCTGTCATACTGCATGCCATGCCAACTATGCTGTTCAATATGCTCCCCCCCATATTTAAAAACACTGATTGGTCTGCAGAGTGCTGTTATAAAATTCCCAGTATGTTATCTGAGAAACATAAAGTAAAATAAATTCTAATGTAAGAAAAAGAGATGGTCACAGGCAACAAAGTCAGTGGCAATGAATTACATACATACATACATACATACATACATACATACATACATACATACATACATACATACATACATACATACATACATACATACATACATACATACATACATACATACATACATACATACATAGGGAAGAGGCATTCAAATAGAGACAAATAATGTGAAAGGATAATCCGTACTTTGAGACCCAGCATGGTCATGGGGTCACGAAGAGTTGGTCACGACTGTAACAACACAACAGACACACACATGGTGATTGTTTGCCTTGCTGGGATTAACAGAAGCAACTTGAATACATATAAAATAACTCCAATGATTACTTATCTGTCACTTTTTTTTTGCTCATTCCAATACTTAATCATTAAATTAAATAAAAACCTTGATAAAGGTAGGCTCTTTATACCCTTCCCCATTTAATCTTCAAATAAATGACTTTGTAAATAATAGTGCAATCATACCTCAGAACAAGTTAGTTGAATAGTTAGATAATGTCAGTGCTTGAAATTACCATGTTATAATTAACTCATTAATGTTATATTTGTTATTTTTTGGACTAATGCCAAGAAAAGGCTCTTTCAATTGAATGTTCCAAAAACAAGATCTAAAAATACTGTTGTTATGTGCTGTCAAGTCAGAATCCACTTATAGAGACCCTAATAGGACTTTCAAGAAAGTGAAATTTAAAATTAAAGGAGCGAGTTTCCATGTCCCTGCAAGGATTCAAATTTGGGACTCCTGGTCTGACACTCTACACACTACACCACAATGGGAATCAAAAATACTGGTAATGAGGGTTTGGCTTATTTAAAACATTGGTTTGGACACTCCTTTCCAAAATCCAGGACAAATTCCATTTTGATTTTCAAAAAAGAATGGACCAAGACACCCTTCTAAAACTAAATTTTTTATACTAGGCAACTCAGTCTTTTATAGCTCAATACGTTAAGGGCCATATAAATGCACTAGATCCAGAAATATTACTTAAATTGCCAAAATGTTCAAAATCACTACTATGTAAAGTGAAAATTTACATTTGCATAACACTAAGGTCTAGCAAAAAATATAGGCCTAATATGACTTGATAGATATTCCTACCCTATCCAATACTATTGCAAACATATTGTAGAACTGGTCAACAAAGATAGCTAAGCTTTAAATTCAATTCAATTGTATAGTTTGTAAAATAAGAAACAGATCTTGCAACAATGGAAGTTATGTCTTCCCCATTATTATTATTATTATTATTATTATTATTATTATTATTATTATTATTATTATTATTATTATTATTAATCACACAGCAAACAAGATAACTACGCTGCATTTTGTATTACAAATCACTAGTTGAATGCTTCCCAAGCGTTTAGGACTATGAGATGTATCGGCGAATTATGCGAGTAGATCCCAGTAAGGAGGCTTTTTGCATCTGACTGATGGTGACTTTGTCAACTCCAATGTCTTCTAAATACTTGCTTAGCTCTTTAGGCACCGCACTCAGCGTGCCTGCCAATTACCACTGGGACAACCTGTACTGGTTTATGCCAGATTCTCTGAAGTTGAATCTTCAGATCCTGATATCGGGTAATTTTTTCAAGTTGTTTCTCAGTGACTCTACTATCACCTGGTATAGCAACATCAATGATCCACACTTTTTTCTTCTCCACAATCACAATATCCAGGGTATTATGCTCCAAAACCCTGTCTGTCTGTATTCCGAAGTCCCAATGTAATTTTGCATGCTCATTTTCATTCACTTTTTCAGGCTTATGATCCCACCAGTTCTTTGCTATGGGCAGATGATAGTTCTGACACAAATTCCAGTGGACCATTTGAGCCACTACATTATGACGCTGTTTGTAATCGGTCTGAGCAATTTTCTTGCAACAATTCAATATATGGTTGATCGTTTCATCTTCCTCTTTACAGAGTCTACATGTGGGGTATTCAGCTAATTTTTCTATTCAGGCCTTAACTGCATTTGTTCTAATAGCTTGTTCTTGAGCTGCAAAAATCAGGGCTTCTGCCTCTTTTTTCAGTGTTCCATTGGTGAGCCATAACCAGGTCTTTTCCCCATCTACTTTCCTTTGAGGAACTGCCCACACAGTGCTTTATTATGCCACCCATTGGCTCGTATTTGCATTGTTGTTTTCCTGTACTGACCCTTTATTTGCTTTGTTTTAAACACCTCCCTTTTCTTAACCTCCAATAATGCTGGCTCTATACTATTTTTTACATAATCGGCAAACACATGCTTCTCTTCTTCAACTGTCTGCTTCACTTGCAGGAGACCTCTACCATCTAATTTTCTAGGTAAATACAGCCTGTCAACATCACTGCGTGGGTGTAATGCATAGTGAATGGTCATGAGTTTTCTTATTTTCCTATCCAGACTATCCAGCTCCATCTGAGTCCAGTTTATAATGCTAGTGGTATACCTGATGACCAGTATGGCCCAGCTATTAATAGGCCTTGATGGTGTTACCCTCATTCAGCTTACTTTTTAATACTTTTCTAACCCTTTGGATATATTCTTTACTGACAACATTTTTCACTTGACCATGATTGATATTATCTCATTGCAGTACGCCCAGATATTTATAGGCTTCAGACTGATGATACTTAATAGCTTGTCCATTTTGCATTTCAATTCCTTCACCATATTAAAAAGGATCGAGCAAATACCACAGTAAAAGACAGTAGTTGAAAGCAACACCAAAAGCACATTAAAAGCAGTACGGTAGAAGCATACATTTATTTAAAAACTCCACTCATTAAAGGAAAGCCTGTTTGAGGAGAAATGTTTTTAGCCTGCATGTGGACAAACAGTATAGACAGGGCCAGCCTGGCCTCCTGTAGGAGGGAATTCCAAAGTCTGGAAACAGCAAGAAAGAAGGGGCTCTCTCAGTCCCCACCAGATGGACCTCTGAGGGTGGTGGGACAAAGGGAAAGGCCTCCCCTCATAACAGGAAAGGTGGTCCTTGAGACAACTTGAACTACTTATTGTGAAAGGAAGGTGCAGATAATCCAGATACAGCAATACCTTGGATAACGAATGCTCCTGATGACAATTTTTTCGGATAACAAATGGAAATTTCCAGATATAGGGTTGCCTCTGATAATGAATGTTCCCTATGGGCTGCCTCAGATAACAAATGTTTCTAAATGTCTTGCAAAAAAAGTGTACCCAGGATGCATTGCAGCCTCTGTAGTTGGTGCGGGGGGGGAGGTAGAACTTTTTTCCATGGTGTTTTGGAGGCAATCTGGACATTTTTTGCTGAGGGACCTGGACTTGGAAAAGTAAGGAGATAGCTTTTATTAATCTTTGCACTGCTTTTCTTTGTACTTTTCGGATAGCACATTGCCTCGGGGAATGTATTAAATTCGTTATCCGGGGTACCACTGTGTACAGAAAAAAGGTGGCTCAGTAGAAATGTTCATTACAGCAAACAACATCCGGTCTAATTATCAGCCCCACTGAGTTTGGCTCTGTCCATTGCTTGGACAACTTCACCACCACCACCACACATACAGGCCCCTTGTGACCAGAACAAAAATTGTGAGGGTGTATGGAGAGGGAGGAAAAGGCCTATGCAAAAGGGGGCAGAGGCATACACATGTATCTTGACAACAATCCTCCTAAGCCAAATAGTAGTACTGTACCAGCCCTGAATCTAGACCTTTTTATGAAACATAGCCAAACCTTGAAATTCTTGAAATTGCAGGTATCCTGACATTAAGTTACTACCAATGTTTGATGTGGAATATCAAACTATAAAAATGTATTTGCACAAATATTTTCCTTCAGTGATTATTAACTATCTAGCTATGTTCATCCTCTTATCACATACCTCATGTCTTAAATCACAGGAAAGTATGACACTGTGTGTGTGTGTGTGTGTGTGTGTGTGTGTGTGTGTGTGTGTGTGTGTGTGTGTGTGTGTGTGTGTGTGTGTGTGTGTGTGTGTGTGTGATTCTTGTTCAAAGAGCAATAGCAAGAGCACTTACCTGGATAAGCTAATCATTCAGAAATTAGGGAACTGAGAAATGAAATTACAGATCTCTTAACGGTAATATGCAACTTGTCTCTTAAAACTGCCACAGTGCCGGAGGACTGGAGGATAGCGGATGCCACACCAATTTTTAAAAAAGGAAGGAGTGGGGACCTGGGAAACTACAAGCCGGTTAGCCTTACATCTGTCCCAGGGGAGATGGTGGAAAGCCTCATCCAAGAGAAAATCTTAAAACACATAGAAGAACAAACCTTGCTGAGAGAAAATCAGCATGGCTTCTGTAAGGGTAAGTCTTGTCTGACAAATCTTTTAGAATTTTTTTGAAAGGTCAACAGGCATGTGGATTTGGGTGAACCGGTGGATATAGTCCATCTGGATTTTCAGAAGGCTTTTGACACAGTCCCTCACCAAAGGCTGCTGAGAAAATTGCACAGTCAGGGGATAAGAGGGCTGGTCCTCTTATGGACTGAGAACTGGTTGAGATCCAGGAAACAAAGAGTAGGTGTCAATGGGAAATTTTCACAATGGAGAGAGGTGAAAAGCGGTGTGCCCCAGGGATCTGTCCTGGGACCGGTGCTTTTCAATCTGTTCATAAATGACCTGGAGACAGGGATAAACAGTGAGGTGGCCAAGTTTGCAGATGAGACAAAACTTTTCCGAGTGGTGAAAACCAGAGAAGATTGTGAAGAGCTCCAGAAGGATCTCTCCAAACTGTGGGAATGGGCTGCAAAATGGCAAATGTGTTTTAATGTAGCCAAATGTAAAGTAATGCATATTGGGGCAAACAATCAAAACTTCATCTATAAACTCATGGGCTCTGAGTTATCCGTGACGGATCAGGAAAGAGAACTTGGTGTGTTGGTGGACAGCTCCATGAAGGTGTCTCCCCAATGTGTGGCAGCGGTGAAGAAGGCCAATTCCATGCTAGGGATTATCAAAAAGGGGATTGAAAATAAAACAGCCAACATTATAATGCCATTATACAAAATGATAGTCAGGCCAGACCTGGAGTATTGTGTACAATTCTGGTCACCGCATCTCAAGAAAGACATAGTGGAACTGCAAAAGGTGCAAAAGAGAGCAACTAAGACGATTACTGGGCTGGGGCACCTCCCTTATGAGGAAAGGCTAAAACATTTGGGGCTCTTTAGTCTGGAAAAAAGGTGCCTGAGGGGGGATATCGTTAAGACATACAAAAGATTGCAGGACATAAGTAAAGTGGATAGAGAGACACTTTTCTCCCTCTCACAAAATACCAGAACTAGGGGACATACACTCAGATTGTGGACTGGGAGAGTAAGAACAGACAAAAGATTTTTTTTTCACCCAGCGTGTTGTTAGTCTGTGGAACTCCCTGCCACAGGATGTGGTGATATTTTTCATCATGTTCATCATGTTCATTTGCTGGCCTGGATGCCTAATGCAAAAAAGTGGATAGAGGGAAGCTCTTCTCTCTCTCCCAAAATACCAGAACTAGGGGACATATACTCAAATTGAAGGCTGGGATTGGAAAATATTTTTCACCCACTGATTTGGAACTCCCTCCTGGCCTGGATGCCTTCAAAAGGGGAGGACAATTCCTGGAGTCCATCACAGGTTACAAACCATTGGAGAGATGTGTAATCTCCAGGCTTAAAACTGGGGGATACTTCAAGGGCCAGATGCAGGGGAGTGCTATCAGGAGACAGATATCTTCATCTAATATGTGTTCTAATTATGTCTCATGCGCTCCCAGGTGTCTTTCCCCCCCACCACCACCAAAAGTGGGGCCACTGTGAGATACAGGAAGCTGGATTAGGTGGGCCGTTGGCCTGATCCAGCATGGCTCTTCTTATGTTCTTATGTTAAAAGGTATTTTTATTTCACAAATTCATATGCAAAATTCTGTCAATGCAGCCACATGTTATGTCCAAAGGCCTTACAGCTGTATATCTTCATTTAAATAATATGTGTTCTAATTATGTGACCAAAAATAACATAAGTAAGTATTGCTACTGGAAACCAATTCATAAGTCATACATCCTCCCCCCACCACCACCAAAAGGCAAGTCTGTGAATGATTTCCTGGTTGGCTAAGATTTTCTAGAAATTGGATTTTCCCCTTCTATGAATATTTTAAAGAAGTCACTTATAGACGACTTTTAATGCTAGAACAGGTGTGAGCTCAAATTCCCTCTGCACCTAATATCAGCCCAGCTGAGAGAACAGCAGTAAATTCTTATTTGAAAGCTAAACTCAGTTCATCTTGATAAAGGCTGGAAACTCATTAACCATTAAAATGCCATATAAATGCTATTTGAATCAATTTCTTTTTTGTTGTTGCTCAATTTGGAATGCAGAAAAATAAACATGAAGAGGCACATGACTATAAAATGTCTGCATAGCAAATAAGTGTCTGCTTAAAGCCAAAGGTAACCAGAATGATTTTGTGATACTAACGTTTCAGTCTGTTTAGGAGCATTAGGAAATAAAAGATCCAGTTTTGTAGTTTTTCTTGAAATGGGCATTGCAACATTGCCTTGGTCTGAATTTGCAAGCCTAGTTTAACTGCTATGCATTCATGGGTTTTCTCATGGAGGGTGGAGGGTGTATGTGCGGGTCTGTGACTTCTCTACAAAAGCTTACGCCAAAGGTTGCGGTCTCAAGCTGTTCCATAGGTTTTCATTAGTTAAATTATTCTAACAAAAGAATGGAGGACATTTGCTAAACCCTCTACTAGCTTTTTAACACGTCTTTTTTTGTTTGAGACATTGCTCAGCGCCCTTCTACTTTCCTTTTCTACCCTCCGCGAAATCTTCATGAGACTAAAAAGCGTTTAGAAATCTGCACCTCATCAAACATAGTCTAGAAGTGAGACCAGAAACACAGTAAGGTGATGAATAAAATTACCACATTTTCCCATCTATAAGATGCCATAAAATTACCACATTTCCCCATCTATAAGATGCCACCATGTACAAGACACCCCAAATGCTTTTTGAACCCCAAATTAACAACATTAAGAAATCCTGCCAGAAAGGAAGAACAGTGTCAAAGGGAAGAGAACCCAAACTGATGGCTGTGAATGAGGTGGGCAGAATCCCTGCCCCGCGGAGGTGTCCCTTCCTTTCTGACAGCTCATTCACTGCCATCAATTGGGGTCCTCTTCCACCCATCCCCCCCCCGCCAATTCTCTTCCTTTCTGGCAGCCCTTGACGGGCCTCTGCCTGCCCAGGACGTCTCTTTGCTTTGGTTTTGTGGTGATCAGAACCCATCTTTTCAGCGAGGAAAGGCACTTCTTAATGGTCTGCACAGAAAGGAAGAGAAACCTCAGTGGGACAGGGACTCTCCCCATCTCTTTCACTGCCATCAGTTTGGATTCTCCTCTATGCCCTTGCCTTTCTCTTCCCTTCCAGCAGCCATTGACTGCCCTCCGCCTACCCAAGATGCCTGCCTCCTTGGCTTTGCGGTGATTGGAGCCCGTCTTTTCAGAGAGGAAAGTCTTACTTCCATCTAAAAGAGGACCCTAAATTTTAGTCTAATGAGTTTCAAAAAATATATTATAAATGGAAAAATACTAAATATATTTAAATATCCATAAGAATTTGCTTGCTCCATATTTCTTGACTAGGCTCACATTCACATTCTAAAGGCAGATGGAAAATGGTTATTCTAAATTACTAAAACATTATTCTTTTCTTTACTTTTAAGGAATGCATCTGAAAATAAACAAATAAAAATGCTCATACTTATTTCAAAACAAATATACTGGAGCATAAACATCACTAAAATTGCAATGTTGCAGTAGAATAATAGCATTCTGTGCTGTTGTGCAGAGCGTGTGCAGAACCTATTTATACAACTACTAGAAGTTCAAAGAGCAAAGCAAAAGCTGTATACTGCCCCATAGTGCTTAAGCACTCTCTGGGTGGTTTACAATTTAATTATGCAGGCTACACAATGCCCCTCCCCTTGAGCTGGGTACTGATTTTACCAACCTTGGAAGGATAGAAAACTGAATGAAACATGACCTGGCAACCTGGGATTGAACCCAGGTCGTGAGCACAGTTTTAGCTGCAGTACAGCAGTTTAACCAGTGCACCACGAGTTTAGAAAAATAAGCATATATTTATTAGATCTGTAGTCCACCTTTCTCACAATAAACAAGAATCAAGTTTTGAACTCTCAGAGGGCAGGTTTTCTGACCTATGTAAGAGTGAGTTAAGCAGTATGAGAAAACTGATGCCATTGCACCATGTTTTCTATTTCCTTCAAAAAGGAAACGGAACCAGTAATTTGTGATCAGTTTTCTTCTTCCTTCTATATTTACATATTAATGTTATTCAAACTATAAATTCTCAAAAGTGAGCTACAGTTTAGAAAGACATATATTATGATGTGGTTGGTGTCTTTCTCCCATGCTTAGATACTAATCAAAAAGACGATGCACCCATTCCATTTAAGGAAGTGCCATATGATTTGCAGTATTTCACCTATACATCGTGCTAGGAAATACTTGGGATAGCTGGAAACCATTTGAAGCAACCAAACTTAAATATTTCTGCTAGGCAAACTGAGAAGAAAATTATATTGAACCAGCAGTTGTCACAATATGACGACAGTAACCAAATCAAAACATCAGCCACTAATCGGGTGAAATTCAAAAGGTTGATGCGTAAAAAGCTAGCAACTTTCTTCAAGATCACCCCAAACCTCCACCTAATCCCAGCAGTGAAATGTTCCGATAAGCTACAGAGAGTACAGAAACTAGTTACTGTGTGTATGTTGATAAATTATTTAATGTTCTAGCAAGACAACCTGGGTAGCATAAGAGGAGCTCACAAAAAGGCAACTGAAAATTGAGCAGCAAATCTGAACTAACATGCATCTATAGAAATTTATTCTGTCTCCTGTACAGCACTAAAATTCATGGAAAGATACCCATCAACCGAAAAGCACAACACTGATTTATTCTTTCCGAAAGAAGTTAGGCAGTTGGTAAATGAACTCAAAAGCTATGCATTAAGAATTTGGTAAAACATTCATTCCTTCCTTCCTTCTTTTTAGGCACAGGAAAATAATATTTGATAATTCCCCACAGCTAATTACTGCAGAAAGAATAATTTTTAAATAAATGGTTTCCTTATACTTTTCAACTAGAATATCTAAATATAGATCTAAAACTTGTTTTTCATATACAGTTAAAACAACAGATGCTTTGAACAGGTGATGGACCGCCCCACAAGAATAAGAGGTATAAAATTCACGGATAATACAGATAAAAAATTTTTACACTGTTATACTGGTTTAAATTTATCACTCTGTCTATCCACTAAACAAAACCTCTCAAGGTGGCTTACATGGTTTTAATTGATTTTAAAGGGTTTTAAAATATTGTACTGTTTTATTTTTTATTGTACTCTGTACTAATTATTGTATTTTTGCTCTGAGATAGACAGATAGATAGATAGATAGATAGATAGATAGATAGATAGATAGATAGATAGATAGATAGATAGATAGATAGATAGATAGATAGATAGATAGATAGATAAAAAAATTTACACTGTTATACTGGTTTAAATTTATCACTCTGTCTATCCACTAAACAAAACCTCTCAAGGTGGCTTACATGGTTTTAATTGATTTTAAAGGGTTTTAAAATATTGTACTGTTTTATTTTTTATTGTACTCTGTACTAATTATTGTATTTTTGCTCTGAGATAGATAGATAGATAGATAGATAGATAGATAGATAGATAGATAGATAGATAGATAGATAGATAGATAGAATACCTGATGTTTGGCAAGAAATCTCCACAGTGTGAAAACGCAAGGAATCTCAACTGGACAATGCTATTGTCATCCAGATAAACTCACCTGGATGACTGAGAATCTTCACAGACATAATGCTATTTAAAGAAACAATGGCTGAAATCCTTTTCTATGGGTAATATAATTTGCAATTAAGTAGGTCTGCTTCCAGGGGATTTGATGGGTGATCTCCTCCTTTGATTCAAATGAGCTGATTCAACTTACTATGCCAAGCAACAGTATTTCAACCACCGGTTTCTCTGTTTTGATTAAAATGTGTGTATGAAATGAGTTCATTGAGTTAGGTATCTGGCTGTGGGGCCGCAGGTGGATTATGCACTGTGCCTCCAAGAAGAACAGCCAACCTGTGTGGCCTTGGGCCAACTGCACAGTTACAGAAAATTTTTAAAAGGTTTGTCATAACTCAGAACAGTTTTGACGAAGCCTGATTATTATTGTTATGAAATGAGGTAACAAAAAATAAAAATTGGGGTAGGAAGCTTAAATGTAAGCCAACCCTTTAAAACCATAGAGCTGGATATTGCTCACATTTATTTATTTATTTATTTATTTATTTATTTATTTATATCCCATTCATTTAGTGGTGAACCACTACTCTGGGTGTCTTACAAAAAGAACATTATTATCATTTTTATTTATCTCCCTTCTTTTCAACAAAACAAAACATTGCCAACATGTGCAGGACATTAAAATAGTCTTTAAAATTATCATGCACTGGAAAGTGGAAAAGAGCTTTTGCCTTATCAAAGACCTCTCTTTCTGATTTTGTCTTGAAATCATTTTACTACAAACAAGTTTTGGGAGATCTGTGGTCAGCCAATCACTGACCACATCTCATTGATTGCTTTCCTCCATCCATATAAACTAATTGTCCAGCATAGGTAGCATTCCATAAACAATGAATGGCCATGTCAGAGCCAAGAGCTCATGGCACAGAGCAACAGCTTGATCAGCATCAAGCATAGATGGCTTTACATCTCACGTATCGACATTTGCCTTGCAAAATGAGGAGCTATTTGCTGCACTCTCTGAAGCCTTGGGACAGCAATAGACCCAGCCAAGTCACCTGATCTCATGTTCTTAGAAGACAGATCATGCTCACTTGCTTATAATTATTCAGTTATATTTTAACTAGCATACAGTTTGTTTTTTGATCTTTAACATTAAGTAATTCTATTCCTTTTAATATTATGAGTAGCCTTGTGTCCCCTTGTCAGGAGAAAGAGCGCCTATAACAAAGAACATGTTTCACAACCAAAAATAAGCACTTATACAGTAATACCTCAGATACCAAAAGCCTCTGATAACGAATAATTCAGATAGTGAATTAAAATTTCTGGGTATAGGGCTGCCTCGGATAACAATTTTTTCATAATGCCTTGCAAAAAAGTGTACTCAGAATGCATTGCACCCCTGTAGTTTGTGGAGAGGTGGGAGGAGTTAGGATGTTTTTTTTTTCATGGTGTTTTGGAGCCATTCTGGACTTTTTTTTCTTTTTTTGCTGAGGGATTTGGACCTTTCAAATTTGGAAAGGTAGGGAGCTGGCTTTTATTAATTTTTGCATTGCTTTTCTTTGCATTTTTTTTGCAGGAACAGGCTGGGGTAGTCCTGCTGCTTTTTTCTGTCCATGTTTGCAATCTTTTCCATTGTTCTGCAGGGAAAAACAGGCTGGATTTCTCTTGCTGCTTATGTTTTGTTTGTTTGCATTTTTTCCCCATTGCACTTTGTGCGGGAACAGGCTGGGGTAGTCTTACTGCTTTCATCTCTTCATGTTTGCAATCTTTTCCATTGTTCTGCAGGCAAGAACAGGCTGGGGTTCTCTTGTAGCTTGTGTTTATGTATGTTTGCATCCCCCCCCCGTCCTTGGGCTTTGTTCCAGCACTGCATGCCTTTAAAGTGCACTTTATAAAGAGATCTATGGGGGGGCAGCTTTTTTGCCTTTTTTTTCCGGACCTCTGGAATGGATTAATTTCAATGGGAAGCCACATTTCGGATAATGAATTTTTCAGATAACGAATTACTTCAGAGAATGAATTAAATTTGTTATCAGAAGTACCACTGTATTTATTTAAGGTTACAATAGCAACTGACAGTCATCTCTTATGATATTCCTAGGGCAACTTTTACAGTTTGAGCTCAGTATGAACCCATACAGTTCAAAGGAAATGGCAGAAGTCAATAAATAATATGAACTGTTTAGCCCAAACCAACATGACTTTGGATTCTAAATTTTCTCTAATAATCAAATCATATTTTAAATCAAGGCAACCATGCTACAGAATGCACAAGGCAGATCACTGTTTCGGATGGCAGGCATGTCTCATTACACATCAAAAATCTGTAAAAAGCTCTTAGTCTCTCTCACACACACTCCAACACAAAGAAGACCAGTATTCTGTTTCGAAAATACACTATAATACATAAAAACATTTGGAATATACAGATGCAAAACACACTGTTCATTTTAAAACCATGCAAGCCTGAAAATGCAAGCAAGCAACAAAAAGGCCCCCTTTCAACAAATACAAAAGGTCAATTAGTTGTTTAGGTTTCAAAATCAAGTTTAATAAGAACCATTTAATAAATGAGCAAGTTGTGTTCCAAACAATTTTAATCAAAATGTGTTTGCTTTATGCTTTAAAATGTTTCCCCACCTCTTATCAAGCAAACATTTTGTCTTACAAAGAAAGCACAATTTTCTTGGCAAAATTATTCATGAGCTAGTGTGGTCTTGGTTAAGAGGAGCCAAAATAAAATGAGAAAAACGAAATAAACTTTTAAGTTGCAAAAACTCAAATGAAAAGGTCAAAGCTGAAAGCATCACTTAGCACAGTGGGTTTCACAGGAGGCCATGGATATATAAAAAGATTATATTTACCCTGAATTCAGCCAAACCTAATAGTATGAATTAAGAAGGGCGGTTTAGGATTTTTTTGTTTTTGTTGGCTCAAACTAGCCCAATGAAAATAGTATAACTATATATCATGTATCTGGCTATATACAGATTACTACAACCTTCAACGCTGTCCCACATATTATACAACTTTGCAATTATTTCCTGATAATAGAACACAAGGAATATTTTGGGGAAATATATCTGTTGCACAGCAATATTGCAATTCTTTGTAATATTCGTAACAGAAGTTACAACTCCTTGCTTTGCTTTTTCTTTTATAGAAGAAGTGCAAGGAGAAGGGTGTGGTCTTGGCCAGCAAAGAAGATTACAGTGGTACCTTGTATAAAGGAATTAATTCATTCCAAATGAAATTTTGTTAAGCAAATTTTCCTTTATACAAATTTCCCATAGGAATGCACTGAAAATGGAATAATCCCATTTTATGTTGTACGGATTCTCCCCATAGGCAATTATGTTAAGCAAATTTCCCCTACCTCCGGATTTTTATGTTGTACAAATTTTATGTTATACAAGCTGTTTGTTATACAAGGGTCCACTGTACTAATATTTTAACATCACATATTTATCCTAACCAGACTCATTTATCAAATGTGATTAAAGAAAAGTTGCTCTCTGCACTTCATGTAATTAAAACCTTATTTCTAACAGCCAAAGCTGTTGCTGAAGAAAGACCGTAGCAAATCAGAATGATAGTGATTGAACATCAGACACCTGTGAGGACAGATACTTGCCAAAATATAACAGACCATCAAAAATGGCACATAATGAAAATATGGTCAGTCTTGATGTACGAGTATCTACAAGAACAGTCACACCTAAAAAAAAAAAAACCAAACAAAAACTGCAGATCACAGATAGCTAACTTATCGTTTCTCAATTGAAACAAATAATTTTGTAATTGTTTACTTTTTCAGAGGCTGGGGTGTTCCAAAGAGTCACTTAAAATGTATTGTCTAAGTTTTATGTAAACTATTTTATATTGCTTTAAGGATTGGATAATATTTTTCATCATGTTCATCATGTTCCTGAGGTTTGCAATAGTATAGGTATAGGTTAATGCTATAGTTTAGGTATTCCGTAACTTTCACAATCAAATACAGAGTTCAAGAATAGACTTGAAAAACTCAAGGTGGGAGAATGGTACTGTTTTCTTCCCATTTAAACTGAGATAATACAGCCATTTGCAATGATGCACAACCAGAGTAGAAATATTGATGCTGCTTACTTTGTATTCTGGAATTCACAAAAGGAGGAGATAGATTGTCGTGTGATCCAAGGTCCCTGTTTGTCATATGTTCATAAGGAGTCCCGTCTCCATAGTTCTGTTAATAAATCAGAAACATTAGGTTTAAAACATACCCCAGTCATTTATTTATTTATTTATTTTTTTTACTTTGAATAATTTTACCCCACCTTTCTCCTTGGAAAAGGACCCAAAGTGGCTTACAATAATGAAGGACAATATACAGCCCAGAACATTTAAGACATATTCAAGTTAACAGGGAATTAGAAGAGGCATCTTACAACATTGAAAGGTAACATTAAAGCTATCCAGAGCATGTAAAAGGGAAAAAATCCATCATGAGGGATGGAAATCAGTTCTTATCAAATCAGTCAATGCCATCATGCATGGTAATCCATCTAAAAGTCAAATAATAGGTAGTCCCTCATTTAGGGAAAGCTTGCTTGAAGAGGAAGGCCTTTGCCTGTTTCCAGAAAGACAGCAGAGATGGGGCAGTCCTGGCCTCCAGCAGAAGGGAGTTCTAAAGTTTGGGAGCAGCAACAGAGAAGGCCCCTTCATGTGTTCTTATGAGACGCACCTGTGAAGGTGGTGGCATGGAGAGAAAGATCTCTCCTGATGACCTGAGCACCCGAGCCGGTTCATACTGAGAGATTGGATCTTTGAGGTAGCTGGGGCCCAGGCCATGTTGTACTTTGTAGGTTAAAACTAGCACCTTGAATTGTGCCTGATAGCTGATTGGCAGCCAGTGGAGCTGCTTTCTTAGGGGTGTAATGTGATCTCTTATTACACTCAACATGTTGTGACTAAAAAAGCACTTTCCAAATGAAATTGATAGCATTTGCAAATGCTTACTGAACGGAATCCAACGAGATGCATATTTGTGCATAAATTGGGAGTGCTAATTGACAAGGTGCAACCAGTCTCATGGCTAATTGCACAATCAACACACACCTAGCTGCTTGACAATCAGCTGTTAGCCACAGCCAATTCTGTGATTCTTCTTGGGCACACAAAAATATCCACCCAAGATTTGGGCATTTTGTCAGCCATGAATTAATATGTTGTGCTCATATTTATATTAATTAGTGGGATATTAGACAGTAAAATAATTTTCTTTTTAGATCAATTATGTGGATTATTTAACCAAACTCTGAGATTACACCATGGCTTATTCCTCTTATGTTCTTTTCTTAAAATGCTAATATTTGAGTCTGCAGAACTCTCTGCCATGCTATAAAAGCTGTCCATTACTAAAAATTAACTATTTCTGCTCTTTAGAAATTCAGTAGCCTAGTTCCCATGACACTGCTATGGGACTGATACCTCTAAATACAAATTGAACATAGCTATTTAGGATGTGTTGCTTGTGAAATAGAAAATGTCTGATTAAAAGCACATTGATTAGATCACCCTGGTTACTGGTCCTGAAATGGAAGCATCTCCTATAAGCATCTCCCACAGTTTCAATTTCCCTTAATTCTATTCCAACCTGTCCCTTACAACTAGGAACTGCAGCCTTCCTACATCTCTATCTCTTCCATTATCTTTGGTTCACAAGATATTGGTGTTTCAGCAAGCACTTGTAGAAGTTCCCTCCATTTAGTTCTCTCCCTGAATTCTTCTGGGCTTTGGATGACAAGTAAGGCTCTCTTTTGCAAGCTTCACGACAGCTAAACAGCATGCACTGCCTGTCTCAACCATCTCCCCCAATATTCCATGCTAGCTCAAAAGTCCTATTTGGCATTTATAAAAATCTTTGCCTAGATCTTTGCTGACAAGTTCCATGTTCCTTTACAGTGTATAGGACACACATGACAGGACCACGCTTGCCCCCTTGCTTCCCCTCATTGCTTTTATTATGCAGAAGTGGCTGCTTGAAGAGGAAGAGGCTGTTCAATCTTTCTAGGATCTCCACATGAGCCGCAATGTGGGGGAAATGTGCTTCCATTCTAGTACAAGTAGAGAACGCGCATGGACTCAAACTGAGGGCTGGGAGAGTAAGAACAGACAAAAGAATTTTTTTCCACCCAGCACATTGTTAGTCTGTGGAACTAACAACTGTGGAACTCCCTGCCACAGGAGAAGGCATCTGGCCTGGATGCCTTCAAAAGGGGATTGGACAGATTCCTGGAGGAAACGTCCATCACAGGTTACAAACCATGATGGAGATGTGTCGGCTCCAGGCTTAAAGTTGGGGTACTGCAAGGGCCAGATGCAGGGGAGTGGTATCAGGAGACAGATATCTAGTCTCATGCGCTCCCAGACGCATCTGTTGGGGCCACTGTGAGATAAAAGGAAGGTGGACTAGATGGGCCTTTGGCCTGATCCAGCATGGCTCTTCTTATGTTCTTATGTTCATATTCTCCACTTTGTGTCGATGGGGTACTTGTGCTTCAATTAAGAACAAAAACTCTCATGAGTCCTAGGCACCGTAGTCTATAGACAGTACTTCTGAGAGTTGTTTCCCAAATATATGGGGGAGATCCAAGTTTGGGAACAACTGGACTAAAGTATTCCCCCTTTTGCTGCCTCAGCTCTAAACTCTTTAGCTATTTATTCTCCCTAACGTTCTATATACTCAAATGCCACTGAAAACATTCAAGTACAATATAGTGCTTTATCATTTGGTCCAAGGGGCGAAATTTTATTGAGTTACTGTCATGAGAAATGTTACATCAAGATTATTAATTGCAATGAACAGCATATATCAACTTTCAAAGTAGCTTGATCCAGGTAAGCTTAACTTGTTCCTGTTGTCTTGTCTACTACTGTCTTATTCTGATTAATTTTAGCTAGAGAAATTTGGCTTTATTTATTTATTTATTTATTTATTTATTTATTTATTTATTTATTTATTTATTTATTTCTATACTGCCCATCTTCCCAATGGAACTCCAGGTGGTGTACAACAATTACATAAAAATAAGAACAAATACCAACCAATTAAAGCAAATAATAATACTTGGCAAGATGGAGGAACAGAAAAAAACCCTAATGGTCACCAAATGCCTCTCTGAAAAGCAAGGTCTTAAGTGCTTTTTGAAGGCTGGCATGGACTGTGCAAGGTGAACCTCAATCAGCAGTTTGTTCCAAAGTATGGGGGCGATCACAGAGAAGGCCCGGTTTCGAGTATTTGATTTCTGGGCCTCCCTGGGAGTGGCCATGCAAAGTGAGAGCGCCTGCAACATTTTGGTGGGACGGGCCTCAGTTGACCTTGAAGATCCGCTCTGTCAGGTACTCAGGTCTCAAGCCACGCAGGGCTTTGTAAGTCAAAATCAGTAACTTGAACTTTATTTGGGACACAACGGGCAGCCATTGCAAATGAGCTAGAACTGGGGTGATGCTGTCATATCTGCCCCACACCAACCACCAGTCTGGCCGCCACATTTTGTACCCACTGTAGTCTCCGAACAAGGGTCAAAGGCAACCCCAGGTAAAGAGCAATGCAATAATCTATCCTTGAGATCACAAGCGCCTGCCCAACTGTTCTCAAGGAGGCCCCGTCTAGGTATAGACAAATCTGGGCAATCTGCCTAAGATGGAAAAAGGCAGACTTGGGAGATGGCCAACACCTAAGTTTGCAGGGATAAAGCCAAATCCAAGACCACACCCAGATTTCTCACTCTATCCACCAGCTGAAGAGTAATACCCTCCAGGCTGGGGAGAGGGCCACTGTACCCAGCAGAGGACGTCACAAAGAACGGAACCTTGGTCTTCTCTGGGTTGAGTCTCAGCCTGTTAGTCCTGGTTCATTCCATGACAGCATCCAGGCAGGAGTTGAGGGTCTGCACTGCCTCCACTGCAGAAATGGTAAAGGAGAGATAGAGCTGTGTATCATCAGCATATTGATGAAAGCATACTCCAAATCCCCTAATGACCTTAGCCAGCAACCTCATATAGATGTTGAACAGCATGGGGGAGATTTCCAACTCCTAGGGCACCCCACAAGGGAGAGTCCAAGGAGCCAACTGCTCTTCCCTCAGTTGATCATGCTGGAAACATCCACCAAGGAAAGACAGGAGCCAGCTATAAGCTATGCCTCCAAACCCCACCTCAGAAAGCCGGCCCAGCAAGATCCCATGGTCAATGGTATCAAAGGCTGCTGACAAATTCAGGAGGACCAACAAGGTAGAACAACCCCTGTCAGCCCCCCTGAGGAGGTCATCTTGCAGCACGACCAGGGAGGTCTAAGTCCCCCCAACACAACCTGAACCCAGATTGGAATGGATCCAGGATGCAATCCTCCTCCAGGAATGTCTGGAGCCGGGTGGCTACCATCCTCTCGATCACTTTGCCCAGGAAAGGAACATTGGCAATGGGACAATAATTGGACAAATCGCCCATTGCCAAGCCAGGTTTCCTTAAAGTGGGCTTCACCACTGTCTCCTTCAGGCAAGAGAGAAAAATCCCTTCCCTGAATGATACAGTGGAAATAACAGAAGCCCACTCTGGCATGCTCCCTCCAGTGGACTTAATAAGCCAGGACAGGCAATGGTCGAAGGGGGAAGCAGCTGGCCTACAGTGCCATGGAGGCCTCAGCTGACGATACAGGCCCAAACTCAACCATAGGAGGAGACCAAGGGGGTGTGGTGCTCAGGATATTTGAGGGGAGGTTAGAACAACCAGAGCCTAGACCAGCACGAATGGCCTCAATTTTGGATCTAAAAAAAGGACGCAAAAGACTCACTAGTGAAATCACTAGAAGGCCCAGACTGAAAATTCATTCATTCATTCATTCATTCATTCATTCATTCATTCATTCATTCATTCATTTAGATTTGTCACTGTCCATCTCCCCTGAGGGGACTCTGGGCTGTAAAGTTTCATAACATATCACTACATTAAAAGCCAATCCTTTAATCTGTATTTGCTAAACAGAGTCAAAAAAAAAGCATTTATGTTTATTGGTTTACTATACTTTGGTTTTACCATTATAGGTCACATAGACTTCTAACCCTAGCTGTATACTTCTTAGAACTACTTCAGAGATATCAGTGCCTAGATAGATACATCATGTCTCACAACAGCCATTTTTTTTTCTTAAAAAACACCATTGTGAACTGATATTGCTGCGGCCACAGAACTTACATTCATATTCCCAGCTCTTCGCAAACCTGAGAAAAAGCCAAGTGCTTCTTCCTTAATGCCATCTTAAGATCCAAAGTTGTAATAATCTTAGAACTGCAAAGCTGGAAGGGACCCTATGGATCACTGATTTCAGCCCCTGTCAAGGAAATACACTAGGGAATAAAACTCCCATCCTACTGCTCTGCAGCCAGATACCTAAACCACTGAGATATCCATTATGTGAGGGAGGTCCAGTTCAGACTTCTATCCCTTTCTTACAATATGTTTTTGTCTTTGAGAAGGCAGGAAAAAGTCACAAAACTACTTTCATGCTTGCAAACCTCTGGAATATGATGAAAAATATTATCCAATTAAGCTGAGACCACTTTTGATACTCTTTCCTATCTCAAGATATATGCACTCAAACAAACATTTAAAGAAAACATTTAAAGTTCCAAATCTCATTTCAATTGATATATTGAGAACCAGAAGATATGGCTGGTGTTCCAACTTTCTAAATGAGTTTTATGGCTATTAGCTGCCTCAATCTCTGTTGGGAAAAGTAAAGGGGCTGATTGTTTTACATCAGTAATGCCCTGGATAAGAATAAGCAGAATGATGTCCAAGAGAAGTCCCCAATAAGTCAAAAGGCAGATTAATGAATGGAGATTAAATCTTTAATGTTTGGGGGTCACATACCTCTTGCAGACTTAAGTTTTCATTTTGGGTGTATTCCTACTAGAGATGGGAGCGAAAAGGAAACATAGTGTTTCGTTTCATTTTGTTGCTCATTGAGTTTCATTTTGTTTCCTAAAAAACCCAGCTGGGTGGTGGAGCCAAGAAACGGAAAGCAGAGATGGGTTTTGAATTTAGTGCTGCCTGCTCACTCTCCGATTGTCACCACCACCACCCAGCTGGTGCATTTTGACAGGTTGGACTGTGGGGAGGGTTCCCAGCCTCCCTCCCCAGAGCCCGTTCTGTCAAAAAAAAACCCAGCTGGGTGGCAATGGTGGCAACGGGAGAGCAAAACAAGCAGCGCCAAATTTAAAACCCTGGTGCTCCTCTCTCCCATTGTGGCCACCACCACTAGCATCCAGCTGGTTGTTTTTTTGACAGGTCAGGCTGTGGGGAAGGAAGTCAAAGGCCCCTACCCCACACCAAAGCCTGTCAAAACACACTAGCTGGGTGGTGTGGGCAAGAACCGGAGAGTGGAGCTGGGTTTTGAATTTGGCACCACCTGCTCACTCTCCCTTTGTCGCCATCAGCATCCAGCTAGTTTTTTTAAACAGGTCAGGCTGTGGGGGGGAGGCCCCCTCCCACAGCCCAACCTATCAAAAAATACCAGCTGGGTGGCAAAAGCGAGGATTGCAGAGAGGAGCTGGGTTTTGAATTTGGCACCGCCTGTTCGCTCTCTTGGTGCAGTGGTTAAATGCCTATATTGCAGCTAAAATTGTGCTCATGACCTGGGTTTCAATCCCAGGTCGTCGGCTCATGGTTGGCTCAGCCTTCAATCCCTCCGAAGTTGGTAAAATGAGTACCCAACTTGCTGGGGAGGGCAATGTGTAGCCAGCATAATTAACTAGTAGACAGTCCAGAGAGTGGTTGAAGTGCTATGGGGTGGTATATAAGCAGAACACTTTTTATTTTTATTTTTATCCCATTGTTGCCACTGGCACCCAGCTGTTTTTTTTTTTAACAGGTTGGGCTGTGGGGAGGGGGTCAACCCTCCCTCCCCACAGCCTGACCTGTAAAAAACAACAACAGTTGGGTGCCAGTGGCAGCAACGAGAGAGCAAAGGAAGTGGCACCAAATTTAAAACCTTGCTGCTCCTCGCCCAACCATTGCCTGGCTGAGAAGGGGCGAGCACAGCAGGTTTTTCAATTTCCCACCACAGCAGTAAGGGTGTTGCTACTGCGTGAAATTCAAAACACTGCTGCATGAAATTCAAAACGCTGCTCAGCTATCCCATTCTGGCCACCGCCACCAAGCTGGTTTTGACCAGAGCGAATTTGATTTAAATCACAATTTAAATCTCTAGTCAGTAAGGCTCGATTTAAATCTTGATTTTCCACATAAAGACTAATTCCAAAATGTTTATTTTATAAAAAAAATTGCTATGAAGGAAGCATTTTATTGTAGCAGAACCAAATTCAGTTTTGAAAATAGCAAAATCAAGCATTGTTGATAGTATCTTCTAGATAGAAAAACTGTAAATGCTACAAAATTAAAAACTAATTTTATGACAATAACTTTTGGACTATAATATGTCTTAACTGGAACACCATCTTAGAGAGATTTTTCATCAAAAAGCATTTTTTTAAAAAAAATTTAAAACAATCAATGATTTAAATAAAAAAATCCAATTTAAATGTTAAAAAATCCAAATTTTTATTTTATTTTTAAATCATTGATTTTTCTCCACCCTGGTTTTGACAGCTCGAGCTGTCAAAACCAGCTGGGTGGTGGTGGCCAGAAAAAGAGAGAGAAACAAGAAATTTACATATTGTTTCATTTCCACAGTAAAAACAGCATTTAATTTTGTTTTATAATGAAACGCTGTCTGCCATTTCATTACGTTACAAACATTTCATAACCTTACAACACAATGAAACAGCATGTCATTTTTCGT
The DNA here is from genome assembly GCA_029282475.1 of Phrynocephalus forsythii. Taxonomy (NCBI): domain Eukaryota; kingdom Metazoa; phylum Chordata; class Lepidosauria; order Squamata; family Agamidae; genus Phrynocephalus; species Phrynocephalus forsythii. Next base: position 123,400,444 of record JAPFRF010000004.1, read on the forward strand.
TTTGTGCCCATCTCAGTTCCTATCATGAACCTGAATGTAATTCATTTGTGCATTTAAGACTACTACAAATTATATTATTGGGTCTGACACATCTTATATCCCATTCTATCCAGATTACTTGAATGTATTCCATGTAAGAATAACTTTGAAAACTGCATTAAAACTTTCAATGTAGAAAACACTAAACAGATTGTATTCTCAAAGGCTTTCATGGCTAGGATCTGATAGTTATTGTGAGTTTTTCAGGCTTTTTGGTTGTGTTATGGAAGTTTTTCTTCCTGACGTTTTGCCAGACTCTGTGGCTGCCATCTTCAGAGGGCAGGGAGCTCAGGGAACTAGGAGTTCTCTATGTGCTCTGGGTTATAAAGTGAGTGAGACTGGGTTTTTTTAAGTTTAGGAAACTTGTTCTATGCAGGAAAATAGGGGTTAGTCATTGTATTGTGATGAAGGGATTAAGAATGTTCAATGCAATTGGAGTAGCAAGGATCCTAGATGGGTGTTGTTAGCTATTATATTGTGTTCCTAGTTTGTAACAGTCACTCATACTTTGTGGAACTCCTTGTCTATAGAGATCTTATACAGTTCCTTGATCTCTGTCTTTCTTTCTTTCTTTCTTTCTTTCTTTCTTTCTTTCTTTCTTTCTTTCTTTCTTTCATCTTGGAGAGAAGTGAGATTTTTCATCAAAAAGCATTTTTTTAAAAAAATTACCGGTGCTTTCAATCTGTTAAATAAATGACCTGGAGACAGGGATAAAAAGGTGGCCAAGTTTGCAGATTATTTTTAAATTTTTGATGTTTTAAAAACCAGAGAAGATTGTGAAGAGCTCCAGAAGGATCTCTCCAAACTGGGGGTGGTGGGCTGAGAAATGGCAAACAAGAAATTTACATAATGTAACCAAATGTAAAGTAATACATATTGGGGCAAAAATTTTGTTTTTCATCTATCAACTCATGGGCTCTGAGTTATCCGTGACGGATCAGGAAAGAGATCTTGGTGTGTTGGTGGACAGCTCCATGAAGGTGTCTCCCATTGTGTGGCAGCAGTGAAGAAGGCCAATTCCATGCTAGGGATTATCAAAAACCTGATTGAAAATAAAACAGCCAACATTATAATGACTTATACAAAACAATAGTAAGGCCCCTGGAGTATTGTGTACAATTCTGGTCACATTCTCAAGAAAGACATTAGTGGAACTGGAAAAGGTGCAGAAGAGAGCTCGAAATGATTACTGGGCTAAAACTTTCAATGTGAAGAAAGGCTAAAACAATTGGGCCTCTTTAGTCTGGAAAAAGGCGCTTGAGGGGGATATGATTGAGACATACAAAATAATGCAGGGTATGAGTAAAGTGGATCTGGGAAGCTCTTCTCTTCTCTCAAAATACCAGAACTAGGGGACATACATCTTCAGAGTGCTGGGAGCTCAAGAACTGACAAAAGAAAATATTTTTTCACCCAGCGGTTATAAAGTCTATGAGAACTCCCTGCCAGGATGTGGTTTAGGATGGCATCTGGCCTGGATGCCTTCAAAATAGGGGTTGGACAGATTCCTGTGATGAAAGGTCCATCACGGGTTTCAAACCATGATGGAGATGTGTAATCTCTAGGCTTTAAACCAGATGGGTGTTGTTAAGGGCCAGATGCATTGTGTGGTATCAGGAGACAGATATCTAGTCTCATGCGCTCCCAAACTCCTGTCTGGGGAGATCTTAAATACAGGAAGCTGGATCTCCGTCTTTCTTTGGCCTGATCCAGCATGGCTCTTCTTATGTTCTTATGTTCTTATTCTTTGCACAATTTAAAATTATGGACATATATGAAGTACAGTGGACCCTCGTGTAACAAACAGTTTGTATAACATAAAATCTGTACAACATAAAAAATTCTGGGGATAAGGGAAATTCGCCTATGGGGTGAATCTGTACAACATAAAGTGGTTGCAATTCAGGGTTACTCTGTTTTCAGTGCATTCCTATGGGTAATTTGTATAAAGAAAAATTTGCTTAACAGAATTTCATTTGGAACGAATTAATTCCTTTATACAAGGTACCACTGTATAGGTAAAAACTGAAAACAAATTAAAATGTTAGAAAGCAGTGTTATTTGTGGTCCTAAAAGTGCTGTTGGGTCATTTTGCTTACCAGCAAGTAAAAGATTAGTTGGCTGTACACTGTTGCCCAGGGGATGCTCAGTTGTACACCCAATGCTTTCCACTCTTTAAGGAGGCTCCTTCTATATCCCTATATCCTCCCACTGGCAGGCAAAGACCTCTTTATTCAAACAAGCACAGGCATTTAAGCTGGACAGTTGCTAGATATGTTTTCCCATTACATTCACATTCACTGTGTTTTTACTTGTTTGCTTTTTAATTTCATTTGCTTTTATTTCCGTATTATTCAACATTCCCTCTAATTTTTATATCTGCTGGGTGGGCAGCCTTGTCTGTCTGCATGCAGGAGACCAGGTTTCATCTGAAACCCAGAAGTAACTAGGCACTGACCACAGCTGCCACTGTGTGGTGCTGATGGAGCTCTGCCCGCATGCCTTAGGAAAAATTAGTGTTACTATATTTAGCCATCTGGAATGATACATTTTTGGAAAAATGGAGAATATGCATACTACTATTATGAGACTATGATGAACAAAAACAGTGTAAAAGCACCATGTACCATGTGAATTTTACTTTTACTTTCATCTAAGTCTCTGAAAATCATGAAGATTCAAATTATGGAATAAAAATGGGCAGGCAGTGTCTCATACTGCATCTTCTAATATATGAGACCTCACATTTGACCCTGATATCTCAGATAATAGTAATGAGAAAGATTTGCATTCTATAGGTTTAACTCTGAATCTGTCATACAAACAACGGTGAGCTAGTAGGCCATTTGGTCATACTGTATGCCTAATGGAAATGTGTCTGACTGTTCTTATAACACTGGCTACAGGCCAAATGTTGCTCAGTGAATGAAGGTTACAGTGTATATTATGACTCTGCTTTAGGCCTTAAAGACTCCAGGGCGTTCTTTTTGCTTCTTTCTTTATCCCAAAGGAGAAAGCATGCAGGAGGGTTTTGAGTAAAAATGACTTGAGTTATATCACATTCAGGAATATTTTTAAGTAATTTTTTTCTTCTCTTTCCCCCTGCCTCTTGCCAACATTGTTTTGTTCTGTTTGTTGTAGATGCTATTGTTTTAGTGTAAACTTTGGGAAATCTTTGGTATTTGGATCTATGGCAAAACAAAATTATTAAAAGGAAGCAGAAATTACACCAAAGCAAATAAAGATGGTAGATTTTGCAGCCGGGAATAGATGGAGTTCTAATCTCCTCCCACCAGCACAATTAGTAACTTTGATGCAAACTAGATATATTTTTCCAAGTCTATTGCAACAAGGATGAATATTTGAGCACAGCAATACGATAAACCGGATAGACAGCTTCAGCTCATCTAGATTAACACACTTAAATGTCAAACTTGGCACCTGCAACAATGGCTAGGATTTCTTAATATACTTTCAAGAATGCATTTAGATACATATTCTTAAGTAAATATGAATATCTCTAAATCTTTAAAATAGCCTTAATCTGAAGAATTGGGTTTATTTAAACCTCCCATGACCACAACCAGTCGTTCTGATGCAAATCTTCTTGTGCATCCAGAATATTAAAGGACTTGCATGCAAATAAAACCTAACTAACTAAGCTTAGACCTGATGAAAATATAGTTTTCAAATATGTGCTAAACAAAAATAGGCATGAGCATGAAAAATCAACATAACTAAATGAAGAATAATTAGAATACACATACACACATTTCTGAAAGCTATTTTTCAAACACAAAGAAGGTTGGGATTGGACACCAAACTGCTCCTAGCCCAAGCTGGCCAAAATCAGGAAACAGGGATAAATGGATCTACTAGTTCTTTAGTGTTCCTGTCCCTTCAAATAGCACTGTCTGTTCCCACTCAGGACAGCTTACCTAATTTTCGAATGGCTTATGAAAGTCTATCATCAAAGACTTCTAAGTAAATTTAGCAGTTCATAGATAAGAATGTGTGGGTCTGTGAGCTAGAATGTCCAGAACTATCCTGGGGAGGACATTCTTGGAGGACTTGGGGAGTTGGGAGTCCAAAAACCACAAATGGCAGTGTGGTTTACAAATAATGTCATGTCACCATTGAGTTCTAGTAGCGTGCTGGCTATTGGCTCCTTTTACTGCACTCTTTTTGCCATTTTGGAATTACATTTGTCTATTATGGATGTATGGTGATGGTTGATTCCAACATCTGTGGAAAACTATAACAGTAGGGTAGAATATGTTTTATACCACAAGAGCTCCATCCACAAAGGAAGAGATATCCATTCACATACAACCACACTAAGTGCATATGAAGTCAATAATTTCTCTGACCATTTTCAAATGACTTGTTTAACAAAACATTATAGAAGCTTTGCCTGAAAATATGATATTAAAATATTATTATTATTATTCAGGCCTTACTCTCCTGGAAAGCTATATAGGTCACAATTCCTATAACATCCACCACTTCCACATAAAGTTGAACATGCAAACCATCCCAAATCATTTTCCCACCTGCTAGTTTTGCTCCAAATGCTACCTTCAATAGCATTTTTCAAATGACATTATCCGTGGAAAATAAAAAAACAATAGTTTTCAATTAGTGGAAGGAATCAAGTGGTAGGAAATGGTAATTGTGAACATGCAGGACAGTAAGGTTGGAGACAGCTAATTAAGTTTTGGTAATATTATAGAAATACAAATAAGGCATCTTCAATGTTCATGGGAAATAGTTTTCAGAATTCAGCTAAGGCATTTGGAGGTTCTAACCCAGAAATGCTTTTGTTCTGTTTGATGGGGAAAGTGGAAAAAATAACAAAAATGTGTTGATTTTAACATGTTGCCAGGATCTGGAGGATAGGCATGAACAGGGAGTTGGCTGTCCTTATTGTTTAGGGAAACTTAAACCAATCAACTGAACAAACAAACAAAAACATAGCAAAAAAAGACATAAAATGGCAAATGCCTGTTGATGTTGGAAGATATAAAATGATGATGCACAGTGAAACTATTCATGCCATTTGGTGACCGCAAAATTTACTAATAACCATCAACTGGTGTACTCTTAAAGAAGGATTGCATGAAATCATTAAATATTATATAATCACTAGCTACTAGTCATAGGCATTATTACATGTGGTGTCACAGACATTCAGCCCTTCAGTATCTTTTGGTGAAAGGCACATATGTGTTCTGTATCTATGTATCCTGTTCTTGATTAATGAGAAAACTGCTAGCTAAACTTGGCCACAGTAGTAGAGTTCACAAGGCTCCTGCATGTAAGATTGATAAACTTCATATTACGTATTTTGTTTGTGGGCTTCCCATGTGCATCTGTTTGGCCAATCTGGAAACAAAAAATGAGACTAGATGGGTCTTTTGGGATTAATTCAGCAGTGTCCTTACACTCTCATGACAGATTACATTTTGGAAACAATCATATATGTGTAAAGCTCATAAAATTAGTTGGATCTCTCAGGTATAGCCACAACATCTTAATAGGAGATTAAAACCTGTTTGAACCTTTCTTATTGCAGAAGCAGCAAGAAATGAATCTAAATGAAGCTTATTAAGTGGGGGCTTATATAGCAAAAAATGGATATTGGATGAGTTACATATTATAAGAACAAAAAGCAGCAGAATACACATTTTTTCCAATAGAACCATTTTAGTTCAGATATATAGAAATAATACATTGGTTTGGTGTTGCCATGTACTTTAAAAAAATCATATACATTTGACTTACAAATTTCTTTGCAGTATAAAATGACTTCTTTTGAATATTTTTCTGCTCATGCTTAATAGCAAATTTTAAAAAGAGACACCTAGTGAAAAAAAGTTGACTAAATTTGGTCAAGTATAGATCTCACATATCTCTTGCATGCACGATGCCCGAACTCTATAATATATTTTGTGCCTGTAAGTAAAAACATCTGGAAAGCCATTTGCAACAAATGAAAAGTCAACAGAAACCATAAGCTCAGCTTCTTGGCCAGAGATAATTTGGTAATGGATCAAAGGCTGATAGAAACAAGCGAGGCAAAATTTCCTGCTACCTGTTAGCAGGAATATAGCAAGTGTTAAATTCAACCAAGGGATCACATACAAATCTAAAATCGCAACCCTGGGAAGAGGTTGCTCCATATCAAAATTTACATATATATTTTCCTATGCAATCAACTATAAAACTCACATTTATATTTTAAATTTGCATGCAGAGGAAGTCTGGTGGAAGGGAAAAGAGATTAGATATACTTACCCTGGATGGACTAGGATGTCCTCCATTCCCCCAGGACCCTGAGCTAGTTCTGTCTTCTACATCTAGAGACAAAAAAGTTCTTTAGGCTTTATTGCAATAATTCTTTCCTTTTGTAAAGGCACTTTTAAATTAATGTTTCAAATTAATCTCCTGTTGCCTTTAATTAAGAACCAGGCACAAGGCTACTACAATGATAGTGGCTTCTGACCCAACAACTTAAATTAACTCATTTAAATTCACAGCAGAAGTGAACTGGACCCTCAGGAACCGGAGGTTTGCACATAAAAATTATTCCCGTCACTCAGTCTTTCAGGAGACTTTAGAAAGTGTCTGGAAGTCACTGACTAAAGTTGAATTCAAAACCTGGTGCAAAAACACATTAGCTTAAGGATGACATTTAAAACATTGGAAAACAAAGAAAGTACAGAAACTGTTAAGAACACGGGAACCTGTTTGATACTGAAAAAGACTATTGGTCCATCTAGTATTCTAGCCTATTAAATCTGGTTAGATCTGTACAAGGTTTCAGCAGGATTCTTTGCTAGCCCATCCTTTTGGTCATGCAAATGATGACATGCACCAACATACATATTTTTCTTGTTTGAATAGTCAAATTCACTTTTACATATGAATTCAGGAAGTATTCGTAGTTTTTTTTTGAAAGGCTAGAGTTGCTATGACATCTCAAGCGACATGTTGGACTGAAGGGTCAAAGAATCTGAATTGCAGATCAGCCCTGAACTTGCTATGGGATCACTGTCTTGTAAAAACAAAACATGAACAACCAAACGATCCTATAGAACAGTGGTGGAGAACCTTCAGTACTCCAGATGTTTTGGACCATAGCTCCCACAATCCATTGTCATTCCTAGACTTTGAATTCTGGGAGCTGTAGTCCAAAACATCTGGAGTGCAAAAGGTTCACCACCACTGCGATAGAACCTCGTTATGACTCTTTTCAAGTTTGCCATTCTATAAACCAGTGGTTCTCAACCTGTGGGTCCCCAGATGTTCCTGGACTGCAACTCCCAGAAATCTCTTCCAGCACAGCGAGTGGTAGGAGCTTCTGGGAGTTGCAGTCCAGGAACAACAGGGGACCCATCGGTTGAGAACCACTGCTATAAACTCTCACTTTCACACGTCTTATCTTTCATTTCTTCCCTACCCCTTTCGAGCTTTCATGTCCTTTGATTCTTCTTTACATTACTCTATTTGACATTTATATACTGCCAGCTTGTATGAAACAACTCATGGTGGGGAACACAGGCAGAGTAGGATAAATAAGCAACGTAATAAATATAAGATACAAGCAATACATAGCAAATAAGCAATAAAACAAACACAGATGATAATATCTTCCCCTTCATCTATTTCTCTGCATTGTTCATCTGTCCATCACTCCTGGCTTCCAGGATGCTGGAATGGCCCTGTTCTATGATATCTGTCTCTCAGTCAATCTTGATTTACCAGTTTGGGACAGAGGAATAGTGGAACGCTATCAAGGAAGTCTCATCATGCATTGCTTGTTGTGATTATCTACTCCTCCCCTGTCCAGACAGTATATGGACGCAGGTGCATGTCCCTTCCCAAAAGAAGATATCATTAGTGGGAGTGAGCTGAGATTGACACAGAATATTAAGACCATGGATTCAAAAGAAGCTTATTACTTCATTTATTTTGGCCACATAAAGAAAAAATTATGTTCAATCATGTACTCATGAAAGGAACAATCACAATTTGGTGTCATGTCCCTTTTTCTGTTTGGTTCTAAATTTATGATGCTTAGTAAATCACCTTTTTGGACGAAGAACATGTAAAACCACTTCACAAAGGTGTGGCAAGGTTTAACTATACATGCTAAATTGCTATTAAGACCTTTTTTTTCCTCAGAAGAGATATGGGAAATTTTAATTATTGCTCTGTACAAATATTGGAAGTGGCTTCAGAAATGTTGTTTTACTAGAAAAATGCAGATGACAGGTTTATTTTATCTGGAGAAGGCAGTCGAATGGAACTTCTTTTATATTTTAATGTGCTATAATAATTTTAATTGGTTTGTGAATTATTTCTTTAGTGATCCCTAAGGCCTAGATTACTTGGGTCATCTGAGAAAGCAAACATGAGTGGATGCTTCCGGCGCTGCCCCCAATGTACCTTAGTGTTCCTCACCGTTAGTCAGGGATGGTGCATCCCATGCCTAAAGCTCGGTCATGGAAGTTATGAAGTTGTGGCAAGGCAAAAGAGAAGAAACAAAATTCCCTCAACTCTACTATTTAAGGTACAGTTCTTTATGAACTGCACAACATATTGAAGCAGGATGAAGTAAGCTTGTCTCACTGTTCATGAAAAATGTGGGAAAATCTCCGCTTACCATTCTGGTTAGGCAGCCGTCCACCAAAGCAATCAAGAACAAGCTTAATTTTAAGAATAATGTTGAGGTTTGAGTGAATTATTTCTCTAGTGATCTCTAAGGCCTAATCATAATCCACAAATAATATCATACCAAAATATGCAAAGGTAAAGGTTTATGCATTTGTATTGAAGCCAGCAATGCAATTTCATCTAACAAACATGCACCGTTAACACTTGAACAGTGACTAGACCCGGTCAAGCAATTTCCGATGTTATGATTTTGTTTCTGTAATAAATGTTAGCAAGTGACAATTGAAGAAGGAGTCTGGAGGCCTAGTGCTGAAGAAAAATGTAATGCTTTCTTCCTTGTACTATTTCACCTAGAAAATAGAAGCAAAACAATTTGAGGAGCCGTGTAGCCATCACAAAAGACAAATACAAAAGGTGCTAGACTGTATCTGAACCAAGGGTCTTCCTGGGCTGACATTAGCTAACACTAAAGGAACATAACCAGAGCTCTCTAGCATGTTGTCTTCAAATCCCAGTTAAGTTCTAAATGTCTGTCTGTCTTCATTTATCTGTCTGTGTCTGTCCATTTCTCCTATATTGGAACTAAATTTGGATATTAATTACCCACTGTTTTGGAGTTGTGTGCCATCCAAGGGATGCAGTCTCCCAGCTATTTCATCACTGCAGCATTTATTGTTTTCTTGAAGTGTGACTGGGTCAAAAACATTATAAATCTTTGCATGGCATGCAGAGACAAGGAGGGGACAAACCTCATATTTTACAACTACTTTTGTTCAAGGCGTTTCAGATAATACTGTATATAGATAGCAGTGATGGCGAACCTTCGGCACTCCAGCTGTTTTGAACCACAACTCCCACAGTCCTTTTTCATTGGCAGTCTAGGTTGAGAATTCTGGGAGTTGTGGTCCAAAGCATCTGGCGTTCCGAAGGTTCGCCACCACTGGTATATATTAAGGAGAGGGACTGTCTTCTATGTAAACTGCCCAGAGTTCCCATTGGGAAAATTGGTCGCAGTATAGAAATAAATAATTAAATAAATAAATAAATAAATAAATAAATAAATAAATAAATAAATAACACCATGAATACCATGAAGAAACGTGTCAGTTAAAGAAAAATGGATACAGGATAAATTCTTCCTTACTGTATGGCTTTTTCAAAATATAGTATCAAGAAGAAAAGAAATAAGATGATCCTATCTTAATCGGGGTTGGCCCTGGTTAATACTTGGATGGGAGACCACCAGGGAATACCAGGTGCTATAGGCGTCTGGAGTAGGGACTAGCAAAACCACTCCAGTATTCCTGCCAAGAAAACTCCATGGATATGGGGTCACGAAGAGTCGGTCATGACTAGACATGGGCACGACTTGGCGAAATTCTCGTTTCCATTTCCGTTCCTCGTTTCCGTTACATAACGGAAACGGTAACGACAATTACTCCGCCAGAACTCGAACTTGAACCGATAAAAGAAAAATTGGGTCTGATTTGTCGTTGTCGTTCCTGGCATCGCAGCGATCGCGCGATGCCAAGCGGCACAGAAAAAAACTTTTAAAAAGAAAAAAACCTGATTCCCAGCCAAAAAAGCAGGCGAAAATAAGCCTGCCTGAGTGAGGGCACATACCAGAGGGGTGGTTTCTGGGGGGGGGGTCCCCAGCCTTCCCCCCCTCCTGTCCTGGGCTGCCGGTACCGGGCTGGGAGGGGGCATCCTCAGCGTCTCCATTTGCCATGAGGTGCGGGGGGATCCAAAATGGCATCCGCAATATTTTTTTTGAAATCGTGGTCCAAAAACACACCAAAGCACCACAGAAAAATGCGAAAATAGCTATTTTAAAACTTCCTGAATTTTTACAGTAGCAGCAGTAGGTTTTTCTTGCAACCAAACGTCTCCATTGATTTTATTTTATTTTATTTTTATTTTTATTTTTTTACACCTGCGCAATGATGGGCTGGCAATGGGAGTAGACCATGCAAATTTTTGGAGCCATTCCACCAATTGCATGGCCACTTGGCCAGGTTTTGACCGAGACTTCTGAGATGTGCCAGTCGGGCATAAAAAGCCCATTAACCCTAGCCCGAACCCTAACCCTAACCCTAACCCATACGCCAGTACACTGTCCTTCTTAGTGGGTCAGAGAGGCACCCAGAGGTGCACCCCACTAACTCACCCTAACCTTACCCGTAACCCTAAGCCTAGCCCTTGCGCTAACCCTAACCCTAAGCCAGATCTGTGTACTCGCATTGCACTACACGCAAGTACACTTCCCTTCTTAGTGAGTCACAGGGTGCCCATAGGGGTCCTCTCTCACTTCGTTCCCCAGCCCAAGTGCACCGTACACCTGTATGCCAGTATGCTGTCCTTCTTAGTGAGTCAGAGTAGAGGCACTCACCCAAAAGAAAGAGAGGTGCCTCTGCCTGCCACTGCAACTGGTATGCAATGCATATCCAATTGGCTATGCATACCCTTTTGTAGTGGGCCAGAGGAGGCACCCACCCCAGAGAGGTGCCCAGGAGCAGGAGCCCGGCACCCATCCCAGAGAGGTGCCTCCAGGAGGCCAGAGAAGAGGAGGCACCCACCCACTTCAGAGAGGTGCCTCCAGGAGCCGGCTACCCCCCCCAACCAGTACTAACGACAGACAAAAAAACGACAAACGAAACGACAAATTTTTGAGAAATTTCACGACAAACGGAAACGAGCCGAAACGGGCCGGCTCCAACACACGACAACTCAAAACGTCATTTTTCCTGGTCGTGCCCATCTCTAGTCACGACTGTAACAACACAACACACACACATCTTAATACAGTGCTCTTCTTTATTTTGGATGAATTCAGTTATAACTGACTGTTACTTGAGGTGGTGTCCTGCGGATATTAACCATGGTGCCCTTCCCTTTTAGTCACTGCTTAATTTTTGTGGTTGTGATATACAACCAACACTTAGATGCATGCCTTAATGAGTTGAGTGTGTTAGAGAAACTGAAAGCAATGCTGCCTGAAGGCTAGAGTTCATTAAAAGCCTGGACTCCTAGTAGGGTCGCACAAGACTGAATGTTCACAACTGACACACCAGATCAAGATGCACAACCCCAAGAGTAACAGGTGTATCAGCAGGACACAATATGGAAAGACAGAATGGTTTTCTATAAGCAAGGAAAGACAAGAACAAACCATACAGAAAGTTGAGTTAAATTCAAACAGATGATGAAAAAAAAGTAATTTTAAATAGGCAAATGTAGAGATGTAAAGGCCCAGAAAAAACTGATGAATTCAGGAAAAAAATTTCCCCATTTTATCCGGAAGCCTTTTGAGTCCCCACCCCACCCCCGGAAAATTGGAAATATTGAAAAAAATAAAAAATGATTATGCAATGTTTTATTTTAACATGATGAATAAAATATTTTAAGACAGGGCGTTCTAATATCTTCCACATCATTTCTAAAAATATACATAGTATCAGATTATTCTAATTTCTGTGCATGGAGGACAAGCAAGTCCTAGGAGGACAATTCAAATGGAAGAAAATACTGATTCTGATTAAATTTCATGATTCAGAGGAATTTTTTATTTTATTTTTATTTAATACTGAATTGTTAATTCTGGATTTTTAAACATTGTTTTGTAGAGGTTCTTTTTTTGTTCCACATAAACTAGTAAACAGCCCAGGAGATGGTTACTTACCATTACAAATAAATATTATTTGAAAAGTAAATTCTGTTTGTCATAATTGTTTGGATATGCTGTATCTTAATATGCTAGTTGTGATAATTTATTTATTTATTTATTTTTGAATATTTTCCCCACCTTTCTCCTTGGAAAGCGACCCAAGGTGGCTTACAATAATTTTATGCCAAGTCAAACTGTCCATAATCATATTTTATGTTCATAAAGTAACAGAATGACTTTGAAGTTGTAAAAGGGGGTGGGGAATGCTAATGTAGAATTTTTTTCAATTTTTCAAAAATGTCCATTTTCCCCAGAAAAAAACACAGGGAAATTGGTCCCCCCCCCCCCGAGTTTCAAAATGTCTGGAAATTTTACATCTCTATGACACCATCTCACTGCAGAAAGCAGCAATGTCTTGAAAGGAGAAAATGAAACAAGAAAGTGACAAAGCAGGATTGCAGTTGAACGTTAAGAAAACAGAAATCATAACTGCAAAACATAGCTTAAATGCTTACAATGAAGAAATTGAAATTGTTAAAGATTACATACAGCTTGGCACAATCATCAATCCCTATGACAACTTGCCAAGAAGACTGAGACCTGAAAGGCCATCAATGACGGGATCAGAAAACAGCCTCAAATGTAATGATGTGTGACTAGAGACCACAACCAAGATCATCCACACAAATGCATTACTGATTGCTATGTATAAATGTGAAATCTGAAGAAAGCTGTCAGAAAAAAAATGATTCCTTTTAGAATATGAATCCTAGAGCTTTATGGTTACTCTGGATGCCTAGAAAGAAATAGGTTCTAAATCAAACCAAGCCTGAACTTAGAGGCAAACATTATGAAACTTGGGCACAGTACGAAAAAATAAAGATTTACTGAAAAAGACAACAATGCTGTGAAATCTTGAAGGTAGCAAAAAAAGACGACCAAATATGATACAGATTTACTACATAAAAGAAGATAGGTTTTAGTTTGAGAGCTGAGCAGACCTGTTGAAGACAGAACATTTGGGAGGCTATTTGTTGATAGTGTCAACATAAGTCAGAGGCGACTTAACAAAATAGAAGCTAGGGAAGGTAGAAACCCTTCTTTGTCATGCATGAGTTGACAGAAAATCACCTGAGCAAACCATGGACCTCTACTATTTATCAGGCCATCTAAATGCTGGCGACTTCTTTTTTAGTGTATTTCTCTTCAGATATTGTAGCATTATTTCAAGAGCATTCCATTAGTTTATTACAAAGTAATACTAGAGTATTATCTGCCATCACAGTCATTATGGGTTATTATTAATTCTATTATTCTGAACAACAGATTTAATCTTTTTTTAAAGTATAAAAGATTAACAAAACGAAGCATTAAATTACACTAGATTTGATTTAGGTTTACAAGAGCAATTACAGACAGTCATATCTATTGTATCTCTGCAATTTAGGCATACGGGTAAAAGCTATGTTTCATTTTCACCTTAATCTCCCCTTCCTCTTATATGCTATGTTACCATGTTTTTAATGTGATGATCGTCTACATCACAACTGCTAACATGTCAATGAAACACAGAAGCACTAATAATATAGATATTCTAGGTAAATATTTAATTACAGTTTAATAACGTGTACTGTACCATTTAAATGACAGATCAGATCAACCACTGCTGTCAGTTAATTAGGCAGAGCTTTTAAACTCATGGACATTACGTAACTAATTATTTAATCTTTTTGATTCTGATTCAAGGCATATTGAAATGATAGATGAAACTCTGAATGGCTTTCCAAATAGACTTTATAGTATGTTTAGCCTCTGTCTTCCATTATGAAAGCTGTACTCCTTTGTTGGATGGAAACAACAACAGTAGTTTTAGTGAAATTCATGTACTTAGGAAAAGATATAGGCTGGCCAGATATGAGAATGGAGTTCCTGCACCTTTAATGCAATGCATCATATGGCATACATATCACATACTAATCAGATTTTCAAGCTAAGAGAAATATTTCAGGAATTTTTTTTTACGACTGTCACTGAATTTCCATTGGTAAGCAAGGACTGAACCCTAGGTCACCTGGCCTGTCACTCTGTCCCTTACTGTATGCCAAGCATCTGCAACTTTCATAATCATGCAGAAATTTCCTCTTCCTGCTGAATATAAAAGGTGTGAGAGTCTTCTTGGACCAACTAGTACAGTCACAAGGAAAGGAAATGTCTAACATATTTTAAACATTTTCCAAAATTTCATTTTTATTATGTAGTTCAGGCATGTCCAAATTTTGGCCCTCTAGATATTTTGGACCACAACTCCCACAGTCTTTTTCCATTGGAAATCCTTGTTTCCCACCTTCCTTCCTTCCTCTCTTAGTTTTCACCTCCCTCCCTCCCTCCCTTGCTCCACGCCTTCCTTCCTGCAGGTGGGGTTGCAAGGGGTCAGTGGGTGGGGCTTATGGGTCAGTGGGTGGGGCTTGTGGTGGCATGGCACGGTCGGGGAGCAACTGGCCCCTGACACATTCTCAGCCACCAAATCTGGCCCTCCTTACAAAAAGTTTGGGCACCCCTGGCTTAGAATATGGAAATATGCCACCAAAATCTTCACCAACTGTTTGACCATGTTGGGCATAACAAGTAAGAATTTGGCCCAAAAAGTTTTAAGGAAGCTAAATATTTGAACTAATTGAAAAATGAATTATTGGGTGTGATGAAAGATGGAACAGTGACATCTGTTGACATGAAAAGTAGTAAAGGTACTGGTAGCTCTGTGCATGTGACAGTGAATTGTTTGAAAACACAGAGGTGAGAATAGCATGAACTGAGACATTTCAGACTTTACACGTCTATGGGAGCAACACTGATATCCAAAAGTCCCATTACCACGCCATGGACATCAGTAAGACTTTTGAATGTTTAATGGAAAAGTCTGCAAAGAAACCTGTAAGCAAGCATATACAGTACTTGAACATGTTTAAAGATCTCCTGTGCTTGGGAGGTCTGCTTATAAGGGTTCCTGTTCACATGACTTTTTTTTCTGTAATATCTGCATAGAAATTTAATTAGAGTGAAGAAAGAAAAGGAATCTGTGGAATGGTTAGAAAGTTCATGGATCCAACTGATTAAGAATATTCTGTGTAAAGAAGACAAATATTGTTAGGATTGCAACTAAAGAGCAACAACACAGTGGGGAAATGTGTATATATCTGCTGTGTTGCACCTGGGAAATTATGTTTTCCCAAGTTAATTCGTTTCAGCCAACCACATAGGAGTTAACCAAGAGACAGGAGGAAATTGGAAATCAGTGCGTGTTGGCACCTAGTTAAGGCAGGTATACCCTAGCTCTGATTTGCAAGAGCTAGGAAACAGTTGCAAGCTGCAAACAAGGTTGTGGCTGCCAATTCCATCTCTGCTGATTTCCTCCTCAGCCTCTCTCTTTTCTTTGTCATAGGTATTTCTAGAGTAATAGGGCTGCCCCAAGCCTTTTTAAAAAGGCAGAGGGTGTTCAGCTGAAAGGAACTGGCAGCTCCGTTATGGCCTCTTTGATCCCTTTCTCCCCCACCTTGAACTAGAAAGTTGGGATAGGCAAGTTCTGGTTTCCTAGTCACTGTCCTAAGCAATCGCATAGCCTGAATCAATGCAAATATATTCAATTTTTAAAAAGAGAAGCCCCATGGAAAAGGTACAGATAAAAAAAACCCCTCCTGACTGATTTGCACTGATGAGTCAATGCAAAACAATGTACATCTGACAACCCCAGACATTCCCCACGTTATTTAGCAACATAACACCCCCCCCAAAAAAAATATATCTATCTACGAACTGGAGTTCTCTGAACTGTCATCTTATATTAACACCTTCAATCTATGAAAAAAATGTTTTAGCAGTTCACACTATTATTTCCACTGTTTTTGAGGAAAGTATACATTTTACAAAGGTCATTAAACAATTTCAAATAATTTTTATACATCAATAGACTGTGGGAGTGCTGATATAAAGAAGGTCCCGGTCCAAGTGTATAATTGAAGGGGGAAAAACTGCACAGAGTGGTGGAAAGAAGATAAGCAGTTACCCTTGAAAGGAAAACAGGGTGAGGGATAAGCGCAGCAACCCCAGGGTAAGGACAAGAGCTATACTGTGCAGTTATAATAATCCTCCGTTTATCGCAGGGGTTAAGGACCCAATCTGTGATAGAAGGAAGTCCACATTATGCAGATACTGGGTCGGATCAGGACTGGGGGGGGCTGTTTGGGGCATCCCCAGGCCTGGCACTGCCCCCAACAGGGAAGCCCATCAGACTCAGGGCAGTGCCAGGCCTAGAATAAGTGCAGGAGGCCCCAAACAAGCCCACACAGCTTGCCCCAGGAGCCCTTGCCTTCATATAATGTGGTCCTGCAAAAAACTGGGACCGCAGTATATGAACTGCAATATAGCAGGGGATAACTATATTCTACATATCTCAACCTACTGCAAATATCTCTGGAAAAGGACCATGTGAAACCCAAAGATGCATACCACCAGTAAAATACACTGGCAATGTCCTAGGCAATAATCTTGCCCACAGGTAACAGGATCTCAGACAGGGAATATGGCCTAATTTGTGTGTTGAGCTGTTTAGGAAGAAACAGGCTCACATACTCTACTCTTCACTCCACTCTTGCGCTCAAAGTTGGAGTCTGGGTACATATTAAAAATCCTGTATGAAAACTTTCCAATCCCCACTTTTGAAATTTGCTAAAAATGAAACATATTTTACATAACAGATTTGTTTACATCAACATTTTATCAGACCGTTCACTGGCCATTTAGAATCTCTTTTCCCCCAAAATAACTGACTGGACTGAGCACAATTCAGAATGGAATGGAAACAGAAACTGCATGAAGAACGTGTAGAATATTACCAGCAACCAATACCTCAATTATACCCTTGCAAGGAAAACCAGACAACTAAACCTTCTCATGATGTAACCAAAAGCTCCCTGTCATCAAACTATTTTAATTTTAGCTTTACAATTTTCAGGTCTTCTAGCCCATTAAGGTTTTACCCAGTGATCTGACAAATGGTGAGCAGTAACTCCTATATGTTATCTTCATAGGTCGTGCCTAAGCTTTTAGCCAATTTTCTTTGTATTGAGACTTAAATGTGCAAACCATACTGTATTAGTCTGCAAAGCATCAATGAGAAGGCTTAATTAAGTAACACTGACAGATAAATCCATTTCTTTTACAGTAATCAAATCAAAGCAGGTTGACATAACACAGAAACTTAATACAGTTATTCCCTTGTAATTGAAAAAAGGCCCTTTACTTCTCATTAAAGCAATCTTCTGGGTATTGGCATAATAAGACATCTCAGGGCTTTAATATTACACTATAAAAGTCTCAAGATACAGGCTCCCTTAAGCAAATATGAACGATTATCTAATTCTTTCATCACAGTGGAACATGTCATTCTCATTGTTTTAAAACTGTTAATTCTTTATCTTATCTATACTCCAAAAAAAGAATATCAGTATCAGAAGATATAATGACATAAACAGTCTTTTTGAGATGATTTCAAAAACTGCATGATGAAGTATTACAAATTGAAAACATTCATTTTTTTAACTGATGAAAAGGTCTTCTACAGAAATTACATGAATATTGGGCAAACACAATTTTACTAAAGATAACCCTTTAAATATTTTTAAAGTAATAACATTATCATGGTACGTTCTCTACCGCTCTATACAGTGGTATCTCCAGATACAATTGTCTCTAGTTATGAAAAAATCATGATACAAAGGCAAGTCCGTCCGGGGTGCAATGCACCCTGAAAAACTTCCAAAAAACCTCAATATATGAAAATTCTCTATAGGAACACACAAGATACAAAAATTTTGAAGAAGACTTCAATTCCCAGGGTGCTCTGTGCCCCATTCCGATCGAGATACTGTACAAAAACCTCCAAGTTACAAAGCATCTCAAGGAACAAATTAATTTCTTATCTAGAGGTACCAGGGTACGTTTCTTTCAGAGTGGTATTTGAGGGAAGGAATACTTTGTTGATCTTGAGGCCACATTTATCATTTGGGATTATGAAGTTATATTATGCTCTTGGTATTCTATTATTTAAAATTGCTTCTGTTCTCCAATTTTGAACAAAATTGCCATAGTCATCTATGCTGTTGTGCTTTATTACAGTTTAAAAACAAGCAAACTTTGCCACATTTCCCATGGGCTAAGCCGATTTTCTGTATATACCCAGAAATCTCTTTTATTTACCTCAGCTGCTCATTCATGTCAAAAGCCAGCACAAAGGCAGATGAGACACATAAAAGTGGAAAAACGCCAAAACCTCTGTTACTATTCATACTGTAAAGTGAGATTACATAGATCTTATTGCCTATATAGTAGCTTGGTTTACAAGGGATTGTGTTACTATGTGAAGCCAACACTGCAAATTCTTCAGCTTTTGCTCATTAAAAAACATGTTTTTTTAAAAAAATCTACTGAATGAACATCCATATCTTTCTGCTAGCTCCCACTGATATGTGTATGTGTGTGTGGAATGGTTTGCAGGGGGAATCTGCTTAAATCCTACTGTCAACAGTTTATCCACAAAAATCAGTCTCTTATTGCAAAATTAAATACTCAAGAGGTTCAAATTATATGAATCCAATGGACCATGTTCTTTGATTATGATCATTCCTTCCACCAAAGGGAACAACACTTTCTATCCCCGTGTTCGTCAAGGCTCCCAGCTGACTAATCATCTGTGAGTAAATAAGCTTGTTTCCATTTGAAAGATTCCAGAACGCTACACATCCTGTGTGTGCTTCCCTTGCTCATTGAGGAGCCCAGTTTTCCATTTGGAATGCCACCAAGATTCTCATCTGTAGAGGAAGCTGCTCTGTTATTACTATCATTTGAGCAGCATTAGGGAACCTGCCAGCCAAAGGGTGAATGAAGTGGAATGGAAATATGATTGACCTGCTATGAGATGTAGGTAGGAAAAATTTGGATTAGGATCAATGTATGGGGGTATAGCTGTGTGCTACACGTTGTGCAGGATTTCAAACAGTTGCATATTCACAAGCTTGAAAGTTATCAGCATACAGCTACTGTTGACAAAGAAGTTATTAATTTTGAGCCATAAAATACTAGATAGAGGCTGTCTGTTCTTGGTCATAGGGGAGTGAGATCTTTCAAGTCTTAAATGAGTCAGGGAACTACAGTTAATTGGGAGTGGGGGACCAAATTCTTTACAGAAAATTTTCTTAATTGACATTAACATTTGTTATTCTACTTAAAGAAAAAAGGTTTCAGACTGTATACAGAGATAGTTTAGTATGCTTGACAAAAGATCCTGAAAAATAAAAACAAAAATAATAGACATCTAGAGTGGTGCTGGAGGAAGTCGAAGACGGAATCCAACTGAACACAGGCTAGAGCTGCTATTAATGCCTACCTAGTGACGGTAAGAGCGGCAAAATGTCAGTATTTCTCCGCTCTTATTGCATCTGCAGAATGCCAGCCAACGGCCCTGTTTAAGATCACCCGTTCCCTTTTAAGGAAGGTGGGTCCAGTGACCTACCTACAGGGCCGGGCAAATGAGTTTTCCGAGCAGGATAAAATCGCTCAGATCCATTGGGAGCTGGACTCCAGATATGATGAATGGTCTGGGGAGATACCGAGAGCACACATTTACCCTGTTATCTGGGGGCAGTCTGAACCTGTTGGACCTGAGGAAGTGGAACATGATCCTCCAGACTGTTAGTGCTACCACCTGTTCCTTAGATCCATGCCCCGCCTGGCTGGTTAAGGCAGGCAGGAAGGATAATGTGGGTGAGTCCAGGCGAGGGTGGATGCATTCTTGGGGGGGGGATGTTCCCCGACTGCTTTCAAGGAGGCATTGTTGCACACACACCCTCAAGAAGCCATCGCTGGATCCTTCCATTCTGGACAATTTTTGTTCACTCTCCCACCTTTCCTTTTTGGGGGAAGCTGGTTGAGAACGTCGTTGCACTGCAGCTCCAGAGAATCCTGGATAAAACAGATTATCTAGATCACTTTCAGTCAGGTTTCAGGCCCAAATATGGGACACTTATTGATGATCTCTCGTGGGAGCAGGATGGTGAAAGTGCATCCATCCTTGTTCTTCTTGACCTCTCAGCTGCTTTCGATACCATCAACCATGGTATCCTTTTGGGATGGCTCAGGGAGTAGGGAGTGGGTGGTGTAGTTCTGCGCTGATTCACTTCCTTCCTCCAGAACCAGTCCCAATTGGTGGGTGATAGGGAGATCTGACTCACGGCCCCTCTTTTGTGGGATGCCACAGGGTTTGGTACTCTGTCCGCTCCTGTTCAACATCTGCATGAAACCACTGGGTGAGATTATCGGTCAGCACGGGGTGAAGTATCATCAGTATGCTGATGATACTCAATTATACATCTCCTTCCCTGGTCAGATAAGTGATGCGGTGACTGTGCTATCTTGGTTCCTGGGGGCTGTAGGAGCCTGGATGGGGAACAACAGACTTTGACTGAACCCTGGTAAGACAGAGTGGTTGTGGGTGAATGGTTTGTGTGGTGCACCCTAGCCCTTTCCTGAACTTGGAAGTCCTCCAGTCACTCAGGCCCTTGTTATCTCCCACGTAGACTACTGCAATGCACTCTAGAAGGGGCTACCCTTGAAGAGTATTTGGAAGATACAGCTAGTCCAGAACACAGTGGCGTGGGTTATTCTTGGTGCCCCCCAGACTGGGACATGCAACACATTTGCTACGCGAGCTGCATTGGCTGCCAGTTTGCTTCCAGGCCCAATTCAAGGTGTTGGTTATCAACTTTAAAGCCCTACATGGCATGTGGTCAGGTTACCATTAAGGGATCACCTCGTCCCCACTTCATCAACCCATCCTACCCAATTGTGCAGGGACGGTATGCTACAGACCTAGTCAACAAGAGAATGTCACCTGACAGGGTATTAGAGATGAGTCTTCTCTGCAGTGGCCCCAGCCCTCTGGAACAACATGCTCCCAGAGGTGAGACAGGTCCCCTCGCTCCTGACCTTCCAGAAGAGCTTGAAGACTTGGTTCTGCCAGCTTGTATGGTGTAGAACAAGTAGCCAACATTTGTGAAGATGGCTAACATCATAGAGTTCATCCTTTTTAAAACCTCACCATTTATCTCAGTAATCTTAAATGATCTCCAGCCCATCCTTGACAAAAACACATCACTCTCCAAAGCTCTTGGTGGGAGACCCATACTAGCCTACAGACCACCTTACAAGCTCAAATAGATACTAACACACACAAGATTACAAAACAGCAACACAGACAATGGAACGAAATCTTGCCACAAACCCTGATGCCAACTCTGCCCACACATCTACTCTGCCAACACAATCACAGGATCCAACAATGTCACATACAATATCAAGGGCAACTTCACCTGCTCCTCAACCAATGTAATCTACGCCATCTTTTGCCAACAATGCTCATCTGCACTCCACATTGGACAAACAGGACAGTTTCTAAGAAAACACATCAATGGACACAAGTTTGACATAAGAAACCATAATATACAGAAACTTGTCTCAAAACATTTCAGTCGACCAGTCTGTTCCTTGAAAGATTTGAAGGTCACCGTCTTAGAACAGAATCATTACAAATCAAGAATACAAAGAGAAACAGCAGAGATAAAATTCATATGCATGATGGACAAACACAAGCATGGGTTACACATAAGCCAAGGTTTATTGAGTCATTATCAAATGTAGTATTACTATATTGCCACTGGGTTTTTTTCGTGGAAATTTATTTCCCACCAAAATGTAAAAACTTTGCCACTCTCCCCCCTCTCTTCCAACCCCCCCAGCTCTGAACTGGTATCTGTTTTTTACCACATGGCCATAAAACAACACCTACATATCAACAAACTGCCTTCAAAGCCATCTCCCCACTTCCTCTCCCCCCTCTTAAATCTACCGTCACCCCAGTTCTGTCTCTATGTGAATTTACAACTGGGCTTGCATGAAAATACGCCTACATACAACAGCCCATGAATATCTGGTATGAAACATATATTCTATTACATATTATATTGCACACCTCATTCTGCTGCTGTATGTCTGAAGAAGTGGACATGTCTACGAAATGTTACATTATAATATCAAACTTAGTATTTAAGGTGCCACATGTTTTATTTCTTTTGCAGCTGTTGTTTTGTTTTGTTTTTCTTTGATTTTTGCCTGGAATTCTCAATAATTATTTATATGTATATTTTCAGTTTTATATTTATTTTTCCTTTGAGATTTTTTTAATATTTATTGGTTAATTGTGTTTTATATTGTAAATTGTCCAGAGTCCCCTCTGGGGGATAGGCGGTGACAAATCTGAAAATAAATAAAATACTGTAAAATAAATAATATAGCTTGTATATAGCAATAACTCCTCTCTCTCTCTCTCTCTCTCTCTCTCTCTCTCTCTCTCTCTCTCTCTCTCTCTCTCATCAACTTAACAAGCCCTGTGAGCAGTCCCCTGATTCTTTTCTAGAAGGATAAGATAAGCTTCTGAACTCTTTATTTAAAGCAAATTTACCTTAAAGGACCACCAAGTCTGGCATTACAAGTGGCAACAGGATATAAGAATGTTAACTCCCTTCTATCACACTGTAGGGTCCCTTCTATCACACTGTAGGGTCCGCTGTGGCCCCTTCTGATGCACAGATCTGATAGTTTTCAGCTGTGCCTTGATCAAACTCCAGGTGGATCCAACTGGTTCCTTCAGGAGCATGTGATGGCAGCCACTCTGGGGACCTCTTCCTTACCTGGCCAGGTAGCAGTGGTGACTTCAAGCCTGCCGTTGGTTCTCCCTCCAACGATTCTCCTTCCGTCACATCTCAATTCATTGCATGCGTACAGCTCCTTGAGGGCCACTATTACATCCACCCCCCTGCCCATGTTAGGGGTGTACTGGCAGAACACCTACCAGCTTTAAGTGGAGAATGTTTCATTAGATCTCACCTCCTATGCCTCACATGCCTTCTCAATCCACAGCGCCTATCCATTGATCCTCTTCCAGAATATCCCAACTACTTAATAGCCTCACTATAACAGCACTTGTAGTCATCTTCCTCCTCTTCATTGTTGCTACCCCAATCCACCAGGATCTGCATGTCAGAAAGGCTGCCACCTACCTCACCAATATGATTCTTGCCAATCTCACACCCCTCAACAAGGTATCTAAAAGGCCTATAATAGTTTACCTTCAGCCAAGAACAAGACAAAAAAATCTTGCCACTGCTCTTAAGGTCCCTTTAATTTGAACAAATTATATCCATTCAAATCTAGTGTTTTCTCCCTTCCCTATCCACACTAACAGCGCAGAAGCAGATTAAGAAAAATACAAATGATTTATCCAATCCTTAAACAAATCAGCAGTCATCTTAATTTTATACAATTTATGGAATGTTGTGAAGAAAATTGAACAATGTGAACAAACAATTTAACTGGTGCTGCAAAACAAGCCCTGAATGTGTCCAGAAGGGTCTCACCATTCTCATCAGTGAGGAAAATATGGTGACTCCTCATCTTTAAAAAGTCAAGACCAGTAAGGGCTTGCATCTTTAGTCTGAAGTAAAGAAGCCTAAAGCTGCAACCTTGCACTTGGCAATTCACAACCAAAATGGACTTGTTTGAAAAGGCCTACAATTGTAGTACTGTACCATCAGATGATGAAGTCTTGTCTTCCGTAACTATTCGTGTATGGCCTATGCACACACAGATGTCAGAAATGAGAAGATCACCAAAGAAAAAGTTAAATGAGTGAAAGAAAATTCAGAGCCTGGAAAAGTTTGTGACTGAAGTACCGTATAATTAAGTATGATGCTTAATACTAGAGCTTGGAGTTTCCAGAATTCTGGATACTCTTGGAGTCATAGTCCCTAAAAACATTTCCAAGAGCTTGTGATGTGTACTGCTGATGTCTACCATAATTGACTCATTAGGCTATCTTGTCTTTTTGTTGTGTGCTGCACAAATTCAGCCGTCCTGTAAGGAATCCTCTTCCCTGGAGAATACGAGACTGATTACTAGCACCACCAGACTGATTTATCCCCAGTAAACGGAACACTGTTACACACAATGATACATACATAAGTAATTTCAGAAGAAAAAGAGACCCGACAAGTGTCCCAACATTAAATTCTAAAATTTTTGCATTTTGTAATACAACAGTGTTTCTGAAATTAAATTTTGTTAGACAACGGCTAGACTTACAAAGGAAGATTACTGATCCTTCACATCAAGCAGTGGCTGCCAGGCAATAAAATGACAACTTTTTTCTACCTCTCTCCGTTTTTCTCCTTGCTTCGTAGTTCTGTGTCCCCCGCAGCTTTCCAGCAGAAATCGTATTGTCACAAGTGAAGTATATTAACTGAAAACACATACATGAGATCCAGGTCTAGGCAAATGCAACCCAGCTGACGGGATTTTCTTGCCAACCACCTCCATCTGTCAAGAGCTCCAGTTCCCCTGAAAATACTACACAGAGGGTCACGGCTACCCTGTGGAATAAACTAAGCCACGTTGTGTTGGGAAAAGGATAATTCCCATCAGTTGGGAAGAAGGCTCTTCCACGAGTAATAACTCCATTTATGGAAAAGAGACTATGAATCCAGACCTCAGACTGAAAGCAAGAGAGGGATCAGAAGTTGCTAGTAACAGAAAGTCAATATAAGCATAAAAAACATTCTTCGGGTACATAAATACCAAAAGATAAGACAACGAAACAGTGGCTCAGCTACTCAATGAGGATGGGAAAAGGATAAACGATGACAAAGGCAAGAAAGAAGTGCTCAATTCCTACTTCATATTGGTCGTCTCCCAAAAGACAGTCTACACTTCCTGGCCAATGAAGGAATAGGACTGCAACTTGAGATTGTAAGCGAATGGTCAAGGAATAACTTTTCATTTAAATGAGAAAGTCTTCTCCAACATGTCATAAAAGAAGTTATGGAAAAGCCCCCAGAATTTGCTTCTTGTGGTGTGTTTACTAAACAGTCATGATGCTAAGAAGACTCCCTAAAAGGAACCCTAAAGTTTTGGGTTTGCAAGACCTGATCACAACATTCTGGAGGTAACTCATTTATAGAGTTGCCATGGGTCCGAAGTGACTTGGAAGCACATAACAACAACAAAATATGCCTAGAAAAAGCTATCCATACCTTACTATTAGATTATGATGAGGACTGAGGACTGCTACAAGTTCCTGGGTGGATGTGCCATGTCCCAGCATCCATACCATTTATTACCGTATATAGCAGTTAACACTTTTTATGAGTAGCTCTATAATGACAAATGCTAAGCACAACAATAACCAAAGACACATATTTTCCAAGCAGATAAATGAGAGAGAATGGGGGTGTCCTCATGATGTTCCTTCTGTGGGAACTCACGTCTATGATAATAACATATAAATAATCAGTCATGAAAATTATACAGATTTTTTCCTGGAGAAGACAGAATGAAAAAGTTCTGAATTGTTGAAATAAAGTTAAAGAAAGCATTTCTCGACTAATTTAGTCAGAACACTCTGAGCAGGTGGTCCTGATTATTTTTCAGCTAAGAATGCCAACTTCTTGCCAGCATAGCAAAATGCTACAAAATTTGGCTTAGCAGGCCATGAAATATTAAGAACTGTGCTCAAGTAATTAAAATTAGATAATGAATTCCTAAAGTTGGTATTTTTAATTGTCTTAAAATTAGTTAGCAGCACAACTGAGTAGACAAAACAAGGAGCTAACGAGTATGCATTCAGAAAATGGAAGCAATAAATTGAATGTAGAAAAACACAAAACATTATTTGTAACTAAGATAGGGAGAGACCTATTAAGTTGTCATATTCTATGTGTGTTAAGACCTGTTAAGTTGTCACATTCTGTGTGGAGAAGTTGTCAGTTCTATGGTACAATATTTCATATTTTCTTCCAAGGTTTTTGCGTTTTACTACTATGTAATAGTCTAATATGACTGTTTACATGTTGGCCTTCATTCACCTTTGAGTTAATAATAATGTCAACACAGTGTGATTCATAGTAAAGTAAAATCTCAAATTACTAAAATAAACTGAATAATCATATGAAATACTTTATTAATAATTTGTTACAGAGTTATGCCACATTAGTAATCTCATTAAAATTTGGCAGCACAACCTCAATACATCACTGGAATCCAGGGAGAGAGTAGGATCCCCATGATGTGGAAGGAACAACCAGGTTAATACTGTTATTCACATATATTTTGCAACTTATTTTACAGAATGTCACCATAATGAATTACATCATATTTAGTGTTGACACAGCTCCCAAAAAAAGGCCATTTAAAGAACTGAAAGAATTGGAACCTAAATTTAATTTGCTAAGTAATTTGCTAAATTTGTATTCAGCAAGCCAAATAATTATTTAAACATGTAAAGTACTCAACAGTATATCATTCTCACTAAAGATGAAAAGAGGAATTATGAGAACATTTGAAAATATTACAACACAGAAGCAGTTTACTGTGAGTTCAAAACCAAGCCCTTTTTAAGTTTGATAAAATGCTAGTTATAGATGTCTGTGAAGATTCTCAGTTATCCAGGTGAGTTTCTCTGGAAGTTGAGTCATGAGACTTCTTTTCTTGAGAGATTGAAACAATTTCTAGTTACAGATATTCACCCATAGGTTATCAATGACAGTATCTGATGTCTGCCTCCCCTGCCAGTCCTAAATACACAGGAACGTTTCAGGGTGTAATATCGGTAAGTATGAAGAAATTAGACACAAAAGTATTTCAATCTCACTTCAACAAATCTTTCAGGATCAGATCCAAAAATACCTGCACAGAACAACACAGTAATTTAAGGCTTCAATGCAAACAGCGATTTGTCTTTGCAAGGAACTCACACCTGATAAACTGCATTTGGAGAAGACTCTACAGGCAGATTTTTTTAAAAAAATTGTTTCATTTCCCTCACACAGTTCTCAGAAGCAAAGTTTAAGGAAATAATCTCTTGGACTGAATACAGTGCATCAGGCCTGCTCAAGGCCTCGACCACGGGCAACCGGTAGCCTGTGGGGCCGTCAGAAGTAGCCCACCAGGTATCCTCCCTTTTTTGCCCACCTGCTGCCCAGATGTTTGGTCTGGATTTGTTCCTTTCCACCAGCACGCCCCACCCCCTCACTTGGCTCCTAAACCGGAGCACTGGCGCATGCGCACTCCTACAAGTAGACTCCTTGATTTCACATCACCCTGGTCTGAACAAGGCTCACTTATGAACTATAAATTTGAGGACCCACCACTAACATTCTTCAGATTGACAAAACTGCTTGGATGAGTAGTGAAACATTTTGATCTCTCAAGAAAAGAAGCCCAGTTGCCATGACTCAACTTCTAGATATTCCCGTTCTTCCTTCCCCCCCCCCCAGCGGTTAATTATTATTTCTTCAAACGTGGTCAATTTTCTATCTTCTA
The DNA here is from genome assembly GCA_029282475.1 of Phrynocephalus forsythii. Taxonomy (NCBI): domain Eukaryota; kingdom Metazoa; phylum Chordata; class Lepidosauria; order Squamata; family Agamidae; genus Phrynocephalus; species Phrynocephalus forsythii. Next base: position 123,428,306 of record JAPFRF010000004.1, read on the forward strand.
ATTTCAATTTTTCACTCTCTATTAACCACCTCGCCAAATGCATTAAATTTAACCAATTTAATTTTTCCGCTGTAAAAGTCTTCTAATTTGTTCTTTGGTTTTGATTTTTTCTTCCATTCTTCTCATTTATAATCCTATTTTCTTTTTAAAATACTTGTCAAATTTTTAATTCCATATTTTGGAAAATTCTGAAATTGTCTTACTGGGGATAAGGGATATATTCCAGAGCTTGGTATCTGTCTTGTTTGTCTCACAACTCCATTACATACCTTGTAAAGGGATTGTGGATCTTTTTAAAAATAATTTTAAACCAACAGTTTTCTTGTATCTCACCCATTCCATATAATTCTTGTACTTCAATATCCTTCCGCATTATTTTCTTCTTTTGCACGATGATATCTGGAATAACTCTTAACTGATTTGTTTGTTATTTGTTATCAGAGGACCCTTGTATAACAAAGGCTTTGTATAACATAAAATCTGTACAACATAAAAATTCTGGAGATAGGGGAAATTTGCTTAACAGAATCACCTATGGGGTTAACCTGTACAGCATAAAAATATGATTACTCCATTTTCAATGCATTCCTATGGGAAATTTGTATAAAGGAAAATTTGCTTAACATAATTTTGTTTCGAATGAATTCCTTTATACGAGGTACCACTGTATTTAGGAACCAATCCGGCATTCTTAGTCCTCCTTTTGTGTATGGTAAATATCACAAATTTTTATTAATCCTGGCTCTCTTCCATCAATTACAATATTCATTTATTATTTGTTGTTAATTCCTTCTCTAAAAAAATTCACTGGAATCATCCTAATTATAAAATTCATTATAGGAAGTATCTTCATTTTACATAATGTGATTCTGCCAAACCAAGATAACTTCAATATTTTGTATTTCTCCAGCTTTTTTTTTTTGCTGCTTTATCAATAAAAAGACATCAACATTTCTTGATATCCAAGGAGGGTGGTCTTGGTGAGGGCATATTTAACTGAGTATTCCACATTAGTGTGGTTGGCAGCGTCTTTGGTGTGTTTAGGTCCTGATTTCAAAGTGGACATCAATTTTAATGGTTTCTTGATATTGTGGACATACTTCTTTGTTTTTAGGAACCAAAGCATCTACAGAAGGTGAATGGTGCTTGTGAACCCTTCAGTGTCAGTCTCACCCCATTTTTGGTGATTATGACAAGGGTGATGTCAAGCTTGACAGATATCTTGTAGTTGCTATTGATAGGTTCAGTGTCAGTTTGGCCCGACATTAAGGAAAAGTGTTTGCTCTATAGGCTGTATTTCTTGAGAACCTGGATCATCCTGATATCCAGCCAAGGTGACCTCAGGTTGGATTGCTTCCATAAGTATATTTTGTTTAGAAGTGTGTTTGCACATAGTAAGGGTAGAAACCTTTTTTTGGAGATCATGTCAACAGCTTGCAACAATTTTCCCCACAAATAAAATGTAAGTTGAGATCCTGGCAAACTTGGCAATTTTGGACTTCCATGCCTTTCGCCCAAACAGGAAAGGCACTTCAAGTGTCCATCTCTGTGTGGGATCATGCTAGTGTAAGTGTCATAAGGTGCCTTCAGGGCCATAAAAGGTGGAAAGGCCACAAGAAAATATTAAAAAAAACATTTTTAAAAGAAAAACACATCATAATAAGACAACAAAGAGCAGGGGGAAGACAGATGACAATGACAAGTGAGAATATTATAGAGTTCTATCTCCCTCTTCTTTTTCAAAAAAGAAGGCACAGACCATTCAAATTGATGTTTAAAGGGAGCTAAGAGGTCACTGGGTTAATGTAATCATTACAACTTAGATGGGCTTTTCATTTTGGAAGTGGTCAGTTTCTGAAATAAAACGTGGGAGCCCAGCTTGCATTCGGAACTAGAGGAATGCAATCAACCAATCCCTTACCTTGCACTGGGGTTGTGTGGGGCTAAGCTCTAACAAGGAAGAACCCTCCAATGCCCTATTTCCTTCTCCCTAATGCTGGCAGATCAGGAGCTGTGTAGTGAAATGCATCATCTTGCCTCCCTCTCTGATGGGCCAGCACCAAGGAGAAGAAAAGATGGCATTGGAGACTTCTTCCTTGTTGCAGTTTAGCCCTGGGTGACCACAGCGCAAGGTAAGGGAGTCATTGATTGCATTCCTCTGGTTCCAAACACCAACTGGGCTCCCACATTTCATTTTAGAAACTGACCACCTCTGAAACAAAAAGTCCATCTCTATTACAACTCCCCACAAAAAAAGCTGTAAGAATAGCATAGAACAGGGGTCCTCAACCTTTTTGAACAGGGGGCCGGTTCACTGTCCCTCAGACACTGTTGGGGGCCGGACTAGATTTTGAAAAAAATATGAAGAAATACCTATGCACACTGAACGTATTTGTTTTGTATTGAAAAAAAAACAGGAAAAAGAATGCAAATAATAATAATAATAATAATAATAATAATAATAATAATAATAATAATAATAATAATAATAATAATAATAATAATGAGCTACCGGTTGTCAGCTTTGATTGGAGCGCAAACCGCACCCACAAGAAAGGCGGAACTGGGGCGACCTGCTCCCCGCGTGTGGGCGCGGTGACATTCCCACGCCCTTGGAGGGGCGCTGCCAGCGGACCACGGTGGGAACCTCCTCCTCCCCCCCTTAGGCGCCATGGTCCCGGGCTTTGAGCAACGTAGGGATACCATGGTCTCCCGTGCGTCCCAGCCTAGGAGTCGTGTTTGCGTCCAGGAGGAGACAACACCCGCATGTCTGCGAACTCCCCCAACGCGGGTGTCGCGGGGTCGTGTGAATGCCTCCAAGGGGTGGGGGGGTGGGGGTGGGGAGGCGGGGCGACAGAGCCGGAGGGGTGAGGCCTGACTTTTACCCACCGCCCCCGAGGGGGTGGCGCCCGAGACTCGCCGGGCGGCTGCAGCAACAGCAGCACGTTAGGGGCGTGGGAGACGGCGCGGCGCAACGCGGGCGCTTTTTACGAGTAGCCATCCAGCTCGCCATCCAGCTCGCCATCCAACCGAGCCCAGCACCGACGGAGCAGCCGCCTGCCCCCCCACCCGCCCCAGCTCGCCCGCACGGGACGCGATCGTAAAAGTTGTTATCTGACTTTTTAAAAAGATCCTGTTAGTCCTGATGGATGTTTTTAAAACTTGCTTTTACTATGCTGCTGAAAAAACTTTCAAAGACCTGGTTGCTTGCATATTACATACTAATTTGTACAATGCAGCAGATATGATTGCCGCTACTGTTGCTTATGTTACTTCAAGGGGAAACATCTGCAGTGGGTAAAGAGCAAGGGGGGGAATGGCTAAGTGCCTTCACCAGAGGTGAAAAGATCCGCTTACAAGAACCAGGAGCTCAATAGTATCAGTTACAGCAGGTGAAAGAGAAGAAGTTTCAGCCGGGACTAGAAGGGGAGAGGTGGAAAGAAGAAGATAAGCACAACTGCACAAGGGTTTTCTTCCAGGGAAGAAGAAGAAGAAGAAGAAGAAAAATCTTCCGGAGGAAGAAGCAGGGAAGTCAAAGCGACCTCCAGTAAAATTCCTTTTTGCCATGCAATAAAAGTACAAAGTTTTGGGGGATCCGAGGACCGGAGAAGGTGGGAATTATGATGGGGTGTGTGGGGAAGGGACGGCGGGGCACAGCCAAGGCAAATGGTGGGTGGGAGACCCGAGGAAGGGGCGGCGATCAGGAAAGGAGGAGGCTGTGATCCGAGTTTGGTTAGGAAGGGCGCAGGAGCCCGCGGGGTTCCCCAGATCTCCCCCCCGACGCCCCATTAAAACACTCACGCCTTGTCCACCAATTCCCGGACTTTCCACATATTGAGCATCGTGGTCGTCGTGGCGCCGAGAGATCCTCTCCCGGTCTAGGCCCCTTGCGAGTGTCCCAATCTTCTCCTTCCTTCCTTCCTTCTCCTTCCTTCCTCTCCTCTTCCTCCTCCTCCTCCTCTCCCTCCTCCCACCCAAGGAGTCCACCCCAACCGCTCTTCAGCCACGGCAAGGCCAGGCCCGTCTAGCCGCCGCCGCCGCCGCCTCAGCTTCGCCAACGGTACAGAGCGAGCGAGCGAGCGAGAGCGATTCGGGGTTGGCTGCCTCCAGAAACCGACAGCTCATGGCCGCAGAGCTTGCTGGGATATGGAGTTCGAAGGGTTCTCCGGCCCGGCAGCGAGAAGCATTTAAAAAAAAAAAACACACAGCCTGACGGGCTACTTCAAAGGCCCCCACGGGCGGGGGCGGGTGGGGGGTCTGCTGTTGCTCCGGGGGCCGGATTCAGGGTCCCTGGGGGCCGTATACGGCCCGCGGGCCGTAGGTTGAGGACCCCTGGCATAGAAGATTTTGCATGTGTAGTGGTGCTTTCTTATGTATTTACGGTATTTGCTTGCAAATCACATTGGGGCATATTAAATCCAGGGAAGTATACAGTTACAGGGAGAAATGGAATCCGGAAGCAGATGAGCCTACTTCACACCTGCAGCGAAGATGTAAGTCCTGATAAGCATTTATCCTGGATTTGTGGGGAATGAATGCTCTTTAACTTCACCTGTTTCACATGAGGAAAATCATGTTTTGGTTTAATTCCTTCTCCCTGAGTGTACTATTAGAACAGGTCAGGGAGTTTCCAAAGCATTCTAATCCCTTTGTTGGATTATTCCCTCAACCCAAAGCCTCCCGCACTCAGTAGCAAATGTGCATGAATCTCTGCATGTTCAACTGTACAGCAGATGGTTGATGATGGACTAGAACAGCCCTGCCCAAAGTCCGGCCCGGGGGACAAATCTGGCTCTTCAGGCCATTATGAGTGGCCCGCGGCTGGCTGGCCCTTCCCCTCCTTCACCCACACATCCCCCTGCGGTGGCCATGGCTCCCTGTGCTTCCTTTGGTCCCCACCTTCCTTCTTTCCTCCCTCCCTTGGTCCCCACCTCCCTCCCTCCCTCCCTCCCTTGTTCCCCACCTTCCTTCCTTCCTCTCTTGGTTTCCACCTCCCTCCCTCCCTCCCTCCCTCCCTTGGTCCCCACCTTCCTTCCTGCAGGTGGGGTTGCAAGGGGTCAGTGGGTGGGGCTTATGGGTCAGTGGGTTGGGCTTGCAGTGGGGTGGCAGGGTCGGGGAGCAACCGACCCCTGACAGATTCTCAACCACCAAATCTGGCCCTCCTTACAAAAGGTTTGGGCACCCCTGGACTAGAAGGTCGTGCAAAATGAATCTGGTGTGTGAGAAGGGGTATAAAAATGTTAAGGAAGCACTGCCACAAGCAGAATGAAAGAATAATATCATCCTAAGCGTGCCTTATGACATCAGGAATGCATTTAGGAAACAGCAAAAAGAACATAACTTAAGAACAGACTTGCTGGAACAGGCCCCAGCCCATTCAGTCCAGCATTTTGTCTCACACAGTGGCTCACCATTTACTTCAGGGTATTCCAAAGCAGATGTTGTCCCCTGTTTATGATTCCCTGCCAATGACATTGAGAGATATCCTGCCTCTCTCTCCAACCCGGAGGTTGTCCTTAGGCATCCATAATGATAGCTGTTGATACCCTTGTTCTCCATAAACTTGTCAAATCTTTTCTTAAAGCTGTCAAGGCTGACAGTTGTCCCCACTTCTTCTGGAACAGAGTTCCACAGACCAGTGATCCTCTGGGTGGAAAAATACTTTATCTTATTTATTTGAGATCTAGCATCCAAAAGTTTCATGGAGAGCCCCCTAGTTCTAGTGTTGTGCTATAAGGCAAACAGATTTTCCTTATCTACTTTGTCCACACTGTGTATGACTTTATAGACTTCAATCAGGTCACCTCTTAGACACTGTCATTCAAGACTGAAGAGGCCCAGCCGTTGCAGCCTCACATGATAAGGAAGGTGTTCCAGTCCCCTATTCATTATAGTTGCCTTCTTCTGCACTTTTTCCATTTCCTTGATATACTTCTGGAGTTATGGTGACCAGAACTGTACACAATACTCCAGATGGGGCCTCACTATAGATTTATAAAGAGGCAAAATGACACTTGCTGACTTATTTTCTATACCCTTCCTTATGATCCCTAGCATTAAGTTTGTTTTTTCACTGCTGCAGCACACTGGGTTGACACCTTCATTGAGCTGTCCACTAGGACACCAAGGTCCCTTTCCTGGTTTGGTGCACAGAGTTCTGACCCCATCAATTTATAAATGTAACTGGATTTTTCCCCCAACATGCATCACTCTGCACTTACTAATGTTGAAACTCATTTGCCACTGGTTTCCCCCTCCCCCAGTGTCAAGAGATCCCTCTGGAGATCCTCACAATCTCTCTCAGTTTTTACTACCCTGTAGTGTCATTGGTAAATTTGGCAACCTTGCTATTTATTCCTACTTCTAGATCAGTGATGGCGAACCTATGGCATGGGTGCCAAAGGTGGCACCCAGAGCCCTTTCTGTGGGCACCCAACATCGCCCCTTCATAGCCACCTGTATACAGGTTAAATTACTATATTTTCACTTTGCAAAAAAATTAGTGGTTTTTGAATTGCAGTTTGGGCACTTGGTATCTAAAAGGTTCGTCATCACTGTTCTAGATCATTTACGATGAGGTTGAAAAGCAGGGGGCCCATTACAGAAACTTGGGGGGGGCTCACTGTTTACCTCCATGCACTTGGAGAAGTATCAATTTAGTGCTACCCCCTGTTTCCTGTCCCTTATAGCCAGTTGCTGATCCAGGACAAGGCAAAAGGAGTTTCCTGTACTTTATGTGGAAGAGTCATACCTCTATCACTGCTAAGAATGCTTTGACTCTGTTTTGTGCTTTTGTGTACAAACTGTATGCCATTACAGTTTATACATATAACACAAATAAAATACAGACAGAATGGTAAATGTAATTGCAGCCCTTTCAAATTCCTCCTTGAGCCCTGAAATACATACAATGTTAATGAAAATATATGGTTCACATGTGATGCAACCAGTTCTGTTTAAGCTGCCAGACCCAGGAAGGAAGTTCAAGTGTTGGATAAATGTTAACAGTGTTGTGCCAAAATTCTGGTAACTTAAAAAAAATCATTTACAGAGGATAAATCCACTTATCATTCTATCTACTGAACAACGCAGAGGGCTTTTTAGTTTCCAAATTATGTTGAAATTAATCAATAGTGTCTGACTCATCTGTCCATTTTGAAACCTGCAAGCACTTAACCAGAAACCAAGAACCAGAAATCATTGCGGTGTTTCAAGGTTCTCCATTTTCAATTAATTTCACAAGTAGCTTTCAAGCCTTCATAGATTCAAAAAGGTACCTTCAGGAAATAAATTTTCTATTCTGATACCACTCTGAATAGAAAATAGTACATTGAGGGACATTTCTAACCAAATGTTTCCTATAGAACATGGGGGGGGCGAGCATTTCTAATTATTAAATTTTGAGAAAACCAAGTACAAATTCTTATCTCCTTCCATTATTGATAATCCACTTGTTTACCAGACCAACTATATTCTGAAAAGCAAATAAAGATATCTTTTTTGTTGTAGCTGTTCCTAAATTTCAAATGAGCAGCTATTTTACCACAGAAATATTTTCAAGATCATAACCTACAGGTTCAAAAGGTAAGAAGCAAAAGCTTCTTATTTCCATATAATTTTTACATAGATTGACAGGGTATTTCTGATCTGTAGGAAACTCTTTTAATTCTTCCCTGTTGTGAAAGTCATCATAATTTTAAGTAAATGCCTATTCTATCATTCTAAGGTGTTTACAAAGCTTAAAGCCACTAGTAGTATTTTCACTTACCAGCATGCTGCCCAATTTAACTAAAACATTTATTTTATAAACAGAAAAGAAAATGAGATTGAGCAAGATATATTTATGCAATTAGCATATTTAATAGGCAATTATGTGTCCTCTTTACAAGAACAGATAAATAATATATGCATATACATTTATCAACTGAGCATCTATGGGAGAGAATAAAGTAGATGTAATAAAAAGTAGAGTATTATATGTTCTATGCAGTTTGCATCATTTAATATTTGTACAAGATAAAGTAATATTGGTTTTCAATGATGCCACAAATTACTTCCAATGCAGTTTGATGCAGTTGTTGTGGGCATTAGACAGGAGAAATAGATGTAATACATTTTGCCAAAGCTATAAACTACAGGACTACATCACAGTTGTTTGTTAGGAAAATGGAATAACTTGCCCAGAGAATATAATGACTTTATAATCAGAGCTGGAAGATAATTTTCTATACATATTCTAAAAAAGATGATATAACAGATTGTGATGCAACAATCCAAGAAAGTTACACAAGATGTCTGATTGAAACAGGCTATTTTGCATTGCATGTAAAGAGCAAAAATAAAAATAAAAATGCAGAGGCATCATCGCTATTGCCATCATGGTTGTTTCATCATCAGCAATAGCAGCGTAAATCACTAATGGCAACACAATAATCACCATATTACTGCATGAAAGCGTCTTCCACTACTTTTACATTCTAACCAAACTAGGAAGATGACAATTTTATTCAGTAGGGCCTACACAGTTGCCACTATTTCAAGTTCTGTGGGCAAGCATGAACACGCATTTGTCTGGGACCAAAGAAATAAAAATGAAGATTCAAACAGCCATGGCCTGCAGAATTGGCGGAACCTGTAAAGAGTGAGGAGGACCAGTTCCTATGGTTCAGCTTTATAAGGTGATGAATCCAGACCATGTCAACAAGTACTGTATATACTCGAGTATAAGCCTAGTTTTTCAGCCCTAATTTTGGGCTGAAAAAAGGGGTCCTCGGCTTATATTCAGGTCAATACTTTTAGCCACTGAGGCAAGTTTGGGTCGGTGGCTAAAAGTCATTTTAAACATTGTACGGCACTTCTCCTGAACCCCCCCCCCATGTTTAAAATGACTTTTTAAAACGTCATTTTAAAACAATGTTTAAAATGACTTTTAGCCACCAACTCAAGCACTTGCCTCGGTGGCTAAAAGTCATTTTAAACATCACACATACACCCAGCTCACAAAGGAGGAGTTGCCAGGCCCTGCTGCATTTCCCACCCTAGGCTTATACTTGAGTCAATAAATTTTCCCAAGTTTTTTGGGTTTAAATTAGGGGCCCCGACTTATACTCAGGTCGACTTATACTCGAGTATATACGGTATTTGGGGAATTTCTCTGCAGCTTTTTGCTGATGGACATATCAAGTCCCTAGCCTATCATTTCCAACCATCTTCTGCCTCTCGCAACCAAATAATACAGCTATATAATTCCCTTCCTATCTTGAGAGTTGAAGGCAGATTGCATGTGGTTTGTTCCTCTTTTATGTTGAAACTATGCTGATAGCCAGAGTTATTTTTTTTTAAAAAAGGCTATGCATGTATAGACACACATATATACATACTCAAGAGTAAAATACAAGCTGCCACAGGACTAGACAGAAGCTGCTACAACTACCTATTTTAAATACATTCTCTAAATCTAATCTGGGCCAATGATCAGAACATGTATTGTGGAACAGAGTTGTGAGCATAAGCAAACACAGCTAAAATATATACATTTAAACTTATGTTGTGCATCAGATCAATGTTGGATAGTGTTGTTTTAGGTAGTAAAGAAATTTCCCCAGCATATCAAGCAGTGAATGCCTCAAGTCCACTGTGACCAATTTGCTTTACATTTTGGTGATAAAATTAACTCAATATTAATTTTACTGGACATTACTGGAACCAATTAACCTGCTCCACCGCTGGAGACATTCTCCCTCTCACAAAATAACAGAACTAGGGACATCCACTCAAACTGAGGGTTGGGAGAGTGAGAATAGACAAAAGAAAAGAAAAATTTACCCAACATGTTGTTAGTCAGTGGAACTCCCTGCCACAGGATGTGGTGATGGCATCTGGCCTGGATGCCTTCAAAAGGGGATTGGACAGATTCCAGGAGGAAAAGTCCATCACAGGTTACAAACCATGATGGAGATGTGTTATCTCCAGGCTTAAAACCAGGATACGTCAAGGGGCCAGATGCAGGGGAATGGTATCAGGAGACAGAGATCTGGTCTCATGTGCTCCCAGATGCATTTGGTGGGGCCACTGTGAGATACAGGAAGCTGGACTAGATGGGCCTTTGGCCTGATCCAGCATGGCTCTTCTTATGACAGACAACCACATGACAGATATCCCATGACTTGTATTCTACCCTTTAACAGGGGGTTGGACTCAATAGCCTTGAAGGCCCCTTCCAATTAACCTCATGATCCTATGATGTTATTATTCTGCTAACAAAAAAATTAGTGATAACCTAAGCCTCTTGGAACAGGTAGTTTTCATCTCGAATCTGATTATATGGACTTAAATGCATTCCTTTTTGTTATGGATATTAGAAGCTGCCTGGGGAGATCTGAGGATAGACTGCCAAAGTAGTGAATCTCTTCCTGGGAGAGCACACACTTCACATTGCCTTCAGGTACCAACATTCTAATTAATGAAATTAAATCTCCACTCCATGCATTGGGGACAACCATTCAGTGCTGGGGAGATGGGTGGTATCTCAGTTGTGGAAGTCACTGAATCCTTGGACCCACCACAATCAGAATCTAGCATGACTTGAGGATGAAAATGCCATTGGTTACCCTGGTCTTACACTGGGAAATAGATAGGAAAAGAGACACTCATCTTACTGCTTCTATTAAACCTCCAATTTTAGCAATTTTGATCACGGCATATGATCATATTAAGCAATACAGTACTTTTTACAGCCATTCCAATTCTTCCAGGTCAGTTGGTCCCAGAAGGCAATGTAACTGACTTTTTTTCTATCTCATGGCCTTTGACTTGAGGGATATCAACTTCTGCTCCATCGTTTTTTAAATATCCAAATTGAACGATTGCAAGAAGTCACCCAGAGGCTTAGAATGCAATGCCATAATATGAAGATAACAAGCAAATCTTTTCCTCAGTCTCACCTAAGAATCCCATGGTGTTTACCGAATTCTTGGACACTTAATTGAAGTAGGTACTGAGGGTAATGAAGTTGTTATTATTGGTATTTATTAATACATTTGTATTTCTACATTAATGTTATTAATACAAATGTTATTGGCCCAAAATCTATCCTCAGTCCCCCCCCCCCCAAAAAAGTTAATAGCTTAGTGTGGAATCACCATATTTGAGGAAACACTCAAGGCTGGGTACAGAAGACTTTTTACCACATTGGGTCTCATGCTCCAATTAATTATTTTTTAAATGTGACATCAAGCCAGAACCAAATGGCAACTCACCTAATAGGCCTTTCAGGGTAAGTGCAGACTGGGCAGGTCTGGCAGCCACAGAGGGCATAAAAAGCTCTGGCAGCACCAGTCCTCCTTGCAGTCTCCGGTGGGAGTTAGGGTGGAATTGCTGTCTCTGCGACTCGTTATTTTCACTTTAAGCCAGCCAGGCAGGTGTGTGTCTCTGTGTACCTGTTGGCTGCAGCCTGGCTCTTAGGGGAGAGAAAAAAGAGATTTCCCTCTAGCTTCAGTCCTGCAGCCTCCCTGTGTGCGTGCATGCGTACCTCTCGGTGAGTACCCTCCCTTGCCCCGCAGTGCAGTCACTCTGCAGCTGCCTTGCACCCTGAGCAACGCCCACCGCTGCCTTTGCAGCCTCCCTGCGTACCTAGTCTATACTGTGTCTCTGCCAGCATCAACTTTTTTTAGTGTTCTACCTCTGGTCCGGGGTGTTGGGGGACCAGAGGGAGAACACACAAAAAAATGATTTTGCTTTAAAAATTGCGCAAAAAGCAGGTAAAAATGAAAAATGAATAAACAAATAAACGAAAATGAATTTTTCCAAAAATTCAAAAAAACCAAAAACGAACTGAAACGGACCCCCTCAACGAAAAATGAAAAACCAAAATGCCATTTTTTCTATTCGTGCCCATCTCTACTACTAACCCATTCAGATGTGTCAACTGCTGCTTCTCTGAATACAGTTAGTGGTATTTTTTTTAGAATTCAAGAAATATATTTAGATACCATTCCAGATCTTTTAATAAAACCAATTAAGACAAAAGAGTCAAGCAGGAACATCCCTAAATTCTTCCATGTACCAAAACAATCAGTTTTAAAACAGAAAACAATCAGGTGACACTAATGCCAGTGGTCAAGATAAGCAATGGAAAATTCCAGAAGCAGATTCCTTTTTTCATCAGTTATACACTTCTCAACAAAACACTTAAGCAATCATAGGGGCTATTTTTCCAACAAACGTGAAGTGCTCAAACCCGCAATGTTTTTATGTTTAACGTGTCTGTGCTTATAAGAAACCCAGAAAGGTTTCCCCCCTTGAAATAGCTTCTTTCACAGTTTAACCCCTTCCCAACTCAAAGCTTGGATTCCTTCCACAATTAAAAAAGGGGGCTGGTCTAACTATTATATTTCAAGGTAAGCAAGCATGGTCTTTTCAATGTATTTGATCTATTTTAAATCTGAAAACAGAAAAGGTCACCAGAGTCTGCAGGGTGGTTGCAGTGAAATAGCTTTACTTTTTAAAAGGCATACCTCAAATATTGTTTGCCCATATGTACCCAAATTTGGTACAAAACAAGAGCAGACTCTGCAATATCTGTGTCAAATTTGCTACTGATCTGTGTCAAATCTGGTACTGAAAATCCCCCCCCCCATTTCCATAACTGCCTTCTAGAACGTTAATTTGCTGTGTTGCTGCTTGGGAGCCCCTTCCCTGGGTGGAAGGGGTCAGTGGGGATTCCCCCATCCCACAGTCCTCCATGCCTTCCCCAAGATGAAAAGGAACCTAAGGGAGCGTTAGAAGTTGAAGGGTGGAGGAATTTTTATCAGGAATTTTTAATTTCTGAAAAACTGCTATGGCTGATGACATCATCAGCCGTATGCTGCATCAAGTTGTGCAACAATATTTCAGTTAATGTATTCTCGAAGGCTTTCACAGCCGGGATCTGACAGCTGTTGTGAGTTTTCGGGTTGTTTGGCCGTGTTCTGGAAGTTTTTCTTCCAGATGTTTCACCACTTTCGCTGTAGCCAGCATCTTCAGATGGCAAGGAGCTCTCTCTGTGCTGTGGGGGCACAGTTAATTTCAGTTAATGTGTTGAATTGTGTTAATAGGTCAACTGATGTGTGAAATTAATCTAATATTCACATATAACAAGACAATCATTATGATTTGATTTTGTTTATCCTTACCAAAATGCACACAGCTGTATACAGATCATATCATACTACTGGCTCTTTATCAATAATCTCACAGAACGATCAATGTAGATGGTCAACACAAACAATTGTGCTGCACAAATCACACACACTGTTACAATAACAGTCGCTAAGTGTTTGTTCATTTTAGGGATTGTTTAAAAAAGCATGCTATGCATGTTTGAAAAATTAAAGGTTTGTCCATTTTTGACGTACAGGTTCTTCTTAAATACTGTATTTATTTGTGTACAGAATAATATTTTAGATTAGTCTTTTAGGTATTATTCATAATGCAGCTTAAAAACAGAAATGCAAAATACAACTGAATCTTCATATGACACTCATGTATTATGGCCCACACATCAATTCCATGTTGAGATCACTGGCAAAACATTAACGTTTATTAGTTCTTCTATAAAGCTTCTTTAGAAATGCAAGTTTCGCTCTTCTGAGTGGCAAAATTAAAAAAAAAAACCTCTGAAAAGGGCAGGTAGGTTTTAAAAGAGATATGACCTAAAGGGAAAATATTTTACTGTACTAAAATAAACCGAGGAAACAGTTTACAGATTAAAAACCCTTGAAAGGAAGCATCATCTTTGGAAGAAGAAAAAATATTTGCAGAGAAAAACAGCTGGAAACAGGAAGCTTTTGTACTTTCATCCTGACTGCTTTGATACCACCACATCCCCATATCATAAAAAGCCAAAGAGACTGATGTCAGCTGCATCTTATTTCAAGAGAGGAGGAAGAAACAGGCTTTGTGGATGGTAAGCAAGACCACTGCAGCTCAGAGAGAGATCTGCCGCACAGTCAAATCGATTAAGTGGTGAAGGAAAACGGCAGTAGATCTGTTATCTCTTTCAGAAAACTCAAAAGAAGGGCAATTTAACTTACTGTAGAGTTCTTTCCTTATTTTTATAAAATTGGGGTTTTGTGTAGGGTAGGGAAAGAGAAGTAGGGATACTTTTGCTAACTTCCTTCACAGCTCTGTCTCGGAGTGTGTAGATATTTAATATATTTTTATAAATCAGACCACTTGATTCATCAAGAAATCTGCAGCTGAACAAAACACAGAAACTATGGCTATCATACTTGCTTCTTATTATTTGGATAACTACTACTTGCTTCTTAATATTTGGAAAAATATTTGATTCAACCATTGCTTGTAGTTTTTAGGAGAGACAGACATGTCAGTCTGTGTGGGCATATCAGGTAATACATACATACATACATACATACATACATACATACATACATACATACATACATACATACATACATACATACATACATACATACAAAAAAACATTGTGGCATCTTAAAGGATAATCACTGTTTTTTAATATGAGCTTTAGTCAACAAGTCTGAGGAAGTGGACCTGTTTACGAAAGCTCATATTAAAATACAGGAGGTGACACAGATTTTTTATCTTTTTTATTTTTTAATTTTTCTTGCGTTTTTTACTTGACTCAACCAATAAGAGATTCATTCTGGCCCATCTAACTAATAGATACCTTGGTTCAAGCATCAACCCAAATGGAGATGGCAAACAAGAAATCAGAAGAAGGCTGGGACTTAGAAGATCATTAAGACCAAGATCATCCACACTCTTGTATTTCCAGTCACCATGTATAGGTGTGGAACTGGACAGCAAAGAAAGCTGACAGGGAAAAAAATTGATTCATTTGTAATAAGGCACCAGATAGGTGCTTTACAAGATACCCTCCTGTAAATTGCCAAAACGACAAACAAATGGACCTTAAGGCAAATCCAGCCTGAAATACAGTATCTGTACAGGCAAAAACTATAGAAACTCAGGCTTTCATACTTTGGGCACATCATGAGAAGGCAAGATTCAGCAGAAAAGACAATAATGTTTGTAAAGGTTGAAAGCAGAAGGAAAAGAGAATAACTAAATACAAGATGGAGTGTCTCCCTAAAGGAAACAACTCTACTGCTTACAGGGCTGTTGAAGACAGGGCACTCTGAAGACAGCTCATTCATAGAGTTGCCATAAGTTGGAAAGGACTGGACAGCACATAAAAACAACCTTGTTGTAAGACTAAATCTGGAATCAAGCCAATGAGTATTGATACTGCAAAACTGCCGTTAGATAGTGCTCCTGCTAGGTTTCATTATATCCCTTGTTTACAGGATTTTTCTTGGTAAATATCAAGGATAAATATTGTATGATCGAATGTTGCAGGCGCGCTCACTCAAGGTGGCCACTCCTAGGGAAGCGTGGAGGTCGGTTACGCACAACTGCGCCTTCTCTCTTGTGGGCCCTTCGTTGTGGAACCATCTTCCGAGTGAGCTGCGCCTTGCACAGTCCCTGCCCACCTTCAAAAAGGCTTTGAAAACCTTGCTCTTTAGGGAGGCATATGGCGACCTTTAATTCTATTTTTTTCCACCCCTGATGCATCTTGCCGAGGGCTTCCCTCCTTGTTTCTGCTTACATTGTTGCTCATACTGTCATTTTGCTTATATTGTTGTTTTACTTGTTCAACTTTTAACCTGCTGTAAACTGACCAGACTTCCTGTTGGAAGATGGGCGGTACAGAAATGAAACAAATAAATAAATAATAATAAATAAATAGAGATGTAATGTACAGTTTAGAGATGAGACATATTTCTTCCAGTAGTAAACTGTAAGATGACCAGAACAAGTTCAGCGGTTTCAAAATCCTTGTACTGTTCAGAAGTTTACGGTACTTTAAACAAGTGTCCATTACTAACATAGCTTACAAACTATTTCCTGTTATTTATTATTACCTCTAATGTCAATCAACATATGGTAGGACCAGTTCACAGAGGGCAAGGGGTGGGTTGGGGGCAACCTGTACAAGGATAATATGAGAGACCGGTAGGGCAGATTTTTCAGATAAGGAGTAACATATGATAATGCTATATAAAATAATATAGGAATTTGATAATAAGAACTTGGGGGAGTACACAATCAATTGGAAAAGGAGATCTTTAACTTTTTCTTCCCATACTTAAAAGAGACTGACGTGGGCCATAAAACTATACAGCTCCAGCCCACACTTCTCACCATTTAATCTTCTCACCATTTCTACTAATTAACTCTCCCTGCTCTTCTTCCCCCTCCTCCTCCCTCCCCTCCCCTATCCAACCCTCAAAACTCTATACACTACAGCCAATCAATATTTGGTATGATATGTATCTCTCATACTATACAGTATCTCACATCTCATTTTGCTGCTATGTCTGAAGAAGGCACATGTGCAGGAAACGTCACATTAAAATATGGAAGTTAGTCTTTAAGATGCCACATGTTTGTGTCTTTTGTTTTGTTTTACTTTGATTTTTGCCTGAAATTCTTGAAAAGACTAACATGGCTACCCTCTCTGAAACTTTTTCTTTGAATTTAGTTTTTAAGTACTATAACTACACTATATGCAATCAAATTCATTGTTTTTGTAATAGCATTTTAACAATAAATGTTATTTTTTTATTTCTAAGGGAATACCATATTATTTGTTCTGGGGTAATGTTTTAAATGTGCTTCTTTGCTGGCCTGATAAGCATGTCTTTCTTAACCTGCATATATCTTTAGCAGAGATGGCTTGCTGTACATTCATGCATTTGGATTGTTCCTCTTTTATGTTGAAGCTATGCTGATAGCCAGAGTTATTTTTTTAAAAAAAAAAGACTGTGCATGTAAACATACTCAAGAGTAAAATACAAGCTGCCACCGGGCTAGACAGAAGCTGCTACAACTACCTTCTTTAAATAAATTGTGGGGGGGAAAGGAACTTTCAGTAGACAAATATCCATCATAATAAAGCATATTTTTGGCCCTTGTGTAACTTTCTGGCACTCCATTTATTTCATCTACTAACAACACTCATCCAGTCTTTCCATCATTATAACAAAAGAAAAACATTTAGGAGGGCCATGTTGCTCTGGAGTCTACTGCACTGTCGTCATGTTCTCTAAATCTAATCTCAGATGTTCTACTCACCCATTGCTTCCTGTACTAGCAAGAGAAATGATATGAAATTAACTACTCTGATTATAACAAGTCAACAAAATGAAGCAAGATAAAAGAGAAGAGGAAGAGGAAGAAAGCAAACAGCACTATATTAAACCTATATACCAAAAAACAAAGCTTTCAACAAAATTCTGACCCATGCCCCTACCATAGAACTCATCATATTTAAACTACTACATCCATAAACATAATAATACAACTCTTACTGATGTGATGTTTAGATATTTAGATATTATTATTATTATCTTACTTCCTCTGGTACTATATTTTTAATTAATAGACTCCCTTTATTTCCCTCTGAAAAACCTCTTGAAGTTTTTAAACGAATCCTTAGTCAATACATTCTTTCTTGTCTAGTAACACCAGAGATAGCAATATTAAACAGGCAAACATAAATGTGATGGCAATACATTTTAAAGTCGTGTGGCGCAGTGGTTAAACTCGGTACTGCAGTCAAGACTCTACCCATGACCTGAGTTCAGTCCCACCCCAGTCAATAGACTCAACCTTCCAATCTTTCATGGTTGGTAAACTGAGTACTCAGATGGCACAATGTGCTGCCTGCATAATAAATTTGTATACCACTCAGAGTGCTTTAATTGCTATGGTGTGGTACACAGTATAAGCAATACATTTTGATTTTGATTTGCTTTTTTGTGAGCAATCAAAAATCATTGTTCCATTAAATCCAGATATTTGGAGATGATAAAGCTCACGTCTACTTAACTAAAAATATAATAAGATTGTGTTTGATATAAAAACTGGCATGGACTTGGGTGATATGGCCTGCAGAAACCGTCATGACCTAGGGCAGTGTTGGCGAACCTATGGCACGGGTGCCAAAGGTGGCACTCAGAGCCCTTTCTGTGGGCACCCAACATCACCCCTACATAGCCACCTGTATACAGGTTAAATGGCTGTACTGGCACTTTGCAGAAAATTAGTGGGTTTTGAATCGCAGTTTGGGCACTCAGTCACTAAAAGTTTCGCCATCTCTGGCCTAGGGAAGATCTGGGTTAAGAAACCCAAATATCCATATTTGATACATTATAATAATAATAATAATAATAATACCTTTATTGTCAATGTACAACATGTGCACAATGAAATTAGCTGAGTCTCCCATGCCCACCCCCACCACCATCCCGCCCCCATCTCACTGGCAATCACTCAGTCTTATTGCACCCTGTGTACTTGACACAGAATGCGCCAGCCCACAGGTCAGTTCTTCTATACTTGTCCTGGGATTATTTCCCATTCAGCAGTCTGACAGCCCATGGATAAAAACTGTTCTTCAGTCTGTTGGTGGCAGGCTATACTAGAAATGGTAACAAGGTAAAAAGTGCTGACCGGGGTGTGAGTCATCCTTAAGAATTTTTCCAACCCTCCTGAGGCAACGATCCCTAGCGATGTCGTCCAGTGCACTCAGGGGACAGCCCATGATATACTGAGCTGTGCTTACCACCCTCTGTAGTGTCTTCCTGTCAGCAGCTGTCAATCCAGCATACCAAACGGTAATGCAATATGTGAGGATGCTTTCAACTGTGGACCGGTAGAAGGAGATAATCAGTTGTTGCTTCACTTTGTTCTTACGCAAGACCCTAAGGAAATGCAGTCTCTGCTGGGCCTTCCTGACTACTTTGGTTGTATTAATTCCCCAGGATAGATCCTCACTGAGGTAAACTCCCAGAAATTTAAAGGAAGAAACTCTCTCCACACACACACCCTGGATGTACAATGGGGCTAGTTCCTCTCTCTTCCTCCGGAAGTCCAGCACCATCTCCTTTGTCTTGGTAATATTTAGATGCAAGTTGTTTTCTAGGCACCATGTGGATAATTTTTGGACCTCATTCCTGTACGGTGATTCATCTCCCCCTGTAATAAGACCCATTATGGTGGTATCGTCTGCGAACTTAATAATCACAGTAGATGGATCAGATGATACACAATCATATGTGTACATTGCCTGATGGTCCCCCACCCTTACAAGACAGCTGGTCTCCACATTAAATTATAAGGTTTTGTACAAATGCCCTCTTAAGCAGTGTAAAGGAGAACTGGAGATGTTCCACCTAAAAATTAATGACCATTCCTTATGATTCCTTATAAAAAAGAAAAACCCTCTTCGGAAGCCAGAACTTGACACAAGCAATCCATCATGATATGCCCTCATTTTCCCCATCAAAATGGATACATGTTTTAAAACCACCAGTAAGGTTTATACATATTTTATTCTTGCATAAGTAGGGATTGACATGATGCATGATGTTATGGTCTAAGGAATCTACTCTTAGTTTACATTATGCTAAAGAAAGAGGAAGCAGCCAAACAGCCATCTGTTATATAAAATGAAAAGAGAAAATAGAAGAATAAAAACAATATTGAGTATAGGATGAGAAAGGAAAAACACTTCCAGCCAAAGCTTAACAGCTGTCTCTGATTTTAAGGTGTGCTACTTAATTCAAGGCAGACCATTTTCCAGAGAATATCACAGCTAAGCAACACTCTTTATTTCAAATCAGTTCTCTTAGCTAGTATCTGCTTCGCCCAGAATACTGGAAAATTCTCACACACTGGCACTACAGCATTGAGCCTTGTGCTGAATTTTGCTAAGCACAGCTTAGATATGTTTGAACCAAGAATCCAAGGCTGTTGCTTGCCCACCAAAGGAAGTCTTGAAACTAGCTCAAGCACAAAATCCACGTGTCAGTAACAATGTACCAGAAAAAGACACTCAAAAGCAGGAATTTTCCCCATTGTACCAAAGCACAGATCAATGTTACATTTGATCCAATTTAGGAACTGTCTGGTGATTCCCTAACGTGGCAATCCTCAGAAACAACTAAATATAATGGAAAGGCAAATTCTATTTTAAATAATGACTTGGTCATAGTTCTTTCCCAATAAGTGAGCTTGAGCACAGTTTAAGGAAGCACAAGTCTTAGAACCAATGCTAACATCAACATTAAGCCGCAAGTTGCAGTACACTTAAGAACACAAATGTAAAGGATGAGGTATTCCCCTTCTAATTTCTTCATCATGGAAACATCAGGAGGTGAATCATGACTAGTTGTACAAAGCAGCAAACAAACAGCAGTCTTCTAAGATTCAGGACAGTGTTCTAGACTTAGAGACTTCTGAATCTAGATCCTATCTTCTACTAGACTGGCTATCTCTCTAGCTTTTATACATATGAAAACAGGAAATGGATACCCTGTATGCTGTTGAACAGTTCATTAGCACATGGAGGTACGAATGAGAAACCAGCTACAGATGCACCTACCTGAAGTATTGTTCAACTCACGTTCTACCATCTTGTCAATGGGAATATCATGGGAAATCTTGTCAAATGTTTTGCTGAAAGAAGGTAGGAGATACAACTAGTGTGCAACTTAATACAATATAAAAGAAAAGAAAAACCAAGAGGTTGCTCCTTGAAAATCTTTGTACAACAGTTCTCCATTACTCATTCCCTCTGAGTCATTTACTCAGTCTGTCTTCTCTTCTGTCTTGCTCATAATCTTTTGCATGTCTCATCAGTAAAGAATTATTCATTTACCCATTGTATTAGAGTCAAACAGGACTCTCTTACAATCATCCAAGGTAAGGCTACACTGCACAGGACTACATATTTTTCTATCATATATGCTCAAGAGTACGAGAGATGTGTCACAAGGGCTAATATTAGGTACTGATTCAGGATTCTGAAATGCTTAAAAGGTGAAGACCAACTACAGTACAAGAATGATTAAAAGAGGCAGGGGCAAAAAAATGTGCCATGAATGTGTCCAAATACAATCAAAACAAAGTGTTGAATTTTCAGAATAACTTTGATAAACAGCAGTCAAATTATTTACCATGGTAGATGAGTTTCCAAAACTAAGTTGAAACAACAACAAAACCCCTCTTACATCCGTATATGGCAAGATCAATATACTATCAACACAGGGATTTAATCCAGTTGTTAGCAACAATTACAGCAGAACCACACAGTGAATGGCTATTACTTAAATATGGTCTTAACAGATCCCACTCAGAGCAGGTACAATGTAAAGATCGACACAAAACCCAAGAGTAGTAAGCCTCACCAAACCCAGTGGGTCTCACTTCTGCAATTGAATAAAAATGAATGGGGAAATGGGCTTGAGTCATATTAGCAACCCTATTTCTCTGGTTATTCCTACTTAAGATGTGAAGTGTTCACATTAAATTTATTCTTAAAATCCCTTCAACAGAAAGAGAAGCATTAATATGTGTTGTTCCCCTTTGAGGGGGCGGGGGAGAACGGACTTTCACCAATTTGGGAAAATACATGAAATTTCTACTGATACCCAAAGACTATCCATCAAACTTTCTTTAAATACTTGATATATATTACCTAATGTAGAATGTAAAAAATAAAATGAAATACAATAAATTCGACAATTTAAATATTTTCACCATCAATCCTACATATATTACGATCTCTGCAATCATTTGACCATGTGTTGCCAAATGCCTTCCCATCTGAAGAGAATACAGTGGTACCTTGTATAAAGGAATTAATTCGCTCCAACTGAAATTATGTTAAGCAAATTTTCCTTTATACAAATTTCCCATAAGAATGCATTGAAAACAGAGTAATCCCATTTTTATGTTGTACGGATTCGCCCCATAGGTGATTCTGTTAAGCAAATTTTCCCTATCTCTGGAATTTTTATGTTGTACAGATTTTATGTTATACAAACTGTTTGTTATACAAGGGTCCACTGTACTTCAGGACTCTTGACAATGCTGTTTAAAAACTCCAGGCCACTCCATTACCGCTCCACACTCTAAAGCACAGCTCCACTACCCAACCTCTTTGAATGTCCCCTGCCTTCCACCTCTACTTTGATATTTCTATTCATTAGTTTCCAATATCCCATCCAATTCACACTCCTTGTGTTCTGCTATCTAAGATGTCCTAACTTAAGGCTCTATGGAACTTCTCTAGAGTAAGTAATCTGCTTATTTGCAATGCTAGTATACTTCACTTTGGAACGGCAACTCTATGAACAGTAGATACTTCCCTTATAGAGCTGTCATCCTTCTAACTTTCACGGGGGTGAGGGGAGGGAGACAGAAAGAGTTTATTTATAAGCTACCGCTCAATTGGAACAATACGTGGCTAGTAGCAAAATCATCAAAACTGAAGTATGAATCAAGTAACTCCTTGCCAAACTGAGGTCTTAAGATGGGGTTGGGGTGGTCCCTTGGGAGCCTGGCTGCTTCAAGCACAATAGCAGCAGGATGTGCCTCATTTCCTTCAACTACTCAACATGGCTCTCTGTACAATGTTTGTAAACTTCCTTTATGCATCAGGCTCACAAACTGTCGTCAGTCCCTAGGACTAATAATATCCTGTTGATGTCTGAACAAGCCAATTCTTGTGGGGTTTCCCCCCGTTTTTTTTACCTTTTTCACAGATATTTTTTCTACCCATTTGTCAGCTGAAATCGAATGAGCAACATGCAAGCGTGTAAAGTTGATACTATGTTTTCCAGCAACACCATATTTCCACGAATTAATCTAAATTTAACATAACATTTGAGGCACAGTCGTCTAAAACCCTGTGGCAACTATATCTGGGGATCAGTAAGATCATGTAACAATTTGATTTGCTTCACGAGAAAAAAAAGTTTTAAAAACCCCTCTGCTTCTCTTTCTACAATGTCCGACGGGAAGGGGGAGAAGCAGAGGATTTTTTATCTCTTGCTTCTCCTCCTCCCCATCGACCCTACTGTATTCTCCTGAGCATAAGCTGAGGGCCCCTTTTCTCAGCCCAAAATTAGGGCTGAAAAACTTGAGTTATATTCGAGTATCTATGGTAATTGAAACAAAGGTTTTAATTTTTTTTTTTTACCAAATGTATGAATGGTTTGATTCAACTACAAAAACATCTCAGGGGTCAAATGTAATAATCATATTAGATTATATACTTCAAGAGTTTTCAAAACAGTAATGTAGAATCTCCTGTTTGGAGAAACTTTATTGATTGATTGAATGAATTTTATTTAATTTTAATTGTTTAATTTTAATTTTTAATTTTATTGTTTCAACTTATTTACTGTTCATAGTACTTGCAGCAGTCTCTGGGTAGTTTACAAATCAATTATTCAAGGAACACTTGCTCCTTGGTGAGCTGGGTACTCATTTTACCAAGATAAGAAGAATGGAAGACTACATCAATCTTGAGCTGACTACCTGAACCCAACAGGATGAAATTCAGGTCATGAACAGAGGCTTGAGGCAGGACTCTAGTTTAACCACTCTGCCACATGCCTTCTCCCCATTACACAAGCAAATATCTCCACTCTGATTACCCAGCCTATCCTTGTGCAAGGGGCATGGGGAATTCCATGTCAAATTAACCAATGAAAAATCCATTTTGGAAGTTGATGTCATGGATTTGGTTTGTTTTTGGTACATTTGTACTTTACCATGATATGTTTAAAAATATTTTTAGAAATAAAAAGACAATACTTGTTTATCAAGACAAAATTTAGAATAAATGTTTGCCTGTCATGTAAACTGCTCTTAAACCCAGTTACTCTTAAACCTGGTAATCTTAGAGAAATTTACCAATTTTTTAAGTCCAAGTACCCATCTGAAAAGATAGGATTTTCAAAATTTCTTGAGTTAAGACCAAGGAAATGCATTATAGCAAGAGCTAGAGGGACACACAGTATGTATGTGTGTGAGATAACATACCAGCTAACCCCACAGGAAATGACAACAGTTATGATAGGTAGTGAATTTTGGCCACTTTTTGTTGTTTTGAAAATGCAATAGCTCAGAAACTGGTGGACCAAAAAATCTGATTTTTTTTTAAAAAAATCTCATGGTAACAGTCTGTTAAATGCAGTTCACACTATCATTGTTGTGCAAGAAATGTGAATAAACTGGATTATAGGCATATATATTATTTCATTCTCCTATGGTTCTTTTTTAATTTTACATGTAAACTATATAAGCTCATGAACGGTATCAGACAGCACATAGATATAAATACCTTTGTCAGAAAGGCTGAATGCAATTATGGAAAAGGAATGTTGGGTCAATTTAAGGGTTCTTTCCCCCTGTTGTGGGATGATTTCTGCCCTGATTCCCTGTATGAATTCATATATCAAAACATTGTGAAATAGTGCCAGCAATGAAAATGCATGGCACTGATCCCAGAAATAGAAACTTAGATTGCTGGCAGGATGTTCCTTCAGCAATACTCCCTCAAAGCATTTTCACAGATATCTGTCACAGCAATTATGGCATAAAATCATCTGACGCGAGGGGGAAAAACATGTCTGATGGTTCTCTTACATGTTTTATTTCAATGGTTCCTCCACCAAAGTGGACATACACAAGATTGCAGCTGAGGCTTCAAGTCCCATTAGCACTATGGACATGCCTCAGGTTAATCATTGAAACTCAAGCCTCCAACCTATAAACAGGAACACTAATAACATTTTCCCTTAGATAATTCTGAACTTTAAAAACAGATTAGGCTAAACTAACATAATAGATAATGCATATCACACAAGCCCTTCTAAGATACAAGGATGGTTCCAGGATGGCTTCAGCGGCGAGGAGGAGGGCAGCACGTATCTAGTTTTATTTTTTATTTTCCCCCTCCTTGACCCACTGCGCTGAACACCAACCACACATAACTGAATCCACAGTTACTGAATCAGCGGATAAAAGGATCACACTGTATAAGTCTTCACAAAGTGAGTTCAACATAATGGGTTAAATCAGACTATAATTGCAGCCTACATTGGCACAGATGAGCAAATCCTTTTCATTTCTGAGTCCACTCTAGTTAAGATTACAGCTAGATTTACTGTATATACTTGAGTATAAGCCTAGTTTTGGTTGAAAAAAATACCCTTGGCTTATGTGTGTGTGTGTTGCATCGTTACAGTCGTGACTGACTCTTCGTGACCCCATGTCCATGGAGTTTTCTTGAAGGAATACTGGAGTGGCTTGCCAGTTCCTACTGCAGGCGCCTACAGAACCTGGTATTCCCTGGTGGTCTCCCATCCAAGTACTAACCAGGGCCGACCCTGCTTAGCTTCTTAAATCAGGCGAGATCAGAAGTGCTTAGGCCATACTCAAGTCAATAAGTTTTCCCAGTTTTTTTGGGGGTAAAATTAGGTGCTCATTCGGCTTGGGGAGGGCAGCAAAGGGCAAGTCCTGATCAGGCAAGCCATAGTGGTGCCTCAGCTTCCCATATGATCCCAATGAGAAGGTTTAGGGGCACTCTCTTTGGAGTTTCATAACTCAGCCCCCTTACCCCAAATGTTTCTAAATTTCAGGAGATTCCCTAAAATCACTTTCTGAAAGTACTCCAGCTACTTTAGTGTCTCCAATGTAAGTAATTTTGATTGCATGTTTTTTTTAAAAAATACACATTCGAAAATTATTTTTAAAATATGCAATCAAAATTTACTTACCTTGGGACTCCAAAGTAGCAAGGGTACCTTCAGAAAGTGATTTTAGGGAACCCCCTGAAATTTGGAAACATTTGGGGGTAAGGGAACTTAGTTATGAAGCTCTAAAGGGGCTGAGGGTAGTATTGGCAACTGTGCAGGGACTGTGGAGGCAGTCAGGGAGTTTACTTTATGGTATTAACTCCCTTATTGCCTCCACACTCCCAGCACATATTGCCAGTTACTACCCCCCAGCCCCTTTAGAGCTTGGCTGGTATACTGCATATAGTTGAGAATAACTAAAAACGCCCTTGGCTTATACTTGAGTCAATACGTTTTTCCAGTTTTCTTGGGGGGGGGGGTAAAAGTAGGCCCTCAGCTTATTCTCGGGACAGCTTATACTCGAGTATATACGGGGCAATTATTCTTTTTCTTTATTTTGTTGAGCAAAAGCAAGAGAAAACAGGTGAGTTTTGAATAATGTTACGCTTAACATTGGGATGCTCTGGCAGGCAAGTGCAAAAAACATTGAGTTTATGAATGCAGGCTACTTCACTTCAGTTAATTGAAGCCAAAATAAATCTGTTGAAGGCCACGTTTTTCCAAATTGGAATCAACAACAAGAGGTTCATTTCTGGAAAAAAGCTTTATCCCCTTCCAATTGCGTGCATTCAACAAATCTAAGTCAAAAGCAAAATATGAATTAAAATGGACTGCTAGGAGAAAGGCAGAGGAGCAATGTTTGTGTTTAGTAGCCTTTGTTTAACGATGTCATGTTGATCTTCTAAAAGTGTTCTGGTAATAAAATAAAACTCTTTCAGTATCCCCAGAGCTGCAAAAGGATAATGTAAAGTCTAAAAGACAACTAATAGAGACCTTATGCATACAGCACTGCATTATAGGCAGTATAATAATAATAACAAAGATGGGACAAAAGCTGTGACTGTTAAGTGAATGCTGGTGGTTGCCATGGCCATTTGCTATACAACCTTATTTATTATCCCTGTAGTCTTGGGTTGGAAATAAGCCATATTCACATGGAAGACAAAAGAAGGTTTTCTGCCAAGTTGAGAAAAACAAGCATCAAATATGCATGCAGACCTTCTAGGAAGCAGTATGTCTGGTGTGATTATACATCAGATTTTGCACAAAATTCCACATGTGCCGAAACCTTAGAAGACAGTCTGCCACAATGTTCTGAAACAAAAATAAATGACTCACAGTATTACATTTCATAAATTTGTGATTCCAAATTCCAGGGATTTTTTTCCTTTTGCCTGATCTGAAAAATATACAGTGGTACCTCGGATAACGACTTTAATTCGTTCTCCGAGGTTAGACGTTATCCGAAGAAATTGTTATCCGAAACATAGTTTCCCATTGAAGTGAATGGGAAACAATTTTAATCCATTCTGGAGGTCCGGAAAAAAAGGCAAAAAAATCCTTTTTCCCTGAGACCTCTTTAAAAAGTGCACTTTCAAAGTGTACTCCTCCCCCTCCTCGCCCACCCCTGCCACAGGTGCTTCCTCCCTCCCACCCCCGGCCCCCACCTCTCCTCCTTTGCTGCCGCCGCCGCCACTGCCACCGCTGGGCGTTCGGGTGGTGCGAGAGCCGGGCGGCGTGTGGTGGTTTCTTCCCCCCCAGCCCCCACCACTCTTCCGTCGCAGCTGTTGCCGCCGCTGGTCATTCAGGCAGCGCAAGAGCCAGGTGGCGTGTGGCAGTTCCTTCTCCCACCCCGGCCCCCACCTCTCCTCCGTCGCTGCCACCGCCGTGCATTCGGGCGGCTCGAGAGCTGGGCGGGGTGTGGCGGTTCTTCCCCCAACCCCTCGGGCCCCAGCTCTCTTCCTCCTCTGCTGCCGCCACCACTGCTGCCACCACCGCCACTGCTGGGCATTCAGGTGGCACCAGAGCTGGGTGGCGTGTGGCGGTTCTGCATGTTACCTCCCCTCCGCCTCTGCAGGTCAGTTAAACAGAAATGTGAAGGGAGGCTGGGGCTGTGGGCTGTGGGGGGGTTGAAAATAACGAGTCATTATCTGAATTATTCGTTATCCGGGGCAGTCGTTATCCAAGGCATTACTGTTTAAGTATTTAATAGCACAATAATCTATGTTATTAGTCATTTTAATCTAGTGGGCAGTTTGATCCTCACAGCTGCTTTAAATAAAAGGAAACCCATGTGGAATACTAGGTATGGAATAAATGTTTGAGATCATTAGTAATGCACACAATGTACTCAAAAGACATGTTTGATCATGGGTTTCTGAGATTCACCGAACAGAAGATAAATTAATTTTAAAATGAACATCTGGAAGGTGAGTCATGGCAACTGGACTCCTTTTTCTTGAGATATTGAAACATTTCACAGCTCATCAAAACAGCTTCGTCAGTCTGAAGAAAGCTAGTTGTGAAGCATAGTTGTGCCATGGGTTCCCCAGTATCACCAATTGTTGCAAACCTATACAGTGGAGAAGAAGGTACTCAACACCTTCACAGAGACAACACCATCCCACTGGTTCGGGTATGTAGATGACACTAACCAGGATGCTAAACCACAGGACCCTAAACCACAGAGCAGAGAGCATCCCCACCTCCAAAGAAGCCAAGAAGAAGGAAGACAGGCACCTGAAGACAGCACTTAAGGCCTGTGGATATGCAAAGTGGGCCTTCAACAAAGCAGTGTGCCAACCCAGAAGAACAAAGGATCAGCCTGAGACCCAGACCCGACGGAAGAACCTGGTCATTCCCTACATGGCTGGAGTGTCTGAGAAGCTTAAAAGGGTTTTTGGCAAACACCACATCCCTGTTTATTTCAAACCCACAAACACACTAAGGCAGAGACTCAAAGGACCCAAATCCACTCAAAGGACCCAACACCAAAACACAAAAGGAGCAATACAGTATATGCGGTCCAATGCAGTGAAGAGTGTGCAGACCTCTACATTGGAAAAACAAAACAGCCATTAAACAGAAGGGTGGCCTAACATAGGAGGGGTAACAGCTCAGGACCAGAATCAGCAGTACACCTCCACTTGAAGGAAAACAGCACTCATGCAAAGATGAGGATGTACATATATTAGAGAAGATATGTCGTTTGATCAGGGAAGCCATTCATGTGAGCACTGAAAACCCCTCTCTCAACAGTGGTGGAGGGGCACAGGCACAGTCTTATCTGCCACTTTTCAGGCTGTGATTTCAACAATATCCAAACACATAAAAATATTTCACACCTTCACTACCAAGGCTTCACCATTTTATGGGTTTCAGCACCTTAGGCCATTGTTCACCTTAAGGCTATTGAGACTGCTGTCTACCTAACGAGCCTATTCAGGCCATTGTTCATCTTATGAGCCTATTACAGAACAGGGTGGCAAAAGATCAAAGTGAACTATAAAATGGAGGACTCGCAACTAACTTTCTTCAGACTGACCAAGCTGTTTGGATGAGCACCAAAATGTTTCAATCTCTGAAGAAAAAGAAGTCCAGTTGCCACGACTCAACTTCCATAGAAACTCACTTGGATGACAGAGAATCTTCACAGACATATTTTTAAAATGAATAGTTTAAATTATTTTAACATCAATTCTGTAGTTGATGTTGGGTGTGAGAAAGCAGTTTTACATACTGTTATGTATGTGTTAGTCAAGAAACCTCAGGTGCAATTGTTTATATGTCTATAGCACCCCCTTAGTGCAAACTGTACAGCCCGGGGCAATTTACAAAATCATTGTGCTCCTTTAAACATAGATTCTTGTAATTTGTGTTTCATATTTTCTGTTTCATATATTGTAGTTGGTAATCTTAATAGTCAAGCAGGCTATTAAAAGGAGATGTTGTTCTTGAGATAGTACAGGCCCAAGATATTATCGTTTTATGGGTTAGATCCATCACCTTGATTTCTACCAGGAAACATACCAGCAGCCAGTTGAGCTGCATTAACAAGGGACTTAAGTTATCCACGTGTGCAGCCCCAGTCAGCATCCCAGTTAATCTGGATGCTGCATTTTAGACCTGCCAAAGTTTCCTGACATCTTTCATAGGCAGCCTCCTGTAGAATGTGCTACAACAATCCAGCTGGGATATAACTAAGGCATGCATCACGATGGCCAATTCAGATGTCTCCAGGATCAGGTGCAGGCATTCAAGAGAAAATTAAGCAACCATCTGTCACATCTGCTTTGATTTGGATTCCTGCACTGAGCAGGGGGTTGGACTCAATGGCCATGCAAGCCCCTTCCAACTTAATTATCCTATGATTCCATGAACTGTGGAAATGCACTCCTCGCCATCACTGAAACTTGGGCACCCAAATACAAAGACGAATCCAGGAGTTTTCAGAGGGAATGTAACCCCCTTCCAGCACAGGATACACCCCTGTTCAATGTTCTGTCTTTCAACTGACTAGGAGTACCTCTGTCTTGTCTGGATTAAACTTCAGTTTATTACTTTTGTCCAGTCCATTTGGCTCTAAACAATGATCTACAGCCAAAACAGCGTCCAAAAATGTAGATGACAAGGAGAAAAAATGTTGGGTATCATCCACCTATTGGTGACACCAAACCCCAAATCACTAGACCATCTCTCCTAGCAGTTTCATGTAGATGTTAAATAACATCATAGGCAACAAAACAGAACCGTAAATGACCCCACAGGTCAGTGGCCAAACTGCCAAACAGGAATTTCCCTGAGTTCTTTCCTCCAGGAAGGACTGGAACCACTGTAAAACACTGCCTCCAAGTCCCATCCCAGGGAGACAGGCCAGAAGGATACCATGGTTGATGTTATTAAAAGCTGCTGAGAAGTCCAGCAGAACCAACTGGGTCACAGCAGCCAGAATAGATAGCTAAATTCTTAAACCTTGGTTTTATATTGCTATATTTGTTGTCTTAAAGCATTTTATGCTCTTTATCTGTTTTACACAGATCAATGTAGTATACGACAGTCTTTAAATTTTCCAACCAATGTCAAGCGCAGGCCTGCACAACACGTCAACCTTGGGTGACCAGTAGCTCGCGAGGACGTTTGAAGTAGCCCGACAGGTCTCCCGATCTACCACGTGGCAGTGACAGCGTGTTTGGGGGAAATGGCCCTACCCCAGACGTTTGGTCCATCAATTGGATGGGGTGGCAGGGCACAGACGCCAGGCACAGCAGCATCCAACACTGGCAGAACCCAAGGACCCTCTCATTCTCATTCGAGGGGCTCGCTGTCTCCTCCCTTGCGTGAACCCCCTGAAAGGGGAAGGCAGAGGGAAGAAAGGCATTGGAGGTGAGGAAGCAGCCCTGGGAATGCATGAGCAATAGCCGTCTTGGTAATGCAGAGGGCTCTTAGGCACAGAAAGGCTTTGCGCCCAGGAGGCTGGTGGGGAAAGATGGGGGTTTCTCCCAGAGCAGGCAGGAGGAAACACAGCCCACACCACCATGGGCCTACCACCCACGGGGGGGAGCCATTAGCTCTTACGGCGTGCCCCTGGGGCCCGCCCCTCCCTTCCTTCCCAGCCAGATCACACAAAAAAAACTCTCACAACCGTTGTGGGCTGCTGTTGCTGAGTTGTGACTGTATGTGTGTGCATGTGTGTGCATTATACCTCTCTCCTCCCATCCCGGGCAGCAGAGGCAAAAACTTGACAGGTATGTCCCTTACCTGCCACCATGACACCCCACCTTGTTGCTTGGCTTCTCTGTAGAGCTCCCTGCCCTCCTAATTGAGATCACTTGTGTGTGCATGTGCAGGCGCACTTCTATAAAGAGACTACAGGGACATCCAGGAGCTCAAAGAATCAACTGCAGGGATGTTCTGATGCTTCAGGTAGGCCACAGGCTGTTCAAAATTGAACAGCCCTGGTCTAGCATGTTGCATTTTGCTCTATTCTATTTTATCTTATGTTTGGCTTAATGCTGCAACAATACACCTTACCTTACCAACTGAGTCATATTCCCCTTGATCACTTCCCAAAATAGGTCATCCACCAAGGTGCCCAGAGCAATCTCTGATCCATAACCAGATCTGAAGCCAGACTGAAATGGATCTAGAAAATTAATCTCATCCAGAAACTCCTGGAGCTGAGAAGCCACAACCTGGTCCAACATCTTGACTAAAAAAGGAATGTTAGAGACAAGTTGGCAGTTATACAATATTGCGGGATCTAAGGAGGGCTTTTTCAACAATGGTATAACTAGAGTTACCACAGGGAAGAGGGCATTGATCTATTCTCAATTGCACCTGAGGGTATGGCAAGAACCAATGGGTGGAAACTAATCAGAGGGAGAGCCAACCTGGAAATAAGGAGAAATTTCTTGACAGTGAGAACCAGTAAACAGTGGAACAGCTTGCTCCCCGATGCTGTGGATGCCCCATCGCTGGATGTTTTCAAGAAAAGATTGGACAGCCATCTCTCCTGGATGGTATGAGGCCTCCTGCTTTGGACAAAGGGTTAGACTAGAAGACCTCCAAGACCCCTTCTAATCCTATGATGATTCGATGTATTGTCTCCTTTAAGCATGCTGGAATTCTACAATATTTCAAGGAGGCATTCACTGAATTTTACCCACTCAACCACTCAACCAGCCACTTTCTAGCAGGATTTATAAGCTGGAAAGGACTTGGGTCCAGCAGACATGTGGAAGCCTTCACCTTAGGTTCAGAAGATAAAACACATCCATCAACAGAAGCCAAACAGGGGTCATAGTTACAGTTGCAGGACTGGTATCAATTGCAGCATCCAAGTCAGAGAGGATCCAAGCAATTTTGCCTGTGAAGGGTTTTGCAAATTCTTCATAATAAGCTGCAGTGTGGTCTGCATGAGCTAGCATGTAGTAGTAACCCCATGAGCATGTGAAAGAGTTCCACCTGGCAACTATGTGGAGACAAAATGGTAACAGAATAATGCCTTCTGATTGATTTAATTGTTCCAGGACACTCCAAAAAGAAGGGAAAGGTATTTCCTCCACTGGAGAACCATGGAAAGGGTTGTTATAACTCAGAAGACTTGAATACATAGACCACTTGTTATATCACTGATTTACATCAGGATCACAGTTTGGTCAAAGTGTTTATTGATATGTTTACAATAAAAATATACCCTATACATCACTGATTCCCAGCCTTGGGTCCCAGATTCTGCTCTGGTCAGACCACACCTGGAGTACTGTGTCCAGTTCTGGGCACCTTAATTTAAGAAAGGATGTTGACAACCTCCAACGGGTCCAGAGGAGGGTGACCAGGATGGTTAATGGCCTGGAAGAAATGTCTTACAAGGAGTGGCTTAGGGAGCTAGGAATGTTTAACCTTACAAAAAGAAGGTTGAGATGGGGTATGACAGGCATATTTAAATATTTGAAAGGGTGTCATATCGAAGAGGGGGCTGGCTTGTCTTCCATGGCTTCAGAGTCTAGCACTCAAATCTCTCAAAGGTCAACTTCACCCCGACCGACCAGAGCCTCGCTCTCCCTTTCGCTCCAGGTGGCCACTACAAGGGAGGCCTGAAGGGTTTCTACCTGGAATTGGGCCTTCTCAGTGGCTGCCCCGGTATTTTGGAATACTCTGCCAATGGAGATAAGGGCTGGCAGGGTCTCTGCCGGCCTTTAGGTGAGCTCTAAAGACCTGCCTCTTTAGGGAGAGCTTCGGAGATCGCTGAGTGCATGACGGTATTTAGTCGGTTTATTGTTTGTCCCAGCCTCTTACTTGCTGGAGTCTATGTTTGTCTGTATGGATGCTGTTGTTGTATTTTATCCTTTGTTTGATTTATTGTTTGTGGGTTGTTGTTGTTGTTTGGGGGAGTTTTTGTGTTTTATAATTTGTTGTACTCCACCCAGAGTTCCTGAGGGAAGTCGGGCAGTTAATAAGTGTGAATATAAATAAATAAATAAATAAATAAATAAATAAATAAATAAATAAATAAATAAATAAATACAGTGGTTCCAAACTACAGGAAAAGAGATTCCTTTTGAACATTAGGAAGAACTTCCTGATGGTTAGAGCTGCTTAGCAGTGGAATATGCTGCCATGGAGGGTGGGGGAATCTCCTTCTTTATGGAGGTTTTTAATCAGATGCTGGATGGCCATCTGCTGGGAGTACTTTGATGGGGGTTCCTGCATGGCAAAAGATTGTACTGGATGTCCTTTGAGGTCTCTTCCATGATTCTATGTTCCTGGAATAAAACTCCCAGAAGCTTTCACCATCAGGTGCGTGGGCCAGAACCTCTGGGATTTGTAATCCAACATCTGGGGAACCAGATCTTGCTAATGTGGAAATGTGATTTCAGTTTTTAAAGTCCTAGTATTGGACAGGTCAGATTCAATCTTCTGACCTTAGATACAGTTTATAAACCGTGGTACGACTGGCTGACCATGCAGAAATTTCAAGAGGTCACAATATATGCTGCTTTCATTAACATTTGGGCTATGAGCAGTTGCTGAGGCTTGAAATTGTTTTGCTTTTTAAACTCTGAGCCAGCATTACAAGTATCTTTCCTTGCTATCTTTTTTGGCTGTACTGCCAATGAGATTTGGAAAAGTTACAAAACATCTTTCCTGGTAGTCTTTCTGATAGGAGCAACTTGGATAATTCAATTTCATTGCTAACTTTTCCCCTCTGCCATTTTTTTCTCTAAACCTCAACATATTTCATACTACCTTTCGACAACACATGACTAATAGAATGGTGAAGTCATCCAATGATGAATCAATTCCATTGTTTAGCACAGTGTCATGGAGGATAATTGTACTGATTTACACCAGGAACCCAGTTCTGACAATGTTCTGTGGATGCAGTTTCTGACATAAATTGTACTTATGCCAACTTAGCAATGTGAAAATCAGAACGGCAGGCAAGCAAGACAAATGATTTATAGACGAATACCATGCAGTACTGTGCAACAGTACATATTTACCAACCTTAAGTAACAAGCCCTTTTTGTGTGTGTGATGCTTTAATAGATGGTTTATGCAGGTCCTTATTGCACTGTTAAATTGTTGTTTAACTTCAATGTCATGGATATATGCATTTATTCTTAAAAAGAAGACTATCTATGTCAGTCAAAAAACGAAGTGTACATTTCCCAGTTGCACATACACTCTTGCATTATGTTCCCACATTACATTTTTAATTCGGAGAAACACTTGTGTTAATACAGTGATTCCCCCGCCTATCGCAGGGGTTAGGGACCCAACCCAACCTGCAATAATTGAAAATCCGTGATATGCACATGCAGGTCGGGTCGGGCCTGGGGGGCCTAGCTGGGGACTCTTGTATTTGAACGGGCCTGGAAGGGCCTTCTGGAGACCCCAAAAGGGCTTTCCTGTAAACCAGGTGACTTCCGGATTGCCTAAAATCATTTCTGAGGCCTCTGACAGGCCTAGAAAGGCCCTCAGTGGGCTCAGAAATGATGTTTGGAGATCCGGAAGTCATTTCCAATTTACTGGAAGTCACTTCCAGTTCACAGGGATGCCCTTTTGGGGCCTCCAGAAGGCCCAGGAAGGCCCTCACAGGCCTGTTTGGGGCAGCACCAGTCCAGGGGTAGGTACGGGAGGCCTGAAACAGTTCTTTCCCTCCTTACTCTAGGGGGCTTTTTTTCATATACTGCGGTCTCACAATATAGCGGGACTGCAGTATATGAACCGCGAAAGGACGGGGGGCACTGTACTAGTGCTTCAGATAGCAACTGAATATGTGGAGCTGCCCCAAAGCTGGAGGAAACAGAACTTAGGGAGAAAGCTACTAAAACCTGGAATCTCTTACTATTTTTTGATAAGTGCTAAATAAGAAACTATCTTTATAATTGTATTCAAGCAGTGACTAGCTTTCAAAATACATTCTGTTTTCTTTTTGATATATATGAGTTGCCAATTCAAAACAACTACCTCAGATTTTCTATGTAATGCATAAATGTTCAAAGTTTCACACGTTCATAATGCAAATTAATTGGGAAAAGGAAGCTCAGCTACATGCTAAGGCTTAGGCAGTAACCTCCAATGTACTTTTAACAAGAAGCACCAACAACAGTGAACACAAAAGTGTGATTATAAAGCTCAAATGCTCCTGCAATGCTTTTATCTAGCACACATAAGTGCCATTAATATGGCTAATGAAATTTCATTCACAAATACTGTAGAATTAAATACAGGTCATGCCCAATACTTCAGTTTCATTTCTGTTCCTGAATACAAATAGAGAGGCACAATCTACTAAAGTCAAGGGAGTTCTGTATTTAAGCATAAACATTACTGAGAGAAGCATTTTAAAAACTGAAAACATCAAAATTCAGTATAATTCATTTGTAGAAGGCAATCCTTTTACAATATAACTCACCAAGATTATGTTGATTCAGTGTTCTGTTACAAAAACACACTAGGTCCCACAGCATAGATATGAGAAACAATACAACTTAATTGCAAAATCTTACAAGCAGCTGATAGACGTTCCATTTCAGATAGCATCCACATATTCAAAAACTTCAGGGTACCATAATGTCTCAATGTGCTGTCTCATGTTCCTCAATAATAGATGTCTATATCTTACTTTCTTCAGAATAAAATGTTTCCTGCTAAATTTCAGAAAATTTCCTCTGGAAATTATTCAATGCCCAGATGCTGAAACAATGATACAGAGGCAGGATTTGATTAAATTTTAAAGAAAAATACAAAATGCTGTACTCTAGAATACATTTCATTTTTAACATGCTGGTGCCATAGCAATCCCAATTGAATACAAAATATTTGCATTACTTGATATTACTTCTAACAATAGCAGTTTAAATTTTGTTTTGTCCTTATCTTCTTGCAAAGCACTCAAGGGAGACATCCCTCATGTTCTCTTCCATTAATATGAGGAATAGGATGGTCAAGTAACCAATTGGCAATTCCTGCAGCATCAGTTTCATGCTCAGATCGTAAGAGCTCTTGCTGACCTTTTGACTTCACAGACAGAATGTCCACATAACAGACCTGTCCATAAAAAAGCAAGTGCTATCTGAGTTATCTGTTTTTGGATGTAACTGGTTCACTCAATTTCAAACATCAGATTCCCATTCAAGTACATACCAAAATTGTATCATGTTCTACTTTCTCCAAGTGGAAAACCTGGCTGAAAGTGAGTAAGTTTGAGTCCCCAGTATAAGTGACAACTGAATAAAGCTATTATCTTTTATGGAAAGGCAACAGAATTAACAACATGGTGATACTTATTTTGATGGGAAGCTCAACTGGATTATTATATTTTGATGCATCTAATTTAATAGGGTGTATTCTGGAAAACCTTACATCTAAAAGTCTTTTTTTTTAAGGGCACCAATCTTTTTTACACATTTCCTGCAGCAGACTTACACAGCTATATGCTCTTAATCCATTGTTTGTATTAACAGTAGACTCCCATCCTCTATCAAAACTGTCTCTGAACGTTCTCTAAACATTTTGTTATGACTATTTTCAATTAAGCAGTACTGGGAGCTAAAAATAAACTACGGTTTGAGTAATACAAGTCCAAGAGTCCACTTAAGCATATGAAATAATTTCTGTTCTTTTCTGGGTTGTATCCAATATTGTAGCCAACAGGATCCAATGTTGTCACTTCATGAACAGAAGGAGCGTCCGTTCATGGAAGGACCCATTTGGTGAGTGCAATTCTCATTCTGTGAATGGAATTTTCTTCTGCTCAGAATGCCAGGCTGGATACTATCCATAAATTCCTTTGGGATCCGCAGAGAGAACTCAGCCAAGCATTATGCGATCTCTGAACTCATAAATAATTTGAATCTGCCAGTCATTGTAGCCACTTTTTCATCTGTAGCCATGCCATAACGACTGTGAAGATCAATTACGTCCTGATCTATTCTGTGAAATACCACGTACTGTAGTTCAGAAACCAATCAGCAGTTTTGCCGACACTTATTATCTAGGCAGTCCACTCAATGCTAGATATTTAGAACGTAGCTCAGAAAAAGTGCATTTCCAGTTTTAGTATGCGTGACAGCAGATGTTGAGAAACACTCTTCATAGGCCACTACAGAGGTGTTTTCAGACAGCAAATCTTGTGTTAGAAGAAACGGTCAGTATGCAGTAAATGCCCCCTCACATTTTCAATGTCTGGGATATTTTCAACTTATGTGCAAGCCTCACCACTTTTGCAAACATCTCTAATTTCTGTTTTTCATGTATTTGCTGGATATTATAATGAATTCCCATCGTAAGAACATACAAAAAATTAATTAAATGATGAATAAATGGTAACTTAGAGATAACAGGTATCTCCAGCAGTTCCAAACAAGTGCTAGACACTAAAGTACTGAGCTTTACTACACCTAAAATCAAAGCTTATGGCTGAAGAGAGCAGTTTGTAAGAAATTAAAGAAATATAAAAAAAACTGACACATCATAGAGTCTGAAAACTTGAAAAGAGCATAGATTATATATCACTTGTATCAAAAACAGAGAACAATATAAATAAGGAAATGTAATGACAATGTTTATATCCAAAAGATAAGTAGGCCCCACAGACATTTGCCACCAATACAAAATAGTGGACTCTGAAATCTTCTGGCGCATGACTCTTACAACTATCCTCCCTTGAGGATTATGGATGATTTAAAGACTCAGCTAGCTTTAGACAACCCAAACAGCTGTCTACAACAGCAGATCTGGGATGAATAGGACTTTGCATAGCTTATGATATCGAAACCTTTACCAGAAAAGCTAACTTTGTTGAGAGCATATTTGCCAGTAGAGTTACTGTGAGAACACTCAGCTGTCACCTGGCCCGGATATCTGGTTCAGGGTGTGGGAAGGTTGGAGGGTCAGAAGGGAGGAGGGGTCGCAATCGTTCATCGGGATTCTCTTTTTGTCTGCAGGGCCTCGACATTGGTTAGCCAGGGGTTAGAGTGCCTCCACCTGTTGGTGGGACAGCGGGACAGATTTGGCATTGTGCTGGGCTACCGAGCTCCCCGCAACCCAGCACAATCCCTGCCGGAGCTCTCCGAGTTCATCGCGGCGGCGCACTGAGCTCCCCGCGCCTTTTGGTGGTGGGTGACTTCAACGTGCACGCCGGCAGTGAACTTTCCGGTGCAGCTCTGGAGTTCATGGAATCCATGGCTTCCATGGGTCTGTCCCAGCATGTTGTATGCCCCACTCACAGGTCTGGCCATACCCTGGATCTGTTTTTTTCCTCCATGTCGGGGAATTCGAGTCTGGAGGTAGGGGGCATTGTCTCCCTGCCTGTGTCATGGTCAGACCACCACCTGCTCTCTTTCCCCCTGGCGATCCCGGCCCCTCCTCGCGGGGACCACCGGCCTCTTGTTTTGGCCCGTCCCCGGGGACTTATGGACCCTTCCCGGTTCCAGGAGGTCTTCGGGGCGCTTCCTGGAGAACTGACTGGCGCGCCGGCCGAGGTTGTGGCTAACCGTTGGTTTGATACAGGTGCCCATACCATCGACCGGATCGCTCCTAAGCGTCTTCTCCGGTGCCGAGCTCGGTCCGCACCGTGGTTCACGCCTGAGCTCCGAGCAATGAAGCAGGTGAGGAGAAGACTAGAGCGCACCTGGAGAAGAACCCGGATGGTTATTAATAAGGCTGCTGTTGTATCCCAGACTAGTCGCTATACCAACGTGATCAGGGAGGCTCAAAGATCCTTTTTCTCCCTGAGAATTGGTGAGGCCTCGAACCGCCAGGCGGAGCTCTTCCGGGTGGTTCGGGACCTCACCAATCCTAGTCTGGCCAGGCCTCCTCCTACTGATTTCAGTAGTGAGAAATTTGCAGCCTTTTTTTGTTCTAAGATTGAGGCCATCCGGGCCGGCTTCGACTCCGGTTGCAGTGGCACTGCCCCGGTATCCCCGGTTGCTGGTCCGCCTTCGTCGCCTCGGTTGGATGCGCTTGGGCCTGTTTCTGCTGTCGAGGCCTCTAAGGCTATGGCTTGCTGCCGGCCGGCATCCACTCCTTTCGATCCCTGCCCTGCCTGGCTTATAAAAGCTGCCAGCGGGACTATGGCCGAATGGGCTTCGGTTATCGCCACCGCCTCCTTCAGCGAGGGGGTTTTTCCCTCCCGTCTGAAGGAGACGGTGGTAAAGCCCATTCTTAAAAAACCAGGCCTTTGTCCGGACGATTTAGTCAACTATTGTCCTATAGCTAACGTCCCGTTCATGGGTAAGGTGATCGAGAGGGTGGCGGCGGTCCGACTGCAGTCTTACCTGGAGGATCGGCAGTGCCTCGATCCTTGCCAGTCCAGGTTCAGGCCTCGTCGGGGGACCGAAACAGCTTTGGTCGCGCTGCAAGATGACCTAATCCGGGCGGCCGACAGGGGTTGCTCTACCCTGTTGGTTCTCCTGGATTTGTCAGCGGCCTTTGATACCGTCGACCACGGTATCCTGTTGGATCGGCTCTCTGAGGTTGGAATCGGAGGCACTGCTCGCAGTTGGCTCCGATCCTTCCTGGAGGGCCGTCCTCAGTACATTCTGCATGGGGGGGAGTTGTCGGCTCCTTGGATACTCCCTTGTGGGGTTCCACAGGGGTCGTCGCTGTCCCCTTTGCTGTTTAACATCTACGTAAGGCCGTTGGCTGGGGTCATTAGGAGATTTGGAGTCTGCTGTCATCAGTACGCTGATGACACGCAGCTCTATCTCTCCTTTTCCACCTCTGCAGTGGAAGCTGTGAGGATCCTTGATGAGTGCCTGGACGCCGTCCAGACTTGGACCGGGGCGAACAGGCTTAGGCTCAACCCCGAGAAGATGGAGGTCATGTTCTTTGGGAGCTCACCATCTGGGTACGGTGGCCCTCTTCCCTGTCTGGGGGGGGGGTTCCCTCCAGCCAGTGGAGAGGGTGCGGAATCTGGGCGTGGTCCTGGACCCGGCACTGACCATGGAGGCGCAGGTGGCGTCGGTGACCAGGGCCGCCTATTACCATCTTCGTCAGATTGCCCAGATCCGCCCATACCTGGATGTTGACTCTCTGAGAACAGTGGTCCAGGCACTGGTGATCTCGGGGCTGGACTACTGCAACGCGCTCTACATGGGGCTGCCCTTGACTCTTCTCCGGCGTCTGCAGCGGGTCCAGAATGCGGCGGCCAGACTGGTGGTTATGACCACATCACCCCAGTTCTGGCCCGTCTGCACTGGTTGCCCGTTGCAGCCCGGATTAGATTCAAGGTCTTGGTTTTAGTTTATAAAACCCTCCATGGCTTGGGTCCGGACTACCTGACAGAGCGTATCGTCCAGCGATCCACCTCGGCCCGTCCTGTTCGGCAGGTGCGAGCGCACTCGCTGCGGGTTGCCACTCCACAAGAGGCCCGGAAGACGATCACTCGGAACCGGGCCTTCTCAGTGGCAGCCCCTTCCTTATGGAACGCCATCCCCAGCGAAGTGCGCTCTGCAGAGTCCCTGCAGGCCTTTCGGAAAGCTTTAAAAACTTTTCTGTTCCAAGAGGCCTTTGGCGATCTCAGTTAGGTCCCCCCCCCCGCCATCGCCATTGTTTTAAATTAGTCAGCCTATTCGGTGTGCCTAATTTTAACTTTGCTAGGATTTGTCCCTCCGCATGCTGGGATGTAGGAGGATTTTACATGTTATGTTGTTTTATTGTTTTATGTTGTCTTTGCTTTATATTTGATGTATCCCATTGTTGTTGATTTCGCATTTATTGCTTTGTTAGCCGCTTAGAGTACTACATCTAGTAGATAAGCAGGATATAAATACAAGAATAAATAAATAAATAAATAAATACAGCAAGATACTTCCAGAAGCACTGTATTGACAACTTTCTGATGAGCTAATTGACCCAATAATTTTTTTAGGAGGACTAATAACAATAATTTCTAACATTTTTATTTGTTTTTAACTTTAACCTATATTTTATATACGTACATCCATAATTTCAAATAGTGCAACATGCTGATGCAAGTAAAGTAATTTAGAAGCCAAAAGCAAATAAAACCTGCAAATGTATGGGACAAGGGTAAAATCTATGCAACTTCTTGAGCAAAATCAAATGCTAGTCCTGCTTAGAAGAGACCCACTGAAAATAATTAGACTCATAAAACACATCCAATTCGATTCAGTAGTGCCATGCCAGCTGGGACTGATATTGGATTTAACTATTTCTCTCTTCAGTTTTCGTAATACTTATGCATGCTGAACTGAGTTTATCTTCCAAATCAGAAGCAACTCTTTCCAAGTAACCTGATGGTTTTGCATCCTGAGTGAGAAGGTCATTTTCTCTCTCCTACTCTCCACCCTCTCTTTAACTTTTTGCTCACAAAACGAAAAATAGTTATGTAAATACAAGGTGCATTAAACTGTAGTACCCTGGACCTCCTGATCCCACATGGCTGGAAATCTTGTTCATCGTCAGTGGCACCTTTGTGATCACATTTATGAAAACATCATTCACTGCAAATGGGTTATATGACATAGTCACTACTACGTGATATGGCCCCTAGTGTTGAACAAGTCACTGGACCTAGCCAAGAGTTGTGGTTCAACTAATCACTGAAAAGTTCAAATGTTTATCCAAACTGTTCAGATGGTAATCTTGGGTCTGGAAAAGCGAATGGGAACTCTCACATGAACAGACTGTCTTCTGGCATTTCAGCACTTTCACTTCTGGTCGTGGCCAGAGCCAGGAAGTGCAGAGGCGTGTGCTCAAGGGAAAAGGGGAGGAGGGAAGCAGGGAAACGTCCTTGGAACATTTTCCAACTTGCAAAGACCCATTTGGTTAAAACCTAACAGCCCAGTATTGGTATAGTTGTTTTGTTTGTTCACATTTGTTCATCCCTATTGAAAATGTCAAAAGTTTCAAACTTGGCAATAACAACCACACACAAAAGACATATTTGGAAACTGAAGCAAATTAACATATCAAGGTTGAAAAGGTGACACGGTTAAATGTATAGTACAACATTTTCTGTTACTTGCTGTTTGGAAAGCCACTGCCTAAATTATCCCCTCACTTCTAAACACAAATCAGTCACAATGGAAATGTCAGTTTGCAGACAAGTTTGGGAGATATGAGACACAGAATCACTTCAGGAATATAAGACAAGTAATTTTTTTTGCAAAATTTTCAAAATAAGGAGGCACACAAATTAAGGTTTGGTTTCAATGACGTTTCAATGCACTCTTATCGGCATTCTACAGTCTGATAGACAGGACAATGGGCAGATATTTAGAAAGGGTTGGAAAAGATAGATATCACCACAGGTCACCTTGATATCATGAAATTCTAGAACTACAATTGAAAACCTAATGTAACAATTCCAGCTTGAATTAGTATGAAGTTGCCAAAGGCAACAGAAAGATATTTAAACTGTCTTTAATAAAACTAGCATGATTTAATTTAGCAAAAGATAAAGGATGCCAAATAAAAAGACCAAACCAATGAACCTGTACTTTTTTCTATTATCATTTTGAGAGAGGAAAGTCTTAATCTATATACACACTCTCTACTTTCCAAATCTGTTTCTGATACATTTATTTCACAATGTGGCACACTCCAGTAAGACACAGCACTAAGTTTCTCAAGTAGTCAACTAAAGAAGGCTTCAGCTCTTTTCTATATCCTCCTATTTCACTGAGTAGAACTAACAGCTGGATGCCTTGTACCTCATACCAGTGGCACGCCTGGAAGTATAGTAATTAAGATTTGAAACCAAGGATCTGTTGGTCCCATCAGAAGTTGCAGCAGAAGGCAGAATGAAAATACTTTTGATGCACTGATCAAATGCTAGTGAATATTAATTTGCCTGCAAAATATATCAGCTAAAACTGGGTTTAGAAATATGAAGGAAAGCTTATACGGTAGTACCTCATAAGACGAATGCCCCTTAATATGAAAAACTCATAGAATGAATTAAATTTCTGGGAATAGGAAAACATAAGACAATTTTTTTCCTATGGGGTGCCTCACAAGATGAATTTAATGCATTCCT
Organism: Phrynocephalus forsythii; assembly: GCA_029282475.1. Classification (NCBI taxonomy): domain Eukaryota; kingdom Metazoa; phylum Chordata; class Lepidosauria; order Squamata; family Agamidae; genus Phrynocephalus; species Phrynocephalus forsythii. Next base: position 123,471,845 of record JAPFRF010000004.1, read on the forward strand.
ATGGAAACCGCATTAAACTGTGTTTCGTAGGATGAATTTTTTTGTAGAACAAATTGACCCGTAGAACGAATTACATTTATCTTAAGAGGCACTACAGTAAGAGGCACTACTCATTTTGGTAGCTGTTTTCAAAATTATTAAACACCCTTCTCAGAAAAATTCCACAATGACAACACTTTCTTTTGGTTTCCAAGTAAACTCCACATGTCTCCAGGTTTCTAAAATATTTAAAATTCTAACAAAAAATTACCTCCGAGTGAGCCTCCCTTTAGTCATTATGGCTTATTTCTGAGATAGCATGTAAAGCATTATGCTGGTATGCATTTTACAATCTTATTGGCCACTCTGTTCTTAATTTATTAACTGGTTTTATTCAATGATTTAAAATATTTTAATTTTGTGAACCTGGTTACCATAAGAAAATCCAGTATCAAATAAAATTCCTGTATGATGGAGAATCTTAGAACTTCACTAAAAATATAGGAATATATGTAGTACATGTGAAAAAAGCATAAAATACCAACTTGCATTGGTTCATGTAAACAGACTGGCTAAATTCACAAGATTGTTTTCCATACATTAGCAATTTGTTTTTTAAATCTGGCAATATACGGTAGCAACACAGGGTTACACATTACTAACATATTAAGTTAAATGTCCATTTTAAGCTTCCCAGATACACATAAATGCATAAGCATGCACATGAACATACAGAGTTTTCTGGAGCACATTAAAAAGAAACCAGCCAGAACAGGTGAATAATTAATTGTATCTGATTTCATACAAGGGATGTTGATCAAATGAGTTTATTTCATGAGATTTTAGCAGAAGAAGGCCGGGAATTGTTTCAATCAGGAATTTTCAACAATGTACATAACTGGCATCGAAATGTATTCATTTTGGTTTCAGAAAACAGTGTGACACACTAGAATTTGGAGTATAAGCTGACAATGAAAGCATCAAGTAACTTAGTAAAGCCAAACTCAGACTTGTATGTAAATGGATCAATAGGTTATCCCCCCCTTTAGCACTGTGTTTTCTTTTCAGGGTTGAAGTTTTGATGTTTATGTAAGTACAGAAAAAATACCACCATTTGGAATTAACATAGTAGATGAAATGACATGATGTTTAACACATTATGCTTGGGCAATTACACCATCATCTTTGTTACTATAAATAATATCTTGACATCATTATACTTTTAGTGCAAATTTAGTGCAAATACTGTTTCATTTGTTACTCCTGAGAAATTATCTTCTAGTGGCTTGGGGATTTATTTATTTTTGGCAATTTCTTTAAAAAAACCCAATATTTTAAAATAAGTAATAACTGAAGGTGATATATATCTGGCCTGCACAAGACGTCGACCCCCTTGTGCAAAAGGCGAGGCGCGAGGCACGAGGCACGAGGAGCGAGGAGCGCGAGGAGTGAGGCGCATGGCCTGGACCCCACCGGGCTCTCCCAGGCTAGGTGCCTCCTCCTTTCCCATAGGAGAAAACACAACATGAAATAATGCTTATCTTCTAATGCTTTAAATTTAACAGAATAAAAGTAATTTTTCTGCTCATTCATTGCAGTTTGTTCTCCATTTGTCATCTTTGCTGCCTTAATGCTACATCCCCAGATCTCCTCAAGAGGATCACCCAAACATCCAGAGTTGGTGTGGCAGGCGTATGGATGGTTGCAATGAGGAGAGTTTATTCTTATCCTCCCTGTTCTGCTGACAAAAACTATACTTCCAATACTTCTTATTTTTTCATTTTACTGGCCTTTCTTTCTTTCTTTCTTTCTTTCTTTCTTTCTTTCTTTCTTTCTTTCTTTCTTTCTTTCTTTCTATAGTATGGTCTTAATTAGCTTCCTAAAACCAGAAAGATTTCATACCACTATAGAAAGCTTTTTCCAGAGGGAAGGGGACACAACCAAGAAAGCTAGTTTCCCTCATGTTGGCTTTTTTGGCCTCTTTACGTGACTGAACTTTTTTGTGATGGATATCAATTAATAGATGGCTACTTGGTTATATGAAATCAGAAAGAAAAAGAAAGTCATCACCAAAGAGGATTAAAGGAAGGATTAAATTTGGGAAGTTACTTCAATACTGTGAATATTGCTATCAAACCGCTTCTCATTACAGTGACCTTAACTAACCCTTATTGCATCTTCTATCTGCATGCTTATTTTTCAGTTTAAAAATAGGACACCTATGGAAATGCAAGTGCTGTTGTTAAACTCAAAATGTTAGAACAGATAAATTCCTTTCAAATTTCTAGTAACAAGGAAAATAGCAAATCATGGCAAGACCCACCATGAGAAAATAAGCTAGGTTTTTTTTTCTCTGTTTGTCAAGTTAAGAATGTTACTTGAGCATCTGACAAGAGGCCATAAAATGTATTTCTCTTGAAGACAAATCTCATAACAGATAGCAAAAACAATCACAGTTTCTACCTAAAGGCATACATGCTAATTGAAACAGAAATAAAACGAGAAATAGAAAGGAGATAAAGATACAGAGTTATGTCTTGGTCCAATTAGTAGGTGGGAAAGTTAAAACAAATGATCACTTACGAACATTCTACAAGTGTCAGCACTAGAAACTGGAAAGGATTTTTAAGCATACAAAACAAACTACCACCATGCTATAAAAATGCAGACACCTGGTGTAGATAACACAGTCTCTGGCATTTTTGGTTGAATAATAGTTTACATCTGGATACAATGAAAAATGAGTGCAAACAAGAAAAATAGCAAGATAAGCTGAATATGTATGTTTTCTGTTACAGTTAAAGAAAATAATTAGTAGCTCAAAGGCATACATAGGTCATCCAGTCTACCCTCTTGCCAGTGGCCCTCCCCCCACAGTGCTACAAGGTCAGCTGCAGCTATGAAAGGATTAGTATAATTCACAAATAAAGCATGAAGCCACTGTTTTTGTATATATTCCTTTTCATTTATTGCACCAACAAATAGCAAGGCTTTGAACCCTGTGCCTGTTTACAGCAGGCAATATACATGCAGTCCGTAGCACACCACATTTAAATGTCACAATATTTAGGTGGAAAGCATCAAAGTTACAGACAGGAGATCTCAGTGAACAGGAAAACTAAACTAATGCTAAAGCCAAATCAAAAAGTAACTGAAACAAATACAGGATTAAGCAGACAAAGTTTTACTTGCACCTGACACCCAGTGAAACGTCCCCTATCCACACCCCAAAATTAACTTTTGGTGTACAAAATAAAACCAGGCACCAGTTTGGTTTGTTTGTTTTATCAGGGTGACAATCAAATTGCTTTGCATTATAAATATATCAGCCATTAGTATTCAGACAGTATTTATGTCTAGGCTAAGAGTCACCGGCTTCCCTAAGTACCGTATATGCTCGAGTATAAATCGACCCAAATATAAGTCAGGGGCCCTAATTTAACCCCCCAAAACTGGGAAAATTTATTGACCCAAGTATAAGTCTAGGGTGGGAAATGCAGCAGGGCCTGGGAACTCCTCCTTTGTGAGCTGGGGGGCGGGGTGTGATGTTTAAAATGACTTTTAGCCACCGAGGCAAGTGCTTGGGTTGGTGGCTAAAAGTCATTTTAAACATTGTAGACCACTCCCCTGCAACATGGGGGGTCAGGAGAAGTGGTTCACAGTGTTTAAAATGACTTTTAGCCACCAACCCAAGCACTTGCCTCAGTGGCTAAAAGTACTTACCCGAATATAAGCTGAGGGCCCCCCTTTCAGCCCAAAATTAGGGCTGAAAAACTAGGCTTATATTCAAGTATATACAGTGTGCTTTCATTAACTACCTGAAAGTATAAAAAGCTTCTCACTTCGTTCCACTGTGAGTCACTACTACTCACAGTCTTACATGATTCAAAAACATACAAAATGTCTAAGTTGAATTAAATAATGCAATACCACCATCACAGTCCTACATGGCAAAAAAGTGCCCCCTCCATCCAACCCCCAAATATTGTGCTGCACCTTCAAGTTCTTCAACATCTATGGATCAAACCGAGGTCGAGGTTGCACCAAGGAAATATTTTCCAATGCTCTCCCTTTGATTTCACAATTTAAACTTATGGCCAAATGATGCATGGCCATTAGCGTACCATTTACCTGGCAAGTGTGCTCTCTGCAAACAATTTCTCGCTCAACATTTTTTTTGTTGGAAATCGTTTTTTAAAAATGTATTGCTGTGTGAGAACGACCCTACTGCAAACTTTCTGAACATCTGTCACCATGCATGACCCTTTTGAAATGTTTTTACTTTTAAAAAATGTTATGCAGTGTTTGTGTCGATGTGTCAGTTAACTTCTGTCAAATGGTCTCAACAAGAATCTCTAGGCACTTACTGAATTTGGAAAGAAAGGACTTGGTAACCCAAAAACACATTGGTACACTCATCCTGAACTAATGCCACAAGACCTCAAAGCATGAAAGGAACACAAAATGTCACAGGAGGATGTAAAGCAAGCTATTGTCACAAATAGCATCTGTAAAGCAAGCTACTGTCACAAACAGCAACCATAAAGCAAGCTACTGTCACAAACAGCAGCCATAAAGCAAGCTACTGTCAGGAAACAGCAGTTTGGGGGTGGGTGAGCAGGCGTTCTCTCTTATCCACAGTTTTCATTATCCACGGGAAGGCCTGGAACCAACCCCAGTGGATACAGCGGTCCTACTATATTACATTATGTTAAATCAATAATAATAATACTTTACAAATGGTGACCATGGACCCACGTAAATTCACAAAAGGAGGTCTTTAGAACCGTGTACATAAGGATATGTAACAAGACAAATCTCTGGAAGTTTGCTTTTACCACACTTTTTCAGTGAGGTCCTTAATTTATCTGAGAATTGGGGGCTCCCTTATCCTTTCACTAAAGCCAGTACCCAGTACTTCTGTCTGAAATTGAGGCAATTTTTTTCAGTTATTCACGGTCATCACACCTGGGGTCCAGAGAGTGACTTCAACTATATCAAGGGATTTTACACACGTAGTAGGATCCCCCCCCCAAACTTCACACCACATGCCACACCACTTACTTCTGAAACTTTACAAAGCCTCTATGCTGTTTGGTATGGATTGTACAAATTTAACACCGTCGTGCAATCATAAGTCGTTTTGAGAACCTTTGACTACTAGTCCACGTAAACAAAATGCATGAGCATGGTAAGAGCAGCTATCCCCTTACCATACTGTATATACAATAGAGGTGATTTGTCAAAATAAGCATTAATGCAGTGTTCATACATCAGTACCATTGTGTAGAGCAGTAGGAACTCAGAAATAGTGCTACAACTCAAAATACAAATACAATGTGCTTCATAAGGATTAAATCCTTTTTCAAGGCATCCTCTGCACACACTATTTTTCCATTATCTCCTTTATTCTTGCATATTGCATAAAATCACTCTGTAATCCTATGCACACTTACCTGGGCCTAAGTGCCATTTTTAAAAAGTGGGAGTCTTTTTTTTTCGTGGAAGGGGGTAAGCATGGATTGTTGAGTCATACTATCAAATGATTTCCAGTCATTTCTAACAACTAACAAAAATCGTAATTTCTTCATTTTGGCATTTAGTTGCTCTACATTTAGAATTCAAATTTAATGGTAAACCAACCAGCATCCATGCAAGTAACACACATAACTAGAGATAGCTGCAAACAAATAAATCCTAAAACATTAACAGCAAGTTTTTTTCTTTTAATCTATTACTTCAAATTACAGCTTGCTTTCTTGACAATTTAAAGAATTATTCCTATCCTAAATTTGCTAAGCTTTCCAGAAAGTTTACAGAATTAAAGATTTTGATAGCTATATTTGATCACTGTTGTTATGTCCCACCAAGTTGCTTCTGACTTATGGTGGCCCTATGAATGAGCTATTTCCAGAATGTCCTGACCTCAAAAGTCTTGCTCAGCTCTTGCAAACCTAAGCTTGTGAATTCCATTAATGCAGTGGTTCTCAACCTTCCTAATGCCACAACCCTTTAATACAGTTCCTCATTTTCTGGTGACCCCTTGCCCTGCTTGACAGGCCTCTGCTGCAGATGCCATGGAGAACTTCCCTCTATCTATAGGCACCCTGAGCCAATCGCAGCCTCTGGTGCCATTGATTGACACCCCCTCCAACCTATCAAGCTGTAACTCACTCTTTTCCCCCTTCCTCCAGACCCAAGCCATTCGTGCCTTTTTCTTCATTGGCTCATGACAACCCCTGTGAAATGGTCATTCGACCCCCAAAGGTTGAGAAACGCTGCATTAATGAGTTAACCCATCTCATATCCAGTCTCTCTTTTTCTGCTACCTTCTACTTTTTCTAGCATCTTTGCCTTTTCCAGAAAATCCTGACTTTTCATGATATGCCCTAAGTAGGATAACCTCAGTTTCAACATATTTGCCTTCAGAGATACTTCAAGATTGATTTAATCTAGGACCCGTTTATTTGTCTTTCTGACAATCCAGGTATCTGTAGAGCTTTATTCTAACACTACATTTCAAATAAATTATTTCTTTTCTTCTGGAAGTTGAGTCATGGCAACTGGACGTCTTTTCTTAAGAGACTGAAATGTCTGAAATCTCTAAGGAAAATCAGTCCAATTGCCATGACTCAACTTCCAGATAAATTCAACTGGATGACTGAGAATCTTCACAGACATAGTTCTTTTCTTGTCATTTTCTTTACTGTATAGCTTTCATGCCTGTTTGTTTGTTTGTTTGTTTATACCTTTATATACTGCCCATCTTCCAAATAGAACTCAATACAGTAAAAAAAAATCAGAAGTGCATGATGATTGGAAATTATTTATTTATTTATTTATTTATTTATTTATTTATTTATTTATTTATTATTTACATTTATAGACTGCCAAACTTTCCAAAGGTAACTCTGAAAGGTGAACAACATAAATAGATTACATATGAAAGACATTAAGACAAAAGTGTGGATAATACTGGGCTTAGTCTCCAGAGGAACAGCCTTACATTTGATGATATTTTCCAATTCTTTCACTGCTGCCTTTACAAGTCTGTCTTCTTCTGATTTTTTTGACTGCAGACTCCTTTGGATTGACATTTGAACCAATGTATATAATTCCTCTATTTCAACTTCTTAGTGGTAAAATTGTGTAGTTTCAGAACCGGGTCCCTTCTGAAATGAAATGCCCATGTCCACTCTTTTTGCACTGAACTGTAACTTAAGGCAATTTATTGGCCAAATTAGCAAGTATTCTCTAGTCATGAGAGGTGCTTGTGTAATGCATATTTCAAGTGCACACTTATGAGGGAGGCATGCTGATCATATTTTTGCACTGCAACTACTTAGGACTTTATAAACCTAGTTTCCAGGTGTACGTAACACCAATTTTTGGAGAATGGCCAGCTTATAGTTTTGAATGAGCAAGATATAAAATTCAATCCTCTATTAACCGATAAATGCAAAAATTAACTTTGATTTTGTATCTTTTTGCACCTAATCTTAAAGATAACCAGCTTATTATTAGGTTTATGCAAATCATGCAGCAATGGCCCTCGCCATGTTGCAAGACAGCAAGTCCCGTTAACTATTATTGTTGGCTGCTGTGGGGAGGGGCTTAGCAGAGGTCCAGCAACATTTCAAAAACCAAAAGTTATCCAGCTGCACTTAATCTTTCTCCAATGGATGGAAAATACTGAGCATAATCAACAAGAATGAGATTATCAAATGAAAATTTTACTTGTTCTGTATCCTTGAAACATGTTTCATATAATTTCATACCCACTATACAAGCTTTCCAAACAATCAAGATAGAATTAAAATCTATTTACACTTATTCAAAGCATAAATAATTTTCCTGGACAACCGTTACACCTTTCACTGCTATTCACAAACTTTGAACAATAAATTAGTATTACTATTAAGTAGATATCCTTTGCTATCCATGGGTCAAGTATTTTATTCCTCCCTTGTAAAACTGCAAACAGTATGAAGAATAAGTCCTCTAAAAATGTTAAATCCTCATAACCTAGCAACTTGCATATAGTGTCATCCTAACTCATGAGATTTTAGAAGTGTATTCCTATAATTGTGCACAAAAGGCCAAAAATCACATACGAAAAAAAACAAATTAGCAAAAAAAATTGCAGTATTTTAATCTCACCATTTAAACTCACATTGATATTCAGCTCCACATTAACAGCCTTGCATTCAAAAATAGACATAGCACTATCATAACATTTCATGTTTCAGCTTTTTTAAAAATAAGAATGTCAAGAAAATGCTCCTAGCAAGTGTTTCCATCAATCACAGTTTGTGAAGTTGGGGGAAGCAGAATAAGAGAATAGAAAAGGAACTACAAATCGTCCCTTGCGTGGGCTAAAGGGAGGATTGTGTTCCAACTCCTGAAGAGAAACATTTACCAAAAGTTCTGTGCTGACTCCAGACAGCTGTGAGTCCCTGGCACATTCCAACAAGCTGAATTTTTGCTCCAGTAAATTTTTAGTTACTAGTTGGCCTACCACTTTTACAAGGATCAGAATGCTCATCCACAGAAGGGGGAGCTTTGAAAGATTTCCACACATATACACACAAACGTAAAAAAAAAAAAAAGACTAATAACTATTTCAGAATGTTTAAGATACCACCTTTTGTTGCTGAGTTTATAAATCAATACCTTTTAAAATAGTCTATAAAGAACTAAATACAAATCCAGAATCTCTCTGGGAGCGGAATTTAACTGAATTCTAGACAAATTTATTAAGAAATAATCCCCACTAACTGCAATAGGGGAATGTAGATATGGTTAAAGCCAAAATGTGGGAAATTGTTGATATTTTAATACATGTTTAATTAATTTATGAATACAGGCTCAGCCAAGTATCAGGGTGGTGGAATAGAACAGACCAATATCACACCAGTCATCCAAAAGCACTCAAAAATTCCTGTTCAGTATTAGCTTCTTGAAGGGTAAAAGTCCCCCCCCCTGCACATGTGTGCTAGTCGTGTCCGACTCTAGGGGCAGTGCTCATCTCCGTTTCTAAGCCAAAGAGCCAGTGTTGTGCAAGTCCATGGCCACATGGACAGCTTGGCTGCAAGGAAACACTGGTTTACCGAACTTATTTTTATGGAGGTACCTATTTATCGACTTGCATTTATATGCTTTCGAACTACTAGGTTGGCAGGAGCTGGGGTTATCAGTGGGAGCTCACTCCACTGCATGGCACTCGGGATTCAAACCACCGAACTGCCGACTTTGCAGCCAACAGTTTTCAGAGCCTTAGTCCACTGAGCCACCACGCCCCACTTGCAGGGGCTATGTAAGTAAAGAATGTTGCGAGGTCACTTAATTTAGCTCTACCCCCACACACACACACACATGCACACTGTTCAGTTTACTGTATAGTTTCTCAATTCCAAATGAACTCATGTGCTAACTAGCAGTAGCTCACATTTCTGTAGCTCACAATTCTGTATATTTTATAAAGTTGCCATCCATTGGTGCCATTTGTTTTTCATCATGGATGCAAATGGACAGTTGCAAAATGGCTGAACCTCTGAGCATACATCAAAGAGACAAACAGGATGCTGGAAGACAGACCCCCTCCTCTGAATAAAATGTTCATGGGATTAGGCATATTAGTCACTTGCAGCAGTAACTGACAAGAGTTCTACAAACTAACACATATTGTCATTCTATAAACTTTTGTTAATATTGCCTATTTCAGGATAGTGCCATAACTCCTCCATTATAATTCTTTATCAAGAAATATCACAACATTTCCTGTTTGTTTTTCCCCACAATCACAAACAACAGCACCTTCACATCTTATAGAGTAAGACTAAAATAATAAACCTTTAGAATGGAATAAAAGACAGCAATGCTAGTAACACGTGTGCTCTACCTCATAATAAAATAATACAAAATACAATTATTTTTGGAACATATTTTGTTTTACTACAGCATTTTGGTCTAGAATCTGGTAGCACCTCAAGGTCAAGATTTAAAACTACTGCCTCAAGAATAACTATCCCTGTTTTTCAAAGGGAAAAAAATACCAAATTGCCAACACCGTAACATTCATAAGAGGATACTAAATATCAGCAACAAACAAAACCCCACCCTTGACAAAAACTGTTCCCAACATATGATTCGTAAGTTTATTACTAGATGATTTCTATAATTACTAACACAATCCTGCCTGAAACTTCCAAATGAACAACATAAATTCTTTTTCTATTCCATCAAGGACACAGAGAACCTTCCTCTCTTTCTCTTATGTTAGCTTCATTTATCTGGCTTGCTGCAGGAGTTATTATCATGTGATCAGTATTTCAGAAGATAAATAGGCCTTTGTTGAATTAAGTTTGTTCACATTTCAACCCTAAACCAACATCTGGTGCTCTCAGTGTCCAACACATTGCTCATTAACTTCCAGCACACACATTATTTTCTACCGAGACACACACCAGTGACTAGGTTGAAAATACTGTGGAAAAAGAAATTCGCTGGACCATTTAGATTGTTTTTATACATAGCTCAATGGGCACAATGGTGCTGAATGCAAGGCTGCAGTTCAATTGAAGTGTTCCACTGTCATCACAAACAGCTGCAAAACCTCCGAGGCTGAAATGCAGTCTTCCCATTCAAGCTCATTTCTCCTATTGTTCCTTATAATGTGATCTAAAGGAACATTTGTAGGATTTCATAGAAAGTTTAAATGTTGTTTGATGAGAGCCATTAGATATTTAAATCTGAAATGAACAGCATAGAGTAGGCAAGAGGAGCAATCACCAAACACCTAAACTAGAGGAGAAAACTTCACGGATATTAACTTCCTCTTGTTTGTGGTTAATATTTGTGACACTGTGATACCAATATGCATTCTCAAGGAAAAAAGAAAGGCCCAAAAATCTCAAATTTGACTTCTTCTTCTAGGTATTCTGTTTGAGTAGAAACTGCACACAAAAAAGTGATGAACTATTTCATATTCTTCCACCACTCACTTCACAGGCATTTAATAGGAAATCGGTCAACACATAATCAACTAATGACCAGCTACTGTAGTATCCTGCTGGAACAGCTGGGATTGCTCTAAAAAATGTGAACTACACAACATTCTTCTTAGACCATTATAATTCCAACTCCAAAGGCAAGGAGGTCTATGTTTATGCGGAAGGATAAATATCAGTGCAAATAAACACAATTTTTTGTTGTGCTGTCGCCTAGATTGCTCCAGTGTAGAGTTGCGGGTATGTTCTTCTTACACATCAGTGTTGATGTGTAGAGGTGGGCATGGTCTGGCCATGACTGCGTGTGGCACCCTCTGTTCTATTTTCAAATAAAAAAAGTATTTTTGTTTAAATTATTTAAAACATATTTTCTAGTGTTTTGCTACATCACTTAAGAGCTATGTCACTTAACAAAAATTACTTTTTTTTAAAAAAGGAGAAAAACATGGGACTGAAACATGGCAAGCCAAACCCCCATTGTGTGCATAAAAATAGTGTTAATACCCATCCATAAGCAAATGGTCATCATGGTGGTTGGCTACTCTCTAGCCCATTTCTCATCTCTATGGTCTCCAATAGGACTGATTACTCTCTGTCTTTTAAGAATCAATCATGCAAGCGAATTTTTGTTAAAACAGCCAGGTGGAGAAGCCTCCATTGCGGCTGCAGCTGGGGCTGGGACCTGAACCAGGTCCGGAGGCCTCCACAGCTGCTGCTCTGGAGGCTCCTGGTGGGGATGCATTCACCCCATAAGACACACAGACATTTCTCCTTATTGTTGTGGGGGGAGGAGTGCATCTTATGGTGCAAAACATATGGTATCTACCTAAATCAAGTGAATAGAATACTTACTCCCCTTATCCTGCAATATCCACTACGATTCTATAGCTATGTCTGGAAATTAAATATTAGTTTAATAAATTGAAATGCACATAAGCTTCTTATGTCACATGCAGCTCCACCGTTTCCACTTTGCTCCTCCGGCTCTTTTAGCAATCAGCAATCCTTAATTTTTAGCTTCCCTTTGCATCCAAACTGAAAAACCTAGATTAATGGCTTCAAAAGAAACCACCGTATGAAGGCGGCCCCCAGCCTCTGGAATTCCATCCCCAGTGAAGTGCGCTCTGCAGGGTCCCTACTGGCCTTCCGAAAGGCGCTAAAAACCCATCTTTTTCGGGAGGCCTTTGGCGATGCTTAATTTGTTTTTTTTTGTTTTTTTTTGCCCGCCATCGTAATCTGCTCCATCTCCATCATTAGTGAAGTGCTATTTAGTTTTAATTTTGTACAGCGTGATTTATTTGTCTTGTTTTGTCTTGTTTTATTACTCTTTGTAATTGATGGCTATTGCAGCCTTGTGTAAGCCGCTTAGAGTACATAGTAGATAAGCGGAATATAAATCTAACAAATAAATAAATAAATGGTTTAAACTTGACTTCTGTAGTGACCTGGGCAGCACAGCTGGTGTACAAGTCCTCTGGGAACTGCAGTTAGAGAACACCTGGTTTACCCAAGGTTGGGAACGATTGCGATACACAACTTCTCTAAAGGAAGTCCCACTAAGATCAATGAAATCTATACCTACGTGAGTGGGTACAGGACTTTATACTCACAACACCTTTTTTTCTCCTTACATAAAAGAGATATCTACACAACACAAAAAGCCAAAGATCTGCAAGTACTTTGAATTGTCTTATTGGAGAAGAACGCTTGTGTACAGTCATTCTTGCTCGCAGTGGGAACACCTACAACAGCTCTACAGTCTGTTTATCATGATGTGCAAACCTAGACACATATGCACCTCTGATTTGTTTTTTATCCGATAAGTCAGATATTTGATGTGCAATCTGTTAGAAGTTTGTTCAGCCATTTCTGCTGCTTACAGGATGGAGCAACTACTGTGTGTGCTGCTTGATCACGGAAATTCATATCATCATCATCATCTTAGTACTGCAGAACGATAAGGGACCCAATGGATCACGAAGCCACAGTATGGAATCAAACTCCCCAACTCTGGCTCTGCAGCCAGAGGTCTAAATCACCAAGCTATCCAGAAGTTCAATATATTTTACTTATTAGCTACATTTATATCCTTCTTTTTCTCCAGACAGCTCAGGATAGTATATAGCTATTTTATCTTCACTACAGTACTGTGAGGTAAATATCACCTACTGAAACTCATGGCTGAGTGGGGATTTGAACCAAGCCTCCTAAACTGTAGTCTAACACTCAAATCGCTTTCACCAAACTAGGAACTTCCTCAGATCCCTGACTTACCATGCAATCTGAAATGTGTCAAAAGCCATCGAACTGTAAAAAAAAAAAAAAAACCCTGTCTTTCTACCTAAAGGGGCAATACTCCAAGCTGTCAATCAAGATCGGTCTCACTAGATGTACTGCAGATCTCAGGAAATAGAGGCACAGTGTGCAGTTTCTACACCGCCCCATAGTGTTTAAGGTATTCTCTGAGCAATGTCCATTTAATTAGGCAGGCTATACATCCCCCACCCTGAGATGGACACTCATTCTACCAACTGGGATTGAACCCCAGGTTGTGAGCTCAGTTATAGCAGCTATACAGCAGTTTAACCTCTTCGCCACAAGGCTCCTATGCACAATTATTACATGTTAAGGTTATACACTGGTACCTTGTATAAAGGAATTAATTTGTTCCAAATGAAATTCTGTTAAGCAAATTTTCCTTTATACAAATTTCCCATAGGAATTCATTGAAAACAGAATAATCCCTAATCGCGACCATTTTTATGTTGTACGGATTCGCCCCATAAAAATTCTGTTAAGCAAATTTCCCCTATCTCCGGAATTTTTTATGTTGTACAGATTTTATGTTATACAAACCGTTTGTTATAGGAGAGTCCACTGTATATCAGTGTAGGTGAATCTAGGGCACAAATGCCAAAGGTGGTATGTGGAGCCCTTTCTGAGGGTACACAACATCACACCCTCACAGCCACAGCACTTCCCCCTCTGCTCGGAGCACGCCACTGTGCTCCATTTACAGCGCCGGGCAAATGGGAAGCAGTGCTTGTGGGCTCGTTCATAGCCACAGTTTACTCTCCAGCCGCGCCACTCTGGGCATCCCAGAAGTGGCATGACTTGAGAGTATACTGGGGCTACAAAGGAGCCCACAAACTGCTTCCTCTCCTTCACCGGGTTCTCTTCATGGCGCCATTTCAAGAAAAAGGCAGGCTTTTCCTAATAACCAATTGCCTTTAGTGAAGAGTTGGGGGGGTTGTCCCTCCTCTTCCAATTTAAATATTGTTTTAATATTGTAAGCTGCTTTGGATCCTCTTACTTAAGGGGAAAGGTGGGATGTAAAATTTTTAAATGAATAAATAATAAACACAGTGCTATTTTAATACATTTTTATTAAATTTTAAACTTCATACAAACAAAATAAAAAGAAAATAACAAGGAATAATTAACAAGTGTACCCCACCCCCCGTGACCATCCATGAATTCTTCTTTGTTACTCTGTCTTCTGTTGTTCTAGTAGTCGTCTTAAAGTCCTCTTCTCCAGAATTGTCGTGAAATATTCGTTGGCTCTTTCCCCTTCCCTTCAACTAATACATAGTCTATAAATTTTCCCCAGATATCGTAAAAAACGTCTTTTTTCATTTCTCCTCGTTTAACTTTTAAACTACAAGACAATTTATCATTTATAGCTATATCCCAAAGTTCGTTGTACCAATCTTCCATCTTAAGTTCTAGTTTTGACTTCCAATTTCTTGCTATAATTAATCTGGCAGCTGTCATATGATTTGCTATTAGCTCCTTTGTTGTAACATCATAATCTTTACTAGTTAACAATGATAATAATGCTATCTCTGAATTACAGTCTATATCTAACTTAATCATGTTACTTAGCTCTAAAAAAACCTCTTTCCAAAACTTTTGAACTATTTCACATTCCCACCAAAGATGCATATATGTACCAGGCTTTTTTTCACATTTCCAGCATATCTTAAGAGTAATCAGGATTCATTCTATTCAGTCTAATTGGTATTAAATACCATCTAGAAACTAGTTTAAAATAATTTTCTTTTATCCTGACCGATAATGATCTCAAGATTCTCATATTCCAAATTTTCACCCAGTCTTCTTTGTTTATCCCTACATTAAGATCTTGATTCCAAACCTCTCTCAGAGGAAGTCCCACACAGTGCTATTTTTGAATGTTGCACTACTGTTGAATGATGGTGCATGTGGATTTTACAATTATTCAAAACAAAACCTTTGAAAGATTAGTTGCAAGTCTTATTTTTAAAAGACATTTTGGATTAGTTCCTCGCTAGCACTTAAAAGGTGTATATTGTTGCAACAGACGTCAGGACACATTATCCTGCTCAGATCTATTTATATGAATTTTTGGAACTTATAATAAATATCCTTTGGTATAAACTGGAAAAGGAATTTAAATCTTTCTCTTCTTTAAAAAATGTTTGGGAGGGGGGAGAGCCATGGTGCATTCTGTCTCTTTTCAGTACATTGTATCAATAATGTTGTTCAGTAACTCCATTACAAAGCAATTATAGCATAATGACTGTCTAAATCCATTATTGGTGTACCCTTAACCTTTCAATATTTAAAGATAATATTTAATTTGAGTTAAGTAATGGACTGTACATGAGACCAAATATATCTATTTAGCTTTTGGTTTTTCCATCAGTGATATTTCTCTTTTGATCACCAAGTCCTGCAATGTTTAATTAAAAATCTTATTTTCTGTATTCTTAATTCAAAAAGAAGTTAATGCAAGAGAAACTTCTACGTACAACATTCAGTTCATATTAAATTCAAAATCCATCACCAACACTACTTCCATTGCTCTTAATTCTACAAACAATTTCCACTTATCTACAGGGGAATTTACTCAAAGCTAAAAACGGAACTGCCTCTTCTTTTCTTAGAAAGAAAAATATTGTCAAGCAATCATGAGCCACAAAAACACAGAACTGTAGGGACAGAATGAGCTCCAAAGGACACTGAGTCCAACCCCCTGCCAAAGCAACAAAAGCATCCATGACTGGTGGTCACCTAACCTGTGTATTAAAATGTTCATGAAACAGAAACTGCCACCCTCCAAGGTACTGCATCCTACTGAACAACAGCTCTTATTGTCAATATTTTGTTTTTAATCTTCAGATGAAACCTCCTTTCTTATCATTTGAATGCATTACGGTGAGTCCTGACCACTGGCACTCGAGAAAATTGGCTTGTTACACCTCTCACATGGCAGCTCTTCAAATATTTGGAGATAACTCTCTTATGTCTCTTAATGTTTTCAAACTATATATAGCTTCCACAACTATTCCGCATAGTCTGTTTCTTCTAGAGTCCTTCTTCCTAAAAGTCACAGTGATAAAGGAAATCAAAGTACAGCTGTTGCTAGTTACATCTATCGATGTAATTTGGCTCATGGGTTAAAATGGCACCACTTACCGTATATACTCAACTATAAGCTGACCCAAGTATAAGCCAAGGGCCTAATTTTACCCTAAAAAACTGGGGAATTGACTCGAGTATAAGCCAGGGGCATTTTTTCATTATATTTGCGTATATATGGTATACAGGCCAAGCTTTAAAGGGGCTGGGGGTAGTAATTGGCAATGTGTGCTGGGACTGTGGAGGCAATTAGGGAGTTAATACCATAGCGTAAACTCCCTGATTGCCTCCATAGTCCCTGCACAGTGGCCAATACTACCCCCAGCCCCTTTAGAGCTTCATAACTAAGACCCAGGGGGTTCCCTAATATTGCCTCTGGAAGGTAGCCCTGTTACTTTGGAGTCCCAAGGTAAGTAAATTGATTGCATATTTTTAAAATAATTTTCAGAGTATAATTTTTAAAAACATGCACTCAAAAATACCATTTTTAGCGATAAGGATTGAGAGGAGCTAGTGAAATGTATAGCTGACTTCTGGAAGAGACATTCGGTGAAGTAATGAGGCCTGAAACCTTCAAGGACTTTCAAGGATATTTTCCAAAGAAGTCTTCTTCCACTGGTGAATAGGAACCTCTGAATGCTAGCATCCATAAAAATAACTTTAGGCAAAAAAACTACTGATCTCTCTGTCTCTCTGTCTCTGTCTCTGTCTCTGTCTCTGTCTCTGTCTCTCTCTCTCTCTCTCTCTCTCTCTCTCTGTGTGTGTGTGTGTGTGTGTGTGTGTGTGTGTGTGTGTGTGTGTGTGTGTGTGTGTGTGTGTGTGTGTGTGTGTGTGTGTGTGTGTGTGTGTGTGTGTGTGTGTGTGTGAGAGAGAGAGAGAGAGAGAGAGAGAGAGAGAGAGAGAGAGAGAGCATGGCAGTACTAAAAACATTTTGGATGCCAACTATTGCAACTCCTAAGCAAGCCTCAAGTAATCCTAAGAAAAATAAGGGCTATTTCAGCATAGCGTCTGCGACCATCAGAAATGTTACCTTAATTTGGCATTAATGCCCAATAATCTCTTTTAGTATATGGCTTTTAAAACTGTTATTATTCAGCTTGATCTATGCCTATAATGGAGAAGAACAGAACTGTGGGTGTAATTAAAATAAGTCCCTGTAAAAGTGGAGTATGTACTATGTAGCTAATGTGCAAATGACTAAATAACTTAATTATGTGAAATGAAGTGCACTTATAACCACAGATGCTTAAACTGAATCATGATAATGTTCTCTATGTGAATGTTTTTTTTTAAAATCAGGACAAAGAAACACAAATGCTCATAAGTTATAAAAATAATGAGGAGATTTTCATTATGACTCAAAAAAACCTTTTTGAAAACCTGGAAAAGGATTTGATAGAAAATGTGATGTACTGCTATCCTCTACCATAAAAATGTGGTTAAAAGAAACTTAAATCCAAATACTAAGCACAGAGTTGTGCATATACATCAGTAAACTCAAAAGTCAGGATCTAAAGAGCTGCCTTGTGTGTGTGTGTTGTGTCATTATAGTCGTGACCGACCCTTTGTGACCCCATGTCCATGGAGTTTTCTTGGCAGGACTACTGGAGTGGTTTGCCAGTTCCTTCTCCAGGCGCCTACAGCACCTGGTATTCCCTGGTGGTCTCCCATCCAAGTACTAACCAGGGCTGACCCTGCTTAGCTTCCGAAATCAGGCGAGATCGGATGTGCTCAGGGCATCTAGGCCGCTGAGGTGTGTCTAAAGGACTGGGAATGCTTAAATGGACTTTTTTTTTAAGAGGGAGGGAGACAAACAAACAATTAAGCAGTTTAAACAGCTAAGCACCATACCATTAAAATTACTTTGGAAGTCCCTTGATTTCATGTGTTATAAGGGAAGGGGTACCGTTTTAAGAAACACAATTGCAAACTTTTTAGATAGGTAGAACTAGTTGTTTCATATTTTCGATTTCAGCCAGTTTTTCTAAGCCATGTGCTTAGGCTGAAAATGTTGTTCAGTATCAAGTGCTCATCCAAAAAAATGCAGAAGCAAAAATCTTGAGGAGGAATGAGTCAGCCGATACAAATTTTCTATTACTGCAAGGGTTTATAAGTGCTATATTTTCTCACATTTGCTCGGTATTCCATCAGTCTCACAAAACTGCAGACGTTATTCAGAGGGGCAGGAAGAAGCAAACAACTTTATCAGTTTACTGCTGAAGTTGGTGGAAAAATTCCCACTAACTTCATTATGACCCAGATTAGATTCTGACACTGAAAGGAAAAGAACCTAAAGTGCACTTGATTCAGAAACACAGGCTGTGACTTAACCATGTCCCATTTGACTGTCATGCTGAATATGAGAAGCTGTACAAATCACTTACAGACTTCCAAGTGTTCAACGGTTTATCCATATTCATTCTTCCTCTCTCTGCCACTGTGCCATCTCTGGAGGTGAATGTAGAATAACCATGTGCATGATGAGGAAATGAATAAGACAAATTTCTGAATGTGATTTTGAAGGAGGCTTCAAGCAAATGAGCAACCTTGAAATGCATACTTCTAATTTTTACAATGGAAGATAAAATGGCTGATGTCCTCCAAGTGGTAGGTTTAAAAAAAATTGTTTTGGTTTAAGAGAACCAGCAGCAACTGCTGCTTGGAACCAAGAATACTTCACACTGCCTTGTCAAGAATGAAGATCGCTCTGAATATTCTTCTTATCTTCTGCATGGCTTTACTTCCTGGTGGCAGAAGCAGCAATGAATGTGAGTGGCCTTCCATTTTCTACTTCATGATTATACATAGCTTCACCAGATAACGCTGGAGTTCTAGTCCTCTCTCAGTGCTTTTAAACGAGCCATAAAGACCTGGATATTAAGGCAGGCATTTCCTATGTGATCTCAGAGTCCCTCAATATACCCACTTTTCCGCCCAACATCTGATTGTAATGTTTTGAAATGGTAATTTGTATTTTAATGTAGTTATGTTTTTGTTTTTGCTTATTTTAATTGTCTTGTTGTTTGTTGTTATTATCACTGTAAACCATCCAGAGTGGCCTTGTTGCCAGTCAGATGGGTGGTATAAAGGTACAATAGATAAATAAATAAATAATCTACAGGAAGTTCCAACATGAATTTTCCTGCTCTCATGTTCTTCTGCCAAACCTCGATAAAATCCACCACTCTCTGATGAAGCTTTCTTCTGGTATGTCTAATAATTTGTGTTTTCTAAGAAGCAGGATTCAAAGACTAACAGGTAAGGCAGCTGTTTATGTCATAAGTTATAGTTCCCTTAAAAGTTTGAGTAGTATTCCAATGTTCTGAAAAATTAAGTAAAATTATGTTTCAGTGCTCACCTAATTATTATCTGAACAAGTGGGTTATGTGGAAGCCATGAAAATTACACAAGATAAAATTTGCCTGCCTTTAAAATAGTACAAGACTTCATGCAGTTTCAAAGAAAGTTAAATCCAAAGTAATACTCATAGAAATCAACTAATATAAGACCCTTCCTTTCATCCTTTCACCTCTTCTACCCCACCATTGGAAATCCCAGAGACAGCAGCAATATCTGCTTCAGAGAGCTTCCTACTGCCCCACAGTAGATGAAGAGGCATAAAGAGGTTCTGGGACATGGAAAGATCATGAAGGAATTGTCTTCAGAATGACGACATTGAATTAAGCCCACAATATCTCCCCAAATACACTATGTTTGATTTGTTAACTGTTCATAAGAACATAAGAAGAGCCTTGCTGGATCAGGCCAAAGGCCTACCTAGTCCAGCTTCCTATATCTCACAGGGGCCCCACCAAATGCATCTGGGAGCGCATGAAAATAGATATCTGTCTCCTGATACCACTCCTCTGCATCTGGCCCTTGCAGTACACCGGATTTAAGCCTGGAGGTTACACATCTCCATCATTGTTTTGCAACCTGTGATGGACTTTTCCTCCAGGAATCTGTCCAATCCCCTTTTGAAGGCATCCACGCCAGATGCCATCACCACCTCCTGTGGCAATGAGTTCCACAGCCACGCTGGGTAAAATAAAATATTTTCTTTTGTCTCTTCTCACTCTCCCAACCCTCAATTTCAGTGGATGTCCCATAGTTCTGGTATTTTGTAAGAGGGAGAAGAGTGTCCCTCTGTCCACTTTACTCATGCCCTGCATTAAATTGTACGTCTCAATCATATCCCCCCTCGGGCACCTTTTTGCAGGCAAAAGAGCCCCAAATGCTGTAGCCTTTCCACATAAGGGAGATCTTCTAGCCCAGTCCTCATTTTAGTTGCTCTCTTCTGGACCTTTTCCAGTTCCACTATATCTTTTTTGAGATGTGGTGAACAGATTTGTACACAATACTCCAGGTGCAGCCTTATTATCATTTTGTACAATGGTATTATAATGTTGGCTGTTTTATATTAATCCCCCTTTTTGATAATCCCTAGCATGGAATTGGCTTTCTTCACCATTGCCACACACTGGATAGACACCTTCATTGAACTGTCCACCAGCATACCAACATCTCTTTCATGATCTGTAATGGATAGCTCAGAACCCATGAGTTGATAGATAAAGTTTTGATTTTTTTTTGCCCCCCCCCCCAAATTTGCATTACTTTACATTTTCTGACATTGAAACATATATGCCATTTGGCAGCCCATTCCCCCAGTTTGGTGAGATCCTTCTGGAGCTCTTCACAATCTTCTCTGGTTTTTACCACACAGAAAAGTTTCATGTCATCTGCAAACTTGGCCACCTCAGTGCTTATCCCTGTCTCCAGGTCATTTATGAACAGATTGAAGAGCACCGGTCCCAGGACAGATCCCTGGGGCACACCGCTTTTCACCTCTCTCCATTGTGAACATTGCCCATTGACATTGCCCACTGAGGGACTGTGTCAAAAGCCATCTGAAAATTAAGATTGACAATAGTCACCGGTTCACCCAAATCCACATGCCTGTTGACCTTTTCAAAGGCAAGACTTACCCTTACAGAAGCCATGCTGATTTTCACTCAAGCAAGGCTCGTTCTTCTATGTGTTTTTAAGATTTTCTCTTGGATGAGGCTTTCACCATCTTCCCTGGGACAGACGTAAGGCTAACCAGCTTGTAGTTTCCCGGGACCCCCCTCCTTTTAAAAAAAAAATTGGTGTGACATCCACTATCCTCTAGTCCTCAGGCACTGTGACCATTTTAAGAGGCAAGTTGCATATTGCACATGTTCATATGATAATAGAGTAATATGTGGTACAGATGAATTATTTGAGATGTCTCAAATAGCTTGTTTGGAAAATTTAGAAATTAAAGGGAAGTACTCAATGCCTCAGTCTTCAGGCCTGATATTTTAAGTCTCTCACAGTTTAGCATTCTGCCATGTGAAACAGTGACAGCTCTGTAATCTAAGTAATTTTATCCTAACTCAAGATAGACCAATTTTAGGCTTGTTGTTGATTTCTTGGACCCCAAAATCCATAAACCAGACCTATGTGCAAAATGGTGGATGGTAGAGGAGCACTAATCCATAAGGAGAAACACATTAAACATATAATAGAACAATCTATTACCAGAACTATGCTCACAACACCTGCTTCTGTTTTAGTTTTGTTCTTTCTCTTCATTTTAGCAGGCTAACATCAGGTGGGAAGAAACCCTTACTACTGTGATTATTATTAGATAACAGGAAGTTGGAAACTCTGTATTTCCTGCAAATAACTGAGATCCTCCAATGGATCTTAGCTCTATTTTCTACAGACTCGTGTTCTAAATTCTTATCCATGGTATCTCTTCCCTATGTGAATGGAAATGCAAAAACAAGTATTTTTACTGCTCAAATACTTTGATACTCATCAAATCACAAGGGCTAAACCTTGGAAATGTAAGGAGTACCTACAGTAGATAACACATTAACAGAGAGTTTACTTAATAGTAATTACTAATTCTGCTATGCTAAGTTCCTAATTAGATGTCAGGCACATTTTCAAGAACTTGTACAGTTCAGTCATAGATGGGGCTACAAAGGATAGCGCTGCTATCTCGCATTGGCCAAACTGCTTAATCAAATCTTGACATGAGTATGAACCTGAAAGCACTGTCACCACTAAACTGCCACTAGCTCCAATTAGCTGATCCACTTTTAAGGGCAGATAAAAGAAATAAACTGGAATATATAGTAAATGAGGACATCAGGGTATAAACGAAACAGTGCCTACAAGTTAATGAGCTGGAGTGTAAATTTGATTCCTTGATTCTATGGTGTTGACAATGTATTTTATTTTTGGAACATAAATCTTCAATTAACATTAAAAATCAATTTTCTAAGTAAGAAACTCTTTCCAGATAGAGAAGGAAGAAACAAAGTGAAGAAAAAAATACCTATTTACAAATACAAGTGGGATCTTATTTTTCAAATTTATTTGAAATATTTTTATTATTTATTTTTAATATTTTGGCCTCGATAATAACAAATTATTCATAATGATAACTTGGACAAAATGTACAATATTTGACCAGGCCAGTATGAGATTAAATTGTGGTCTAGACAAAATAGATGTAGTGGTTTCAAGCCTTATGTTCAATCTAAAGTTTGTTTATGAGAAACTGAACATCATTTATTTTGATGAAACTTGCTTCCAGTTTTTCAGATGGCACAGGTGATCAGTTGTTTGTCTGTCTGTTTATTTTCTCTCATTTGCAAGCCTCCTTTCTCCCACTGAGGGGACCAGTGCTCACATTTAATCAATATTAAAACCACAATAAACTACAGATTAAAATGAATTAAACTACAATTAAAACTAAGAATCAATTAAGTGATTAAAACGCTTAAAATTTTAAAAACATTATTACTGTACTGCTGAATTCAGGGGTATGGAGCATGCCTTCCTGTTTTTACTAACAAAAGGTGCTATTGTAAAAGCTAAAATGTGATCAGCAGTGACCTTATAGAATTAATGGAATATAACAGGCAATCTATGGACAATATTTGACCAGTCATTTGACCATCATGCTAACATTTGGCTTCAGTTCAACAAAAGTTCGAATATGTGCACTTGAACACATGTGGACAGCTGAAACACAATTGGCTACTGGATGGGAAGGGGAGGAAAGAAAGGTGGCCTCTGAAGCTAGATTGACAGCTGTGCTCATGGTAGCAATGGACCAACTAAATCCACCCTGTTTCTTCTTTAATTCCAGATTCAGAGAGAAATCATATCTTTGTACTCTGCTGAAGGATAAAAGCCAACATGGGCGAAAGAAGTATGGAAAGTAGCACAAAGTTTTATTTATAAAAGCCATGGGCCTTACCCTACATGCTTGCAGCATGAAGATATTATCCCTTGTTTGCATAATTAAGAATATGTTGTTAAAAACCTCTAGATCAGATTCATGTGTCACAGCCAACTGGAAAGGGAGGAAGCAGCAACCATTGCTTGATAGAAAAGAGAGTTCTAAGTAATTTTTACTGTATATCTAGCTTACTGTGTGGTATCCACAAAGCATCACTGATGATTGTCTGTCTAATCATTGAAAGAATGAAAACAAATCTGCAGCCTTCCTAGACATCATACTCCTTTTTTTAGCAACATGCAGCATGCACATGGTGAGATGGGGTGATATAGTAAATGCTGGAGCATATATTTAAAACGTATCAGTTAATGATATTTAGAAATAAAGTGTAACAGCCAATACAAAGGCTCTCTGCTTGAGATCCTAGAGAGGAAAATCTGCACCTGTTTAAGACAATGATGACCTGGCTATAGGACTACAGACTAACTCATTACAAGGCAGCTTCATCTTAACATATCTTCTATCTTAGCAGCATTCAGGGCATTATAACATCAGTCTTGGACTGGCCTACATATGGCACTAGAAGCCAAGTGCAACATATTAAACAAGGTTGCTAGGAAGTCTGGTATGTCATTTGGAGTGATCCTCATATCTAAGTGGTATATGGATCTCAAGCAAACCTATTTTGTCCACAGCAGTCAACTATTAATTTGTCAATGTGGTAAAAGTGGCTTAAGAAGAAAGCCACTTCACGGTATTGGCAGATTAATTACTTCTTCGGCTCCATGGAGGAACTGAGGAAGTGGTTTTTTTAAAAAAAAAAAAAAAAAGAAATGTGTATTAGAGCAATGAATATCTGCTGCATCATTTCCAACACCTAAAAGACTTTAATGGAAAGCAAATCCGCATTAGGACAGTGAAGCAGGGCTGGCTGTCAATTTGTCTGCTGTCAAAATATATTTGCTTTACAAAACATGATCGCTTTACATTGATCTTTTAGATCTTTAAAGTGTGCAGCACACATTCGTAGCCCTAACACACACACACACACACACACACACACTCAGTTACTCCATGAAGCCGAATAATTAATTTGCCAATACTGTGAAGTGGCTTTCTTCTTAAACCACTTTACAATACTAGCAAATTGAAAGGAAGGCACACAATTACTTGTGCTGGAAATGGACCAAAACAGGCCAATCCTTCGCACACCAAAAAGTAGAAGCCCTTGTCAGGGCCAGATAGATACAGATTGAAACACTCTGGGGACAATTTGGTTTGCTCCAGCAGTTCCATTGTGTGAACACTGCCAAAAACTAGTGAACCAACCTGTCCCTGCAGCACTCTCAAGAGTGGGCTAAACCCCCATCTGATCACACCCATAGTTTACAGAAGAAAGTGTTAATTACTATTTCAAAATAAAATCTGTACCATCATGCACTTGTTCACATGGATATTTGCCTCACAGTACTAATTTTTTTCAACTGCATGTTCTCATTCTCTCCCCCTTTCTTTCATACATTATTTTTTCATACACTCACTTCTTATTTTATTGCTCAGTAATTTAGTGCAACTGGCATCTGAGTTTTTATAAAGGGAGGATATAGAAGCAAAGAAAACATGAACACAAAATTCTGTCACTATCCAAAAGTAATTCAATTATAGTGGTGCCTCTGATAACGAATTTAATTCATTCTCAGAGACAATTTGTTATCTGAAAAATTTGTTATCCAAAATGGTGGTCCCCCACTGAAATGAATGGGAAATCGATCAATCCATTCCAAAGGCCCAAGAAAAAGCCAAAAAAGCTGGGGGTGGGGTTCCAGACCTCTTTATAAAGTGCCATTTAAAGGCATGCAGTGCTGGAACACCCCCTCCAGAACACCTCCCCTGCAGTGCAATGCAAAGATGGACAAGAGAAACTAGCAAGACTTCCTCAGCCTGCTCCTACCCAAGGTGCAATGGGGAAAAATGCAAACAGACAAACACAAGGTGCAAGAGAAATCCAGCCTGTTCTTGCCTGCAGAGAAATGGAAAAGACTGCAAACATGGACAGAAGAAAGCAGCATGACTACCCCAGCCTTTTCCCACCAAAAATTCAAAGAAAAGCAGTGCAAAAATTAGTAAAAGCTAGCTCCCTACCTTTCCCAGTTCAAATGGTCCAAATCCCTCAGCAAAACATGTCCAGAATGTCTCAAAAAATGAAAAAAAATGCTATAACTCCTCCCACCCCTCCACAAACTACAGCGGGTGCAATACATCTGGAGTACACTTTTTTTGCAAGGCATTATGAAACATTTGTTATCCAAGGCAGCCCATAGGGAACATTTGTTATCAGAGGCAGCCCTATACACAGAAATTTCCATTTGTTGTCCAAAAAAATTGGTTATCAGAGGCATTCTTTATCCAAGGTATTACTGTACTATATTTTCTTGCCCACTAGTGTATTCGTTTCCTTAAGAGTCCTATACCAGTATATACGCTTCTCAAGGATATATTATCCATTTATTTAGAACTATCAAGAATATTTGTGGTCTATCCTTCATTACAGGTTCTAGAGAACCTCAGAATCCATCCTTCATCTATCAAGGAACTATGGAGCTGATTCAACTCGTTTCCCTACACTTCCTTTCCTTCCTCTTTTCTTTGCTAGGAAATAACAAATCTAATAAAGGTCACCTTAAGACATTTCACTGCCTAAGACAGAATAACTAACGACGACCCCATATCTTCCCAACTAAGATGAGGTGCATATGCCAACCAGTTTATGTCCAACCATATTACTATTCCATTAGGCAAAAAAAATCTTACAAGCATCAATTCCCATGAATGGCAAAAATATATACAAGGAAATAAATTGCCAACAAATCACTACCTTTTCATGACATTCGTAATCTCATGCCTGAGGCAGCTGCCTCTACCTAGAACTAGATCTGAATCTAGCTGAACTCTAAAAAATTGCTACAGACTTTGCCAACTCCTTATTACCGATTTCAGTAATTACTTCAGCTGGAGCTAAGAGGAAGTGAGAAAACTAATTTGCATATAAAATAGTCAATGTCAAAAGCTGAAGAATAAAACACAGTATTTGGTAAAAATCCTGAAAAAATCAGACTCAATGTCCCCCTACTCACAGAATTGAAATTATTTTAATTTAAATCCTAAACCCTTCTGCAAACTATGTCACACACATCCCGAAATTCACTGAATGCAGAATGCTCAGTGTTCTCTTTGTGGAGCATTCAAATTCAGCACATTCAAGACATCAATGAATTTATTATCTCAACCTTTTTTTAAAAAAAAGTGCACTGCTTTGAAAGTATTCCACTCTTAAGGACAGCTTAATGTCAGGTAAATAGAAATAAAACATAGCTGAATATTTTTATTTATGGAACATGCTTCCAGATGGTTTTTATACTGAACATTACATTTTGCTCCTTCATATTATCCGGGTGGGGCTATCATTTTTGTGATAACTATGCAAGCGGCTTACATTTTATATTAAAGACTAAGATTTGTTTTAGTTTGAGCCTTTATGGATCAAAATCAATTTCCTCAGACACATCTTTAGAAACTGATACGGATGTGCATTATTGGATTTGAACAGGCAAGAACAGGGTACAGTTAAACTCTTGAAATTGGAGCTGGGTCAGGGTATCTGAATTTAGTGATGATGTTCTGGGGTCAATATGTGTGGCCTCTTGGGACTTTTATTCCGATTGTAAGCTGTGTGCTGTATCAGTACAGCTGAATGACTCTTCAAATCACTCCATTTGTAAACCCAGGTGCTCTGCTCCCTGGGCAGAAACAGGGACAGCAGAATTGAGACAGAGGTCTGGAGGAGTGATGAGATGGCAATACATCGAAATGATGTTACATAACAATCCCCCTTTAAAAGAAAGACGTCCTCCCTGCTCCACAAAGAAATTAGACAGGTTGCAAAATTACCTTGCCAGAGAGTGGAGGAGGGAGTTATAGTAGCCTTAAGACAATCCCACAGCTTATAGTTTGTGTGAGAAACATACAAAAAGCATGAGAAGGAAGTGCCACACACAGAAACAGCCTTCACTTCAGCCTCTAACTGCTGAGATGTTTCCTGACCTCATGGCCCTACCTAGCCTGCTTGTTTGCATCCTGGCCTCATTCTCCACCTTTCATCTGCTGGAAACCTAGAGAGAGAGAGAACGCACTTGACACAATTGTTAAAAATGTATATCGAAGTGGCATAGCGGTAGATTGCTTTTTAAGTCACTTAAGTAGTTTCTTTGTTTAATTGTTCTTGTGCATTTGTTTGATTCGACTATCTGTTTCATTTTATATTGTTGTAAACCGCCCGGAGTTCCTCTGGGAAGACGGGCGGTATATAAGCTCTAAAATGAATAAATGAATAATTAATTAGATAGATAAATAAATAAATAAATAAATAAATAAATAAATAAATAAATAAATAAATAAATAAATAAATAAATAGGCAAGGAACAAGAAGATAAACCACCAGTGAGGCAACTGGCAGCACCTTCCAGTGCTTAAGTGATACAGTCATAAAACAGAAACAGATGATGGGGCAGTACGAATTTGGACTGCAGGGTATCCAGCAAATGGAGTCCTATCATACCATACTTGAAAACCCCATACAAACAATTCACTGTCCCACATGTGTTTGCACATCCTAAAGCAACTGAAAATAAATCACATTCGCAATTGAGTTATGCTTGCTTTTGACTGTTTCAAAGAGCTCACTTTCCACACACACAAAAAATGTGCACTTATTTGTATGTCATGCAAATTGATTATTTTAAAATTGATTTCACGTGTGCAAACCACTAAACCCTCACTTTCAAAAGGCGTACAACCAGCCTTATCCCACACTTACAATTCTTATTCCTACATGCTTCATTTATACTTTTTGTCATTCTAAATTATTTTAAAAATCCATACTTTCTACAAGTTTTCACTGTAGATGTACTTAGCGTAATGCATTGGAAAGGGTAAAAGGGGCAGCTGACTTCAGGCATCATGTTTGGGGAGAGGTTTGGGAAGGGTCTCCCTGCTTGTTGTTGTTCAGTCGTTCAGTTGTATCTGACTCTTCGTGACCCCATGGACCAGAGCTCGCCAGGCTTTCCTATCTTCCACTGCCTCCCGGAGTTTGGTCAAATCCATATTGGTTGCATCGATGACACCGTCCAACCATCTCTTTCTCTGCCGTCCTCTTTTCCTTTTGCCTTCTTTTTCCTTTCAGGGACTTTTCCAGGCCTTCAATCTTTCCCAGTTTGGTGAAATCCATGTTGATTGCATTTCCAACCATCTCATTCTCTAACGTCCCATTTTCCTTTTGTCCTTTCTCAGGGATTTTTCAAAGGACCCCTCATGAGGTGGCCAAAGTACTGGAGCCTCAGCTTCAAAATCTGACCTTCCAGTGAACATTGAGGGTTGATTTCTTTCAGGATGGATAGGTTTCATCTCCTTGCAGTCCAGGGGACTCTCAAGACTCTCCTCCAGCACCACTCAAAAGCATCGATTCTGCTCAATCAGCCTTTTATAGTCCAGCTCTCATCAATTCTGTAGCTTTGACTATCCTGACCTTAGTTGGCAAAGTGATGCCTTCTTTAGGATGCTATTCTGTGGCAGCTCCCTGCTAGTGGCTGGTAAAAAGCTTGAAGAAAATGATTCCCTGTTGGAGGGAATGGAGCACAGGCATAACTTGTATCTGGCCACAAGGCTACGGGCTGGGAAATTTTGCTATTTTTGAGAATAAAGCAGCAACTCCCTTGAAGGCAATGAAATGTGTTACCTTTCCGATCAAAGCAAGACACAAGTCCTTAGTTTAATTAATTGTAGTTTACCTTACCCAGGGAGGGGGGAGGATGAGTAATCAAGTAGATAACATGCCTAAACGGTGACTATTAGTAGCATCATTGTAATCATGATTATTATTACTTGGGAATAAAGCACAACAAGTAGGAGTATCATCCTATCAGGCAATCACCTCACCTCCACTCATTAAAGGTTAATATTTAAAATGTGAAGTGGAATTTATGGCATAACATGTGTTATTTGAAACTGACAATGAGAAAGAAGAGAGCTGAATGGTGGACTTGAGCCCCTTGCAGCATTAGTAAATCCTGAACTACATATATGGACCAAGCTGCACCGGTATCCATTGCCTGGATCTCGCATGGGCAGTGTTACACTTTCAGTAGGCTACCGCCTTATTCAGCTCTGAATCATGTGTTGGAAAAGCCTTTAAAACGGGTGTGCTAATATAATATAATATAATATAATATAATATAATATAATATAATATAATATAATATAATATAATACAGGGTGTTGCAAATTGTCCGGAGTGGGCTAATTATGCAGTGAATTTATTTTTGAGTGTTATATGTTATAAGATGTGAGGGTTTGCTCTTGTTTGCCCCGTGAAACACAAAGCTTTCTTTGCATTTGTCAAAAACTATCCCCCACCAAATAATAATAATAATAATAATAATAATAATAATAATAATAATAATAATAATAATAATAATAATAATAATAATAATAATAATAATAATAATAAAGGCAAGCATATTTGGAGATATTCTGGATATATTTTAATCTTTTTAATATTAATATTTCATCCATTTTCTATTATGAAAGCAAAAGCTTTTGTTTCATAAAAGCTCTGCCAAATTACAAACTTTTAAATATAAAGAGTAACAGTGGGATCAGTAGGAGATTCTGAAGTTTAGAAGCAACAGCAGGTGCTCTAACAATGCAAGGACATAATTCAATCAAGCTTTTGGCTGATGTTATAAAGTGCAAAACGACTCAAATTGTTTATGAACAGCACCAGAACCCCCAAGATTAAATTACGGCCTTGATATTTGATCAGGAGTGGTGCTTTGTGTTTTTTAATTTAAAAAGTTAAAAAACTTTTAAAAAGTTTTTAAGTTACTTATCTTCTCGGTCAACTGAATTTAAAAGGTGCTGTTAGAAAAGAATCTGAAATACATGCTCTGGTAAGTAGGTAACTTCCAATTTTACTTCTACTGTATAGTTTTTTAGGGACACTTTAGTCATATCGCTCCTGTAGATGTCTGGCCAACAGCTGACCACAAAGTTAAAGGACAAGCTTCAGTTCCTCCTAATTACTCAGTGCTCCTTCTCAAGCACACTCAATCTGAGGTATGCATAGCCATTAGATATAGCAGTTATCCTGAAAGAAATCAACCCTGGACGTTCACTGGAAGGACAAATTTTGAAGCAGAGGCTCCAATACTTTGGCCACCTCATGAGGAGAGAGGCTCCTTTGAAAAATCCCTGATGTTCGGAAAGATTCAAGGCAAAAGGAAAATGGGACGTTAGAGAATGAGATGGTTGGATGGCGTTATCAATGCAATCAACATGGATTTCACCAAACTCCAGGGCGGAAGTGGAAGACAGGAGGGCCTGGCGTGCTCTGGTCCATGGGGTGACGAAGAGTTGGACATGACTGAACAACTGAACAACAACATAGTAGTATGGCTTAGGCCCAGTTAAGTCAGTGACATATTGTGATCCATACACATCATAATATATGTACAATAATGTGCTTAAAATGGAAATGAAAATTAAGAGATTCTGTTTGCATTTAATTCACTCAAGATATTTGTGTGTATTTGATTCAATGTCTTTTTCAATTGTATACTCTTCCTTGGATGTCTAGAAGGTTCACTTAGGAACCGCACATTTTCAATGAGGGGGTAATATCCGGCATATTACTTGTTCTAGATTGATATTCAACCCTTCCAATTCAAAATGACAGACTTTTTTCCCATTTTGTTTGTCCCAATGACTTGTACCCCATTTCCTACGCATTCACTAGGCATTGTTCGTAATGACTTTATTGGAACCATCATGCACGCTTTGTATATTATGTTTAATAAAGCTGTGTGGCTGAGTATAGTGGCCAAAGCTCCTCCATAAGAACATAAGAACATAAGAAGAGCCATGCTGGATCAGGCCAAAGGCCTATCTAGTCCAGCTTCCTGTATCTCACAGTGGCCCCAACCAGATGCGTTTGGGAGTGCATGAGACTAGATATCTGTCTCCTGCAACCACTCCCCTGCATCTGGCCCTTGAAGTACCCTGGTTTTAAGCCTGGAGATTACACATCTTCATCATGGTTTGTAACCTGTGATGGACTTCTCCTCCAGGAATCTGCCCTATCCCCTTTTGAAGACATCCAGGCCAGATGCCATCACCACATCCTGTGGCAGGGAGTTCCACAGACTAACAACGCGCTGGGTGAAAAAATATTTTCTTTCGTCTGTTCTTACTCTCCCAGCCCTCAATTTGAGTGTATGTCCCCTCATCCTCTCCCACAGTATACTAGCTTCAGCAGGAAGATCTAGCCTCCAAAATAAATAATAGTGAAAAGTGTTCCACCTTCTAAAAGAATCAGGACATGTGAGCATCCTGTAATTTGACAGATCACAAAATCAAGCCTTGGGGTAATGACCCAAAAGAGGCCAGCATCTTGATCAACACTTTATAAGGGGTACAGGATTTATAAGTAAGCACAATTTGAGCACCCATCTCCGTAGCTCAAATTATTGTATTACACAGTTAATGGGCATAAAGGCCATATCTAGAATTTAAAAGAGTGCAACAAATAAAATATTTCAATGCTCTGTTCCAAATATAAAATTGATTGATTGATCGAACAAACTTATACCCCATCCCTCTAGTGACAAGATACTACTCTGGGCAGCTACAGAGGAAATAAAACACAAATACACAGAAACAAAATTAAAAACAATAAATATAAAGAAGATAAAACCCAACCCAAACCCCATTATCTAAAAGACATGACATAACTCTCAGGATGGCGGAAATAAAAGAAACCAATTAAACACTTAAACAGTAAACAATCAGCACAGAACCATACAACAATTTATGAATTTTAATGACACGGATTTCCAAAGGAGTATGTTAAACCAAACTAAAATCAGCAAATTTAGGTTATGTGTAGGGCTGCATAGTTCAGAAACAGAAACACACTTTATATGCTTATGTGGGGGTGACAGAACTGAGTCTTTGTTTCTAAAAAAGAGAATGAGAATGCATAGCTTTAAGCTGGTAGATCTTAGTACAGATTGTCTGATCAACAATGTATCACCTTTTTTGAAAAGGTTTTGAAAAATTAGCTGGATTCCTCTCAGTTTACGTGATTGTGCAAAGGCAACTGAACAAACCATGCATATGATTTTCCCAACTATCTATCACATGCCAAGTCTGCCTTTGGTTGCACAACTGGATATGTGACTAGTTGCCCAAAAAATGGCCCAGAAAATGTGAAAAGTTATTCCATAAATGTCCTTCCTTGTGCAGAAAACTTCAATTAAATTTTGGATTTTGTCACAACATAACCATAGATGCTGACATATGTAATTATTGTGCTTATTTCTATAATACTTGGTGTCATCTTATAAAGCAAAGCATGCCATTTATATATCGTCCCATATCACTTAAATCACTCTTTCAGTGTCTTACAATTTGTTTATGCAGACTGCAGACTGCTCCCACCCCCCAGTGAGCTGGATACTTAATTTATCAAACTTGGAAGGAGTCAACCATAATCCAACAACCTGAGACCAGAATTAAATTCAGGCTGTGAGTAGAGCAGGGGTGCCCAAACTTTTTTTAAGGAGGGCCAGATTTGGTGGCTGAGAATGTGTCAGGGGCCGGTTGCTCCCCGACCCTGCCACCCCACTGCAAGCCCCACCCACTGACCCATAAGCCCCACCCACTGACCCCTTGCAACCCCATCTGCAGGAAGGAAGGCGGGGACCAAGGGAGGGACGGAGGGAGGTGGAAACCAAGAGAGGAAGGAAGGAAGGTTTGGGTACAAGGAAGGGAGGGAGGGAAGGAGGGAGGTGGGGACCAAGGGAGGAAGGAAGGAAGGAAGGTGGGGACCAAGGGAGGGAGGAAAGAAGGAAGGTGAGGACCAAGGGAGGGAGGAAAGAAGGAAGGTGGGGACCAAAGGAAGCACAATGTTCCCAGCTATGCCGGTGGTGGCGGCCCGCGCGCGCGCTGCCCTGTGCCCCCACGCTGAGCGTCACAAGATTCCCAGCGGTGCAGGTGGTGGTGGCCCGCCCAGCCCCTCAAGCTTCCCAGCGGTGTCAGTGTTGACGGAAGATTTAAAAAAAAAAAAACATGTGGCGAAGGAGGGGAAGGGCGGGCCGGCCAGCCGCGGGCCACTCAGAATGGCCTGACGGGCCGGATTTGCCCCCCGGGCCGGACTTTGGGCAGGCCTGGAGTAGAGTCTTGGCTGCAGTACTGCAATATAATCACTGTGCCACAAAACTCATTTAAAAAGCTTAGTTAACCCAACTAAACATAGTGTACTCTGGCCCTTCCTTCCACAGAACTATCCAGCAAGTGTACAGATTAATCTGAAGTGGATGGACTAAAACACAAGAAGCCTTTTAAGTTGTGTGACTGCATTAATTAGGACTTCATACCTTCAGCCAATAGCAACCAAGTTGTTATTAAGTTACATTTAAATACTACCTTTGCAGATTTCTTCCTACCACTATACAGTGTACTGGATCCCAATGAGATCACCAGGTGAAAAAAGATCCTACAAATGCACCTAGGGATTATACACCCAATATAGTACGTTTGACACTTCCTGTTTTCAACAGAGCACTTCTATTTGCATGGAAGACAGTACAATAGAAATAAGTTACCAAATGGTCATGGTCCCTAAACATCCTCATCCTCTTTCATACAAAGATATAAGTCTAATATTTTGTTAGCTCATAGGTAGGATGATTGTTGACTATCTGAAGCCTCGTTTCTAACAACCAAGAGACTAGCTGTAAATAAAAAGCAAAACATCTACTTCCTTTGGAGTACATAGAGATTAAAGATGTTCAAAGATTTTTGATAGCAAACCAAAACATCTGCTTATTCATGGAGAAGTTACATCAAGATTTTTAAACCTAACATTTACTTCTTTGTCTCGCAGCCTGCTTATGTGACATAGCTTCATCCAGTTCATAATTATTCTATACATTATACTACAGCAAGTAAAGCATTTTTCATGTGCTCCTGTCCCATTTACAGAAGAAATTGTGAAACAGGGGTGAGATATGTATCAGCAAGTCTACAAAGTTCAAGAAAGCATACTGTAAAGCAGTGATGCCCAGCAGCAAAGTATACAACAATGGACATTTGTATTAAGCAATTCTGAACATATTTACAGTGGTACCTTGTATAAAGGAATTAATTTGTTCCAAATGAAATTATGTTAAGCAACATTTCCTTTATACAAATTTCCCATAGGAATGCATTGAAAACAGAGTAATCCCTAAACGCAACCATTTTTATTTTGTACGGATTTGCCCCATAGGCAATTCTGTTAAGCAAATTTTCCCTATCTCTGGAATACTTTATGTTGTACAAATTTTATGTTATACAAACTGTTTGTTATATAAGGGTCCACTGTAGTTGCTTTTGAATATGCATGCAATGTATTTTTAAATTCTTCCAGTTCTCCCCACTAAGAACAGCTTCACAAATGACGAATTTCTTACACAGATCATCACTCCATACATGTCTGCATTATCAGTTGTGGCAACACATACCTATATTAGCATATGTAGAAGTGATCACCATGCAAAAATATATCACTGATGAAAATGACTAATTTGTCAAAGATTGGCAAATAACTATTTCCAAAGTATCTAACCTAAAAGATATTCCATGCATCACAGCTTGCATTTCTTCACAACTTTAGTTTATCTGATACACCTCTTAATATGTCCACTGCTCATTAACAAATGTTTACTCAAGAACAGTTTAGTAAACAATATTTAAAATTCAGACCACTGCAAGCATACACACTGTTCCTGATTAAGCAATTGCAGATTTGTTATCTTGCCTTCTGGGAATGGATCTAAATAGCATCATAATATCAAACACAGAAAACCACAGGCCTGAGGCCACCAGGACTGTGCTTCTTTGTAGGCACTGTTAAGCCAGAAACTTCCTGATATAAAATGCAGTTTATCATCAGGAGTAAATGTTTGATCTGCAATGCTTACAAAATGACTGTGTTTATAATAACAGATTAAAGATTAAGCCTGCAACAAAACTGTTTATGAAACTCTTTACTTCTTTGTGATTTTGTGCATGTAAGACTGAATCGAGTAATTAACAGCACTAACTTTCATTTCTTCATTCTATAATATACAATACATCTATTATCTCATTGATTATCTAATTATTAGGGTAAAAACAATTTGCTGATTTTTTTCATATGTTAAAAGAGTTTCATTCAGAACTGTCACAAGACCGAATTCATGTATGTGTATCCATCCATCTATCTACTTTGGAATCAACCATATTATCTACATTCATCCCCCTTTGTTCCACAATTTCTTCTGTAAATGGTACAGCAGCAGATGAACAGCCATCTAAAGAGCAAAATATACTTAATGGATGGAGCAGCAAACGAAACAACTAAACATGCAAAATCCAATGCAAAGAGGCCTAAGAAGCTTTAGCAATACTTCAGGCAAAATTTATGAACCTACAGCACATGGATGTACAGGGTGCATCTTCAAATTTCAGCCTCACCAGGATATCTGCTGCTCTTGACATGTGGGCCAAGTGGGCAGAGAGGAAGGGTAGAACAATGTTGTGAATATATATTTTAAAAAGTACATTACAAAAAGATGTAAATGGTTGTTTATTCATCCATGAATACAAAATATATGCTTCTCTATATGTGTGACACAATGCCATTTAAAACTGAAGCAGTAAGATTTTATCCACATTTAGTTATGTAAGACAGAGTAGACTTAAATACAAGTTGTTCCGTTTAACTGAATGATGGAATTGGATTTTGAGCCCATGGACTTCTTCATGTATAATACCTTTAGTGGTTTGAGTGTAACATTTGAATCCATTAACTGCTCATTTGTCTTTCTAGATTTGAAAAAGCCAAACACATGCTTGCCAAAATAATTTAACATGCCATAAAAATGCCTTTCCTTCCCCCCCAAAAAACAGGGATTTGACCTCCATGTTTTGAGTAGTGTATACAAACATTTCATCCCGATAAGCCCAATGTACACATTGCACAATAAATATTTTTAAAACAACGTGAAAAATTTCTGCATTTGGCTTTTTTTCTACATTTACCTCACGGGAAACTGATTTCATAATAAATATCTGATAACCAACAGACTCTGCAGTACTTTAACCTTACAGAATCCTTTTGAAACAATGAAGCCATGATTAATATCACATGATCAATTTAGGGCACAATCCTCAAACATTTTAATCCAGAATAGATCCTACTGAGGTCAATATAAATGTTTCAGTATAACAGTCTGTAAGATCTAAAGAGCTATTTCATATAGTGAAATAATGCGCGAGACCCTAAAATACTATATATAGCCAGGGAGTACTATTAATCACTACATTAAATACAACAAAATTTACCAATGTAACCTGCATTGCACGTCTTGACATCTTGATTTATGGTACAATCAATTGCATTTTCATTAAACATTCTATAATTTATTACTACTATATATTCTCATTAAAAGTCTTACAATTGGTTTGTGCAATCTGATTAAAAGTACAACTACATATTTGTTTTAAGAAGAGAGAGAACATACCTAATTCCTAATTTGTTCCTTGTAATGTCCCTTACCCAGAAAATAAATACTTAAAAAAAAAAGAAGAGAGATTTCATAAAAAAACCTTAAGTATTTCTCTTGTAAAAGTTTAAATTTTTACTATCGTAATTATTTGTCAAAATGCAGTCACAATAAAAAAATATTTCTTTCATAGCTTCAGATATGCTACAATTATTTAAAACAACTGATAATCTTGTAGAATGTTGCATATAGTTTAGTATCTTGCCCATGTATTATGATTTGGCCTTCTTATACTAACTTATAACTGACTGATGTAGGATAATGTTCCATTTTGTGATAATACAAAAACGTACCTGAACATACTTGTAAGAGAAAAACAGTTAAAAATACTTAAATCATAACTACGATGGAAGAAATGGCAATAATAAAAAATAACTGTTCTTCTGTGGGTAATCCATACTGATTTGTGAGTGATAAAACAAAGAGTTTATATAAGCAGTAGTACTGTTTGGCACAATACCACATTTAAGCAGCTGAATATCATGTATCGAGATACTGTAATAAACATGTTCTGACATGCACATAGAATGCACGTCCATCCGTAATTTATCAAAAATTCTGTTTTCATTGATTAACTAGAATTAGTTAGGACTCAGTTTAGAGCATTTAATCTCTAATCTTATATGCACTTAACTGAAAGTAAACCCCAGTGAACCTGAGGATGACTTCCAAGTATATAGCTATGATTGTGTTGATAATGTTTTAACATCTCCCTTCCTTCCTACTGGAAAAATCTACCACATGCATCTCTATAACAAAATGTAATGTCTCCAATTGAAAAAAAATCATTTTGATAAACTAGTCAAGGTTGTTTCATTCTAGGCCACAATTTGCTGACAACATAGTGCAGTGTTGGTGAACCTATGGCACAGGTGCCAAAGGGGGCACTCATAGCCCTTTCTGTGGGCACCCGACGTCCCTTCACAGCCACCTGTGCCAGGTTACATTGGTGTATTGGCACTTTGCGAAAAAATAGTGGGTTTTGAATCACAGTTTGGGCACTCGGTCTCTCAAAGGTTCGCCATCACTGACATAGTGTTTACAGCAAAATATAAAATAATTATTTCACCTAATTATACATACAAATATATCCATCCACACACTAAAGCTGCTGAGAAACACTTTCCAGCTGATAAGATTTATAAGTACAGTAAAACTTACCTGTTCTTTGATACAATAAGCCAATCAATGTCTAACATAACTGAATTGTTCTTAGTTTCATTAAATGGGACACATTACATTGGGAACAAGCAATGTACAAATCTTTTCTCTTATCCTCAGTTTTCATGTAAGAAGAATATTTTTGTGTGGCATGCAGATTGATGCTCTACAATCCACACAAATGATGAGAATATGTGATACCTGTGCTAGGCCTAAGATTTTCTCTTTAAGAGAGGTTCTCTCTGTGTATCACAGCTGTCCTACCTACCAGCCTTAAAGCAGTGAATGGCATTTTATGCCTCTCCGACTGTATCTAAAATGTGATCAAAGATGATTCAGCTGACAAAGCTGGGAGACAAGACAAACTGCAAAGGATGAAGGTGCAATTAATGCTGGGCTCAGAGTGTAGTCCTATCCCAAAGATCCTCGTATTAATCAAAAGAAGCTGGGCATACATACGTCCACCTCCTCTTTCCCAACTGAAATGACCACAAGTCAGGAAGCAACTTTATATGTGGGAAGGAGTTGTGACAAAATCCACCCATTTTCTGGAAAGTGTTAAGACATTCTTAGAGAATGTCCAACTGGACATTTTGAAAAACTGTATCTATAAGAATCTCTACACTTATCATCCATTCATCAATCTCACACAATGTTCAACTGAAACATATTTAGTTCGTTTTGTGTTGAAGCACGCATATGTGGAAGTAGAAGTGCAATAATCTAAAACTGAGAAGAGAAGAATATCCCTTTTTTTAAAAAATCCTAAATACTACAGATGGGGCTATGGCCTTGTACGTCAGGTAAGTGGTTTGTATCTTACCAGAAATTTTAAAAGACTGGTTAATTTTTTCACAGTTTCTAGTAAATGTTGCAGAAGAAGCTGAGACCAGCACCACTGAGGAAGAAAAATTAAAGCCATATCCTCTATGTTCAGGCTGAGTCTGGAGAGGTTTCCTTAAATATAATTTATGTTCTTGCCAATTCTCCCTGTTAAGGTCATAAGGCCTCTGAACCATCATGGCTGGATTGTTTTAGTGCTCTCTGCTGAACACCTGCAAACATCAAACAAAAACTGCTGGTCCTTTACAGCGTTGACAAAAGCCTTTCATGTGAAAAAATGCACCCTGGGAATGTCAGGCCTGTGGCTCAGGTTACATTCCTTTCTCCTTTGCAGCCTCACAATTTCTAGATGTAGTAAGAGGACAATGTTTGTAAAATTAAAGATTAAAGGAAATACTGGGCCACTTTCTTTTCATTCGCACATTACAAATCACTCTAAATCATCGTCTATTAAACGAGCATATTAAAATAAACAGGCATGCACACAATTTATGTTATTTGGCTTTTTTGTTGGTTGGTTGGCTTTATAATGAAAAAAATTACCTCCAACACACTGGACAATCCTAACATTTCTACTAAATGGGCACCAATTTTAAATGAGATTTGAACAAATGCGTAGATCTGTCCCACCAGAGACACCAAGCGAGCCCTGAATCTCAACTTAATGAATATAATTTAAAACCATAGCTGTCAACAGAGAAAGCTAGAACAAGTAGTAGTGAAAAACTTTCTCAAGGTGCAAACCTTTTTATTAAATTAACTTTATACTATTTCCAAGCACTTTATAACTCATCACCTGTTTCTCAGTTATTCTTCAGAACAATGCCAAATACCAAGTATTCTACACATCTTATATGCCAGAAAAAAACATTAAAATCAAGTAGCAATTATACAAGTATACCTTCCGGTCCACAAGTTTAAGAATTTAGAACCATTTTTATAACATACTGGATTATACCCTCTTCTCCAAGTACTGCATATACCATTTTAAAAGGTTATCACCTATTGACCAGAAGTTTGCTACCTACATAATATATGAACACTATTTAGCCACAGAAATGTCTATTTAGCATTGTTATCTATCCCAAGCGTTATATTTAACTAAGTAGGATAGAATACCAGGGATTTTCTCCTTATCTCACTCTTTTGCAGGGATGCGAGTAATGCTTTGTTTGTATGCCTCATTTAGTATAAAACCAGTGGTGAACTCACTGACAAATAGGTGTACTCAGGACTGTGACCTTAGGATGCCTTATAAAAAGAGGCATTGTTTCAAGATCTCCACAGCTTAATTTTACTGCTCAGCCTCAAGGGTTGTACTGTTTTCTTTTTCATTTCCAATTATTTGCATGTTAGGTTTACACACCAATGCAAGATTTTTTTATTGGTCGTGCTATGATAAATTGTTCAGTGTCCCCCTCTTGATTTTCAGGATTGTTTCTTAATCCATTTTAAACTGTTGGTGAACAGTTTCCCTATTAAACTGTGTGAGGAATATCGCTTAGCAAAACATCATGCTAATATTTATTAAAATAACAGTCAGTAGCAATACATATTCTTTGTAACCTACAAATGTACTTCACATTTTGCTTCTATAGTGAAAAACCACCGAAGACTATATTTCCTTTTTAAAAAGTTACTACTGTATAATCAAAGTATTATAAAATCTGATAAACTCACAGATAAGCTTTTGTAAGTAAGTTTACATCCAAGATATACATTCAAGGAACTGTTTAGAAATCAAAGTACAAGATGCCTTCCAATGAAATACGATGGTACTGAAAGCACCATTTTCTGTTAAAACTCAGAACATAATCAAATCTGTGGTACATTAGTAGACACAAACTAACTTTGGTTCAGTTTTCAGTACATTGTCCTCTCAAGTGACACTATAAAACATTAAATGGCAGAAAATGTATACTGAAAATTTCATATATTATTTTACTGTCTTGGCTCCATTAAAGCCAAGGAGAATTTTGCTACAGACTGATAAGAGTCAGACAGCATAGTCATTAGTACTGAACTTGTAAAGGCTTGTCAAAATTTAACATCTGGTTCAGAGATGCTCTTCGTATAGAACTTTGGACAGGGAACATTTGTGTATCATTGCCAAAAGGCTGAAAACACTGTGGCTGTTTATTTGTAGCTATATCTGACTCACATCTAAACTACATTAAAAATATTTGAAGCAATATGAAATGAAATTATCAGGGAGGTGAGAATCAAATATATATTTCACTAGCCTAAATAGAAAATGAATCATTCTCAAGATATAAACATATTTTGTGCTTTGTATTGAAATATTATAATCAGGAATTCCTACATGAATAACCAAAGTGCTTTTTGGTCACAGAGGAAATTTGTATTTTTGCTAAATACAAAGCATGATTTTCATATTTTAGAAAACAAATAAACATTTACATTCATGTCAATAGATTCTATTTTCATACATAAGATAAGAAAAATATTGGGAGGTGACAGCAACATCAACTTTGGTGGTTTACAATTACCACCTAAAATATCTACAAGATCCCAAAGAAGTAAATACAAATTCCAAGAACAGGAATGAGTTTTTTTAAAAGGCTGAATATTGAATCAAAGCTCAAAAGAAGAACATTCCTCCTTATAGGCAAAGAAAACTACTACTACCAGAAACTGGTTGGTTACCGTTTCTCACGTAACAAAAGGGTAAATATGTTTTAGAATTTTTACATCTCCAAACATGGTCATAGAATTAAGTCCCGTAAAATAAGCAGTCACTTAATATATTTTTTTCTAAGATATGTATTATATTAACCTTGAAACAATACAATCAAACAGAATCTTTCAATTGAAACCTTAATGGAAGTCCTCACTCCAAGACTGAGTAATGCCACCAACACAGATACAGACACACAGCAAATGCTGGTGTCAAATACCTAAGGACACTTTACTGTATGCCAAACAGAAACTGTACATACTTGAGCCAGTAAAATGTCCACTTGCCAAAGAAGTTGGTCCATTTTTCCCACTGCTCACAGGAGGTGAAAACATCTAAAAGAAAACAAAGAGACATTATTGTTGGTACACAGGATTATTTTCTGTGTTCACTAATAGCTCAAATTTCACCCAACTTCATAGAAAAGCTACAATAATGACTTATCAAATAAATACATAATATTTTTCTGTCTCAGCTTCTACAGTGATTTTCACAATCTATCTCCCATCTTTTTAATGCTCATTTTACTTATCCCCCAACCTCATAAGATTTGTGAGTGGGGGAGGGACCTCAGTATTCTAGCCACAATATCAGGCAAGAAAAAAAATTATCCCTGAGAAGCACTTAGTTTGACAAAGGTGAAGAAAAAAAGTTTGTGACTGAAACCTTGGTCATAAACGTAGCTATATCCATTTCCATCCTGTTTTAGGATTTGTCTGTCATAGGTGAACCCAAATAATATTAATGCAAAGTTCCACCTGCCCTAAATTTTCATCTCGGCTCCTAATGTGAGAGCAATTTGAAGCAAGGCACGTACCCTCTCCCCCACCACCACCACCACCACTCACTCTCTTTCTCTCACTCTCCCACGTTTATTTCAACCCTAATTGGTTTCCATCTTCTTCTACGTGTCTACTGGATAATACGCACCTTCTCTGAGTCAGAGACTACAAAAAAGCGAAGGAACAAATGGAAAAAGCGCAGCTAGGAAAGTGGGGGCTACAGAGCTGCTTCAGGCTACAGTTCCTAGCCAAACTTCCCAAAGCCATTTCTCGAAAGGAAAATCTTGAGAGAACAGCAGACTGAGATAGCCCCCACTTACAAGTTGAATTGCATTTTTCCCTTCCCAGCACTGAAAACCTTTCATGACACAAATACATCCTACACCAAATTGACTTATCTTGCTCCCCCTCCCACGAATAAATAAATGAAGACTTCTGACATATTGGAAGAAAGGGGAGAGGAGATTAGGAGG
Organism: Phrynocephalus forsythii; assembly: GCA_029282475.1. Classification (NCBI taxonomy): domain Eukaryota; kingdom Metazoa; phylum Chordata; class Lepidosauria; order Squamata; family Agamidae; genus Phrynocephalus; species Phrynocephalus forsythii. The sequence goes on from JAPFRF010000004.1 coordinate 123,515,181, forward strand.
GAAAAAGAAAGAAGAGGGATGTGGGAGAAAGGAACACAGGAGTGGGGGGAGGTGGGGGGAGGAATACAGGGCTATGCAGCTGCCCAGGACCTGGTTAATATTTGGCCTTACAACTGAGATAGATAAAATGCATATAGATTAAAATATGCAATTTTTTTATTTAATAAGCAAAACCACACACATGCATACACACAGAAAGAGAGCACTAGCCATCAATGAAAGGGGAGGGGGTCTACAGAAGACTTACAACTCATTCATTGATAAACAGAGCAATTTTGAGATTTCAGTGAAAAACTTGAGACTGAACTAGTTCTGGATTTCCTTTCACTTTCCATGTGCCAAAACATGAAACAAGGGAAGAACTAAAAGCACACTACCAGTAACTGATGAGCCACCAGTTAGTTGGTGTGCAAGTTATACTTTTAGAATGCAATGCACAGTGTTGAATAAGTAGCACAAATATTCATATTTTTTTTTACAGAGGATGTATGAGTTTCTTTTTGGATGACTGTCAAATGATAAGACCACAGCCAAGTAAACTGCAGACAATATTTCATTTCCTTTAAACTAATTTAGCAAGAGCCTAATTGATAAGTAGTAATAGCAATAAAGCGTGCATATTTACCATGGGTCTATCTGCTGATTAGAATTTACTCAAGGTATTTAAGCTCACCAGTTTTTACTTTGCTTTGGCTTAGTTTAACAGACTTTTTGTTTTTGTTTTTTTGTTTGTTTTTTGTTTTACAGCTGTTGTTAATTTCCACCGTTGTTTCTTACCGCACTGAAATCCAGTAAATCACTGAGTTCTTTGTCCGTCCCTAAGGCAGCCATGCGCTGTTGGTGATGCATTTTAGCAAAATCACACAAACCTAGAAACATGGAAATAACCGCAATCAGAAACCCAGTCCCGAGCCTTAGAGGAAACAACAATCGGATTTTTTTAAAATGAGACTTGCGAGGGGAAAGGGAGAGGGAGGCTGAGGAGGGAGCGGGGCGGGTGGTGGTGGTGGTGGTGGTGGTGGAAGAACAACGATAATGAGGAGGAAGAGGGTAGGAAAGGGGATACGGTCCTTCCAAAGAATCGCTGGGAACCCCGTTATCAGGCGCTCTAACCCCAAGTCTAGAAAAGAGAGTGAGTGAAAGAGAGACGAGGAACCGCGCCATTCAGCGAATCGTTTATGCAACAGGAGGTTCAACCAGGAATGAATGAAAAATCCAAAGTTGAAACTACTGTCATCTGCTCTCAACTTTCCTTTTCTTTATTTTCCACCTTTTCCCTTCTTCCATACAAAGTTAACATTCTCAGACATTTTTTTATCAGCTAAGCCTTCAGAGTAGAAAACAGCAAGAGACACTCGGCCGGTACAGAGGAGGTGGGGGGGGGGGCAACCGAAGATGGATGGAAACGAGAATCAGCCCTTTAACCATCCTATTTATTCTAAGAGCGCTGCTTTAAGACTGTAGAGAAAGAGAGAAAGAGAATTAAGCCGGGGCAATTAAATATCTAATTAATGAAAGATAGCTAAGAATTGAAAGTAACAGACTAAAGGGCATTTCAGGGCCCGTTTGCAAGAAAGTCAGTCGCTTCTTTAAAAAAAAAACAAGGTATGGAGGGGCAAAGGGGGGCATTGCATCCCTTTTCCCGATTTGCAAACCCAGGGAGACGGGGGGGGGGGGCGGATTCGCACGTTTCAATGAAGCCCATCGCCAGACCTTCCATTAACACCAGCTACAACTAACTCCAGTCTAAAAAGATTGGGGGGGGGCACCTCGGTACCTACCGGCCGAGAGAGAAGAGAAGGGGCTCCCTTTCCGACCGCAGCCCCGAGCTCTTGGTTTCATTGCTCGAAATCACTGCATCCACCAACCGCACATACAACACGCAGGAGAGAGAGAGCGCGAGAGAGAAGGGGGGAAAGAGACCCCGCTGGCGCCACACGAAAGCTCACCCCGAACTAGAAGGGGGGAAAGGGAAGCAAAGAGGGGAGAAGACGCGGCGGAGGTGGGAGGAAGCCCTGATGCCTAAACCGAACTCTTTTTTCAGCCTTGGGGGAAAGCGAAACGGAGAGGAGGAGGGAAAGGGGGGAGATACAAACCACTGAACCCCCAAAAAACCACGCGGACACAAACAAACCCAAATAAGCCGGACTGCAAGTTCAGCAAAAGGGGGGGGGGAGAGGAACTCGGTAGCAGCAGCTCAAGCCGCCACGCTACCCTGATGCTGGCTTGGCTTTTCAAAGGTTTTCCCCACCACCTCCACACACATCCACACACAGCTGCTCCCTTAAGGAAATGCATGTGTGCGCGTGCATATCTGTGCATGGGTGTAGATACAGAGACACACATATCTGCATGCAGTAAAAGTAAACGGGCACCTCGTTTTCTTCCATGCCCCCGATCATTTCGCTGCAAACCTGGACGTTGTCTGTGTGTCTTTTCTTTCGCCCGCCTCCCTCCACGTCCTCAATCCCCAAGCACTTTGTTAGATTTATTATATAAAATAATTCTTCCGCAATTCCTACACACGCGCGCGCACACACACATACGCACACGCAGACACACGTAGAGGCACAGGGAAGCAAAGCAACTTTATACACCGGTTGAAATGCACGTGATAGAAAGACTTTGCCAAGGCGAACAATATTCTCTCCCCCGCCCCGCACCACCGTCTCATTGTTCGGAATAGTTCTAAAACTGCAGATCCCTTGCCCGATGTGCCTTTTTAATTTTAAAATGTTCCATTATACTACGGTTTAAGATGCGAATTTCCCTATACACGGAGGTTTGCTACAAACTTTCCCAAAACTAAACGTTCAACTGACTTTTCGCACAACCAAGTTTTCCAAAGACTGCCAGCCTCCTCCTCCCCTCCCCCTCTTACAGGGACGCTCTACTTTAATTTCAAAATGTTGGTGCTACAGGCCTCATATTATTCTCCTTCCCAAACTTCCCCCTCCCAACAAGAAAACCAAATTAATACCCCCGTCTCCTGAATTCGTGATATAAACCAAATTCAATACTAGGTAACTGTACGGTTCAATTCATGCACATTTATTTGTCCTAGTTATGCGCTTATTGTTAGGTGCGCGAATATTCCTAGACATACAGCGTAGTTCATTTCACACTATCCAAGTTGTATCAAGCTAAAAACACACCGGGATCAACACTTAAAGATATATATATACACACACATATTTTAAAAATTATTCCAAGAGGAAATTGTAACTTTACCTTAAATGGCCACAAATATATTCACAATATTCCAAGGAAAGGTGTTTTATGGGAAGAAAAGAGAGAAATCTTCTGCAAAGGTGCTTTATTATCTCACGTGTGTTTCACTCTCAAAACCAGAAGTACTTTTAATTCGTACTTAAGTCTTGATCCAGAAAATATTCCACAAATTTTCAAACAACTTTATACCTGGTAAGGGGTTTTGCTTTGTTTTTGATTATCCAACATTAGGCAATTGCCATAAAAGTCTTCCCACCCAAAGAGAGCAAAACTCAAAGCCAGTAAAAAGGAAAGCGTCACAACAGAAGATCCAGTAACTTTCTCTCGTGTCTTTCGTTACAAGCACATGGCTGCTAATAAACTAGTTTCAAAAATAATAATAATAATAATAATAATCGGTGCCAGTACGGTCCCCCTCCCCGCGTCTCTCTTGGCTTGTTTGTTTAACAACAACAAAAGAAGCCTTAAACTTGTTCCAACTTTACAAAGCTCTCCTCCTTCTCATCATCATCGTCACAATTGATTCCCCCACGGAGATATTGATAGCAAAACGTTTCCCTGAAAGATACATTGTAAATCCATTCACATCCGGGCAATGCAGGGGTGATTATAAAAAGAGGGGGCAAAAAATAAGCGGCCGCCACCACCACCGCTGCTGCTGCTGCACGTTGCTGGCTTCTGCCGCGTCGCCTATTACGGGGCATGACGACAGGAGGAAGGAGGGGAGCTCGGGGAGCATAGAGAGGTAAACAGCCCGCCTAGAAAGTCGACCAAGATGGAGGAATCGGGCTGGAGGAGGAGGAGGAGGAGGAGGAGGAGGAAGGGACCGAAGCGGAGCGGAGCCGGATTTGAAATTCGGTCCCCTTTTCTTGCGCGCGATGGCGGGCATGCGTCGGCGCAGAAGCTGGGCTGCAAAGATGCAAACGATGGAAGCAACCAGAAATAAATACGTGTTGTTGATTTTGTTAAAAGCTCCCGGAATGTAGTTTTGTGTGTGTTGGGATGTTTGTTCTCCCCCCCCACCCCTCCGCGACTGGAAATATCAGATAGCAATGCTCGTTTTAAAAACGAACTTTAAAAGCCCTCCCTCGGCAGAAGTGCAGCTAGTCAGGGAATGCTTAAACTTTAAGGATCTAGGTTGGAAAAGCCACTGTGCCCGCTCGACCCGAGTCGCCAAAATGGGGGGTGGGCCAGGAGGGGGACGCTGCCTAGATGCCCTGAGCACATCTGATCTGGCCTGATCTCCGAAGCTAAGCAAGGTCGGGCCTGGCTAGTACTTGGATAGGCGACCACCAGGGAATACCAGGTGATGTAGGCGCCTGGAGTAGGAATAGGGAAGCCACTCCAGTATTCCTGCCAAGAAAACTCCATGGACATGGAGTCATGAAGAGTCGGTCACACTGTAATGACAAAACAACAGGAGGGGGGACACATCCTCCAAATACAATGGCATTGCCCCCAGGGGAGTTGTTTAGGTCCACTATTTATTTATTTATTTATTAGGCTTATATCCCGCCCATCTTCCCAGGAGGGAACTCTGGGCGGCTTACAGGAGCCTCGTGGCGCAGTGGTTAAATGCCTGTACTGCAGGTAAAACTGTGCTCACGACCTGGGTTCAATCCCAGGTAGCAGGCTTAAGGTTCACTCAGCCTTCCATCCTTCCGAGGTCGGTAAAATGAGTACCCAGCTTGCTGGGGGGGGGGGCAATGTGTAGCCTGCACACTGTAATTAAAATTGTAAACCACCCAGAGACTACTTGTAGTGGTATGGGGCGGTATATAAGCAGAACACTTTTTGCTTTAAAACTAGTAAAACAAACAAAAACAGTAACAGAGAACAATAAGGTGGCACTGGGACGACCTGCGGGGGCAAATGGTCTTCACTTGTTTGGCAATCAGACATGCACTCACAAGTCTGACAGGAGCCTCTCTTTGAAAGGGGAGCCCAGTGGTCAATACAAGGTAAAGGTAAAGGTTTCCCCTGCACAGGTGTGCTAGTCTTGCCCAACTCTGTGAGCAGTGCTCATCTATGTATTCAAGCTGAAGAGCCAGTGTTGTGCAAGTCTGTGGCCATGTGGCCAGCATGGCTGCAAAGAAACACTGTTTTACCTTCCCGCTTTTTACTGCGGTACTTATTTATCTACTTAGATTTACATGCTTTCGAACTGCTAGGTTGGCAGGAGCTGGGGTTATCAGCGTGAGCTCGCTCCGCTCTGTGGCACCCAGGATTTGAACCGCTGAGCTGATTTTGTAGCCAACAGTTTTCAGTGCTCTAGCCTGCTGAGCCACCACGCCCCAATGTGGTCAATACAAAATAACATTCAAATGCAAGAATAGGCAACGCCTGGACAGACAGCTAAAAAAAAAAAATCAGCATACAACAGGCAATCCATGGGTGAACACCACTTCATCAGGCTTGTTCAGTGGTGAAGAACTTAAATGACCAAAAGTTAATGGCAAAATAGATTTTGCCAGGCACCTCTGTCTTAATAATATAAACCAGGAGAGACGCAAGAAGCAGTATGGTGTTGTTTAAAGTTACAGTTGAGGAAGCTAATGGATTGCGATATCCCAGTTCTTCCTACGGCTCTTGCTTTGTGTGAAGAACTGGGATGGAATAAATATCTGATCCACAGCTGCCACGGCTGTAACTTAAGAACAACAACACTAATGTTCCTTGCAGCTTTTCTAACTTAAATCTAAGAAAAATGTCCCTGGTGAAATCTATCTTTGTGGTGCTCATCCACGAAAGCTTGTGTATTGTAGGATGATTTTAGTGGTATATAAAGATAGTGTCTACAGTTTTGTATTCCATTTTATTTAACTATCCTCCAAGATTTTTATTTTGTTGGTCAAATCTCCTCGACTAAACAAGGAAACCCTCAGAGATCCCACAAAAGATCAAGATCTTATATGAAAATATCTCCTCAGATGAAATGTCTGACATTTTGTGCTCTGCCCCATTAGTTCCTTCAGATTACTCTTTCCACTGCTCTTTTCATCCAAAGACCCTTGCTGCCTTAAATACCTCCTGAGGATATATTCACACCCACCTCATCCTTTGCCTTCAATTACAGCTGTTGTAATTAATATCAAACCCCTTGATCCCTTTCAATGACAGTTGCCTTTTTACGACAGGCGTTTAATAACAAAGCAGGTCAAGATTAGTCCCTTCTGAATGCTAAATAAATATATGTGCCTTTTGTGTGTTTTTAAAAGCCTTTAAACTTTTAATATTACTGTTCAGTTTTTAAACTAATTTATTGTTCTTAGTGTGATCTGTAATCATTGTGAGGCTCCTTGAATCTCACACAGATTAGAAATGAAACAAACAATAAATTAAATAAAAATAAATAAATAAATAAATAAATAAATAAATAAATAAATTTTTGTCTCTAAGGATACCACTTTGGCTGATTATTAGGGATTGGGGAGAATTTGGAATAGTGTTCAAAGGCCTACTTGTGCATATGTTCACTATTAAATTGTGTGGAAAGTTACATATTTTGAAAGCATCTGTTTTGGTTGCTTTTTAAATTCATAGTCAAGATACCACTTCTTTGCTCCTGGGGAGGAGGGGAGAAAATCACACCTAAAATGAAAGGGGGGGGGAGGCATTTGTCCTCTGTGTTCTTCAGTAGCATCCTTTTTGCTCCATTCTTGGCCTTTTTTGAGGGTTATTCTTCAGCCAAACTGAACTCCTATAGTATATGTGGGTTAGATGTTGCTTTTTAGGAGGGAGACTTAAACCTTTTCTCCTCAACTTTGGGAACAATTCAAATTCATTGAAGCCAACAGTATATTTTGGGTCACCATTTAAAATAATGGATCTAGAACATTTTCTCTTGCTTACCTTGAGGGCCATTATGCAACAGTGCTGATTTTCTTCATGGGTCTGAGGAAAATTTCAAGTAATGCAACTTTCTGTCAGTTAGTTTCAAGAGTAAAAGGACCTTTGTTGGCTACTCTTGACTATTGGCATGCTTAAGCAAGCAAACAAACAAACAAATGTCTGTCCTGTATCGGTTAGTGTGTGTGTGTTGTGTCATTACAGTCATGACCGACTCTTTGTGACTCCGTGTCCATGGAGTTTTCTTGACAGGAATACTGGAGTGGTTTGCCAGTTCCTGCTCCAGGCGCCTACAGCACTTGGTATTCCCTGGTGGTCTCCCATCCAAGTACTAACCAGGACCCACCCTGCTTAGCTTCCGAAATCAGGCGAGGGAGGGGTAAATAAAGCATCGTTATTCAAGACACAAATAAAGACAAAATGTACAAAGCTTCTATAACCGTTGGTAAAATAAGAGAAAAGCAATCACATTTCATTTCTTTAGTATATATTGTATAAGGAGTTTTACTTGTCTGCCGTTCACCACTGAAGTTATATGACTGAATTTGGGCTGAGGGAAATGTACACCCTAAACAAGGATACTGAGCTAGTGATAAAATGAAGCAACAAGAAAAGTTTTATATTAATGTGGAAAACGTAATGCCAGAAATAATGCCACTGGTGGAGTCACTTCCCTGAATGAGTGCCCTCAGTGAACAGATTGGTGTGTTTACAATTATACAATTCGAAGGGCCGGCTTTAATCCATAAAGCCCAAAACGGCTTGATTCCAAGTACAGTAATCTCAAAAACCACATTTTCCTTTATATTCCCGCCTGGGTGTTAAGATCAACATGTGAGGTTTTATTTCAGCCCACTACCTTCCCAGGTGTGTTTGGTGGAGACACAGGAAAGAGCCTCTGTTGACACTCCATGGCTCTGGAACTCCTTCCCACATGAGACCAGACGGACCCCATCTTTGCTATCCTTCCACAAGCAGGAAAAGGTATTTCCCTTCAAGGTGGCTTCCTCTTAATGAGGAAGAGGTTTTTAAAATGTTTGCATTATTGTTGCTTTTAAATCTGTTTTAGTAATGCTTTTATCTAATGTTTTCAATACAATGTTTGTTTAATCCTTTTTAAAATCTGTGACTAACTTATTGTTTTTAGCTTCTAATATTGTTTCATTTTAATGACGTGAGCTGCCTTGGGTCTTTTTAAAGAGAAAGGTAAAAATATTTTGAATATAGTATAGAGAGTTATGGATTATGGCTATTAATGATAAATTGACATGTGAAATTGAAATTTGGGAGGGACTAGAAAAAAATCTAATGATTTTAACATAGTATGGGATAATTGTTGGTGTATGTATTCCAAAAAGGTAAAGGGTATGCGCCGGAAGATTCAATGTATTTCTGGAGAGAAATGGGAAGGTTGCTATCTTAAAGATTGCAAGCATGGATTAAGTCCCAAGTGGGAGGTGGGTTGCATGGGGCTTGTTAGGTCGATTGTTTTGTTTTGTTTAATTTTTTTATAAAATGTCACTTGTGTTTGTTTTTATACACTGCATTGTACTTTTTTAAATTAAAATATTTTAAACAAATAATTGAAGGTAGTTCTCATACAATATGGTTTAGCATTATTAATAAACTGACTTAAGAGCCATTTTGGATGCTTAATGTGGGAAAGATTATTAGAATAGATCCATGCAGATATCTAGAGGAAAAACAGAGCTTCCCAGATTAGGTCCAGTTTAAAGATGAGCCCAAACAGAGAGAATAGTGACTTTCCAAATTTCCATGACATTATCACAGCAAACTGAGCAGGCAGAGTGGACATATAGTTTGTTTTAAAATTACAATACTGTACTATAGTTATTTCTAAGTAACACATGCAATATATACCTTACGTAAATCTGTGCCTTTTCACCACTTCGCATTTTTTTGTTCATGTACATCCTTTTTGTTTTTGTTTTTTGAGTGATGTGTAAATGTTTAGAATCTGTGGGGTTGAATTCTCTTCCTTGGCTGACAGAATGTCCTATTTCTGGGCTGTATGTTAGTTAATAGCATTAGTAATTGGTACCTGGGGCCCTAGATTAACAAATACAGAATTCGGAATTTCCCTATACTTTTTAAACAAATTCACTTTCAAACTGATAAATAGGATGAGGGCATCCAGGACAAACTTAAATGTGTTTATTTGCTATATTTCCATTCTGTCTTTCTTCCTGTTGCTTTCAGGCCATTTATTTTCATCTGTACCCCTTCAGACTGGTTCCCAGTCCATGTACAGTTGCATAAGAGATATGGCTTAGAATTATGAGAAGATATTGTGGCTTGTTCCAGTTCAGGAAATAGATTATTATGGTATAATTTTTTTAAGTTATATTTTTAAAACAAGTAGAAATCAACTTTTCCACTGGATGCATTCACATACACTCTCAACATACATGTGCATGCTCTCTTTGTCAGCACATATGCATGCATCAAATTCTATTCAATCACAATTTTACATATACTGTATGAAAATTTACTCAGACATAAATATACATTCAGATCAAAGAGATTAAAACTAATTACAGGATGAAAAATAAGACCATTAATACCACATTCAAGCTTTACTTCCGAATTGTTTAAAATAAATTAAGCTTACAAATCATCTTACTCTTTCTAAAAGGCATATTTTCTTATAATTTGACTTCCAAGAGCATCTTACAACATTGTTATTTACTCTGTGCCTTTGACTTCCAAGAGCATCTTACAACATTGTTATTTACTCTGTGCCTCACTCTTCCTAATGGTAGGGTCAGCTATGCTGCCTATGGTAAGGCATCTTACAATTTCTACCACTTCATTCTGCTGCATGTGCAACTAGGCCTAACTTAGGTTGGTTAGTAAGTGGTAAGTGAGGATTCAAATGGCCTTGCATGTCCTCTTATTCGCATTCAATTGCCATCTACTCTCCAGACTCACGAATTAGCGAGCCTTGTGTTGCAGTGGTTAAATGTCAGTACTGCAGCCAAAACTGTGCTCACAACCTGGGGTTCAATCCGAGGTAGCAGGCCCAAGGTCCACTCAGCCTACTATCCTTCCGAGATAGGTAAAATGAGTACCCAGCTTGCGGGGGGCAATGTGTAGCTTGCATACTGTAATTAAAAAACTGTAAACCACCAAGAGACTACTTGAAGTGGTATGGGGCATGTGAGGGGCCTTTCCAAGGAGAAGACCCGGTCCAGGGTGTTCCATCCATCACATCGAGCAAGGGAGAAGAAGAAGGGTGGCATGTGACTGTGCAGAAGGGACACCCAGTCAAATCAAGAGACAGCGGAGGAATTAGTAGTAGATGGATTCTGGGTGATGGAGGACGGGGGGAGCTGGAAAGCGCGGGAGATAAGAAGGAGGGCGGGGAATGGGGAAAGGAGACTTTTTGGAAGGAATGGGAAAAGGAGGGTGACGCGGAATAATGGAAAGTATGCATCTTCCGCAACCCCAAAGCTCCCAGGAAGAAGGACCCATCCATGGCCCGCAGATGGGCCAACTCTCTGGAAAGGGGGCGGAGTGGGCTTGCCACCCGTGTTGTGGGACCCTTTGTGCTGGGCATGGACCAGCCCTACGGAACCCTTACGATTGGGAGCGCTTCCAGAAGATTCCCCACCCACAGGACTCAAGAACTGGGAATGGACTTGTTGGGACTCCCCGCTGAATATAAATGTGGTAGAGGGTGTGGATGACCCCACAGAAGTCATTATTCACTCACCATTGGTTGTTAATAATAAAAGTCCTTGTTTTGAAAAACCGTCTCTATCTAGTCCTGGAACCGCCTAAAATCGAACTGAACCCCACTCACAGGGTGGTATATAAGCAGAACACTTTGCTTTGCTTTTTCTTTAACTTACATTTGGTTCAGCTTGTTGTTGCTGTTGTTGTTCAGTCATTCAGTCATGTCCAACTCTTCGTGACCCCATGGACCAGAGCTCGCCAGGCCTTCCTATCTTCCACTGCCTCCCGGAGTTTGATCAAATCCATGTTGGTTGCATTGATGACACCATCCAACCATCTCATTCTCTGTTGTCCTCTTTTCCTTTTGCCTTCAATCTTTCCCAACATCAGGGACTTTTCCAAGGACTCCTCTCTCCTCATGAGGTGGCCAAAGTACTGGAGCCTCAGCTTCAAAATCTGTACTTCCAGTGAACATTGAGGGTTGATTTCTTTCAGGATGGACAGGTTTCATCTCCTTGCAGTCCAGGGGACTCTCAAGACTCTCCTCCAGCACCACAGCTCAAAAGCATCGATTCTGAGGCAATCAGCCTTTTATAGTCCAGCTCTCACTTCCATATATCACTACTGGAAAACCCATAGCTTTGACTATCCTGACCTTAGTTGGCAAAGTGATGTCTCTGGTCTTTAGGATGCTATCTCGGTTTGCTATTGCTTTCCTCCCAAGAAGCAGGCGTCTTTTAATTTCGTTGCTGCATTCACCATCTGCAGTGATCTAGGAGCCCAAGAAAATAAACTCTGTCGTTGCCTCCATTTCTTCCCCTTCTATTTGCCAGAAGGTGATGGGACCGGTGGCCATGATCTTTGTTTTTTTTTATGTTGAGCTTCAGCCCATTTTTTTCACTGTCCTCTTTCACCCTCATTAAGAGGTTCTTTAATTGCTCCTCACTTTCTGCTATCAGAGTAGTATCTTCTGCGTATCTGAGGTTGTTGATATTTCTTCCGGCAATCTTAATTCTGCCTTGTGATTCATCCAGACCTGCCTTTCGCATTATGTACTCTGCATATAAGTTAAATAGGCAAGGTGACAGTATACAACCTTGGTTCAGCTACTGATATTCTAATATTACATGAAGACATGTAAAAGCCACCCAATAGATTATGTATCTCAACTAGATTTCTGCCAAAATCTACATTCACATGAACCTATTTTTAAAATTCATTCCCATTTATTTTATTATTTTATCTCATTTTTCTTCTTAAAATGGACCCAAGGCTGCTTCTATCGTTAAAAGACAATATAGTATTTAAAAACTTAAAACAGTAATTATACAAATATAAAAAGAATCAAAGAAATACCATACTAAAAAATTAAGTCTGTGGACTAGATCCAAGAGCAGTGTGACTCATTGCACGTGTCTAACAAAATTAGAGGGGAAACCCATGTGAGCCTCATACATAATTTAAAAACAAGGATGGGAAATACATTTATTGGACCACTAAGATCTCATAGAGATGCTACAAGTTTAACTCTTGTGATTTTTCATGAAGCAGGATATTACAGATGATGGAGAAAAGTTCCAAAATGAATGACCAGATGTGTGAGCCAGATTTCTTAGTTCAGGCAAAAGTTCCAAAATGGAGTTTGAGGAATCTGCCCAGAGGTGGTAGTTTTTCATCTCTATTGGTATGGATTGGAGAATCCAAAATTGGTTGGACTGGAAGCTTTTTGCATAATAATAGTACAGTGGAACCTTGACTTACATACTGCTTGACTTGCATCATATTTGACTTGCAGCAAGAAGGGGCCTGTTTGACTTGAGTCACAGGCTTTGACTTACATCTCGGAGCCCCGGCGCAAAGCACCAGAATTGGGTGGCAGCCACAACCCAGCATCGTGGCTGCCGCCTCCAAACTGCTCCTGCCTTCTTCCCCTCCTCCGGCAGCCGCGGCTTTGGCGAGACCATCTCAGAGCACCTGGAGCTGGTCCTCGGCCTCACCGAAGCCGCCTCTGCTGCTGGAGGAGAAGAAGGGCCGGGAGCTCGGGGCTGGCCTCGCTGGTTAGACAGTCGGCTCAGTCTTGTAAAAAATCTGGCTGCAGAAGTCTGTTCCACAATGGAAGCATTTTAGTTGGGGAGCTGTAAAGTTGTGGGACTCTAATGGTAAGCATAGAGTTGTTCAGAACTTGGAACGTCAGGTTAAAAATCAGTAAAACTTAAATGTTAGACATTGTTGCTATGAACATTAAAAAGTGGAGGCATATAACTTGTGGACTATAATTCCACTGCCTCCTCCTCTCTTTGAAGAGACATTTCATTTACATCCCCAGAAGGAATCTCCTATCCCAGTCAAATTTGTGTTAAATTGCTGTTTTCGGGGGTCTTTTTCATCATCTAGAATGGATTAATCCATTTTCCCATTACTTTATATAGGAAACGTTCGTTTGACTTAAGTCATGTTTGACTTAAGTCTAGACCACTGGAACGGATTAATGACATAAGTCAAGGTTCCACTGTAGTAATAATAGAAACAACAGAATGGAAAAGGTGGAGTATTGTAAGCAGTATAACTGTACAGGGGACCATGAGAAGGGATGCTGTGTGAAAGCAAGTTTAGATATAATATTTTTAGATTTCAAAATACTTGGCCATCCATGTTATGCCTGTGAGGTAAACCAGATTTGATTCCTGTTAATTGTTGTTGTTGTTGTTGTTGTTGTTCAGTCGTTCAGTCGTGTCCGACTCTTCGTGACCCCATGGACAGGAGCTCGCCAGGCCTTCCTATCTTCCACTGCCTCCCAGAGTTTAGTCAAATCCATATTGGTTGCATTGATGACAACGTCCAACCATCTCATTCTCTGCCATCCTCTTTACCTTTTGCCTTCAGGGACTTTTCCAAGGACTCCTCTCTCCTCATGAGGATGTCAAAGTACTGGAGCCTCAGCTTCAAAATCTGTCCTTCCAGTGAACATTTGGGGTTGATTTCTTTCAGAATGGATAGTTTTGATCTCCTTGCAGTCCAGGGGACTCTCAAGACTCTCTTCCAGCACCACAGCAAAAAAGCATCAATTCTGCGGCGATCAGCCTTCTTTATAGTCTAGCTCTCACTTCCATACATCATTACTGGAAAACCCATAGCTTTGACTATCCTGACCTTAGTTGGCAAAGTGATGTCTCTGCTCTTTAGGATGCTATCTAGGTTTGCCATTGCTTTCCTCCCAAGAAGCAGGCGTCTTTTAATTTCGTTGCTGCAGTCGCCATCTGCAGTGATCAAGGAGCCCAAGAAAATAAACTCTGGGCACTTTTACACGACCCCTAAGATCCGCTGGCAACTTAAATTCGGACCAGAGAGCTTGGGGGTTCGCTCCTCTTGCTGTGTTCCCACCCCTCCGCACTCCCTTGCTCCTGTCTGCGTGAGGGGAGGGAGAGAAATAAGGGAGAAAAGAATGCAGGCTCACCTCCGCTCTGCCGTTGGGAGCTACCCCGGGAAGCATTCCATTCTCTTAATTGGGCGGAGGGGGAAAAAAAACAAACAGAAGGGAGGAGAGCCCAGCACTCACTGCTTTGCAACCTGCATCAGAAATTTTTCACCTTCGGAAACTAGGTACTTGGAAAATGTGCTGGGACGCGCTTAGGTGGGTGTGGTTGTACTTAATTTTTTTTAAAGTCCGGAGCTGGTGGGAAAACAATGTTAAGCTCCGCATCTGGGAGCCCTTTGCCTCAGATTTTAGGGGTCATGTAAAAGCACCCTCTGTCACTGCCTCCATTTCTTCCCCTTCTATTTGCCAGGAGGTGATGGGACCAGTGGCCATGATCTTAGTTTTTTTGATGTTGAGCTTCAGCCCATTTTTTTCACTCTGCTCTTTCGCCCTCATTAAGAGGTTCTTTAATTCCTCCTCACTTCCTGGGGTAGGAACTGGCAAGCCACCCCAGTATCCCTGCCAAGAAAATTCCATGGACAGAAACAAAAGGCTAAAAGATATGACGCTGGAAGATGAGCCCCTCAGGTCGGAAGGCGTCCAACATGCTACTGAGGAAGAGCGGAGGACAAGTACAAGTATCTCCAATGCTAATGAAGTGGCTGGGCCAAAGCCGAAAGGACGCTCAGCTGCAGATGTGCCTGGAAGAGAAAGGAAAGTCCAATGCTGCAAAGAAATATACTGCATAGGAACCTGGAATGTGAGATCTATGAACCAGGGTAAGCTGGATGTGGTCAAATGTGAGATGGAAAGAATGAACATTAACATCCTATTAATTACATTTGTTATTAAATTCTATTGTGAAATTATGTCAGGGCCTAAACCTATCTTTTTAAAAGTTTCCAAAATTTTCCCTGTGTCCAGGTTCTGCCCTGTCTCTGTAGGAGCAATTAGAATCATAGACTAATAGAATCATAGAACCATAGAATCATAGAGTTTGAAGAGACCTCAAGGGCCATTCAAGTTCAACCTCCTGGTATGACCTGTAGGAACCTCCATCAAAGTACTCCCAACAGATGGCGATCCAGCCTCTGCTTAAAAACCTCCAAAGAAGGAGACTCCATCACCCTCTGTGGCAGCATATTCCACTTCCGGTCAGCTCTAACCATCAGGAAGTTCTTCCTAATGTTCAGAGTGAACCTCTTTTCCTGCAGTTTGAAGCCATTCCCCCAAGTTCTAGTCTCTGAAACCATGGAAACCATGGGAAAACCATGGGAAACATGTGAAACCTAGGCAAGGGTTGGCTAATCTGTAGCCATATGGCTGCAAGCAGCTCTCAGCCGAATTTGAGGCCACATAAGACAAGACAGAAGAGAGGGTGGTGTAAACAGAAACAGATAAGCTCACTTTCTGGCTCTTATTCCATCTACTATCAACTTCAGATGGCACCCGTACAACTTCAAGGCTATGTGGCTTTCCATAGAAGATAAGTTTCTGTCCCTGCTTTCCACATAGAAGGTTGCAATGGGGACTACGAGGGGTGCTTAAATGCTAGGAACTATAATCTGTGCAGGGATCATGACTAGAAGTCATATAATGTGATAATGTGCTAGATATTTGCTGGTTCTTCTACCTACAGTACAGATGTGCTACACACTCTTAGTAGCTGCCATTGGCATCGTGAGAATGATGAAAGGTTGGTTTTACAAGTTAACTGCAGTCTTATCACACCCAAATATTGAAGATTTAGATTTAGAGAGGTGTTTCCATTTCTGTTCCTTTCTGTAATTTGTGTTGCAGTATGAATAATATCTGGGCCTGACAAGTGTGAACAATTGCACACCTGTCTTTGATCATCAAATATTTTTTAATTATGCAGCACAGAATCAGTGAATCAATCAATAATGTATCACCCACATATTGCTTACATCTACACCCCACTCCCGCACACAGTTTGACATCAGTTAATTTTGTGCGTGCTACCCCTAAATTAGTTTTGTCAAGGATGGTCGCTAATGGCATTGCTAAGTAGTACAAGTACGTTCCAGCAGAATCAGAATGAGAAATGAAATACCTCTAACCAGAGCTTAGAAATGTTTCTTTTTGGACTACAGCTCCCCAAATCTTCCTACTAACATGACCATCGCCTGTAACCCTGTAATTATGCTTCAGTTGCAGATGCTGAAGAAAGCTACATTGGGACAATCCTGCTAGTTTATTACCTAAAGGCCCATGCTGGCTGCTAAGGTTGTAAAATGGCTTTCCCAGTGGTAGGCTGAAGGGATTTGTCAAAAGAGAGAGAGAGCATTTTTACAGCAAAAGGAAAAGCCAAGTGTGCTGCTTATATACCACCCCATAGTGCTTAAAGGACTCTCGGGGAAGGTTAAGATTTAATTATGCAAGCTACACATTGCTGCCATCTCACCCCCACCATGAGCTGGGAACTCATTTAACCAACTTCAGTAGGATAGAAGTCTGAATCAAGCGCAAGCCAGCTACCTGGGATTGAACCCTGGGCTGTGAGTGGCAGCAATACAGCAGTTGACCCACCACTGTGCTATGTGGCTCTCTAACTACTGTTGAAAAGTGTTTGCTCCAAAAATGTGTTTGTGTACTTGAGGAGGTTGGTCCAATTTTATCATGAGACTTAAGAGTCAGAGCATTTAAGACCAAGTTGAATTTGTTTCAAGTTTTATTCTGCAGAATAGGAGATAATTTAGAGTTATTGCTCAAAGCCATGTGTTTTTCCCCAACAAAGAGTGAGGCAGGCCTTAAATACACATCAGTTAGACACAGTTCACCACTTAATTTCAAAACCACTTTTGACTTAAAACCAATACTTTCTGCTACCTCAAGATTTAAGCAAGATCAAAACTTCAAACCACAATTTCCTTCCTAAATTAATCTCTAGATTATGCATTGCCACTTCCTAGCTAAATTAATCTCCAAATTACACATTATCAGTAACATCCCATAGACAGCTACACTTAGGTCAGTACATGCACATAAGGTTATGCCAACACAGAAGGGTCTTTTTAAAATGGTTGCATTATTGCTAAGCAAGAAGGAAAATTTAATTAATATTTAGAACATATTGATGCTCAGTAGTGTGACCCATTGTTATTGGAAGCTCTATTTCTCTCAACACTTTCAACCAAGGTTGGCTCTGCTACTAGACATCATGACATCTCAAGCAGCTGACTAAGACTATCACAAAATAGTAATTGTTATTTAATTTATTGTAGTACTATTGCTCTCAGGGTGAAGTAGGAATATATTTTACTTAGATGCCAGGCTAACCTCGTTTGTGCTTAGATGCAATGCATAGTTGGCTTGTGATGGGGTGGGGCTCTAACCCAGGAATTTGGAAGGAGCCCCTCCTCAATTTTAACTTGGGAAAGAGGACACCATCTTCTCTCTCATGGGCTGCAATGTCTTGGGTCCCCATAAGTTTAAAAAAAAAAAACAAAAAAGGTAAGCAATTAATATATGCTCTCTTTCTTTTTGGCCTGAAGATACGGGCTTTTGCAATAGGCTCTGCAGTGTGATAATAAAGAAGAACCATAGAATAATCTGAGTCCAGTCATTAAAATAGATTAGTTTGTTCTGGTCCTCATGGAAATGTTTCAGAATATCAACCTTTGGTAAAAAAGTAAGAAACAAATTTCATCAACAGATGAAGAGTCAAATAATAAAGTTTTAGCAGCTCTTCCAATATATCAATGCCATCCTTTTACAGTACAGTAGTCCCCTGCCAGAACGTGGTTCATATATTATGGTCTCAGTATATCGCAGCTTTGGAAGCAGGCTTCAAAAGAGAGGTTTTTAAACGTCTCCTAGCAACTCAGCAAACTGAGCAAACTGACATTGAGCTCCTGGCAGCAAGGTTTGCTGAGGTGTCAGAAGGGGGTTAAAAAACTCTCTTTGCAAGTGCAGCGGACAGGAACAGCCCTTGCTGAGGTGTCTGCATTTTCCTTCCAAAGAGAGGTTTTTAACCCCCTCCTGACACCTGAGCAAAATGAGCTGGGGCTGCTCCTGCCAGCTGCGTTTGCAAAGAGAGGTTTGTAACCAAACCCTAACACCTCATCAAACTGACCTTAGGCTGCTTGGCTACTGTTTTCAAAGAAAGTTTTTAAACCCTTCCTGACACCTCAGCAGACAGACCTTGAGCTCCTAGCAACAAGGTTTGCTGAGGGTCAGGTGGGGTTTAAAAACCTCTCTTTGGAAACACAGGCAGCAGGAGCACCCCAAGGTCAATGAGGCATCTGCATTTCATGGATTTTCCTTTATCGCAGGTGGATCAGGCATCTATGTTCTGCAATAAATGGGGGAGTGCTGTACGCTTTAATGGAAGAGAGCTGAATATTCAACAGAAATCATCACCCACTGTGAAATACCACGTTGACTCAAATGCTTTGCTTACTTACTTATTTTACCAACCAATGTCTCTACTAAAAATTTTCCATATAGTCTCTTATGTCTGAGGAAGTCGATTTCATCCATGAATGCTCACATTAAAATATAATGGTCTTTAAAGTTCTACAATGTTTTTTTAAAAAAAAAAAAACTTTGTATTTTTCATTTCATTTTGCCTGATTTCATTCACCATTGCTGTATATCCTGTATACACTTTTTATTTGATTATTTGTTTATTTGTTTGTTTGTTTGTTTGTTTGTTTTAGTATTTTTACCCTGCCTTTCTACTTGGAAAAGGACCCATCTTACAGTAATGAGGGATAATATACAGTTCAGTACAATTAAGACATGTTCACGTATTGAGAACAGGGCATTGAGGACCATCTTACAGCATTAAAAGACAATGTTCCATTAAAGCTACAAGAGATTGTGAGCAGTTAAAAGGAGAGTAAAATTTCATGTAAAGTTATGAGTGATGGAAACAAACATTGAAAACATAGTGTCAATGTAATCACACAAGATTATAAGTGGTTATAAACACAAAGTCTATGTGATCCTATAGATTCATATGAAAAACACATAATAGGTAGTCATATACTGTATTACATTCCATTGAGCTTGAGGGGCTTATCTCTGGGAAAAAAACATGCACAAGATTATTCATTGCACCTGCACAGCTTCTTTTGCTTTTCTGTCCTTGTTTCTCCTGAGGAACTAGCAGCGGGTCCAAGGAATTGCTCCTTCCCATACTGCATCATTTCTAAACTCTAACCCTTTCCCATTCTTTCTGTTTCCATGTGCATTCCTCTGTGATATCATCCTCAATTTTGCATCTTTCTACCTCAGCCAGTTCCTCTTGGATCCAGCACTTGTCTCATATTTCTCCTTAAATGTCTTGTTGCCAACTCAGACTCAATATGCTGAAGACTGAACTCATATTTTTCTTCCCAGTACAGTATTTCCTTTCCTCGGTTACTGTCAACATCACCATCCACCCTGGAGACAAGCACAAATGTTTGGCTTTATGTTTCATTCCTCCTTCTTCTTTGTCTGCATATTCAGTTTATTGCCAAGGTGTGTTATAGAGAGAGCTATACCCCTCCTTATACATTGGATGCATTGCTTGTAGGTGCTTCTCTAAACCTATTTTTGCTGAGGGTGAAAAACAGGAATCTGTATCTCACAGTATTTATCTTTATTACTTTTATTTACCACAATTCTATTAAAAACAACCAATGTGGTATATAACCACAAAATCAGTGAACATCAAACCAAACCAAATCTGTTAACAACATTTAAATGGCAGACGATTCAGTAGTAGTTCATCAGCAGTATCTTTCTGGAGAAAAGTAGACCAAGTATAAGTAGACCTTATAATTGCTCTGATTCTGTTCTGACTACATTACTACAATGGTTTCTATGTGGGTTTTCTAACCTGACAGATAATAAATGCTTATAGGATGCTTTGCAGGTAGGGGTGGTTGTTAGATACTATTACCAGTAGTGTATCAGAGCCAGGGGACATTAGATTGAAGCACCTGGATGTTTTGATTAGTAGGGATGATTATGTAATTTGCCATCCCACCTCAAAGTTTTCTATTCCTCCTGAGCTTTGCTGCAATCTTCACAGAAATCTGAGTGGAGGACAACATATTTTCTAAGCAACAGTGTCATGTTAAGAGGATCCCTGTTGCAGCACAAAGTGTTTTGGCCTGGTCTGCCCCTGAGAGACTTTTTAAACATTCCAAAATACAAACTCCATTATGGAGATAGGAAAACTGTTAGGAGATTTCTAAAAATTAAAGCTATCTTAAATACATCTAAGTATTTCTTGTGGGTCACTAGTCAAAGTAACAGCCACATTAGTCTGTCTCAGCATATTGGCAAAATTAAATGAATAATGAGAACAGCAAAAAGGAGAGAAAGAAATAAGCAAAACATTTTGGCACTTTAAAGACTAATACATTTATATCACTTTGAGCTTTTGTGGATCAAAATCTACTTCTTCAGATACAGGAAATACAAATACATGCCAGTGGATTAGAGCGCTGAAATGGTCGGCTGCAAAGTCAACAGCTCAGCAGTTCGAATCCCGGGTGCCACACAGAAGAGCGAGTTCCTGCTTTTAACCCCAGCTCCTGCCAACCTAGCATTTTGAAAGCACGTAAAAGCAACTAGATAAATAGGTACCACCATAAAAAGTGGTACCATAAATGACCTGGATACAGGGATAAGCAGTGAGGTGGCCAAGTTTGCAGATGACACAAAACTTTTCCATGTGGTAAAAACCAGAGAAGATTGTGAAGAGCTCCAGAAGGATCTCTCCAAACTGGGGGAATGGGCTACGAAATGGCAAATGCGTTTTAATGTAGCCAAATGTAAAGTCATGCATATCGGGGCAAAAAATCAAAACTTTATCTATCAGCTCATGGGCTCTGAGTTATCCGTGACAGATCAGGAAAGAGATCTTGGTGTGCTGGTGGACAGCTCCATGAAGGTGTCTCCCCAATGTGTGGCAGCGGTGAAGAAGGCCAATTCCATGCTAGGGATTATCAAAAAGGGGATTGAAAATAAAACAGCCAACATTATAATGCCATTATACAAAACAATAGTAAGGCCGCACCTGGAGTATTGTGTACAATTCTGGTCACCGCATCTCAAGAAAGACATAATGGAACTGGAAAAGGTGCAGAAGAGAGCGACTAAAATGATTACTGGGCTGGGGCATCTCCCTTATGAGGAAAGGCTAAAACATTTGGGGCTCTTTAGTCTGGAAAAAAGGCACCTGAGGGGGCATATGATTGAGACGTACAAAATAATGCAGGGCATGAGTCAAGTGGATAGAGGGAAGCTCTTCTCCCTCTCACAAAATACCAGAACTAGGGGACATACACTCAGATTGAGGGCTGGGAGAGTAAGAACAGACAAACAAAAATATTTTTTCACCCAGCACGTTGTTAGTCTATGGAACTCCCTGCCACAGGATGTGGTCATGTCATTTGGCTTGGATGCCTTCAAAAGGGGATTGGACAGATTCCTGGAGGAAAAGTCCATCACATGTTACAAACCATGATGGAGATGTGTAATCTCCAGGCTTAAAACCAGGGTACTTCAAGGGCCAGATGCAGGGGAGTGGTATCAGGAGACAGATATCTAGTCTCATGCGCTCCCAAATGCATCTGGTGGGGCCACTGTGAGATACAGGAAGCTGGACTAGATGGGCCTTTGACCTGATCCAGCATGGCTCTTCTTATGTTCTTATGTTCTAAGTGTTCCCTGCAGCCATGTCGGCCACATGGCCACAGACCTACACAACACTGGCTCTTTGGCTTGAAAATGGAGATGAGCACTGCCCCTAGAGTCAGACACAAATAGCAGATTATTATTATTATTAGCAGATGAAGTCGTAGAACAGCAAGAGAGCCAATGTGCCAGTAAAAATAAAAAATCACAAAAAGAATCAAAAGCTGTGGGGCAAATAACCATTCAAAAGGTGTTGAGGCAAGAACACTCCCAGAACAGTTCCTACAAGACAATAAGAAAGCTAGCTATCATAGGCTAATACATATTGACAACATGTCAGCAGAATCGCACAGCATACACAGCAAAATATGAGCACAGTAGTCTCCTTAGAGATACTAATCTAAAATTAAGTGACTTTCCTCTCACTTTTCTATCCATCCTTCCACTTTCAAGGCTCTTCAAGGGGATTCTCCAATCAGGTGTCAAATTATCCTGAACCTACTACTAAAATCTCAAGCCCAACTGGAACAACTAGGTATACTGAAATCATGGTGACCCTATTATCAATTACATGATAGATATAAGCAGGATAAAAAAGAATATGGGTTTGCAGAACAGGATTTAATTATTGATAAGGTACTTTTAAACCCAGAAGGAAAAATGATTCAGAAATTATATAGAATCATGTTAGACTGGGAATTAAAAGATGAAGTGAAGAGCACTATGATTGAATGGGCAAGAAATATAGGCCATGAGATTTATTTGGAAAAATGGGAACAACTATGGAAAGTTAATTACAAATTGACAATTGCCACCGCGTATAAGGAAAATTTATTAAAAATGTTTTGCACATGGTACATAACTCCAGATAAAATAAACAAAATGTTCCCTCAAAGTTCAGGGAAATGCTGGAAATGTCAATAGAGGTATGTTCTATCACTGCTGGTGGACTTGTAATAAAGCTAAGAAATTCTGGATTAAAATCCATAAATGGCTAACCCAAATCCTACATCAGAATGTGGAATTTACACCAGAATTTTATTTGTTGGGTATGATGTCCAGCAATTTAAAAAAGGAACAACATTATTTAGTGGTGCACATAACTACTGCGGCAAGACTAGTATGGGCACAGAAATGGAAAGGAAAAGCAATACCAACAGATAAAGAGATAATCGCAAAGATCTTAGAATGTGCTGAAATGAACAAGTTGACTTTGATTTTAAAACATAAAGATTAAAGTAAATTTGCCAAAACCTGGGAGTTATTTTATGAATGGTTAAAATTTAAATACAAAGAAGGATCTGAACTATAGATATAAGATCAAGTTGTAACCATGGGTGAAAGTAAAGAAAGAACTAACCTCCAATGATTCATATAACTATGTGACCTGTTAAATTTTTTTGGTCTGGGTTTTTTTCTTTCTTTTTTCTTTTTTTTTTTTTTCCTTCTTTTTTTCTCTCATTCCTTTTTTTTTATTCTTCGGATCTTCTCTGTCTACCAGTATTCATTCAAATGTTTATATTACATGATAATGCTATGTTGTCAAGTTATGTAATTATAAAGTATGTACTGTATATCAACTGATTCAATCACTAATATAAATAAAACTAATAGTTTCGTCAGAAAGAAAGAAAAATATCCTGAATCTTCTTTTAAAACAAAGAGTAACTTCCTTCCCACAGTTTAAGCCATTTTTTTGCTTACCAGCTCTTGCCCAAGGTATAAGGTGTGGCCTTTGAGATGCCTTCCTCATAGCAATAAGGCACTAAATGGATATTTTATTCCCCTTCTCCTGGTCTACTCATCTCAGGCACAAAGAAACAGACCTATATTTCAAACAAGAGCTAAAATCATGATTCCATATTTTTCTAGTTTCTTGGCACACTGTGTAATTTTAAGGGATACACACTTCTTTGGGAAATTAGAGAGAAAAGCACAATTTATGGACAATGTCCTATAAGGGTAGAATAGAAGGGGGGCACTTCCGCCCACGACGATGATGGCTGGGTGATCCAGCAGCGCCGCTTAATGAGAAGAATAAAACTTGAAATACTGTCTTTAAATGATACCAAAATCGTGAGTAAACTCATTCTTTGGGAGGATAGGTTGAAAACTGTGTATTTTCAAGGGGAGATAACAATGAATTACTGAAGAAGTGATTTAGCTTTCTGCTCACGTCCCAGGCAGACGGACTGTGAGAGACTGTTTCTTTTTTTGCTTTGAGGCTAGAAAGAAAAGAAAAAAGGCGTACTTATTGGTTTTCTGCATGCCACCCAAGAAAAAGGGTCCTACTGTGATAAAAGTGGGTACGCAAACCCTCAGTTCAACGTTCGTCTTGAAAGAGCAGAAGCTGTTGTTGAAGCTGACACAATGGCGTCTGATTCTGGCAAGTTGCCAGCACACCAGCCGGATTTTTCAAGGGAGTTCAAAAACTTGAAAGCAGAAGTCAGCTCCCTTATTAAAACAGCACTAAAAGATGTAACTTCTACTATCGAAGACCGTTTCCAGTCCTTATCATCACAGAATAAAGACCCAAGGAAGGACCTGTTACAAGAAATACAGACCCTGCAGACACAGGTATCTAATAATGGCATTGAACTGAAAAAATTAGCAGGAGAAATCAATCAAGTTCAAACTCTAGCCTCTAAGAACTGTTATCGCTGCGCATGAAGAAGAGATTGATGCCTTACAGCGGAAGCTTATCTATATGGAAGATTATTCTCGTAGGTCTAATCTGATTAATTAATTTTGAACTCCAGGATAAAAAAGAAATGAAGAAAGAAATCCTCGTTTGGCTTAATTCTATCCTCCCCTTCTGAGAACATTGAAAGGATACACTATATAGGTAGTGCTTAGACAGCTACTTCAAGACCAATTCTCATTAGATTTACTTTTGCCATGAAAGAACAACTGATGTCATCTTAGGGCAAAGCCTGACCTTCTTGAGGGAAGATCTGAAAAGTTTACCAGGATATCTCCAGGAGACTTTTGAATGGAGAAAAACTATGAGACCTGTAACAATTGCTCTGAGGAACAACAACTACAGATATAACTGGGGATTCCCGATCTTTCTTAAGGTATGGAAGGGTCCAACTCTAACAAAAATTTATTCTTTAGAAGAAGGTAACATCTTCTCAAGGCATGGAACATTCAAATCTTAGTAGACTCCAAATTCAGCGTCTGCAGTGTCATGTCACCCTTTAACTCTTTAAATCTTTCAATGAGCAAGCAAATGGAGACCGATTTGAAGAGCATTGACTGAAGACAGCCCTCCTTTCTCTCTCCCCCTGTTTCTCCCTTCCCTTCACAAAATCTGTTTTATTTTGTTTATATTTTGACATAATTCTCCACTCCCTTCCTGTTCATCCCTTATCCCTTATTCTTTCTTAGCATATCTTTCCTTTTCCCCTCTATTTTTTTATATTTTTCTATTTTTTTATTTTATTTTTTTATTATTTTTTATTTTTTATTTTTTATTATTTTTTTATATTTTTTTTTGTTTTTTTGGGGGAGGGGATAAGGAAAAGAGGAGGATAGAAGGATCTTAAGATTCACATTATCATGTTATCTTTTTAATTCTTTCTTTTCAACTTTTCACGTATAAACTGTAAGCAAGACTAGAAGGAGAATTTAGAGAATCATTATTAGCCATGAAGTGAGGTTTCCCCCTCCCTCCTATAAGGCCATACAGGTTGTGTCGAGCCAAGAGGATGGGAGAACAGAAAATAAATGTAGGTGGTAGGGTTTGGGTAATCATTGTTTTTTTCTTTATTATATGTAATGTTTGTTTGTATATATGCACAAAGAGACTGTTCCAGATCGATAATAGAATGAAAATATGGGTAGACTGTTGAAATTGCTACATTGGCCAGGGGTCTAGGAACTGTCACGAAGAGAAACAGAATAGAGTCATTAATTAAGAAGAATAAACCGGACATCGTCTTTCTTCAAGAAACACGCCAAGCGAAAGATGGCCAAAACAACTGAAACTACCCAACATCAACATCTATGAGAAAAGTTTTGGTACATCTAAAGCAAGGGGGTAGCAATCTTAATATCAAAGTGTGATTGTATTGTTGAAAAAACTGTGAAAGATTTGGAAGGTAGATATATTATTCTTCAGGCTTGGTCTAGAACAATATACACTGATAAATGTTTATGCACCAAATAATCACAACCTGTTTTACAAAGAGATATGGGAGCAGATAGAAAAGGTACAGAAAGGACATGTGATTTTGGCAAGATTTCAACATGGTTATGGACAAAATAAAAGATAAAACAATGACTAGGAAGGTAGACTGGAGGGCTAGACATACAATCTTAACAAAATTCATCCAAATACAGGATTAAAGGATGTCTGGAGAGAATTAAAGGGCGATGAAAGAAAATTTACTTTTTATTCATCAGCCCACAAAGCTTACTCGAGAATAGATTTTATATTTGTCTCACAAAGTTTGTTATCTAAAGTTGTAAATACAAATATAGAATTGATAAAAACTTCTGATCATGCTCTAATGTCTGTTGAAATAGAAAATAAGAAGAATTATAAGGAAACTAGAAGTGGACAATAAACCCTCAAACCCCAGATACAGTTACAAAGAGAATGGCTAGAAACCTGGAATATCAATGAAGAAGGTGGTGGTCAAATAGGAGTTATCTGGGACACTCTGAAGGCAGCCTAGAGGTTACATAATAAAAGAAAGTGCTATTATAAAAAAGTCGAGATCAGCAAAATAAAAAAAAAATTGGAGGCTACTATAGCAGACCTTGAATCTCAATTTTTTTTAACCAAAGACAAAAATTTTTTAATTCAGGTTGAGGCCAGGAAAAAGGAATTAGAAGATATAGATCTACAACAAACCCAAAGAAATCTACTATATTTGAAAAGAAACTTTTTCGAATACAGTAATAAAAACTCCAAGATGCTAGCAAAATTAGCACAGAAAAGGAAAGAAAAAGCATGATAGGAAGGATAAAGGATTTAAGCGGCAATATATCTACTCAAATGAAAGAAAAATTAAAAGCTATTCAAGAATTTTATCAAAACTTATATACAGCCAATAGAAGTAGTAAGGATTATGGAACAATATATTGACAAAAACCTAAAAGTAAGACTAGCGGAAGAAGACAGGCTTGAAATGGAAAAAGCTATTAAAGAGGAGGAGATAGAGGATGTCATAAATAAGCTAAAGAATGCCAAAACTCCAGGAGATGATGGATTGGGACCAGAATTTTACAAGGTATTCAAATCAATGTTAATTCCTAAGTTAAAGAAGCTTTATAATGAGATATTGGAGGGCAGCAAGTTCCTTCCTCCTGAAACATACCTTAACTATTTTAATTCTCAAGCCTAATAAAGATCCAATAGATGTTGGATCTTACAGACCAATATCACTTATAAATCAAGATGCCAAGATTTTTACAGCAATTCTAGCCAAAAGAATGTACACATTTATAGACAAATATATTAAAGAAGACCAAACGGGCTTTATCAAAGGTAGACAAATGTCAGACACTGTAAGAAGAGTTTTGAATGTTCTTTATGAGATGGGAAGATCACAGGACAAAGCATGCATTTTGTCTCTAGATTTATTTAAAGCCTTTGATTGTGTCCAATGGCCTGCGTTAAAACTTTTATTAGTGAAATGGGGATTTGGCAAAATTTCTAAGTGTAATAAACCAACTCTATTCTCATAGCACCTCATCAATCATTGTCAATGATGGGATGACAGAAAAAAATTACCCTAGGCCGAGGAACAAGACAGGGATGTCCTTTATCGCCAGTTCTGTTTTGCATAGTGATAGAGCTACTAGCTAATGCAATAAGGGAGGACCAACTTATTAAAGGTATGGGTAAGGAAGGCAAGATAAAAATCAGTTTATTTTATGGACGACGCTTTGTTAACAATAAAAAATCCGGTAGAAAATATATTAAGAATAAAAGCACACCTAAAGGAATTTGGTGAAACAACAGGATTATGTGTCAACTGGCAGAAATCAGAAATCATGCTTTTCAATCAGGATAATCGAGACATGGAAGAGATCTCCAATCACGAACTGAAAGTTTGTAAATGTATAAAATACCTAGGGATACTTTTAGATAAAGATATTAGTAAAACGAAAGAACGAAATTACACAAAAATAAAGGAAGAGATTAGAAATAAATTACAAAATTACTCCAAATTAAACTTATCATGGTTTGGTAGAATAGCAATGGTAAAAATGAAAATACTTCCTAAAATAAATTTTCTTTTTAGAATGTTACCCAATACACCAGAAATTGAAATTAAAGTTTATCAAGATCTTTTAAATAAATTCTGCAATGGTGGAAAAAAAGCAAGAATAAATAAAAGCTTATGGTACAGATCTCAAAAGAGGGAGGTATAGGCATACCTAATCTTAGAATGTATTACATAGCTAATCAGCTTAGCTCCTGGGGGAAATACTATTTAAACCTCAAAAACTAATATGGTGGGAACTTCAATCAGAGGAACTAAATGAAGACATAAATAAATATGTGTTTAGTTTCCCCCAAAAAAGAAAAGTTACCCAATTAAAAATCCTCTTCTAAGTTCCCTATTGCTCACTTGGAAAAAGTATGGAAAGAAATTGATACAGGAAGGTTCCCGCCATCGATCAGATAAATTTCCCCACGAACATGAAGAAATTGGGAGACTTATTTAAATTAAGGAAAGTGGCAAGACTAAAAGATTGGATTAAAAAGATGACATCAAAACAAGAAATTAAACGTATTCTGCAAACTCAGGAATTGGTGGTTGAATTACGCCCAGTTAGAAAGCTGGTAAAGAATGGATTAGGAGAAATACACAACTTAGAGGATATACAAAATTTGAGCAATTTCTGACAACATATGAATCAGAGAAAGGAAATACAGGAAAGGAACAGTTGGCAAATTATATAAAATAATTCAAGATTCATTTGAGAATAGGAACAGGACACAATAAGCAGCTATGGAAACAAGACATAATAAATAAATAATGATGAATGGAAAGAATTTGGAATTTGAGGATTTTACGGTCATTATCAGTCAGAATAAAAGAAAACTACTTCAAACTAGTTTTAAGATGGTATATGACTCCAGTCAGAATGAATAGAATGAATCCAAAATATTCTAAGCTCTGCTGGAAATGGAAAAAAGATAGGTACCTATTTTCATTTATGGTGGGAATGTGAAATAGTTCAAAAGTTTTGGCAAGAGATTATTGAGGAGATAAGAGAAATACTACAAACTGATATTAAATGTGAAAATTGCTTTGTTATCATTACCATCTATCAATGAATATGATGTGAAAACTAAAGAATTAATAGCAAATCTTATGACAGGAGCTAGACTGATTATTGCTAGGAACTGGAAACTGAAATCAGACCTTAAAATTGCTGAATGGTATAAGGAAGTGTGGGACATAGCACTAAATGATAAACTATCTTGTAATATAAAAGTTTTGAGAGGTGAAATAAAAAAAGATACTTTCTATGATGTTTGGGGAAATTTATAGATCATGTACTATTAAAAGGGAAAGGGATATTATAACCCAACACAGTTCTGGCGTAAAGGACCTTATATTGGAAGAAAAAGAAAAAAAAGATGAAGAAGAAAGAAAAGATGCAAGAATACTGGATGTTTCTTGGGGGTGGGGGGCACTTTGTACTGTTTATGATTGTCTAAGTTTTTATATAATTGTTTATCATTGTTATTATGTCTTTTTTTATGTTCAATAAAAAAATAAAAATTAAAAAAAAAGGGGGTAGAATAGAATTCTGTTTCAATTCAGCAATAGAAACTCATTTTTGGAAGCCTGTCAAAATGCTTCCTATATTAGATTCCATAGTAAGTTGTTTCCCACATTGTGCCTCGTTGCTCAGTTCATTGAGAGATGCCACTGTTAGCTTATTTTCAAGGTAAATAGGACAGATCACAGCTCCTTCGCCAGCACAGTTACGTTTACCAGTCAACTCCATTCTATGCCCTGATGTTCGGTTTGCAGTCTTATCTAATGCTGAATGAAGAGGTAAATAGGAATGGTAGATTAACGGGGAAATGAAAGGCACATCACACCTTCTGAGAACAAGTCCCTTCGCTGTGGTTATATCTGAATATTACCATTCTTTTTAAAGCCTTCTGCATCGTGTTTCTTCTTTAAGATAATGTTTCCATATGTTTTGCATTTTGGTGGCTACATTTTGTCAGACTGAAAGAACAAGAACAAAAAAAAATCTCATATGAATCAAATGGGAACCAAGGTAACATCCTCCTTTTTGCCTCCTTAGTAGACAGACACGTGTAGGTCATTACTAAAAACTATAGGTGGTGACGACAGTTTGACTGGGAGTACAAAATGCACAACAAAGCAATCACTTCTAAAATATTTCATCAAGATATCTTTAATATTTCCTGAAGCATCAATATCTCGAAAGAGGAATAAATAAGAAGAAAGAGGTCTGGTAATTTAATCTTTGCAATGATAAAGTACAGGAAGGAGAAACAGAAATTGTGAAGGAGGTTTCTTAGGCCCAGCTTTATTCGTTTATACTGCAGGTGGGTGGCTTCCTTTGGCCTTTGTTCTTAGATGGAGGCAGAGTTCGCTCAAGACATTTTGTTGCCCGAGGCAGTGTAGCAAATAGTGGGGTAGTGGTTAACACCCCATACTTTTTTCAATTGTCATTTTTACAGTCTAAATGTGTGATGACATAGAGAAAATTGGCTGCTGCTGAAGGAAACATATAGTTAACTAAATGGGTAGAGGACAGAGCAGAAAATTATTCAGATACAACATTTACTCTCCCTTCACTGCTCCCTAGTGTCTTTTCCACTGTTCTGATCCAATTGTTCCCATAGTTGCTTTAATGACTATCGCCTATTCTCCTGCATAGGACAAGTTTCCCCTTTCCCACAACTTTAAAACCCTACAGTCTCACTCATTCTATACCCCAGAGCTCAGAGAGAACTCCTAGTTCCCTTAGCAACTTGCTCTCTGAAGATGCTGGCCACAGAGTCTGGCAAAATGTCAGGAAGAAAAACTTCCGGAACACGGCCAAACAGCCCAAAAAACTCACAACAGCTATCAGATCCCAGCCGTGAAAGCCTTTGAGGATACATAGAAAGCAAAACATTTATTTTGAAACCTAAAAACTACTTCTGTTTTAATTGGTTCTAATAAAGGGCAGCACCTACAGTTCTTAAAAATATTACTGAATTTGGACTGTTGAATCCTATGGATTCTTACCTCACCACTGTGTTCAATAGTGCTGGTTATTTAGATCTGTCAAAAGCTGGCTTCACTTACTGGGTATCATGGCATGAGCAGAGGCACTTCTTTGCTCCATCATTTCAAAGTGAAACATTCCCACAGAATCTGCCCCAGTTTCAGGTGTGGTTTTGGAATAGAAGCAGCCTTGCTTACCCTGGTGCATGACCTATGCCTGAGAATGGCAGGTTTTGGGGCGCCTGGGGCCAAAGTTATTTTTGTGCCCCTCTGGCCCTCCCCAACTCCATCCCATCCCCCCAGCAATCCTGTGGGCATGAGATAGGTGCAGGGAGCGCAGGAGCACAGGCATGCGGGTTACCTCTCCCATGTGTGGCAACAAAGAGTTGGAGGAGGAGGAGGAGGGCCACAGCCACCGGTCCCATGTGCCTGCCTGCCTGCCTGCAGCCAGACTCGGAGATGGTGGGCGGGGGAGGTGGAAAAATTGCTGTGGCTGAAGACAGGGCTCAACATGGACAACCCCCTAAAATGAACAGTGCACCCCTAATTGCTGCCAAGACAGGGTGGCCTTCTTGAATCAACAGTGCAAAGAAATGGGAAAACAAAGAAAAGGAAAAACCAGAGATCTGTCTTAAAAAATGAAGATATTAAAGGAGGTAATGAAAGATGGATATTTTAGGGACTTGGGCAAGAAGAGATGGCAGGAATATACAGAAGAATTATATCGAAAGATCTGGATGTCCCTTCCAGATGGCGTAATTGAACTTGGGCCAATCCTGAAATGAAAATGACAAACAACAAGGCCAGTGCTTTCTTGGGAGGATGCTGTAAAGGTGCAATGGCAAAATTTGGAAAACCTGGCCAGATAAAAGATCATCCCAATCCCAAAGAAAGGAAATGCCAAAGAATGCTCCAACTTGGTCGCACAATTGCACTCATTTCACATGCTAGAAGGTTATGCTCAAAATTCTATCAAAGTTTGCCTAACTAAGGTCAGGATGGTTAAAGCTATGGTTTTTCCAGTAGTGATGTATGGAAGTCCTGAGAGTGCTGGACTATAAAGAAATCTGATCGCCGCAGAATTGATGCTTTTGAGCTGTGGTGCTGGAGGAGAGTCTTGAGAGTCCCCTGGACTGCAAAGAGATCAAACCTATCCATTCTGAAAGAAATCAACAACCCAGATACGAATGTTCACTGGAAGGACAGATTTTGAAGCTGAGGCTCCAACATCAAAAAAACTTGGCCACCCCATGAGAAG
Source organism: Phrynocephalus forsythii (assembly GCA_029282475.1). Taxonomy (NCBI): domain Eukaryota; kingdom Metazoa; phylum Chordata; class Lepidosauria; order Squamata; family Agamidae; genus Phrynocephalus; species Phrynocephalus forsythii. The sequence continues at coordinate 123,547,516 of JAPFRF010000004.1, forward strand.
AGAAGGGGAATACTCCTGGAAAAGTCCCTGATGCTGGGAAAAATCGAAGGCAAAAGGAAAAAAGGAGGACAGAGATCTGAGATGGTTGGAATAGAAGCAGTGTCATCGGTGCATGACCTAAAATGAAGGTTTTGACAAAACTCCATTCCCCAACTCCATCCCATCCCCCTGCAATCAGTGGCAGGAGATAGGTGCAGGGAGCGCAGGAGCACAGGCATGCGGGTTACCTCTCCCATGTGTGGCAAAATCAAAGAGTTGGAGGAGGAGGAGGAGGAGATCACAGCCAATGAGCCTCCTGGAGCCAGACTCGGAGATGGTGGGGTCATGAACAACAACAACAATTGCTGTGCCCAGGGCACCCTGCCCCCCTTGCCCTCCCCACACCACGCCCCTGGAGAATGGATGAGAGAAGTTGAATTCTATTACTTCTATTACTCAAATGAAATTTCTGAGAACTATTCTTGGACTTCCAAGCTGTGTACCAAATGTATTTTTACGATTAGAAACAGGCCAAATGTTGATAGAGTCTCGGATATGGATTGTCAAGCTAAACTTTTAGTTTAAAATGTTCTTTTCTTCTGTAGGGTTGGCTCCTTTAGTGCTAACTGATAAGTTTCCATCCAGATGGAAATAAACACTGGATGAGAAATTATATAATTTGAGCCTCACACGAAGTGGTATTTTGTTAATGGGCTATACAAAAAAAAAAAAAAACCACCCAGAACTCCAGCAGCACATCATATATAATGAGGCAGCTATTGCCTATCCTGAATTTAGAGACAAGGGTCATTTTTATCTGCAAGATACGTGGATACTCTGGTCCTTCCAAAATATAGAAAAGCTTTCACACTAGCAAAGTAAAATGTTCTTCCTTCAGTTCTCCTAAAAGGCAGATACAAGAAAATTCCTTATGAAAAGCGTTTATGTCCTTGTGAGGCTGGTGTGGTAGAAACAGTTGATCATGTCTTGTTGTATTGATCCTTCTAGTCGGTAAAGGTTCCCTTCTATACAGTCTGACTCTGACCCAATAAGTTAGTTATTTTCATTAATACCACTGTCCATACTGTATTCCATATTTTTTCATATTTAGATTTTGTGCAGATTTCCAGCACTGGGCTATTTAACTTCTCAGTAACGTTTAGCACCCTCTCCACCAATGCAGCCCCAGTGTGGTGTGGAGAAGTACTGCCTGAGGCAGACCTGGTTGTTCCTAGCTCTAAAGGCTCCTGGGAGGATCTCAACATCTACAAGACAGCAGTGAGGATGTAACTACATAGCAAAAGAAATGTGCACTCACTCTCTGTGAAGTCATGTTGGGGAATTCAGGTTTCAGAGCGACACAGATAGAAAGGAGAAAAGCCTTGTTTGCAGCTCTATTGGACCTCTGTAGAGGGCTTGGTTAAAAAGAATTGCCTTGAGCTGTAACAAGACTTTTATTTCTCAATTTCCTCATTTAGTTATTTTTTTAAAGGCTTTGCTTTCTTTCATACCAACATGAGGAAGGTAAATCCACAAAGAAGGCAGCAATGGTGAGATGGAAGCATAATGTAACTATGTTTGCCTCAGACCAGAGCAGGAAGCTGCACACTTACAGAGAGACCGATCCCACATCCCTTTAAAAGCAGTTTAAATTACTAGACAAACTGTGTCTAAAAATGCCATCCCCACGGCCACCGGGCTTTTTGAAAAAGAAAAGAAAAAGAAAACCCGGTAATGCCCTTTTAAGCAAGGTTTCTGTGACTCACCCAAGAGGTAGGGAATTTTTTTGCCTTGCTTTGAAAATCCAGCTTTTAAGGAGGCAGACACCGTGGGACCACACAGATGATCCGGGTTCCTTTTTCTTTCTTTTTTCATAGCACCGACCGGCTGTTCCTGGGGTCGATGGGCTATGTTTTTTTTAAAATTTCCCTGCACATCAGAGCAACAGGAAGTGCAATCAAGTCCTCTAAGCATTAATTTTCCCCAGCCAAGTGGTCCTTTTTTAAAAAAATGCTAGCGCCACCTGCTGGCCAAGGGGGCTGAACTGCACTTTAAAATAAAAAAACAGCTTTGGACGTGGGAACTCCTGTCCCACATTTTAAATCACATGATGGGACAAAGAGGAAAAGCCGGACCTTCAGAAGATCAGGATCGAAACCCAGGTGTAACTATGGCCTTAGAAGCATGGCATACACTGGCTTTTTGATTTATTTGCCAAATGACCATTTTCTGTGCCATATTTTATTTATATTTGCAAATGAAAACCTGTGGGTGATCTGAGGATGCTGCCAAAAGATATGCTGTGCAACTGCCAAATTAAATAATCTGTTGTCAGAGTGCAAAACTGACTACAAATTGGGTGGCGGGGATGGGGGGGGAATGACCAGCAACATGGACCATGCTTGACACTTAACTGCACACCATGTTAAAAACTAACTTGAACCAGTCCATTAACTTGAACCAGTTCCATTTTTTCCATAGGAAAAGTTTTATTATAATCTGGCCATCTGTGTAGCCAGAGTTTAGTCTGGTTGCACAAGGGTTGGAGTTATTCGAAGAAAGGAATAACACATATGTACATTTTAGCTAAAGGGTTATTATTATTATTATTATTATTATTATTATTATTATTATTATTATTATTATTATTATTATTATTATTATTGGCCATCATGCTTTTCAATATGCAACATCTGTTGTTTTCTTAAACAGGCCTTCTCTACCCATGGTGGACTTTGGGATATTGTGGAAGACTTATATTTTATTAACCAAGAAGGAACTTTAGTTCTCCTGTAGCCTAGCATAGGTGATTCACTTTGAAAGCCAGATGTAGTTCTTATCATTCAGCCATGGGATCCTTTCACCCACATTTGGCTGTTCTTTTCAAACAAATAGTTAATTCTGACAGGAACTACATGGGTACTGCAAAATGAGAGGAATGCAGCTTTTGCAACTATTGCAATTCAGAGTGGAATTTATTTGCACTTTGTACCCCTTCCCACCTGCATAATGTGATGAAGGGAGAATCTCCCATTGGTACCAATCACAGCTTTCCACCAACTGTAAAAAGCAAGAAGGGTGGTTGGCTGATGTGGTTCCTAATAGATGGGGAATGAGGTAAAGCTGTCCCCCTAAACCATAATCTCAGTCTTTCAGCATTTCCTCTTTTTAAAAAACTGCTATAAAAGTGAAATGAATAATATAGTGAAAAAGTGAAAAATCTCATTTAGTTCTATAAATCATGGATAGGATCCAGATATCCCTTCTGTGGGTTTGGATATTCCCAGTGGATTTTTTTCCTTTTATTTCTAATATTTTCAAATGGTTAATACTTACTATAAGGTTGTATCACAACAGTATCAGTAATGATTAAAAATTGTCCAGAGAAATATCATTCTCATAAATTGGATAATAATTTATATAACTTATTTCCTTTTCAGTCTTCACATAGTCTTGGAGGTGTGGTCTGAGGAAGTTAGCAAGAGTCCACAAAAGCTTATGCGTAATAAAATTTGCCACAAGACTCCCTGTGGCTTTTGCTGTCACTAACACATTTTGCCCCTGTGGCAATAAAATAAAAGAACAACTGTCCATAGATTAATGCAGCTGTGAATTTTTCCTCAATTCATATTGTTGCCACAAGTATTTAAACTCACTGTTAATTCAGTATCTTGTTTAGCATATTTTTCTAACATGTAGAACTCTTCAAAGTTTCAATACAGTTAAAACAGTAAGCAACAATTCTCAACTACAGTTTTAATGCAGTAAACGGTTAAGTCAAATAGAACACAAATGTATTAACATATTATGTTTACTTATATTGTAATATATTAGATAAGGGGATCATTTAAAAATAGTAAGTGCATGCGTTGGCATTTTAAAAAGAAATGAACAGAAAGCAAACATTTCCACTTTTTTTCAGTCAACAGCTGACCTCTGTCTTTTATCACAAACCATTCTGGAAGCTGCCCCTCACTACAGAAGTGGTATAACATTTGGTGTAAGAGAGGCTGCTCAAATACAAATCCCTGCCCTGGATTAACTGCACCCTGAAACCTGGCCTATGATGATGCACCATGTGACTGCAACATAGCCCAATATTTGGATAACAGCCAAGTTGCATTTTAATTTTGTAATGCTGTATTTTTGAGTTAGGCCGCAAAAATGGGGAAATATGTATCCACTAGAGATGGGCACGGAACAAACATTTTTTTGTTTCCGTTACCGTTTGTCGTTTCCATTACGCAATGAAACGACAAATGAAAATTGTGATGAAAATACAACGAAATGAACAGAACCACGAAAATTGTGGTCATTACGTTTCATTTCCGTTAATGGCGATGCACAATGAAATGAGCTGTTTTAATGTTAAAAAACGCCCTGGACATCCATAAAAATGCAGCGATAATTATTTATATTGTCTGATAATACCTACCAGGGGGGTTGGGGTCCTTAAAACGTTTGTTTTAGTCTTCTACCATCGCGATGTATTATTCTTTTCCCTTTAAAATGGATGTCGCCACCAGCCACAAAATGGAGGGAAGCCATGTGATGGGATCATGTTCAACCAATAGCATGCCCAGGTTGCAGACTGGGCGGGCAGGTCTGGCAGCCACAGAGGGCTTAAAAAGCTCTGGCAGCCCCCGTCCTCCTTGCAGTCTCTGGTGGGAGTTAGGGTGGGATTGCTGTCTCTGCTGTGCCTCTAGCTTCAGTCCTGCAGCCTCCCTGTGTGTGTGCGTGCTGCGTACCTCTCGGTGAGTACCCTCCCTTGCCCCGCAGTGCAGTCACTCTGCGGCTGCCTTGCACCCTGGCCAACGTCTGCCGCTGCCTTTGCAGCCTCCCTGCATACCTAGTCTACACTGTGTCTCTGCCAGCATCCATTTTTTTTAGTGTTTTCTCTCTGATCTGGGGCATTGGGGGATGCCTGTGCACGGAAATGCTTTAAAAATCGCACAAAAATGGGTAGAAAAGACAAACGAAAAAACGAAAAACGTTAACGAAATTTTTCCAAAAATTCACGACAAACGGAAACGAACTGAAACAGACCTCTCAACAACAAACGAAAAACTGAAACACCATTTTCCTGTTTCATGCCCATCTCTAGCATTCACATTGCTGCTTCTAGCTGAGGAAATTAAGACAGCTGTTGTATGACTGAGTGGTATAAAAATGATAACATACAATCCCTGAATGCCAGTTAAGTGGGAATGATATGGTTACAGTGCAAGACCAAGATTTATTCTGAAAAGTTAAATTGCTACTGTTTGTAATTATGTGAGACATGCCACCCAATCTTAAGCAAGAATCCTTTCTATTCCTCTGAAACAACAGCAAAGACAAATATGAGACAGAAGAATGTTTCACTTTCTAACCGTTGGAATAATGGAGTTGGAAGGGGCCTATATAAGGCCATCAAGTTCATTCCCCTTCCCGATGAGGAATCCAAATCAAAGAATACAGTAGGAACCTGTATCCAGCTACTGTTACAAAGAGCAGCTGTAAAGCAAGCTACTGTCATAAAACAGCAGCCGTAAAGCAAGCTACCATCACAAACAGCAGCTGTAAAGCAAACTACTGTTGCAAAACAGCAGCTGTAAAGCAAGTTACTATCACAAAACAGCAGTTTTGGGGAACATTTTGGTGTTCTCTCTTATCCACAGTTGTCATTATCCACGGGAAGGCTTGGAACCAATCCCCAGCAGATACTGGGGTCCTACTGTATCTGACAGATGATCATCTTTCTCTTTAATGTCTCCAATCCTGCAACTTGAGCCTATTATCATGTGTCCAACACACTGGAATGACTAAGAGCAGATTCTGCCCCTCCTGCGTATGACAACTTTTAAAGCTCTTATATTGCCTCTCAGTCTTCTTTTCTCACAGTTCTTTTATTATTTCCTTGAGGCCTAACCAGTGCCAAATAGAGAGGAATTAATACTTGTTGGGATTTGAAGACTATACCTCTGTTAATGAAACCTAAAGCAGCATTGGCCTGCTTTGCACCTGCATTCACACTGTTGGCATATATTCAGATTGTGATCAACAACAGTTCCAAGATCCCACTCTGATGTAGTCCTGCTGAGTCAAGCATCCCCCATCATGTAACTGTGCATTTAGTAGATGCAGAACTTGGTACTTATCCCTGTAAAATTTATCCAGTTGTTTTCAGCCCAGTGCTCTAGAGTATCAATATCTTGTTTCTGCTGTCGAGGCCTCTAAGGCTATGGCGCACTGCCGGCCAGCGTCCACTCCTTTCGACCCTTGCCCTTCCTGGCTTATTAAAGCTGCCAGTGGGACTATGGCCGAATGGGCTTCTGCCATCGCCACCGCCTCCTTCGGCGAGGGGGTTTTTCCCTCCCGCCTGAAGGAGACGGTGGTTAAGCCCATTCTTAAGAAGCCGGGCCTTGCGGCGGACGATTTGGGAAACTACCGTCCGATCGCTAATGTCCCGTTTATGGGCAAGGTCATCGAGAGGGTGGCGGCGGTCCGGCTGCAGTCGTACCTTGAGGATCAGCAGTGCCTCGATCCATGCCAGTCAGGGTTCAGGCCCCGTCGGGGGACCGAAACAGCTTTGGTCGCCCTGCAAGATGACCTGCTCCGGGCGGCCGACAGGGGTTGCTCTACCCTGTTGGTCCTCCTGGATCTGTCAGCGGCCTTCAATACCGTCGACCACGGTATCCTACTGGATCGGCTCTCTGAGGTTGGAATCGGGGGCACTGCTCGCAGTTGGCTCCGATCCTTCCTGGAGGGCCGTCCCCAGTATGTTCAGCATGGAGGGGAGTTGTCGGCCCCGTGGGTTCTCCCTTGTGGGGTCCCGCAGGGGTCGTCGCTCTCGCCGTTGCTGTTTAACATCTATGTAAGGCCGTTGGCTGGGGTCATTAGGAGTTTTGGAGTGTGCAGTCATCAGTACGCTGATGACACGCAGCTCTATCTCTCCTTTTCCACCTCTGCAGTGGAAGTTGTGAGGATCCTTGATGGGTGCCTGGACGCCGTGCTGACCTGGACCGGGGCGAACAGGCTTAGGCTCAACCCCGGGAAGACGGAGGTCATGTTCTTTGGGGGTTCGCCGTCTGGGTACGGTGGCCCTTTTCCCTCTCTGGGGGGAGTCTCCCTCCGGCCTGTGGAGAGGGTGCGGAATCTGGGCGTGGTCCTGGACCCGGCGCTGACCATGGAGGCCCAGGTGGCGTCGGTTACCAGGGCCGCGTATTACCATCTTCGCCAAATCGCCCAGATCCGCCTGCACCTGGATGGTGACTCTCTGAGGGCAGTGGTCCAGGCGCTGGTGATCTCGAGGCTGGACTACTGCAACGCCCTCTACATGGGGTTGCCCTTGACTCTTCTCCGGCGCTTGCAGCAGGTTCAGAATGCGGCGGCCAGGCTGGTGGCTGGTGTGCGTCGTTATGATCACATCACCCCAGTCCTGGCCCGCTTGCACTGGCTGCCCGTTGCGGCCCGGATTAGATTCAAGGTCTTGGTTTTAGTTTATAAAACCCTCCATGGCTTGGGACCGGACTACCTGGCAGAGCATATCGCTCAGCGATCCATCTCGGCCCGACCAGTTCGGCAGGCGCGAGCGCACTCGCTACGGGTTGCCACCCCACGAGAGGCCCGGAATTCGGTCACCCGGAACCGGGCCTTCTCGGTGGCAGCCCCGTCCTTATGGAACTCCATCCCTAGCGAAGTGCGCTCTGCAGAGTCCCTGCTGGCCTTTCGAAAAGCTGTAAAAACTTATTTATTTCGAGAGGCCTTTGGCGAACCCTGATCTTTTTTTTCTTTTTTCTTTTTTTTTTTGTGAAGGTCCCGCCATCTTAATGTCCAAGCGGCTATACTTATGTGTATAATGTTTGTGCACGCTTGGCTTATAGTTATTACTGTTGGTTTTAGATGCAATGGTTTTTACTGTTTATTTACTTTGTTGTGCTACATATTATTGTCCTGTGTTTATTGGCGCTTGCTCGTTGTGTAAGCCGCTTAGAGTTTCAAATGAAAGATAAGCAGGGTATAAATATAAAAATAAATAAATAAATAAATAAATCTTTTTGCATTTTGTTTTTGTCTTCCAGGGTATTAGCTATTTCACCCAATTTTTTGCCATCTGCAAATTTAATAATCATTCACCATACCTTCTCATCCAAGCCATTAGTAAAAATGTTGAAGAGCACTGGGTGCAGGATTGAGCCTTGTGGTACCCCACTTGTTACCTTTTCCCAGTTTGAGAAGCACCAGCTGATATTACTATACACAGCCTGCACCTAAATAGCTTGCTAATCACAATATCATAGGGCACTTTGTCAAAAGTTTGCTCATTCTGTCTACCGTGGAGGTTACCCAGTCAAGGCCTGGTGTTGAAGACCAAGAGGAAATTTTGTTGAAAGTTGACTTAGAAAGTGCTAAGGTAGATGGTGGTTCTTGGCCCATGTGATCTTTTGCAAAGATTATTTTAGAGACCATATAAGATTTAATGTCATACTGCTTCAAGCAATGTCATTTAATTATTTAATAGCCACCATGAGTATTGCTGAAGGTATGTCTGTTGATAGAAGCCTGTAAAATACACAACTCCAGGTGAAATGCCCATTGTAATGATGACAGAGTGTCTAGAGCAGGGGTCATAAGAACATAAGAACATAAGAACATAAGAAGAGCCATGCTGGATCAGGCCAAAGGCCCATCTAGTCCAGCTTCCTGTATCTCACAGCGGCCCCACCAGATGCGTTTGGGAGCGCATGAGACTAGATATCTGTCTCCTGATACCACTCCCCTGCATCTGGCCCTTGAACTACCCTGGTTTAAAGCCTAGAGATTACATATTTCCATCATGGTTTGTAACCCGTGATGGACTTTTCCTCTAGGAATCTGTCCAATCCCCTTTTGAAGGCATCCAGGCCAGATGCCATCACCACATCCTGTGGCAGGGAGTTCCATAGACTTACAACGCGCTGGGTGAAAAAATATTTTCTTTTGTCAGTTCTTACTCTCCCAATTCTACAAGGCAGGCTTCAGCAGTATGTGGAAAGAGAACTTCCAGAACTACAAGCTGGATTTCGAAAGGGCAGAGGAACTAGAGATCAAATCGCCAACATGCGCTGGATTATGGAGAAAGCCAGAGAGTTCCAGAAAAACATCTACTTCTGCTTCATTGACTATGCCAAAGCCTTCGACTGTGTAGACCACAACAAACTATGGCAAGTCCTTAAAGGAATGGGAGTGCCTGACCACCTTATCTGTCTCCTAAGAAATCTATATGTGGGACAAGCAGCAACCGTCAGAACTGGATATGGAACAACTGACTGGTTTAGAATTGGGAAAGGAGTACGACAAGGCTGTATACTGTCACCTTGCCTATTTAACTTATATGCAGAGTACATCATGAGAAAGGCCGGTCTGGATGAATCACAAGCCGGAATTAAGATTGCCGGAAGAAATATCAACAACCTCAGATACGCAGATGATACTACTCTAATAGCAGAGAGTGAGGAAGAATTAAAGAACCTCTTAATGAGGGTGAAAGAGGAGAGTGGAAAAAATGGGCTGAAGCTCAACATCAAAAAGACTAAGATCATGGCCACTGGTCCCATCACCTCCTGGCAAATAGAAGGGGAAGAAATGGAGGCAATGACAGAGTTTATTTTCTTGGGCTCCTTGATCACTTGGGAAAGTGAGTTTATTTTCTTGGGCTCCTTGATCACTTGGGAAAGAAGAAATGAAAGTGAGTTTATTTTCTTGGGCTCCTTGATCACTTGGGAAAGAAGAAATGGAGGCAATGACAGAGTTTATTTTCTTGGGCTCCTTGATCACTTCAGATGGCGACTGCAGCAATGAAATAAAAAGACGCCTGCTTCTTGGGAGGAAAGCAATGGCAAACCTAGATAGCATACTAAAGAGCAGAGACATCAGTTTGCCAACTAAGGTCAGGATGGTTAAAGCTATGGTTTTTCCAGTAGTGATGTATGGAAGTGAGAGCTGGACTATAAAGAAGGCTGATCGCCGCAGAATTGATGCTTTTGAGCTGTGGTGCTGGAGGAGAGTCTTGAGAGTCCCCTGGACTGCAAAGAGATCAAACCTATCCATTCTGAAAGAAATCAACCCCAAATGTTCACTGGAAGGACAGATTTTGAAGCTGAGGCTCCAGTACTTTGGCCACCTCATGAGAAGAGAGGACTCCCTGGAAAAGTCCCTGATGCTGGGAAAAATCGAAGGCAAAAGGAAAAGAGGACGACAGAGAATGAGATGGTTGGACAGTGTCATCGATGCAACCAAAATGAATTTGACAAAACTCCGGGAGGCAGTGGAGGATAGGAAGGCCTGGCGAGCTCTGGTCCATGGGGTCACGAAGAGTCGGACACGACTGAACGACTGAACAACAACAACACTCTCCCAGCACTCAATTTGAGTGTATGTCCCCTAGTTCTGGTATTTTGAGAGAGGGAGAAGAGCTTCCCTCTCTCCACTTTACTCATACCCTGCATTATTTTGTATGTCTCAATCATATCCCCCCTCAAGCGCCTTTTTTCCAGACTAAAGAGGCCCAATTGTTTTAGCCTTTCTTCATAAGGGAGGTGCCCCAGCCCAGTAATCATTTTAGTCGCTCTCTTCTGCACCTTTTCCAGTTCCACTATGTCTTTCTTGAGATGCGGTGACCAGAATTGTACACAATACTCCAGGTGGGGCCTTACTATTGTTTTGTATAACGGCATTATAATGTTGGCTGTTTTATTTTCAATCCCCTTTTTGATAATCCCTAGCATGGAATTGGCCTTCTTCACTGCTGCCACACATTGGGTAGACACCTTCATGGAGCTGTCCACCAACACACCAAGATCTCTTTCCTGATCCGTCACAGATAACTCAGAGCCCATGAGTTGATAGATGAAGTTTGGATTTTTTGCCCCAATATGCATTACTTTACATTTGGTTACATTAAAACGCATTTGCCATTTCTCAGCCCACTCCCCCAGTTTGGAGAGATCTTTCTGGAGCTCTTCACAATCTTCTCTGGTTTTTACCACACGGAAAAGTTTTGTGTCATCTGCAAACTTGGCCACCTCACTGGTTATCCCTGTCTCCAGGTCATTTATGAACAGATTGAAAAGCACCGGTCCCAGGACCGAGCCCTGGGGCACACCGCTTTTCACTTCTCTCCATTGTGAAAATTTCCCATTGACACCTACTCTTTGTTTCCGGGATCTCAACCAGTTCTCAATCCATAAGAGGACCTGCCCTCTTATCCCCTGACTATGCAATTTTCTCAGCAGCCTTTGGTGAGGGACTGTGTCAAAAGCCTTTTGAAAATCCAGATAGACTATATCCACCGGTTCACCCAAATCCACGTGCCTGTTGACCTTTTCAAAAAATTCTAAAAGGTTTGTAAGACAAGATTTACCCTTACAGAAGCCATGCTGATTTTCTCTCAGCAAGGTTTGTTCTTTTATGTGTTTTAAGATTTTCTCTTGGATGAGGCCTTCCACCATCTTCCCTGGGACAGATGTAAGGCTAACTGCCTGTAGTTTCCTGGGTCCCCCTCCTTCCTTTTTTTAAAAATTGGTGTGACATCTGCTATCCTCCAGTCCTCCGGCACTGTGGCCGTTTTAAGAGACAAGTTGCATATAACCGTTAAGAGATCTGCAATTTCATTTCTCAGTTCCCTAATAACCCTTGGGTGGATGCCATCTGGGCCCGGGGACTTGTTAATCCTCAATTTATCAATTAGTCCTAAAACCTCCTCTCTTTTAACCTGTATTTGATTTTATTCTTTAGTCAAGAGGGGTGGCTCAGGCAGCGGAATCCGCTCAAGGTCCTCTGTCGTGAAGACAGACGCAAAGAACTCGTTCAATTTCTCTGCAATGTCCAAGTCCTCCTTAACCTCCCTTTTCCTCCCTCACCATCCAGAGGCCCAATTGGTTCTCTGGCAGGTTTTCTACTTCTAACATATTTAAAGAAGCTTTTATTATTACCCTTTATATTGCTAGCTATTCGTTCCTCAAAGTCTTTCTTTGCCTCCCTTATCATCTTTTTACATTTCTTTTGCCAGAGTTTGTGTTCCTTTTTATTTTCCTCATTTGGGGAGGATTTCCATTTACAGAAGGACCTCTCCTTGTGCTTTAGAGCCTCTCTAACTCCACTCGTTAACCATGCCGGTGTCCTCTTGGACTTAAATGAGCTCTTCTTTCTTTGTGGTATGCACTTGTGCTGGGCCTCTATTATTGTTGTTTTAAACAGACTCCATGCACTCTGAAGAGATTGGATTCTTCTAACCCTCCCCTTCAGTTTCTCTCTAACTAGTTTCCTCATCTGAGGGAAGTTTGCCCTTCGAAAATCAAGGGTTTTTATGTCTGATTTGGTTGACACTCTTCCTCCGACATGCATGGCAAAGGTAATTGCAGCATGGTCACTGTTCCCCAGAGGCTCAGTGACATTCACATCCCTGACGAGGTCCTGAGTATCACACAATATTAGATCTAGAGTTGCCTGTTCTCGGGTGGGCTCCATGACAAGTTGCTCTAAGGCACAGTCATTCAGCAAGTCGAGAAACCCAGTTTCTCTTTCTTGCCCAGAGCTCGCATTGGCCCAGTCAATGTGGGGATAATTAAAGTCCCCCATGATTACTATCCTATCCCTCTTAGCCACCTCCATGATTTCTCTCCTCATTTCAAGGTCCCCCTCAATTTTTGATCTGGTGGACGATAGAATACTACAACTATCACATCACTCTTTGGACCTGGTAGTTTAACCCACAGTGATTCTATGGTGGAGTCAGACCCTCTGTCAATCTCCATTCTGCTGGATTTTACGCCTTCTTTGACATAGATGGCCACTCCTCCTCCAACCCGCCCCTCTCTATCCCTTCTATAGAGTTTATAGCCTGGGATTGCTGTGTCCCACTGGTTCTCCACATTCCACCAGGTTTCTGTTATGGCTATTATATCAATGTTATCCCTAGCTGCCAGATGTTCAAGTTCTCCCATCTTTGCTCGGAGGCTTCGAGCATTGGCGTAGAAGCACCTGTACAGTGGGTCCCGCAACAGCTGCTGCCTTGTTCTTCTCCCCCCACAGCTTTTATTTTCAGTAGACGAACTGTCACATTCCGCTATTCTGCCAGTGTTAATACTTGCTATGTCATCTCTATGTGATTCTCTACCCTCTCCAACCTCATTCCCGAGGATGAGGTGTTCCAACCGGATGCCACACAGCTCCTGTCGGCTTTCCCCAGTTATCAGTTTAAAAGCTGCTCTGCTGCCTTTTTGAGGTTGAGTGCCAGCAATCTGGTCCCATCATGATTCAAGTGCAACCCATCCCTCCTGAACAGGTTTGGCTTGTCCCAAAATGTTCTCCAGTTCCTGACAAATCTAAAGCCCTCCTCTCGACACCATCACCTCATCCACGCATTGAGGCTTCTGAGTTCTGCCTGCCTGGCGCGACCTGCACAAGGAACAGGTAGCACTTCTGAAAATGCTACCTTGGAAGCCCGGGACTTCAATCTTCTACCTAGCAACCTGAATTTGGCTTCCAAGACTGACCGCTTGGCCTTCCCGACATCATTGGTACCGACGTGTACCATGACCACTGGCTCCTTCCCAGTTCTCTCTAACAAGCTATCTATATTTCTGGTGATGTCTGCAACCTTTGCACCCGGCAGGCAAGTGACCATCCGGTTATCATGCTCCTCACAAATCCATCCCTCCGTATTTCTAATGATAGAATCCCCTAGCACAATGAGCTTCTCTCCTGCAGCCTGCTCATCAACATGTACCTGATATTGTATCTCATCAATAGTGATGAGGGAGAGATCCTCCGGTGGAAAATAAATAAACCCCCTCAAACTAAGGTCCGGGGGGCAGATCTGAACCCAGCCCCCATGCAAGTGCAGACCCCCCCCCCTACTCAGTGGTGGAGGCTGGGTGTGGACCTACTGCAAACATCTTGGTGTTGCCCAGGCTGCTTCTTTCTACTTGTGATGCTTGCAGGCGGGTGCTCCGAAGCAGTGCGGCCTCCTCCGCTGCTGCCGCCACTGGCAGTTGTGCATATGGGGAGACGCACAGGGGCTGAGCTACCTCCTCCCCTGCTGCCACTGCCACCATTGTTGTAGGCAGGTGGGTGATCAGGAGCTCTGAGGCCACACTGAGAAATTTTGACAGCCCAGGATCACAGATGCTCAATGGAGGAGTACCCCCCCCAGAGGAGGAGGAGGAGGAGGAGGAGGAGAAGGAGGAAAGGGCAGACTGGCGAGAGCTGCATGGAGGGCTGAGTCCTGCTGCTGCCTGGCAGCAACGGCAAAAGCAAGACGGGGGCGTTGGACGGACTGGAGTTGAAGGGGTGGGGTAGGCGAGAGAGACAAGGAGGAAGAGGAAGAGAGGGCAGCCCGATGAGAGCCACATGGAGGGCTGAGTCCTGCTGCTGCCTGGCAGCAATGGCAATGGAGTGATGGGGGCATGGGATAGGCTGGAGCAGATTGGGTGGGGAGAGGAGAGACAGACAACAAGGAGGAGAAGGAAGAGGAAGCCATGCAAAAAGCTGATGGGGCTCTGCTGCCCGCCGCCGACAGACACTTCTGCCATCCTGCCTGCTTCCGCCTTCCTCTCCGTCCCTCTCCACCCCACATCTCCTTCTCAGGTGAGCGAGTGGGAGCTCCAGGGGCGCGCAGCCTCCGCTGTCACTGCCGATGTTGGAGGCAGGTGGGCAGGCAGGCATTCCCCAGCTGTGCAGCCTCCTCCTCATTGGATCTGATTTTGCAGGCCTGCTGCCAGGCCCAGGCCCTTGCACCACCTTTCGCTATCTGCAGTTGACTGAATTCGCGGATAGCGAATCAATGGATACGGGGTCATACTGTATAGTCCAGCCCCCAATAGTGTCTGAGGGACAGTGAACTGGCCCCCTGTTTAAAAAGTTTGAGGACCCCTGGTCTAGAGTGAAGAAGGCAATCTATTTGATGGAGTCCTGGAGGAATGCATGCAATATATCTCAAGCACTCTTTGCATGGAGAGGCACATTGCACTTCTTTTCAGGGGTAGCTGTCATGTCTGGTGACAGCATTATAATCTTGCATGTCCTGCAAAGTGGGGTCCCAGTTCAGTACTTTACGTTCCCTCTGAATAATATATTAATTTCAGATATATGGGAAAAAGTAAAAGGGTACACAATCTCATGGGTACAACACAAGATATAAAAATAATTATATTCCAATGGACTGAAAGTCTGTTTGATTAGTCCTGAAAGTAGGAGGCAGCCCTTGGAGTGAGGGTAGTGGGCAGGGGTTATGAAGAAATTCCAAGGAGAACACAGGGCTGAGACATTTTTCATTGTTCTTCCTATTGAATTTGTTTTGGTCCCACTATTAAAAATAAATTACCCATATTTTTCTGTCTATAAGACATTCCCATGCATAAGATGATCCCCACTTTTCCAACCCACAATTACAGTTTTGCAACCATAGGGTTCTCCCCTCAGCTTACTTCTGTGTACAAGACAACCCTCAATTTTTAGTCTAACAGTTTAAGACAAAAATATAGTCTTGTTCATGGAAAAATACAATCTATTTCTATTAACTTTTTAAAAAATAAGCACAGCACGTTTTGCTTATTTTTAATTTTCAAAATCTAATTAGAAACATTTGTCTGAGTGATTATGTTCATTTTTAACTTTAAATTTTATTCTTGTCAAGCGGTGGTTGAATAATGGCAAAGAAGAGGTAGAGTAATATGATGGTTTCTCAGACATTAAAAAAGGGCATGATTCTAAAAAGTTTGGGAACCATTAGTCTGTCTATTACAAGATATTTCTCTCTCTACGTTAGCTAAGAAGCTATTCCACAAAGCCTATAAGTGAAGGCAGAAAGGAAACAGTGACTCCCACCACTCACAGCAACTCTCAGTGTGTGAATGTGGTGTCACGTAGTGGTGTGAAGGCATGGCCCATAATACAGCATATGACAGAAGAGACAACATAAACAATTTGGGTCTATCACCTTCAGGGTGCCTCTATGGCTAAGAGCGAAATGCACTTGAATGCATAGCTGGATGTAAATGTCCTTGGGGGAAAACATTTTACAGTTCCATGCCATTGAGCTTAATCATTTCTTCACATTAAAACGCCGTGCTCCTGAAGTTCTGTTTATGTCTAGGCTTCCTAAATGCTCTCACACTATCCTGCCACCCAATGTTACAGCCAGAGTGGTTACTGAATGCTCTCTCACAGCTTTGGTTGCTCACTCACATATTGCCTTAGTAGCAGCTGTTCAATGAGTCATGGTTGCATCACTCTCCCAAGTACAAGAGGCCCCAGGTAGGCCCCCCAGTCTTGACACAACCCTGTATCTACATATCGGGGATTTTCAATTTTCTGGGTCGGGTGTGGTCCCTAACTCCTATCTAGAACATAACTCTTCTCATAAAGCAAAGCAAACAGCAAAGCAAAGTGTTCTGCTTATATACCGCCCCATACCACTACAAGTAGTCTCTGGGCGGTTTACAATTTTAATTACAGTGTGCAGGCTACACATTGCCCCCCCCAGCAAGCTGGGTACTCATTTTACCGACCTCGGAAGGATGGAAGGCTGAGTGAACCTTGAGCCTGCTACCAGGGATTGAACCCAGGTCGTGAGCACAGTTTTACCTGCAGTACAGGCATTTAACCACTGCACCACGAGGCGCAGTGGTTGTGAGTAAAAAATCCACATGGTCCTCTATTTTGTTTGCAAAAATGACCCACCAGATGTTTTTAGAGAGTTTTCAAGCAGGCCATGCAAGTTAACCTTCTATATGGTTTGTTCCTAATATCTCATATGCAGAGGTACTGTACCACCATATCCTATGAACTAATCTAATTCATTTTTGGTGGGGGGTATTGTTTTATTGGATTTTACCTGATTAAGCCATTTCTGCTTCCCTTCAAAGGTTGCAAGCATCCCTTGGGACTCCCTTCATCAAGAGCAGCCCATTGAGGTCTGTGGATCAGAGGGGAGTCTCTAAATTCTTTTCAAAGCCATCTGAGCAAGTGGCTGTCGCTATACCTCCCTGTAGTGATAATATACTGTATATACTCGAGTATAAGTCGACCCGAGTATAAGCCGGGCCCCCTAATTTAAACCCAAAAAACTGGGAAAATTTATTGACTCAAGTATAAGCCTAGGGTGGGAAATGCAGCAGGGCCTGGCAACTCCTCCTTTGTGAGCTGGGTGTGTGTGTGATGTTTAAAATGACTTTTAGCCACCGAGGCAAGTGCTTGAGTTGGTGGCTAAAAGTCATTTTAAACATGGGGGGGGGTCAGGAGAAGTGGCACACAATGTTTAAAATGACTTTTAGCCACCGACCCAAACTTGCCTCAGTGGCTAAAAGTATTGACCCGAGTATAAGCCGAGGACCCATTTTTTCAACCCAAAATTAGGGCTGAAAAACTAGGCTTATATTCGAGTATATACAGTATATAGGGTCAAATAATAATTAGCTTTTAGTAAGACCTCATCCTTAGCAGAGCCTCATTTGGTAGTCTGCTCTGTTAAGCATGTCCTATAACCTACAACTAGGAGATCCTTTCCTTGCGTTAAATGAAGTTGGCCGTCTATTGTGCAGTAGACCTCTGTGAACTCACTTATTTTATCTCACAATGGCTGAAAATCAGGAGTGCAACTTATATTACATAAGGCTGATAATGACATCAGCCATTGTAGCTTTGGGGGAATTAACCATTTCTGATGCTCTCCAAAGGTCTCAAACCTCCTTTGGGACTCCTTTCATCTTAGTGACCTATTGGAGGTCTATGAGATTTTGGGGAAATATTTAATGTCTTAAAATCACCACCACCTGGACAATTTTTTCAACCAATGGCAAATTTCATAAATTAAAGATGGTTCTATAGCTCCATAGTTTTTTTTTTCACTGAGAGCCCAATGAATGGGATCCCAGTGGAAATTTTTAATATCTGAAACAAAGTGCTGCAGCTCATAACATCTTTGCTTTATGCAGTGTGAGTTGCACTACTGCACTTTGACTACTATTTGCAATTACTATTTGAAAAAAAAGGCACCAGTGATAACAAAATTATTAAAAACAATACAGAATGAGCATATCGTTCTTTTAACCATGAACTTTTGATGACTGTAACTGGGAACTGACATCACAAATGTTTAAATGTTGTTGTTACATGCCAGTGGTGAACCTTCAGCACTCCAGATATTTTGAACCACAGTTCCCTAAATTCCAAGCCTGTATTGCGAATGCCAAAGGACTGTGGGAGTTGAGATTCAAACATCTGGAGTGCCAAAAGTTTACCACCACTGTTATATGCCATCATGTCATTTCTGACTTGGGATGACACAGTCTGTGTAACTTTGGACAAGCTGAACATTCCCAGAACACTCCCAGAAGAAGGAATTAGTAAACTACTTTTGAGTGCTTTACACATAGAAAACCCTGGAAAGAGTTGCCATAAGTCAAAATTGTCTTGACACCTTGTAATTAATAGTAGTACAGTGAGCCCCCGCCTATTGCAGGGGTTAGGGACCCAACCCAACCTGCAATAACTGAAAATCCGTGATATGCGGATGAAGGCCAGGTAGGGCCTGGGTGGCCTAACTGGGGGCTCTTGTACTTGCCCCCAGCCTGGTGCTGCCCCGAACGGGCCTGCGAGGGCTTTCCCAAGCCTTCTGGAGGCCCCTGGGAAGGTCCTCACAGGCCCGTTTGGGGCAGCGCCAGTCCTGAGGTAAGTATAGGAGGCCAGAAAGAGGCTTTGCCCCTTACCCCAGGGGGGCTTTTTCATATACTATGGTCCCGCAATATAGCGGGACTGCAGTATATGAACCGCAAAAGGGCGGGGAACCACTGTAGTAGGGTTTTCAATATGTGTAAGGAGTTCAAGGAGTGCTTTTTCAACACTGCCACACACACACTGGGGTTTCTTATAAAAGTACATAGTAGTTTCTCTGACCCCCAAAATCAAGTCAAGCCAAGCTAATCTTACAACATTTTTGATGATGTCACTAACTTAGTAGATCAGGGTAATGCTATGGATGTATTGTATTGGGGTTTCAGGAAGCCTTTCAGCAATGTCCCTGTGATAATTTTTCAGACAGGCTGGAATATGCTAATAGATGGATTTGTCAGTGATTGACAGTCTGTACTGTATGTAGCAAAGTATTCACTAATAATTCTTTATCCTGGAGAAAAATGACAAATGGCAAGCTGCATCATTCTGCCTTGGCCCAGTATTGTTCAATATCTTAATAAATGACTGAAGTGAAGGAATACTCATCAAATCTGCGGATGACACCACACTGGGAGTTAATATTTTAGAAAACAGAGTGAGGATCATGTAAGGTTCAAGTAAGTAACTAAAAATCACTTGACAAAATGAGACGATAATAGTAGAGTTAAAATGGGCTAAAAGCATGTTTAAAATGAGAATAGGGAGAAATATCAGCATGTGGGCAACCCTTGTCTTAGCAGTGTTACATATGAAATTGATCTATGATTCTTAGTGGACAGGGTGGCAGAAAAGCTTAATGTAATAAAGCAAAAGTGTTATGCTTATATACTGCCCCATAGTACTTAAACCACTCTCTGGGTGGTTTACAATTTATTTAATTTAAGGCTACATATTCCCCCCCAGCAAGCTGGATACTCATTTTACTGACCTCAGAAGGATAGAAGGCTGAGTCAACCATGAGATGGGTACCTGGGATTGATTTAGAAATACAGTGGTACCTCTACTTAAGAGCATCTCTACTTAAATAGCAATTCAACTTAAGAGTGGAAAACCGTTGGCATTTTAACTTCCGCCTTACAAATTTTAGATGCAGACTGCTCTACTTACATTTTTATTTTTTTGGATTTTTTAATTTATTTATTTTTTCAATGTTTTAGATACGGTACCTCTACTTAAGAGTTGTTTGACTTAAGAGCATGCATTCGGAATGGATTAAAATAAAATAGAATGGCTGGAACAACAGCTTTGTAAATATGGAGTGTTAACAGAGAGACTGATTCTACTTTGATACCACACAGAGAATCCAAGTATCCTGCGAGCAGCGCTGGCTTTTGGGAGTCATGAAAACACTCCTGTGTCAATGAAAACTCAGTGGGAGATAGCACTGCCATGATATAATGTACTTATTATTTGCAGTAAGGATATGTTTGTATATCTTCAGAATTGGTTCCTCCCACAGTACAGCTGGAGCAGATATACCCCTAGGTCACAATTGTTGCAGGTGGAGGAGAACAGATTAAGATTCCTCTATGTATCAGGAAGCATGGTCACTGTGCAGAATAGGATTTTAGTTATGGCCTGCAGATGCTATAGACAGAACAGCTTCCCATCAGTGCAATATGAAAGGTCAACACCAGCATTTTCTTCTATGTATGTATCCCAGAATATCACAGAAAATATAAGGCTGAAAAGAGTTTTAGCAAGAACAGAGCCTAGTTTTACACTGTTTGCAATGGAGGATGCTGTTTTTGATGATTCAGGCTTGCATAGGTTTTTAGTTTTGACAAAATGTCTGTAATATATATTTAACAGATTATGAAATGGATACTGTGTAAAATGCTATGTCATAGGCTAGACAAGAATGTGTATTAGGTCCAAGTCACAGGTGTAAAAAATCATCAGTACTGGAAGGCAAGATGATTAGACACAGGTGGTATAGTTAAATCACCTCATCCCATGTAATGTGTGATTGGCTTACACCATATTGGTTTGTGTATAAAGGTATCAAGCAAACCAGTGTAAATTGGGACTGCCTAAGGCGAGAGGCAGCTTTCCCCATTCTCTGTTATGCTGTGTTTTGTATATTGCTCTTTGTCATGTGTACATATGTAATATAAGTTTTCTACTAAGTTCTAGTGTCTTGTTCATTTGTCTCCTAGCTCCTTAAACACTAAGTGCATTTATTCTTCAACAAACCTGCTAGTCTCTGCTAGTGGTTGATATATTTTCTTCAACATAACATATCCCTATCGGCATAATAGGGTTATATACTTTTAACAGCTATAGAATTTTCAAACATGTGCTTATTTCCCAAGGCATACAAATTTCTTCATGATTTTCCATAAACCTTCTCTTTATGTTGTATCAAAGTCTTTAGTCAAATCTATCCATGCTATGTAGTGATTAACATATTGCACTTGAGATTTCTCTTGCTGTTGTCAAATAGCAAAGACCATGTCAACTGTCAGTTGTTCCTTCTAGAAGCCACATTGAGTTTCTTGTAAGAGGTCTCTCTCCAAGTGCCTCAGTGTCTCTCAGAGATTTGACTATTCCTTTCCATTTTATAAAAGTGCATAGTTGTTACATCTTTGAAGTCTTGAAGTAAATGCATTGGCCATTGGGAGAGTTTATCTCCATTTTTTCTACATCTCTGCAGGAATTGCATCTGCCCTGGGGTTTTTGTATTGGATAGCTGGTCAATGGCCTCTTGTGTTTCCAGAGATAGGGGGAGGTCCATGGAATTGTTGGTTGGCACTTGGGCAGCCTGCTAATTGCCTCCTCACTAATTTCAGATGGTCGGTTCAGCACATTTTGAAAATCTTCAGTCTTTCTCTGCAAAATCTGGGATTTCTCTGCGATGAGTACTTAGTTATCAGGTTTGGAGCCATAGCTGGTTTTGACTGCTTCAAATACTTTTTTCATTTCTCTATGATCAGCAAAATCCTGAATCTCCTCTGCCTTTCTGCTGAGCCATGAGTTCTGCATTTTACACCATGTTGACTGTAACTCATGGCAATTTTTGCAGAAAGCAGCTTTATTAGCAGTTGATTTGTTGAGCTGATCTCCTTGATGTAGTTGTATAAGAAATGTTGCAATTTCTTCATCATCCCCATCAAACCAGTTCCAATGGACATGGTTCTTAGGTTTAAGAACATTCACGGCAGTGGTAGATATTGTATAGCAGAATTTTCCATTGATCACCAATGTTTCTGATCTTGGCTGGAATTTGTTCTATAGTTGCATTTAATTCTGTCTTCAAGCTGCATACTGCATGACAAAGCTGGGATACATTTAACTTTAATTTGATGGTTGTTTAAACATTTGTGGCAGTACTATCTGTATGTTCATTTTGGAGATGAGTAGCTAATGATGTCCAACATTATGCTCCACACATTATGTTCTCCAACATTTGAATATTCTGATATGCTATCTAAACTTTGGATCACAAGCTACTGTTAGGGTAGAATATGGAAAAACCAAATGGTGTCCCACAGGCAAGGGTGTCAGATGAGTGTCTTCCTATCTGTTCAGTCCATATGTATCATTTGAAAAGCTGCATTAGATCCAAATGAAGGAGTGAATACTGATAGAAGAAATGTCAACTCTTTACTAAATACAAAACTGTTCCTGAGCACAATTTAACGTGCTGTTTCTAACCTATAAAGCTTTAAAGGGCTTGGGTCCAAACAATCTCAAAGAGCACCTTTCCCTTTAGGAGTCTCCTTTGGTATCATGCACAGAGGCTTTCCTCTCAATGCTACTGCTTTTACAGCTGCGCTTGCTGGGAACATGGGAGAGAGCCTTCTCCATTGCTGCTCCCAGACCTTGAAATGGATTCCCACTAGGCATGGGCCTTTCATTTCAGAATGGGTCTGGTCCCGAAACAAATCACGTCAGCATAGCTGCTGTTCAGAACTTGGACCCACCCTCTGAAATAAAATCACCCATTGAATTACCTTGGTTTATCTCGCGCGGGATGATACTCCAATCAGGAAGTAGCTTCCAACGCACCATCATTTCTTCTCCCTGGCACTGGCCAATCAGGAGCTGGCAAAGAAATACATCATCCCACCTCCCTGTCTGATTGGCCAGCACCAGGGAGAAGGAATTATGATGTGTCGGATGCTACTTCCTGGTTTGTTTTGGAACCAGACCCATCCTGAAATGAAAGGCATCTTTGCTGTCCTCCTGCAAGCAGGTGAATATCTTTCTCTTTAGGCAAATTTTCCTTGTGACTGACTGCCCAAGTAGTTTTTTTTTTTAAATAGACCATTGTACTTTATTGCTTTGAATATATTGACTCTTTTTCAGTGTTTGATCCTTTCAGTGTTGTATACTCACTGCTTTTAGCAAACACAACTGTAAAGGCAGCACAGGTAATCTCTGTAGGAGTAAAAACAAAAACATGAAAAAAATCCACCCAAACTATCGTACATTGGGCATGTCATGCAAAACAAGATTCACTCGAAAAGACAATAATGGTGCATCATGCTGAAAGCAGGAGGAGAAAAGAAAGACAAAACATGAGATCGATTAACTAAAAAAAAAAAAGAGGTTTGGAGCTGTACAGCCATTAAAACAAAAGCAAAACTAGATTATAGGTGCTACCTTCATAGGCTACTAGAAGAAAAATAAAGATTTTTTTTTAAAAAGGTGCTGAGCTTTTGAGAGCAAGTTCTCTTTTTCAAAGCAGGTATAGAAGGCCAAACATGGCAAGGGATGTCATTTGCCAGGCGAGAGTTCTTAAAAGTTAACTTTGAAAGATGGATATCAGGCTTCTTATTGGAAGGCACAGGGCAGCATGGCTTCGATGGGGCTGGACTTTACAGGCCAACCATCAACTCTCTATTGGCTCCTCGAAGCATAGAGCTCCTGATTGGCCAGAGGTGGGGTAGAAGCAGGAGGTTAATGCAAACAAACAAACAAACAAACAAACAAAAACCCTGAGCAGAGCCGTTAATGATAGGAACTTCTGGAGGTCATTAGTTCATAGGGTCCTCCCAAGTCAGAAGCACATGATAACACATAATAGCAAGACTCACAATATCACACGTTATGTACAGAGGAAACCGTCATACCAAATAGAAAAGCTAGAATATAATCTGTTCCTTTAGCACAGCTTTCTGTTTGAGGGAGGCCATGATGCTTTTTAAAAAGAAGGAATGGTAGATTACATGAGCCTACTTGTCTAGAGTTAGTAGTGGTACAGTCAGGCACAGGTTTATTATCTCACCTGCTGTTTATGATGACTAGACCAGGAAGAAAGTACATTTCTGCATTATACAGTTTAGATAGAAACATGTAAGATTACTATTTTACAACGGCAAGAAAAATGTACTCTAATGGGAAGCAATGGAAACAGACTGAAGCCGTGTAGAGTATCACAGGAAGTTAAGTGCTAAATCATATATGGCAAATAGTAGTGTTCAGAATCTGAAGCAGACTTAATGCAAATCTTCCATTAAGTGGAGATATCCCGAAGGAGTTCTCTTTTGCAGTGGAAAGATGCTTGGAGACTTACCTAGCACAATTAATTCCTTACTCCAGGAAGTATGTTTTGGCTACTTTCTGGATTCTTGATTCAAAATATCTGTTCTTGCTAATGACATAATGGGAAATGCTATATCAAATTTGGCAGGATGTATTTAAATGGCCAATGAGGCAGTTCAAAGAACGGCAAGGCAATCTGTTCGTCAGGCTCTGGCCGCTGCTGTTTCTACTTCTGGTGCTTCCACCATTTCACCTGGAGATTTATGGATGCATCTGGATTTTGTAAAATAAGAGCAGCGTGAACGTGCAGCCATTGCTGACCAAACAACAACGAGCTAATCTATTGTAAACGTAGACTTGATTGAACCCACAATAAATTACAAGGCTGAACCTCTTGACTATTCAAAGACCAAGGCCAACCATCTGGCCAGCACTCACACTTTTGGCTAATGAGTACCTTGGATGCCCTCCCAGTATTGTGTTTTTTGGAAGAATATTAGAATAGAGGATAAAATTTATTCTAATCACACTGGCCAATTTTCAAGTCCAAATTTGTCTAGGTGCTTTACTTTGTCAGTTTTCCTTGATTATGCTGGTATCCCAATCTCTCCCTCTATGTTAATGTCTACCCATACCACTGCTGACCTGCCTGGTGACCTTGTGTTGTTCACGCACCTGTGTTATTCATTTCATGACTATAGAATCATAGTTATTTGTATGTGAAACTCTGATCACTGATCAAACACTACACACTTTGTATATTCATATATTTTTGGAATTTCTGCCCTGCTTTTTTGAAACCCATTCAGGTGGCACACATGAAATTCAAAATTGCAAAAATAATAATTCATGTTTTTATTTTAAAAAGAACACACCAGGATTTAAAAAAACATTAAAAATTATAAAATTAACTTTGAAATCCAAATGTTAGTAGCAGTTTCTAGTATTCCTTCCTGAATTATGATAATGTGGAGACCAATCATCAACCAAGAAGGTATATATTCCAGAATTTCAGGTAACGTGGAAGAAAGCACATTCCTGCATGCTTTGCAAGTAGGCTTCTTACGAAGGCAGCATTTTCAACAAGGCCTCTCCTGGTGATCTTATAACCTAAAAGGTTCAACCTGAAACAGAAGAACTGAGCAGAAAAAATAAATGGCAACCTGTGAAGATCTTTCAGTATTGGAGTGATGGGCCCATGCTATTGTGTAACTGTAAGCATGTAGCTCTACACTTTTCACTGACTGAAGATTCTAGAAACTGTTTGAGGATAGCACCATATAGAAATGGTTGAAAATCTGCTGAGGCACATATGGTTCTCTTAAAGCTCATATGACTCCCTTCTTCAAGCAAGAGGGAACGTGCCCCTCCCTCAAGACAGCACCAACCCCTTCTGTCTTGTCCTTGCTGATTGAATTAGTCTGGAATAGAGATGGGCACGAAACAATTTTTTTTGTTTCGTTAGTCGTTATTTGGTTTGTTACATAACAAAACGAATAACAACCCTAGGGCCAGATTTAACACAAAACAAACAGAACCGAGAAAAATTGGTTCGGTTAGGTTTGTTTCATTAATGAAGGGGTGGAGATGTCTCCTACCTGGTGCTGGTCTGGAGGTTTTGAGGGATGGCGACCGGGGGGGGGAGCCAATGACAGGTAGCGCGGCCTGGTCAGCAGTTTAAAAAAAACAATAAAAATTAAAAAAGTAAATAAAAGGAGCGCCAACAGGGCCCCAGGGGTGGTGTGGTCGGCACCCTAAAATCTTTAAAAACATAATTAAATCCAGCGCTGCCAGGGCCCCAGGGGCCACACAATCGGTGCTGAAAGAAAATAAAAACCAAAAAAGCCCTGCACTACAGCTCGGGTGAGGAAACCCGGAAGTAAAAGAAGCGCCCACCTGGCCCCAAGGGCCGCACGGTGGGTGCTTGAAAAAATAAAAATAATTTTAAAAGGAGCGCTGATGGGGCCCCAGGGGTGCCCTGGTTGGCACCATAAAATCATAAACAAAATAAAATTTAAAAAACCCAAGTGTCATGGGGCTCCAAGGGCCGAGCAGTCGGCGCTTAAAAAAAAAAACACGCCCGCACTACAACTGTAGCATGGGCCAGGAACCTGGAAGTAAACGGGTCATCAGGAGGGGGGAAGATAAGTTACAGAGCCCCCTCTTCCCCCCCACCATGGGGAGGGGGAAAGAGGGGGTTCTTTAAGCTAATCTCCCCTCCTCCCAATGGGAAACCTATTTTTCCCACCCCACCTCTCAGCTGCTCCTTGCTGGCTTCCCTGCACCTCATTTTCTGGGGAAACGGGGCGCAGGGAAGCCAAAAGGGATCCCAAGGGATCCATGGGACCTTGCGTGTGGGAACTAGAAAATTTTAATATCTGAAAATTCATCTTGAATTATGAAATCATCAATTTTATATGGCATAAGTTGTGCAACGACTGTTTCCACTCAAGTCACGAATATTTCAATAACTTTAAATTATTCATCACTCATACACTGCTTCTATAAAAACAAAGTGGACAGGATCTTAGTGTCCAATATATTTGTGTATAAGACCCACAAGTCTTCATTTCTGCACTGGTTGCCTGTTGTACTCCAGATAAGGTTCAAGGTCTTGGTTTTGGTTTAAAAAACCCTCCACGGCTTGGGACCTGCATACCTGTTGGAGCGTATCTCCCTAAGGTCAACTGAGGCCCAACCCACGAGAATGTCGCAGGCACACTCACTCTGAGTGGCCACGCCCAGAGAGGCGGGGAAATCAGTCATGCTCTACTGCGCCTTATCTGTGGCTGCCCCCTCGCTCTGGAATGAACTTCCGAGTGAGTTGCGCCTTGCAGAGTCCCTGCCTGCCTTCAAAAAAGCACTTAAAACCTTGCTTTTTCGGGAGGCATTTGGCAACCTCTAATTTAATTCATTTTTTGACGCCAATTGCCGATGATTTTGTATTTTTAATCTATTTTTGTTTTCCCTCTCTTAAATTCCTTCTTGATTCTTTGATGTATTGTTGTATTGTATTTTAACTGGTTGCTTCAGCCCTTGTGGTTAACCTGCTCGGAGTTCCCTGGGAAGACAGGTGGTAAATAAATAAATAAATAAATAAATAAATAAATAAATAAATATACGGAATGCCTGCTGTGTGCTTGGCACTCTAGGCCAGCTGACTAAATAATAGTGTTTTCTAGTAAAGTGATTTTAACCAGTATAATAAACTTCTAGAATTAAAAAGAAAATAACAAAGAAATTTGTTAATTGAGGAAATATTTTAAAATGATGGACAGTTTTGGACATCAAGGCAAGAACTAAAAACACCTGTATAAACCTATATATTTTTCTAAACAGTAATTTAACTTTTGACTGTGTGCTTGTTTGATAAGGTGTTGTTCGAAGCCCTGATTAAACTGCCATAACAAATACTGCAATGTTAAGAAATAACTTTGTGGAATCTACTGCACAAATAAATGCATTTCATTTATCGGGCACCAGCATTCTAGTATAAATAAATAAATAAATAAATAAATAAATAAATAAATAAATAAATAAAAAAAAATCCCTTGTTTTTTTAAAACCAACTATTTATAAGACAAGACTGTCAAAAACTTATATTTACAAGACAAAAGATTTATAAGACAAAAATCTACTTATAAGAGAAAAGACTGTTCGATTGTTCTAATATGAGCTTCCCTCAACCTGCATTTAGCAAAATAATTTGTCACCCCAGAGCACAAAGAGAACCCCTAGCTTCCTGAGCTCCTGCCCCCTGAAGATGTTGGCCACAGACACTGGCGAAACATCAGGAAGGAAAACTTCCAGAACATGGTCAAACTGCCAAAAAACCCCACAACAGCCACATTTGCTTTACTTTGTGATTATAAGCATGTTACATGGTGTTGATGTGGATAGAGCTGTGGAAAAAAAGGCAGAAGAGTTAGTTAAGGCAAAAAAATCATAAGAAAGTATAGTGGTACCTCTACTTATGAATTTAATCTGTTCCGAATTGCATGCTCTGAGGTCAAACAACTCTTAAGCAGAGGTACTGTATCTAAAAATATATAATTAATAAATAAATAATCCATAAAATGAAAAAAAAATGTAAGTAGAGCTGACGGCATCTAAAATTTGTAAGGGGGCAGTTAAAATGCCAACAGTTTTCTGCTCTTAAGTCAAATCGTTCTTAAGTCGTCCCGCTCTTAAGTAGAGCCACCACTATATTATTTCCCATGGGGAAAAGTGTAATGGTTTTTGCTAAGTTTAGGATAAATTGTATTTAAAAATATTTAGAAGACATTCTTTTCCTGGATGAAAGAAAGAAAGAAAGAAAGAAAGAAAGAAAGAAAGAAAGAAAGAAAGAAAGAAAGCAAAGCAAAGCAAAGCAAAGCAAAAACAAACTGTGCTGCTTATATACTACCTCATAGTCTTAAAGCACTCACCGGGTGGTTTATTTATTCATTCATTCATTCATTCATTCATTTGACTTATATACAACACTACCTGGTGTAAAAGCCACTCTGGGCAATTGATAGAATTTTAGTTAATTATGCTAATTTAGTTTAATATTAGTTAATTATGAAGGCCCAGCAAGCTGAGTCCTCAATTTACCCACCTTGGAAGAATGGAAGGCAGAGTAAACCTTCAGCTGGCTATCTGGGATTGAACCCAGGTTGTGAGCAGAGTTTTTGGAATGCAGGAAAGCAGTTTAACCACTAGGTCATGAGGCACAGAAAAGATGTCAAATCTTATCTAAAGAATTCTCTTTAAGACTACATTAACATTATCTCCCAGATGTTTTGTTCTGTTCAGGAGAAACAGGAAGTATAAGGAAAACCCGCAATTAATGAATTCAATTGTGGAGGTGTGTGTGTTGGGGGGGGGTTGGTGACTTGAATCATTCTTTATATCAGTGAGTTAAGACATCAGTCCACCTTTGAAAGAAGAAAATGCTCCGTGAATTCAGTGGAGATTTATTTGCTGCAGTCATCAAGAGGAGTCACATACACATACTCACTTGACTTTGATAGGTGTACTCATTTTTCCTAGCTTTTGTGCAGACAGTATACAGCTGATGTGATCTATTGCAAAAATATTATAATTACATTTTTGGAATCTGGATGCAAAGCACTGCTCAGTTTATCATTGACTTATTTCCTGATCGTACTCAAAGGGTGACCATAAATGGCCTCTCTTCAGCTTGGAGAGACGTGACCAGTGGGTGCCCCAGGGTTCTGTTCTGGGTCCAGGGATGTTCAATATCTTTATTAATGACTTGGAGGAAGGAATAGAGAGTATGCTAATTAAATTTGCAGATGATACCAAATTAGGAGGGGTTGCTAATTCCCTAGAGCAGTGCTCCCCAACCTTTTTGTCCCCACGGACCGGAAAATATTTGATGACTTTTCCGTGGCCCGGGGCTGGGGGTGGGGAGGGGGGGAGATGGGGGGTGCGGGGGTCGGGCAGGGGGGCAGGGGAGGGTGTGGGGGGATGGGGGAGGGAGGAGGGGGTGCAGGGGGGCTTGGCGTGTGTGCCTTGCGGGGGGGCATGGGAGCGGCAGCGGCGGTGCTCGCCGGCTGGGGATGTCGGGCGTGCCACTCCCCCCATGCACACGGGCGGGGTGGGGGGAGTCCAGGGCTCCTGGGCGGGCGGGCCCCCGCCTCCTCCTCCTGTCGGCCAGGGCGAAGCGCGGCGGGGGCGGCGGGGCGAAGGCGAAGGCGGCGGAGGCGCCCGGGGCAGCAGCCGCATGACCGCGCTCTCTGTCCCTCGGGCAGCCGAGAAGGAGGAGGAGGAGGAGGAGGAGGAGGCGCCCGGCCGGCTGGCCACGGGCTGCTGGGGGACTCAGGCCGCCCTCTCCGGCCGCGG
The DNA here is from genome assembly GCA_029282475.1 of Phrynocephalus forsythii. Classification (NCBI taxonomy): domain Eukaryota; kingdom Metazoa; phylum Chordata; class Lepidosauria; order Squamata; family Agamidae; genus Phrynocephalus; species Phrynocephalus forsythii. The sequence continues at coordinate 123,577,531 of JAPFRF010000004.1, forward strand.
GCTCGCAGGTCGTCGGGGCTGGGCGCCGCTGGAGGACGCGAGAGAGGGAAGGCGAAGGAGAAGAAGGCGGCGGGTGGAGAAGAGCCTGGCCGAGGGGGGGAGGAGGAGGAGGAAGCGGGTCGAGGGAGGGGTGGGTGGGGGGGAGGCGTGAGCGGGGGGGAGAGAGCGAGGGAGCCAAAGGGGACCATTAGCCGGCCAGGCACATCCTCCTCCTCCACCTCCTCCGCCTGGACGCGGCTGAGCCTTCGCCCACCACTGTGCAGTCCCACCCCCGCACCCCCGCGTGCCTCAGAAGCTCCACACACACACACGCGCACGCCCACCCGCTTACTTCTGCCTCCCCCTCAGGAGAAAGGGCGGCCGGCGCTGAGGAGGAGGAAGAGGAGGAGGAGGAGGATGCCCTGGCACGCACCACCAGCACCACCAGTGTCAGTCGCCGCCGCCACCCCCTCCATTTTCCCTCCATCCGCCGCCTGTCAAGTGCCACCGGGCTGGGCGAGGCGAGAAGGCAGAGCCGGTAAAACCTCCGCCCCCCCCGCGCGCGCCCCCTTCCTTCAGCGGGGCTGAAGAGGGCTGATGATGATGAGGAGGAGGCACCCCCGGGGGGTGGAACGGGGGTCTGGAGGGGAGGGGGCGTGCGCGCGCGTGTGTGTGTGAAAGATGCTCTGCCTGCCCGGCTGCTTTCGGCCGCTCCGCCGCTCCCTCCCCTCTTATGAGGCGCCCCCTCCCTTTGCCCCCTCCCTCTCCCCCTCCCCTCCCGGCCCGCGGCTCCTTTCCTTCCCCCCAACACCCACTTCGCCAAGTATCGTCCCGGGTCTCTCGCGAGAGGGAAGGAGGCGCCGGAGGACCCGAAGCCCAGCCAAGAAGGGGGAAGGGGGAGGGGGGCTCTCCTTTCTCCGAACCCCGTTTGGCCCGCTCGCCCCTCCTCGCCTCCTCCCAACCCAACCCCCCACCGTCCTGCTCTAAGAACCGGGCACGCAAAGGCCACCAGGGAGCATGACGACGGGGACGAGGAGGAGGCCAGGGCGAAGCGCAGTGGCGGCGGCGGGGGCAAAGGTGAAGGCGAAGGTGGCGGAGATGCCCGGGGCAGCAGCCGCATGATCGCGCTCTCTGTCCCTCGGGCGGCGGGCGGCTCCTCCTGCGCTCCTCCAGCCTTCTTCTTCCATTGGCTGCCCGTGGGAGAGAAGAAGAGGAGGAGGAGGAGGAGGAGGAGGAGGAGGACGCGCCGCCACCGCCGTGGCTGCTGCTGCTGCTGCTGCTGGAGGGCGAGGAGGAGGAGGGCGGAGGAGGAGGAGGATGCGCTGCCGCCGCCAGCGGGCAGAGGAGGGAGGCAAAGGCGGCGGCTGCGGCTCCTCCTGTGCTCCTCCAGCCTTCCTCCTCCACCGGCCGCCCACGGGACAGAAGAGGAGGAGGAGGAGGGCGGCGGAGGAAAAGGGGAGGAGCCTCCCCGGCCTCCCCAGGCGGCCCGGTGCCGACCGGTCCACGGACCGGCACCGGTCCGCGGCCCGGGGGTTGGGGACCACCGCCCTAGAGGATAGGATGAAAATCCAAAAGAACCTTGACAGATTGGAGTGCTGGGCCAAAGCTAACGGAATGGATTTCAACAGAGGGAAATGTAGGGTGCTACATCTAGGTAAAAAGAATGAATTGCACAGATATAGGATGGGGGATACTTGGCTGGAGAATAGTACCTGTGAAAGGGATCTGGGAGTCTTGGTGGACCATGAATTGAACATGAGTCAGCAGTGTGATGAGGCGTCCAGGAAAGCCAATGCGATTCTTGGTTGCATCAACAGAACCATAGTGTCTTGATCAAGGGAAGCGATAGTACCACTCTATTCTGCTCTGGTCAGACCCCACCTGGAGTACTGTGTCCAGTTCTGTGCGCTTCAATTTAAAAAGGACGTTGACAACCTCGAGCGGGTGCAGAGGAGGGCAACCAGGATGGTTGAGGGTCTGGAGGAAATGTCTTATGAGGAACGGCTTAGGGAACTGGGAATGTTTAGCCTCTCTAAAAGAAGGCTGAGGGGGATATGATATCTATGTTTAAATATTTGAAAGGATGTCATATTGAAGAGGGAACAGGTTTGTTTTCCATGGCTTCAGAGACTAGGACTCAGGGCAATGGTTTCAAACTACAGGAAAAGAGATTCCATTTGAACATTAGGAAGAACTTCATGATGGTTAGAGCTGTTTGGCAGTGGAATATGCTGCCACAAAGGGTGGTGGAGTCTCCTTCTTTGGAGGTTTTTAAGCAGAGGCTGGGTGGCTATCTGTTGGAAATATTGTGATGGGGTTCCTGCATGGCAGGGGGTTGGACTAGATGGCCCTTGAGGTGTCTTCCAACTCATCTAGGTTTAAGAAAGTGACGGGCCTGTCCTGGACCACTCCTGTTCCCCTGCCATTTCTCCATCTCTAAGGTCAGAGTTCCAGCATCAGTGAGGTAAAAGCCCACAAATTTTACCACAAGAGTTGGAAGAGAAGATGTGAAAGAGGCTTTTCTTTATCCACATGTGGAGGAGAAGACTTTTCTCACCAGAAAATAATTATTCTGGCATCATCTTCAGGATTGTATGGTAATTAACTGTTTCAAGATGCTATCTAGCTATCTTGCTATTCAAGTAATTGGCTATTATGAGATTCCATTCCTATTGAAAACATTTTTTTTCATTTTCCATTGGCCACAAACAGGATCCAACAGTTTTACTAGATGTATACAGTATATATCTGCAGGGCTTCAGAGCATACATGTATCATTTACTTAGCAGGCATAGGACTTGATTTTCTATACAGTTTGGTATACGACATTTGTGGGCAAACCTACAAGTTTATATATTGGATGAAATGTTCTGCAGTGACTCTTAACAGTTGCTGGCTATACGATATCTGGCATGAGATAATCCTAAATGTCTTAGCAAAATGCTAATTGACTGCTGTGATCATGTTGATTAAAAAGTCCGTTTTTTGATTCATGTTTTAATTTGGATTTTACAAGGCATATGCTGCTGTATGAGAAGCCTGCAAACAACATAATTTCCTTCTGAGAGCTAAGGGACCAGAAGAAGAAAAAATCTCTAGATTATTAAGGAAATGTTTTCTGCCCGTGCATTGAGATAATTGTCAAGTTGATAATATGTGGTCTCAGAAAGGCAGTAGGTAGCAACTAGAAAGACCATGCTGGTAGCAGGAGGTGCACGGAAGAATAGCTAGATGCTTTCCCTAGACTGAATAGCAATAACAGGCCTTGGGTGTTATATAGTAACAAATGGGATTTGGATAGCACTTCTTCTGAATCATCTAACTTATTTATTTATTTATTTATTTATTTATTTATTTATTTATTTATTTATTTATTTATTTTCAAATTTGTATACCGCACCTATTTCCCAAATGGGAACTCAGGGCGGTTTACACAAGATTAAAAAAAGATAAAAACAGAGATAGCAGCTTCCAAGACGGCGGACCAGTATGGCAGGGGCAAAAAAAGGGGGGGGGAGGAAAGGAAAAAGAAAAAAACCTAGCAGTTTCCGAAAGCGTCCCTAAACAGCCAGGTCTTCAAGGCTTTCTTGAAGGACGCCAACGAAGGAGGTTGCCGCATCTCGCTTGGTAGCGCAATCCAAATAGACGGTCCAACAACCGAAAAGGCCCGATTACGAGTGCTCGCTTTACGGGCCTCCTTCGGTGTGGCAATCCGAAGCGAGAGGGCCAAGGAGGATCGGGTGGGTTGGGCCAGATCTAATTGTCAGGAGATACGCTCTGCCAGATAGACAGGGGCCAAGCCATGGAGGGTTTTGTAAACCAAAACCAACACCTTGAACCTTATTCGGGAGGCAATGGGCAACCAGTGCAAGCGGGCCAGGATGGGGGTGACATGGTCAAACTTACGCATGCCAACCACCAACCTGGCCGCCGCATTCTGTACCCGCTGCAGTCGCCGAACAAGGTTCAAGGGGAGCCCCATGTAGAGGGCGTTACAGTAATCTAACCTAGATATGACCAGCGCCTGTACCACTGTCCTCAGGGAATCCCCATTGAGGTACGGGCGAATCTGGGGGATAAGCCTAAGATGGTAATAGGCCGACCTGGTCACGGCAGCCACCTGGGAATCCAGGGACAAATTGGGATCCAGGACGATGCCCAGACTCCTCACTCTTTGCGCCAACTGGAGGGTGGACCCACCCAGACTGGGAAGAGGGCCACAGTACCCCTCCGGACCACCCCCAAAGAACAGAACCTCTGTCTTTCCAGGGTTGAGCCTGAGTCTGTGAGTCCTGGTCCGATCCAAAACTGCGGTCAGGCAGCGATCAAGAGTCTGGACGGCCTCCACTGCACCGGTGGAAAAGGAGAAATAGAGCTGCGTGTCATCAGCGTACTGATGACAGCAGACTCCATAACTCCGGATGATCTCAGCCAGTGGCTTCATGTAGATGTTAAAGAGCATGGGGTAGAGAGCAAACCCCTGTGGCACCCCGCAAGAGAGTGTCCAGGGAGACAACAAATCACCCCCCAAGCTCACTCGCTGGGTGCGGCCCTCAAGGAAGGAGCAGAGCCAGCAAAAAGCCAGACCACCGATCCCCACCTCAGAAAGCAGCCCCAGGAGGATACTGTGGTCGACGGTATCAAAAGCCGCTGACAGGTCGAGAAGGACCAGCAGGGTAGAGCAACCCCTGTCAGCCCTCCTCAACAGATCATCATGCAGAGTGACCAGTGCCGTCTCAGTCCCACGCTGCAGCCTAAACCCAGATTGGAAAGGATCCAAGACATGGTTCTCCTCCAGGAACGTCTGGAGACGCAGGGCGGCAACCCGCTCGATCACCTTGCCCATAAAAGGAACATTGGCTATAGGGTGATAGTTAGACATTTCATCTACAGCCAGGCCAGGTCTTTTGATAATGGGCTTCACTACAGTCTCCTTCAGACGACTGGGAAAAATCCTGTCTCTGAAGGATGCGGAGGCAATTAGTGAAGCCCATTCCGGCATGCTCCCTCCGGCGGTCTTGATCAGCCAGGAAGGGCAAGGGTCAAACAGAGAAGCCGCAGGCCTGCAATGTCCCAGAGCCTTGGAGGCATCCACTGATGAAACAGGCCCAAACTCAACAAACCGGGGTGACCCAGGCGGCAAGGCACCGGCCACATCAGAGGGAGGATCCATGCAACCGGCGTCCAGCTCAGAGCCGATGGCCTCTATCTTGGAGTTTTAAAAGGCTGCAAATGACTCACTAGTGAAATCACTAGGAGGAGGCCCCGGCGGACCAGGATTGGTGAGGTCTCGAACCACCCGGAACAATTCTGCCTGATAGTTTGAGGCCTCACCAATTCTCAGGGAGGCAAAATATCTCCTAGCGTCCCTGATCGCTCGAGAATAGCGACCGGTCAATGCCCTAACCGCAGCCCAATTTAACGCCGTCCGAGCCTTTCGCCATCTGCTCTCTAGTCTCCTCCGCTCTTGCTTCATCGCCCGCAACTCCGCGGTAAACCACAGTGAAGAACGGGCTCGGCATCGGATAAGGCGCTTGGGGGCGATCCGGTCAACTACCCCGGCCACATCCTCATACCACTTATCAACCAGGGAGTCAACTGGGTCGTCAGCCAGCCCGTCCGGTAACCCCCCGAAGATCTCCGAAAACCGCACTGGGTCCAGGAGCCTCCGGGGCGGGCCCAGATGGAAGGGCCCGGCTCTCCGCGGGGTGGGGTAGCAATTGACATGGGAAAGGTCAGCAGATAGTGATCTGACCATGACACAGGTAGGGTGCACAACCTCCCGACCCCCAGATCAAAGCCCGCAGATGTGGAGGCAAAGACCAGGTCCAAGGTATGTCCTCCCTTGTGAGTGGGACCGATGACAAACTGAGACATGTTCATGGAGGCCCATGAACTCCAGAGCTACTCCCGAGAGCTCAGACTCGGCGTGCACATTGAAGTCCCCAACCACCAGAATGCAGGGGGGCCTCAAAAGTGCCGCCGAGATGAACTCGGAGAGCTCTGGAAGGCATAGTGCAGGGTCGCGGGGAGCACGGTACACGAGCACAATCCCAAACCTGTCCCTCTGGCCCACCACTAGGTGAAGACATTCCAACCCCGGACTCACCAACTTCCTCATGTTCAGCTCAGAAAAGTCTTCCTACCTATTCCCAAAGGAAAGGCACACAGTTCTTTTGACAAGCTACCTTCATAGCTTTGCAAGCGAAAAAAAATGGTGGTGACTTCTAGGACTATTGGTTCGACAGTCCATGTAATATTAGTTATTGGGGGAACCTTTGCAGCGGCGTAGCAAGGTTTTGGGACACCTGGGGACAAAGTTGTTTTTGTGCCCCATCTGGCCCTCCCCAACGTCCACCCAGCAAGGGAGGGGGGCAATCCTGCAGGTGTGGAGTGGGCAGACGGGTGGGCGTGCGTGCCTTACCTCTCCCACAGTGGCCTACAGCAAGGTGAGGAAGAGTTGGAGTAGGAGGAGGGTGCTGAAGCCACTGCACTAGCACGCCTGCCTACTTTTCCACTTGCCTGGTGTGCAGAAGAGGAGAAGACTGCGATGGAGTGGGTCCCGTCACCAAGCCTGACGACTGCTGGTGGGAGCATGCAGGGTTTCCTCTCCTCCCCCTCCAGGTGCCCCCAGATTGCTGCGCCCTGGGCAGATGTACCCTTCTGCCCCCCCCCCCAGATACACCCCTGAACCTTTGGCCCTTCATATTTTTTTGGACTGTAACTCAGAGTTCTGAGCCTATATTGCCAATGATAAAGGACTGTGGGAGTTATGGTCCAAAACATCTGGAGGGATGAAGGTTCCTCACCTGTTTTACATGACTTCTGACAATTAGCTAAAATGGGGAGTGCTATACTTACCTTTTGGAAAATGAGCTGTAGACATGTTTAAGGCATTGGGGTAGAACCTTTCCTGTGTGCCCCAGTTCATCAACCTCCAAGTTGCATTACCCCTGTAGAACATGGTCCCATGCCGGCTGTTTGTGTATCCCTATGCAAAGCTAAAGGCTCGTGCTTCCGCCTGCCTCCCGAACAACATGAATCCTCTACGTCCAGACCACACGAGCAAAACTGAACAGAGTTGTACAGGTGCAGAATAACAGAGCGCTGTATGACCCGGTCTTCTTTTTCTTCCTCTCCTTGATTATGCTTCACCAAGACTAGAATGCAGGGATGCAAAAGAAATTAATGGATGTTCCCACGAGCAACGAGAATGCTATCCTGCCTTCAAAAAGCTTTGTGCTCTGAATAGCCTTAGAAAGACCACTCCTTTCCCCTGGCTTTTTTTTTTTTTTTGGCTGGGTTTTATACAAGACCAAAGCATCCAGGTTGGTCTCAGCTGTGCTTCATTCCAAGATAATACTTCAGAACAGAAGACATTCTCTAAATGTAATGGTATATAGCTGTATAGATGTTTCATGCGGCTTGCATCTTTCTTAGCACATGAACAATTATAATTTGTATAAAAGTCTTAGCCTGGTCAAAACAGGAACCTTATTATGCCTCATACAGATCTCTCTTTTGCTTTATTTTGGCATTATTTCCATCCCAGACTAGAATGCCTTTATTAATTTATGTTTTAATGAAGGGCAAGCAACCAAGAATGCCTCTTAGCTTACCTTTGAGATCTCAGGAGCAGAGATGTCCAGATGTTGTTGGACTTCACTCCCGTCTGATTTAGCCCAAACAGTGAACAACAGGGGATTATGGGAACAGCAGTGCCACATCCTGAAGGCCACATGCCTCCTTCCATATTCAAAAGAGCATTCCCAACTGATCTCTACACAAAATGTAGAACATGGGGATAGAATAATGTGGCCTCTGCTTTGATCAATTAGAATACTTTTTTTCCCAGCGTGTTGTTAGTCTGTGGAACTCCCTGTGTGGTAATGGCATCTGGCCTGGATGCCTTCAAAAGGGGATTGGACAGATTCCTGGAGGAAAAGTCCATCACAGGTTACAAACCATGATGGAGATGTGTAATCTCCAGTCTTAAAACCAGAGTATTTCAAGGGCCAGATGCAAGGGAGTGCTATCGGGAAACAGATATCTAGTTTTGTGCATTCCCAGACGCATCTGGTGGGGCCACTGTGAGATACAGGAAGCTGGACTAGATGGGCCTTTGGCCTGATCCAGCATGGCTCTTCTTATGTTCTTACGTTCTTATCTTTTAGGAAGGGCCCTAATGGAGGGAAGGGGAGATTTGATTCTTAGTTTCCTGCTGCAGTTTCAATCTAGATTGTTGATGGCATGATTGCAATTTTTATTCTTGTTATCTGGACAGTTGTAATTTTTTTTTTTTTTTTTTGTGAATGAGGCAGGCTAATAATAAAAGCACTGTCTGGAAGCTTTCTAAGTGCAGCACACATTAATTGAGGGAGAAGGGAGGATGCATGTCCAGAGGAGGGAAGGCAGGTGTCCCAATGCATCACCAGATTTTTGAATGCTTCTGGATTGCAAACTGATTAACCCTTACTTTTATAGTGAGTACACTTTTCCATGGCAGGTTGATTTCAGGAATGCACGTGTTTGTGCCTGATTTACAACTGTGCTTTCATCTTTTACAGATGCTGCTCTAGTGATCTTATCTACAATAAAGGGTAGCCTGAGGCAGATCTCTGAACAGGAGCACAAACAGTTCTTGGAAGAAGAACAACTGCAATATGTCTATGTTCTGCAAAGTCACGTTTTGCGAATCTGGAATTTTGAACTCAAACTGCCATCTTTGTCAGGTTACATCAGGTAGACACCCCTGTGGTCAATAGACTGCATGTGACCTCCCTGGGGGCATGTTTGCGGCTCTTCAAGATCACCTCAATACCCCAAATATTCCCAATTTGGAGTATCGAGGACTTCTTATATATAAGTCTGTGAAGCAGAAATAAGAGCTTGCCCCAACCAAAAAAAAAAAAAAAAATCTGGAAAAAAAACACACCACAACTGGAAGTGCTGATCTAGGCAAGTCCTATTTACAGTACAGTATTTAAAGGCCATGTAATGGCAATTTCCATGGGGGGTGTGGTGTGGTGGGCAGGGGCCGTGGTGGCTCAGTGGACTAAGGCTCCAAAACTGTTGACTGCAAGGTCGGCAGCTCGACAGTTCAAATCCCGGGTGCCACGCAGCGGAGCGAGCTCCCGCTAACCCCAGGTCCTGCCAACCTAGCAGTTCGAAAGCATGTAAATGCAAGTAGATAAACAGGTACCACCGTAAAAAGCAGGAAGGTAAAAAAGTGTTTCCTTGCAGCCATGCCGGCCATGTGGCCATGGACTTGCACAACACTGGCTCTTCAGCTTGAAAACAGAGATGAGCACCGCCCCTAGAGTTGGACACGACTAACACACATGTGTGGGGGAAACTTTTACCTTTTTACCTAATGGCAATTTCCAGGATTGGTGGAGCCCATGGTGAGGGTTGGAGCCAAAACCAGATAGGTCCCACTTTTCCTCTGTGTATTTTTCTGTTCAGCACAAGGCAAACATGTTTCCTTTTTGTTTGTCATACGTTAAACATGAAAGGCTACCTTGCACCAGATCAGAGCATTGGCCAATGTCTTTCAATGCTACTTGCATTAAACAAGAGCAGGGATCTGAACAGGTATCACCCACACCCCAGCCTCACCTGAAAATATCAAGGATTGAATCTTGAAGCTTCTGCATGCAAACCATATTCTCTGTCACTGAGCATTCATTTTTAAAAGCTGTTCTGTACATCCCAAATGTCCTTTGCTAATTCCCATCTAGCTTTTTGCTTGGAAACCTCCACAGAGGGAGAGTATACACTGCAACTGTCCCAGGCACCTTATGTCATGCTGTGTGATATGTACAGTGACCCCCTGCCTATTGCAGGGGTTAGGGACCCAACCTGACCCACAATAATTGAAAATCCATGATATGTGGATCCAGGTTGGATCAGGCCTGGGGGGCCTAACTGGGGGCTCTTGTACTTACCCCCAACTTAGCGCTGCCCCAAACGGGCCTACAAAAAGGCCCTCAGAGGCCTCAGAAATGATTTTCAGTGACCCAGAAGTCACTTCCGGTTTACTGGAAGTGACTTCCGGTTCCCAGGGAGGCACTTTGGGGGCCTCCTGAAGGCCTGGGAAGTCCCTCACAGGCCCGTTTGGGGCAGCCCCAGTCCTGGGGTAAGTATGGAAGGCCTGAAACAGGCCTTTGGCCCTTACCCGGGAGGGGGGGTTCATATACTGCAGTCCCGTGATATAGCAGGACCACAGTATATGAACCGTGAAAGGGCAGCGGAGCACTGTATTCCCTGAAGTTCTTTTCATTCTACACTCAGTGGATATGCCAAACACCTGGCTAGATGTGTATGTGTTCACGTTTGCACCAAATTATAGTGGGGACATTTTGCTTTTTTAGTTAGGAGCAGACTAAAATGAACTTTCAATAGGATTTCAGCCACTGTATTCATGCAATGGTCTTTCACATTCCACCTAGGTCAAACGGGCTGGTCCTTAGGAAGAATAATGAAAGGAGACAAATATGATGTCAAAAAGAGCAATATCCACAAACTAGTGGGAGAAAATGTGTTCATTAGTGTGTCACGAGATAGCTGTGTTATCCTTAACATGGCCTTGGGAATGGTCAGTGTAATGATTTTATTTGCATGTAGGCTGCAAAATAATTACCAGTCTCTTATTTCCAAAGTTCATATCTCTCTGACTTTGCCACTTATAGTTCTTCCCATCAGCACCAGGTGTATTTGCTCTGGCCAATTGAGGATAAAAGTTCATACACTGGATGAAATGGACTCCGGTGCATGAAAGCTTATGGCATAAGAAACGGGTTAGCCTTTAAGATGTCTCAGAACTTAATGTTGTCTTGACTTTAGCTAAATAAGTCCTGCTTGACATCATGCGTTCAAAGGAGAAGAAAATTCTGCTCCAGTTTCTTCGGTGTTTATCACCACTAAACTTTTATTTTCAAAATATGTACAAAATACAATCTTGTGTTTTCCTTCATCGGAAAGAGGGGGGAAATATACAGAAGGAGGGGGGGACCCAGAGAGGTCATGTTAAAGAACAGCAACTGGCTAAGCAGGGAAAGAGAATGTTAAAGGAACAATGTGTTCTCTTGTATGAGTAAATTCCCAACAATTTGCTGAAGGAGTGACTTTATATCAGGCTGAAACCCCAAACCACCATCTTTTTAATTTGCCAAGCACCTGCGAAAGAATGCAGCTGCAAGACCCTGGGAAAACAATGGGAACTGTGACAGTTCATTAATATAAACCAGCAACTCGATGTATTTGGGAAAAATCATTGATATAGAATTACACTGAAGGACACACTGACATTCCAGAAGTGCACAGAAAGTGAGCAGCTAAGGAAGATTATAGATGGATCTACATCACTTGACTCTGAGTGGTAATTTGGTGACTATTTATTGTAATGGGTCCAACAAATGTAGAAAGAATAGCAACTGATTAATTAAAGATTTGAGAGGGAGGAAGTTACTGCTTCAGCATTTCCTTATCCCACCCCCCACCCCCAACCATCAGTGCTGCCTCCTCTGTCCTATAAGGCTGCAATCCTGCTCATAATTGCATGGGAAAGTGTTTTACTAGACTCAGTGGGGCCTGTTTTCAGAGGCAATGTGCATGAAATTACATTGTCACGTAGAGATGCTGTAATTAAGCTCTGGTCAAGAAAACTAACTCTGTACCTGTTCAGGAATACTTCAGTTTAATTCTTTCTTATCTCCAGAGATTGAGCCTACAAAGGGGAACAAATGCCAACAGTAGAGCATACCACTGAAAATAAATATAGGGAACTGAGGCAGAAACTATGCCATATCGCAATTTGTGCATTGTTTCTGTTACCTGACCTACTTTTACTTTGCATTTCACCACTATACTGTATCTCCTCAGTGATACCACACCTCCTCCTTAATGATACATACAATCATAAACAATAACAATGATCAGTACCGACCCCCGCAAACCACTTATTCATTATAAAAACCAGTATTAATCCAGAAGCTGAGAGTAGAAACAAATTAAAGATGGGCGTAGACAAAACTGGCCCAAAAAGGAATTCCACTGATGAGGCGCCACACTCAAAAGTCTCCATCTCTGGTCACCACAGGGGTGAAAGTTTTGGTTTTGTATCCTGTTTTTGGATAGAAAGAACAAAAAAGAGAAGACTCGGGTGCCAAAAATGTCTGCACCTAATATTTGCTACAACAACAACAACAACAACAACAACAACAACAACAACTCAACAAAAATTTGTGGCACTTGAAGGCTAAGGGAGGAGGATGAAGCAGATGAGTTGCTCAACTGACGAACGGCCAAATATTCCTTTGATAAGTTTAATTCCACCTCTTGGGACCTGAACAGACAAAAGGATTTTCATTTCACTGCACAAGTTGATCAACTAATTCATACAGGGACGTTTGCACACAACAGTTGGTTAATTGGTATTGTTTAGGCCATTTACACTGCCTATAGTTTTTGCCTTCCTGTTCCTTCTAGAGAAGAGGCATGCTTTGAGTCAATTATTACAGTGTTCCTACCCTAGAATTTGTCCATAGTGTAAATTACATCCCTGCTGAATTGAACAAAGACTTTCCTTCACCATGCATGTATTAATATATTTACCTGACCTAAGATGTCTTCACCACTCCCAAATGACCAGTGTGGTCTGTAGATGATCATGAACTTGTGTATCATCTTTCACTTTGCTGATCCGGTTTTTATATTCTAATCCGCTTCTATTGGTTTGTATTGTATTTGATTTATTATTCTTGGCTTGTTTTATATTTAATTACTGTATGTTTGGTTGGTTAAAATCTTATATTTCTTTACATTGCATATTGTTTAGTTGTATTGTTTTGTTTTAATTATGTTCTAACTTTTTGTACACTGGCCAGAGTGACCCTTGGTCAGATGGTGAGGTATAAAAATTGAATAAATAAATAAAGATGAACTTTTGTTATTGGCTGCACTGATACTGCTGTGGCTTTGACTCAAGAGTTTTTCTATCACGGAGATCAGAGTCTCCCTAGTTATCATAGTAATTTTCTCACCTCCTTGTTTTCATGCTCCATTATTTCCTACTGACTGTGTACTCAAAATTACAATGCAAATGGCGACCTCTTCATGCCACACTACAAATTATACTTTTCCTCATAGCCTGTAACTACCTCTTGAGTGTATTTGAAAAAAAAAATAATTACAGGTATTTGAGGAGAGTTCTTCATTTGAACTCAGCCCACAGAGACAGACGGCTTGCCTCTTTGTTCCTCAGTTGCATTCTAGCTAATAAAAATACAGTATAATCCTGGAAGTGACTTCATTCTTGATATTTAAATGATGTTTTTATAAATAAATTTTGGGTACAAAGAAACATTTATTGGTTTGTTTGTTTGTTTGTTTGTTTACACATAGTTATCATACTTATTTTGAAGAGTAGCAAGGACTTAGATATGCATGCACACACATACTGCTGGCTACTTGCAGTTTCCTTGTGGACTCTATTTCTTGGGTGAAAACCACAGGCCAGAGTTTTTCAGCATTAGGGTTACAGTACAGTACAGTGGTACACTGAAATGGTTTTGGGGGAGGTTTTAAAAAGCCCGGGCTTTTTAAGCCTTCCCCCCTCCCCCAAGCCCCGGGATCCAGCTGATTGGTCCTGGGGTGGGGAAACAAAAGGGTTTTCTCCCCCACCCCAGCGCCAGTCAGCTGGAGCCCAGGGCTTGCCTCCCTGGAGGCATTGTGAGCCGTTCCCTCATGGCCCGGGGGGTCGATAGAAGCAGCACGATGTTTCAAATGTCTTTAAGCAATGGAGCCAAGCGCTCAGCTCCGTTGCTTAAAGACATTTGAAACATTTTGCACTCCCCCCCTGGCCCGACCCGACCTGCATCTGCATATCACGGATTTTCAATGACCACTGGTCAGGTCCCTAACCCTGGCAATAGATTGGGGGGGGGGGTTCTCTGTCTCTGTCTCTGTCTCTCTCTCTCTCTCTCTCTCTCTCTCTCTCTCTCTGTACACCTCTCAAGATCATTGCGTTCCATTGTCATATTGCATAATTTGAGAGTTGAAGGTACAGTGGTACCTTGTATAAAGGAATTAATTCATTCCAAATGAAATTATGTTAAGCAAATTTCCTTTATACAAATTTCCCATAGGAATGCATTGAAAATAGAGTAATCCTTAATTGCAACCATTTTATGTTGTACAGATTCGCCCCATAGGTGATTCTGTTAAGCAGATTTCCCCTATCCCCAGAATTTTTATGTTGTACAGATTATATGTTATACAAGCCGTTTGTTATACAAGGGTCCACTGTATAGCTTAATTGATTGGTACATGAATCAAGCACTGACGATCCTGGTGCTGCAGCTCAAAAGCTCTAAATTGGAGAAGTTCTGTAATCTGCCTTTCACGGCAAGCCAGTAGGAAAAACAGAAGCCCTTCCTGTATACTTCTTTGGTCCATTGTAGCAGAAGCTCTCAGCCTTCCTAGGCGATGGGCCTAAGAAACCTCAGGGATGATGTGCACCTTGCCCTCCATTGGGGACATGTCAAGGATTTACATTAGAGGTGGGCAGGAAACAAAAAAACAAAACACTGTTTCATCATTTAGTTACATAACAAATCATTTCATTACAAAATGAAATGGTAAGACCAGTTTCGTTACGAAATGAAAAACAATGCAATTTTTTTCCCTAGAGGAATGAAACAATTTGTCCTAGAGGAACTAAAATCTCAGGGTAGCTTCTTTGGGTTTGGGATTCAGGGGGCTGAGTTATTAGACTCCAAAGGGGGTCCTTCTTAGGGCAGTGGTGGTGAACCTTTGGCACTCCAGATGTTTTGGACCACAACTCCCAGAATTCCCAGAATGTGAAAGGACTGTGGGAGCTGTGGTACAAAACATCTGGAGTGCCAAAGATTTGCCACCAGTGTCCTAGGAGAAAATCATTTCTAATTGAGTTGGGAAGCTGCTAATAGCCCCCCCCCGCAATATAGGGGTTAGCTTACAGATTTGAGAGGGGGGGTTACAGGGAAGAGTCCAAAAAAGGTACTCTATGATTTTGGTGTTTCTAGCACCCAGGGGAGCCATTAACACATTGTTTCATTTCATTCTGAAATTTCTTTATAACATTGTTAGTGACAAAATGAAACAAAACTTCGGAAGAAACAACATTATACTTTTGTTCCGTGCCCATCTCTAATTTACATTACAAGGAATCTGGGGACGGACCCAAGTTAGCCTTGCTCCTTCCTTGGGGCAACCTGGATGACTGCAGCAACACTTCATGGTGGTTATTCAAAGCCCTCTTGATAGCCGGTAGGTTTTTGTTTCCTGCCATCTCTCGCTCTCCTCCTTCAGAGTCAGCCATGAGCTGTTTGGGTCCTTTCTCTCTCTCTCTCTTCAGAAACCACTTGTGAAGCAAAGCCCTTAAGTAATAGTCAATAAGGTCAAATTATCTTAAATCAAGCAGCAGTTATTTAATTTAGAGAATACAAAGCAGAGAGAAAATCAAAGCAAATGAAATGCAAGCGGTGCAATGAATCTCTAATAGAAGTCTTATTTGATAGAGATGATTCCCATAGTTTAGAGGTATTTGAGACTAAGGAGAAGCCTGCTCCATCAAACCTAGGATCTATTTGGCCCACTGTCATGCTCTCCCAGTCTGATTCCTCTAGAAAAGGAAGGGCATAAGCCTTAGATCCCTCTCCTGTTTTATTATCTCCAACCTTGACGTTTGAGAAGAGCTGAAAGTAGTAACCAAGAACTGTGGAAAGAAGACAGTACTGTACTCAACACTAGAATGTGGTGAATGTTACTTTTCTTTTTGGGCAATTCACATAATTCCTTAGCCAACATACCTTTTAGGGAGCTGTCAGATAAAAACGAGGTGGGAAGCCTTTCCAATCTCCGTGTAGGATTAAACAATTACAATAACATCAGGGTGTTATTTATAGTTGAAGGCTGATTTCCACAATATTTCCATAAAGTAGTGAAGGGTAAACCTTGCTCTTTTCTCTGCAGCAATCTGTTTATTGCAACCATTATGCTGCAGTTATATTATAACTTGCTGTACTGTCCCTGTATGAAAGCTTGAGGTCTCTGCTTGCGACTGTTATCCAAAAGGACAATCAATGTGCATGGACAATTATGAAAACTGTCATTTGCCAAACTACTCTCCATTGAGTAAGACTAATGTTTGGTGGAGCACCATATGAACTTGGAAGGTGTTTCCATGAATAAAATGTTGAGCAGCACACCCAGTGATATGATGGGCCTGTAAACAACAAGGAACTTCATCTCCTTGTTAAGCAGGTATAATTTATGTAGAGTAGGCAGTATCAGTTTGAAGACATTAGTCTGCTCTCTACAATAAGTTTGAAGTTTAACATTGCTGACATTTTGCTTTGTTATTTAAGCATACAGCAATATATTCATAAATTTGTTGTGAATTTTCAACATGTGTGAACTGACGTCGCTTCAATAGCCTGGCAGGTCGTTGATATAGTAGTTGAAGAACATAGGAGCTAGGATACAGCCCTGTCTGATGCCTTTATGCATCAAAATTGCTTTTGATAATGAACCGTTGATGCCTACGTGAACTTTCAGTTGCATATTTGCATATAGGGCTTTAAAAACTGTTCAGTCACAACTTGTATTTTTCTCGTATTTTTCTGGACTTATGTAGTTTTAGCACTTGATATGGCCTGACTGGCTAAACAATAAACTACTACTACTACTACTACTACTACTACTACTACTACTACTACTACTACTACTACTACTACTACTACTACTTGTTTAAGCAGCGGCTTAAAATATGTTTTTCTTACATCCTGTAGGACAGGCTTTTTCTTCTTCCACACCAATGTCTGTATACTTCTAAACTGGAAAAAAAGTTAAATTCACTAGCAGAGCAAAAGTCAGGTTTAAAGCAGAAAGGCATGGTTGAAGATATGCAGTGAAATCCAAAGTGGGTGTGGGTGGGAGAGACCTCTATGCACCAAATCCTTTCATTTAAAACATAAATTTGCTGATGAAACTTCTTCATATCTTAACTGCCCCAGATAAACACAAATATTGAATTTCAACCCTTGCTTACCTAAAGGGGCTAGGGTGGGAAAATCTATTTAAGAAAGCCCAATATGTTACCAAATCTCAGTATGCTAGGAGAATGCTCACGGAATGATTCTACTTCACTAGGTGTCCAGACAGGGTGACACATTTCAGGGCAAGAGGTGCAGCAGGTGAAGAGAATCTGATTCTATTGTATTTGTTGCTTTTAATGCTTGCACATCTATCTCTAATCATTCCAGCTCGCACCAGAGCCCACCGTCTGATCGTGAGCGTGTTTGTATGTGTGTTGTATATGTACTATCAGTGCAGGAAATCTCCTCCATTCTCTCATGTACTCTCACTCACACAGGGTTGGCGCTAGATTTTTTTGCGCCCTAGGAGAGAGCCAGGGGGTGGGGCGGAGGGAGGGCAGGGCAGGGGGCAGCGGGCGGCAGGTAGAGGGATGGCAGGGGGCAGGGGATGGTGGGGGATGGCAACAGGCGTGAGGGGTGGGCGGCAATGGGCATGGGGGGCGGCATGCGGACGGCGACGGGTGGCTGGCAGGCAGTGGGGGGACAGACGGCGGTGGCCAGTGGCAGGAGGGAGGTGGGGGGCAGCAGGCTGTCCAGTGCCCTCTCTTCATTTTGGCACCCTAGGCAACTGCCTAGTTTGCCTTAATGGACGCGCCGGCTCTGCACTCACATGCACACATTTGCAGTTCTTATACAATGGCCTGTCTCCTGTGACATCATACGCTCCCCCCGATGACTCAGATTTCGACTCTACAATCTCAGGGAACAAGAAGATGCTGCCCTGACAATACTAAACAAAAACCTGCTTTCCCCCAATGCAGATAAATTGGGCTGGAGTAGTAAGATTATGTAACTGCAGATAGGACTGTGCCGCAAACCTGTTGTGTATAGATGCTGACACTATCAAAGCCCATGTTCCACTCCAGTTCTTCCACAGCATTAGCGATGCATTGTACAGGTTTGGCAGCCTGATGTAATTATGTCATAGCATTTGCTTCAGGTGGAAGCTGAGATAAGAAAGTGGGTATCAACATGCTCAAGCTTTGAATGAGCAGGGCCTGCTCTGTACCTGAATTTGTATGCTTCTATAAGCATATCTTCAACTATAAATTTCAGCTTTAAGCTAACATTTTTGAATTTGGAAATTATAGTGATAAAATGCCACTTAAGAGGATGACTCCATGATATGTCTGCATCACATGGGTAATGAGGATTGATACATCCGGTTTTGCATGTATTTGACTAACACTTTTGGAAACATAAGAGAAAGGCTGGTGCTAAATCCTATACAGTCATCCCCAGCCTATTGTGGAGGTTAGGGGCCTGACCTGACCGCAATAATTGAAAATCCGCAATATGCAGATGCAGATCGAGTCAGGCCTGGGGGGGGGTAGCTGGGGGTTCTTGTACTTACCCCCAGCCTGGCCCTGCCCCGAACGGGCCTGTGAGAGCCTTCCTGGGCCTTCTGGAGGCCCCAAAAGGGCCTCCCTGTGAACCGGAAGTGACTTCTGGTAAACCGGAAATTATTTCTTTGGCCACCGACAGGCCTAGAAAGGCTCTCAGAGGCCTCAGAAATGATTTTCATTGATCCGGAAGTCACTTCCGGTTCACGGGGAGGCCCTTTTGGGGCCTCCAGAAGGCCCAGGAAGACCCTCACAGGCCTGTTCGGGGCAGCTCCAGTCCTGGGGTAAGTATGAGAGGCTTGAAACAGGACTTTACCTCCTTACCCTAGGGAGGCTTTTTTCATATACTGGGGTCCCACGATATAACAGGACCACAGTATATGAACCGTGAAAGGGTGGGGGACCACTGTACAGTATTTTTATTATATACACATTGAATCATTGTTTCATATTGTTATTGCTCTACTAACAATCTCACCAATGACCCCAGCATTGCAAATCATCCATTAGAAGGCCAGAGCTGTGTGGTGGAACTTAGCAAATTTGGCTTCTCTAAGTGAACCATAAGCTTCACTTGCACCAATGACAAATTGAATACAGTGAAACCTTGTATAACAAACAGTTTGTATAACATAAAATTTGTACAACATAAAAATTCTGGAGATAGGGGAAATTTGCTTAACATAATTGCCTATGGGGCGAATCCGTACAACATAAAAATGGGATTACTCTGGTTTCAATGCATTCCTATGGGAAATTTGTATAAAGAAAAATTTGCTTAACATAATTTCATTTGGAACGAATTAATTCCTGTATAGTAAATGTGAAAGGGATCTGGGAGTGTGGGTGGACCACAAAGTGAACATGATTCAGCGGCCAGGAAAGCCAATGTGATTCTTGGTTGCATCAACAGAACCATAGTGTCTAGATCAAGGGAAGTGATAGTACCACTCTATTCTGCTCTTGTCAGACCCCACCTGGAGTACTGTGTCCAGTTCTATGCACCTCAATTTAAAACGGATGTTGACAACCTCAAGCAGGATGGTTGAAGATCTCGAAGAAATGTCTTATGAGGAACGGCTTAGGGAACTAGGGATGTTTAGCCTTTCAAAAAGAAGGCCGAGAGGGGATATGATAGCTATGTTTAAATATTTGAAAGGATGTCATATTGAAGAGGGAACAGGTTTGTTTTCCATGGCTTCAGAGACTAGGACTCAGAGCAATGGTTTCAAAATGCAGGAAAAGAGATTCCATTTGAACATTAGGAAGAACTTCATGATGGTTAGAGCTGCTTGGCAGTGGAGTCTCCTTCTTTGGAGGTTTTTAAGCAGAGGCTGAATGGCCATCTTTTGGAAATACTGTGATGGGGGTTCCTGCGTGGCAGGGGGTTGGCCTAGATGGCCCTTGAGGTCTCTTCCAATTCTATGATTCTGTGATCCTATTTTATGATGTATGATCTATGATCCAATGATTTTCTTTGAGCATGCCAAACTTTTAGAGGGTTGTTGTGAGGATAATAGAGATGAAGAAAGCAACATGCAACACCTTGAGCTCATTGGAGAAAGTGGACAAAAATATAACATATAAATTATTGTTGTGATCTGCCCAGCGTGGACTTTTTGCCCGATGGACAATTTAACAAACAAACAAACAAAACTAAGTAACTATCACACTCGCAAGCACACAGTGGTTTACATTGTGCTACATTTGTTAGTTTTTAAGATGCCATGGAACATTTATTGCTTTCACTTTGACAACTGACCCTTTTTGTGCACCTTTTTCAGATGTGTACATTTTTCCTGCTCCCCAAAGTAGGTTGGTGTACTTTTTAAAAAATAAGCATTATATATATATATATATATATATATATATATATATTTCAGACCCTAACATGCATACCTATACCCGTGAAAATCTACGAAAAACAAATATATATATATATATATATATATATATATATATATATATATATATATATATATATATATATATATATATATATATATATATATATATATATATATATATATATATATATATATATATATATATATATATATATATATATATGCATGTTAGGTGGATTCGGGTTTCTTCCGTGTAGAAATCTGGTTGTTTTGGTGGACTCATCTTCAGGCTGGTGTTCTGGCTTCTTTCTTCTTGAAGCAAAGCGTGATCTCAGTTGAAGTCCTTCTATAAATACTGCTGGGGGTGTGTGGTTTGCTTGCTCTGTTGCTGATTGTAGGTTCCTTTGTTCCTTTGTTCTTTTGTGATCTGCTGTGTGGCTGAGGCGATCGTTAAGGGATTAACTGCTGGTGGCTGTTTAGATGGCTGTTTAGATGCTGGTGGGTTAGATGGCTGGTGGGTTCTGGCAGTATCCTGGGCTTTGGTGGAGTGGGGTCCTGTGTCTTGTGAATTCATTTTGGTCTGGCTACGTGTCTGTGGTCTCCCAATTTTTTGGGGGGTGTGTGAGTGTGCTCCAAGTGGTGACTGGAGTGGGGTGCCGCAGTAGATGGTGCAGTAAATGGTTTTGTTATTGGATGGTGGTTTCGTTTCATCTGTGGGACGGGTCTGGGTTTGTGTTTGGTGTGGATGGAAGGTGGTGGCGTCTTGTGTCCTTTTGGACCTGGTGTCAGTCTTTGTGACAGAGGCTCGTCTGTTGACCAGGGCTAGTTTCCAGATGTCAGGCAAGCGGGAGGTGTCATCGCGTTTATTCATGTTGTTTGGGTGTTTCTCTATTTCAATGGCTTCCATGATTATTCGACTGTTGAAGTGTTCAGTTTTGGAGATGAGTTTGGTTCTTTCAAAATCAATTTCATGACCTGTTGTTTTTATGTGCTGGAAGAGAGAGGAAGATTTTTCTTCTTTTTGACTGCGTTCTTGTGTTCTGCGATGCGTGCGCTTATTCTCCTGTTTGTCTGTCCGATGTATGTGGCTGGACAGACTTTGCATGGTATTTCGTAGACTCCTTGGTTTTCTAGCTCAATCTTGTCTTTGGGGTTTCTTAAAATGTTGGCTATTTTTTGATCGGTGCAAAAGGCTGTCTTGATATTGTGTTTGTGGAGAATTTTGCTGATTTTGTCTGTGGTGCCTTTGATGTAAGGGAGGAGGGCGGTGCCGTTGTTCTCTTCTGTTTCTTGGTTCTTGGGGGTGTTTCCTTTTGGATTAGTTTGGTGATGGTGTTTTTTTGGAATCCGTTTGCAATTAAAACATTCGAGTGTGTAATTCAGTTTTTAGGTGGTCTTTGTCAGCGAGGCGTTTGGTTCTGGAGATGAGGGTTTTGCACGGAGTTGATCTGTGCAGGGTGGTGGTGTGATTGTGCATTTAAGTAGCGGTTTGTATGTGTTTTTTCTGGTAGATGGTATGTCCTAAGGAGCCGTCGGGTTTTTTTGTAGATTAGGACGTCCAGGAAGGGAAGTTGGTTGTTGGCTTCTATTTCCATAGTGAATTGTATTTTGGGGTGTAGGCTGTTGAGATGTGTGAGGAAGTTGTTCAGTTTATCTTTCCCGTGTGGCCAGATAACAAAGGTGTCGTCAACATATCTGAGCCAGAGTTTGGGTTTATGTTCGGACTTCTGTAAGATATAGGTTTGCTGAGAGGGTGATCCCATGGGTGCTCCTTCTATCTGTTTGTATCTTTGTCCATTGTGGATGAAGTATGTGTTGAGGCAGTGGTTGGTCAGATCTAGGATGTGCTTGGGGGTTGTATTTGTTGTGGATAGCTGTCAAGGCTTCTTGAATGGGCACTTGTGTGAAGAGCGAAACAACATCGAAGCTCACGAGTAGGTCATTGGGTTGTAGGTCTTGTTTCTTTATAATTTCTATGAAGTGGAACGAGTTTTGTACGTATGAAGTGATGGATTCTGCATAGGGCTGGAGTTGTTTGGCAAGAAATTTGGCGAGGTTTTGTAGAGGTGAGCCTATGGAGCTGACTATGGGTCTGAGAGGTGTTCCTTCTTTGGAGGCAACAGAGCAAGCAAACCACACCCCCAGCAGTATTTATAGAAGGACTTCAACTGAGATCACGCTTTGCTTCAAGAAGAAAGAAGCCAGAACACCAGCCTGAAGATGACGAGTGAGACCTCGGATTTCTACACGGGAAGAAACCCGAATCCACCCTAACATGCATACCTATACCTGTGAAAATCTACGAAAACAAATATCCGACCTCTACGGGAGGAAACCTTCCAGCTGACCAGAACCTACGAGAAACTAGAAGTCCGAAGAGCCACCATCTTATGTGACATTGCATTCCTACGCAACTGCCGAGACAAAAATGTGATCCCCACAAGCTTCCAACTGAAATTCCACTCAAAAACCCCATCCAGCGAAAGGATCCTGAAAAGAACAGAACTAGCCCTAATCAGAAGCGAACTACACAGGAAAAGATACCTACTAGATCAAACCAACAGAGACCTACTCACTGGACTCTGGAACAAATCCAAGCAACTCGCCGCCTGGAGAGCTGAAACAGAGACCTCCCACAAGACAGACACACACACCAACAAACTCCACAAACTGGAAAAACACCAGAAGCCCAACCCCCCACAACAGCCCATGAAACAAACAGTTCACAACATATCAGACAGGACACTCACCATCGCAGAGACCAAAGTCCTTTCCAAAGGATTCAACTTTGCAGTCGCCCCAGACACATCCCCACCGAAAACATCATATGCGGAGTGGAAGCCAGCCTAACCAAAATCAACCCAGATGAAGCCAACAAAATCAGACTCGAAGTCACCAATGTCCTCTGCTCCAGCAAACCACCCAGAAGCAATTTACACAAAGAAGAACAAAAAGCCCTCTCCAACCTGAGGAAAGACAACAACATAATCATTCTCCCAGCAGACAAAGGCAATGCCACAGTGGTGATGAACACATCCGACTACCAAGCCAAACTATCCAACCTACTACAAGACCCTGCTTACATACCTTTGAACACAGACCCCACCACCTACCTGGAAAAAACCACCAAAGCCAAAATAAAAGCCTCTCCCTTAAGTGAAGAAATCAAGCCAAGCATCATCCCCAGAGAGAAATCATCCAGATCCCCAAGCTCTACGGCCTCCCAAGATTCACAAAGAAGGAACACCTCTCAGACCCATAGTCAGCTCCATAGGCTCACCTCTACAAAACCTGAAATTTCTTGCCAAACAACTCCAGCCCTATGCAGAATCCATCACTTCATGTAGTTCCACTTCATAGAAATTATAAAGAAACAAGACCTACAACCCAATGACCTACTTGAGCTTCGATGCTGTTTCGCTCTTCACACAAGTGCCCATTCAAGAAGCCTTGACAGCTATCCACAACAAATACAACCCCCAAGCACATCCTAGATCTGACCAACCACTGCCTAACCAACACATACTTCATCCACAATGGACAAAGATACAAACAGATAGAAGGAGCACCCATGGGATCACCCCTCTCACCGGTCATCGCAAACCTATATATGGAACACTTTGAAACCAACGCCTTACAGAAGTCCGAACATAAACCCAAACTCTGGCTCAGATATGTTGACATTTGTTATCTGGCCACACGGGAAAGATAAACTGAACAACTTCCTCACACATCTCAACAGCCTACACCCCAAAATACAATTCACTATGGAAATAGAAGCCAACAACCAACTTCCCTTCCTGGACGTCCTAATCTACAAAAAACCCGACGGCTCCTTAGGACATACCATCTACCAGAAAAAAACACATACAAACCGCTACTTAAATGCACAATCACACCACCACCCTGCACAGATCAACTCCGTAGCAAAAACCCTCATCTCCAGAACCAAACGCCTCGCTGACAAAGACCACCTAAAAACTGAATTACACACTCTCTCGAATGTTTTAATTGCAAACGGATTCCAAAAAAACACCATCACCAAACTAATCCAAAAGGAAACACCCCCCAAGAACCAAGAAACAGAAGAGAACAACGGCACCGCCCTCCTCCCTTACATCAAAGGCACCACAGACAAAATCAGCAAAATTCTCCACAAACACAATATCAAGACAGCCTTTTGCACCGACCAAAAATAGCCAACATTTTAAGAAACCCCAAAGACAAGATTGAGCTAGAAAACCAAGGAGTCTTACCATGCAAAGTCTGTCCAGCCACATACATCGGACAGACAAACAGGAGAATAAGCGCACGCATCGCAGAACACAAGAACGCAGTCAAAAAAGAAGAAAAATCTTCCTCTCTCTTCCAGCACATAAAAACAACAGGTCATGAAATTGACTTTGAAAGAACCAAACTCATCTCCAAAACTGAACACTTCAACAGTCGAATAATCATGGAAGCCATTGAAATAGAGAAACACCCAAACAACATGAATAAACGTGATGACACCTCCCGCTTGCCTGACATCTGGAAACTAGCCCTGGTCAACAGACGAGCCTCTGTCACAAAGACTGACACCCCAAAAGGACACAAGATGCCACCACCTTCCATCCACACCAAACACAAACCCAGACCCTTCCCACAGATGAAACGAAACCACCATCCAATAACAAAATCACGACTGCACCATCTACTGCGGCACCCCACTCCAGTCACCACATGGAGCACACTCACACACCCCAAAAAAACATTGGGAGACCACAGACACGTAGCCAGACCAAAATGAATTCACAAGACACAGGACCCCACTCCACCAAAGCCCAGGATACTGCCAGAACCCACCAGCCATCTAACCCACCAACATCTAAACAGCCATCTAAACAGCCACCAGCAGTTAATCCCTTAACGATCGCCTCAGCCACACAGCAGATCACAAAAGAACAAAGGAACAAAGGAACCTGCAATCAGCAACAAAGCAAGCAAACCACACACCCCAGCAGTATTTATAGAAGGACTTCAACTGAGACCACGCTTTGCTTCAAGAAGAAAGAAGCCAGAACACCAGCCTGAAGATGACGAGTGAGACCTCGTCGAAACGTCGCCAAAACAACCAGATTTCTACACGGGAAGAAACCCGAATCCACCCTAACAGGCATACCTATACCCGTGAAAATCTACGAAAACATATATATATATATATATAATGGTTTATATGCATCCCCCCCAAAAAAATGGAGCAGACTTCACAAAGGCATTTTGCAAATCCCACATGATGCAAAGTGAGAATTTATCTTTCAAAATGTGAATCGCAGACTACAGAAGTCTCTTCCATGTGAGGCGAGGTTGCTCTTCTCCCCACGCTGTCTTTCCACTGGTAGGCAGACATTTTGTGTAGAAAGGTCTTTGACCAGTGATCAGTTGAAAATAATAAAACCTTTTTATTCTGTGCATTGTTCTTTTAATTGCTGTAGTTTCAAAAGGGTTTTAATTTGGTGTTCATTTTGATCTGTTCAATGCTGTTTCACTATTGCAATTTATTGTGTTTTTTAGCTCAATCTTTTTTTAAAATGTATGTAGTAAGCCACCTTGGATCATGCAAGGGAAGAGGGTGTGGCATATATGAAATGAATGAATTGAATGAATTTATTTTTCATCCTTAGGTGGCAATTCTCTGTTTTTCATTCACCTTCAAGATTGCTGTGTGTGGTGGCCATAGCTCCTTCCTCTAGCAATATCCCACCTGTTGTGGTAGGTAGGTCCGAGCACCCCTCTACGGACTATAAGAAGAAACCACTTGAACAAGAATAAGAATAGATCCTGCCCCATTGCTGCAAGCAGCACTTTCAAGGACAAATAGCTGAAATGAGCTAAAATGTTAAGTGAAAATCCAACATGGCAGTATAGCCTATATTAGGATAAAATTTGTGTTAGGAGTTCAGATGACTGTTTTCCCCCCCAGAACAAATTTTTTCAACATGATGGCCAAACCATATGATACAATTAACACACCAATAGAAACACAGCTTTCTTAAGAGGAAAAGAGGTTCTTTTTATTCTGACAACCTTTTTTTTCATTCTGTATTTGGCAGGTTCATCTGCTTTTGTTCTGTAATTGGTCACTGAGAGATAACTGTGGTTTACTTCCTTAGGCCCTGTAGCCCTGAAAGATTTCCATGCCTGGCATGATAATGTTGTAAGAAGAGCAGATATTTATTCACCTGAATGTAGTTCTGTTAAACATTTTTGAAAGCCCAAACAGGATAACATGTAATTTGGCCTCAAATTTGCAGTAAACGACACCTCACTTGGCCAGTGGCAAGAGAACATAATGGAACAGCTGTCCTTTGCACTGACAGCTACAAATGTACTGAAGAATGTTTTCACAGGGCACAGGGCTAACTCTTTATGATTGTTCAGTTTTGAGTTGCCTTTGATTTTATTGGTTATTCATGCTTTGTTCTTTGTTCTGAGCTGCTACAGCTGATATTTTGATACCACAAAGGCTCACAGCAGAACACTTGGAGAATGTAAGTTCCCACAACTGGTTTCTTAAAAGAGGTTTGTCTGGAGAAATTACCCATTCAGGGACAATTATGATTTATTAATTGAACAGATGAAATTAAATCATCTTTGTATCCAGATATCTTCTGTGTTTTCCCTGATTGCATACAACAACATTGCCCAAAGTGTACATTTAGCGACCCTGACTAGCTCAAGCTTCTTTCTCCTGGAAGTTGAAGCCGCTGATTTACCATTTGATTATGGCCACATATGTCCAACTGGATGGCTAAAGTTGATACTCTGTGAAATTTCATCTTATCTCATCTTATAAACAAGCCTATTCCTTCTTCAGTTTGATAGCTCCTTCCTGCCTTTGTTCCCTAACTTCTTCTATTCTTATCTCTTTGATGTTGCATCTTGCCATTTCGGGCCTGAGGCCACCTTTTGCGTGAACCGGCAGATGATTTCTTAAACAGCCCACCTCCAGACGATCTGCTGCTGTTTCCTTTTCATGCCCAGTGTATCACTTTATGCTGCATTTATCAGAGATCATTATAGAAAGAAACCTGATAGAATGCTTTCCAGATTCATCTCGATTAACATGCATCGCCTCATGCAGAGGAGTTCTTTGAACCTGGATGTGTATTTGGCAAATGTACCTCACCTTGTTATGGTGCTTACAATATCCCTGTTAGATCAGTGTTTTTCAACCGGTGTTCCGCGGCACAGTCCTGTGCCGTGAGATGTTGGCTGGTGTGCCATGGCAAAATTCTCCCTACACCAGCAAGGCAGCGGTGCGGCGCCGGCGAGCCGGAGGAAGGCGGGGCGTCCAGAAACAAGCCGGCTGCCTCAAGGTTTCCTTGGGTCATGTAGTATACTGTACTCTGTATTGGTTCTAGTGGAGAGGAAGTTTTAGCCACTGGATTAAATGCACGCCGATAGAACGCTTTTTTGGATGCAGTCCTCCTGTATTAAGCATTGCGTTCCTGCAAGCCAATCTCGTTTACTTCCTCGCAAACAGACACGTAAAGCCGGCTGGCACAATTGGCGCGACGACCTGCACTTTATTTTTAATTCTTTTAATTACAATGCCCAGGAGAGCCTTCCTCCCCTCCCCACTCCCCACCCCCTGGGATATGGAGTTCACTACCCCCCAACACGCGCACACACACACACACACACACACACACACACACACACACACTGACTTTTTTTTTTTTGCTCATCTGCCGTCTATCCCCCCCATCGGTGTCTTGGCCCGAAGAGAGCGGCACAGAGGCGGATCCACACGTGCTTACGCCCCACACCCCAGGCACATGCGCACACACATGCACACAGGCACCCTGTTGGCGCGGGTGAGGTGAAGGGGACCCAGGCAGTGGGAAACGACGGATTGGGGGTGGGGGGGGGAGAAGATGCTTGGACAGCCGGATGTGCCATGAATGGTTGGAGGAGGGGCGGGCGACTGGGGTGGGGGTGGGGGTGGGGTGGGGGGGAAAGCCCGGGGATGAATGAATGAACGACAGAATGAATGAATGAATGATGGGAAGCCCACGGAGGAGGAGGAGGAGGAGGAGGAGGAGGAGGAGGAGGAGGAGGAGGAGGAGGAGGAGGAAGGGCGGGAAGGCACGCCAGCAGGAGGAACAACCCCCCCGGGCAGAGGAAGCGATGCGCATGTGTGTCGTGTGTGTGTGTGGGGGAAGCGATGTGTGGTCACGGGGTGGGGAGGGGGGAGAAGGAGGGTGGAAGAAGATGCTGCGATTGGTGGCCGGGGCTGCCCATCAGCTGCGCCCCGACTTCCTGCCTATCCCCCCCTCCAAACCCTAAGGAAGTGGTGAAGAGTAGAAACCCAATTGCCGCCGCCCCTCAGCTGGAGCATCCGCTGGCTGGCCTTCTTCCTCTTCCTCTTCCTCTCCTGCTGTGCTCGCCTTGGCTTTTTTCCCAACCATCTTTCTCCCCTCCATCCAACCCCCCCCCAGTTCCCGCTCTTCCCCTCCCTTTCCTCTCCCCTCCCCTTCCCTCCCCATGTTTGTGTGTGTGTATGTGTGTGTGTTTGCAGAGCATCCTTAAAATCGCAGGAGCAGCTGCATCACCACCAATCGCCTTCCTCCTCCTCCTCCTCCTCCTCCTCCCCACCCATCCATCCTCTCCTTCCATCCGGCGCTAGGATCATGGCCTGGGCCTGGAGGCGCCGGTGGTAGCCGGGCCAGGGGTCTTCGGGAGCCCCCCTCCCGCCCTCATCTCCCCCCCAAGAGGTTGGGGAGGGAGGGGAACACACATACACACGAGCAGCCTTGCATCCAGGTAAGGATTTGGGGCTGCTGCGGAAGGCGGGAGGAAGGGGCGGAGGGTGGGTGGGTAGGAATATCTGTCTGTTTGTCTGTCCAGATGGGATGGTTGTCAGAAAGGGTCATGGGGAGGGGGGAACCTCTCAGGGGCCTTGACCCGGAGGGAGGGGTGAAGGCTCAGGATCGGAGGTTTATATATAGTCAATATAGGCACAGAGTTAAATTTTTTAACATTTTCTAATGGTGGTGTGCCTCGTGATTTTTTTCATGAAACAAGTGTGCCTTTGCCCCAAAAAAAGGTTGAAAAACACTGTGTTAGATTAAAAACCATTAGCATGAGGACACCCCCCTCCTGTTGGGCATCTCATTTACTTTCCAAAGTAGAATGCTTGATTTCAGTCACACGGTTGCAGTGATCATGAGTTCACTGTAATTCTGATTTGCATGAAATAGGCAATGGTTTCCAAATTTTGTCTCTGTTTCCTAGAAACATGGGTGGTTTTTTTTTTTTAAAGTGGAAGTCATGAAACTTATAAGATTTTTTTTTTACATAGCCATATTAGAATTTATTTGGGAGGAAGCATTCAATGACTTACAGCCTGATCTTTATATCTTACTGGAGGACATCTAGGCCCAAGCAGATGCTGCATCTTGTAGTGGTTGAAGGTCATTTCTCTGTTTCACAGCAAAATTAGACAGAGGCTTGACTAGACAGCTGGAGTGGGGTGGTAATGTAAAGTTGGGTCCCTTCCAGCCCCGTAGTTCTAAGATGATGATGGTGATGATTTGATGATGATGATAATGATGATGTTCCATATTATGATTTTTCTCACCTAAGTGTAGATAATTTACATTATTTTTGCAGAAATCCACTTTGTTTTGGCCCTTTTATTTTAGTGCCTTAAGGTCATCTTGAATCTGCATAATTCAAATCCTGATATTCCTCATAGTTTGATGTCATCTGTAAATATAATGAGCATTCCCTCTACCCTCTCATCCATGTCATTTAAAAGGATGTTAAACATTACTGAGTCCAAGGAAAACACCAACTTTTCATGAGGTATCATTGGCAAGCACTCTTTAAAACAATCTTTTGACTGGTTACAAATCCACCATTCTCCACCTTTATAGGCCAAATCAAGATTGTATATGTTGCATAACAAACCTTATAAAGTGGTGTGCAAAATTCTCTTTTCAGTCTGTCTCCCCCTTCAAATGTGTGCAGTCTGCCATTGAGAATGGTTAGTCCGGTGCACATTTTAGCAACTTGTTTTGTAGAAAATAATGGGACCTTGTGGAAAGCCTTGCTATATCAAGATACACTACATCCACAGCATCCCCCTGATATACCAAGCATTTTAAAAATATCAAAGTTTTAAAAATAAGCTTACTTTGGTGTGGCTTCTTAA
This sequence comes from Phrynocephalus forsythii, assembly GCA_029282475.1. Lineage (NCBI taxonomy): Eukaryota > Metazoa > Chordata > Lepidosauria > Squamata > Agamidae > Phrynocephalus > Phrynocephalus forsythii. The sequence continues at coordinate 123,608,039 of JAPFRF010000004.1, forward strand.
GCATCAGAGTGTTCTGTTTTACGCACTTACAGACTGACTGTTTAGCAATCTGTTTTAGAATCTTTTCTGCTATTAACATCAAACTGACCGGTTGGTATTTGCCTTGAATTTTAGACAGCTTTCATGGTGCTTGTCAATTAGCCATACTGACTGGGAGTTAATATCTATTTATGTTCCCTACATGTGAACTGGGAAAGCAATCTTGGCAACACAGGCCCTTTGTACACAACCCCTAAACTCCGCTGCAAATGACTCCCAGCTCCGGAGCTTAAAATTGTTTCCCCACCAGCTCCGGAGTTTACAGAAAATTAAGTGCGGCCACGCCCACCTAAGCGCGTCCCAGCGCACTTTTCAGGTACCTGCTCTTGGAGGGTGAAAAATTCCAGATCCGTATGTAAAGGAGTGAGTGCCTGGCTCTCCTCGCTTCTGTTTGTTGTTGTTTTTGCCTCCAGCCCCTTTAAGAGAAGGAATCAGGACAACAACGGGGCTGGGGGAGGCTTGGACCAGCAAACGGAGGTGAGCCTGCATTCTTTTGTCCCCCTTTTTCTCCCTCCCCTCACGCAGACAGGAGCAAGGAAATGCGGAGGGGTGGGGACGCAGGAAGAGCAACGAACCCCCAAGATCTCTGGTCCAAATTTAAGTGGCCAGCGGATCTTAGGGGTCATGTGAAAAGGCCCTAAGTTGGCAGGAGCAAAGGCTGTGAGCTCTTTAGGAACACTGAATGTAACTAAGGGAATACTTGCTGGGTCAAGTTCCCTCTGAAACAAGTACATGTCTTTCTCATAGTTTGGCTGTCAGCAGTAGTTTCTTCTGATATGCATGTCTTAGTCTTTCTTAGGAGCATGGAGGGCTTTCTCTCCCTATTTTGGAATTGGCACCATCATCCATCTTTGGTCTCTCTCTCTATATATATAGCCTTGAATCCCTTTGCCTCTCTCACCATGTACAAAACAAAGGCACATGTACTGAAGAGAAAGTTAAAATGATTCCTCTTAACACTGCAAGATCTGGAGGGCAGAGTTCGAACCATCCAAAAAAGATGCCCCCTCTTAATGACTGCCATTATATTTTGATGGGTTTAATAATACAGCAGAGGTTAAATGAAACATGAAAAAAGGGATGTACATTAAAATTGAGATAACTCTTCCTTCAGTGAAGTGGAACCCAGCAGATGTAGCTGCACACTGTAATTGCTGCCTGCTTCCTGTCAGTCTGATTAAGTTGCATTGTCCCCGCTCCAAGTGTAAGAATCAACGGCATCCCATAGGGCACAGCATGGGACCACTGGCTTATGCAGTCAAATCACTGTGCACACCTCCTGCTTGGGCCTGGTAATGGTGCAGGCATGCAATATACATTGATGACTTATAAAACCAATAGTGCAGCACATTGAGAAACAAAATAGCTGCTTATCTCCCTGACGGTCCAGCTAGAGAGCCCATCTCCCCACAAACACCCCCCCCCAATTTTGGTTGCAAAAGTTGCATTTCCAAATGGAACATTCTGGATGCTTCCATTGTCTGCTTGTACAAAGCTTCCCCCCCGTCACAATTGCCACAAATAGCAGGAAGTATAGCATTTTATTTTTCTATTTTTTTTCTTTGTCTCTTACCAGAAAAGAATTACACATACACCCAATTTTACTACAGATAAATAAGCTGTTCATGCTTTCCATTACACATTCAACACTGCTTTTCGGGACTGAATTGCTAATTGCGAAAGTTGTGTACCTGCTTGAAATCATTTTCAAATTACAGTAGCACCTCTCAAGACAAATGCCTCGTAAGACAAATAACTCGTAGGCGTTATGTGGATGCTGGGTCAGGTCGGGACTGAGGGGCCTGTTTGGGGCCACCTACACTTCCCTTAGGCCTGGTGATACCCTGAACGTGCCCCCGACAGGCTTCCCGGGAAGCCCATCGGAGGCTCTAGAAGTGGCTTACTTTACCATACTAAGGCACAGCTAGAGTATGCCCTATTTGAATCACAGGAAAGTACAGCAGAATTGACTCAGAAAAATCTCCAATGGGTCTACTCTAGTGCAATTTATTATGCTAAGCAACAGGAATTTGGCCACTGTCCCTGAAGTTCTGCTCTTGTTTTGTGCCATCATTGGAACCCCAATAGGGCTTTTAAGGTAAGTAAGATATTTAAAGAGTGTTTTAATCAGTTCCCCTCCTATTGTGAGATTCTATGGCGTATCAGGGATTCAAATTCTGTCCTCCAGAGCCCTAGTCCATCACTCTGTCCACTACAGCAGACTAGGAATGCAGTTCTACTACTGTCCATTTATGTATTTTTTATCCCAACCAATGTAATTTTGGGAGGCCATATGTTTAAAAAAAGTTACGGTATGTGTCATAAGAACATAAAAAGAGCCATGCTGGATCAGGCCAAAGGCCCATCTAGTCCAGCTTCCTGTACCTAACAGCACCCCCACCAGATGCATTTGGGAGCGCATGAGACTAGATATCTGTCCCCTGATACTACTCCCCTGCATCTGGCCCTTGAAGTACCCTGGTTTTAAGCCTGGAGATTACACATCTCCATCATGGTTTGTAACCTGTGATGGACTTTTCCTCCAGGAATCTGTCTAGTCCCCTTTTGAAGGCATCCAGGCCGGATGCCATTAATGCATCCTGTGGCAGGAAGTTCCACAGGCTAACAACACGCTAGGTGAAAAAATATTTTCTTTTGTCATTTTTCAGTGAACAACGATGTCAAGAAGCAGAAGTGACATACAGTGGTACCTCTTAAGACAAATGCATTGTAAGACAAAAGAAAAAAAAACTCATAGGAAGAATTTTTTTCTGGGAATAGGCATCTTTCCCATGACAAAAAATTCCCTATGGGATGCTTCGCAAGATGAAAAACCGTTCTGCATGTACCCAGGGGGGAAAAACTTGGTTATTTTTGTCTTTATTCTAGCCTCCGGAACAGATTAACCCATTCCCAATGCAGTCCTATAAGAAACCTCATTTCATAACTCAAAATTTTCACAAAATGAAGCAACCCATAGCCACTGGAAATGATTAATAATTTCCCAATGCATTCCTATGGGAAACAGCATTTCGTAAGATAAAAGGTTTCTTAAAACAAATTGACCAGTAGAAAAAAACTTAAATTTCTTTTAAGAGGTACTACTGTACCTTTAGTTGGTATGAAATCAAAATGTTTTATTGTCACTCTTGAGAGTGTTTCATAAGACAAAATTTTCTTAAAACAAATTGACCGGTAGAAAAAAAATTAAATTTATTTTAAGATGTACTAGAATCATAGAATCATAGAGTTGGAAGAGACCTCCAGGGCCATCTAGTCCAACCCCCTGCCATGCAGGAACCCCCATCACATTTTTTTATTGGGATGGCCACCACCCAAAATTCCTTTCTGGTTAGGTAACTGCCAATTTTTACATCCTATCATCACTGTATGTGAAGTTCAGAGTTTTTGCCCTGATGGCCAGCATTGAACTGAAAACTTATGCAGTAATACCTTCATTTAAGAGTACCTTGCTTTAAGAGCATTTTGCAAGATAAGAAAACATTTCTTTTAAATTTTGCCTCAATCAACAAACAATGTTTTGCAATACAAGCACTGGAGCAGGTCACACGATCACATGTGAACCAGTGGTGCCTCTAACCCCACCCCCGGTGGATTGTGGATGATTGATTGTCTGGAATATTTTGTCTCAGGAAGCCTCCAAAGCAGAGAGAGGAGAGAGAATCATAGAATCATAGAGTTGGAAGAGACCTCCAGGGCCATCTAGTCCAACCCCCTGCCATGCAGGAACCCCCATCACAGGACTCCCGACAGATGGCCATCCAGCCTCTGCTTAAAAACCTCAAAAGAAGGAGACTCCACCACCCTCCTTTGTGGCAGCATATTCCACTGCTGAACAGCTCTAACTGTCATGAAGTTCTTCCTAATGTTTAAATGGAATCTCTTTTCCTGTAGTTTGAAACCTTTTCAAAGCATTACTACTACTGTACCTTTAACTGATATGAAATCAAAAATTTTCATTGCCACTCTTCAGAAAGAAGGTGAGCAATCTAGATCAAAAGCAGCAGAAAAGACAGGATCTTTTGTCCCCCTAGAGCTTGCCTTAAATATCACAGGCTACTTCAGTGCCTCTTGTGACCTCCTGATTGCCAACTTTTCCAATCAGGGATCAAGTAATCAGCGTTGTGACATCGCAACACATTTGGCTGTCATCTTTCTGGATGTGTTGGAGACAACAGAATGTGAGCGTTTGGAGGCAATTCAAAAATACAAATGTGCCAAAGGTTGTTGAAAATCAGAGGCCTTCGGTAATTATGTAATTTAGGCGCAAACATGGAATTAGTTCCCATGCTGTGTAACTTACCTCTGACCTTGAAGGTAATTCCAGATAATTCAGCCCTAAGATACAGTATTTGGTAAAACTGAAAAGTTGACGCCCTCTCCACACCTGCCTGGGAAAGACTCATTAAATCCATTGGTTGAGATCCTATTACTTAGTGTAGTAAGTTACAGCTAGAGTAAATCAATGTGGATTTATTGAATCAACTCTTCTGTAAGTTCCATTGATTTAATGAGCTTACCCTTGTAATTAGAAGCTAATAAAACTTTTCCTCTCCAGGCATGCAGTTCATTCAAGGCTCTATGCCTAAGAAATTAGACTTGCAATTAAAGTCTGTATTTGCCTCCTAGTGATCAAAACAAAAAGGAAGCTGCTTTGCAATATGTGAACCCATACTAACGAAGCCCTCCTGTTGCCCATTGGGAGGGAAAAGCTGGATGCCCTACCAATCCTTGTACCCTGTTCCCTTACTGTAGTAAACACCGACAATGACAGTGTGGAGTTTGCAGCAGAAGGATGCTTGTGTTGCAATGAGATTCCTCATTTTCAGACGTCTCTTGCTACACTTTTTGAGTATGGACTGAAATCGAGCATGTCACAGTAATCCAATTATAAAGTGACCACTGTCATCAGAGCCTTCTTCCTCAGGGCAAAAATACTCTTGACCAAAGTCCTGGATCCAAGAGTAACCCAAATCTCTAAATTCAGCCCCACCCAGGGAATGCAATCCCACCCAGAAGAGGTTCTATTCTAAAACCTAGACTGTCCTGTCTATTTGCCTGGATTGAGCCTTAGTTCATCCACCATGATGCAGTTGGTTGCCTTGTCCTAACAACAGTTCGGAACCTCCATAGCTTTCTTGGCAGTGCCTGACAAAGAGAGAGTGTTAAGTGTCACCACAGCAATTTAATGAAATTTGGTTGCCACACTTGGGACATCATCTGCTAGCAGCTCCAGCAGCTTTCTGGGATCTTTGTGTTTTGCAGCGTTGTGGCAAAGTTAGACAAAATGCTGCCTTAAAAGTAAGAGTCTAATTAACTAAAATGACTAGGATTGAATATTAGAAGACTTCTGAAAACACACTTATTTTTTTGAATTCATAAAATATGCCTGCAGTGCTTTTCTAGATACATATGCTTGATTATAATTATTATCACATGTATTTCCAAGGTACTCATCATAGTATCTTGCTCTCATTATAGAAATTAGGAAAGAATGTCAAGGTTTTTGCTAAGGAAAGGGCCAATTTCCAGTTTGCAGCTACGTTAGTATAACCAAGGAAGAGAAATAATAAGCGAATGTGACATAAAGTCAGCTAAAGAGAATGCAGACAACTCTCACGTGTGCCAAGAGCAAGGTCTCTCAGTAACAATTTGTCTCAATAAACTAATATGAACAATGAGACTCTTTAAAAAAAATTGGGTGAGACAAAAGTCTATCACATTTCAGGCTTGCTTCTGCTCCCTCACGAGCTTGGCCTATCAACAATGTCAACATGAACAGCAAAAGAAGACCGAGAAGGAAGACTGATGCTGAGATAAACAAGACCTTAGAGAATCTAAAGTTGTAGACAAGAATGAAGGGCAGTTTGCAAGGCAGGGTGGAAACGCTTTTCAAAATTTCTGCCTCTGGGAACCTCTTTTCCTTTGGATGGTGTTCTTTTGCAGAAGTCCTACACATTGCAAAGCAGCCTAATGGGAGCCCTAAAGAGTACAGTCGGCTTGCATGGGCCATTGTTCAGTTCCTTCTGGCCTCGCATTCGCCTTAGGTGAACTTCGATATCTCCCTAGAGCATGTCCAGCACTTCCTGGACTGCAGCTGTGCATTCCTGAAAGACAGCGAATGGTGGTCAAGTTTGTTGCTAAAAAACATGTCCGTCACAACTGGTCTCCAGATTGAATCCCTCCTGGAGCTCATGGAGTGTACAGTGGTACCTTGTACAAAGGGATTAATTCGTTCCAAATGAAATTATGTTAAGCAAATTTTCCTTTATACAAGTTTCCCATACAAATGAATTGAAAACAGAGTAACCCCTAATCGCGACCATTTTTATGTTATACAGATTTCCCCCCTAGATGATTCTGTTAAGCAAATTTCCCCTATCTCCGGAAATTTTTTTATGTTATACAGATTTTATGTTATACAAACCGTTTGTTATACAAGGGTCCACTGTATTTACACTACACAGTTATCACAATTTGATTCTACTTTTACTAAAGTGTTCCATACTATGGATGCTGGGATATGAAGTTTTGTGATTTATGTAATATTCTCTGGTTCCATTTAGGGAATGCACTACAGCTCTCTTATAGAGAATTCTAAAGCCTTTGATAAACCGGGATACCAAATGTGCTGCATTGGTTAGAGTGCTATGCTAAGACTCAAAGATCTGGGTTCAATCCCTGATCTGCAGAGCTACCATGGAGAGGAGTGGCTCACTGTCGGCGGCATAGTTTGTGTGTGTGTGTGTGTGTGTGTGTGTGTGTGTGTGTGTGTGTGTGTGTGTGTGTGTGTGTGTGTGTGTGTGTGCACACACATACGTGCCACAGGGGTAGTTGCCCTGGGTGCCAAACTTTTAGGTGGTGACAAATCATCCAACCTTGGTCCTCACAGCCTTTCCACTGCACCTGTCACCTCCCTACCTGGTCCTGTTACCCCTTCCTCTTTATCCTCCACCTCTGCCACCATCTTGAGACACAGCAGGCCCAGTTGCCATTCTGAGATTTGAGCCAGCACTCTCTGTGCAAGCCTCCACCTACCAGCTGATAGGTTGATGTGTGACAGCAAGCCCAGCTTCTGCAAAGGAGACTTAAAATGGCATCAGAGGCAGTGAGCAGGCTGTGGGACTGCAAATTGGCAGTCCATCATGGTGCCAGATTGGGGCCACACACTGCCAGACTACTCATTCTCTCGGGAGCACTGTGATGGGGGTTCCTGCATGGCAGGGGGTTGGACTAGATGGCCCTTGAGGTCTCTTCCAACTCTATGATTCTATGATTCTAAGGGACCAGGCTGGCTTCCCATGGAAGGGAATTTCAAAGCTTGGGAGTGACCACCAAGAAAGCTCTTTCTCATATCCCCACCAACTGTATCTGCATTTGGTGAGGGGATACAGTAAATATAATGCAAATATATTGTAAATATAATGAAAATAAAATTAAAACATAACATGACATATAGTTTCCATTGACCTGTAATATTATTGGTGGGCAAATAAGCTAAAACATGTTTTAGTTGGTGAACATTTGATTTATGTTAAATTTGAGTAAATGTGTGCTTAAACAACTAGGTTTTTAATAGTTTTTTTTTAAATACAGCCAAAGAGGGGGGCCAGACAAATGTATCTGTTCTGAAGATCTTAAGATCCAAATAAGATTATAGAGCACCTGGACCCAATGTGTAGAGGGTTTTACAGTTCATAAGTACAAGTTGAAAAAGACTAGTACCCATTGAAGTTGCTGTAACAAAGTTCTCACTATAATGGCTTCCATCTACAGCTTGGCTGTAACTTTTTGGATCCAATGGATATTCTGAATCCTTTTAAAGGTGGCATCACAAACAGTACGTTCTGGTAATTCAAACAAGATGGAACAAAGACATGAATAACACAGCTTTGTTAGCTTGAAGTAAATTACTACAAGCATCACATTGCAGAAATAGTTGGTGCTTCCATTAAAAAAGGATATCAAGTTTAAAATAAGCATTCTCCACTTATAATTTAATAATTCAATAATTTAAATAATTTAAAAATTGCTTTTTGTGTGTTTTTAATTGTTTATTTATCATTTGTGAGCTGCCTGAAGAAAGGTGGCATAACAAGCAATTCGTGAAAATAAATAAATAAATAAATATAATATCTGAATGTCTACTGTTCATGGCTTCTTTACTTGTTTTCCCCCCAAAATGGCAATAGCCAAAGTTCTCTGTTTGTTTTCACAAAGATGCTCAGGGTCCGACTTTGGTGGCGCTCCAACAGATGGAAGTGATGGAAATGTAAGGTAGCCAGCCAATTAAAACATCTGTCCAAGTATGGTTTACACATGTGATCATTAGGATCTGAGTTACAATGACAATATCAGAAATTTAACGTATAACAGATTCCTCCCCCCTCTCTTCAAAATGCTCTACCAGAAGGAAATCTTCCATTTTCGCAGTACTGAGCTGTATTCTGGGCAAGCTTGATCCAAGTTGCTGCAGATTGTGTAAAGTATTGTATGAAAACAGAGCGCATATGTGTCCAGATGGGCAGCCAAGCAGGTAGTGGGAACAGATAGACGCAGTGTTAAGTTCAATAGAAAGTTGCCTGCAGGCTGTCTGCTAACTAATCATTATTTACACACTCCAATATCGATGATGTGAGCGCATGGAGAGGGGGGAGGCTTTGAAAAAACAACCCTCCATTTTCAAACAGCTTTAATTATTTGCAAAAAGCTTCAATTGTTTAATAGATAATGTCATGGATTGGTCTTCTCAGTGTGGTGTGGAACTGTCCAGAACCCCCACAGTATAATAAATAAGCTCCTGATGCTGGAATTGATTGATGTTTGGCATAAAATCTATTCCTCTGAGCTTGCTTTTTCCTTCTGTTCACCAGTTTCAAAACAAATAATCTTGGGCTGGATTAAACACACACACACACACACACACACACACACACACACACACACACACACACACACACACACACACACACACACACACACACACACACACACCAAATATGCGGCTCAGAAAGAGTTTTTAATCATTAAACATACAAAGCCCTACTCTCATCTCCCAGACTACTTCCTTTTTAATGGGCAATAGAGGTAAAATAAACATTTTACATTGATATAAAGAGGACAAAGAGATTGGTTTCCCAGACTAACAGAATAGCTTAACGCTCTCATGAAGGCTGGAATAATCTGGTTCCTTGCCGCCTACGTCCCATAATCTTTAGTCACACAAGACACATAGAAACAGATATAAACTTCCATGGGATTATCACCTCCAAATGTAGAGCATTTCAGGCCTTTCTGTTTATATAAATGAAACAATTTGAAAATTATTTACATTCTTCTCTAAATTAAGGAAAGATGGATTCGCTGGAGTGTACAAATTCAGTGGTTCTGGGTGCCAATTTGTATACATTGCCAAAAGTAAGACAGAGGAAGGGAGGGAGGGAGAGAGGAAGGTAGGCGTAACTAGAAATCTGTTTCTGATTTTGGCAAGTACATATTATTGGTGTTGAAGGGTATAATGGAAGCTCGCCAATTCCTAGACCATACAGATAAATATGGTAGCACTTCGAAGGCTATCATGCAGAAGAGGGGTAGGATCTGTTCTCAGCCAATCTGGAGGGAACAATGAGCTCATGTTAAGACAAACCATCTTCCAACTGAATATCAAGAAAAACTTCCTAACTGTTAGAGCAGAACATCAGTGGAACCAATGACCTCGAGAGGTGGTGAGTGTTCCAACGCTGGAAGCATTCAGGAGAAATTTGGACAACCACCTGGCAGATATCCTATGACTTGTATTCCTGCACAGAGTGGGAGGTTGGACTTGATGACTTTGTAGGCCACTTCCAACTTATGAATTCGGTGACTCTATGATTCTATGATAAAAGCTGGGCCGTGCACAGGAGTATTGGTTCTCAGAGACCCCCCTCTTGGTTTGCAGTCTAGTGTTTTTGTTCATAGTTGCTTCTTGAAGACCCAGTTGAAGTCTGATGCTGCCAGCAATGGAGTGAGTGAGGAAGTTAGAAGCTTAGAACAACCCCAGTGAGGAGCTTTCTCGCCATCACTGGCTGGTCATCAAGACTAAGAAGCCACAACTGACAATTATAGCAGAGGATTGTCAGTAGCCTCATTTAGAGGACCCTCCAATGTAAACCAGGTTGCTATCTCTGTTTTGTTAATACAGATGCTTCTCACAGAATATCCCGTCTTGGGTCTAGTGTATAAACTCTGTAGGACCTTATTTCCATTACTGTACACACATAAATTTAGCAAACACGAATCAAAAGTATTCATGTTGATATTCAGTCCCTTCCTTATTTTTAACAACCCAGTTGTTTGAATACATTTCATCTTTGTTTTGTTACTTTGCTTCTGTTTTGGTAGTATTTGGTTTGCTTTGCTTCATTTCATCTTCTTCATAACACTGGAAATGAAATGACCTAACCTACCAAAAGAATGGACTTCATAAATATAACAACCAACCAATCAATTATCAAGTGCTGCAGCACATAGGAGTAACTAAGAAGCCAACCAAAGATTTCAAATGCTTGTGCTTTATTTTTGTCCTTGATGTGAGTCAACCTGTAAGCTTCACAAATGAAACTGACAAAAAGGTAGTAGGCTGTTCAAAGCTGCATTCTTTGCAGCGACTAATGCATTGTCTTTAACAATTTTTAGCAGTCACACATTCCATTAAACTAAAGGGGAGCTGCGGGGTTCAAATAAAATAAAATTCAAATGCAGAAATAGGTGATACGTACAGACCATTGAAACAATAATCTTACAGTACGTGAGCTTTCGCTAATACAACACTCCTTTATTGGGCTTGTACCCATGTAAAGAAACTGAAGTCTAAATGTTTATGGCAACATGGATTTTGCCAAGCACAACTTTTTAAAATATAAACCAGGATTTACCAATGTCATGTGAGAAAGGCTATACCACAAAAGATGAGAGAGAACGGCCTTGACGAGTATGAAGTCATGTACAGTAGTACCTCTACTTACAAAATAAATCCATTCCCAATGCATTTTCTTAAGTCAATTTTTTGTAAGTCAAAGCAGAGTTTCCCATAGAAATACAGTGGAAATGGATTAATCCATTCCAAGTGGGAAATCACCCCCCATGAAAAAAACACATTAACAGGTACACAATCAACATAAGCTCAGATTTCTTCCTTTCAACCACTTGAGAAATCCTCCCAAAAGTTTCAAAAGTCCCCAAAGCAGTGCCAAATATCCAAATCAGGCAGTTTGAAAAACTCATTAAAAAAGAAGTCCCGGTTTTCAGCTTTCCTGTTCAAAATGGCTCCTCCTTCTTCCTAATTGCAGCAATGGAATCAGGTGGCCACAAGATGGCAGTATTGCTAGTGCAAACAAGCAGGAGCTATTTTGAAAGCTATTCCTTTCCTTTTCCCTTTCGTAACTCGAAAAAACAGGGTTTTTTTCAGAAGTTGAATTTTTCCTATACCCATGGATTTCTATTTTTAAGTTGAATTTTTCAGTTGTTGAAGTGTTCATATGTATGTATGTATGTATGTATGTATGTATGTATGTATGTATGTATGTATGTATGTATGTATGTATGTATGTATGTATGTGTTTATCTGTCTGTCTGTCTGTCTGTTTATCTATCTGCTTCTCAACTAGCACTTACTGCCTCAATAATTCACTCAGAGATACTTGTATGAGAAAATAATATTTTTTCACAGTTTCTCATTACAGAAGGATATATACAGAAAAAAGGTAATTCATTTTGATTCATTATTTATGAAGGACAATGAATCACAAATAATTTGCAATTTCCACTGACAAACAGATTTATACATAATTCTTAAAATAGTATTAAATGGCTACCAAGGCACCTAGAGACACTAAAAGTACAGCAGGGTTTCACCTGATTCTCTTCTAGAATTAGTTTAGTGAAGTTTCGGTTTCACCTTGGATATCAGAAATTCAATCTTCACCAAACTTCGAGAAATTGTAGTGAAGAGTATGGGAAAGCATCTCTACTATTTCAGTGTCTTTAGGTTTCTTTAGGTTTCTTTAGGGTAATTTTAGCCCAATGAATTGACAAATCAGAAATCACTAAAACTCATCAATTTGTATTTGTCAATTTGTACAATTACTCATTGACAGATTAGCAATTTTTGAATGAATTTTATAATATATTTTAAAATTTGTGCCCATCTCTATTCTTCATTGATCACAAATAGCATTCAGTTCATGTAATCAGTATTAACCAATATTAATGTAACCCATGGTTACATTAACAGTGCTGAACTGACTAACTAGTTTTACGACTGATTAACTGACTGAACTGATTACATAAGTATAACTGACATCAGACTGTCTGGCTAAAGAGAGTGGGAAAAGAATACTTGATGTTGTCTTCAAAGTTCTGAGGCAGAAAGAGAACAATTGTTTGGTACTAGATTGATTGACATTCTTCCTATCTAGAAAACTCTCTCCCAGCCAAAGCCTCTTAAAGATAATATACAAAGGTGCAACATTCCAACAATTAATGCATGCTGAAGCCAAACAAAGTCTCAGATTGGAACTGGTCTGCTACTTGTGCATATACCAATGTAGTGACTAGACATGGGCATGACTCAGCAAAATCCTCGTTTCTGTTTCCGTTCCTCGTTTCCGTTACGTAACGAAACGAAGAATGACAATTACTCTGCCAGAACTCAATCTCAAACCGACTAAAGAAAAATTGGGTCTGATTTGTCGTGGTCGTTCCTGGCGGCATCGCAGCGATTGCGCGATGGCAAGCGGCTCAGGAAAAAAGTTTTAAAAATAAATAAAAAAAAGATTTCCGGACAAAAAAGCAGGCAAAATATGCCTGCCTGAGGGCACCTACCATAGGGGTGGTTTCTGGGGGGGGTCCCCGGCCTCCCCCTCTCCTCTCCTGGGCTGCGCATCCTCATCGTCTCGCCAACTCGCCAAGCGGCGCGGCACAGAAAAAAAGTAAAAAAAAAAAAAGATTCCCGGCCAAAAAAGCAGGCGAAAATATGCCTGCCTGAGTGAGGGCACCTACCAGAGGGGTGGTTTCTGGGGGGGGGGGTCCCCGGCCTCCCCCCTCTCCTCTCCTGGGCTGCGCATTCTCGTCATCTCACCAACTCGCCATGCCATGCGGTGCAGGCGGGGGATCCAAAATGGGCGACTGCAAGCAATATTTATTTATTTTGAATTCGTGGTGGTCCAAAAACACACCAAAGCACCACAGAAACATGCAAAAATAGCTATTTTAAAACTGCCTGAATTTTTACAGTAGCAGCAGTGGGTTTTTCTTGCAACAAAACGTCTCCATTGATTTTATTTTATTTTATTTTTATTTTATTTGTTTACACCTGCGCAATGATGGGCTGGCCATGGGAGTGGACCATGCAAATTTCTGGAGCCATTCCACCAATTGCATGGCCACTTGACCAGGTTTTGACCGAGACTTCTGGGATGTACCTGTCAGGCATAAAAAGCCCACTAACCATAGCCCGAACCCGAACCCTAACCCTAACCCTAACCCATACGCCAGTACACTGTCCTTCTTAGTGGGTCAGAGAGGTACCCAGAGGTGCACCCCATGAACTCACCCTAACCTTACCCGTAACAACCCTAAGCCTAGCCCTTGCGCTAACCCCCCTAACCCTAAGTCAAATCTGTACTCGCATTGCACTCACGCAAGTACAGTTCCCTTCTTGGTGAACCACAGAGCGCCGAGACTGAGGAGGAGCCTTCCCCCAGTGTGCGCACTGTGACATTGCAGTTAGCAGTGGGCCTGTGGTCAACAGAGAGAGGGACCCAAAAAAGAGGTGCCTCGAGTCTCAACTTGGTATGCATATCCAATTGGCTATTCATGCCATTTTGTAGTGGGCCAGAGGAGGCACCCACACCAGAGAGGTGCCTCCAGGAGCCCACTCCCCCCCCCAAACCAGTACTAACGACAGACGAAAAAACGACAAACGAAATGACAAATTTTTGAAAAATTTCGCGAAAAACGGAAACGAGCCGAAACGGGCTGGCTCCGACACACGACAACTCGAAAACATCATTTTCCCTGGTCGTGCCCATCTCTAGTAGTGACATGTATGTGTGGTTATGATTTCATCAGAGGACTGCCAAAGTTGAGGAACTTGAGAAATAGGCCTTCAACCCAACAACTGTCGATGGGTTCTGGATTCAGGTTGGGAGATGCAGAAGGACCTAGATACCTGAAGGACCACCTCCTTCCATACGATCCAGGAGGGCCCTTTTGAAAGATCCATCCCTCAAGGAGGTGAGAGGGATGGCTTGTAGACATAGGGCCTTCTCGGCAGCTAACCCCAAGCTATGGAATGCCCTCCCAAGTGAGATCCACCTGGCACCAACTCTAATGACATTTCAGTGCCAGGTAAAAACCTTCCTGTTCCAGAAGTTTTTTAATTGATACAACATAGACTGTGGGTCCTCTGATGGCAATTTTAGTGTAATGATTTTAGTGTAAGGTTTTTATTATTGTTTTAATTATTTATTGATATTTGATGTTTTAACTGTTTTAATTCTTTGATTGTAAGCCACCCAGAGACCTTTGTGTAGTGGGCAGCATATAAGTTGTAAAAATAAACAAGTAAATAAATAAAGTGCAAACCATGAAAGCTATCTCCTTGTTTAGACAAACAAACAGTAGGTATTAAAGATGAGCAAACCCCTCAGTTTTGAGGTTTGTGTCGGTTTGTGCACATAGCATCACAAGCTCCATATCTTCCTTTTCCCCACCTCCGAGGCCAATGACCCATTCACTAGTCAGAGTATGCTCCTTTCCTCCCCTTCTTCAGCTGTTTGACTACCCTGTTTCCCTGAAAATAAGACCTACCCCAAAAATAAGCCCTAGCAGGATTTCTATGTATTTGTTAAATATAAGCCCTACCCCAATAATAAGACCTAGTGATGGGCGTGGGTGTGCACACACACACACACACACACACAGTGCACGTTGCCCCTCCCTTCCTCCCTTTCACTTGGGCCACCAAAGTTACCCTACTTCGTAGCATGTTTGCTTGCAGTTCCTGTTTCCCTGAAAATAAGACCGACCCCAAAAATAAGCCCTAGTGTATCTTCTTGGGGAAAAATAAATATAAGACAGTGTCTTATTTTCGGGGAAACACGGTAGTTCTTGACAGGAACACAGGTTTGCCTGTCCCGCCTCCTTGTTTAAGTGGCTGATCAGTCAAGGAGGTGGGGCAGGGAAACCTGTACTCCTGCCGGAGGCTGGTCAAACAGCTGAAGAGGAGAGAAGTACATGCCAGCTGGTTAGTGGGGGATCCAGGCAGAGGAACATGTAGCACCTGTAGTGCAGCACATATACACCAGCATAAATCTCCGAACTGAGGCTGGTACCTAACTCTAGTAGGCATCATATATTTTCATGACTCAGCTACACAACTGTATCGGCAGTACAAATTTGCTTGGAAGAACACACTGTGAACCTGATAAGCATGTTTCTGTGTACGTATCCGAAGGATGGTTGAAAAGGAAGATGTTTCTTCTTCATGTCTCTTTTCAGCACTTGTTGCAAGAAGAAAAGGGGAACAACAAGCTGTCAAACTCTAATCACCCAG
Organism: Phrynocephalus forsythii; assembly: GCA_029282475.1. NCBI lineage: Eukaryota > Metazoa > Chordata > Lepidosauria > Squamata > Agamidae > Phrynocephalus > Phrynocephalus forsythii. The sequence continues at coordinate 123,623,697 of JAPFRF010000004.1, forward strand.
GGTTCAGTGGGAATTTCTGAAGAACAGACAGGAATGTGATGAAGCCTAGACTGTCAAGAAGCCTGAAAAGGCTGGGTTATCAGCAAAGGAGGGAAAATGGCTACTTGGGCCCAATTTGGTCATTGTCACTTAGGGGGTACTCACTTTTGTTGCCAGCGGTTTAGACATTAATTGCTGAGTGTTGCATTATTTTGAGGGGACAGCATATTTACTGTTATAATTGGTGAACCACTCCAGTATTCCTGCCAAGAAAACTCCATGGACATGAAGTCACGAAGAGTTGGTCATGACTATAACGACACAACACACACACACACACACGCTGTATACTCCCTGCTTTACCTTGTAGTCAAGTGTCATTTCTTCAGTGTTGTCACATGACAAAATCTGCTAAAATATTTACAAAATGTGGCTAGTTGTTTACTCACGTCTGTGATATACTGGATATAAGCCATAGGAGCCCTGGGATTGATGGAGGAACTCTTTGATTACCAATTGCTCTCCATTTCCAGGAACACTGTCCAACAGGGGAAATTTCCAGAGTCCTTTCCTCTATCTCAGCTTCCCACAGTTCATGCACAACAAGACTGATGTTACACTTGAATTAGAAAAGTTCACAGCTTTGTGAGGGAACATGAAAGCAATTATCTAGAAATCACCTTCGTTGTCCATCCCCCGTCCCTTTCCCTTCTGTTCTCTTCCAGTGTGTCTGATTTGTTTGTGTCATTATCTGTGTCTGTGACTCACTTAATGTCAGTCCCTGAGACTGAATTATACATTGAGGGCAGAACCAAGTTGTTGTTATACACACAAAGTTACTGTTGAGTTTAGGAGGAAGGTCATGTATGTTAGAGACTAGGTGTGACTTGGGAGCCACAATTGGTGTTATTTCACTGCATTAAAACTAATTTTTAAACATGTTTGGCAACGTCTTGCTTTTCATCTTCATCTCGTTCATGCCTCCTCACAAGAGCACCTTTTCATCCTGCAAAGTCTGAGAAAACATTTTGTTCATTAGTGCATCAGTCAGGACCGTCCACACATCACATTTGGGCAAAAGCTTAATATCTCTTGCTGTTATCCCCACAGCCCCCTGACAGATTCAGCAAACCAGCAAAGAGCCACTTCCCAGATAAGTGGATATTTCTTTTTTTCTTTACACTTACATCTTATCCTTCCTCCAGACAGCTCATGGCAGAGTACATGGGTTTGATTTCTACTGCTTCTTCCTACAACAACCCTGTGAGATACATCAGGCTAAGAGAGTGAGAGCTAGAGACTTAATCAAGATTGCTTGTCCAGTGTGATTTTTTTTTTGAGAAATGAAATAAATAAATAAAAATAATCCAATTCTTCTAGATGGCCACAATTGCTCATATTTTTTAAAAAATTTCTAATGTATTTTCATATGTTTATTCTTTAAGTTTACTTAAATGGCAAGTTTGCTCATGTGGTTCAGCATATAGAGTCAGTTTGTATTTTCTTAGCTACTTAGATAGCAAGCATATAAAGATAAATGGCTTGTTTATACTAAATCTCTGATAGTAATGTTTTTATATACCAGCCAAGGTCAAAACAGTATGCTTTTCATGCAGGATGCAGATGTTTTTATTACACCGTTAACACTGTAGAGATGTTCAAGGGACTGAGAAGATGAGCTTTATTAGACATTTGTATAAGAGTCTGGCATTGTGGTGAAAGAAAGATGTTGGTTAAAAGAAGCCTTCGTGTGTGTGTGTGTGTGTGAAGCTACTTAAAAAACACAATTGTTTGAAGCTGCTTTTTATTGATGTGTGCCATTTAATGTCCAACAATGGATTAAATTTGTTTACTTGTGTCGGATTTGGTGAGTTATTTACTTATTTATTTTTATTATTTAAATGCTTATACTTCCCATTTGGCTAGAAGACCACCCTGGGTGGTTCACAACAGAATAAAATAAAGAAACAACACTTTAAATAAATTTACAGCACAATAACAGGACAAGATCAAATCAAACATATCAACCAATTTAAACTAAAAAAGACAGGATGAAACAAATAATAAAAGACAATGCGGCAGAGCAGGTAAATTAAACTCAGGCGGCAGCCCTGTGATCTGACAATGTAATATCTGAGAAAGCCCTTCTAAACAGCCAAGTTTTTAAGGACTGCTTGGAAATTCCCAGTTAAGGGGCCAGGCTTGTTTTGGCTGGGAGATTGTTCCAGAGACAGGGCGGGAACTACCTCTGAGAAGGCCCGGTTTCTCGTCTTCTCTTTCTGGGCCTCTTGCAGGGTCAATGCTCTCAACCACCTGGCCTACAAAGAATGACTATGCAGGTATCACTGGAAGAGGGCCTTCTGCCAGGTATCAAGTTCCTTAACTGCTTATATAATTTTATTTTACTGTTTATTGTTTGTCAGTGTTTATAATTGGTAACTACTATTATTTGTACAGTGGTCCCCCACCCTTTCATGGTTCATATACTGCAGTCCCGCTATATTGCCCCCTGGGATAAGTGGGGAAAGTCCCTCAGAGGCCTCAGAAATGATTTTTGGTGATCTGGAAGTCACTTCCAGTTTTCCAGAAGTCACTTCCAGTTCACAGGGAGGCCCTTTTGAGGCCTCCAGAAGGCCCAGGAAGGCCCTTGCAGGCCCATTCGGGGCAGCGCCACGTTGGGGATAAGTACAAGAGCCCCAGCTAGACCCGCAAGGCCTGACCCAACCGGCATCCATATATCGCGAATTTTCAATTCTCACGGGTTGGCTCAGGGCCCTAACCCCCGTGATAGGCGGGGGGGGGTCACTGTAGTTAAGAACATAAGAACATAAGAAGAGCCATGCTGGATCAGGCCAAAGGCCCATCTAGTCCAGCTTCCTGTATCTCACAGCGGCCCCACCAGATGCGTTTGGGAGCTCATGAGACTAGATATCTGTCTCCTGATATCACACCCCTGCATCTGGCCCTTGAACTACCCTGGTTTAAAGCCTAGAGATTACACATCTCCATCATGGTTTGTAACCCGTGATGGACTTTTCCTCTAGGAATCTGTCCAATCCCCTTTTGAAGGCATCCAGGCCAGATGCCATCACCACATCCTGTGGCAGGGAGTTCCATAGACTTACAACGCGCTGGGTGAAAAAAAATTTTTGTCAGTTCTTCCTCTCCCAGCACTCAATTTGAGTGTATGTCCCCTAGTTCTGGTATTTTGAGAGAGGGAGAAGAGCTTCCCTCTATCCACTTTACTCATACCCTGCATTATTTTGTATGTCTCAATCATATCCCCCTCAAGCGCCTTTTTCCAGACTAAAGAAGGAATTGTTTTAAATATGCTTATTAATCATTTTAGTCATCTCTTCTGCACCTTTTCCAGTTCCACTATGTCTTTCTTGAGATGCGGTGACCAGAATTGTACACAATACTCCAGGTGGGGCCTTACTATTGTTTTGTATAACGGCATTATAATGTTGGCTGTTTTATTTTCAATCCCCTTTTTGATAATCCCTAGCATGGAATTGGCCTTCTTCACTGCTGCCACACATTGGGGAGACACCTTCATGGAGCTGTCCACCAACACACCAAGATCTCTTTCCTGATCCATCACGGATAACTCAGAGCCCATGAGTTGATAGATGAAGTTTGGATTTTTGCCCCAATATGCATTACTTTACATTTGGTTACATTAAAACGCATTTGCCATTTCTCAGCCCACTCCCCAGTTTGGAGAGATCCTTCTGGAGCTCTTCACAATCTTCTCTGGTTTTTACCACACGGAAAAGTTTTGTGTCATCTGCAAACTTGGCCACCTCACTGTTTATCCCTGTCTCCAGGTCATTTATGAACAGATTGAAAAGCACCGGTCCCAGGACCGAGCGCTTTTCTCTCCATTGTGAAAATTTCCCATTGACACCTAAGTTTCCGGGATCTCAACCAGTTCTCAATCCATAAGAGGACCTGCCCTCTTATCCCCTGACTGTGCAATTTTCTCAGCAGCCTTTGGTGAGGGACTGTGTCAAAAGCCTTTTGAAAATCCAGATAGACTATATCCACCGGTTCACCCAAATCCACGTGCCTGTTGACCTTTTCAAAAAATTATAAAAGGTTTGTAAGACAAGATTTACCCTTACAGAAGCCATGCTGATTTTCTCTCAGCAAGGTTTGTTCTTTTATGTGTTTTAAGATTTTCTCTTGGATGAGGCCTTCCACCATCTTCCCTGGGACAGATGTAAGGCTAACTGGCCTGTAGTTTCCTGGGTCCCCCTCCTTCCTTTTTAAAAATTGGTGTGACATCTGCTATCCTCCAGTCCTCTGGCACTGTCTGTTGCATATAACCGTTAAGAGATCTGCAATTTCATTTCTCAGTTCCCTAATAACCCTTGGGTGGATGCCATCTGGGCCCGGTGACTTGTTAATCCTCAATTTATCAATTAGTCCTAAAACCTCCTCTCTTTTAACCTGTATTTGATTTAATTCTTTAGTCAAGAGGGGCGGCTCAGGCAGCGGAATCCGCTCAAGGTCCTCTGTCGTGAAGACAGACGCAAAGAACTCGTTCAAATTCTCTGCAATGTCCAAGTCCTCCTTAACCTCCCCTTTTCCTCCCTCACCATCCAGAGGCCCAATTGGTTCTCTGGCAGGTTTTCTACTTCTAACATATTTAAAGAAGCTTTTATTATTACCCTTTATATTGCTAGCCATGTTCCTCAAAGTCTTTCTTTGCCTCCCTTATCATCTTTTTACATTTCTTTTGCCAGAGTTTGTGTTCCTTTTTATTTTCCTCGTTTGGGGAGGATTTCCATTTACAGAAGGACCTCTCCTTGTGCTTTAGAGCCTCTCTAACTCCACTCGTTAACCATGCCGGTGTCCTCTTGGACTTAAATGAGCTCTTCTTTCTTTGTGGTATGCACTTGTGCTGGGCCTCTATTATTGTTGTTTTAAACAGGCTCCATGCACTCTGAAGAGATTGGATGCTTCTAACCCTCCCCTTCAGTTTCTCTCTAACTAGTTTCCTCATCTGAGGGAAGTTTGCCCTTCAAAAATCAAGGGTTTTTATGTCTGATTTGGTTGACACTCTTCCTCCGACATGCATGGCAAAGGTAATTGCAGCATGGTCACTGTTCCCCAGAGGCTCAGTGACATTCACATCCCTGACGAGGTCCTGAGTATCACACAATATTAGATCTAGAGTTGCCTGTTCTCGTATGTGTTGGCTGTTAATGGCCTGGAGAATGTGTAAGGAAGGAAGGAAGCAAGCAAGCAAGCAAGCAAGCAAGCAAGCAAGCAAAATGTTACAAGCATTACTTTACAAGCAAATTTGGTCAACAGAAGGACATTCTAAAGATGCTTATTGCATCCTTCTTCAAGGTAACTAGGCCATCCCCTCTATTAGCAAGGCATTAATAATCTGCACCTACCTAATCAACAAGATTATTCTGACTATTCTAATGAGGAAGAGTTTGCATGGGCTGATCATACAGGCTTTGGTTTTTCCAGAAGCATGCCATGAAAATGGAAGGGTATCCATATAAAGCATCATAAGAAGAAATCAAAGACATGTCTGGAATGGGTATTGTTATGTATGCACTACCCACAATGTTGCAGAGACTAATCCGGAATAAGCACAGCGACCAATCACATTGCAAGAATTCTAATATATGGATCACATCTATGGTGTTTTTGAGACTGCCTGATATTATTTTCGCATGGGCCAATGTGTCCATATTAGAGATGGGCATGAAATGACCATTTTGTTGTTACCGTTCTCCGTTATTCGTTCCGTTATGTAACGGTATGAATAACGACTGTTGTGATGGGGCAGGCTTGAACCGAACAGAACCAAGAAAATTTTCTTTGGTTCTGTTCATTTCTGTTACTGGTGTCGCACCCCTTGCATGATGAAAAATGGAGCAGCGGAGGGCAATGAGAGGGGGCTGGGCCTGGTGGAGCCTCTTTGACCCCTCCCCGCCAGAGCCGACACGAGACTTTGCCGGTCTCGCGAGAAGAGACGGGATCCGAGCCCTTATGGGCTGGGCTCCGGGATCTCGGCCATGTGGTGAAGCAGCGATGGTGCAGCCAGCTCGGAAGCTGGAGTGGAGGGCATTGTTGGAGCATGAGGGGGAGTGCAGCAGCACCCCCCACAGGTTTCCCGGGTCTAGGCCGGGTGGTGCGGGGTGGCGGTCTGCCGGGGTGGTGGCTCCCGGGGTGGTGGCTCCTGGGGCGGAGTGGTTCCCAGGGCAGAGTGGTTCCCGGAGAGAAGGGCCTCAGTTAGGGTGGTGCTGCGTGGAGCTCTGGGGTTAGCGATCTGACAGGGGTGGCGGATGGTGGATCGGTCCTTGGGGAGGGGGCCCAAGGGAGGGCAGCGCTCGGCGGTGCTCTGGGGGTGGCAGCCTGTTGGGGGTGGTGATCGGAGCAACACCCGGCTCTGGGAGGACTCCTCATGGCCATAGGATCACTCTCCTGGCAGGCTTGCCACTGTCTCTGATGGCGCCCGGCCCTGGGAGGGCTCCCTGTGGCCACAGCTTGCTGCACCCAAAAAATGAAGAAATGGAAATGAAGCAGGCCCCGGGGTCCCCAAAACGGAAACAGAATGAAGCTGACCCCAGGGCCCAAATAACGACCACGAAATGCCATTTTGGCATTTTGTGCCCATCTCTAGTCCATATACACGGATGATGTGCATGGCTCCAGCACTTTAGCATGTAGGATGACTAAATGTGTATTATTAAGAAACAGAAGATACATCACTAAGGAGAAAAGTTGCCAGAAATATGCATAAAATCAGCATGCACTAATTTTATTGTATGATGCTGATTTCTATAGCCACATACCTCTACATTCTGACACAAAACAACCCTGAACTGACTTGCATTCCTTTATATTGAACTTGGAACAGACACTTCAGAGACGAATGCCTTCTGAATTGATTTTTTATTTCAGGCATACCTTCAAATGAAGGACTTTTCTGTAAAAGAGAACACATTGACTGTATATCACCCTATTAGCACACTTTTTTGTTTAATTTATACTACAGAACCAAATTAGTGGAAGAGAGAGAAGGGTAGAGAGTGAGACAGCAGGAGAGTGAGAGCTGATAAAAACATACAAAGTGTAAAATGAAAACTATATTAGCAATTAAGAAAACAAACAATATTAAGCTCTCCAAGCAATCATGCTTTAAAAACCACATCTCTTAAAGCCCATGAAATGAAGCAAAACTCTTCGGCAAATTGATAAATATAAGTAGTTTTCTGCAGATAAATACTATTGATGTTTGTTGCTGGGAAGAGGAATATTTTCTTTTCTTTTGGAAACAGTTATAGCTGATACTTGAAAAAATGCATCAAGCCACTCTTCAAATTGATTATCAGATGGCAGTGAGGTGCATATAGAGCAGTATGAAAAATTAAGAAAGTTGTGCAAGGTCATGCTAAGCAATTGCTCAAAACAACTTAATTCAGAACAAATTTGTTCACATAGCTTGGTTCTCACATAGATTAGAATCACTACTTTGCTTAAAGGGGAGTTCTCAGGAGAACTTCAGATGAATTATTTGGCCCTTAATATACTTCACAACTCTTTCATTCTCAGAGTATCTTGGTGGATACAGAGGGTAGTCCTTGCTGCATAGTTAGCACCAACATTTTAAAATGTGAATTATCAAGTTCCACGGTTACACCCAATGATGAATTTGATTCTCTCCCCCAGGGGCCACTCTAGCAGAGTATAGACAATGCAATACTATTTTCAGTTCCATTTGGTCTTTGACAATACAGGATTATTTGTGTGATGGCTAGCTGGTATGATTTCTATATTTTTCTGTCACAGAATATGTCAGGTGGATATAATATATTCCCTGAATTCTGGCAAAGCCCCCCCCCCGGAAATGCTCAAAGGTGCATGGGGGGATGTATGCAACAAATAAATTGAAATCAATATGTGACCATATGATCCTAAGTGTGTCTACTATGAGATAAGTTCCATTGACTTCAATCCTAAAGAAGTCAGCCTGGGAATAGCAACCTACAAATTTCTATGGCAAGACCTTGGTCCTGTTTCATATTGAATGTGCCATAGGGTATCATCACCCACTTTGGAATGATCTTTTTCTTTCTGTAAGAAGAGCCATGCTGGATCAGGCCAAAGGCCCATCTAGTCCAGCTTCCTGTATCTCACAATGGCCCCACGAGATGCGTCTGGGAGTGCAAAAGACTAGATCTCTGTCTCCTGATACCACTCCCCTGATTCTGGCCATCGAAATGCCCTATTTTCTAAGCCTGGAGATTACACATCCTCATCATGGTTTGTAACCTGTGATGGACTTTTCCTCCAGGAATCTGTCCAATCCCCTTTTGAAGACATCCAGGCCAGATGCCATTACCACCTCCTGTGGCAGGAAGTCCTACAGACTAACAAAACGCTGGGTAAACATATATTTTCTTTTGTCTCTTCTCACTCTCCCAACCCTCAGTTTGAGTGGATGTCCCCTAGTTCTGGTATTTTGTGAGAGGTAGAAGAGTTTTCCCCTATCCACTTTACTCATGCCCTGCATTTTTTTTTATGTCTCAATCATATCCCCCCTCAGGCACCTTTTTTCCAGACTGAAGAGCCCCATATGTTTTAGCCTTTGCTCATAAGGGAGGTGCTCCAGCCCAGTAATCATTTTAGTTGCTCTCTTCTGTACCTTATCCAGTTCCACTATGTCTTTTTTGAGATGCGGTGACCAGAATTGCACACAATACTCCAGGTGTGGCCTTACTATCCTCTTGTATAATGGCATTTTAATGTTGGCTGTTTTATTTTCAATCCCCTTTTTGATCATCCCTAGCATGGAATTGGCCTTCTTCACCACTGCCACACACTGGGTAGACGCCTTCATTGAGCTGTCCACCAACACACACTTTCTCTTCTTTCTTGGGAGGGTGGCTCATATTCGGCTTGCACATGATTATTCTCTTCAGGGCTCAGGAGAATAACTTTTGACACTACAACTGCCAGAATCCCCATCCAGCTTGGTTGCTTGAAGATTGCAATTTACAGGAATTATTCACACAGTGTTTAGTCCACCTCTGTTCCTAAACTCTTCTTCACACCATGGCACTGATAGTCACATCTATTTTTATAAATAAAATCAGTTTGAGGGATTTTTGCCCAATAAATAAATAAATAAAATTAAGAATTAAAATTTAAAAAAACAAACAAAGGATGACAATCTCACTTGTTCCAACTATTAGGAAAGCTAGTAACAGTGTGAGACTTCGTGTTGATGAAAAGTATTATTATATATTTTTTATCAAACATTTTATAAACAATCATATCTGAGGAGGCTTTGGAGGTACCTGGAGAGTCTTCAGCACAATGCCACTCATCGGGTTGCTTTGTTCAGAGCTTTGCTGCTCAGAGATAAGCTGTGGATGTTTTCCATTACCTCAGTGGGAGATCTGAGTTGCTAGTCTGTCTATAGAAGGGGGGGGGAATCACCTACACAGAAAGGCACATTTATCAAGCACAAAGAGGGGAGGGAATATTAAACAGTAGTCAGAAGACATCCAGGGGAAATGTGACAGGTTATGGTCTAAGACGCCTTTTTAAATTAAAAAAATATTCATGGAAAGTAGACAACAATCAGATACTTGTTTTGAACCAATGTGTAAAAAGGGAACATCTTGTGCAGTTCTGGGGTGACTATGAGTCAGAGCAAAAAGCCCAGAGACATTAGCAGAACAGGCGGGAGCCTCCGTGGATTCCTCCAGCTTCATCTGACATTCACTTGTCTCTATTAGAAGTCAATAAAGAGAAATAAAAACTCAGAAAGGTGAAAGAGGGCTTGGCCTTGGCCTCCCTGATGAAGAACCATTTATTAAATAATCAGCTTCTTATGGCTGCAGGAGCACTAATTTCTGATCCAGGGAAAAACAAGGGTGGGAGGGGCTTAGAAATGACAGAAATAATGTAAAGCAGAGCAGGCTCCTTTCACTGCTTTTTTAAAAGAAGCACTCAGAGACAACTGCCTTCTTTCTAGAGAGTCTTCTAGCATCTGGGAAAAGCTAAAACTAAAGCAGGGCTTCGGCCCAGTCTCCGAAGCACAAATGCCATCACTGGCCGGAATAAGAACAGTGTCAGAGTGCTGCCAGAAGGCATGGGGCATTTAATTAATTAATTAATTAATTTTTTTTAGAGTATTTTTACCCCGCCTTTCTCCTTGGCAGCTGACAGTAATGAGGGATAATATACAGCCCAGTACAATTAAAACATGTTCAAGTATTTGAGAACAAGTAATTGAGGGACATCTTACAGCATTAATAGACAACATCACCATCCACCCATGGTCTTTGTGCCTTAAAGTCAAGGGCAGGCAGGGCCCGCTAGGCAGTTGCCTAGCCGGAGAGAGGGCCTGGACAGCCCTGTGCCCCACCGCCATCTGTCCCCCATCCCCCAACCGCCATCACCATCCACCCCACCACCCCGCCCCCTGCCGCCCCCCCCTGTGCCCATCGCCACCCCCGCCCACCCACCCCTGCGCCCCCTGCGCCCCCACCTTCCGCCCACCACCAAACAGCCCAAAAAACTCACAACATCTATCAGATCCTGGCTGTGAAAGCCTTGGAGAATACATTAATCAAGATAATTCAAGCTTCTGTGAATTCTGCTAAAATGAATTCAGCTACTCCTTTCAGGTGTGGATTTTTAAAAAATGAACTAAAATGTGTTTTTCAATGTGTTGATTTAAAAAAAAAAAACTCACCTGCGGGCAGATTTTTAAAATAGGCAGTGAACATTCACAATGGTGTTTAATCATGGATATGAAATGTTAGTAAACTTGGCCCTCTGAAAAACAAAACAGTCCATTGTTCCTTTTTTGTTTTGCCATGGTAGATGTTGTGGAGGAAGAGCACCATGAAAAATAGAAGACTGTTATTTATTTATTACTGTATATTTGTTCAGCTACCACTGGAATACATAGCCTGGAAGGAGGAAATGTCTTGTTTAGAATTTCTGTGTGTATAGCAGTCAAATGTCTTTTGAAGCACACATATAGATGTAGAATAAGGAAGCATTCATGATATCCTTGTAATATTAATTAAAGTGAAAAAGACGTAGGTAAATGTTTTATGAAAGAGCCATTGTACGCTTGGGTTTGCAATAAACAGCTAAAGCTATTCAAATTTAGCTGATGCAAGTGGAGCGTTGGCTTAGATTGGACAAGCATGTTGTAAATAATTCAATGGCTGTAATTTGATTCTAGATTTTTCTAGGCTATGTGGCATATGGCCCTTCTGGTTTTTATTTTCAGGGAGTTGCACTGCCTTCATTATGTAACTATTCACTCTCTCCACCCCCCCATGTGTAATTAAACTTCAAAGTCAAACAAGAATTGAGATGCAAATAAAGGCTGCAAAATAGAAATATGTAAGTTGGACTAGACCTGGTATAGTTGTACTTGACATGCTAGTCCTACCATGAATCACGGGGTTTTAAGGAGTTGGTGAGATGAACAGAAGTCTGCTGCCTTTTTTTTTTTTTTTGGCCCCAGGAAAGTGGGTCTAGGAAAGAGACAGATATTGCAGATATTGGCTTCCTTGGAAGGAACCAAAACAGTGTTGTTAAGAAGTATAAGGCAGGAAGGCAAGGCATTATCAGTGAGTAGAGGAATGCCAGAACCATTTTCAGTCAAAGTCATAGTGGATCAATGACAGCATTCTTACCAAACAATTATCTTCTTGAATATGGTTCTCTTCTATAACTACTGTATATACTCGAATATAAGCCTAGTTTTTCAGTCCTAATTTTGGGCTGAAAATAGGGGCCGCCGACTTATATTCGGGTCAATACTTTTAGCTACTGAGGCAAGTGCTTGGATCGGTGGCTAAAAGTCATTTTAAACATTGTGCGCCACTTCTCCTGACACACACACCCATTGCGGAGGAGCAGCATGTGATGTTTAAAATGACTTTTAGCCACCAAGGCAGGCACTTGCCTCGGTGACTAAAAGTCATTTTAAACATCACACACCGCTCCCCCAGCTCACAAAGGAGGAGCTGCCAGGCCCTGCTGTGTTTCCCACCCTAGCCTTATACTCGAGTCAATACGTTTCCCCAGTTTTGGGGGGTTAAATTAGGGGCCTCGACTTGTACTCGGGTCAACTTATACTCGAGTATAGGTATTTATTTATTTAAAATATTTTGACCCTGCCTTTCTCCTTTAAAAAAGCATCCAGGATGACTTACATCAATGTGTAGCCTGCATAATTAAACTATAAACCGCCCAGAGAGTGCTTGAAGTGCTATGGGGTGGTATATAAGCACAACACTTTTGCTTTTTAAAGTACAATATTTAAAAGCTAAAAGCATGATTATGCAAATATCTTGAAAAATTAGGCAATTAACTTAATATATTAAATTGGTACCTAAAATAAATACTATTAAAAATAAAAACAAAACAAAAGGAAGCAGAACAATCCATTTTTAAAAAGTTTTGTTTTTATAACCACCTATAACCTCGTGTGATTGCATTGACGCTATGTTTTCAATGTTAGTTTCCATCACTCATAACTTTCACATGGAATTTTTACTCTCTCTTTAACCGTTCACGTTCTCTTGTCGCTTTAATGTTGACTCTCAATTCCCTGTTCCCAAACTTGAATATTTCTTAATTGTACTGGGCTGTATATTTTCCCTGATTACTGTCAGCCGCCTTTGGTCCTTTTCCAAGGAAAAGGGCATGGTAAAAACCCTCTAAGTAAATAAATAAAAATAAAGCCAAAGAGAACAGATTCTGTGTGCTTGCAGAAGGACGTTAAAGATGGGTCAAACCTGGCCTCCCATAGAAGGAAATTCCAGAGTATTGGAGCAGGGAAAAGGCCTTCTCCTGTGTCCCCACTGGGACCAAGAGAAAGGCCTCCCCTGCTACTCTTAATATCCGGGCAGGCTCATAAAGGGAGATGTGATCCTTGAGTTAGCTTAGACTCAAGCTGTTTAGAGTTTTATAGGTTAAAACTAGCAGTTTGAATTGTGCCCAGAAACAGGCTTGCAGCAAGTAGAACAACTGTAACAGGAGTTTTATATGATTCCTGTAACCAGCCCCAGTTAACAGTCTTGCTGCAGCATTTTGAACCCACTGAAGTTTCTGAACACTTTCCAACGTGTTCCACATTAAGTGCATTACAGTAATGCAGCCAGGATCTTTCTTTCTTGTATTTATTATATCAGAATATTACAGTGATCCCCCGCCTATCTCTGGGGTTAGGGACCTGACCTGATGCCCTGGGGATCCTAGCTGGGGGCTCTTGTAACTGAAAATGTCCATCGAGTTTTCTTGGATGGAATACTGGAGTGGCTTGCCAGTTCCTACTCCAGGTGCCTACAGGCCTGGGGGATCCCATCCAAGCTGGGGCCGCTCTTGTAGCTTTCCAGGCGAGATCGGATGTGCTTAATCTAGGCAGCTGGGGGCTCTTGTACTTTCTCCAACAGGCCTAGAAAGGCCTAGAAAGGCTCTCGGAGGCCTCAGAAATGATTTTCAGCAATTCTGAAGTCAGTTCTGGTGCACAGGGAAGCCCTTTTGGGGCCTCCAGAAGGCCCAGGAAAGCCCTCACAGGCCTGTTCGGGGCAGCTCCAGTCCTGTGGTAAGTATGGGAGGCTTGAAACAGGACTTTCCCCTTTACCCTAGGGGGCCTTTTTTCATATACTGCGATTCTGCAATATAGCGGGACCCCAATATATGAACCGTGAAAGGGCGGGGGACCACTGTACACAACTGGAAATTATGGATGCATCAGAAATATAGGTAACATTAAAATGTGCCTCTTCTCCACAATCCCTGGAAGTTTGGTGAAGACGGGTTCAGAAGTCTGAGCTATGTACCCCAAAGGAGAGCCCACCCCCCAAGGAAAGTGCCCTCCACCAGGCACCCAAAGTCACCAAACTCTCCAAGAGGCGTCTCCCAACTCTCCTCTACAATCCCTTTAAGTTTGGTGAAGACTGGGCTTCAAAGTTATACAACCACAAAGTACCCCACCAAAAAAAAAAGAGTCCTGTAGATTAAACTGGGTTGAGGAAACCCAATCTTCCCCAGACTTGGAGGGACTGTAGAGGAGATTTAAAGGAAGCTTCTATGCAAATTTGGAGATTCTGGGTAACTGGAGAGAATGATCATGGGGAGCACTATCTGAAGGTGCATAACTCAGACAACAAAAATCCAATTTCACTGAACTTGGAGGAATTGTTGAGAGTTGTCAGAGGATGCTTCCCTCCTGTGTGTCTCCAGGTGCCTGGGGCCATTTTATAGTCCAGTTAATTAACAAAAAAAGAAAAATCACTAAAATTCATCAATTTGTGTTCATTGGGCTCTATTTAAGATGTATACAAATCATAGGACTCCATTTATGATGAATGCAAATCAATGAATTTTGATTAATTTCCCTAGCTATCCTTTGGCAAAAAGCAGTTGTAGACTAGCAACTTTGTGCTATTGGGGAGTAACATTGCCCATGTGCAATCCTTTGGAAGCTATAGCCTTTCCTGAAAGAAGAGATCCTGGTAACCCTAATTCAGTGGCATCAACATGGTTGAATAGACAGGGGTTCAAAGACAAACTTTCAAGAACTAAGGATCTAGAAACCTCTGGCTAGACAAATCTGTCAGATTCATTTCTCCAGTTTCTACCTTTTAGAAAACTCAACTTGCTTCCATCAGATTTATGAAGATATTTACAGATTTTGGAAAGTTCCTAACTCTGACCACGAAATTACTACCACATAGGAATAACATAAAAATACCATTGAAACCATTCTGGTTCCCTTAACATGGTGGACCTGTCTATGTTTCCCCAGCTTGTTTAATCCAGTACCCCACCTATAGCATCATTTCTGAATGCATGTTTCATCAACTGCACCCAAAGTTGGATATGAAGTGACAACAGGTCTTTGGAAATGAATGGGGAGAGCAAAGTTCTCAGGGTGCAGTAGTTCATGATTGAGTGTATTTTTCCAATAAAAACTTGTTGATATAGCTAGCCTAAGGTTTTGCTAATAAAAAAGTAGACCTAATCCACGCTATTGTATGTTGTCTGAATGGGTTTACAAGGAAAAGACAATGCAGTAAGACATGCAATTATTGTGAGCTTAGAAGAATGGGATTTTTGATATGCAAATCAAGCAATTACCACAGTGAAGAATTGATGACAATCAAAGCACAGCCAGAAGGTAGGGGTTCATCAACTGATATAATGGTCTAGAAAACAGAAATACACTGATTTAACTTTAGAGTCCCAGTTGGGGTGCATGGCTGCTAATAGAACATGGTCAAAATTCAATCAGATGTATAGTCTTAGTATAGGACAATGGAAAACCATTTATTTTGCATTCAGCAGATAGGAAAAAAGGCAAATGTGAAATGGTCATAGTGACACTGCTTGGACAGGTGTTGCATGTAATTAATGGCTGTACTGTCTAGTACTGTCAGGTCAATTCTGACTTAGAGCATCCCTACCAGAGATTCCTATGTATAAAGTGCTCAAAAAAGGGTTTACCAGCCCTCTTCTACAAGGAGTGTGTGTGTGTGTGTGTAGTTTCTCCTTCTAAAGTGTTATAAGGAGATAATGGCTAAAATCACAGCTAGAGTTGGGTCACTGAATCAGTGGGGACTTTTTGAGTTTGCTCTACCAATTGTTCAGTGAGCTTGCTCTATTTATTTATTTATTTATTTATTTATTTATTTATTTATTTATTTATTTATTTATTTCCCATCTGGCAACAGGACCATTCTGGGTGGTTTACAACATTACAAATAACAAAAAAATATTACATTAAATACAAAGAATTTGTGGCTTGTTACTGGATTTCAGCTCATGTGCAATCATGAGACAATTAAGATATATACAGAGCCTCTGCTGTGGATGGTAAGGTGTTAATCTCTTTGACTTGGCTTTTAATAGGCTGCACTGCTTCATCATGCCTTGTCTTCTCTGCATGTCTGAGGTTATATTCTTACATTCTGCTTGCTGTACAACCATTTCTTGACACTGGGCAGAGATCATCTGGCTAAGAACACCTTGGTGCACATGGAGGTCTTTGCTTGACCCCAATATTTTGGCACAGCGACTTAAGGATTTGGGCTGTTTTTGTTCCAGAGAAGCAATAAAACTAATGATTATGGATTACAGACTCAGTGTGAGGGTTCATTGAGATCAATTAATTGTTCATGCGCAACAAACGGAGAAGAGTCATTTTGTGTGAAAAAATCTAACAATAAATTTTTATTTAACAGTTCTTTTGGTAGTTTCTTTCTTTCTTTTTCTTCATTCTTTGTTACATGGGGAGTTAACACGGGGATATTTAAACTTGGAGATAAACTCGATATAGAACTTCTCTTACTCATGACAAACGGATTATGGCTTTCTTTACGAGGAATATTCAAAATTTCTTCATTAGACCACCATTCCGGCTCCTTAGGGTACGAGGCAGAACTCGGAGGGGATGTTCCCATCCCCATCCTGGTATCCATCCTGGAGGATTGGGATCGGTTTTCCTCCCTGAACATCCCAAATAGGGGTAATTTCCTCTTATTTCAGGTCGCCCTAAATTGATAGGACTCGGGAGATATATTCCCACATCTTTCTCCCTCTCTCGTCCCTTCTCCCTCTGGCTATCCCCTTCCGTTTTGATTGTTATTCCTCCAACCGCTCCTCTCTCTCGAGCCTGCTCTTTCCCCCCTCCCTGGGCTCCTCCCGTCATCTCATGCCCCACTGTTTGTATCCCTACTTCTTTATATATCTGTTTCATTATTTTCTCTTCTGTCTGAATCACCACAGATTCATATCCTCTCTTTGACTCTATTTTTACCTGGATCCTGACATGCTTTGTTTTATTGCCAATCTCTGTTTGAGTACCTATTGTCTTTTGTCCATCCCCATTTCCTCCTACCTGTATACCTAAATGCCCTACCTCTTTAATTTCTTTTTCCTCATCCTCAGTTTGTACTCCAGTATTCTTAAGATTTTGACATATGTCAATTAACCCAATCCTTATGTCTTCCCATAATTGCACTTCTTTTACAATCGCCAAATAACTGTCTTTGAATTTCTTATCTTGCTCTTCCTTATTCTCTTTCTTAATAGTATCAGTATTTATTTGATCCTCATTTTCAAAGAACAATTTTCCTGGTATTTCTTCTCCCTTCTCTATGTCTTCCTCCTTCATCTTATTGTATGATGTCCCTTCCTCTGTATTCGCAAACGACCTACTGGACCCTTGTTTGTGTTGTCTTGTATTATGTTCACACACACCCCGACAAGTTGGTCGTTTGCGGGGTCTCTTCATTCACCCATGGGCCCTGTCGGGAAAAATAGTCTGCGTTAGAGTGTTCTCCACCTTTCTTATATTGTACGTCAAAAGCAAATGGTTGTAGACTTAAATACCATCGTGTTAGTCTAGGATTGCAATTTTTCATTCGACTTAACCAAACTAATGGTGCATGATCCGTTATTAAGGTAAATTTTGTTCCTAATAGATAATATTGTAATGTATTAATAGCCCACTTTACTGCAAGTGCTTCTTTTTCAATGGTTGAATAATGTAACTCTTTGTCTTTTAGCTTTCTGCTAAGGAATAAGATTGGATGTTCTTCCCCTTGTATTTTTTGAGCTAAAACGGCCCTTATTCCCCTCTCTGAGGCATCTGTCTGGAGGATGAACGGGTATCTAAAATCAGGAGCATACCTCACCGGATAGGTGCATAGCTTTTTTTTCAGTGTGTCGTATGCTTTTTGTTCTTTACACCCCCATTGAATATATTTCTTTTTATTTTTTCTCGTCAAATCTGTTAGTGGAGCTGCTATAGATGAGAAATCTTTTATAAATTGTCTGTAGTAACCTGCCAATCCCAGAAACCCTTGTACGTCTTTCTTTGTCTTTGGGATAGGCCATTTTGACAATTTATCTACCTTATCTTCCTGGGGTAATATTTGTCCTTGCTGTACTCTGAAACCTAAGAAATCTATGGCAGTTCGTGCTATCTTACATTTTTTTGGGTTTACCTTTAGCCCTGCCTGTCGTAGTCTTTCTAATATTTGTTTTAAATGCTCTATATGTTCTTCCCAATTTTTGCTAAAAATTACTATATCATCAATATAGGCTACCGCAAATCCATGAAAAGGAGCCAATACTTTATCCATCAGTCTTTGGAATGTTGCTCCTGCTCCATGTAATCCAAAAGGCATGAACGTAAAATTATAAAGTCCAGTTGGCGTTGCGAAAGCTGTTTTTTCCCTGTCTTCTTTCCGTAAGGGTACCTGCCAGTATCCTTTTGTTAAATCTAGACTTGAGAGTACCCCTGCCTCTCCCAATTTATCTAACACTTCGTCTATTCTGGGCATTGGGTATGCGTCGAATTTTGACAGTTTATTAACTCTCCTAAAATCAATACAGAACCTTACGGTCCCATCCGGTTTAGGGACCACTACAGGATGACTACGCCAAGGACTATTTGACGGTTCTATTACCCCTAAGGAAAGCATTTTATCCACTTCTTCCTTGATTACGGGTATAAGGTGCCTTGGCCATTGTCTACCATGATCTCTAACTACTACTCCAGGTGGCGTTTCAATTTTATGTTCCGTCCAAGTAGTCTTACCCGGTCTATCTGAGAAAACATCCTTAAATTGTTCTTGTAACAGTTTCAAATCTTTTTATATCATCTAATGTCTGACATATTGTCAGACTCCCTTTTCCTGTACTCCAATCTGGACCTAATTCATCTGTTTTTGTAGACGTCCAGTAAACCTCCTTTTCTTCCCATAATTTTAATAAATTAATATGGTATATTACTGTTTTTTTCTTTTTATCTGGTGTGGCAATCTCATAATCTACCTCATTGATCTTTCGTATTATAGTATATGGTCCTTGCCATTGAGCAAATAATTTTGAATGATCTGATGGAAGTAATAACAATACTTTCTGTCCTTCTTTTAGGTTGCGTGGTTTGACCCTTTTGTCATATCTCTTTTTCTGTGTATCCTGTTTTCTTTGCAAGTTATGTTTAGCTAAATTTTGTATATACTTCAATCTATCTCTCATTTGTATTACATGTTTGTCAGTGCAAACTGAGGTGTCCTCCCCTTCTTCCCACCTTTCTTTTACAAGATCTAAAATTCATCGTGGATTTGACCCATATAAAATTTCAAAAGGTGAATAACCCGTAGATGATTGGGGAACCTCCCGGATTGCAAACATTAACGGAGCTATCATCAAATGCCACTGTGAGGGGGTTTCATTAATGACCTTTCTTAACATCTGTTTCAAAGTCTTGTTGAATCTTTCTACTAGGCCATTGCATTGTGGGTGATAAACCGTAGTATGTAATGGCCTAATATCTAATATTTTCCACATTTCTTTGAGGGTCTGACTCATAAAATTTGACCCTTGGTCTGTCAAAATTTTTCTTGGGAACCCCAGTCTCGTAAATATTTGTAGTAACTCCCGTGCCAATACTTTGGCGGTCGTGGAACGCAGTGGCACTGCCTCTGGATACCTTGTCGCATAGTCTATTAACACTAGGACATGGGTGTGCCCTCCTGCTGACCGCTTTAATGGTCCAATTATATCTAATCCTACTCTGTCGAAAGGTTTATCCATCAGTGGCATTGGGATCATCTCCGCCCCTTTTTGGGATTTTGGTTGGGTCATTTGACATTTTTTACAGGTTTTACAATAATTTTGTATATCATGTGCCAAATTGGGCCACCAAAATCTCTCATTCACCCTTGCCAACATTTTTTCATAAGCTAAATGTCTGGATACTGGAATATCATGTGCTAACGTAAGTATTAGTTGTCTACCCCCTTTTGGCACGATAAACTTATCTTTGCCTTTAGCATCAATGTAATACATGAGGCCATTACGCCATTCCACCCCTGTGTCCCCTTGTGGTGTCATTCCCTCCATTCTTGCTTGTGCCCTTAATGTTTCTAATGAGTCGTCCTCATGTTGCCAAAGTCTCACCCTTGTCTTGTTTGCTTGAGTAAGTTCAGTCCATTGCTGTGTTGTGTCCTTCCAGGGTCTCTGATCAGGTGGGGTTACTCCCGAGCATAATGCGTCCTGAGATGATAGAAAATCATTAATTCCCTCCCAATCTCTACCTAATAACATGTCTCTTGGTAACGATGGTACAATCCCCACTTTCATCCTGTATACTTTGTTTTGAATTTCTACATTCGCCCAAGCAGTTTGATATAGTTTCGAATCCCCATGTATACATCTTACAGCTACTGTATCTGCGGTTTCATGTCCTTCCAAGTCTTTTACCAGTGTCTGTTCCGATCCAGTATCTATTAGAGCATTCCTTTTTTGTCCATTTAATTTAACCTCTATTTCCCACCCTTGCACAGACCTTCTTGTTGAATATTTCCCCATATCACCCCCTGTTGTAGCCCAAGCACAATTTAATCGTGGGCATTCTCTCTTGTAATGATCAGGGGAACCACATAAGAAACATACGGATTTCTGCTCTCTCGTAGGCAGAAAAGGTCCGGTGTGTCGATCCATAGTTCCCCAGGTCGATTGTTTTCCTGTCTTGCTGTTTGATATTTGTTTATGTGTTTCTTGTGGCTTGATTTTTGTGTTTTCGCCAGCAAACTCCTGCGTGTTGTCTCTTGAGATGGGCGTCGCCATTTTCTCTCGCGACCTCTCGTGATAACCAGAAGTCTCGCGAGATCCTTGTGTTCTTTCTGTGCTCTGGTGGTAGTTTTCCATAAGAATTATTACAGCTTCTAATTATGATGGTTGATTTCTTCTCACCCAATTTTGCACTGAAGGCGTTGCAGTAGTGAGTAGTTGTTCAATTACAATCTGATCGATAGCTTCTTCAAACTTTTTTTCTCTGGTTGTAACCATTTTATTACATTAGCTTTCATTTTGTATGCTAGAGGGTGGGGGTGTAGCCCCGTTTGCAATCATAGTTCTCTGAATATTTTCCTATATGTGTCTTCTGATACATTAAAAGTTAATAGGATTGTTTTCTTTATCTTTTCATAATTTAAAGCGTCCTGTGCTCCCATGGCATCGATTACCAGTTGTAAGTTTGCTGTAAGAGCTGGTGCCAGGATAATAGCCCATTGCTCTTTTGGCCATTTCGCAGCCAATGCTGTACGCTCAAAAGTGTTGAGATATGTTTCTATATCATCTTCTTCTGTCATCTTTTGTACTTTTAATGGGAATTTTGTTCCTGGCATTTCCTTTGTTGATAGAGGGTCTGTTTGTTGAGTTAGTGGTGAAATTTTGTCCGTTTGTCGCTCACTAGCCATGCGGTCCATTAAGATTTTATTCTGGTCAACCAGGGTATCTATCATTTTTTCTTGTCTCTTTATAGTATCTCGAAGCCAAGTTGTTTCCCCTTCCAGTTTTTTATAGATGTTTTCAACACGTTGGGTGCCAATTTGTGAGGGTTCATTGACATCAATTAATTGTTCATGCGCAACAAACGGAGAAGAGTCATTTTGTGTGAAAAAATCTAACAATAAATTTTTATTTAACAGTTCTTTTGGTAGTTTGTTTCTTTCTTTTTCTTCATTCTTTGTTACATGGGGAGTTAACACGGGGATATTTAAACTTGAAGATAAACTCGATATAGAACTTCTCTTACTCATGACAAACGGATTATGGCTTTCTTTACGAGGAATATTCAAAATTTCTTCATTAGACCACCATTCCGGCTCCTTAGGGTACGAGGCAGAACTCGGAGGGGATGTTCCCATCCCCATCCTGGTATCCATCCTGGAGGATTGGGATCGGTTTTCCTCCCTGAACATCCCAAATAGGGGTAATTTCCTCTTATTTCAGGTCGCCCTAAATTGATAGGACTTGGGAGATATATTCCCACATCTTTCTCCCTCTCTCGTCCCTTCTCCCTCTGGCTATCCCCTTCCGTTTTGATTGTTATTCCTCCAACCGCTCCTCTCTCTCGAGCCTGCTCTTTCCCCCCTCCCTGGGCTCCTTCCGTCATCTCGTGCCCCACTGTTTGTATCCCTATTTCTTTATATATCTGTTTCTTTATTTTCTCTTCTGTCTGAATCGCCACAGATTCATATACTCTCTTTGACTCTATTTTTACCTGGATCCCGACATGCTTTGTTTTATTGCCAATCTCTGTTTGAGTACCTATTGTCTTTTGTCCATCCCCATTTCCTCCTACCTGTATACCTAAATGCCCTACCGCTTTAATTTCTTTTTCCTCATCCTCAGTTTGTACTCCAGTATTCTTAAGATTTTGACATATGTCAATTAACCCAATCCTTATGTCTTCCCATAATTGCACTTCTTTTACAATCGCCAAATAACTGTCTTTGAATTTCTTATCTTGCTCTTCCTTATCCTCTTGCTTAATAGTAGCAGTATTTATTTGATCCTTATTTTCAAAGAACAATTTTCCTGGTATTTCTTCTCCCTTCTCTATGTCTTCCTCCTTCATCTTATTGTATGATGTCCCTTCCTCTGTATTCGCAAACGACCTACTGGACCCTTGTTTGTGTTGTCTTGTATTATGTTCACACTCAGTCATAGGCCTAGACTGGTTTCAATACTCCGGAATAAGGACAGTGGATGAATAATTATTTCCTTTTGATGCTGTGAAGAAATATTTAAGTTGGATATGCTTTGTAACAATAGCATAGTTCACCGATATCTACTGCTTCACTTTCCAGCAACACTGTTTTCCCTGAGTATTTCATTTTTCCTTAAAATAAGTGCTGCCTTGCACTTGGTCAAACTAGAGTCAACAATAGTTATTGCTTCTGTTAGGATATTTTAACTCTTACACATTTGCTTTTTATATAGCAAGGTGTAGTAACTGTAGTATCTTTTATTTGTACATTCATAGATAGATAGATAGATAGATAGATAGATAGATAGATAGATAGATAGATAGATAGATAGATAGATAGATAGATAGATAGATAGATAGATAGATTCTATGTTAAAGTGTTTGGATACTGGGTTGTCCCAACCTCTTAGTTAAAATGGCAGACTTATGGCTTCTGAATCTTGTACACATCCCTGTTGTTATCAGGCCTGTTATTATTTTGCCTACATCTTGTAGATGGCATCCTGGTTGCTTGTATCCAAGGAGATAAGTTACAGCGCAAACCCTAGAGATGTTAGGTCCATGTAACAAGCCTATTCAGACCAGGGTGGGGTGAAACCAAGGTGAACTCCCTCCAACTTCTCTCACTCGGAAGAAGCTGCTTGGATGAATAGCAAAATGTTTTGACCCCACAAGAAAAGAAGTCCTATTTCCATGACTCAACTCCCAGATAATATAATCATTTATACATTTTGTACAATGAGTTAAACATCTCAGTGTTCTGGGATACACCACAGGGGAATAGGAGTTTCCATCCTAACTCATCATCCTGGAACAGAAATCAGAGATCATCTGTAGCTTATCGTATAGTGTGGCCCTTCACTCATAATAGAGGCCTTGGCAAAACTGTAACTGAATATCTATACTGACTGGAAAATTGGAAGATACTTGCATTTATTTATCATTTACCAATGCTTTGTAAAATGCACATTTCATTAATGAAATCACTTCTTTCCATGACAGTTTATTTACACTTCCAAACCAAACACAGATGTGCATAAATCAAAGGAGAAGTGGGGCTTCTTCAGCAACTCTCCCCTTCCCTATATTTCATCATTTATTTTGCACCCTTAGTTTTACTTGAGAGACAAGCATTCTGAGAAATTACCAGACAGTTCTTGAAAAACAGAAGTCCTAGTGCAGTTACCCAATCAAATGATTGGTTTCCAACAGTGATAAGGTGGCCACAATTCCTTCTTATATCAGCAAAGTGGCCACATGTTAACAGCCAGAGGCAACAAACTAAAAGAAAAAAGAAAAATCACCCAAACAGGATGCTGTCAAATGCTGATCAGTCAGTCAGAGCTGGCATCAGGTGGACAAGACCCTTGACAGCTGAGACAGTCAACATCAACTGTTGATTAGAGCTGAAAGCAGGTGAGTGTTGGAGACACATGTTTCAGATGTTAAAGGAATCCTGTGCTTCTGTCTTGAGGTCGGACAATTGGCATATTAGATCAAGTCAGAAAAGCGTCTGCTGTGCACTCAGATCCTTTCAGCATTTAAGAAATTTCCTCTTTAAGGGACAGATTATCTGTAATGCCTATTTCTGCCATGAGAAAATGAGATTAAAGGGTAAAGGGGGGGTGAACAGACAGAAGAAGAGGAGGCAACACTGACAGTGATATGGCTAGTTGCGACAGGATTGGGAAGGTAGCCCAGAAGGGAAATGGCCAGAAACTATTTGCTAGACAGAATTTTAAAAGAGTTGTACAGACACAGGTGAAAACTTCTCTTGGAAAGGAAAGGAAAAAAAATCTTGTTCTATAAGTGGAAAGGAACAGAAATAAGAAAGTCTTCCTTTACGAAATAAAGACAGACTGTTATGCGAAGCATAATTAGGGTGGAACATCCGAAGTTACAATATTTTAGTGTTGAATGTGTTACATATATATTGTATGGGGGATTGTGTATGACTGTTGTTTTTTTTAAAATTGTAGTTTTTATGGATTGGGTATGAATGCTGTCAGGTGAAAGAGTGTAGGGCTGTGTGTGTATATGTTTGGTTTTATGTCAGTTTTAAATGAGTGTAAGTGAAGTTCGGCATGTGAATGTTGGAGTATGTGTATGGATGGTCTGCTCTTAAATGGTAGATTTTACGTCTTGGATTTTTATGCTGGGGTGTGTGAATGACTGACTGGATGGCACTTTTAATCTCATATTAATACAATGACAATAAATTCCATTCAAAAAGTTCATCTTACGACCGCATATTTATTTATTTATTTTTATTTATTTATTTATTTATTTATTTATTTATTTATTTATTTATTTATTTATACTGCCTGGTTTGTTCATGTGCACTATTCCGGGCAGTTTACATCAAAGGGAAAGTCAATGAAATATAATACAGCAAACAAAACAGACACAAAATAAAATGAAATTTTAAAAAACCAGATGAAAAACAGCACAACTGTAATTGAGCTTCAAGTTATGCTCCCTTCTCAGTTCATTTCATTCCCATGCGTCTCTGTTACACTGAAGGTGAGGGGGTTTGCTAACATGTCTCTCCCTCTCTATTTGACTTATCGAAGCCTCAGCAACATCACCCTCTTCTGTCACCAGTCGGATTCCATGGAAATATGCCACATGCAAACAAACCATCTCATTTTCATTACCCCCCCCATGGCTTTATGGAGATTTGGTTTGCAAAAACGATGGTCTGGGAGAACACAGTTGGCAGTGATGTACCCACTTGCCAGGCGGAAGTCCCATTGAATTCAATGAGGCTTACTTCTGAGTCGACATATATTGGATGGTGCTGCCGATCAAACAGACTGAATGATTTTGGTTGTATAAGGGATTAAAAGTGGTTGTGGTTAATTTTAAGACTCCTTGATGCTGAGCTCTAGATCTCCCCCCTCTTCTTCTCGTATTTGACAAACTGCCTGAAGTCGCTTCACATTTTATACACGACCCCCTGTTTTTCCCTCTCCACATTTTCAATGTCACTTTAAATAGGCAAAAGGTCCATGACAAACAACTGTAAAGAGTGTGCCAACCATAATACAGGTACTCTATATGCATATAACCCTTATCTTTTATGGCATAAAGTACATTCGCACCATTGACAGAAATGAGGACACTGGAGCCAAAGCCAAGAGAGCTAATCCACCTGTCAAACAGCTCCTGTAACTCTTCCAGCAGGTTTATGACAGTATGGTCAATTTCACAACCCTTATTACACATGGCTGTCCTATATTCCTATAAATGAACACTGAGAGGGGGTAGCTGCCATCTCTTTTTTAATAACTATCCAATGTCATGCCCCAGGCGAGTCCAGCAAGACAACAGAAGAAACAAGGCAAGAAGGAGAGGACAAGAACATATATTATAGGATGGAAGTGAGAGATTTGTAGAACCCTCTATGCAGCCAAGACATTTGACACATTATGGCATAAGCTATCCCCCGTGCAAAGCCCATTCAGCAGAGTGGAACAGCCTAACTGATGGAGATAACAGCAGCTCATTAATGCTTCAAAGACCATTCAGAGCACTTCCTCTCAACCCACCTGAAAACATGACCACCCAACTAACAAAAGAGGTATTAGATGGGCCAGCTAGCATATGCAGAGTAGACATGGGCACGACCAGAAAAAATGATGTTTCGAGTTTTTGTTTGTCGGAACGGGTCTGTTTCAGGTCGTTTCCGTTTGTCACGAATTTTTTCAAATATTTGTCGTTTCTCTTTGTTGTTTGTCGTTTGTCGTTTCCACCGCGATTTGACTTCCCAGAGCATAGGGGCGTCCCGCAATCAGTGCTGGCGCTAGGTGTTTTTGCACCCTAGGCGGCGTGCGGGGTGTAGGGGGGTGGGCAGTGGGGGGGAGGTGCGGGCAGGCGGCGGTGGCAGGGGGCCATGGGCGGGTGGTGGCCACAGGTGGGCGAGTGGGCGGGCGGCGGCGCGCACCACAGTCGGGTGGCGGTGTGAACGGATGGGCAAGTGGGCAGTTAGGATATCACTTAGGATAGAGGTTCTGTTCTTGGCTTGCACCCCAAATGTGTGTTTGTGCAAGCAAATTGAAGTTGGGAAAATAGAAAATAAATGGTAGTATATAATATATTTTTAAAATAAATCCACAACTCCCACTCCCAGTCAAACCTCCCCCTTTATCCAATATCAGAAAAAAATCCTCAAACTGCCAGAGAAGAAATAAAGAATAAACTGCAATTCCCTTCAGCAGACAAAGCTGCAGGGAATCAAAGAAATTATTTTCTAAATTTAATTCCCTGCCTGCCTGCCTAACTTAAATCCTAAAGCCTCCAGCCTCCCTCCTCAATCTCGATCGGATCACACCAGCACCAGCAGCCAGCCCTCCTCCCTCAACCACATCCATACACCCGACTGCGATGTCTGGAAGGTGCCTCGGCTTTTTATGCCCTCCGAGACATCCAGAAGTGTCAGTCAAAAACCTGGCGATGCCATTGGTGGAATGGTTCAAAAAAATTGCATGGTCCCATCCCATGCCCAGCCCAAATGGGCAGGTCTAAAAAAATAATAAAATAAAATAAAATAAAATAAAATAAAATAAAATAAAATAAAATAAATACGACGTTTTATTGCTATAAAAAACCCACTGCTGCTAATATAAAAATTCAGGCATTTAAAATAAATAAATTTCACATGTTTCTGTGGTGATTTGGTGTGTTTTTTGACCATGATTTCAAAAGAAAAATTGCGGTCGCCATTTTGGATCCCCCACCACCACATGGCATGCAGCGAGACAGACGACAAGGGTACCTCCCCAACCTGGTGCAAGCAGCCCAGGACAGGAGAAGAGGGGGGGGACCCCCAGAAACCACCCCTCTGGTAGGTGGCAAAGCCTCAGGCAGGCATATTTTCGCCTGCTTTTTTGGCCGGGAGTCGGGGTTTTTTAAAAAAACTTTAAAAAACTTTTTCTGTGCTTCGCATCGCGTGATTGCCGCGATGCCATAAACGGAAATGAAAAATCCGACCAAATTTTTCTTTTTTTGGTTCGAGTTCGAGTTCTGATGGCTTAATTATCATTACCGTTTCTGTTACGTAACGGAAACGATAAACGAAAACGGAAATGACAATTTCACCGAGTCGTGCCCATGTCTAATGCAGAGTGACCAGAGAGTGGCCAGATGGCCAGGGTATAATAATAATAATAATAATAATAATAATAATAATAATAATAATAATAATAATAATAATAATAATAATAATAATAATAATTACAGTGGTACCTTGAATAAAGCATTAATTTGTTCCAAATGAAATTCTGTTAAGCAATTTTTCTTTTATACAAATTTCCCATAGGAATGCATTGAAAATAGAGTAATCCCTAATTGTGACCATTTTTATGTTGTACGGATTCACCCCATAGGCTATTCTGTTAAGCAAATTGCCCCAATCTCTGGAATTTTTTATGCTGTACAGATTTTATGTTATACAAACCGTTTGTTATATGAGGGTCCACTGTAGTAGTAGTAGTAGTAGTAGTAGTAGTAGTAGTAGTAGTAGTAGTAGTAGTAGTAGTAATAATAATAATAATAATAATAATAATAATAATAATAATAATAATAATAATAATAATAATAATAAATAATGTGGAACAGATGCATGGAACACAAGTTTCTACATTGCACTGAGTCTTCAGTGCAGTTGGTGCTGTTGTGTGCCCTAAAGTTGCCCTCGATTTACGGTGACCCCATGAATGAGCGATCCCCAAAATGTCCTGTCCTCAACAGTGCTGCTCGGCTCTTGCAAACTGAAGACTATGGCTTCCTTTAGGGAGTTAGTCCATCTCATATTTAGTCTTCCTTTTTTCTGCTGCTTTCAAGCTTTCCCAGCATTGTTGTCTTCTCCGGAGAATTCTGTTTTCTTGTGCAGTGCTCAAAGTATGACAACATCAGATTCAACATTTTTGCCTCCAGAAATACTGTAGTTCAGGTTGATTTGATCTAGAACCCACTTGTTTGTCTTTCTGGCAGTCCCATGTGTCAGAAAAACTTTCCACCAGCACCGCATTTCAAACAAGTAATTTTTTTCCTGTGTGGTTTTTAAACTGCCCAGGTTTCACACTCATGCATGGTGATTGGACATATAGTAGTATGGATGATCTTAGTCTTGGTTCTCATAGAGACATCTTTATACTTGATTATCCTTTCTAATTCTTTCATTGCTACCCCTCCTCACCTCAGTTTACTTCTGATTTCTTGGCTGCACTCCCCATTTTGATTGATGATTAAAGCAACGTATGTAAAATCTCTATTTCAATTTCTTCATAAGCAACTTTAAAGTTGTGTAGTTCTTCTGTCATCATGACTTTTGTCTTCTTCATTTTCAACTGCATTCTCCTTTTGCACTTTCTTCTTTCACTTTCATAAAAAATAGTTGTTTCAAGTAATTTTTGCTTTCTGCCAGTAAGATGGTTTTATCTGCATCTCTTAAATTATTGATATTTTCTTCCGTCAATGTTCGCTCCTCCTTCACCTGACTGTCTAGTAGTTGAACTGATAATGGCCAAAAGAAGCTCCTAAAAAGTAAATGCAATCTTCAACTGCACAAACAGAAGCATAGAGTCCAAGTTGTAAGGATCCATTTACATCAGGCATGCACGAATCCATACGAGGCACAGTGCTTTTGTAAAACCACCTAAGATCCTTTTAAGAGAGACTGGGCCTGGGAAGTGCTGGATGTAAAAATGTGTTTTACAATTTAATGGTGGGTGTTCCATTTCCTGTTTGCATCCTTCCAGCCCTGTGATTCTGTTATTCTAATCTCATCTTCAATTTCAACTTAAGAACCCTGTCTTAGTCCAGGAATTGCTGAATAGGGCTAAACACCAAAGTTTCCCTATTACATATCTATTCAATAGCCAGGGACGAAATTTGTCAAGAACTCCCCTGCCCAAAACCACTATTTCTGAGGCTGCCACTTCTCGTTATCTCCCGGCTTATCTACCTCCTCTGTTTCTACCTGAAGATAACCACCACCACCACCACCACCACCACCACCAACAACAACAACAACAACAACAACAACAACAACAACTTTAACAACAACAACAACAACAACAACTTTATTTCTATGCCACCTTTCTCCCTGAAGGGACCCAAGGTGGCTTACAACAATAATTTAATACAGTATATTAAATAGTAAAAGTAAAAGTAGTAAAAAACCCAGCATTTAAAAATAATCATAAAAACACTATAAAATAATACTAAAGCAGCAGCAGCAGCAGCAGCAGCAGCAGCAGCAGCAGCAAAGTTTAAAAGGCCCCCAGCTGATAAAAACTGAATATTGATGTTATACATTAAAAAATTGTAAAAAAGGCTGAAGGCTCAGAAAGCTTGCCTAAATAAATAAGTCTTAAGGCCTTGCTTAAATGTTTCCAGGGAGGAGGCAGTTCTTAGTTCAAAGGGGAGGGAATTCCATAATATCAGTGCCACTACAAAGAAGGCCCTATTTCTTGCCACCGCCCCACAAACCTCCCTGGGTGGCAGCATTTGTAGAAGAGCCTTCTCCGATGACATAAGAGGATGGACTGGATTATATGGAAGTAGGCAGTTTCACAGATATCCTGGTCCTGAGCTGTATAGGGCTTTAAAGGTCAGAACCAGCGCCTTGAATTGGGCCCAGAAATGAATGGGCAGCCAATGCAGTCACTGGAGAAGGAGCCCAACAGAGTTGAACAGCCCAGCTCCAGTAACTCCATGGGCTGTGGCATTCTGTACCAATTATAGTTTCTGAACCATCTTCAGGGGCATCCCCACATAGAGCGCCTTGCAACAGTCTAGCCTTGATGTCATCCTGGCATGGATCACTGTGGCCAGGTCTGCATGATCCAGGTATGGCCGCAGCTGGTGCACCAGCTGAAGCTGAGCAAAGGCGCCCCTGGCCACAGCTGCTTCCTGAGAGTCTAGGAGCAGCTCTGAATCCAGGTGGACCCCAAGATGATTTTCATTAAGTTATTTTCCCCAAACCATTTAATTTTCTTTATCACCAGCTAAAAGGATGAAGGATGCTACAAGGTGTGATTACCGTCACTGTCTTACATGATCTTACAAGGGGATTATACACATGTATGGGATAGGGAAGAGCCAATATGGTGCAATGAATAGAGTGTGGGCTTATGTCAGGAGCCCCAGGTTCAACTCCCCACTTGGGCTGGGACAATAATAAGCCATGCTTTAAGCATGCTGCATAGCCTAAAAACCCTTTAATGACTTTCATAAGTCAGAAATGACCTGAAGGCACAGAATGACACTTGCAAAAAAAGGGTCTACTAACAACTACTGGTGACTGATTTAGAAGGTGATGGGATTTGCCTCTCTCTTTTTGTTCAGAGCCTACCGTGTCTGGACCTCTCCCTTGTCTGGACCACTCCCCCATATCTTTCATTGGCTATGTGTCTGTTGGGGAAGACAGTCTCATACTGATGGTGTCTATACTGCTATCTCTTTGTTCGGTGCATGAATTTCAGAAGACAGGGTAGGAAGATGAAAAAATACTTGATTTCGCCCCACCCCTGACCTTTTATATCAGTTCCTGTTTTGAGAAACCTACAGACAGGAGTCAGACCTTTAAAGAGCAACTCAATACCCTCAGTGGCTAGATTTCTTTCAGGGATACTCTACTCATTTCTCTGCCCAGATATCAGTAGTGACTGGGGAGGGCTCTGAACTACTCTGCAGAAGGGCCTCGGGGTTTGTCTTCATGGGTTTATTCTGGAGCTGGTTGCTGCAGGCTAAGGGCGCTTTTACACAACCTCTAAAAATCCGGTGTCAACTTAAATTCGGACCAGAGATTGTGGGGGCTTGTCGCTCTTCCTGTGTTCCCACCCCTCCGCACTCCATTGTTCCTGTCTGTGTGAGGGGAGGGAGAAAAAAGGGAGAAAAAATGCAGTCTCACTTCCGTCTGCTGGTCGAAGCCGCCCCTAGCTGCCCCATCATTGTGATTCCTGTCTCTTAAAGGGGCAGCAGGGACAAAAATACAAACAGAAGGCAAGGGAGCCTGGCATTCACAGCTTTACAATGCCCATCGGAAGATTTTTTACCTCCTGGAGGCCAGGTGCTTGAAAAGTGTGCTGGGACGCACTTAGGTGGGCGTGGCCGTACTTAATTTTTTTTTAAAAGTCCGGAGCTGGTGGGAAAACATTTTAAAGCTCCGGATCTGGGAGCCCTTTGCCTCAGATTTTAGGGGTCGTGTAAAAGTGCCCTAAGTAGAGTTGCTTGGGGCCATTGAAAGGTGTGATATCCCGTTTGGTGATATCCTTGCATCCAAATGGCATATTGGGATTCAAGTGACTCTGTTTGGGGCTGGCTCTTTGGGTTGGAATTTCTAATACAGTGAAGTGGCTTAATAAACAAGCCACCTTGGGATATTGGCAAACTCAATACTCCCTCTGCTCCTTGGTAGACAGACAGGATAAGTTAAAAAAAATTTTTTTAGCCTGTAATAGATTGTTGCTGATGAACTGCATCATTTATTTTAAAAAAGCAAAAATGTGTTCTTTGTCTTGTCTCAAATGGTTGGGCAACTGTCCAGAACTGAATCCATGGATTTGGATTAGGGCAGTTTCATGACCAGCCCTTGAGACAAGGTAAAGAAAATGTTTTTAAATTTTTTTAAAATAAGTGATATAGTGCATCAACGATTATCCACTACAGTCTTTTAAAAAATTGTTTCCCCTGCCCCGATGCCAAAGAACACAGAAAGTGTTCAATTTGCCAATATCCTGAAGTCGCTTATTTATTCATCCCTTTGACATTATCAGAAATTCCAACAGGAAGGAGCCCTGACAGACAGAAGATACGTTTGGTCTATTTCCAGTGAACATGGATGCTGGAAAGAAACCAAACCCCTGCAATCCTACTTGCACCAAAAAAGTAGATCCCCTTGATAGAGTCCAAAAAATGCTTATAGGACAGCTCTGGGGATGGGCTGGTTTGCTCCAGCAGAGAGATCATCTAGTTGCCATCTTTAGGAGAGAACCAGCCCACAGACACCCATAGATATAGTCTCCCAGTGTCTGTTTGCTGAAATGTGACTGCTTTCGACCTATAGACCAATAGGGATCTGAGTGCACATTCTATGGCTCCCTGACTAAAGGACCTGGTATCAGAACTCAACATCTTTTTCAGATGCTGGTCCATCACATACCTTGTTACTGCACATTCAGACAAGCATTTCATATCCTCTTGTACCAGGCTCTTTCCCCTTTCCCACAAGTAGTTTTTGTTATGCAGTTCATTAAGGACAAATTTACAGGGACCTTACTCTGTCTTTTTGGAACAGAATCTGCTGTTCCTCTTAAATGTCAGCAACCTATAAATGATCCTGGCTCTGTAGTGAATAGAAAGCAAAAATCACCCAGCAAGCTTGGAGAAAATCGTGGTTAGAATCTCTTGGAAATACAGAGTAACAGGTGCAGAAGGATAGTCTGGCAACCCATCCTCCTATTTCACAACAATTACTAATAAGAAAATAAAATGTAGCAAGTCACAATAATTTTTTTTGCGGGGGGGGGGATTCTAATTTCCCTGAGTCATAAAGAGCAACGAACAACAATTCAACATTTTAGCCTACCATAAAGGTTTGCAAAATGACTCTGAAATAGTCTCGCCATTTAAATTAGTTAAACGAGGCAGTTGGCATCTTCTTTTACAACAAGGGGGTGGAGTTTCTGTCCCCCCCTTACCCATTTTCCTTCACAGTCATTATTGCCCATCATGTCCTTGAATTCTGTAGGGCATTTACTTCCTGCAAGTTTTGTTGGCTCCCGTACAGTCACAGCAATTAAATATGCTACAAATCCTAATGCCGAATTTAATTGGGAAAAATGTGTATAGGCATGAGAGGACCGCCCCTCATTTTGATTTAAATTTTTAGCTAATCCACTCAGTGTAATGATGACAAGCAGCTTGTAACAGGCCATCCTTCTTGTACCAAACTGTAGACATATGCTTTGTTGCCTGTTGAACCTTGACTATTCAAATGTTGGCTTTAGATGCTGGATTCGGTAGCTTACCTGATCTTGTTTGCATAGGTATATATATATATATATATATATGCATGTTAGGGTGGATTCGGGTTTCTTCCCGTGTAGAAATCTGGTTGTTTTGGCGACGTTTCGACGAGGTCTCACTCGTCATCTTCAGGCTGGTGTTCTGGCTTCTTTCTTCTTGAAGCAAAGTGTGATCTCAGTTGAAGTCCTTCTATAAATACTGCCGGGGGTGTGTGGTTTGCTTGCTCTGTTGCTGACTGTAGGTTCCTTTGTTCTTTTGTGATCTGCTGTGTGGCTGAGGCGATCGTTAAGGGATTAACTGCTGGTGGGTTAGATGGCTGTTTAGAGACATCCTGTGTGGGTGAGGTGCTGGATGTGTGTCTATCAGCCTTTTGTTTCTTAACGACCTTGGTGGTGGGCGTTCTGGCAGCATCCTGGGCTTTGGTGGAGTGGGGTCCTGTGTCTTGTGAATTCATTTTGGTCTGGCTACGTGTCTGTGGTCTCCCAATGTTTTTTGGGGGTGTGTGAGTGTGCTCCATGTGGTGACTGGAGTGGGGTGCCGCAGTAGATGGTGCAGTCGTGGTTTTGTTATTGGATGGTGGTTTCGTTTCATCTGTGGGAAGGGTCTGGGTTTGTGTTTGGTGTGGATGGAAGGTGGTGGCATCTTGTGTCCTTTTGGACCTGGTGTCAGTCTTTGTGACAGAGGCTCGTCTGTTGACCAGGGCTAGTTTCAGATGTCAGGCAAGCGGGAGGTGTCATCACGTTTATTCATGTTGTTTGGGTGTTTCTCTATTTCAATGGCTTCCATGATTATTCGACTGTTGAAGTGTTCAGTTTTGGAGATGAGTTTGGTTCTTTCAAAGTCAATTTCATGACCTGTTGTTTTTATGTGCTGGAAGAGAGAGGAAGATTTTTCTTCTTTTTTGACTGCGTTCTTGTGTTCTGCGATGCGTGCGCTTATTCTCCTGTTTGTTTGTCCGATGTATGTGGCTGGACAGACTTTGCATGGTATTTCGTAGACTCCTTGGTTTTCTAGCTCAATCTTGTCTTTGGGGTTTCTTAAAATGTTAGCTATTTTTTGGTCGGTGCAAAAGGCTGTCTTGATATTGTGTTTGTGGAGAATTTTGCTGATTTTGTCTGTGGTGCCTTTGATGTAAGGGAGGAGGGCGGTGCCGTTGTTCTCTTCTGTTTCTTGGTTCTTGGGCTGCGTTTCCTTTTGGATTAGTTTGGTGATGGTGTTTTTTTGGAATCCGTTCGCAATTAAAACATTCGAGAGAGTGTGTAATTCAGTTTTTAGGTGGTCTTTGTCAGCGAGGCGTTTGGTTCTGGAGATGAGGGTTTTTGCTACGGAGTTGATCTGTGCAGGGTGGTGGTGTGATTGTGCATTTAAGTAGCGGTTTGTATGTGTTTTTTTCTGGTAGATGGTATGTCCTAAGGAGCCGTCGGGTTTTTTGTAGATTAGGACGTCCAGGAAGGGAAGTTGGTTGTTGGCTTCTATTTCCATAGTGAATTGTATTTTGGGGTGTAGGCTGTTGAGATGTGTGAGTAAGTTGTTCAGTTTATCCTTCCCGTGTGGCCAGATAACAAAGGTGTGTCGTCAACATATCTGAGCCAGAGTTTGGGTTTATGTTCGGACTTCTGTAACGCGTTGGTTTCAAAGTGTTCCATATATAGGTTTGCGATGACCGGTGAGAGGGGTGATCCCATGGGTGCTCCTTCTATCTGTTTGTATCTTTGTCCATTGTGGATGAAGTATGTGTTGGTTAGGCAGTGGTTGGTCAGATCTAGGATGTACTTGGGGGGGTTGTATTTGTTGTGGATAGCTGTCAAGGCTTCTTGAATGGGCACTTGTGTGAAGAGCGAAACAACATCGAAGCTCACGAGTAGGTCATTGGGTTGTAGGTCTTGTTTCTTTATAATTTCTATGAAGTGGAACGAGTTTTGTACGTATGAAGTGATGGATTCTGCATAGGGCTGGAGTTGTTTGGCAAGAAATTTGGCGAGGTTTTGTAGAGGTGAGCCTATGGAGCTGACTATGGGTCTGAGAGGTGTTCCTTCTTTGTGAATCTTGGGGAGGCCGTAGAGCTTGGGGCATCTGGATGATTTCTCTCTGGGGATGATGCTTGGCTTGATTTCTTCACTTAAGGGAGAGGCTTTTATTTTGGCTTTGGTGATTTTTTCCAGGTAGGTGGTGGGGTCTGTGTTCAAAGGTATGTAAGCAGGGTCTTGTAGTAGGTTGGATAGTTTGGCTTGGTAGTCGGATGTGTTCATCACCACTGTGGCATTGCCTTTGTCTGCTGGGAGAATGATTATGTTGTTGTCTTTCCTCAGGTTGGAGAGGGCTTTTTGTTCTTCTTTGTGTAAATTGCTTCTGGGTGGTTTGCTGGAGCAGAGGACATTGGTGACTTCGAGTCTGATTTTGTTGGCTTCATCTGGGTTGATTTTGGTTAGGCTGGCTTCCACTCCGCATATGATGTTTTCGGTGGGGATGTGTCTGGGGGCGACTGCAAAGTTGAATCCTTTGGAAAGGACTTTGGTCTCTGCGATGGTGAGTGTCCTGTCTGATATGTTGTGAACTGTTTGTTTCATGGGCTGTTGTGGGGGTTTGGGCTTCTGGCGTTTTCCAGTTTGTGGAGTTTGTTGGTGTGTGTGTCTGTCTTGTGGGAGGTCTCTGTTTCAGCTCTCCAGGCGGCAAGTTGCTTGGATTTGTTCCAGAGTGTTGGGTGGATTTTGTTGCTGAGTTTGAGGTGGAGAGTGAGTAGGTCTCTGTTGGTTTGATCTAGTAGGTATCTTTTCCTGTGTAGTTCGCTTCTGATTAGGGCTAGTTCTGTTCTTTTCAGGATCCTTTCGCTGGATGGGGTTTTTGAGTGGAATTTCAGTTGGAAGCTTGTGGGGATCACATTTTTGTCTCGGCAGTTGCGTAGGAATGCAATGTCACATAAGATGGTGGCTCTTCGGACTTCTAGTTTCTCGTAGGTTCTGGTCAGCTGGAAGGTTTCTCCCGTAGAGGTCGGATATTTGTTTTCGTAGATTTTCACGGGTATAGGTATGCATGTTAGGGTGGATTCGGGTTTCTTCCCGTGTAGAAATCTGGTTGTTTTGGCGACGTTTCGACGAGGTCTCACTCGTCATCTTCAGGCTGGTGTTCTGGCTTCTTTCTTCTTGAAGCAGAGCGTGGTCTCAGTTGAAGTCCTTCTATAAATACTGCTGGGGGTGTGTGGTTTGCTTGCTTTGTTGCTGATTGCAGGTTCCTTTGTTCCTTTGTTCTTTTGTGATCTGCTGTGTGGCTGAGGCGATCATTAAGGGATTAACTGCTGGTGGCTGTTTAGATGGCTGTTTAGATGCTGGTGGGTTAGATGGCTGGTGGGTTCTGGCAGTATCCTGGGCTTTGGTGGAGTGGGGTCCTGTGTCTTGTGAATTCATTTTGGTCTGGCTACGTGTCTGTGGTCTCCCAATGTTTTTTTGGGGTGTGTGAGTGTGCTCCATGTGGTGACTGGAGTGGGGTGCCGCAGTAGATGGTGCAGTCGTGGTTTTGTTATTGGATGGTGGTTTCGTTTCATCTGTGGGAAGGGTCTGGGTTTGTGTTTGGTGTGGATGGAAGGTGGTGGCATCTTGTGTCCTTTTGGACCTGGTGTCAGTCTTTGTGACAGAGGCTCGTCTGTTGACCAGGGCTAGTTTCCAGATGTCAGGCAAGCGGGAGGTGTCATCACGTTTATTCATGTTGTTTGGGTGTTTCTCTATTTCAATGGCTTCCATGATTATTCGACTGTTGAAGTGTTCAGTTTTGGAGATGAGTTTGGTTCTTTCAAAGTCAATTTCATGACCTGTTGTTTTTATGTGCTGGAAGAGAGAGGAAGATTTTTCTTCTTTTTTGACTGCGTTCTTGTGTTCTGCGATGCGTGCGCTTATTCTCCTGTTTGTTTGTCCGATGTATGTGGCTGGACAGACTTTGCATGGTATTTCGTAGACTCCTTGGTTTTCTAGCTCAATCTTGTCTTTGGGGTTTCTTAAAATGTTAGCTATTTTTTGGTCGGTGCAAAAGGCTGTCTTGATATTGTGTTTGTGGAGAATTTTGCTGATTTTGTCTGTGGTGCCTTTGATGTAAGGGAGGAGGGCGGTGCCGTTGTTCTCTTCTGTTTCTTGGTTCTTGGGCTGTGTTTCCTTTTGGATTAGTTTGGTGATGGTGTTTTTTTGGAATCCGTTCGCTACTTAAATGCACAATCACACCACCACCCTGCACAGATCAACTCCGTAGCAAAAACCCTCATCTCCAGAACCAAACGCCTCGCTGACAAAGACCACCTAAAAACTGAATTACACACTCTCTCGAATGTTTTAATTGCGAACGGATTCCAAAAAAACACCATCACCAAACTAATCCAAAAGGAAACACAGCCCAAGAACCAAGAAACAGAAGAGAACAACGGCACCGCCCTCCTCCCTTACATCAAAGGCACCACAGACAAAATCAGCAAAATTCTCCACAAACACAATATCAAGACAGCCTTTTGCACCGACCAAAAAATAGCTAACATTTTAAGAAACCCCAAAGACAAGATTGAGCTAGAAAACCAAGGAGTCTACGAAATAGAGGCTATCCGTGCTGGCTTTGTATCCAATGACACTAGCCCTCCCTCGCCATCCCCAGCCCCCTCACCCCCTCGTTCTCCTCAAATGGATGAGTTTGGGCCTGTTTCCCCTTTGGAAGCCTCCAGGGCTATTGCCCATTGCCGTCCCGCGACCACCCCCTTCGACCCTTGCCCATCTTGGCTAATCAAATCTGCCGGAGGGAGCATGCCCGAGTGGGCTGCAGCCATCGCCACCGCCTCCTTTGGCGAGGGGGTATTTCCCTCTCGTTTTAAGGAGACGGTGGTCAAGCCCATTTTGAAAAAACCGGGATTGGCTGCGGACCAATTGGCTAATTATCGCCCGATAGCCAACGTTCCCTTCATGGGCAAGGTGATCGAGAGGGTGGCCGCGGTGCGGATTCAATCTTTTTTGGAGGAACAGCAGTGCCTGGATCCTTGCCAGTCCGGCTTCAGGCCTGGCCGGGGTACCGAAACAGCTTTGGTCGCGCTGCAGGATGACCTTATCCGGGCGGCCGACAGGGGTTGCTCTACCCTGTTGGTTCTCCTGGATCTGTCAGCGGCCTTTGATACCGTCGACCACGGTATCCTACTGGACCGGCTCCTGGAGGTGGGGATCGGGGGCACTGTTCGCAGTTGGCTCCGGTCCTTCCTTCAGGGCCGGTCTCAGTATGTGCAGCATGGCGGAGAGTTGTCGGCCCCGTGGACACTCCCGTGCGGGGTTCCGCAGGGCTCGTCTCTCTCCCCCATGCTGTTTAACATCTATGTAAGGCCGCTGGCGGGGGTCATCAGGAGATTTGGGCTGCGTTGTCACCAGTATGCTGATGACACGCAGCTCTATCTCTGTTTTTCCACCTCTGCAGTGGAAGCTGTCCGGTCCCTTGACCAGTGTCTGGAGGCGGTCATGGCCTGGACCAAGGCCAACAGGCTCAAACTCAACCCTGAGAAGACCGAGGTGATGTTCTTCGGGAGCTCCCCGTCTGGGTACGGGGGCCCCCTCCCCAGCCTGGAGGGTGTTTCCCTCCAACTGGCGGAGAGGGTTCGAACCTGGGCGTGATCCTGGACCCGGCCTTGTCCCTGGATGCCCAGGTGGCGGCCGTGGCCAGGACCGCATTTTTCACCTTCGCCAGATCGCCCAGATTCGCCCTTACCTAGATGGGGACTCCCTGAGAACAGTGGTGCAGGCGCTGGTGATCTCGAGGCTGGACTATTGCAACGCTCTCTACATGGGGTTGCCCTTGACTCTCCTCCGGCGACTGCAGCGGGTGCAAAATGCAGCGGCCGGACTGGT
Source organism: Phrynocephalus forsythii (assembly GCA_029282475.1). NCBI lineage: Eukaryota > Metazoa > Chordata > Lepidosauria > Squamata > Agamidae > Phrynocephalus > Phrynocephalus forsythii. Next base: position 123,663,147 of record JAPFRF010000004.1, read on the forward strand.
GGTGGGTGCGCGTCGCTTTGACCGCACCCACCACCAATGCCCGGCTGCATTGGCTACCCGTTGCCTCCCGGATCAGATTCAAGGTCCTGGTTTTAGTTTATAAAACCCTCCATGGCCTGGGTCCGGACTACCTGGCGGAGCGGATCGCCCAGCGGTCAACATCGGCCCGACCGGTTCGGCAGTCGCGAGCGCACTCGCTGCAGGTTCCATCCCCCCGAGAAGCCAGGCGGTCCCTAACCCGGAACCGGGCTTTCTCGGTGGCCGCCCCATCCTTATGGAACTCCCTGCCCAGCGAAGTGCGCTCTGCAGAGTCCCTGCTGGCCTTTCGCAAAGCGGTGAAGACTATCCTATTCCGCGAGGCCTTTGGCGACCTAGCTTAGCCCCCCCCTTTTTTTTTAATCCGCCATCGATAACTTGCTGAATCCTATAGCAGCAGCGAGTTCAGAATTTAAGGGTGCGCCTTTGCCTCTGCTTTTTTAATATGTTTTATTTTAACTCCTGTTGACCTGTTGGTCTTGTCTCCTATTGCTCTGTTATGTATTTTCTGCCTATATTTGCTGAATTGTTCAGCCATGTTCGCCGCCCAGAGTTCCCGTTGGGAAGATGGGCGGGATATAAATTCAACAATAAATAAATAAATAAATAAATACCATGCAAAGTCTGTCCAGCCACATACATCGGACAAACAAACAGGAGAATAAGCGCACGCATCGCAGAACACAAGAACGCAGTCAAAAAAGAAGAAAAATCTTCCTCTCTCTTCCAGCACATAAAAACAACAGGTCATGAAATTGACTTTGAAAGAACCAAACTCATCTCCAAAACTGAACACTTCAACAGTCGAATAATCATGGAAGCCATTGAAATAGAGAAACACCCAAACAACATGAATAAACGTGATGACACCTCCCGCTTGCCTGACATCTGGAAACTAGCCCTGGTCAACAGACGAGCCTCTGTCACAAAGACTGACACCAGGTCCAAAAGGACACAAGATGCCACCACCTTCCATCCACACCAAACACAAACCCAGACCCTTCCCACAGATGAAACGAAACCACCATCCAATAACAAAACCACGACTGCACCATCTACTGCGGCACCCCACTCCAGTCACCACATGGAGCACACTCACACACCCCAAAAAAACATTGGGAGACCACAGACACGTAGCCAGACCAAAATGAATTCACAAGACACAGGACCCCACTCCACCAAAGCCCAGGATACTGCCAGAACCCACCAGCCATCTAACCCACCCACATCTAAACAGCCATCTAAACAGCCACCAGCAGTTAATCCCTTAACGATCGCCTCAGCCACACAGCAGATCACAAAAGAACAAAGGAACAAAGGAACCTGCAATCAGCAACAAAGCAAGCAAACCACACACCCCCCAGCAGTATTTATAGAAGGACTTCAACTGAGACCACGCTTTGCTTCAAGAAGAAAGAAGCCAGAACACCAGCCTGAAGATGACGAGTGACACCTCGTCGAAACGTCGCCAAAACAACCAGATTTCTACACGGGAAGAAACCCGAATCCACCCTAACATGCATACCTAAACCCGTGAAAATCTACGAAAACATATATATATATATATATATATATATATATATATATATATATATATAAAGAGAGAGAGAGAGAGAGAGAGAGAGAGAGAGAGAGAGAGAGAGAGAGAGAGAGAGAGAGAGAGAGAGAGAGAGAGAGAGAGAGAGAGAGAGTTCACTGCCATATATGCTGTCCAGTCCTCCTTCACAGGCTTGCTCTAGTTTAAAGAGAAAAACAGACAGGGCCTCTGGCAGCTGGGCTGTTTTTATAGGGACAATCAACAGTTAGTCATACACGGTATAGACAAAGTAGATAAGGAAAAACTTTTCCCTATCACACAGCACTAGAACTAGGGGGCACTTTGAAACTTTTGGGTGCTAGATTTCAAACAAATAAGTGAAAGTACTTTACAACCCAGAGAATCACTGGTCTATGGAACTCCATTCCAGAAGAAGTGGGGACAGTTGTCAGCCTTGACAGCTTTAAGAAAGGATTGGACAAGTTCATGGAGAACAAGGGTATCAATGGCTATCATTATGGATGCCTAAAGACAACCTCCGGGCTGGGGATACAGGCGGAATATCTTTCAACGCCATTTGCAGGAATTGTACGCAGGTGAAGACATCTGCTTGGGAATAGCCTGAGCCACTGTGTGAGACAGAATGCTGGACTGGATGGGCTGCGGCCTGTTCCAGCAAGGCTATTCTTATGCTCTTATGTTAGTACATTGTGCTTTAATACAACACACATAACCGTCTTAGGCAGAGCCAGAGATCATCACTATGTCAGGTAAACTTTAATAGTGTTATTGACTGAGAACTTCTTGCATCTTGAGTCACATTTTCTTTGTTGGCAGGTATGTGAGTATACGAGGCGGGCATCCAAACATAGCAAAATTGCACCCTCTACAGCAATTGTTCCCAACCATGGGTCCCTAGATATTCTTTGATTAAAACTCCAGAAGCTTTCACCACCACTAGTGCCGGGCAGAATTTCTGGGAGTTGTAGTCCAAAAACATCAGGGGACCCATGGTTGGGGAGCACTTATTTATTTATTTATAGCAATCAGAACATCTGGAGTCTGGGGAGAATCAGCCTTGAGCCTAGTCCAGGAAATAGGTCGCAGGATAGCCATTATTTCTCAAGACAAGCACATATGTTCCTGAGGCAACAGCTCTCAATCGCTGTCCAAAGAGGGAATGCCTGCTGTGTGCTTGGCAGCTGACTAAATAATGGTGTTTTCTAGTAAAGTGATTTTGTAAAATTATATAAAATAAAATTACAAACAAACAAACAAACAAACAAACAAACAGCTACTTTTCTCCCAATTCAGGAACCTATTTTCAAAAAAAGGTTATTTTTGTAATAATACTTCTGATGGGGGCATCATGTCGTCCACAGGCAAGAAGGTGCAATATATACAATAATATTCTATAAAACCACCATAGCAATAACAGCCAGTCAGGAGGAAACAGCTGCTCAAACCATTGTAAACAAACTGTAGGCACAGCTTTATGTGACACTCAGAGACCAGTAATAGCTTAAGTGGAGAGTGTGACGGAACGAAAAGGAGAGAGACAGAGAGATTCCTGAGTAGCACTTTCTTTTTTTAAAAAAAAACTTTAAAAAACTTATGATCTCTCTCCCTCCATTTAGTTCAGCCTAATGGGAGCAGATATAGCTTTTTTTTTAATATTCACTCTACATGAGTGTGTGTTTCGGGGGGGGGGAGAGGAGCAAAGAGTCAGGGGAGAGAAAATATTTTTTTCGGCAATGGAATTTCCTCAGGAAATGATGATCAGACGTCCAGATGCACTCTCAAGAAGGGGCAGTCTGGAAGCGTGCCTACAGGCATTTATAGACCCTCTGTCCTGCTCCTGCCCTCCTTAATAAGAACAAAAACAAAAATTGCATTGGCTGTAAAGCTTGTAAGGGCAGGGGAGTAAACTACTGTACTGTATTGTCTACTGTACTGTATTGTCTGGAGGAGAGTCTTGAGAGTCCCTTGGACTGCAAGGAGATCAAACCTATCCATCCTGAAAGAAATCAACCCCGAATGTTCACTGGAAGGACAGATTTTGAAGCTGAGGCTCCAGGACTTTGGCTACCTCATGAGGAGAGAGGAGTCCTTGGAAAAGTCCCTGATGTTGGGAAAGACTGAAGGCAAAAGGAAAAGAGGATGGCAGAGAATGAGATGCTTGGATGGTGTCATTGATGCAACCAATATGGATTTGACCAAACTCCGGGAGGCAGTGGAAGATAGGAAGGCCTGGCGAGCTCTGGTCCATGGGGCCACGAAGATTCGGACACAACTGAACGACTGAACAACAACAAAAGACTTTACCGGTGTTGTCACAGTTGATAACTACATCTCCTTGTCTCTGAGCAGAAGGAAGTAAACATGGTGGGCAAAAGGATATTTAGTAGGAAATTCAAGTAGCTGTTGAAGAGAAGGGTATTTTCGCTCTACTTTTGTTTCTTTCCAAACTTTCCCCCCCACTTCAAAGGTGACTTGGATTGGCTCGCTCCCAAATGCTCAGTGCTGTGGCAGAATCAAACTCTCCAGGCACCCCCTTCCCCTCCCAACAACAATATCTGTCATATAGAGGGATTAGCTGTGAAGATCTAGCCACAGTGCAGAAGTATACAAACTGGATAACCCAGGAGGTTCTCTCCAACCCGTCTATGAATTATGAATTAGCACTTGCAAATCTTGACTAATATTTGCGGTTGAAGCAGCACATCACCACGCTTAGCAAACATGCCGAATGCTTTATTTGCAGCTTTCCAGCAAGTGAGTTCAGGACAAAGAAACCTGGTTGAGGCAAACTAGTGAGCAAACCCAGTCCAGAAAACATAAATCGTACACTAGAAGATATTGAAGTATTTGTTTGGGACCAGAGCTACCTAGATTGTCTCAGATGGATTTACTCAGGGAAGTAAATTCCATGGGGTTTACAATCCAATCCTGTGTTTTTTGCTCTGAAATTAACCATGCTGTGGCCAGTTCATTTCATTTCTGCATGACAGTGCTTAGAACTTAAACTCTGAGCAAATTCTCATTTGTCCTGACAAAACAAGGGGACACCTTTAAATAACCAAAAATGACACAAAAATAGTTGTTTAATAGAAGATTGTCATTGTCTTTGTTCCAGTGGAGTAGAAAGAAGTTAAGGAGAACTGATGAAATTGCAAATAAGGCCAGAGATTGTGGAATATGGGGGGGAGAGAGAGAATGGAACAGTGATAGCATCACTTAAGAAAATACTAATTTGGATTGAGCAGGTAACTTTCTCCTTTTAGATGCCTTAATCAGAGAGGGGTGAGAGAGCAAGAGAGAGGGGAAAGAGATGAAATACAAAAAAGCAGAACTGTGACAACCAGATGTTTTATTTTTTATTTATTTATTTATTTATTTATTTATTTAACTTATATGTGGCTCTCTTTAGTAACTGCCATCAAAAATGTGCTATATGGAAGGTGGTGGCTATCCCTGTACAGAGGACAGATTATCGCAAAGGGGTAGAATGATAAGTGTCCTTTAGGTTCTGGCTATGATGTGCAAGGGTGCCAAGTTTATACTTCCTGAAGTCTTCCTGTTTATCTATTGTCTTTGGATCAGATGGTATTTCAGCCCCAACCAGCAACAAGTCCTCTAGGTCATGAAGTCGTCAGAGAACCTAGCCACCAGTAATCCTATTTGCTTGGTCAAGGTTATACATCTATCCTTTCTGAAGCATCTACAAGAATCATCTGTTGTCTTGCCTACCCAGTGTAGACTAGAGGGCATTTGGGATATCCAGGCTCAGAGACATGAAATAGATGATGGAACTGACAGGTAATAGTATTCTGTTTAATACAGTATGTCAGGCCAGTCACTTGTACTCTTGGGGGGGGGGTTACAAGGCTTGGGACCGCAAGGGTGTGATCCAGAATGGGTGCTTGGCAGTTTGAGTACACTGTCTTCATAGAGGTGGAGGCTGGCAGAAAGCTATTGTTGAGATTTCAGCAAGGCTAATCCCGCTGAGACTTTGCTGGAACCCAGAGACCCAATAAGAGAGAGATCTGGGAAAAATACTGCGTTTATTGAGCCCAATAAAGAAGCAGTAGGCGAACACCCCAACCAGGACAGTGCAGAGATGTTCCACCCCAAAGACAATGGTGCAACACTTTTTATTTCCTTCCCTTTCCCTCCCTCCAAGGTGGCGCCTCCCCTGGGGCAGGCAAGGGCAGTCTTCGGGGATTGTCCAATGGATGCAGTCTGGAGGCTGGTCCAGGTGTGGTTCTGGGCGGTCCCAAGGCATTTCTGATGATCTGGGCTGGACATCTGCCCAGGTGTGACTGGCCTAATCTGTCCCTTAATGGGCCATCAGGGGTGTGACAATGATAAGGGGAAGCAGGGTATTGTTTTGAGGTCCTGGCAAACATGAGAAATCAGTAAATCAATAGGAGGGGGAAACAGTGAGTCAATAGGGGATATGAACAATTCAGTGGGGGAACCAGTGTCAATGGAATGAGACCAAGGCTGCCAGACAGTCCCGAAAGGTGAGAAGTCAAGACAATGGGATGCCTCTGGCTGCTTTTAATCCAGGATGCAGCTGCTGAAGACGTGCAGGGACCAAGATGAACAATGGAGTTGACTTCTGGAAAATGCAGCCTTGTGTGGAGCAGCCATCATGGTGTCCATTCACCCTTGCCATGTGCTCATGCCCAAGATGGTGGAGCTAGCTAGGGTCAGGGGCCGCGGCCATGATACAGGCAGGAGAAATAAGAGAGGCAAGCAGTGAGAGAAAAGGACATCCCTGGGGTTTGAGGATGATGGCTTTAAGTCATCCTCCCATGAGCCAAGAGCATGATGGAAATAAATCATCGGCTCAGGGAGAGCTCCCTGGGCTGCGCCTCTGGCTGGCTTTTGAAGGGTTAAAGGATAGGGTCCAATTTGGCCAAGAAGGGGTTAACCAAATTTACTAGCAAGGGGCTTTGTCCATCCCTTGGCGGGAACCTTTGGAACTGGAGAAAAATGAGTTTCTAAAGGTTTTCCGCCATTGAGAGATACAGAAAAGCGGGAACCTTTGGAACTGGAGAAAAATGAGTTTCCAAAGGTTTCCCGCCATTGAGAGATACATAAAAGCGAGGAAAAGTGAAAAGGGGGGAGGTCTACTGCCATAGAAATGAATGGGCGGGAGAAGGCAGGATTTCCCCTGAACTGAGATTCGGCTAGGAAACAGTGATATGAGTCGCTGCTCCGTTGTTACTCTATCCAAGCCTCTGGAGCTGTAGGCCGGGTAGGGGAGGTGAATTCGTGCCATTAGCACTGCCAAAGCTTAGCCGCCCCTCTGGAACCGAAGGCCGGGTATGATTTTAGATTTTTCCGGTCCAGAGGCTTCGGTTCTAACTGGTTGGGGTGGTCTACCCATTTAATCTAACACAATTGGGTCCCCCGCCGCGCCCCCCTTCCGGCCGTAATTAACTAGGCATTGATTGATTAAGGGGGCGCTGATTGGCTAAGGCGTGCAGACAGTTTTATCTTTCGCACCCCTGCTGTTTTATGGAGTCTCCATGGAAATGAACTGCCATGGTTGTTTGGATACAATGTAACTGGACAAATTGACTGTAAATTGGTGTTTCCCACCCCCCAGGCTCTCAGCTCTGCTGGCAATGCCTCAGCCAGCTCAAGCGGTGGCAAATGTATTCTTCCCGATATCTCGGGAACGGAATGGAATTTTGGGACCGGGTAAAAAGCGTGCTTGTGACGGTGTGGGGCAGATCCGGCCGGTTCTGAGGAGTCTCGGAACCGCTCCGGTCATTATTTATTATAATTTTATTTTCTATTACAACTCTTCACTATCAAAGGCCGTGGTCACACCTGGGTTTCAATTCTGATCTTCTGAAGGTCCGGCTTTTCATCTTCATCCCATCACGTGATTGAATAAGTGGGACAGGTGTTCACACGTCAAAAGCTGTTTTTTTTTAACACGCAGTTTAGCCCCCTTGGCCAGCAGGTGGCACTAGCATTTGAAAAAAAGAGACCACTTGCCTGGGGGAAATGAAAACTTGTAGGACTGGGTAGAGCTTCCTGTTTCTCCAAAGGTGAAAAGCAATGAGCAAAAACAGCACCGATCGGCCCCAGGAACAGCTGGTCGGTGCTATGAGTTAAAAAAAAGAAGAAACCCAGATCATCTGCGTGGTCCCAGGGTGTCTTCCTCCTTAAAAGCTGGATTTTCAAAGCAAAGCAAAAATTTCCCTACCTCCTGGGTGAGTCACAGAAACCTCGCTTAAGGGAGCATTACCGGGTTTTCTTTTTTCTTTTTTTTCAAAAAGCCCGGTGGCCGTGGGGATGACATTTTTAGACACAGTTTATGTGGTAATTTAAACTGCTTTTAAACGGACGTGGGACCGGGGCCTTAAAAAAGGCTTGAAGGCAAATTTAAACCCTTCACTGCTCACCAAATTGTTTTATCAAGAATAAGGGGGGGGGGGAATTCTGTACAAATATTATTGTACAATTAAAACAAGACTTCCTCTTTTCTGTAACTTTCTTTGTGCCACTTCCGCTTAATATAACTGAATCCAGCAAAAATCAAGAGACAGGGGATGAGGAAAAGGCAAAACATTTCAGCACTTTAAAGATAGGACTACCTATTTCAGTTTGAGCTTTCATGGAATGAGATCCACTTCTTCAGGTAGAAGGAGAGCTAACACATGTCCCCTACATAGAGTACTTATAGTGTCTAAAGAAGTGGAGTTTGATATGTGAAAACACACACTGAAGCAAATCTGTTAGTCTTTAAAGTGCTGTGGATATTTAACCTCTCCCTTCTTTCCTCCAACATGCTGGGACAGACTCAGCTATCTTTGGAAATAAAATCAACATTAATATCCATGTCCATAAATGTAAAGATACCTTGTGGAATGAGCAAAAATATTTCCAGCACAGGCAGATTTTTAATTTTTTGTTCTTGCTTGCACTTTGGGAAATTTGAAATGATTCTGCTTTTGTCTGATTTAAGTCTGAGGGGCACAAAAGGCTGCCACAGAACAGCTTGCCACCTGAGGCAAAAGACAACATGGAGACCCCTGCTGTCACATGCAAAGGGCTGGTGGGTGGTTCTGGCTTTGAAGCTAACAGTAAGCTCACATTATCCACAATATTTTGGGGCAAAAGGCCGGACACAAGACACTGAGCTCCAGTGTGCCTTCCTCCCTCCTCCCCCTGCTTTTGAGGCTTGCCTGAGATGGAACATTCCAGACAATCACCTAAAATCCATCAGGGGAAGAGAGAGAACGCCACCATTGGCTTACTTGTGATCATGTGACCTGCTCCAGTGCTTGTATTTGCTAGACATTGCTTGTTGATCGAGGCAACATTTAAAAGAAATGTTTGCTTGTCTTGCAAAACACTCTTAAACCAAGTTGCTCTTAAACCAAGTTATTACTGTAGGTTGAAGCTGGTCACATAGGCGGATACTTCATGTCCTTCTTGTTGCTGTTCGCGCTGCCGCTGTGGACCGGTACGTAGGAACGGAACCTCACATCCATGTTGTCATGAAGCGAGTTCGTCCCGACCATGCCCCCAGAACTGCGCCCCAAGCGGGGTGAGAGATTCCCCTCCTTGAGCGTGGGAATCTCCTCAATTCGCTACTCGTTCCACAAGGAGGGGACATGCGGTTTCTCTTTATCCGCAGCGAGATAATACCTTATTTTATTACGTTGTTAATTTTTTTTTATGTTTTGACAGCGAACTATCGATGTATCGAATGGTCAGACTTATTACTCCATTTCTGGTACCCTTTCCCCCTTTTCGCTTAGGAATCTTGGAACAGGAGCTGGAATGCTGATGGTTCCTCCGTAATGTACTGCTGCCTTAGGGAAGAAATGTACTACTCTGCCCCCCTCGCCTCACGGCAGACATCCCTCCGAATACCTGAGAGGGCTTGCAGGCATGACGTGGCTGGCTGCCCCCCCTGCGCCCTCCTCTTCCTCCTCCTCCGGGAGCCGAGGCAAGGACCGCAGGGCTTGCCCGGGGGCCATGGAGACAGCGAGCGGGAGAGGGTGCGGGCGGGCGGCATCTTTTCCTGGGGAAGCACTGCAAAGCTAAAGCACCGCAGGAGAAGAGGAGGATGCATGTTCTGCCCTCTGGCGCGCCTGCCCACCCTCGTCCCATTGGGTCCCGCCGCCACCGCCCGCTGGGGCCATGGTGCTGCTGGAGCTGGAGGACGGTGATGCAGCAGCAGTACAATGTTCACTGAGGACGTGAGGTTACAGTCCTGCCGGTTCCATTCATCATGCCCGTGAGTACAAACGAACAGGGGCAGAACCGGAATTAGATCACGTGACAACAACCGATTTCAACCCGGAAGCAACTCAGCATGAGGATGGACGTGAAGTAACCATCATAGTGAGGATTCCAGATTTTCTTGCATTTCTCATTTCCCTCATATTTGATGTCATTGTTGTTTCCTTCTCTTTTGATTTTCATGCAGATATTTTTCACCTTACATGCTCGATGTCATGAATCCCATTGTAGGGATTCTTTGACATGGAATGCTCCTCCTCTTCCATGCTGTGAATCCTCTTTCTTTCACTGAGAACAAGTGAACAAACTAATTATGGAGCTTATCATGCCAAATTTCAGTAATGTCTTTTGAATTATGGTAGCCTTCCTTTGTTCAAGATCATTTCCAACCCACCTCATACTTTATGCATTGGTATATGTATGTTTTAACCTCTGAGTTGTTGCCTGCAGTTGCTTTCCATGAGCCTTTTGCATCTACTGGATGGTTCCTATACCACCAAAAGCAAAGCAAAAGCAAAGCAAAGCAAAGCAAAGTGGTCTGCTTATATACCACCCCATACCACTACAAGTAGTCTCTGGGCGGTTTACAATTTTAATTACAGTGTGCAGGCTACACATTGCCCCCCCCAGCAAGCTGGGTACTCATTTTACTGACCTCGGAAGGATGGAAGGCTGAGTGAACCTTGAGCCTGCTACCAGGGATTGAACCCAGGTCGTGAGCACAGTTTTACCTGCAGTACAGGCATTTAACCACTGCGCCACGAGGCTCCTCCAGCAAAATGTTCTGCTTATATATTGCCCTATAGCGCTTAAAGCACTCTCTGGGTGGTTTACAATTAATAATGCAAACTACACATTGCCCGCCCCCAGCAAGCTGGGTATGGACCTCAGAAGGATGGGAGACTGAGTGAACCTGGAGTGAAGCCCCAGTTTATGGTGCATCTCTGATACTTTTGTCCCCAGTAGTTGGTATGCTCTGTCTTTTAGAATACCATCTCTCTCCCCAGCAAGGTTCAGCCTAAATCTCTAGTTGTTGTTTTAACCACTTGAGTGAGGTTATTGTAATTCTTTTTAATTTACAAAAATCATATCTCACTTTGCAGCCACATATATAAACTAGCATGTGTGATCCCAATCTGTGATGCCATGGATGGCTACCCCAAGGGAGGCCTGGAAATCTACTACAGTAATGTCTTGATTTATGAGCATAATTCATTCTGGAAACATTCTTATAAACCAAAACATTATTTTATCAAAGCAAATTTCCCCATTAAAAACAATGGTAACTCAGATGATTCATTCTGGGGTCCTATAGACCACATAATGTGCACAAAACTCACAAAATTACCGTATTTGGCTAGAAGGCCACATCCACACCATGGTTTAGGTACCTGGCTGTGGAATCTGCAATCTATAGCCCTATAAACACTTGACTAGCTGACCCATGACTAGAAATTGTTTGAAAAATAAGAAAGGATGTTGAAAACCAATTAAAGAAAAGTATAAAGAAAACAAAAACAAACTTCTAGCCTTCTCTCCCCTTAGAAAACATTCCTGGCTGGTGCAAGGGAGACCATCCTGTCTCCTCCCTCTGCTTTGGAGGCTGCCTGAGATGGAACTTTCCAGACAATCATCCACAATCCAACAAGGAGGGGGGTAGAGCCACCATTGGTTTACTTGTGATCATGTGACCTGCTCCAGTTACTTGTATTGCAAGTCATTGCTTGTTAATCAAGGCAAGATTTAGAAGAAATGTTTGCTTGTCTTACAAAATGCTCTTAAACCAAGTTACTCTTAAACCAAGGTAGTAGGAACTGGGCCTTCTCAGTGGTGGCCACCATGGTATAGAACTCTCCTACTCCCATATCAAACCCCTCCATCCTTGCCAATCCTTCTAAAAAAGCAAAAACTTGACTTTTTACCCAGGGCGTTCACATTCTTAGCCCTGTTTAACTATTAATTTTAGTCTAATTCTTAAAGGCTAATTGTTGGGGTTCGCCACCATGTTTACTGTAACATAGAATTTCTTAATTATTTAGGCGGAGAAGACTTTTGGTTTATGATTTCATAGCTGTCATTATTGAATTTTAACATATGTTTGTCATTCCTTTACTGAAAGCCACCTAGAGTAGTGGCCTGGATAAAAACTGAAATAAATAAAAATAAATAAAAATCTACAACTTTATGCAAATTGACGTTCTTTTTGTCCTTTTTTGGGGGGGGGTGATCCATTGTCTTCTTTCTGGTGAGGTGTGAGTGATCACTCCACTGTCTATAGAGCCCCCTGCTGCAAGGCTGTGATAGACCCCTCAGGCCCATTTCTGACAGTTTAAGTAGACAATACTAGTCTTGATAGGGCAATGGGGTTGCCCTATTAAACCCAAGGCACTTTCCTGAAATAAATCCTGCTCGCAAGGATGCCAATCTCCAACCATTGCATTTTGGCATTAAGCCCTTACATGCAAATATATTTAGATGCCAAAAGTTTAGAGATGTACAGACTTTCCCTGGGGCAGAAGGATCACACGGTGTCCAAAAGACCGAAATGTTTCTAATTATGCTGCAACGTTCATCCCAAAGCCAATGCGCACGTGCACTTGAGATACATTACAAGCTTTCAGCAAGTCGAAATGGCCTTATCAGGCAAAAACGAAGCAAATGGAACAGGCTGCGTTGAACGTGGCAGCCTTCCACTATTAGATTTCCAAACCTACCAGTGCCTCTTAGAAAGCAACCAAGCCTAACACCTGGTTTGGTCTGTGGCAGCAACGCTGCCTGTCTACCGTGGTAACCGTTTGGAATCAGGATGCTAAACAAGATATATACATGATGTCAAATATTGGCTGTGCAGTTCTAAGCCAATCACTTCTAAATAAATTAACCATGGCATTGCCTAATATGATCCACCTGCTTTCTTCTCTGTGTTGTTCCAGACCCTACCTGAACCCCCCTTTGATTAAATGTCAAAAGCATGCCTTTTGCCTGCAGATTTCACTGAAGGCGGATAACAGGAAGGTTCCTCCTGTGACTCCATAAAACTGAAATAAATTCCACTGGCATCTTGTAAATTTTTATTTTCTACAATGACTGCAGGCCCCATCTGCGACCCAGCTGTTATTAGAAGGGAAGGCATCGGCCCTTCTGCATTACAAAACAGCATAGAACAGTAATTGCCAGTGGAAGAGATTAAGTGTAGACACTAAAAATGTTTACTCGCAATGAATATGCATAACGATGGGTAGGAAACAGCACTGAAAGATTAAAAAGAGAGAAGGGTTTGTTTACAAGGCTGGGAAAAAAAGAGTGGAATGTCAGTTGGCCCCGAGCCTGAAATAGGAACGAAAAACCTTTGGGCAAGGCATTAGGGAGAAAAACAGATGGTTTGTGAACCTTTTATTAGATAGAAAAATCATTAATCAAGCCCAGGCTGGAAATGGCAGGGTTTTGGGTAGTTCATATTTTAGTTTATTTTTTCTTAAAGTGACAGTGTGCCTTTTCCCTCTACCGTTTTCCCCTACCCTCCATTCCCCCCTCTTTTTTCTCCTTTTTTTCTTTTCTTTTTTTTCCTGTTTGGTGATAGACCAGGAACGTGGGGCCTTTCCCAATCATGCATTTTTATTTTACCATTCTGTTTTAAAAGCATGTCTAACTTGAAGACCAGACTAACGCTAAGCTGTTTTTGTAAAGGAAATCCTTCAGTAGGGCTTTGTGTTTCTGCACCTGTTTTGCCTGTACGGAGATGCAGTTTAAAAAAAAGGAAGAGAGGGAGAAGGGAAATAGAGGGAACTATATTAGCCTTCTCTCTCTCTCTCTCTCTCTCTCTCTCTCTCTCTCTCTCTCTCTGTGTGTGTGTGTGTGTGTGTGTGTGTGTGTGTGTGTGTGTGTGTGTGTGTGAAATGGCTGGTTCATTTCAGAAGGCAACACATGGCTTCAGACTCTCCTCTACTGGGGGATCCAGCTGTAGACTCTTTGTTCTGCTGCAAAATATACAAATAGGTGGGAGGTCTGGAAATGGTTGGGACACATGCCTTGCAGTCAGTGCTGCAAGGAGAAGGTCAGAAAAAGACCATTCTAATTGTCAAGAAAATAAAATCTGTGCCTAAGGATTTCAGTGGTAGGGGGTACAGGCTCCAGATCTTCACATGCTGCTCTCATCATCACTCAACCCTAGGATTCACAAAGGAGTTAAGTTTGTGTCCAGGCTCCCCTGCTTCAAACTGCAACCCTGATTCACACATGCTCATAGAACTCCATGATCTTTGCGATGTATAACATAAGCATGTGGGGATCGGGAACATTCCTCACCTAACTGATAAAGACTTCTTTAAAAGTAGAAGGTATCCCCCAGCTACCCCCTTCAGCCATGTAAAAATGCACTGCGTCCCAGTGAAATGTGTGCTTGGGTACCATCCTTAAAAACCCATAAAAATAAATTCAGAATAATTATGCCACTCAAATAGATAAACGGACTCCATAGATGTGCTGCACACCCTTTGAGTTCAGAACGGAATTTAGGATGGTATCAGGGATGATTACGAGAACGTAATCACACTGAAAATAATCGGAAACGTATTTGAATTGTGACTTGACTTCATGTACGTTTTGGGGTTCTTTCATCCCATTTTAGTTCCCCCCACCATACAGGTATGCCTTAACTACCATAGTTCATTTGAAAAGTGAGTCATAATGTAATTAATACATGTCATTTGGTTTTACAATTACCCTGTGCGGTCGATAGGTGCTGCAGTATAAAAAAGAAATTCATACACAGCAGAAACCAGAGCAGGAATACAAAGGAGGTTTTACACTCTAGTAGAGAAAACAGTGATGCTTGTTTTATAGAAGTCAGCAGCATTGGTTTGGTTTCAGAGAAAATGGGCTTTTCAGGTGGCCATTCCTGTGTATGATGATAACCAGCTGTTTTTCTTTGTTTATTTGCTTGTTTTAAAATAACCTCCCCCCCACCCCTTTTTCTTCAGCTTGGCTTGCAATCTGAGCTGGAGACCAAAGAGCTTTGCAAAGGCAGGCAGGAAACTGTCCTGGACCAGTCTTGACAACCAACGCGTATCCTAGACCAGTGGCTCTCACACTTTTTTTTTCCGCTGCGACACCCTTGTTGAGCTAAAAAAAATTAACGGCACAGCTACCCTTCAAGCGGTTTGAATACTTAGGAAAAGAAGGGGGGGAAAGGTGCAAATTTAATGCTCAGTTGTCTTTAAGGCAATAAATGGAACTGTTTGGATCAATTTTCATCGTTTCCTTTGTGTTTGTGGGAAGTTTAGTTAATGAAATATTATTGCCGCAGCACCCCTGGCACACACTCGTGGCACCCAGTTTGAGTACCGCTGTCCTAGACTAGCCCTGGAAAGTCTTTGAGAAGTAGAGACAGCACATTTCCAAAGCTGCACCCTGAACATCCACTCTCCTCTTATTTCTCAGACGGAAATTGCACAACCTCATTGAGCTGCCCCCCCCCCACGTGAAGCCCTGCCTAGACTGCCAAGCCCAGCAGTCGAATGCTGTGGTTGTAGAAACCGAGGCTGGGGGAGCAGCGTCTTTAATGCATGCATTAAACAGAAGGAGACAAGAAAGGTTTGACACAGGGGTATTTTTGAGGTCTCAGATTGCTCGGGGGGGGGAAGAAAAGAAATAATAATGTGGCATCTTCTAATGGCTCTCTTAGAAGAAAATTATACTAAGGTCAAACTTAAATGTGATGGAGATTATCTGGATTCAGAGTAGAGCTTGGAAGTAATGTGTAATGAGGATACCCATAATGAGAAGGAGGGCATGTGTGTGTTTTTACGGGCTCAAGGTGGCATGGCTACTACAATTATATCTTCCTAATTTCGGAAACTAAGCAGAGTTGGCCCTGGTTAGTACTTGGATGGGAGGCCACCAGGGAATACCAGGTGCTGTAGGCGCCTGGAGTAGGAATTGGCAAACCACTCCAGTATTCCTGCCAAGAAAACTCCATGGACATGGAGTCACGAAGACTTGGCCATGACTATAATGACACAACACACACACACACACACACACACACACACACACACACACACACACACACACACACACACACACACACACACACACACACACACACACCATGTCCCGGAGCATTATATGACTTTTGAAGGGCAGAATGGCAGCCACCACCAACACATCAACATAGAACTGTTGAATAACTCAGTGGTTTAGGTATCTGGCTGTGATATCATAGGTTAGGAGTTGGGTTATTCAAGTGCCTCTTTTGAGGGAGCTAAACTTAATGATTCAAAAGGTTTCTTCCATCCTTATAGTTCTCTTCTTCTTCTTCTTCTTCTTCTTCTTCTTCTTCTTCTTCTTCTTCTTCTTCACTGGTGGCTGACATTTCCCCACCAGAATGTCCTGGTATGTTGCAACAGCCAGGATAGTTGGGAAAACAAAATGGCAGCTACTGAAAAACAGTTGCTAAAATTGAATTTGAAAAGTCCACACAGATGGCCAACAAATGGATAGGAATAGGATAACAAAAATTATTTCTACTTTTACTGTTAGCATACTGTTAATGGCATTTTCATGAAAATAAAATGGAATAGGGCCCACTGGATACTAGTTTTCATCCAGGCTGAAATATATGCGCAACCATTGGCTTAGCTGGTCTTTACAGATTACTTAGGCTTTGGCAGAAATGGCAAAATATTTGAATTGCCTTAGTTTAAGAGTGTGAGAAAAGAAACAAGAAAATTCTGCCTAAAAAACTCTGAATAGCAAATTTTGAAGTGAAATGTCAGCATAGATCTACTTGTACCTTTTTAATATTAAATGTCAAATACTGACTTAAGAACATAAGAACATAAGAAGAGCCATGCTGGATCAATCCAAAGGCCCATCTAGTCCTGCTTCCTGTATCTCACAGTGGTCCTACCAGATGCGTTTGGGAGCACTTGAGACTAGATATCTGTCTCCTGATACCACTCCCCTGCATCTGGTCCTTGAAGTACCCCAGTTTTAAGCCTGGAGATTACACATCTCCATTAGAGATGGGCACGACTTAGCGGAATTCCTGTTTCCGTTTCCGTTACTCGTTTCCGTTACTGAACGGAAACGGTAACGGGAATTACTCCGCCAGAATTTGAACTCGAACCGACTAAAGAATAATTGGGTCTGATTTGTCGTTGTCATTCCTGGCATCGCGCGATCACGCGATGCCAAGCGGCACAGAAAAAAAGTTTTTAAAAGTGAAAAAAACAACCCGATTCCCGGCCAAAAAAGCAGGCGAAAACTGTCTGAGGGCTCCTACCAGGCCAGAAGGGTGTTTTATTTTGGGGGGGTTCCCCCCTCTCCTTGGCTACTAGTGCTACTGCTGCGCTGCTGGTACCAGGCGGGGGGGCATCGTCTCGTCGGCCTTTGCCATGCGGTGTGCGGGCGGGGGGATCCAAAATGGCAACCGCAATTTTTTTTTTGAAATCATGGCCCAAAAACCCACCAAAGCACCACAGAAACATGAGAAAATTACCTATTTTAAACGCTTGAATTTTTACAGTAGCAGCAGTGGGTTTGTCTTGCCAAAAAACGTCTCCGTTGATTTTATTTTATTTTTTTCTTAATTTAGTTTTTTACACCTGTGCAATGATGGGCTGGCCATGGGATGGGACCATGCAAATTTTTGGAGCCATTCCACCAATCGCATGGCCAGGTTTTGACTGACACTTCTGGATGTGCAAGAGGGCATAAAAAGGCGAGGCAGTCCCAGTCCGTCGCAGTCTGGGCTTGGATCTTGGTGGAGGAGGGTGGTCAGGGCTGGATTGCTGCGCTCAGTCTAGTTTCGATTTTGCGGTCGCGGGCACGGTCTCGTTAGGCAGGGAGGGAATTGAATTGAATTTTTTGAAAAAAATTATAATTTCTTTCATTCCCTGTGGGGAATAGCAACGCAGAGTTTATTCTTTTTTGTGTTCTGCATTTTGGAGGAAGATTTCCTTTTTTCATTTGCTTATATTTGCTTCAAGGGGGAGGGAATGTTTGAGTGGGAGCGGGAGGTGCTGCGGATTTATTTTGAAAATATATTATTTTATACTACCATACCATTTCTTTTCTATCCCAATTTCCCACCAAGTTCACATTTATTTGGCCAAGATCCTTTTACCCTGCGCCTACAGCTTTGCTGCTGTGGCGATTGGGGTTTGGGAAGGGAATCAGGCAACCCTACCCTACCCTAGTAGCAGTTTATACTTTTATACTACCATTTATTTTCTATTTTCTAAAGTAGTGGAAACTTGCAAGCAACATCCAAGGTCCAGTACTAGTGCTTAGAAGGGGAGGTTGGAGGCTGTGGATTAAATTATAGAGTACAGAGTAGGCAGAGTTCCCCTCGCCAACCAGTGCACTCAAAGTTCTCAAACACATTTGTTGGCATTTGGCAACAAGGCAAAGGCACCCTCCTCTATAGAAAATTTTACAATTACATTTTGCTTACTTATACTTACTCTTTCACTTGTCCAACACCTCATTCATTTATTTGCAGTCAGGCACTCAAACAAACATATTTGTTGAAGGGCACCCACCCACCTCTATAGAATATTTTTTTACAATTACATCTTTGAAGAAGTTACAGTTCTCTTAGTTACACTTGCCCTGTGCATTGTGAAAGTTGGGTGCTGCCACCAGATTTGGCACACCCCTAGCTTGCTTCTATTAGCTTGGGTGTTGGGCTGTTGTTGTGAGTCAATCTCACTCATTTACTTGGCAGTCTACATACACAATCCAATTACATCTTTGAAGAAGTTACAGTTCTCTTAGTTACACTTGCCCTGTGCATTGTGAAAGTTGGGTGCTGACAGATTCGGCACACCCCTACCTTGCTTCTATTAGCTTGGGTGTTGGGCTGTTGTTGTGAGTCAATCTCACTCATTTACTTGGCAGTCTAGTCTACAATTACATACACAATCCAATTACATCTTTGAAGAAGTTACAGTTCACTCACTTGCACAGTTCGTTTGTGCTTTTCTTTACTATCACATTATACATTCCCTGGCCTGAGCAAAGAGAAGTGAGAAAAATGAGGAGGGGTGGCACAGCAAGAGGGCAGGGGAGGGGGACCCCCACTAAGATAAATAGGGGCACGTTTCTGAGGGAAGGGACAGGAAGTAGTGCAGAAAGTGATACTGGTGCAACTCCCTCCCCGAGTAGCAGTGCCAGTGGCACAAGCAGCACCATGCCATCTTCTGTCATCGAGGGAAGCATGGATGAGGCATACCAAGTCCCATCTCCGTTACCTGACAGCCCCACCCTTAATCAGGAAGAAGACAAGGGCTCTGAGTCTGAAATGGCATCAGAATCAGAATCGGGCTCCTTGTATCTAAACATGCAAGATTCTGAGGACCTGTTGGCAGGGACAGACTTAAGGCAGGCTCCAGGCAGTGCTGGAAGGAGCAGCCCTCTTTCCACCCAGAGTACCACCAGTGACAGCAGTAGTACTGTACTTTCCAGGCAGGGGACAGGCCACGCCACCAGCACAGCAGCGGCAGGCAATAACAGAGGGGGCAGTACTTTCTGTAAGCCACGCGGGTGTCTCTGGGAGCATTTTGAGAACAGCCCCCAAGACGCAAGGATGGCGGTGTGCAAGATATGCGGGGTGGTGTTGTGCAGGGGGAATGACCCCAAACACCTCTCCTCAAGTGGGTTGCGCAGCCACCTGATGAGGAAGCACCCTGGGACTCTGCCTGGAACCCTGTCAGGCCCTTGTTCCTCAGGGAGAAAGAGAGGGGAAGAAGGGTTAGGGAAAGAAAAACACAGCTCCGCTAGTGAGAGTGGGAAGAGGCAGGCCACTCTGCAGGAAGTGGGGCTGTTGGGTGGGAGTTTTGTAAGCGAGCGAAATAGGGCCAAAGCACAGGAGACCACCACTCGAGTGGTGGGTGAAATGGTGGCCATGAACGGGTTGCCCCTCTCCTTTGTGGAGTCATCAGGCTTCAGGCACCTGATGAAGCACGTGGCTCCATGGTACGAGCCTCCATCCCGGCGTACCTTCAGCAGGCGGGTGCTTCCCCTCCCTTTATGAGTCTGTCAGGGACAGGATCTGGGCCCTGCTGCAGGCGGCCAGAGGGAGGAAGATCCACTTCACTTCCAACCTCTGGACCGGTGGGCACCATGGATACCTCTCTCTGACGGCTCATTGGTGGCAACCCAAGGAGATCCTGGAGCCCCGGACATCCCATGAACAGCTGCAGGGGGAGGCACAAGGCAGCACCCCAAGAGGGTATAGGGTGGTGCTTCTCCAGGCACAAAGCATGGAGGACAACGCCACAGGGATCAACATTGCTGAGGTCCTCAAGACAGCAATGCGAGAGTGGGGATTGGGGACCGAGGGGCAGGTCCATCGCGGAGTCATGGTTACTGACGCGGGCCGTAACATGACCAATGCGGTTCTTGGGGCAGGGTTCCAGGGCATCGTGTGCGCAGCACACAAACTGCATCTAGTGGTGGGCGATGCCATTGGCCTGGGTGCAGCAAAGGACTCCTGGAGTGAGGGGACCCGGGAGACCAAGGCCTTGCTGGACAAGTGTCGGAAGATCGTGGGGCACTTCTCTCACAGCGTCAAGGCATCCAGGATGATGCGTGATAGGCAGGCGGAGATGAGCCGACCAGAGCACGTCCTGATCCAGGACGTGACCACCCGGTGGAACTCCACCTACGAAATGGTCAAGCGCCTGGTGGAGCAGAAAGAAGTGGTGGAATACGTCATGTCAACCACCCCAGTCCTGCATGAGTGGAGGGAGTTGGACATTGGTGCTACCGAGTGGCTCGCCCTCTCCCAGATGGTGGGTATCCTCCAGCCTTTTGAGGAGACCACCCACGTCCTCAGCAGCCACAACGCCAGCCTGGGCCACGTACTCCCCCTGCTCAATGCCCTTCACCAACGCCTAGAGACCAGTATCCGGGAAGAAGCCAATCTTCTCCCAAAGAGCAGGGCCTTGGCAGACAGGCTGCTGACCGGCGTGGATACCCGCCTTGGCCCCTTAAGAAGGGAAAACGTGTACCAGATGGCATGCCTGTGCGACCCTCACGTCAAGGGTTCCCTGGCGGGCAGCGTTGCCGAACTGAAATCCTGGAAGACGGAGCTATGCCGTCAAGTCAGGGCTCTCTTCGATCAGGGCCAGGCGTTTCTGAGGGCGCACGGAAGCCAGAGCGATGCAGAAGAGGAGTCCTCGCAAGGATCCTCATCCTTCTGTACTCCAGGAGCGTACACCCAGAGACCAGGTTCCGTACCAGCAGCCAACTACCTGGCCTCTGCCCTAGCCATGGCAGTCTCCTCCTCAGTGGAGGCAAGGGAGGAAGAAGAACCGGACCCCGCTCTGACCATGGTGAAGGAGTACATGGCCGAGCCCCTCCAACCCCTCACCTCGGACCCACTCCACTACTGGGCCAGAAAGGCAGACTTCTGGCCCACTCTTTCGACTCTGGCGTTGGACCTCTTGTCCATCCCACCCACCAGTGTCCAGAGTGAGCGTGTCTTCTCCCAAATGGGAGATGTCCTGAGGCCGCGCCGCTGTCGCCTGGACCCGGAGACGGTGGAAAGGTTGACTTTCATCCGCTTCAACCTTTCCACCTTGGGATTACCCCAACACTCCAAGACCTAAGTTCCTGCCTGTAATCTAACTTCCTGCCTGCAATCCTCCCTGCCCGCCTGCAAGCCTGCCTGCCTCCCTACAAGCCTGCTGCCTGCCTGGCCCTGTGACTACCTGCCGAGTGCCTAAATGCTTGCCAAACTGCCTGCTTGACTGCCTGCCTGCCTGCCTGCCTGCCTTCCTGTATTCTTCTCACACACACATGCACAATTGAAGGGTGCTATTAGTGGCCCAATTTTTCTAGCCCTTGCCTGACTCCAAACCAGGCAGGGCCACTCAAAGTGTCATTGGAAAGGGTCTGACTGTATTGGCCCAATTTTTCTAGCCCTTGCCTGACTCCAAACCAGGCAGGACCACTCAAAGTGTCATTGGAAAGGGTCTGGCTGTATTGGCCCAATTTTTCTAGCCCTTGCATGACTCCAAACCAGACAGGACCACTCAAAGTGTCATTGGAAGGGGTCTGTCTGTATTGGCCCAATTTTTCTAGCCCTTGCATGACTCCAAACCAGGCAGGACCACTCAAAGTGTCATTGGAAGGGGTCTGTCTGTATTGGCCCAATTTTTCTAGCCCTTGCCTGACTCCAAACCAGGCAGGACCACTCAAAGTGGTTCACTTAGAAGGACAGTTTACTGACGATCTCAGGCCATTCCGCTCCTTGGGGTACTGGAGCTCGCAATGATCCTCCCCTGCTCGGGCCCTGTGGACTAAGAGGCCTTTAGGTCTCTTTGCCACTCTTTCCTCTGGGCTGTAATGCACTGTGGCTCACTTAGAAGGCCAATTTACTGGCATGCATACTCAGGCCATTCAGCCACTTTGTGTACTGGAGCTGGGCAGCCAGACTGAGTCTGTGCAGGAAGGGCAACTGTGTTCCATTTGCGGCAAACCACTGTGGCTCACGAAGAAGGGCATTTTCCTGGCGTCCTCCTCAGGCCATTCAGCCACGTTGGGGAGCTGGAGCTTCCTGGCAATGATGCTCCCCTACTCAGTCCCTGTGGCCTCAGACTCAGGCTATGTGGCCTCCTCCAGACAATCTTTCCTCTGGGCTGCAAGACACTGTGGCTCACTGAGAAGGGATGACTGCTTAAACATTTATAATCATTTCTGCCCAAATGATGGCTTTTCCTTCAAATAACATGCAGAAAAGCTGACTTAATCTGGCTTGACAACTAACCTGAACACAGTACTGTACCTGATGTTCAAGCTAGGCACTCACTGGTTAAACATTTTATAATCATTTCTGCCCAAACCCTGGAACAAAGGCTGCCGGACAAGAAAACTTACTGGCTGCAATTCTAGGTTGTGGTTGATGAATGATGACAACACTGTGGCTCACGAAGAAGGGAAGAGTAGTTGTGTGCCAGGCCAGCACTCCATTACAACAGTTTATGTTCCAGGCTTGGCTCTTGGAGTTGTGTGGGAACTGTGATTCACTAAGAAGGGAAGGGTAGTAGATTGCCGGGCCGGCAGTTAGCAGTCTACCAGCACACAGCTGGGAAGGAAGAGTCAGACTCAGAATCTGGCTTGCTGTCCTTTCGGCAGCCGGTGTGGTCTAAGACTCAGACTCAATCAACCTCTGTCTTCTCCCTGTCTGCCTGACAGGCTCCAGGCACTCCCGGCTTAGAGGAGGCCTTCTAGGCGCTTCACCTTCAGCCTAACAGCATGGTTCAGTCAGTGCTTCAAGTTCAGCCTCTGAGCCGACATGCGCCCTGTCGGCCACTCCCCCAACTTGCCTATGCAGCAACCCCGGTTGCCCGCACCTCTAGGCGGAACTGTATCAGGTGCAGTCATCATCATCATCATCATCAACTTTTTAGCGTAGAATTGGGGGACTCTGTCATCCCACATGGGGTGGTTCTAATCTTTTTTCCACAATCTAGGTTGGGGAATCCCTGTTGGCACTTGGCAGAGGGAGGGGGGATTCCTAACTAGGAGATTCCCCCTCCGCCTCCTCTAGTCAGGCCTTCTGGCCTCCGCTACTCTTCACTCTGAGCTGCAATGCACTGTGAAGGGAGGGACAAGGAAGCCTCCATGTTTGGATACTCTGATGCACACTGACTGTGTGAGTTTGTAATTCACACAGGCCTAGCTCTTTTTCCTCCGCCACTCTTTCCACTTGGCTGCCAACTGTGGCTCACGAAGAAGGGCATTTTCCTGGCCGTTGAAACAAAGGGTTTCCCTTGCGGAAGGAGTGGACTTTTGGGTACTGTGTGACCCTAGAAACAAAGGGGTTCCCTTGCAAAAGGAGTAGACTTTAGGCTTCGGCCACTAGTCTTTGTGCCACTCAGACTCAGCCCTTTTGGGCTCCCCTACTCTGTCCTCTGGGCTGCAAGACACTGTGGCTCACTAAGAAGGGCTAGCTGACTGTGGGCTCACGTTCGCAGGCCGTGTGGTGCCAGACCAGACTCAAGGTGATTGGCCTCCGCCATTCTGTCCTCTGGGCTGCAGTGCCACACACTGTGACCCACTGAGAAGGGCATTGTGCTTGTGTGCTAGAAAACAGCCGTGGGCCCGTGATTAGGCAGAACTCTGCCTTGCTCTCCTCAAGTGGCTTGCGTAGACACCGCATGCGAAAGCACCCTTGGACTCTACTCTGCCTGGGACAGTGACAGGCCTCTGCAGGAAGTAGTGCCGCTGTATGGGAGTGTTGTCAGCCTCTGGACCGCTACTTAGTCTTCAGTGGGCTGCCATTCACTGTGGCTCACTAAGTTGTACAAGTTACTGCCATGCTGGTGGCACAGACTGTCACCATTTACAATTTCAAATAATAGAGTTTGCCTGAGAGTTCCAGGCTTGGCTCTTAGATTCGTAGGAACTGTGATTCACTAGTACGAAGGGCATGCTAGTGGCTCTCTGTGGTTCTCAGGCCTACTGTCTTCCGTGGGCTGCAAAGCTATGTCACTCACTGAGAAGGGAACATGGCTGTGCTGGCCTGCTAGGAGTTTACCGGGAAAGCAGCACACAGCTGTGTAGGAAGACCCTCTGGCTTGCAGTCCTTTTTTCAGACTGAACTCAGGCCTCAGAGTCATACACCATGTGGGCTGAGCTTTTCCACTGGGCTGCCAACTGTGGCTCACGAAGAGGGGAAGCATACCTGTGTAATCGTATCCGTATGCGTATGGAAGATTGTCGGAAGGGTCCAGCCTTGGTCCTTGTTGGTGGATACTACTCAGAGTCACTGACTGTGAGTCTGTCGAGGAAGGGCTACTGACCGAGTTCCATTGGCTGCAAACCACTGTGGCTCACAAAGAAGGGCATTTTCATGGCATCCTCAGGCCATTCAGCCACGCTCGGCAACTGGAGCTTCCTGAGTGGCTGGCAATGATCCTCCCCTACTCAGGCCCTGTGGCCTAGGCTCAGACTCAGGCCTGTGGGTCTGCCACTATTTCCTCTGGGCTGCAATACATGACTGTGGCTCACTAAGAAGGAAAGAAACTTGTGTGTGTGCCAGCACTCCAGTAGAACAGTTCACCAGAAAGTTCCAGCAGGTTGGTTCCTGTCTGTGTGACTCATTAAGAAGGGCATTGCCATAGCCTATTGGCAGTTTGCCAGTAAGCACATGGGAAGGAAGCGTCAGACAGAACTCTCCCAGTCCTCCCTTCCTGTCCTTTTGGCAGCCTCAGACTCAGGCTATGTGGCCTCTGCAGCTCTGTCCTCTGGGCTGCAAGACACTGTGCTGTGGCTCACTGAGAAGGGCTGGCTGACTGTCTTTGTGTGACCACCCACCCAATGAAGTGTTTGCCTTGGAAAAGGACTGAGTTTGGAGGCACTTTAGGCACTGCTGCCATTGAAACAAAGGGTTTCCCTTGCGGAAGGAGTAGATTTTGGGTACTGTGTGACCCTAGAAACAAAGGGGTTCCCTTGCAAAAGGAGTAGACTTTAGGCTTCGGCCACTAGTCTTTGTGCCACTCAGACTCAGCCCTTTGGGTCTCTGTCTGCCACTCTGCCCTCTGGGCTGCAATTCACTGTGGCTCACTGAGAAGAAGAAGGGCTGGCAGTGGCTACTGTGGGCTCACGTTCGCATCGCAGGCAGTGTGGTGCCAGACCAGACTCAAGGTGATTGGCCTCCTCCGCCACTCTGTCCTCTGGGCTGCAAGACACTGTGACCCAAGGACAATGGCATTTTACTTCCAGTCAGGCCATTCAGCTCCTTCCTTTTTATACTGGAGCTGGCAATGAGCCTCCCGCACTCTGGCTCTGTGCTGTGGTGGTCTGTCTCATACTCTGCCTTGTGGCCTGGCCGGAGTGGCCGCCCTTACTCTGGCCTTATGGACACGTCGCCCATAGATAGTCCTCCTTGTATAGCCTAGTGGGCTGGGCTGTGGGCTCCTAACCCTCACCATAAAAAGAAGTGGAGCTGACTGGCACCCTTCCTAAAACCAATCACCTATCCCAAAATATAGATATTAAACAGCAAAGAGAATGGATTCCTGCAACATCCCAGAACTTAATTGTGTTTTGTTCCCTGAATTTGGGGATCTCTTTTCTCTCTTCCCCCAACACACTAGCATACCTAGTCAGGATCCTGTAGGATTCTTGGCCCAATAAAGTTGCCACATATGGGATGTGCATTCTTCATATATTCGTTTACATGAATGCTAGCAGGCAATATAATAAAGTTATCAGGATGTGGACTACTGTGGCCAAATTGCCCTTATCTGGGAATGGTGGTACTGGTTGACAAGGGTCTCTGAGACACAGAGCTCCCATGAGTTTCCATGTCTTAGTTTTAAAGTAAGTAAAGTAAAGTAAAGTACAGAAGTAGTGATCTTGGTATCCACTGTTCTAGAGGGACCGATAGATTCAAATTATGAAAACATTTTTTACTGAACATTAGGAGGAGAGAAGAATGTCCATCAGTGGAACAGAACCTATTAAAATGTCAGACTCTCATTTTTGGAAGTTTTAAAAGACAAGCTGTCTGGCCATCAGTCATACAGGCTTCAAATGTGGATGTCCTGCATTGGCAGTGGGTCGGTTTTGATAATCCTTGGGATCCCTTCCAAATCTATGGTGCTAAAACAAGAGGATCCTGACATGAGAGCTATGGTTATGAGTGGAAGTTAGCAGGATGAGCCTATGTCCTTCTGTTGTCTTAGTTGAAGAGTAAGATCGTGTATCCCCATTGTATGCACTGAAGCTGACCAAAAAATTAAGGACACGGTAGGACTGTCCATTGTTTTTGAAGACCACAGGCTAGTAGTGTGAGGCACACTGTGAAACACACACTTCTGCCTTTTAAAACACCTGCAGCTGCACCCTGCCCTCGGCATCTGCTTTCTATGGTGACCTCTCCACTATGCCTAATGATGGGGACAACTCCATGTACCTCTACTGAGAGGTCTGAAAATCAGGATCACACAACGGTTCTCACAAGTCAGTTTTAATTTCCCTTGCATTCCAGTTTGTAAATCTAACGCCCTTTCCATCATGAATTTTAGTTTTTGAATCATGGTCCCCTATTTGTAACGGCTAAATTCAGGAGGCAGAGTTACTCCTAGCAATGTGGAGTGTCCCTAAAATTTCAAGATCAAGCTCTAGAGGGTTAAATGTACTGAAAGCCCTATACAGTGGACCCTTGCATAACAAACAGCGTGTATAACATAAAATCTGTACAACATAAAACATTCTGGAGATAGGGGAAATTTGCTTAACATAATTGCCAATGGGGAGAATCTGTACAACATAAAAATGGGATTACTCCGTTTCAATGCATTCCTATGGGAATTTGTATAAAGGAAAATTTGCTTAACATAATTTCATTTGGAACGAATTAATTCCTTTCTACAAGGTACCACTGTACTTGGATGGGTGGATTCGTCAGTTTCACTTTCGCCCATATCTGAATGTTCATAATGCTTAAGTGTCTCCATTAGGGATGGGCATTTTGTTATGAAATAAACCACGTGAGCCCAGGGGGTCCTCAGAACCGGCTGACACATGCAGATCCAATTGCTTTACCTTTCTATGTCTTGCGCAGGGTTAAAATCCAACGAGGAAAAATACTGTGATGTCATCTGTGCTTGATCTGTGATGCTGGCCAATCAGGAGCTGTTTAGGGACAGGCATCATCCCGCCTCCCTCTCTGAATGGCCAGCAGTACAAAGCAGGAAAGATGACATTGCAGCGTGCTTCCTCATTGCAGCTCAGCTTCGTGCCGGCAGAGAGAAAGGTAAAGCAATTGGATCAGCGTGTATCAGCCAGTTCCGAGCACCACCTGGGCTCATGTGGTTCATTTCATAACCTACTGGTTCTGAAACGAAATGCCCATCCCTAGTCTCCATCAGAAAGATGAAGAAATTTGCAAGTAGAGACATTTGTGAGATATGTGGAGTCTCACCAAAAGCCATCTGAAACAAAATTCTCACTCTCTCCTTATCTCAGGGGATTAGAGATGGAAGAACCAGTATAAATCCAAGGCGTGTGTTTAGTCATGAATCTTTTGCTGAGTGGGTGAGACCTTCCGCTTCTCTCTCCCTTGAACATTCCTGCTTTGAATGGTATCCTGCAGAATACAGACTACCCTGAGTCCTAAAATAGAGAAGAAGAGAAACAAAAGGGGAGGAGGGAGGGAGATGGCAAAGGACTAGACATCAAGATTGTAATTACTCCAGAGGAACTGCCTACATATTTCCTAATTTCTTTCAAATTTGAAGACTGAGATGAACTTTGCAAAACATATGAGGTTCATCAGAAAGGAGTGGGGGAGGAGGAGAGGATAAAAGGAGTGTGCAATGATCTTTGTAAGAAAAAAAGTAGATCTGATTGCGAGCGCCGTATGTGTTATGATGCGTCATTAATAACAGTGATCAAACAGGAGAGAACATTTTAGCAGCTGCGTCAAATTATTAGATAAACTGGAATTTTCAAATTAGTTAAGAATTTCTGTCGGGAAACAGCAATGGGACAAAGCTTCACAAGATGATGGGGGAACTGGGAGTTAAAGAGAAGTCCTTTCCGTAGACTGCAGAAGAAAGTGTGCCTTCTCCAGCCAAATTGGAAAAAGATCTTGGCCTGTCTGAGATGTCCATTCAACACAAGTAGAGGACAGTTTCCACTGATGAGAGTTACAGCTGGCCAGAGACAAGAGGCTCGCTCATGTGCTGCTTAGTCCAAGTGGAGTGTCAGAGATTCCCTTGCTTCCCCAGAAAGGATGTTGGCTATGGTGTAACTCATTGGCCATATGCAGCTGCAAATGCAGTTTTAACATCCTCTGTTGCACATCTCCCCCTTTGCTAGTGTGTACACTCAGCCCTTCCCATGTTATTGCTGATGGTCTGTGTCAGGCATTCACCATTGTATCGTAAGGCTGGAAGAACTGTCGAGATCATTTGTCCAACCACCTGCCCAACCAAGATCTCCTGCGAAGCACCACTAGCTTGTTCCACTGTGGTTCAGCCCTCATTGTTCAGATAATTTCCTTGAGCCAAAATCTGCTTCCCCTACAACTTCCTTTCATTGGTCCTGTCTTCTGGTGCAACAAAGAACAGATCTGTTTTAATTTTTGCTTCTCGGACATTAACTACCATTTGACTCATGATCCTTTCAATCTTCTGTTTTCCAGAATTAACACACCCTGTTCATTCAAACTCCTCTCATCAGACTTAAGTCTAAATCTGATTGCTATCAAATCAGTGGAGTTTGCATGACTGTTGATTTACCATCCAGCAGCTGATTCAATGGGTTGGCTCTTAACTGAGACTAACAATTGGATCTCAGGCTTTGCTTCCTAACTCTTCACCCTCCTGGTCAGTCTTCAGTGTACATATTGTAATAAGTTAATTTGTGTTTAAAAATTAACAAAACATGATCTTATCTGGACCAGATACTCCAAATATATTATATAAAATAATGCAAACACAAACTATAGTAGAATGATGATTTTGTGTGACCTTGGCTCTTGTATTAGTTCTGAGTCTGACTACAGGGAGAAATACTTTGAGTTTTCCTCCACTGAAACATGGTGAATGATGATGATGATGATGATGATGATGATGATGATGATGATGATGATGATGATGATGCCCTGTATGGCACAATGACTAAATCAAATTGATCCAGCCCTTTTGATGCGCTGGGAAGATTTGAAAGTGCTTGTTCTTGTGCAGATAGGTGGTGGTAGGATTGGTGGTGGTGGTGGTGATGGTGGTGGTGGTGGTGGTGTGTGTGTGTGTTGTGTGTGTGTGTTTGTAGGAAAGGGGGCAAAAGGCAAGGATGAGGAATCATGGGTCACAACTTGCTGTTGAGTGTGACTTCAGTCACATTTGACTTGGGTCTTTTTTTTTTAAAAAAAGACTCAGAGTTGACTTGAGGTTCGGAACCATTTTTTGAAGTCATGTTTTGAATCTCTGTTAGGGATGGGCCTCCCAACCTACCACTCCCGATTCTGCCATGTATGTGCACTCCAAGTCTTTGGGTCTGAGTCCCTAGCCACGAAGGGGGCATGTCAAATGACTCAGATGCAGACTTGGCCTTGAAGACTCAGACTCAAACATCCCTAGCAAAGGGGCAGGGGCAGAGAGAGTTTTCATGCACATACACACAAGCAAAAGCTTCTGCTGCCACTTAACAAAACATGCCCCCATCCTGTTTATTCATTTATTCATTTTTTTAATAGCTTAAAAATTCTGTCACTGGCAAGAAAACCTATGGAAGTGATTTGGTGGAAAGCCTTCTTAAGGTAGTTCCTTTCAACTGCACCATCTACGGTAGACATGGGCACGACTCAGCGAGATTGTTGTTTCCGTTTTCGGTTATCGTTTCCATTACGTAATGGAAACTGTAACGATAATTAAGCCGTCAGAACTCAAACTCGAACCGAAAAAAGAAAAATTTGGTCAGGTTTTTCGTTTCCATTTGTGGCATCGCGGTGATCGCGCGATGCGAAGCACAGAAAATGTTTTTAAAAGTTTTTTTTTTAAAAAACCCGACTCCCGTCCAAAAAAGCAGGGAAAAATATGCCTGCCTGAGGCTTTGCCACCTATCAGAGGGGTGGTTTCTGGGGGGTCCCCGGCCTTTCCCCCCCTCTTCTCCTGTCCTGGGCTGCTTGCACCAGGCTGGGGGGGGGTTCATCCTCGTCGTCTGTCTCGCTGCATGCCATGCGGTGGGGGGGGGATCCAAAATGGCGACTGCAATTTTTCTTTTGAAATCGTGGTCATAAAACACACCAAATCACCACAGAAACATGTGAAATTTATTTATTTTAAATGCCTAAATTTTTATAGTAGCAGCAGTGGGTTTTTTATAGCAATAAAACGTTGTATTGATTTTATTTTATTTTATTTTATTTTATTTTATTTTATTTTATTTTAGTAGACCTGCCCATTTGGGCTAGGCATGGGATGGGACCATGCAATTTTTTTGAACCATTCCACCAATGGCATCGCCAGGTTTTTGACTGACACTTCTGGATGTCTCTGAGGGCATAAAAAGCCGAGGCACCTTCCAGAAATTGCAGTCGGGTGTATGGATGTGGTTGAGGGAGGAGGGCTGGCTGCTGGTGCTGGTGTGATTCGATCGAGATTGAGGAGGGAGGCTGGAGGCTTTAGGATTTAAGTTAGGCAGGGAGGGAAGGAATTGAATTTAGAAAATAATTTCTTTGATTCCCTGCAGCTTTGTCTGCTGAAGGGAATAGCAGTTTATTCTTTATTTCTTCTCTGGCAGTTTGAGGATTTTTTTCTGATATTGGATAAAGGGGGAGGTTTGACAGGGAGTGGGAGGTGTGGATTTATTTTAAAAATATATTATATACTACCATTTATTTTCTATTTTCCCAACTTCAATTTCCTTGCACACACACACATTTGGGGTGCAAGTCAAGAAGAGAACCTCTATCCTAAGTGATATCCTAACTGCCCTCTCACCCGTCCACCCGCACCGCCACCCTCCTGCGGCCCGCGGCCACCACCCGCCCACTCGCCCGCCCGCGGCCACCGCCCGCCCATGGCCCCCGCCACCGCCGCCCGCCCGCCCCCCCACCACCCATCCCCACCCCGCCTGCCGCCAAGGGCGCAAAAACACATAGCGCCGGCCCTGATTGCGGGACGCCCCTATGCTCTGGGAAGTCAAATCGCGCTAAATCGCGGTGGAAATGACAAACGACAAACGGAAATGACAAATTTTTGAAAAAATTCACGACAAATGGAAACGACCTGAAACGGACTCCTTCCGACAAACGAAAACTCGAAACATCATTTTTTCTGGTCGTGCCCATGTCTAATCTACAGGTACTTCATGGGGAATTGCAAGCATAAGTCTTCACAAAACTCCTCTATTTCTGTGGCCATTTATCTCGGAGAGAACCAAATGCCCCAAGGAAACTTTGCAGGCAGAAAAGGCGTATTAATCTGCATTTCCTTCACTATGTGCTCACAGTCCCTTTTTGTGGCTGTGTTGCACCCCTCACTCACATTTGGTTCATCCTTGACTAAAACACCTAAGTCTTTTCCACATGTACTGCTGAGTCATTCATAAATGTATAGAAAATAACATCCAAATGTTTGCATCATTGAGTTAAAATTGTTAAAAATTTGTCATTCCTACATCAGCATACTTTAAAAAAAAATTTCCATTAGCAACAGTATTTACAGACTTAACCCACATTTTCTAACTGAGAAAAGTGGATTTTGCATCAAAACCTTTATATGCTAGGTAAAATACTGTACAAAGCTTTCTGCACAAAAATTCGGGTTTTCTAGCAAAATACAGCTGTGCAAAAAATCTCCACATTTTTAAAAGTTCTAAAATTTAAGACAAAAGCACAAAAACACTCATAATATTACACAGTGGGGAGAAAAGGTTCCAATTCCCCCCCCTCTCATCTGTTACAGTAAAATAAAACCAGATTTTGCATTTTTAACCATTAATGCTTGGCTATGAATTGGCACTCATAGAGTCTGATTGCTTGCCCAGCTGCAGAGACACCTAATTTAACAATAGTAGCCCTCCAGCTGACCTTGGCCGTTACTTCACGAACCTCTCGCTGCGCGGCGAGCCGTGATTTCTGCGCGAATCGGTCGGTTTTGTCCGCACGATCCTCCATTTTGGATGCGGCGCCACCCCGACCACGCCCCGACCACGCCCCTAAACCGTGCTCCAAGCGGGGCGAGAGATTCCCCTGCCGGAGGCCGGGAATCTCCCTCGCTTCGCATCCCGCTTCGTATCCAAATTCACGTGTGGCCAGTTAAAAAGTATATTTATTTTTTTTTAACTTACTTTTTCTCCGAAATGCCGATGCATAGATATTTCGGTTAACCCGTTCTTTTGATCTTGCCTTCTGTACACGGGGCAGGGGCAACAGAGGGGGGGCAAGCGTCCCCGGGTGACGTGAGCAGAGCCCCTCCGCTGGCAAGGGATGGCGAAGGGCTGCGCAGAGGGAGGGGGGATGGGGTGTCGGTGCCGCCGCTGCAAGACACCCCCGCGCGCGCCCACCCGAGAGCGGCGGCGGGGCACACAGGGCGATGAAGCTGAGAGAAGCCTCTCCCCGCTCCGCCCCCCCCCAAAAAAAACCAACCCAGCAGCTCTGCTTCAGGGAAACACGATGGCCGCCCACAAGTTCTCTGACCGCAAATGACAGCCGGGTATTGATGCATCGATACGCCGTGGTATTTTTTTTTAAAAAATAAAAGAAAGCAGAAACCGGACGTTGCAAGTAAACTTCCCAATGCGAAGGGAGCACGTGAAGTACTACTGGATTCGACCCTAAAACCTCGCCCGGTGAGGACACGGAAAGAGGGGTGGGGGCGAATGGAGACCACGTGACCACCACGTGACCGCCTTCGGATTCACAGCGAAGGCAATCACGCTGCGAAGAGAAGTACTTCGTGAAGTAACGGCCCTTGTACCATCTTGTCAGCAAAGATAACAGGGGGAAACTTTCTCAGAAGGTGTGCTGAAATCACCATGGATGGCATGGAGACAGCATCTATATGAACTGGTGTCCCATCACAGAAACAGTACGTATACTGTTGGGTCCTATGACAACTCAAAAGACGGATTCCTGTGATCATGAAAATTAGTTATGCTAAACCTTTTCCCTAAACATCCTAATGGGGGATGTTCAGTTTTGAGTTCAGTTCAGTTCAGTTTGTGTTCAGTTCGGGTTAGAGCTGAGAGGAGTTCAGTTAAGAGAGCTGAGAGTCAGTTAGATTGTCACTTGGTCAGGTGGGAGATCCTGCTACTGAAAAGGGTCTGGTTTAGAAAGGAAACACATCATTCTAAGATTTCATGTATTCAGTACCATAAAATCGGCTAAAGCTATCATAATACTGAACATCTAATTGTAAACCAATAAATATTTCATGTTTGTTTTAAAACTATATTACCTGGTGTGACTCTCTCTCTCAAATACATATAAGTGTCCAGTGAATCTGGTGGTGGCAGCAAGTGAAAACCCAGTGTATGTAAGGGGCATGTCACAATTTGTGAAGAGCTTGTGTTTCCCCTTCTTGAGGGGAAAAGATTGAACCAGGCCCTCCCATTCCATGTCTGAAATCTTTGAAGTGGTACAGTTAAGAATTCCAACCTTTCCTTCAATAAATGCAGAATATGATGGATAGAACCGATGCTGTAAACACACACCCTTGTTCTATAGCGTATTTGGATCACCACTACAATGAAGCAATCTGGGAACACCATCTTGTGAGTCAGTGGCTTAGCCATAGGTTGAAACCCAGGTCTTACACTTGCAAGTCCACCTCACCTCTCTCAAAGACAACAGTGGCTGTTAAGGTACAGAAACCCTCTGCGTAACTGAGGACGCCTCAACAGCTGTCTATTCTGAGAACAATTAATGCACACGTTGTCTTTGCTGCCTAACAAGACAAGCACACAAACAGAGCATGTGTTAGCAAAATGTCTGACCCATTTGCCCCCTGTCTACAAACATACTTGGGGAACAATGATTGTCACTCATAAAAAGAAATGCTTCGTGACGGTGTATCCCATGTTGCATTATTTGCAGTGTTTCTAGAACCCAGATGTTCTTGGACTGCAACTCCTGGAAGCCCTGGCCAGCATATCTAGTGGTGAAGGCTTCTGGGAGTTGGAGGTGCAGGGTTTTCTAGTGTGTTGCTATCATGCTATTACTGAGACTATGTTGCTTAAAGTTTGGAGGGGACATTCTGTTGCAGAATTGTGAATTTCTGGCTAAATTCCTCTCACTATGCAGCAGAAGTGCAGGGATTCACAGGGCAGAATAGCTTCACGTTCCCAACCCTTTTCCCCATCAACTGGCACTTACAGCCTCAATAACTCACTGACATTTGAAGGAGAAGGTATAAAAACTTATTTACTTACAAATGAATAGATCAAACAGTAAACTGACAAACAGCTTCAGTGACAGGCCTCAACACACTCACTGACTCCAACAGATTACTGAGAAGGGAGAAAAACACAACAGAGAAGCAGACATCTCTTTGAATCTAGAAGCAGGGGTGATTACTTAATACTGGATAGATTTTCTATGGTAGGTAGTGTGTGAGGTTTTAAAACTGGCTTTTGTTTACTCTCTCTCACTCTCTCACTCACTCTCTCTCTCTCTCTCTCTCTCTCTCTCTCTCTCTCTCTCTCTCTGTGGTTTTTAAAATAAAAAAACTCTTTGTATACTTACTTTTTAAAGCTTTAAATATTGTCTTTTAATAATGTAAGCAACTTTGGCTTCTTTGTGAGGAAAAGGGTGTTATATTTTAAATAAATAAAATGTAAGGCCATTGGATTCAACCACCTGTTCAGTGCAAGGATCCAAGATAGAGTATATAACCTTACATTGAATGCCTTCCATACTGCTCAGCCCACCATTTCTGGAGGTAATTGGTTCCACCATCTTCGTTGTTATGTCACAGTCGTTCCATAAATGGGGAGTCCTTTTAAGAACATAGACATTTGCCTTGCACCAAGTCAGTACTTGAATCCATCTAATCCCATCTTGCAGGCATTGACTAGTAGCTGCCCTTCAGTGTTTTAGGAACGATTCTGTCCTAACCCACCTGGAGATGTTGGCGATCCAATCTTGGACTTTCAGCATGCCAGCCTTGTGACTTGATGTGAATGTCACTGAGCCTCTGGGGAACAGTGACCATGCTGCAATCTCCTTTGCCATGCATGTTGGAGGGAGAGTGTCAAGCAAATCAGACATAAAAATCCTTGATTTTCGAAGGGCAAACTTCCCTCAGATGAGGAAACTAGTTAGAAAGAAATTGAAGGGGAAGGTTGGAAGAATCCAATCTCTTCAGAGTGCATGGAACCTGTTTAAAACAACGGTAACAGAGGCCCAGCACAAGTGCATACCACAAAGAAAGAAGAGCTCATTTAAGTCCAAGAGGGCACCAGCATGGTTAGAGAGGCTCTAAAGTGCAAGGAGAGTTCTTTCTGTAAATGGAAATCCTCCCCAAATGAGGAAAATAAAAAGGAACACAAACTCTGGCAAAAGAAATGTAAGAAGACGATAAGAGAGGCAAAGAAAGATTTTGAGGAACGCATGGCTAGCAATATAAAGGGTAATAATAAAAGCTTCTTTAAATATGTTAGAAGTAGAAAACCTGCCAGAGAACGAGTTGGCCCTCTAGATGGTGAGGGAGGAAAAGGGGAGATTAAGGAGGACTTGGAAATTGCAGAGAAATTAAATGAGTTCTTTGCATCTGTCTTCACGACGGAAGACCTTGAGCAGATTCCACTGCCTGAACAGTCCCTCTTGACTAAAGAATTAAATCAAATACAGGTTAAAAGAGAAGATGTTTTAGGACTAATTGATAAATTGAAGATTAACAAGTCCCTGGGCCCAGATGGCATCCACCCAAGGGTTATTAGGGAACTGAGAAATGAAATTGCAGATCTCTTAACGGTAATATGCAACTTGTCTCTTAAAACGGCCACAGTGCCGGGGGACTGGAGGATAGCAGATGTCATACCAATTTTTTAAAAAGGAAGGAGAGGGGACCCGGGAAACTACAGGCCAGTTAGCCTTACATCTGTCCCAGGGAAGATGGTGGAAAGCCTCATCCAAGAGAAAATTTTAAAACACATAGAAGAACAAACTTTGCTGAGAGAAAATCAGCATGGCTTCTGCAAGGGTAAGTCTTGTCTGACAAATCTTGTAGAATTTTTTGAAAAGGTCAGCAGGCATGTCGATTTGGGTGAACCGGTGGATATAGTCTATCTGGATTTTCAAAAGGCCTTTGACACAGTTCCTCACCAGAGGCTGCTGAGAAAATTGCACAGTCAGGGGATAAGATGGCAGGTCCTCTTATGGATTGAGAACTGGTTGAGATCCAGGAAACAAAGTGTAGGTGTCAATGGGAAATTTTCACAATGGAGAGAGGTGAAAAGCGGTGTGGCCCAGGGCTCTGTCCTGGGACCGGTGCTGTTCAATCTGTTCATAAATGACCTGGAGACAGGGATAAGCAGTGAGGTGGCCAAGTTTGCAGATGACACAAAACTTTTCCGTGTGGTAAAAACCAGAGAAGATTGTGAAGAGCTCCAGAAGGATCTCTCCAAACTGGGGAAATGGGCTACGAAATGGCAAATGTGTTTTAATGTAGCCAAATGTAAAATAATGCATATTGGGGCGAAAAATCAAAACTTTATCTATCAACTCATGGGTTCTGAGTTATCCGTGACAGATCAGGAAAGAGATCTTGGTGTGTTGGTGGACAGCTCCATGAAGGTGTCTCCCCAATGTGTAGCAGCGGTGAAGAAGGCCAATTCCATGCTAGGGATTATCAAAAAGGGGATTGAAAATAAAACAGCCAACATTATAATGCCATTATACAAAACAATAGTAAGGCCACATCTGGAGTATTGTGTACAATTCTGGTCACCGCCTCTCAAGAAAGACATAGTGGAACTGGAAAAGGTGCAGAAGAGAGTGACCAAAATGATTACTGGGCTGGGGCACCTCCCTTATGAGGAAAGGCTAAAACATTTGGGCCTCTTTAGTCTGGAAAAAAGGCGCCTGAGGGGGGATATGATTGAGATGTACAAAATAATGCAGGGCATGAGTAAAGTGGATAGAGGGAAGTTCTTTTCCCTCTCACAAAATACCAGAACTAGGGGACATGCACTCAAATCGAGGGCTGGGAGAGTAAGAACAGACAAAAGAAAATATTTTTTCACCCAGCGCATTTTTAGTCTATGGAACTCTCTGCCACAGGATGTGGTGATGGCATCTGGCTTGGATGCCTTCAAAAGGGGATTGGACAGATTCCTGGAGGAAAAGTCCATCACAGGTTACAAACCATGATGGAGATGTGTCATCTCCAGGCTTAAAACCGGGGTACTTCAAGGACCAGATGCAGGGGAGTGGTATCAGGAGACAGATATCTAGTCTCATGTGCTTCCAAAAGCATCTGGTGGGGCAACTGTGAGATACAGGAAGCTGGACTAGATCCAGCATGGCTTTTCTTATGTTCTTATGTTCTTATGTTCTTATGGATTGGGCTGCAAAGCTTCCCCATTGTTCCCACAGCAAAGCCCCAAGCATGGAAGGTTTGTGGCATCTCACAGAGACCAAAACTGAGGCCTACTCATGATGTTTCAGCTAGGTCTCCCAATGCATGTCACAATAAACAAATAAAACAAATGGTTGTTTATATGCTTTTGACATTCTGTTTCCAGCCGAAGGAGAGATGGGATATGATCCTATAA
Organism: Phrynocephalus forsythii; assembly: GCA_029282475.1. NCBI lineage: Eukaryota > Metazoa > Chordata > Lepidosauria > Squamata > Agamidae > Phrynocephalus > Phrynocephalus forsythii. The sequence goes on from JAPFRF010000004.1 coordinate 123,701,242, forward strand.
CCTCCTTTAAAAAGTCCACAAGAGCTCTGTCTTCTCTCTCAAGAACTATTTCATAACAAAACATTGTGCAACAGCATGTCCCGTTTCCATGCCCAGACTATTCAAAAGCGATAATAATAAGCGTAATTCCCCTCCTAGACCAAATGTGTGTGTGGGGGAATGTAACTCACAGACAGTAAAACTTCTTCTGGAAAAGCTGCATGTCTTGGGAATAACTTGGAAGATGCGTTCTTGATGACTAATGAGAGGATTAACACACATCCTGTTCCCTTCATTCAGAATTCACAGAGGCTTCAGGAAGATTCTGGCCCATTTCAGGTTCTCTGCTGACGGACCGTGTGTACCTCTGCCAGCACTTCTAAAAGGAAATGGAGCAGGAAAAGATCTCCACCCAGGTGGGACTCCCAGAAGAAGAAGCCCCATTCATCATCTGTGGTTGCTCTCATCACTACATTCATTCCTTCATATCCGCCATCCAGATTTTGTTTTCCAAAACATCCCAGATGTTTTTTAAATTATTTCTTTTCTCCCCCCCCCTGTCACATTGGGACCTCATGAGATGCAATCCTCTAATGTTCAAATCAACCCCAGATCTTCAAGCAAACCTTAACAAAAAGTGACAGCTTATAGAACTTCTCTTGGCAGCCTCTCCACAGTGTCCCACTACAGTTCAGTTTCCTAGCTATGAATCCATGCTGTGCTGAAGATTTTAACAAACAAACAAGTAGGAGGCCAAAGGGACCACTCAAGTTTGAACCTGAGACCGGTCAAATTTGATTTTACTGAGTTCGGAAGGCCTTTTGCTTTATCTTATCTTTCATTTCTTCGGCTTTCACAATCCTCAATTAGTTTTACGCACTATGCTGGATGGTTAATAATTAAAATCAAACAGGATGTAGCAGTATAATCAAACAATAAATGAAATAATAAAAAAAAAAAGAATAAAACAAAGTTGCTGAAGTGCCATGACACAGATGTGCCAAGAAAGCCAACCTGGATGGGCAAGACAATCGTCAGGTTCATATGAGGTTGCCATTAAAGTTCATGTGAGGTTGAGCAACTTCTTGAAGGTAGGCAGGAGGGCAGGCACCGCTCAACCAGGAGCCAATTTCAAAGAGCTGGTGCCACTACCAAGAAGGCCCAGCTTCTAGCAGATGTGTTTCTGGTCTCCCAGAAACACATCTGTGGCAACCTGGAGGAACATGGTCTGGGATGATCTGATGGTTACAGGTCAGTGTTCTTGGGGAGAGGTCCAAGTAATGAGTTCCCAAACTGTGGAGGTCTTTATAACCTTGAACATGACCTTGGACATCACAGGAAACCAGTGCAAGCAAGATTTAGGCATCCATTATAGTAAAAAAAGTCAAAAGATAAAATTTTCTTCTCCTTTAGGATTATTTGCTTTGATCTCTCTCCCTCTCCCTCTCCCTTAGATCTTGCTTAGCTTTCTTTAGTGTTGTTTTATATGGTAGAAGAGTATAATATATTACCCTGGATGAGTCTAAATGTTCAACTCCAACTCCCAGCATTCTTCACCACTAGATAAGCTGGATACCTACATCTTTTGGGGACCTGCAGTCTAGCATGTCTGGTTGAAAAAGAAGCTTGAAATGATTCTTATTCCAATAGCTCAGAAATGTTTCTTTGGGGAATCATGACTTGGAAGACGAAGCTCTCCTTTATTATGAAGTCAATGTGTTTAGTGTTGTGGCATGAAGAGCAGACTTCATTCTGTTTGCCAACCTAACATGATGTGGAATGAGTTTTGGATGTGAGCTAGATGCTTAGACTATTTTTTTTCATTTCCTCATCAGGTCAGGAATCCCCGGATTCTTTGTTTTCTTTAAGTCTGTGGTGCAGTTTAAGTTTTAAAACATACAAACATCTACTGGGAAATGTATTTGATGTGATGCGTGTAAAATGTATATTTTACCATACAATACATACAACCAGCTGGGCTCTGCCAGGCTGCATTGTAATAGGCTTTGAGGAAAGCCCTAAAGACTCATTTGTTCCCTTTGGTTTCCTTTTGAGTTGTGTTTATTGGAATGTTGATGATATTTAGCTGCATTTACTTATTGGATTGTATTATATTTGGAGTCTGACTGTTTGCTTTATTATAATTGCTGGCTTTTGTTAATGTGTGATGTTCATTGTTATTTATATTTTATTTTGGAAGATACCTTGGGATTTTTTTTTACTGTTAAAAGTGGCTTAAAATATTTTACATAAATTAAATATGTGAGGTAACTAAATCAGCGTATTTTACCATAGGGTCTCATTATGCTCATTCAGTTGAATTTCCCCTGGATTTCACAACTGTCATCTGATGCCTATTTAGGTCTGTGAAGATTCTCAGTCATTCAGGCGATGTTATCCAAAAGTTGAATCATGGTAACTGGACTTCTTTTCTTGTGAGATGGAAACGTTTCGTCACTCATCCAAGCAGCTTCGTCAGTCCGACGAAAGTTAGTGGCAAGGCCTCCAAGGTGAAATATAAATCGGAGGCCTCGCCACTAACTTTCCTCAGACTGATGAAGTCGCTTGGATGAGTTGCAAAATGTTTCCATCTCACATGTTGTTCAGTCGTTCAGTCGTGTCCGACTCTTCGTGACCCCATGGACCAGAGCTCGCCAGGCCTTCCTGTCCTCCACTGCCTCCCGGAGTTTTGTCAAATTCATTTTGGTTGCATCGATGACACTGTCCAACCATCTCATTCTCTGTCGTCCTCTTTTCCTTTTGCCTTCGATTTTTCCCAGCATCAGGGACTTTTCCAGGGAGTCCTCTCTTCTCATGAGATGGCCAAAGTACTGGAGCCTCAGCTTCAAAATCTGTCCTTCCAGTGAACATTCGGGGTTGATTTCTTTCAGAATGGATAGGTTTGATCTCTTTGCAGTCCAGGGGACTCTCAAGACTCTCCTCCAGCACCACAGCTCAAAAGCATCAATTCTGCGGCGATCAGCCTTCTTTATAGTCCAGCTCTCACTTCCATACATCACTACTGGAAAAACCATAGCTTTAACCATCCTGACCTTAGTTGGCAAACTGATGTCTCTGCTCTTTAGTATGCTATCTAGGTTTGCCATTGCTTTCCTCCCAAGAAGCAGGCGTCTTTTTATTTCATTGCTGCAGTCGCCATCTGAAGTGATCAAGGAGCCCAAGAAAATAAACTCTGTCATTGCCTCCATTTCTTCTCCTTCTATTTGCCAGGAGGTGATGGGACCGATGGCCATGATCTTCGTTTTTTTGATGTTGAGCTTCAGCCCATTTTTTCCACTCTCCTCTTTCACCCTCATTAAGAGGTTCTTTAATTCTTCCTCACTCTCTGCTATTAGAGTAGTATCATCTGCGTATCTGAGGTTGTTGATATTTCGTCCGGCAATCTTAATTCCGGCTTGTGATTCATCCAGACCGGCCTTTCTCATGATGTACTCTGCATATAAGTTAAATAGGCAAGGTGACAGTATACAGCCTTGTCGTACTCCTTTCCCAATTCTAAACCAGTCAGTTGTTCCATATCCAGTTCTGACGGTTGCTGCTTGTCCCACATATAGATTTCTTAGGAGACAGATAAGGTGGTCAGGCACTCCCATTCCTTTAAGGACTTGCCATAGTTTGTTGTGGTCTACACAGTCGAAGGCTTTGGCATAGTCAATGAAGCAGAAGTAGATGTTTTTCTGGAACTCTCTGGCTTTCTCCATAATCCAGCGCATGTTGGCGATTTGATCTCTAGTTCCTCTGCCCCTTCGAAATCCAGCTTGTAGTTCTGGAAGTTCTCTTTCCACATACTGCTGAAGCCTGCCTTGTAGAATTTTGAGCATAACCTTGCTAGCATGTGAAATGAGTGCAATTGTGCGATAGTTGGAGCATTCTTTGGCATTTCCTTTCTTTGGGATTGGGATGTAGACCGATCTTTTCCAGTCCTCTGGCCACTGCTGGGTTTTCCAAATTTGCTGGCATATCTTATGCAGCACCTTTACAGCATCCTCTTTTAAGATTTTAAAGAGTTCAATTGGAATGCCGTCACCTCCACTGGCCTTGTTGTTTGCAATGCTTTCTAAGGCCCACTTGACTTCACTTTCCAGGATGTCTGGCTCCAAGTCAGCAATTACGCTATCTTGGTTATCAGGGACATCCAGATCTTTCCGATATAATTCTTCTGTATATTCTTGCCATCTCTTCTTGATCTCTTCTGCTTCAGTTAGGTCCCTACCATTTTTGTCCTTTATCATATCCATCTTTGCACGAAATACCCCTTTAATATCTCCAATTTTCTTGAACAGATCTCTGGTTTTTCCTTTCCTGTTGTTTTCCTCTATTTCTTTGCACTGTTCATTCAAGAAGGCCGCCCTGTCTCTCCTTGCTATTCTTTGGAAGTCTGCATTCAATTTTCTGTATCTTTCCCTTTCTCCCTTGCATTTTGCATCCCTTCTCTCCTCCGCTATTTGTAGGGCCTCGTTGGACAACCACTTTGCTTTCTTGCATTTTCTTTTCTTTGGAATATTTTTCATTGCAGCCTCCTGTACAATGTTACAAGCCTCCATCCATAATTCTTCAGGTGTTCTGTCCACCAAATCTAGTTCCTTGAATCTATTCTTCACTTCCACTGTGTATTCATATGGGATTTGACTTAGGTTATACCTAACTGGCCCAGTGATCTTCCCTACTTTCTTCAGTTTAAGTTTGAATTTTGAAATAAGAAGCTGATGATCTGAGCCACAGTCAGCACCAGGTCTTGTTTTTGCTGACTGTATAGAGCTCCTCCATCTTTGGTTGCAGAGAACATAGTCAATCTGATTCCGGTATTGTCCATCTGGTGATGTCCATGTGTAGAGTCGCCTTTTGTGTTGTTGGAAAAGAGTGTTTGCAATGACCAGCTTGTTCTCTTGACAAAATTCAATTAGCCTTTGCCCTGCTTCATTTGGAACTCCAAGGCCAAACTTGCCAGTTATTCCTTTTATCACTTGACTCCCTACTTTAGCATTCCAATCCCCTATGATGAGAAGAACATCTTTCTTTGGTGTCAGTTCTAGAAGTTCTTGTAAGTCTTCGTAAAATTGGTCAATCTCAGACTCTTCAGCACTGGTAGTTGGTGCATAAACTTGGATTACTGTGATGTTCAAAGGGCTGCCTTGGAATCGTATCGAGATCATTCTATCATTTTTTAGGTTGTATCCCAGCACTGCTTTTCTCACTCTATTGTTGACTATGAAGGCTACTCCATTTCTTCTTTGGGATTCTTGCCCACAGTAGTAGATGTGATAGTCATCTGAACTGAATTCACCCATTCCTGTCCATTTAAGTTCACTGATACCCAGGATGTCAATGTTTATTCTTTCCATCTCACGTTTGACCACATCCAGCTTACCCTGGTTCATAGATCTCACATTCCAGGTTCCTATGCAGTATATTTCTTTGCAGCATTGGACTTTCCTTTCTCTTCCAGGCACGTCTGCAGCTGAGCGTCCTTTCGGCTTTGGCCCAGCCACTTCATTAGCTCTGGAGCTACTTGTACTTGTCCTCCGCTCTTCCTCAGTAGCATGCTGGACACCTTCCGACCTGAGGGGCTCATCTTCCAGCGTCATATCTTTTAGCCTTTTGTTTCTGACCATGGGATGTTCTTGGCAGGGATACCGGGGTGGCTTGCCAGTTCCTACCCCAGGAAGTCTTATTACAGGCCTCATTGTCAGCAGTGTAATTAGCCTTACAATGATGAAAGCACAGTTCAGCCTGTTTTATTTTGTAGCCTCACTGATCAACTGGGACACAAAAGTAGAAATGTGCCCCATTTATAAGATATTCCAGACTGAGGCATCTCACATGAAAAGAAGTCAATTTGCCATGAATCAACTTCCGGATGATTACTTAGCTACTCATCAGGCCCAGATTCTGAGCTTTCATTTTGTTAAAAAAAGAAGGTTCCTAGACATTACAGACATACAGGTATAAGGCAAAACATACGGCCACTGTTTTGGCCAATTGCTTTGTGAGAAATTAGACATTCAGTGTGATTCCTGAATGAATGACAACATTGAGCAGGTGCAGAGGAGGGCGACCAGGATGGCTGAAGGTCTGAAGGAAATGTCTTATGAGGAATGGCTTAGGGAACTAGGAATGTTTAGCCTCTCTAAAAGAAGGCTGCGGGGGGAAATGATAGCTATGTTTAAATATTTGAAAGGATGTCATATTGAAGAGGGAATAGGTTTGTTTTCCATGGCTTCAGAGATGAGGACTTGGGGCATTGGTTTCAAACTACAGGAAAAAAGAATCCATTTGTACATTAGGAAGAACTTCATGACAGTTAGAATTGTTCGGCAGTGGAATATGCTGCCACAAAGGGTGGTGGAGTCTCCTTCTTTGGAGGGTTTTAAGCAGAGGCTGGATGGCCATCTGTTGGAAATATTGTGATGGGGTTCCTGCATGGCAGGGGGTTGGACTGGATGGCCGTTGAGGTCTCCTCCAACTCCATGATTTTATGAAGTGATTCACAGTTTTACAGGATCTCACAAATGTTCAACTCATACTAGCAAATGCTACAAATGTGATAAAATCTGACACTAGTTTGCAGAGACCTGAGAGGTCACCCAGAACTGTCTGCAAATAGGGCCTAGAAAGTAATGAAGCCTTAGTGGTGGCTAGAGGGTTATAGGATCTGTAGCCATGAAAAAGGAACTTTTGCAGTTGATGATATTACATGTCTTACTGCGCTTCCAGAAAATCTGGAATGATGACATCATTGTTCCTGTGGTGCGAACAGAGCTATGTGACAGGATACTGGCCATTGATAGGTTGATAGTGCCTCAATCAAGCTGTATAAATTGCATAGGAGACATATAAAGGCACACATTTTGCATTCTGATTCAGAAGATGATGTGGTAAAGAAATGATACAAATAAATAAACAATAAATAAATAAATTTATTTGACTAGTAACAGAAAAAAATGGGAAAAAAAGAACTGAACCTGTGAGTTGTGCACAGGCTTACTACTATTACTCCTTAAAGTTAGTGCAATATTGCTCCTTTGCTTATTGTTGATCATTTTATTGGATCTAAACTCTGAAATCCTCTCTGAAATGGGATTCAGAAGAAGGCTGCATCAATAAATAGAAATTATATAAAATATAAAATCAAACTTTAATAAACAACTTAATTAAAGGCTCACTTTATAGCAATTTATAAAACACTTCAAGATCATTTACTGCTATTTAACATTTATACAATGCTGCTGTAATACATTACATAAACATCATTATATAAATGGCCTTGTATAATAATGCAAACCAGAAAGGAAATAGCTAGGAATTTATGAGTAATCAGCATAAAAGGGGGAAAGGGACAGATGACAATCGAAGAGGATGGCTGAGAATCAGAGCTTGAAAAGGTTAGGAGGTGGGTTTTGGATTATAATTTTTAGAGATTCCCCCAGTCAACTTGTCCACTGGATCTGTTGCTCTGCCATTCGCTTGGTTCTATGGGGTGACCTTTTAAAACGAATCTTGCAAACAGATGGAACTTTACAACAACTTGAAATTCATGTCAGAGTAACAAAAGCAGCAGCAACAATAACAGAGCCTTAGTCTGAGCTGGAATGCTACACAATTTGATGCCAGGCATTAAGGAGACGCTAGAGCAGGAAATGCTCACCACAAAAGCAGGCTGTTACCAAATCTCTGTAATCCAAAGGATGCCCAGAATTAAAACTTGAAACACTACTGCCTCCTGAAGCCTTCTTTTGTCTAAGGGCCCAGAGCATAAAAAAAGGCAGTTCAAGAGGTAAAACTGTGACAGTCCTAAGATAAAATATAAATGTAGGTACAAATACATAATTTTGCTTTAAGGATTCGCCCTTCCATTTCTCTCTTGCATACGAATATTAACATTCTATTAGTTGAATGATACAGTGGTCCCCCACCCTTTTGCGGTTCATATACTGCAGTTCCGCTATATTGTGGGACCGCAGTACCCCAAAAGGGCTTGAGGGAGGAGGGAAGGTTTTAAAATATGGGGCTTTTTAAACCTCCCCCTTCCCCAAGCCCTGGGCTCCAGCTGATTGGTGCTGGGGTGGAGAAACAAAAGGTTTTTCTCTCCCACCCCAGCACCAATCAGCTGGAGCCCGGGGCTTACCTCCATGGAGGCATCGTGCGCTGCTCCCCCGCACCCGGGTGTGGTTGGGAGAAGCAGTGCATGATGTTTAAAATGCTTTCAGCAATGGAGCCAAGTGCTTGGCTCCATTGCTGAAAGACACTTTAAACATCACGTGTGCCCCCAGGCCTGACCTGACCTGTGTCCGTATATCACAGATTTTCAATGATTGTGCGTTGGTTCAGTCCCTAACCACCGTGATAGATGGGGGTTACTGTAGTTAGATGATAAGGGTTTAGTTCCTGCTCTGGTGGAAAAGCAAGTCCTTTCCTATTTAGTTCTCCCTTCTAAACTGAATCTTCATGATCAAGACTCCTTCCTGAGGGCCTCCCTAGCTGCTAACAATGTAGTTACATCAAGCTTCCACTGTCTAGACTAGAGACTTGGCAATTATCATCCAAAAAAGTAAGTTTCTTAAGCTCTGCTGAAGATGGTGAATTGAATGCAATCTGGGTCTTTTTATTTATTTATTTATTTATTTATTTATTTATTTATTTATTTATTTATTTATTTATTATACTTGTATCCCGCCCATCTTCTGGATCGGAACTCTGGGCGGCTAACAATAAAACAAGACAAAAGAAAACCAAACAACAAATTCCAATAAAAGGAGGGGAAACAATACCCTCCAGAGGTGATGACGCAGGTGGCAAAAAAGGAGAGGAAATAAAAAACTTAAATAGAAAGGTCGCTGAATGCCTCCCTAAAAAGGTGAGTTTTCAAAGCCGTTTTGAAGGCGGGCAGGGACTCTGCTAGGCGCAGCTCACTGGGGAGATGATTCCACAGCATGGGGCCCACCACAGAGAAGGCGTGGTCATGCGTACGCGATTTCCACGGCTCTCTGGGTGTGGCCACTCTCAGTGAGTGCGCCTGCGCCATTCTCATGGGCCTGGTCCCAGTTGATCTCTGAGAGATACGCTCCGACAGGTACTCTGGTCCCAAGCTGTGGAAGTCTTTGAAAGTCAAAACCAAGACCTTGAACCTTATCCGGAGGACCACGGGGAGCCAATGCAGGCGGGCCAGAACTGGGGTGATGTGCTCGAATCCCACCACCAGCCTGGCCACCGCATTCTGCATCTGCTGTAGCCTCCGGACAAGGGTCAAGGGCAACCCCACATAGAGGGCATTGCAGTAGTCCAGGGCTGCCCAACACGTTGACTGTGGGTGACAGGTAGCCCGCGAGGTGCTAAGAAGTCGCTCGCTAGGTCACCGCCCACCTCCCAACCTGGGGCGCTTCTCCCGGTGGGGGAGAGGGCGAGCACCTCACGGGCTACAAGTCGCTCCTCCTCCTCCACGGCTGCCAGCGCCATGGAGCTTGTGGGAGTGTGGGGGCACGCCTCCTCCACCACCACCGCCCAGAGCTGGGGGTGAGTGCTTGGGGGGCTGGGTGGGTGGGGAGTGAGCGGCGCGATGTGAACTTGGGGGTGAGTGGCCTCCTCCTCCATGGCTGGCTGGGTGGGGAGCAAGCAGGCACGTCGCCACCGCTGAGCTTGGGGGGGGGGCGAGTGGCCGTTCCTCCTCCTCCATGGCTGGGTGGGTGGGGAGTGAGCGGGCACGCTACCACCACTGAGCTTGGGGGGGTAAGTGGCCGTTCCTCCTCCTCCATGGCTGGCTGGGTGGGGAGCAAGCAGGCACGCCACCGCTGAGCTTGGGGGGGAGTGACTGTCCCTCCTCTTCCATGGCTGGCTGGGTGGGGAGTGAGCGGGCGCGCCGCCACCGCTGAGCTTGGGGGGGGAAGTGACCGTTCCTCCTCCTCCATGGATGGGTGGGTGGGGAGCGAGCAGGCGCGCCACCGCCGCTGAGCTGGGGGGGCGAGTGGCCGTTCCTCCTCCACTGCCACCACCAGTGCTGGGGAGCTTGGAGGGTGGGTGGGTGGGGAGCAAGCGGGTGTGCCGCCACTGTGGAGCCTGGCGGGGGGGTGAGCGGGTGCTCCTCCTCTCTGCCGGGAGCTTGGTGGGTGGGGGTCTGAGTGGCTAGGCCACCGCCGCAGAGCTTGGTGGGGGGGGAGCGGCACTCCTCTTCCTCTGCTGCCGCCACCAGCACGGCAGAGCTTGGTGGGGTGGTGGAGCAAGCGAAGCTGTCCTGAGGACTGTGTGTGCACGCACGCTTTGTGCGCACACACTTGGGAAAGGAGCCTGCGTGGACATTCCATGAGCAAAAGGAGCCCGTGGGCTGTTCAAAGTTGGACAGCCCTGCAGTAGTCGATCCTTGAAATCACGAGGGCCTGTACGACTGTCCTCAGGGAGGCCTCATCAAGGTATGATCAGATCTGGGCGATCCTGCGGATATGGAAAAAAGCAGCCCTGGAGACAGCCATCACCTGGGCTTCCAGGGAGAGTGCTGAGTCCAGGACCACACCCAGGTTCCTGGCCCTGTCCGTAGGCTGGAGGGACCCCCAGTCTAGGAGAGGGCCATTGTACCCGGACGAGGACGCCCCAAAGAACAGAACCTCTGTCTTCTCCGGATTCAGTTTGAGCCAGTTAGTCCTGCTCCATTTCAGAACCGTCTCCAGGCACAGGTCAAGGCAGCGTACTGCCTCTTCTGCAGAAGACGAAAAGGAGAGATAGAACTGCATGTCATCAGCGTACTGATGACAGCGAACTCCAAATCTCCTTATTACCTCCGCCAGTGGCCTCATCTAAACATTGAACAGCATGGGTGAGATTGCCGACCCCTGGGGCACCCCACATGGGAGAGTCCAAGGAGCCGACCAGTCATCACCCAGCTGAACCCGCTGAGACCGCCCGCCAAGGAGAGGCGGAAATGTCCAAGGAGGGTAACAAGTCAGAATGAGTATAGCTTTTTGTTCCAAACAAGGCTGGACACTGCATCACACACACAAAAAGATAAGTATCTCTTTTTTTTGGGGGGAGAGAGCTCTGATATGCATAAAAATGCATTTGGCAATTTATATGTGCAGAAGCAAAATTTGGAAAGATTTGAATAATTTGAATAAAGTTACAATACATCTTAACTGAGTGGGGAAGCACTTGTCCAGGGATTAATTGTAGATGAACAACTTCAAAGCTCCCAATCCCTCCGAATAGCCCTTAAAAAGAGAAACATGAATGACAGCAGTACATTGGGAGTAATGTCCCTTACCTTCCACTCAGTGATGCTCTGCCATTTTGCCCTCCAGTAAGTCTAGCAATCTCACTTCCCCATGTGCAGCTTCTGGTCATCAGCTTCTCTCTTGGTACAGATCCCTACTGAAAGGAGGGCCTTTTCATATCCTTATTTTCTGGATGTGACCCTCCGGTTGAATACAAACTGTGCAGGGCAAGAAAGACTCTAGCTGATAATCTCTATTCCAGAATGCTTCATGAATGGGGCAGAGGTGGGGAAATAAACATTTTATGATTTTTTTTGGAGGGGGAAGTTGAATATTAGTGTTTGTGCATGGAAATGTGTCAGAGCAAATCCACTTCACAAAAAAACTGGTGGTGGTGGTGGGGAAACATATTGTAGAAGGGGCTGGGTGAAATGAAGCAGATGGTGTGAATTTGTTAGCAATATATTTTGGGGTAAATAAAAATAATAATTTGGAAAGTGCATAATCATTCCTGCTCTAACAGGTGAAAACAAAACAAGACAAAACCTATACCTCCTCAAGTGCTCTGCTTTGTATGTTTGGTTTTTGCTAGTTAAAGAGGAATGGTCAGCAGCAGAGGTCAGAAAAGATTATCACCCAAAATAGCCATGTTGGCTGGAGGGATGTGAACATTAAAAGAAAAAACAACAACCAACAAACAACCCTATTTCAGTTTTTGAGAGTAGATCTATTTCTGCAAAGTAGTTTCTGGAATATCCCTGCATAATTTCACTGGTTTCTTCTTGCTTGTGTTTATATAATATGAAACAGTTTCCATGTTTCCAGATGCACATCTGTCTACTGCATGCACTATTACAAGTATTTCTTAGCAAGTAGTAAAACTACAGGTGTTTCACTTTTAAAGCAACAGTGGTGGTTCCCCCCCCCCTTTAACAAAAAGGAGAAAGAAAAGAAAAAGATCTAACCCAAATCTCAGCAATTATCTTTTACAGTCTGCCTGCAGACTGTCAGTTTAAGGGTTAAAAGAGAAGGCTGGTGGATTGGGACTTCATTGCTCTCCCATCTGCTGGGTACCTTGAAACCCATTTGTAAATTAATTTTTTACTTTGAATGCACACTGCCACATAGCGTCATTGCTGGGTTCCATGCAGACAGCTTGCCAGGGCTGGTTCGACATGTCTCCAGCGACACTCACTGTTCTTACGGATTCGGAATGCAGAAGAGTAAGATCATTAAGTATGTATGTCCATTCTGCTTGTGCTCTGGCCTCCCCCATGCTTGAGACCGTAATTATCATCACATACTTTAGTAAATAAAGTTGACACATGGTTCCTTAACAGCTGTAGAATGTCCATCTGACACTCTTGCGTTCTGAAGTTCATCTCTTTGGGGAAAGGGAGGGGAATGGAGGCGGAAGAGATGGGCCAAGGAGCTGAATTCTTTCTTTTTTATTCTGAGACAAAAGAGCCTGTATTCACAGACACCGAATTCCGGGAGAATTCCATGCAAAAAAGTGTGGATGAGGGAGGTCATATCAAAAGATATGCTCAGTTTAATTCTTGGCATTAGACAAGGGCACAAAACAATTTTTGTTTCATTTTTCGTTTTTCATTTTGTTCCCTCCCATAACAAAAATGAACTGCCCATTTAAAGAAAAACAAAATGAAACAAAATGAAAATTTTCAGTTTGTTCCATTTCATTTTTATTTCCCCTTATTGAAACCACTTTTAAAAGCCCGTGTCATTCCCCCCAACACGCCTGATCAGATGGGAGAATGACATAGGGTTTTAAAACTGTTTTTCCGCCAAAATCCTGCGTGCCAGCTTATCGGCGCTTGCTTCAGCAGCCAAAAAAAAAAGTTTTAAAGGCCTGTGCCATTCCCCCAATGTGCCTGATCTGGTGGTGGGAAGCATGGGCTTGTAAAACTTTTTTTTTTTTGCCACTGAAGCCCAATGCACCAGCTGATTGGTGCTTGCTTTGGCAGCAAAAAAAGTTTTAAAAGCCCACAATATTCCTACCAAAGCACCCAATCAGGTGGTGGAAAGCGCAGGCTTTTAAAACTTTTTTTGCCATTGAAGCAAGCACCGATCAACTGGCACACAGGGTTTCGGCGGCAAAATTTTTTTTAAAAGTCCACACTTTCCTCCAACATGCCCGATTGGGGGGGGGGGAAGCACAGGTTTTAAAAATTGTTTTTCCTGCCAAAGTAAGTGCTGATCACCTGGCGTGCGGGGCTTCGGTGGCAAAAAAAAAGTTTTAAAACCCACGCTTCCCCCAAATGTGCCTGATTGGGGGGAAGCACAGGCTTTTAAAACGTTTTTTCCCACCAAAGCTCTGCACGTCAGCTGATCGGCGCTTACTTTAGCAGCAATTTTTTAAAAAAAGCCAGTGCCATTCCCCCCACTGTGCCCGACGGGGTAGGGGAAAGCGTGGGCTTTTAAAACTTTTTTCACAACCAAAGCCCCACGCGCCAGCTGATAGGTGCTTGGGGGGCAGATGGCAGGGTCAAAAATAGTAGTGTCAAAAATAGATGAAAAATGAAAAACAAAATGAACAAAAAACAAAATGTATTTTTAAAAAATTGTTTCAAACAAACCAAAATGAAAGCAAACTGAACAAAAAATGAGCTAGAAGGGACTCTATGGATTAGACATGGGCATGACTCAGCGAAATTGTCGTTTCCGTGTTTGGTTATCATTTCCGTTACGTAACGGAAACGGTAACGATAATTAAGCCATCAGAACTTGAACTCGAACCGAAAAAAGAAAAATTTGGTCGGGTTTTTTGTTTCCGTTTGTGGCATCGTGGCGATCATGCAATGCGAAGCACAGAAAAAGTTTTTAAAAGTTTTTTTAAAAAAAACCCTACTCCCGGCCAAAAAAAGCAGGCGAAAATATGCCTGCCTGAGGCTTTGCCACCTACCAGAGGGGTGGTTTCTGGGGGGGTCCCCGGCCTTTCCCCCCCTCTTCTCCTGTCCTGGGCTGCTTGCACCAGGCTGGGGGAAGTCATCATTGTTGTCTCGCCATGCCATGCGGTGGGGGAGATCCAAAATGGCGACCACAGTTTTTCTTTTGAAATCGTGGTGAAAAACCACACCAGATCACCACAGAAACATGTGAAATTTATTTATTTTAAATGCCTGAATTTTAATAGTAGCAGCAGTGGGTTTTTTTATAGCAATAAAACGTCATATTGATTTTATTTTATTTTATTTTATTTTTTTAGACCTGTCCATTTGGGCTGGGCATGGGATGGGACCATGCAATTTTTTTGAACCATTCCACCAATGGCATCTCCAGGTTTTTGACTGACACTTCTGGATGTCTCGAAGGGCATAAAAAGCCGAGGCACCTTCCAGAAACTGCAGTCAGATGTATGGATGTGGTTGAGGGAGGAGGGCTGGCTGCTGGTGCTGGTGTGATTCGATCGAGATTGAGGAGGGAGGCTGGAGGCTTTAGGATTTAAGTTAGGCAGGCAGGCAGGGAATTGAATTTAGAAAATAATTTCTTTGATTCCCTGCAGCTTTGTCTGCTGAAGGGAATAGCAGTTTATACTTTATTTCTTCTCTGGCAGTTTGTGAGGATTTTTTTCTGATATTGGATAAAGGGGGAGGTTCGACTGGGAGTGGGAGGTGTGGATTTATTTTAAAAATGTATTATATACTACCATTTATTTTCTATTTTCCCAACTTCAATTTGCTTGCACACACACAAATTTGTGGTGCAAGCCAAGAACAGAATCTCTATCCTAAGTGATATCCTAACTGCCCACTCGCCCGTCTGCCTGCGCCGCCACCGGCCTGCAGCCCGTGCCGCCGCCCGCCCACTCACCCGCCCGCCCACTCACCCGCCCCTGCCCCACCCGCCCGCTCGCCCCCCCGCCCCCCGCACCGCCCGCTGCCTAGAGCGCAAAAAAACCTAGAGCTGTGGGACGCCCCTATGCTCTGGGAAGTCAAATCGCGCTAAATCGCAGTGGAAACGACAAATGACAAACGGAAACGACAAATTTTTGAAAAATTTCGCGACAAACGGAAACGACCCGAAACGGACCCGCGAAAATTCAAAACGTCATTTTTTCTGGTCGTGCCCATGTCTACTATGGATCATCCAGCCCACCCCCTGTCCAGGAGGCACAGTGGGGAATCAAACTCCCAAACACTGGTTCCACAGCCGAAGATCCAAACCACGGTGCTATCCAGCCATTACATATATCATCAGGAGCACCCTGTCTCTTTGTCCTGACATCTTTACAGGTGTGTTTGGTGGGAATGGGGGGGGGGAAATCATCTATCCTTTTAGTATTGTCTACTTATTGTCCACTAACTTAAATGCTGTCTTTTAATTGTTGTAAGCCTCCTTGAGTCCTTCTTAAGGAGGAAGGTGGCCTAAAAGTTATTTTAAATAAAATAAGGAAGTAAATTCTTCACCTTTCCACTGCTTCATCCAAGACAAGTACTGTCTGGACTCACATTTGTATTGAGTCTGTGTTGTAGGTGGGGAAACAAGTTTAAAGCTGATCTGCCTTCATTTTCAGAAGCAGGTAGTCAATGGCACAAGCATGTCATTTAAACTCAGATATGCTTGGAACCTGAGTTTAAAATGTAAAGTGTGATTCATCTCTGCATGAGGTCAGTTGTCAGTCTCTAAGGGATATCTCTGCATACCAGGGAGAACAACTCTGCCAATGTTTGCATGCCCACTGCTTTCACTATGTCAAAGAATGCCTGGCTTTGTCGGCAAATCTTGCCTCTGTTATACAAATCATTTCATGGAAAGTCCGACAACACCAGGGACTCTTTTGTTGGGCAATAAATGAACAAGTAAACATTCAGAAAAGTTTTTACCCCACAATGGAAAGATGGGTGGAGGACAATATTCCCTTCGAGACACAGATATGATTTGTTTTTAAATGGAAAATATAATCAAATTTGCCAGAATTATTCACAAGGGATCGCTGCCCTTGGATGTGTTAAAATTGGGATATTTGTGCAAATATGTTTGATAAAAATGCATTTGTTAAAATATTAGCAGTTGCCTAAAGCATGTATAGCTGTTTTCTCAAATGTTCTTAGATTCCAAATTGGATGGTATGTAATTCTCAAGTTACATATGCATGTAAACATGGGTATTCCCACCTTTCCATAGCTGCATGTGTGTGTGGGGGAGAGAGGCCTTGTCATAAATGAGTACATCTATTGTTGCCATATATGTCCTCTCTCCCTTCCACCCATTCCTCTAATCTTTGTAGAATATAAAGTGTCCATTAATCATATTACTGGAGAGCACTGATTTTTTCAGATTGAGCTAATTAGACCCCATTTGTTTCAGGTGAAAGGAGCTGTATTAACAAATGCGGCCCAGTGGCCAGCACAGCAAACACTCGGGATGACGTGCCAGTCAAGAGCAATTACTGATTCGACCGTGTGCTGCATTATAACACTGCCCACTTCCGCGGCTGTGGCGAAACGTCTGTCAACATTTCCATTACAAAGTCAAATAACATCTTAAAGGGATTTATTACTCAGCCATAACATTGAGCTGGCTTTTGGCATGTAAGATCAAAGCAAGAGAGGGCTGTGAATCTCCCTCCCTCCCTCCCTCCCCCCTCTCTCTTTCCCCACTAAATTACTTAGTTCATTTCAATTTACTCCACACTGAAAAAGAAATGAAGTATAGAAGGATGGGGGAAAGAAATCTTTCTAGAGCTACCCCTATTCTAGGGCTAGGATTTTTCACGACTACAAAGACCATCATAATTCTCCATTCTGTCCACTTTATAGATACTGTGAGAACATCCAAATGTAATTCACCTGGGAGAAAAGCCTAAACTCGAAGGATTTGAGACCCTGTCCAATATTCCTGCTCAGAAAGATAAGGCTGCGGTTCTGCCAGTGTTTTCTGCATAGTTTCCCGGCAGCGAACTGTGCAGAAAAAGATCGCGTGCTAACTGAAAACAGAAGTAAATTCCGGTCCCGGCCAACCACACCCCTTGAATAGCAGTTTCAGCGAAGTTTCCTAAACCACCACCAGGGGCTGGATTTAGAATCTTCACTCAAAAATGCTTACTTATTTGCTTCTGTAACCACGACCAGACCCTGAAAATACACAGTAAAATCTGTTGTTCCCCTTTTTTGGCAGCTTCCCGAGGTTAAACACCATGGAGGCTTGGAAAGTAGAGCTGGAAAGAAGGGGAAAATGCGAAGTAGACAGGTAGAGATGGAACCAGAATAGGAAAATATGACACAGAAGAGAGGACACTGACTGCACATTAAAAACCACGTGACCGCCCCCCAAAACACATGAAATTTATATATGCAGAAAACTATGGCAAGACTGCGGCCAAAGATAGCTCTCAGCTAGCACTGGGACAGGAATAGGTAAACTGGGCCTTGACAGTTTGTGGGAATAACAAAGGGTACTGGTGTCGTGGGCATTGGAAAATACTTTCTCAAGTCCTTGAGCAGGATGAAGCCAGCATTACTGCAACACAGTGTGCTTGGTGAATAAACAAGAGCAGCTTGATAAGAACGTGATGCTGGAGACATTTGCAGAGTTCTCGACTGTCCCATGGCAAAGGACAGCATTTGGAGTCTCCTGTCCATAGAGTTCCATCTCACACTGGATGCATTTAACTGTGCATGCAGTAATATATGCAACCGTAATATGATAGTAATCAGCAATAAGAAGCAAGGGTTGGTGGACATGGTAGTAGTACCTCAGCCATGGAAAACTTTGTTCATCCCCCTTTGGGGTCAAAAAAGACGACTTCTGTTCACTTGTCATGATATTCTCGGGCCCTGCAGACATCTGCAGTTCTCTGGGAGAAGATGGCTTTTTTCCATTTTGCTTGGCAAAGCTCTGTGAAAGACAAAAGACGGATATATCACTAAAGGGCGATGTCTTCTTAATTTAATCAGTTTCTTGGTAAACACAGTGCAATGGCAATCTTGAAGGACCTACGATCATATTTACATTCCAAGCATCAGTGTGGTTCCTTGGGTAGCGTAGACATCTGTCAGATGTACAGACAAGACTGCAAAGATATCTGCACAGCTCTTTTCTTAAATGTCAAGGAAGCAGTTTGGAGAAGTTGGCAGAAGAGCTTTCAAACATGGATTTATGTTCTTTTGTTGGGTTGTTTCTCATATCACACAGCCACAAAGCTGCAATCAAAGGAGACCTGTAGTCAGTCTGGCAAAAGATTGCTGTGCTATATATACATTGTCTTCCAACCTCTGTAATGTGTGTGTGTGTGTGTGTGTGTGTGTGTGTGTGTGTGTGTGTGTGTGTGTGTGTGTGTGTGTGTGTGTGTGTGTGTGTGTGTGTGTGTGTGTGTGTGTGTGTGTGTGTGAGGAGAGCTTGACTCTTTGTGACCCCATGTCCATGGAGTTTTCTTGGCAGGAATACTGGAGTGGCTTGCCAGTTCCTACTCCAGGCAACTACAGCACCTGGTATTCCCTGGTGGTCGCCCATTCAAGTACCAGCCAAGCCCGACCCTGCTTAGCTTCTGAGATCAGGCGAGATCAGATGTGCTCAGGGCATCCAGAGAGTACTAAAATTGACAGAGGCTACAGGCAGATTGTAAGCCATGCATCATCCTCCCTATGCCTTGACAACAAATATGCAAGAAGTGCCTTGTGCGAACTAATGTGTGTTCAGAAAAGTTGCAAAAAGCACCCTCATTGTGAACAGTGCACAATCTATCTCTTGAAAGGGGTAAAGGAGCGGAACACCCCAAGGCAGAATTAGTATGGCCATCCCACAACTGTATGGGATATGAAGACGGCTTGCTGGCCTCCTCATGCTTGTTCATTTTAGGATGTAAGAATAACAATAACAATAACAATAACAATAAGAATACTTTATTGTCAAAGCACAACATGTGTACAATGAGATTAGCTAAACCTCCCTCATATACTCCACAACACAATGAATTCCACTAACATACAACCTTGTTGTACCTTGTGGACATAGAGTTATTTTCATTTAAAAGCATGCAAAGATACCTTGAGGAGGAATGTCTAACCCCAAGATATTTGTTTCCAGGTTGCTTGTCTCCTTTTTTTGGTGACAAGTAGTTTCCGTCTTCAATGGATCTCTGCCGTTTGCACAATTTGTGCAAAACATGTATCCCCCCCTTGAGAAACTTACCCTGGAAGCCCAGGTGGACTCGGTGGCCAGGAGTGCCTTTTTTCAGCTGCAGAGAGTATATCAACTATGCCCTTACCTGGATGAGCGGAGCCTGGCAACAGTCATGCATGCACTGGTAACAACCAGATTGGATTATTGTAATGTGCTTTACATGGCGCTGCCTTTGAAGGCAGTCCAGCAATTGCAACTGGTACAAAACCAGGCCGTGTGGCTGGTGAGTGGTGCCACTGCATGGACTTATACCACACCTGTTCTAAAAAATTTACACTGGCTGCCAGTTGCTGCCTGGCCCCAATTCAAAGCACTTATGTTTTTATATATATATAAAGTCCTAAATAGTTTAGGACCTGATTACCTAAAGTACTGCCTTCTTCCATATGAGCCTGCCTGTCCCCTAAGATCTGTCCAGGAGGCCCTGCTGAAGATGCCATCCCCTAAAGAGGTGAGGGGGATGGCATGTTGAAACAGGGCCTTCTCAGTCATGGCTCCTCAACATTGAAATGCCCTCCCAAAAGAGACCCGCCTGGCACTGACACTTTTGACTTTTTGGCACCAGGCAAAAACCTTCCAGTTTAGTCAGCATTTTAATTAGATAATATTCTTTTAGTTGGGCAAATGAGCAGCAGGATTTTGTTAATTGTTAGACATGGGCACGACTTGGCGAAATTGTCATTTCCGTTTTCGGATATCGCTTCAGTTACGTAATGGAAACGGTAATGACAATTAAGCTGTCAGAACTCGAACTTGAACCGAAAAAAGAAAAATTGGGTCTGATTTGTTGTTGTCGTTCCTGGCATCGCGCGGCGATCGCGTGATGCCAAGCGGCACAGAAAAAAAGTTTTAAAAATAAAAAAAACCCGATTCCCGGCCAAAAAAGCAGGCGAAAATATGCCTGCCTGAGGGCACCTACCAGAGGGGTGGTTTCTGGGGGGGGGTCCCCAGCCTTCCCCCCCTCCTGTCCTGGGCTGCTGGTACCGGGCTGGGAGGGGGCATCCTCGGCGTCTCCATTTGCCATGTGGCGCGAGGGGATCCAAAATGGCGTCCGCAATATTTTTTTTGAAATCGTGGTCCAAAAAACCACCAAAGCACCACAGAAACATGCGAAAATTAGCTATTTTAAATGCTTGAATTTTTACAGTAGCAGCAGTGGGTTTTTTATAGCAGTAAAAGGTCGCACTGATTTTATTTTATTTTTATTTTTATTTTTATTTTTTTACACCTGCGCAATGATGGGCTGGCCATGGGATGGGACCATGCAAATTTCTGGACCCATTCTACCAATCGCATGGCCAGGTTTTGACTGACACTTCTGGATGTGCAAGAGGGCATAAAAAGGTGAGGCACTCCCAGAAGAGTCGCAGTCCGGGCTTGGATATGGGTGGGAGAGGGCTGTGTGTAGCTGGCTGCTGTGCTAGACTAGTTTCAATTTCACAGAGCCTTTAGATTTCAGTTAGGCAGGCAGGGAGGGAATTGATTCAATTGAATTTTTAGGAAATAATAATAATTCCTTTCATTCTCTGTCTGCTGTGGGGAATAGCAACGCAGTTTATTCTTTTTTATTCTCCTGCAGTTTGTTAGGATTTCTTTTCTGATAGTGCTTCAAAGGGGGGGAGGTTTGAGTGGGAGGGGAGGTGTGGATTTATTTTAAAAATTTCATTTGCTTGGTGGCAATCAAGCCAAGGTCCTTTCATACCCTGCCTGCAGCTCTGCTGTGGGTGCACTGCCCACTTTGTTTGCAATAAAAATTGCAATTGCTTTATTCGATGCAGTCTTGTGCAGCAAGTCAGTTTAAAGTGTTTTCCGCCTGCTCTGGGTCATTGCGGGACCCGTGCCTGCCGCCTGCATGCCCACGCGCCCGTGCGCCCGCACGCCCACCCCTCCCCCCTGCCGCTGCCGCCGCCCGCCCATGGCCCCCTCCCACCACCCCGCCCGCCACCTAGGGCGCAAAAACACCTAGCGCCGGCGGGACGCCACTCGCTGGGACGTCAAATCGCGCGAAATTGCAGCAGCGGTAACGACAAACGACAAACGACACGACGAAATGACAAATTTTTTAAAAATTTCACAAAAACAGAAACGACCCGAAACGGACCCGTCCCGAAAAACGACAACTTGAAAAAAAAATTTCTGGTCGTGCCCATCTCTATTATTTGTATATTAATTGTTTTAAACTGCTTGTTATTATGATTGTTTTAATGTTATAGTTTTTAATATACTGTTGTATGCCGCCCAGAGAACATTTGGTAGTGGGGAAGCTAAATAAAAACCTGTAAAACAAACAAATAAATATACAAACAAAGCACACATCACTAGCATATAAGTGGTTAATTTTTAAGATATATGCTATCCAACATTTCTGGTTTGTAAACTCCCCCCCCCCAAAAAAAGACAGCTTTTTTGTATCTTCTCACATGTGAGAGGAATTATTTTGTGATTCCTTGTGTGTGACGTTGCTCTTCAATACACTTACCAGTGGTATAAAGTAGGGGGGTCAGATTAATTATTTGCAATTAGGTGTTGGTTGTAGCTGTTCAACCTCTCTTTCCATGCAACACTTCCATTGGGTCTCTTTCATCATCTATGGCTCATAATAACATGGGCTGTGGCCGTCACTCAGCTGCTGAACGCTGCTTGTGCATAAAGAAGATTCCATGTTCATTGTTAGAAAAAGAATCCACACATACATTCTAAGAAAGGCTTCTGTTTGAGATGTTTTCTTCAAACTCTGCTGTATTTGATCCCTTTGATGGCTCTGGACTATGATAAACACAAACTTTATCATACATATGCATTTCTTCTTGTTCTCCCACTGGAAGTTGGACATCATTATGGTTGTTCTGACTTTGGATACGGCATCTCTAAACAACCGCACAAAATTGCATCCAAAATTCTTCAGCCAAGGCATTTGGCTCCTTCTGGTACTTATTTTTCCATTTGTGTATTTCCGCTTCAATTTTATTTCTCAAAATCTGGGGGCCAGATGCAGTAGACGGATATGTGACTTCATACAAAGGACAAGCCCCCTGGTGCCCATATCTAAAATGACTAAAAGACTGTCTGTTCCTGCATCAACCTGCTCAGATTTGTAGAAGATGCTTGAGGCTTTGATCTCATTATTATTACCTTCGTAGGACTGGGAAATCTCTTCTAGAGGTGAAAATTCTCTGAGGAACTGACCTGCTTAGGAGGCTTCCTCCCCACACATGTTTAACCCCAAAGAAACCCTTGACAACTCAACGTTACTCTCCATTCACTTCAGTTTGAACCTAACATGCAGGTTTATTTTTATCGCTGATTTCAAATTCTATTGTCTGTGTTCCCCACCCCCACCCCTCAAATTTTATGTTGGGTTTAGGCTGCTATCTGCTATTCACTGGATCTAATTTTTGTATGCTGCTGTTAATGTCATTTTAAAGATTTCTTTTTAATACTGAACTGTGTTGATTTCAAAGCCTGATCAAATTGAAAGAGGTTCTATTGGAACCTACTATAAGGTAAGTGTATACAGTGAACCCTCGTATAACAAATGGTTTGTATAACATAAAATCTGTACAACATAAAAAATTCTGGAGACAGGGGAAAATTGCATAACAGAATCGCCTATGAGGCGAATCCGTACAACATAACAATGGTCGCGATTAGGGATAACTCTGTTTTCAATGCATTCCTATGGGAAATTTGTATAAAGGAAATTTTGTTTAACAGAATTTCATTTGGAACAAATTAATTCCTTTATACAAGGTACCACTGTATAGGATTTGGTAGTGATAGTCATATTGTCAACAATAACAACAACAAAACCAACAACAACACACAATAGACAACTCATTTAAAATACTTGAATACCAAATAAGAGCATTACTGAGAATCTACAAAGGATAAAGTGTCCCACATTTATGCAGGACTCAGCCCTTTGCAAGTTGATCAATAGAACTGAAAATTTACTATTTCAGTCTTGATGCTAAGATCTCCTCCAAGATGCTGGCAACATTCCCTATTTCCCTTGATCTGACTGAGTAATTGTAGGGTTGCCAGCTTGGTACTCGGTAATTTTCATCCTTGTTCTTCGCACCAAAATGCCTGCTTCTGGCCCTTGAATATTCACTTCCACTCATTTCTCTCGGCATTTTGTTGGCCATGCAGGGTCCTGCGTCATGGTCTTAAAGAAAGGATTGTTTTTATGTTGCATTCCCTGAGATATGTTAATTTTATATGTTGCTTTTCAACTCCCCTGTGCATAATTTTGGTACATGATCCGTACTGTCTTTTCTCCTTAATTCTTCGTTTTTCCTTTTCCTTTTTTTCTTCTTAGATGTGAGACTTAGCAACCAAGAAAGGTGCTAAAGAGAGACAAAACTTGTGTGGGTGGCTGGAGATTAGCCATTTGGAAATCTATTCCTTGCTTTGTACCACAAGCTGTTTCCATATTTCCCTTCCAAGTTTTTACATGTGGGTGCTGCCATTCAGACAGCGATGTTTCATGCTGATTGAGGAGGCAACTGTGACTCAAGATGCTTGTCCCTGAAGGGCCCTAGTGGGATTTCAGGTATACTGATGCCAGGTAAGGATGGTAACAGTTCACTGGGCCTGTGTCCACCAGCCGCTTTGCATGTGGCGCATTGTAGGGAGATGTTTACCTGAGAAGCACAGACTGTTCACATTACACTCCATGAACCATCATTGTTTGCATTGCATTTCTTGGTTGTTTTGCAGGGGGGGGGGAGTTGTTCCTTTTAAATTGAATACAAACATCTTCCATGACTGGCTCACTTGCTATGGTTGCTGGGTAAGCAGCCTCACAGACCTTCAGATTTTAGCTGATGCCATAAAGGAGGGATGCAACACAGGAGCTCATACATAAGTCATGACTGTGCCTATTTCCTGACATTCTCCAAATGCCACTGGTGGCCAAAGTGTATCTACCTATAAGCTTTCCCCAACCCTTTGTCCTTTCTTCTGTTTTTTTTTTCATGCACTGATGTTGCATGAGCACAGCAAACATACATGTTTTTTTTTCATTTGAGCCCATGAACATTGGCTCCAACTAGGAAGAGAGATGAGGGGATATACTTTAAAAGCACAGGTAAGCAATCAGCCCACCAAAGGTCTCTAATGGAACCCTGGGTCCATCCAGCAGAACCACATGGTTTGATCTCACAAAGTTCCCTTGTACACTCTAGGAAGTGTAACTGACAATCGTGCCATGTTTTCAGACCTTTGCCAAACTCTTGGCACAATCCGTTCCAAAACTTATTTTAATTTTTGTCAACTGTCCCCCCCCCCAATTGCACACTCTCCCTGTTGTGGTGCCCATGTTTTTGGCAGGCCCCTCCAGAGATGGCACATGAGGTTGACTCAATTAAGATGTTGCTCTTTGATCAAACAGCAGGGTGAAAGTTCATTGTTGGATTTCCCCCCACCCCCAATGCACGGATGAGTATTCTGATGCAGTCTATTATAATAGCCATCTTTGAGGATAAAGAACAAGCTTAGAAAAGGATAAAATAACCAAAGGTCTGCTAAGTGCATATCTCTTCCAGTGGCCTGCTTACAAGCTTTATTTATTAATTTATTTATTTACTTACTTACTTACTTACTTACTTACTTACTCCCCCCATTATTGCATGCACTATTTTGGGATGTTTACAGAAACAACAACAACAACAACAACAACAACAACAACAATAATAATAATAATAATAATAATAATAATAATAATAATAATAATAATAATAATAATAATAATAATAATAATAATAATAATAATAATAATAAACAGCAACAACAAGAACAGCAGCAACAACAGCAACAGCAGCAGCAACAACAACATTAAAAAGCAATCAAAATGGCAACAAAATTCAAGAGGCATAGCTCCTAAAAGTAAAATGTGGAATGCAATGCAGAATAAATAACTATCCAACAGAAAAAACAAGTGGGTTGGGAGGAAGGCAGGATTGCCCAAAGCCCTCCCTATATTGTATTAACATGCCTTTTAAATGTAGGGAGGAAGGGAGCCAGGCTCAGCTCTACCAGGACTTGGTTCCAGATCATTGGAGCCACAGCAAAGAAGGCCCTATTTTGAGTGGTTTCCTGGTCTCCTTTGGAGTGGCCAGCTGGAGTCGCATAGCTTGGAAGGACCTTGTGGAGTGGGTAGATGACCATGGGGAAAGATGCTCCGATAGGTGGCATGGGTCCCAAACTATGAAGGGCTTTATAGGTGAGCATAAAAAAAAAACTGTGTGCGACAGGTAACCACTGCCCTTGAGCCAGTACTGGGGAGATGTGATCAAACTTGCTCATACCAGCCACCAGTCTGGCTGCTACATTTCGGGACCTTCTGCAGTCTCCTGATCAGGCCCAAGGAAAGCCCTGCAAGGCAAGAATTGCAATAGTGCTCTATTGTTTTCCTTCCCTCTCACCAACAACCGGTACTCAAAGCCATGCAGACTTTCTTCCCTGTGCTTGTTTCCCCTCCTTTACCAATATCTATATTAGAGATGGGCACGAAACGAGCAATTTTTCGTTTTCATTTTCATTTTTTCGTTTCATTACGCAATGAAAACGAAATGAAATTTTTAAAAAACAAAACAAAAATGAAAATGAAACGACCAAATTTGCCGTGTTTTTCGTTTTCATTGCAGCAGATGCATTGAACTAAAAAGAATGCTAACAAAACAGCAATTTTTCGTTTTTGTTTTCATTTTTTCGTTTCATTACCTAACAAAATGAAAACAAATTTTTTTGCAAAAATGTCACGAAAACGAAAACGAACCGAAACGGACTCCTAAACGACCAAACGACAAACGAAATACCATTTTTTTGAATCGTGTCCATCTCTAATCTATATGTTGGTCCCTATGGAATTTCTGAGAGTCACAGCGATGGATAGAAGATCTCTCTTTATAGTCTTCAGAGAACGAACAGGTGACGTGCTAATGTGTATTTATCACCCTTTACAGATTTGCAACCAAATCAGGTCTTGTAAACTTGGCATGTTCCACTGCCTTTTTATTTGCTCTGCACCTCTTGCAAGCACACACACACTCCATCCTCTCACCAACTTAACTCTGTGAACCATTTGGACTGTTGTTTTCATTACTGGAATTTTGAGCAGTTTGACACACCCTGGAGTCTAAATAGAGGATAATGCTGCAGTATGGATGTTTAAAATTCATGCCTGCTACTTACCAACTTCATTCGTATGAAATTCAACCCCCTTCCTATTAAACACCGTTAAATATTCACTTCATTTCCAAAGACAAATATGAACAAAAACACAACCAAATAAAGTACTGTATTAAAATCATTGATTCACAATATTTAAATTTCCAGCTAGCCTCCAATTAGCAGGCTTTCCAATATTTGAACAGAAGACCATTTTAATGTAATTACAAACACATTTTAGGCATCTAAATTTTTTGCATAATTAGTTCCCTATTAAACTATTTATGTGTCCCTTTTCCCATCAGAAATAGAAAAAGCAGAACAATTTTATTCCTTACTGTTACAATAATTAACTATGTAAGTAGAACAGCATATTAATAGAGTATAATTTGTTTACATTTAAAAGAAAATTGTGTTAGATTAGCATAGCAAAAGACTATTTCCATATCCAGGCAGTAATATGCAGGCCTAATAGCAATTTACAGTGTAGTTAAAGAATATTATTAATAAAGTAATACAGTGTAATTCTGTTTGCCCCAACCATATTTCACAATGTCCTTAATTACAGTTAATTCCATTGAGGCTAATTTGGGTGTTGTTAAGCAGTAGACAGAGGAATCTTAAATACAACCTTTGTTAATAATGAATTTTGAAAGTTATAGAGAGCAAGAAAAAATAGAGAAATAAAGAAATACATTGCAAGCATTTTACGTCAAGATTATTTCTCCACAAATGAAATCTTGTTAATAGGGTCAGCGAATAACAAGACGTGCCTGGGGTGACTAGGAAAAGTTTGGCTGTAATTGGAGTCTCTTTTTAACCAAGGCATTAAAAGGTTGAGTGTCACAAAGACTTATGATTGATGGGCCTGTTCTTGAGTGGTATTACTTAAGCGTATTGGTTAGGTATTGCAATAAGCTCTCATTGTGATTTGGCTTCTTTTGGAATTCCAAGCTTGAAACACAGTGCAAACCAGAAATGACTGACAATCCACAAAACTACCAAATCAGTAAGCAAAAGGTTCATTTGGAACAAATTAATTCCTTTATACAAGGTACCACTGTACCAGGAACTGATTCTGGAATCTTCTGCATGGAAAATGCACCCTCTAGCACGGACTCAGGGTTATATATACAGTGGACACTCGTATAACAAACGGTTTGTATAACATAACATCTGTACAACATAAAAAATTCTGGAGATAGGGGAAATTTGCTTAACTGAATCGCCTAGGGGGCGAATCTGTACATAACATAAAAATGGTCGTGATTAGGGATTACTCTGTTTTCCTATGGGAAATTTGTATAAAGGCATATTTGCTTAACATAATTTCATTTGGGATGAATTAATTCCTTTATACAAGGTACCACTATATCTTAGAACTGTGGAGATGGAAGGGAACTTCTGCATCATTGTTCAATGTGGAATTCAACTCCCAACCTAGGGTTCCACAGACAGATACCTAAATGACTGAGGTATCCAGCATTATTGCCACATTTAGCCATAGAATGTAAAATTATAATGCCCCCCACACCATTTAAAAGTAGAAACATAGCAATAGTAGCACTGGCAATGGTTGTTATTGTTGCTATTATTGTTGCTATATTTTCACCTCAGCTTCCCACTAGACAGAGTTCAAGAAGGTTAGAAATCATCATAAAACAATTAGAAACAAGTTTAAAAAGATATTTCACCATAAGATCATTAAAATGGAATAAAGCCTTTACTGAACGGGTTTTTTAATAAGGCTGAAAAAGAACACTCTTAGGCCATGGTCTCACTAAAGTTTTCTGCAAATCTTAATTTGATGCGTAGTTTTTTAGGGGGCAGCCACGTGGCGTTTGTTGTGCAGTTAGTGTCCTGTTGACAAAGTAGTATTTTACTGCTCTGTGCCCATCTCTACTTACTTAATGCACATCTTTTCCCCCTTTCCCGGGTTGATTTTCTAAGTTTCCATTGCATTTTAACCCCCCCCCCCCGGTGATTACCGACAGGAAATGGGGTACAAAGCTAATTACTGTGTATTTTCTGGGGTCACACTTTGTTAGAGTAGCAAAGAACTGCACATCATTAAGGGAAGTATTTTAAACCAACCCCTAGTGGTGGTTTATATATATATTTAAATATTTATATTTAAACCAACCCCCGCTGGTTTATATATACAGTGGTACCTTGTATAAAGGAATTAATTCATTCCAAATGAAATTATGTTAAGCAAATTTTCCTTTATACAAAATCCCATAGGAATGCATTGAAAATGGAGTAATCCCATTTTTATGTTGTATGAATTTTCCCCATAGACAATTATGTTAAGCAAATTTCCCCTATCTCCGGAATTTTTTATGTTGTACAGATTTCATGTTATACAAGCTGTTTGTTATACAAGGGTCCACTGTATATATAATGAAGGTGCCTGTATGTGTGTAGAGCATATAATGCTTCGAAGAAAGCGCAAGGAATTTACAATATCTGCCTCACTTTCTCATGGGTAGAGATTCATTTTTTTGCCATCTCAGGTGAATGAGAAGCTCCTGAATTGACACTATTCCTGTGGCAAATGCTCCCCAAATTCAGGAAAAAAAATACTTCTTAAAGGTCAACACTCAGAATCAGCTGAGTAGGGGAATACATTTTAGGAACCTACAGTGGACTAACCATGAGTGGTTAGGAACTATTTTAATTCATTTTATAAAGATACTTAGTTCCACACAATAGCAGGTGAGTTTTCCAAATGCCATATAGAGATTATAGATGCTTTTAAAATCCAGTTCTATTTTTTTTAAAAAGCTTAGAATATATTATAGAAAACAGTGAGGTACAGAGAAAGCAGGCCACATTCCAACAATCCAAAGTTGGATCTAAACCTAGATCTGAGCTGGACCAAAAAAGGCTAGCATTTTAGGTATCCAAACCCTTGTTGTACCGGATGCTGTTGGAAACATATTGCGTATTTTGAATTTACACATTTGCTTTACTGCAGTATTTGGCTGCTTGGTCCACATGGACATTTTGGTCAATAAACATCAGATAATGGTTTTTTTCACTATTATATCTATTTATAAGAAGTCTGCACATGGTGTATCCTTCCAAACAATGTAGGCATACTAAAAGAACTGGCTGAACATTGTGGAATGAAGTTCATGGCCACTGAAAATCAGTGTAATCAAACACTCCAATTTACAGGGCTACGGATTGACTCAGGTCACTGAAAAGAAGCCATTACAGTATCATCCTCTCCTACAGATGGCTAATATCCTTCCATAATAGTCAAATATGCTAGAATGGCAAGCTTGAAAACAGAGGACTACAGCTTTCCCTTCGCGTTAGAGTACGACAAGTGCAAAACAAAGCATGGCACAGTTTAACTGGGCACTGACAGAGAGATTCCAACAGAGTTTCAACTTTTAAATGACTGTACAGTTCTGAAGCCAGGTCATTCCATGTTTGTCAAGTCAACCTTTGCCACTGAAGCTCACTCAGATCTGTTGCAGGAACCTTCATCATTTCACCAGTTCCTGCAGGCTCAGTTCAATCCTTGTGGCAATTCCTAGTTTGGAACTGCCATTATCTCAAATGGAAACCATGCTTTCAACCTTCCAACAGCCAATAGGGAAAATATGATTTATAGAGCTACTTGTCTTCTTTCTTTCTTTCTTTCTTTCTTTCTTTCTTTCTTTCTTTCTTTCTTTCTTTCTTTCTTTCTTTCTTTCTTTCTTTCTTTCTTTCTTTCTTTCTTTCTTTCTTTCTGCACACTGTAATTAAAACTGTAAACTGCCCAGAGACTACCTGAAGTGGTATGGGGTAGTGATGGGCACGACTAGGGAAAATGATGTTTTCGAGTTGTCGTGTGTCGGAGGCAGTCCGTTTCGGCTCGTTTCCGTTTTTTCGCGAAATTTTGCAAAAATTAGTCAGTTCGTTTTTTCATTTTTTCGTTGTTGTTAGTACTGGTTTGGGGGGGGTAGCGGGCTCCTGGAGGGAGCTGCAGGAGTCAGCCAGAGCCACAAGTGATGGACTGGCAGACTCTTTGCACCCGCTGTGTCTCACGTACTTGCATGTAGTGCAATGCAAGTAGATCTGGCTTAGGGTTAAGACGGGTTAGCGCAAGGGCTAGGGTTAGGCTAGTTACGGGTGAGGTTAGGGTGAGTATTGGGGTGCACCTCTGGGTGCCTCTCTGACCCACTTAGAAGGACAGTGTACTGGCGTATGGGTTAGGCTTAGGGTTCGGGTTCGGGTTTGGGCTACGATTAGTGGGCTGTTTATGCCCGATTGGCACATCCCAGAAGTCTCTGTGGTCAACCTGGCCAAGTGGCCATGCGATTGGTGGAAAATTTGCATGGTCCACTCCCATGGGAGGGCCCATCATTGCAAATGTGCAGGTGCAAAAATATAAAATAAAATAAAATAAAATAAAATAAAATCAACGGAGACGTTTTTTTTTTTGCAAGAAAAACCCACTGCTGCTACTGTAAAAATTCAAGCATTTAAAATAGCTAATTTTCGCATGTTTCTGTGGTGCTTTGGTGGGGTTTTGGGCAACGATTTCAAAAAAAAATATTGTGGTCACCATTTTGGATCCCCCGCACTGCATGGCAAATGGATGCGCCCTCCCAGCCTGGTACAGTCAGCAAAACCTGGCCATGCGATTGGTGGAATGGCTCCAAAACTTTGCATGGTCCACTCCCATGGGCGACCCCATCATTGCGAATGCGCTGGTGTAATAAAATAAAATAAAATAAAATAAAATAAAATCAACGGAGACTTTTTTTTGCAAGAAAAACCCACTGCTGCTACTGTAAAAATTCAAGTATTTAAAATAGCTAATTTTCGCATGTTTCTGTGGTGCTTTGGTGGGGTTTTGGGCAACGATTTCAAAAAAAATATTGCGGTCGCCATTTTGGATCCCCCGCACTGCATGGCAAATGGATGCGCCCTCCCAGCCTGGTACCAGCAGCGCAGCAGTAGCAATAGCCAAGGAGAGGGGACAGGGAAACCCCCCCAAATAAAACACCCTTCTGGCCTGGTAGGTGCCCTCAGACAGTTTTCGCCTACTTTTAGGGCCGGGAATCATTTTTTTTTAACTTTTAAAAACTTTTTTCTGTGCCGCTTGGCATTGCGCGATCGCCGCGATGCAAGTAATGAGCACGACAAATCAGACCCAATTGTTCGTTCGTCGGTTCGAGCTCGAATTCTGGTGGAGTAATTCCCGTTACCGTTTCCGTAGAGTAATGGATACGAGTAACGGAAACGGAAACGGGAATACCGCTAAGTCGTGCCCATCTTTCTTTCTTTCTTTCTTTCTTTCTTTCTTTCTTTCTTTCTTTCTTTCTTTCTTTCTTTCTTTCTTTCTTTCTTTGACACTGCACTCTAGGCTTTATATATTTGCTCCTGTCTCAGTGATGTAATTAACTCTGAGGAAACAGTGAGGAAATTCACTTCAGACTATGATATTTTATCTTAGTGTGGCAGGTAGACACAAGCCATAGTTTATTAACACAGCTTGGGACCTGAATACCTGGCGGAGAGAATCCCCCAGAGACCAACTGAGGCCAGACCCACTCGACAGTTGCGGGCGCGCTCACTCAGGGTGGCCACTCTGAGAGAGGTGCGGAAGTCAGCAACCCGGAACCACGCCTTCTCAGTTGTAGGCCCCTCTCTATGGAACCAACTCCCGAGAGAGCTGCGCCTTGCAGAGTCCCTGCCCACCTTCAAAAAGGCACTGAAAACATTGCTTTATAAGGAGGCATTTGGTGACCTTATTTCTGTTTAATTTTTTCTCCATATAAACTCCCTGCTGCCCCCCACCTGAGGGTTTCCCTCCTAGCCAATGCTTTCTTTTATCTTGCCTTGTTTCTTCTTCTTCTTCTTCTTCTTCTTCTTCTTCTTCTTCTTCTTCTTCTTCTTCTTCTTCTTCTTCTTCTTCTTCTTCTTCTTCTTCTTCTTCTTCTTCTTCTTCCCTTTATCGCTTCACCGTGCCTGCAGCGGTTTTTAGTCATTTATTGTGAACTGCCCTGAGTTCCTCTTTGGAAAAAGGTATTTGCGGTATATAAATGCTCCAAATAAATAAATAAATAATAAATAGCTGTCACATCAAACCATGATGCGGGACAAGCAGACATTTCCACAGAGAGAGAATTTACCAAGATTATGGAAGATAGCAGGGCAGCTCAGGAAGCTGAGAACATCTGACTCCAGAGCCAAACTTTGGAAGTTTAAATTCCCACTGAGCCTCCTGGGAGAACAGCCAACCTGAGTAGCCATCAGCAAGATGTATGGTTCCAGAGCACACCTGGAAAGCAATGATAAACCACTTCTGACTATATACTTATGAAACCCTTGGAAAGATTGTTACTAATCAATCTTTGATGGCATATAATAATACTTATTATGGAAGATCCAGTCAATGAAGGAATTGTCAAGATTATTTGGGCTCCCTTAAAATTCTGGAAAAAGGGAGGGAGAAAACTCTTTCTGTTCATGTTGAATGCTGCTCCCCCATTCCCTCTTGTTCTTTTCTGCCCCAAATTACCCCTCAAAAAGCCTCAACAGAGCTTGGAAGAACTACCTTATGAGACCACAGCTCCCCAGAAACCTCCAGTCATGTTGTCCTCCAAAAACATAAATAGCCAAGCCTTAGAGAATCAGGAGCATTTGGACAGGAGGTGACATGGACATGACAAGATAAATGCAAAGGAGTGGGCAGCTTTTGTATGTGCATGCATGAGGTATGTGAGGAACTGTGCACTGTACATTTGTCCAGCTACAGTGACATAAGCTTGTTCCAAATTGAAGCATTCCCAGAATGCAAAGTGGTTTGATTCAGGCCCATCACTAATTTTTAGTCTGATCTGCTGACAAAAGGCTGTCACAATCTTCTTGTTAAATCCTTTATAACAATTGAATCTTAATTGCACTTGAAACAATAGGATCAATTGCCCCCCTTTTCCTCTTTTTAATATGTTCCATGCAGTGTGCAAGAGGCATAAAAAGCCTTTTTTTGACAAGATCCCGGCCAAATCTTTCTGAACAGATAAATGCAGTTCCCAGTTTGAGTAAACCAGCTTATGTATCTCCAAAGTCTGTTGCTTTGACAGATAACCTCTCAAAACACCCATAATCCTGAAAGAAAATCTGTGTTATCATTTGTTGTCCCTCAAATCTATACCATGAGTGAAAGCACTTTTCCTGGCAAAAGATGGCTCAGGACCATCGTATATCCCACAGCATCACTGGGATCTGTTTTTACATTTAGAAATTCAGTTATTTGATGGTTTTGAGAACTATTACCAAGCAGAAAGGAAGATTCAATATCTGCTTCTCAGCCTTTGATACATTCAGAGAAAATCATTAATTCTTTCCTTTTAGAAATGGAATTTAGTCTGGATGTTTTCCATTTATTCACATCAGAAATTGATAGTTTTTGGTTACTGGCTTGTCTTCCAGCTTTGGGGAACCCAATGTCTTAACACAGAGAGAAAAGACATGTTTTGTTATTTTGTTTAGCAATTAACATTGTGTTGGGATATTTGTTTGTTTTATATATCTGTAAAAAATCCTCACTGCTCTTTTCTCTTTGTTCTGCCTCCCTTTTCGTACCTCTAACACAGACACAGAAATATATACAGATACACACTCATTTGTTTACTATTAGGTGGTGATGGTGGTGGTGGTGGTGATAATGATGATGATGATGATGATGATGATGATGATACTCCTACTCCTACTCCTACTCCACCTACTAACACTAATACTAATACTAATACTAATACTAATACTAATACTAAAAAGGGCATAAAAGTGGTAAAACATAATCAAGCTAGTTTGTTGAATATCCATATTTACCAAATTTATTTATTTATTTATTTATTTATTTATTTATTTATTTATTTATTTATTTATTATATTTATACCCCGCTTATTATCGTCAAGATCTCTAATACAGAGCCACAATCGCACACATAAACACAGTTAGAAGACACACAATACACACATCAACTAATACAATTAAAACCTATAACTAATATCCGATAAAATTATCATTCAAAACATGGTGATGAGCGGGGTGAAAAGTTAAAAAAAAAAAAAAGCCTAGGAATCGCTGAAAAAAGCCTTCCGGAAATCCAGCAGGGACTCTAGTTTGTGGAATTCCAGAGGCTGGGGGCCACCACTGAATATCCATATTTACCAAATCCCAAAGGCAGAAAGTAGTCATTGGAGGGTATAACCTGTTTCAAAGGAATAGGACAAGTAAGAAAGGAGGAGTTGTAGCTTTATATATTAAGGACATTTATACTGCTGAAGAAATACAAGATAAACAGCAGAGGAACCATGTTGAGAGTATTTGGGTGAAAATCAGGGGTGAAAAAACCAGGAGGGATGTCACTGTGGGTGTATATTATAGACCCCCAAGTCAGTCGGAGGAGTGGGATGATGCCTTCTTTGAGCAGATGGCCACACAATCAAAAGGGAGAGATGTAGTACTAATGGGAGATTTTAACTATCCTGATATATGCTGTCAATCCAACTCAGTTAAGAATGCAAGGTCTAACAAATTCCTTACTGCCCTTGCAGACAATTTCATGGCCCAGAAGGTAGAGGAGGCAACAAGAGGCAAAACCATTTTAGATCTGGTCATAACCAATAAGGAGGACCTCGTAAATGGGGTCGAAGTGGTGAGATCATTAGGTAAAAGTGACCATGCCCTCTTGGAATTTGTTATACAGTTGGAAGCAGTGGCCAGAGGACTGGAAAAGATCGGTCTACATCCCAATCCCAAAGAAAGGAAACGCCAAAGAATGCTCCAACTATCGCACAATTGCACTCATTTCACATGCTAGCAAGGTTATGCTCAAAATTCTACAAGGCAGGCTTCAGCAGTATGTGGAAAGAGAACTTCCAGAACTACAAGCTGGATTTCGAAGGGGCAGAGGAACTAGAGATCAAATCACCAACATGCGCTGGATTATGGAGAAAGCCAGAGAGTTCCAGAAAAACATCTACTTCTGCTTCATTGACTATGCCAAAGCCTTCGACTGTGTAGACCACAACAAACTATGGCAAGTCCTTAAAGGAATGGGAGTGCCTGACCACCGTATCTGTCTCCTAAGAAATCTATATGTGGGACAAGCAGCAACCGTCAGAACTGGATATGGAACAACTGACTGGTTTAGAATTGGGAAAGGAGTACGACAAGACTGTATACTGTCACCTTGCCTATTTAATTTATATGCAGAGTACATCATGAGAAAGGCCGGTCTGGATGAATCACAAGCCGGAATTAAGATTGCCGGAAGAAATATCAACAACCTCAGATACTCAGATGATACTACTCTAATAGCAGAGAGTGAGGAAGAATTAAAGAAGCTGTTAATGAGGGAGAAAGAGGAGAATGAAAAAAATGGGCTGAAGCTCAACATCAAAAAAACTAAGATCATGGCCACTGGTCCCATCACCTCCTGGCAAATAGAAGGGGAAGAAATGGAGGCAATGACAGAGTTTATTTTCTTGGGCCTCACTGCAGATGGCGACTGCAGCAACGAAATAAAAAGACGCCTGCTTCTTGGAGAAAGAAATGCAAACCTAGATAGCATCCTAAAGAGCAGAGACATCACTTTGCCAACTAAGGTCAGGATGGTTAAAGCTATGGTTTTTCCAGTAGTGATGTATGGAAGTAAGAGCTGGACTATAAAGAAGGCTGACCGCCGCAGAATCGATGCTTTTGAGCTGTGGTGCTGGAGGAGAGTCTTGAGAGTCCCCTGGACTGCAAGGAGATCAAACCTATCCATTCTGAAAGAAATCAACCCTGAATGTTCACTGGAAGGACAGATTTTGAAGCTGAGGCTCTAGTACTTTGGCCACCTCATGAGAAGAGAGGACTCCCTGGAAAAGTCCCTGATGCTGGGAAAAATCGAAGGCAAAAGGAAAAGAGGACGACAGAGAATGAGATGGTTGGACGGTGTCATCGATGCAACCAAAATGAATTTGACAAAACTCCGGGAGGCAGTGGAGGATAGGAAGGCCTGGCGAGCTCTGGTCCATGGGGTCACGAAGAGTCGGACATGACTGAACGACTGAACAACAACAAAAAAGGTGAAGTTAAGCATAGTCAGACAAGAATCCTGGACTTTAAGAAAGCCAATTTTTGTAAACTTAGGGAATTATTGGCTGTGATTCCATGGACCGACACACTAAAAGAGAAGGGAGTCCAAGATGGATGGGAGTTCCTTAAAGGCACAATTTAAAATTGTTCCAACAAGAAGAAAATGTAGGAGAGGTCTAAAGAAACCGCAATGGTTTACTAAAGAACTTTCAACTCAGCTAACTATAAAGAAAAACAAGTACAAGGAATGGAAAAGTGGGAAATGCACCAAAGAGGAATATAAGCAAACAGCTAATATATGCAGGGGGATGGTAAAAAAAGCTAAAGCGCAAAACGAACTTAGACTGGCCAGAGACATTAAAGATAATAAAAAGGGTTTCTTTAGTTATGTCCACAGCAAAAGGAAAAATAAGGAAATGATAGGCTCTCTGTGTGGCGATAATAACCAGTTACTAACAGGAGACAAGGAAAGGCAGAACTATTTAACACCTTCTTTGCCTCTGTTTTCTCCAAAAAGGAAGAGATCCACTGGGACAAAGACTAGATGAGGTAGGATGGGAATTACAACATAGAATAGGTAGAGAGCTGGTACAGGAACACCTGGAAACATTAAATGAATTTAAGTCTCCTGGGCCAGATGAATTACACCCAAGGATATTAAAAGAACTGGCGGAAGTAATTTCAGAACCATTGGCAATAATATTTGAGAAGTTCTGGAGACCAGGGGAAGTCCCCATTGACTGGAGGAGGGCTAATGTTGTCCCCATCTTCAAAAAGGGAAAAAAAGAGGACCCAGATAATTACCGCCCAGTCAGCTTGACTTCAATTCCTGGAAAGATCCTAGAGAATATTATTAAACAGGCAGTCTGCAAATATTTAACAAACAATGCTGTCATTACAAGAAGTCAACACGGGTTTCTTAAAAACAAGTCATGCCAGACTAATTTGATCTCTTTCTAGTGGATGAGGGGAATGCTGTGGATATTGTTTATCTGGACTTTAGTAAGGCCTTTGATAAGGTTCTCCATTGTATTCTTGCTAAGAAGTTAGTAGAAAGTGGGATAGATAGTGCTACTGTTAGGTGGATTTTAATTGGTTGACTAATTGCACCCAAAGGGTGACCATAAATGGCCTCTCTTCAGCTTGGAGAGACGTGACCAGTGGGGTGCCCCAGGGTTCTGTTCTGGGTCCAGTGCTGTTCAATATCTTTATTAATGACTTGGAGGAAGGAATAGAGAGTATGCTAATTAAATTTGCAGATGATACCAAATTGGGAGGGGCTGCAAATTCCCTAGAGGATAGGATGAAAATCCAAAAAGACCTTGACAGACTAGAGTGCTGCGCCAAAGCTAACGAAATGGATTTCAACAGAGGGAAATGTAGGGTACTACATTTAGGTAAAAAAAAATAATGAATTGCACAAATATAAGATGGGGGATACTTGGCTGGAGAATAGTACCTGTGAAAGGGATCTGGGAGTCTTGGTGGACCATGAATTGAACATGAGTCAGCAGTGTGATGAGGCGTCCAGGAAAGCCAATGCGATTCTTGGTTGTATCAACAGAACCATAGTGTCTTGATCAAGGGAAGCGATAGTACCACTCTATTCTGCTCTTGTCAGACCCCACCTGGAGTACTGTGTCCAGTTCTGTGCGCCTCAATTTAAAAAGGATGTTGACAACCTCGAACGGGTGCAGAGGAGGGCTACCAGGATGGTTGAGGGTCTGGAGGAAATGTCTTATGAGGAACGGCTTAGGGAACTGGGAATGTTTAGCCTCTCTAAAAGAAGAGTGAGGGGGGATATGATAGCTATGTTTAAATATTTGAAATGATGTCATATTGAAGAGGGAACAGGTTTGATTTCCATGGCTTCAGAGACTAGGACTCGGGGCAATGGTTTCAAACTACAGGAAAAGAGATTCCATTTGAACATTAGGAAGAACTTCATGACAGTTAGAGCTATTCAGCAGTGGAATATGCTGCCACGGAAGGTGGTGGAGTCTGCTTCTTTGGAGGTTTTTAAGCAGAGGCTGGATGGCCATCTGTCGAAAATATTCTGATGGGGTTCCTGCATGGCAGGGGGTTGGACTAGATGGCCCTTGAGGTCTCTTCCAACTCTATGATTCTATGATTCTATGATATATGCCCTACTTTATAAAAGATAATTTTAAAGTATAGTCAAAATATAAAAGGAAAAAAAAGTCTGTCATACCAAACATTCCAGAATTTTAGCTTTGCGTGTGTCAGTGTATGTGTTAAAGAAATAGTTTTGATTTTCTTTTCTTTTCTTAATCTAAAATATTTTATCCACTGTTTTCTTAAAAAGGACCCAAGGTAACTGACATCACAACCCCTGGCAGCAATGGCACAAAGCATAGGGGTGGGGTGGGTGTGGGGAGAGGAAGACCCCCCTCTACCCAATCCTTGCCTGACCTGCACTGTGACATCACAGGTCTCGGAGAATGGGAGGCTGATTATTTGGCATTCCTTTTCTATACACAATGATATAGTAGTGGGCAGTGTTTCACAGAGATGTGGCTCTTGGAACTTCTCATTCTTGGACAGAAATGAAGAAAAGAAATCACAGCTCTCAACTGTTTGTGGGATTTCTCCCCTCCAAAAAATAAATATTGTGGAGAGTATCATGGGATTTCTTGCAAAAAAGTTGTGGTGATTTCCCCCTGGAACAGATGTCATATGTCGTAGATTTACTGAATATGTGCTTGTAAGACATAAAGGTAAAGTTCCCATGCAACAATCAATTCAAGTCTGGAAGGGAGGATAATAAGGGACAATATTGTTTATTTAGTTAAAGTGGTAGCTTTAAATATCTGGGCACTTACATCTCAGAGGACCTCTCATGGACTGCAAACACCAATATGGTTGTGAAGAAGGCACAGAAGAGGCTGTATTTCCTGAGAATGCTCAGGAAGATGAATTTATCTCAGCATCTACTTCTGTCTTAGTATCACAGCACCATTGAGAGTGTTCTAACTTATGGCATGCTATCATGGTATGGGAGCAGCTCTGTAGCGGACAAAAAAGCTCTACAGAGAATAATTAAAATTGCCCAGAATGTTACTGGGCTCCAGCTACCAACCCTGGATGACATCTTCACATCTCACTGTTTGAGGAAGTCACACAATATTCTGAGGGACTCTACTCATCCTGCTCACAATTTCTTCGAACTGTTGCCTTCTGGCAGAACATACAGAACAATTTAAACTCAGATCACACGTCTTCTGAACAGTTTTTATCCCAGAGCTATAATTGCACTTAATAATGAACTCAAGGACCACCAGCAGTGAGCACTTGGACAGGATTACCTAGCCTGTTGTGTAGATGCTTGTGTTTTTTTTTGGGGGGGGTTGGTGGGTGGGGGAGTGTTCAGGGATTTTTTATGTGTGTGTGTTGAAGGGTTTTTTTAATGTGTGAGAGAGTGTTTGGAGATTTGTGTGTGTGTGTGTGTGTGTGTGTGTGTGTGTGTGTGTGTGTGTGTGTGTGTGTGTTGAATCTGGTCTCTGGGTGTCTGAATTTTGTTGTATGTGTATACTGTGTATATACACACAATGACAATAAAATTATTATTATTATTATTATTATTATTATTATTATTATTATTATTATTATTATTATTATTATTTAAACATTTAATATATTTTGTATTTGTATTTTGTATTGTTTTATAAAAATTTAATAAGAAAAAGAATGAAAAGAAAAACATGTCATTACTGTTCCTGTGTAAGATGGTATTTTCTCTCACATGGGATTTTAAAATATGGCATGGACCTGTGCAAAATTTGGTACTTTCCAGTGCACAATGGCAGTGAAAGAAATTTGATGAACAAAAAGAAAAAGATGATAGTAATGGGATCTTGTTTTCAGGGGAAATAGGGAACTCAAACTGATATAGGGTGAAATCTGGGCAAGAAATCTGTCCTTAGAAAGATTCAGAAAATCATTCAGGACAAAAAAACTCACCCAAAAAAAAACAAATAAAACCAGGCAATTAATCATCATATACCTAGTGTTAAGGAATAAAGTAGTAGGAGTAGTGAATAATTCCATTCTCAAGAACCATTCTCTTATCCATGTTGACTCAGGAGTCCTTCAGGTCTTACTCACAGATGGACCGACAAACATAAGAAAAGAAAGATCAGAATCCTATCTAGTCCACCATCTGCTCACCGTTACCCATGGATGGTGGAGAAGCAGGACATGAACGCAAGATTGGGGGCTCATGCTTCCTAGCAACTGATACAGAAGGACATGCAGTCTCTGGTCCTGGAAGGCACATAGATCAATATCATTCAATAGCTCCATCTCCCTCCATTTTGTCAAATCTTTATTTAAAGCCATCCAAACAGATTCTGAGCTCTGATTGCAAATTCCACATTTTAATTGCTATTTACACACCATTTATCTTATCCATTTTCTTTTGTACATTGAATTGGACATGAAAGGCAAGGCAGTCTCCTTACTTGAAACATGGGCCTCTGGTATTTGTGTGTGTGTTCTAAGACTCCCACCAGTTTTCTTCAGTGGATGATACTGGGTTCTGGTGTTATTTGATATTTTTATTGGGATGGCCACCACCCAAAATTCCTTTCTGGTTAGGTAACTGCCAATTTTCACATCCTATCATCACTGTATGTGAAGTTCAGAGTTTTTGCCCTGACGGCCAGCATTGAACTGAAAACTTATACAGTAATACCTTCATTTAAGAGTACCTTGCTTTAAGAGCATTTTGCAAGATAAGAAAACATTTCTTCTAAATTTTGCCTCAATCAACAAGCAATGTCTTGCAATACAAGCACTGGAGCAGGTCACACGATCACATGTGAACTAGTGGTGCCTCTACCCCCACCCCGGTGGATTGTGGATGATTGATTGTCTGGAATATTCTGTCTCAGGAAGCCTCCAAAGCAGAGAGAGGAGAGAGAATCATAGAATCATAGAGTTGGAAGAGACCTCAAGGACCATCTAGTCCAACCCCCTGCCATGCAGGAACCCCCATCACAATATTTCCGACAGATGGCCATCCAGCCTCTGCTTAAAAACCTCCAAAGAAGCAGACTCCACCACCCTTTGTGGCAGCATAGTCCACTGCCAAACAGCTCTAACCATCATGATTTTCTTCCGAATGTTTCCTGTATTTTGAAACCATTGCCCCAAGTCCTAGCCTCTGAAGCCAGGGAAAACAAACCTGTTCCCTCTTCAATATGACATCCTTTCAGATATTTAAACATAGGAAGGAAGGTCTCCCTTGCACCAGGCAAGAACATTTTCAAAGGGGAGTACAAGTTAGGGTTTTATTTTTCTTCATATTTACATTTATAGTTAATTTGTTTTCAACATTTTTTCTTATTTCTCAAACCATTTCTAGTCATGAAGCAGCTAGTCAAGTGTATGTGTGTGTGTGTGTGTTGTGTCGTTATAGTAGTGACGAACTCTTCATGACCCCATGTCCATGGAGTTTTCTTGGCAGGAATACTGCAGTGGTTTGCCAGTTCCTACTATGGCTACAATTTGCACTTTATTCTTGTCAGATTAAAAATACAGTGTAAAATCTATTTTTTGGCCCCAAGCATAGCATATTCCAAATTCTTTTGTGAGTTTTGGCATTTTGTATATACAGTATGTGGTCTATGGTACCCCAGAATGAATAATCTGAGTTTCCATTATTTATTTATTTATTTATTTATTTATTTATTTATTTATTTATTTATTTATTTATTTATTTATATACTGCCCACCTTCCCAGAGGAACTCTGGGCAGTTAACAATAAGGGTAACACAAACCCAATAAAAAAGAAAAACACAGTACAGCAATCAACACAAAATGAAGAAAGAAGTTAAAAAAGAAAAGAAAGCAAAATGACAAGATAGTCGAGAAGATCATTGACAGGACGGCGACTCTGGAGGGGAAAAAGCGGTTTAAAGGTCGCCAAATCCCTCCCTAAAAAGCAAGGTTTAAAGTGCTTTTTTGAAGGCGGGCAGGGACTGTGCAAAGCGCAACTCACTCGGAAGATGGTTCCAAAGTAAGTGGCCAGCCACAGAGAAGGCACAGTTTCAGGTTACTGATTTCTGCACCTCCCTGGGCGTGGCCACTCAGAGTGAGTGCGCCAGCAACATTCTAATGGACCGGGCCTCAGTTGATCTTTGGAAGATACACTCCGACAGGTATTCAGGTCCCAAGCCGTAGAGGGTTTTGAAAGTCAAAACCAAGACCTTGAACCTTATCCGGAGTGCAACGGGCAACCAGTGCAGGCAGGCCAGGACTGGGGTGATATGATCATATTTGCACGCACCCACCACCAGTCTGACTTCTGGTTGCATTCCCCCCCCCCCAGTTTAGTACGCTGCATTTCTTCAGGAGGATTTCTGTGCTAGAAATCTGGTCCCTAAACCTAGTGAATTTTCCCACTTGGATCTAAACCACTGGACATCACCAAATCTGGTGGCACCAGATCCCATCCTTTCTTCATGCCCTGGGTGAAGAAATTCTCCCTGGTCTTTCAAAAGCAAAGCAAAAAGTGTTCTGCTTATATACCGCCCCATACCACTACAAGTAGTCTCTGGGCGGTTTACAATTTTAATTACAGTGTGCAGGCTACACATTCCCCCAGCAAGCTGGGTACTCATTTTACCGACCTCGGAAGGATGGAAGGCTGAGTGAACCTTGAGCCTGCTACCTGGGATTGAACCCCAGGTCGTGAGCACAGTTTTACCTGCAGTACAGGCATTTAACCACTGCGCCACGAGGCTCCTTTCAGCCTTATTCAGCTCCCCCCCCTTTGTAAACCGTCCTCGTTGGGGGTTTCTGTTGCATGATTACAATTACACACAATCTAACCCTGGAAGAATATTTATTCCCTCCCCTCCCTCTCTTCCCCTGTCTCTTTTCTTTGCCAAAGATGTTTATAGATTCCTGCACCTGACTGCTCTCGGTGCCAGCCAGTTAAAATGTGCCTCTGGCAGCCCATCTTCCCTGGTGACAGCTTCAAACACCTCAAGACGAGCAACCACGCCAACTGTCAGATTTCGTTGAGTGGCTGACATCAGCAGTGCAACAGAACATCTTTTATTCCGAACAAAAACGGGCAAAATTATTACACCCGAGTCAAGATGTATGTTGAATGGGGAGAAGGGAATAACTCAAAACTTTGCCCCAAATAACAGAGTTGTTTTACAGCCTGTCCGTGGTTTTCTGATGTGCCGGTATCCTCAAATAACAACAATAAAGCTTCTGTCCCCTTTCAAGATATTTGTCATCGTTTTATCTTAAGCCAGAAAAGATTGAATGCTGGGAGATCAAAACAGCAGAACTGATAGCTTATATCCTCAGCAAGTGCTTATCAAGGGTAATCCTCCAA
Organism: Phrynocephalus forsythii; assembly: GCA_029282475.1. Taxonomy (NCBI): domain Eukaryota; kingdom Metazoa; phylum Chordata; class Lepidosauria; order Squamata; family Agamidae; genus Phrynocephalus; species Phrynocephalus forsythii. The sequence goes on from JAPFRF010000004.1 coordinate 123,745,224, forward strand.
GATGGACTGTTTCAAACATGACAAGCCCCCTTCCTTCCCCCCCAAACAGAAAATAAAATCCCAAACCCATAATATTAAAAAGTGGAACAAGTAAACAAGGCCCCAGAGGAATCTATGTGCTCTTCAAGTGAAGTCAGGCCTTTTACAACGTCTGACTCACCAATGCAAATTCACTCCACTGTCTATTTTGCTGTGATCTGCCACAAATATATAGGGAACCATGTGAAGCAGAGCCAGGCTTTTGACTCTTTGTTGTTGTTTGTTGTGTGTTTTTATTATTTATCTTGTCTATTGCTTTGACATTGTGCACTGCCATGAGTTGTTTACACAAGCTGGAGTTATATAAATTGTAAATAAAGGAAAGTATCTACCCCACTACTGTCTAGTCCCACTGATTGCCCCCATAGGTCTTAGGAAGTTGAAATCCTACATACACTATCACAGGTATGCTGTTGTGCTGCTGCTGCTGCTGTTGTTGTTATTAAAATATCCAACACAGTCAATCAAAATTATTAAAACATTGACTCGTATTATATAACAGATACAAATTTTAATTTAAAACCTACTGTGTCTATTAAATATTGGTACAATATGAATGCTGTTGGTAGATCATCATCATCATCATCATCATCATCACCATCATCATCATCATCATCACCACCACCACCATCATCATCATTGTACTTTCCATTTCTCAGCATGGCTAGAGTTTGTGTAAAACCTGACATTTAGAAGTCACATCCTGAAAATTTATGGGTGAGGTGAGATGTCTGCAAAATCCCTGTTTTTTGAATTTCAGACAGCAAAGTTTCAGCCATTGTCAACTGTTCAACCTTACAGACCCTACAGAGACCGTATAGCAGGGCTTCTCAAACTTTTTCAAATTTATAATACCCAGGTACCCAAAGGCCTAGCCAGGATTTGGAGCGCCTGGGGACAAAGTTCATTTTTGCGCCCTTCCTGCTTCCCCCCCCCACATTGCACCCACCCAGCAGCGTGTGGCCAAACCCTCTGTGTGTGTGTGTGTGTGTGTGTGTGTGTGTGTGTGTGTGTGTGTGTGTGTGTGTGTGTGTGTGTGTGTGTGTGTGTGCGCGCACATACCTTACACATCTCCCACCAAGGCAAGGAAGAGGAGGAGGAGGGTGCTGCAACCACCATGCTCCTGCCTGCCTGCCTGATTCGTTGCTTGCCAGGTGCACCGCGGCAGAGGCGGCAGAGGGGGTGCCTTCATCAAGCCTTAGGCTTAGGACAGGCATGACCAAACTTTGGCCCTCCTGATGTTTTGGACCACAGCTCCCAGAATTCCAAGCCTGTATTCCCAATGGCAAAGGACTGTGGGAGCTATGGTCCAAAACATCTGGAGGGCTGAAGTTTGGACATGCCTGGTTTAGGGGAAAGGAGGACTGCTGGGCGGTGGGAGGGTGCACGGCTTCCTCCTCCTGCTCCCACTCCAGGTGCCCCCAGATTGCTGCACCCAGGGCAAATGTACCCTTCTGCCCCCCCCCAAATATGCCCCTACAGGTACTTTGTAACATCTCCCACCTCTGCCATATTTGAATTAAAAGACATTTTAATGGGGTAAAGTCATTCCTTCTCAGAAAGGAAATGTTTCTTTCTGCACTAAAGGTGTGTATGGGTCTTACATACACATGTACATACACACCAACTTGATCAAAGGCATTGAGGTTTAGCTAAGTCTAGCATTGCCTAGCTTCTTGCAGAGAGAAAAATCTCCCAGGTTGCCACTGGGGCAGGACACGTTGGTGAAGTTTGGCCTCAGTAATCATCAAGGTTTTCCAGTTCAGGCCCTTCTGTCAAGTGAGACCCATTTAGGTGTCTGTCCAAATTCCAGGATAGAGAATTATGAGATTTGCGGTCTAAGAAATCTGAAAATCCGATCCCCAATGATGATGATTAACAATATTTATACCCTGCCTTTCCATTTAGAACTTTGTGCTTAAGGTGGCTTATAGCCTTATAAGCAGCTTATAGCCTTCACAGAATAAAAACAAGTAAGACCCAATTTAACCATGAAAATAAACTCTAGTAAAACTAACAATTAAAATCAACTATGTCCATTAAATAATTAAAACCAACTAAATGTAGATTTAAAAACAACACAGTCTGGCAGGTTAAATATCCTTGGTCAGTTTAAAAAGATATATTTGTGTAACCTTTTTAAAAATTAGCCATAGTGCAAGGAAACATAAAAGAGAGTGCATTCCAAGTCTGGTAGCCAAACAGCAGAAGGCCGTCTCCTGCATGTTTGTTTGGTGGGGTTCTGAGATTGTTGGGTTTTTAAGTGGGCCTGGAGATCTTAACATCTGTGCTGGATCATAATAAAATAAGCCAGCCCCCCAAACTTTTTTAAATCTTTGAAGGTTCAAAGTTAACACCTAGAATTGGGACCAGTGGAAACAACCGCTGTTGCTGATAAAGGATGGTTGAGAAATGTATCGAATCCACCTTTTCCGTAGTAATATGCAGACCATAGCTGTCAAGTTTTTCCTGGTGCTTGGTGGGACAGGAGGAGGGAGGTGTAATGTGTGTGTGTGTGTGTGTGTGTGTGTGTGTGTGTGTGTGTGTGTGTGTGTGTGTGTGTGTGTGTGTGTGTGTGTGTGTGTGTGTGTGTGTACACGCTAATTCGTGCATGCAAATAAAACACAAAATTCCATACACACGCACACCTGCGCCCACCTGCGCCCACCTGCGCCCACCTGCCCGCACACCCCACCACCCCATCATGCAGCCCAAAGTGGACATGTCCCCTGTAGAAGCCACACCGGGGGATGAGGAGGGTGAAGATGATGATGAGGGCATCTCCTGGTCAAAGTTATGAACATTTATAGGTGCAACCCCCCTCGCCCCACCGAGCGCTCTGTGCAACAACACGGTGGACACTTGTGGAAAACACAGTGCTGGGAAGAAAAACAAAAGACCAGCCAGCAGCAGAAAGAGGCTGATAAGAGGGGAGGAGGAGGAGGAGGAGGAGGAAGCAGCAGCAGCAATTGCTGTCAGGTCTAAGAAGCACCTTCAGTTTTTTTGGGTTTTTTCCCCCCACCGCTTCAGTGGTCATGGTGCAGGATCCGGGCATGAGAAGACCAGGAAGGGGAGGCAAGGAGAAAACAAACCCTACCACCCAGGCAGCCTGCCTGCCCGCCTGCAGCCCAAACACTGGGGATGCCCGGATGCTGCAGCTTTACCGGGAGGGTGCCAGAGCCACGGAAGTGCCCACAAGGAATTCCCTCCAGCAGCCTTCTCCCTGTTTTTCCCCCTGCTGGCCATGAAGCAAATTTGCAGAGAGGATCAAGGGAGTCATAGTCTCCTTCTCTCTCTCCAGTGGGACTCCAAATTCTTTCCTGTTGGCAGCCGGAGAAAGCTCATCTCTGCCACCACTGCCTGGGACATTTTCAGGAAAACAAATGTTCTGGGAAGATGGTGGGACAAGGGCTAGAAAATGAGAATGTCCCTCCCAAATCGGGACACTTGACAGGTCTGATCCATATGTGTTTTCGGAAGTGCGGGGTTTTAAAACTTTTTATTAGCCCCCGAAGCAAGTGCTGGCATGCGGGGCTTTGCCAGCCAAAATAAAGTTTTAAAAGCCCACAGTTCCCCCCCCCAATGGGGCACGTTGGGGGGGGGAATGGTGTGGGGTTTTAAAACTTTTTAAATTTGCTGCCGAATCCCCCTGTGCCAGGTGATCAGAGTTTTAAATCTTTGTGCCATTCCCCCACCTGATCAGGTGTGATGGGGAGAATGCTGCAGGGTTTTAAAAGCAGTTTTCCATAGGAAATGAAAATGAAAAATGAAATGGAATGAACCAAATTTTTTTGTTTTATTTTGTTTTTCTTTAAAGGGACAGTTCATTTTTTGTTTTGTTAAAAACAAAAAAAATGAAAAAAAAAAATTCATTTTGTGCCCATCTCTAGTGATGAGTGCTCCAACACTCCAACAATGGGGGCATTCAAGAGAAATTTGGACAACCACCGGGCAGATATCCTTTGATCTGTATTCCTGCATGGAGCAGGGGGTTGGATTTGGTGGCATTGTAGACCACTTCAAGCTTCACTTTTCTATGAATCTATGAATTGAAACACAATGATGCAAAATATGCCAGAGGTAGTGACACAAACTGTACATTAAAATTACATAAAACATTATTGGAGGTTAAAGATTAATAGACAATCCTAGATTTGAAAGTTCAGGATGTTGATAAAATGTTTAAAGATAATATTGGAAAGCTATATTGGACTGAAATGGATAAAAAAGCTGATTAATTTGGAGGACAAAGGACAGAGGGGAAAAAACTGCATGGATTTCCAGACAAGATGCTGATAATGGAATAAATCTTAGAGTCATGGTGGTGGAATGGATTAAGTCACCAGATCTGGTTTGCATTCAAGAGAATTTAAACAGACTGTGTTGAGTAGATTTTAAGTGCAGATGAAGAATGTTTGCTTGAGACATTGTTGTGAGATTTACAATTTTTTATATTATATTTAAAATTTTTAACAATTTTTTTTATAAGAAGAGGGCATTTATCAAAGTGACTGGAGAAAAGTCTGGATAGTTGTTATATAAACTTGTATCAATACATGTATATTAGAATTTCTGTTTTCAAACCCATATCCTGGAGATGCAGTTTAATGCTAATTTATATTGACCTTATGAATAATAATAATAATATGAGATGCAATTAGGGATACCCAGTATACGTGACGGTTTTATATGCTAGAAAATATTACAGGATAATAGTGTTGGATGGAGACTTAGATTTTCTCCATGAGTGGGGCCTGATTGATGACACATAATGGGAAGAAGAGGTTGCAAAAATGGGTGGGAAAGAAAATCAGATTACTATTTCTGAGGGAGAGAGGGAAAGATTCAAGAAAATCAAGAAGATGCTGTTGGTGGAATGTCATTGGAACAGTCTACCAGCCTAGGAGGAGATGTATTTCCCTCTTAAATCACTCAATGACCAATTTACAGAGGTGGTCCTTGTAAAGTATGATGATACATAAATATGATTGTGTTGTTAATGTGAGGAACTGGTTGGGAGTACATAAGCATATACAGTATTAGTAAATCTTGGGCATGGGGTGGGAGAGATAGTAAGAGGAAAATAGACAAGGAAAATATGTGAATTGGTAAGCTAGGCTCTTTCAGGTTGAGACTAGAGTTTACAACTCTAAGGGAAAACGTAGGGATTTTTACATATACTTTTTAAATAAGAAAGTATATTTGAGTTAGAATGATGCTGATAGAATGGGTCCATATCAGAATATATAGCAGATAGAAGCTGAATTAGTTAACTAGACTTGATACAGGGGTACAAGAAATAAAGATGGCAGATTGGAGTGCTCCTCATGATATAATCAGCCATTGCTCACTGATGGCTGAATGCTGGCAAGTCGAATGTTGCTCTGGTGTCATGGAAACAAAGATGCTGTGAATGATGGACCTCTGGTGTCACGTGAAACAATCGTGTATGCAAAGATGGCATACATTCTAAATGTAGCATTGCACCAATTGCCAACAAGATGCATGAAACCCAATTGCGTTGGTATGAACAGATCTTGTGTGCTGTTGAGGAAACTCTGGCCAAAAAAAGGTCTCACCCTGGAGATCAGTGGATCCTGACCAAAGGGACAACCAAATTAGCATTGCATGAATACACCCTTGACAATCACATGAAGTTGTCCCTGGTTCACATAGCCCGTGACCGTGCCAAGCGGAAGGCAAACATCAGAATAGTGGACCCCACCACCAAGTGGAACAGGCACTAAGAAAGGGAAGAAAGAAGAAGTTGCTTGATGTCTGAATATCTCACCTGGGAAGAGTTACATTCAGGTTTCCCTCCTACCATAAACTTGTCATCTCAAATTAGCCATAGAGGACCCTCCAAGGAACCATAGAACTGCAGCCATTGTAGATCAAGTTCATGCTCCTGGAAGAACATTCATCCCATTTCCTTTCTGGAGTGTTTGTGGAATATCTCCTGTCTTCTTCCACAGATGGAATGGAGCTACCAGTAATCAGAATCAGAATCAGTGTTTGGTAGGCTTCCAGACCAAAAACTGGGTTTGTACCAGCTGAAAACCTGACTAGCCCAGGAAATTCTCTTCAGAATAATAATGGCCCAATGTTTCCCATTGTTCCTTGGTCAAAGTGATGCAGTGATCATTGTAAAGCCCCCCTGGAGATGTGCAGTATACATTTGAAATAGCAGGAAATGGTTAGATGGAAGAGTTAGAAGGCTCAAAACAGTAAATATCTTAAATATCTTTGTTCTTTTTGCATATAATAATAAGAGGTTTAATAATCTGTGTCATGGAAATCATATCCTGCATTTGCACTGCCTATTGGCTTTTTAACGTGACATTTATCACTAAAGAAGTAGAAGAATCTGCAACTGACAGTGGCAAATACCCCATTAAAACCCAATTACGTTAGTGCAGTGGCAGATTTTGATTTCTAAATTCTTACTACATTTTAATGCAAAACGTGTTGGATTTAAAAACCCACTGATAGCATGAATTTGGGGTAGGGCATGAAACTGCTGTTAGACGAGTCCTCCAAGAACAGCATTCACAAACAACACAGTGTAGAGAGTGAGTGATAATCCACGAAGCTTCAGCACATTGCTGAGTATCTATAATGGAAAGCATTCTGGCCTTAGAAGAAGACATCCTGAGAATTTCTCCCACATCCTTCTCCTGCTGTGGCTTAGGGACCATCATGCATAAGATCCCAGACAGCTAATAAAAATAAGTTGTAGATAATGGGAAGGTCTCTACTGGGGGCTCTGGCAAGCTGAAAGAACCAATGCAGTTTCTGACACATCTATGAATACTGATGGAGAATATTTCCTTGCCATGTGAGCATTCAGTAGATATCTGACATTTGCTATCAACATCTGCCGTCTGTTTATGATTTGCCAGTCCTTGCTCAAGTGTATGTGGCTGCTATCACCTTGTAGCAGACAGTTCCCAACACTGATGACTGGGATTGCAGTAGCAATTAACATCTCCACGAGATGACATGTAGCAGCAGTCAACATCTGGCTGTATCAGTCTGGAAAGACCATGTCTTCTTTTCCAAATGACTCTACTCATTCGCCAGTCAGGAAATATCCCTGAACATGTATCTCTGTGTCTTTATCTCTCTATCTCTGTCATCATTATCTCTGCCTGTATATCTCTGAATAGCCACATATTAGATTTCGGTATTAAACGTGTCATTTAATATATAACCCTCACTTTTGATGTTGAATTTCAAAACCAAAAGTAGGAATTATGAAACATGAACGTGACAAAATATTGATTTAGTTTTAAAGTATCTCTAGGGTGATTTTACAAATCTAACAGCAGCAAACACGCTTTTGCATACATAGGTAATGTCTGTCTATGCATAAACATTTCAACTCCCAGAAATCCAAGCCTGTATTGCCAATGACAAAGGACTGTGGGAGTTGTGTTTCAAAACATCTGGAGGGCTGAAGGTTCACCACCACATCCTGTGCTAGAAAAATATTAGCAACATGTTGCTTTTCCACAGAAGTCCATTTCTGAAGGACATCTTGAAGAAGGAAAACCATCAATGAAGGGAAAGGGCACCAGACTCCCCCACAGCTATCTATGCTGTAACACAAGAATATCTGAGACTTGTAATATGTTTCTGTCCAAGATGACAGAAAAGACACAATGGAGTGATTTTTTTTTGTCCTTGCTAAGCTAATAGTACTTTGAGTTGATAGCTGTGTCTCTGGAGATACAATGTGCACAAAGTGGACATATTAGAATTTAAGCCTGGTGCTTCCAAATGAACACAAATGTTCACAAAGATTAAAACTTATTTCAAAATAGAACTAGTACGGTAGAGCTTTGCTGTACATCAGGATGAATCCTGAACCCCAAATACATTCAGTCTGATTGGTTCAGATAGGTTCAGGGAAATGATGCTCCGCCAAATATTCTTAAGATTTACTTATATTACATTCAAAGGAAACTCGGGATATCAATGACAGATCTTCAAAACCTGACACATTTCTCCCCATGAAGAAAAACTGTACAATGGGAAGAAGGGGAAGGGAGAGGAACAGATAGACATGTGTGTGATTGACAGCTTGAGCTCCTTATCACGTTGAATGGTTACTACAGTTCTTCAACTTCTGTATCGAAGAAACTTGGTGTGGGGTTGTTGAATTAACTGATCCAGTGTTCCTTGGTCATTGCTATTTTTCTTTTCCCAGTACATGAGAATTAAAAGAGTTTTGCTTGAGTGGTTAGCAGCTGGGAATGTACAACCTGGCACAGTTGTCTGGAATTTGCTTCTAGTTGTAGAAGATGTAGATATCACGGAAAGCCAAAGAAACAAGACAAGACAAGACAAAAGCATGTGGCACTTTAGAGATGATTATATTGTTTCCATATGTTTGACAAAATCATTACCAAATGCATTACCTATGCTATTACCTACTGCTCCATTTATTTTTCTTCATGGTCTACCAGGCTCATGTCTCACCACAAGGCTGAAAGGAGTGTTTGCAGCGGAGCCCAGGACCAAACACAGGACATAAACTTCATGTGGAATATAACCACACACCAAAACTTTTATAGCCAAGGAATATTTAGAATGTTCCACTCATGAAACTAATATCTCATGTATCATTTCATTTTGTTTCCATAAGTCTGACGAAGAGGACCTATCCATGAAAGCTCGCTTTAAATCATAATAGTCTTGAAGGTGCCACATATTTATTGTTTCTTTTGACCTGGCCTGATCTGAAATGTTCTTGATATCTGGACTCTCCGGCGTTGTATTCCTGTATCCATCACCAGCTCACTTCACTTTTTTGGGCCCTTGTTGAGCAGTGTATGTGAAACAAAAGAGTCTTAAGATGGCTGATTTTAAAAATTGTGTTCAGTTATTTTGGTTCACCATTGTTCTCTAGCCTTGGAACTACTCCTTATGAACTTCTTCAGGTTTCCTGGCTGACACTGTTAGTCATTTCTGGTTGTTCTGGCCCCAAAGTGTAGAGTACTTTTCATAAAAATGGAAAATCATGCATGCACAGGCTTCTGGGTAAACCTTTTTTTAACAAAATATTTTATTTATACATTTATATTAGGGAACAGAGGCTCCCGCTGGGTACATGGGGGCTCCTGCAGTGACTCCTTTGTCCACCCTGTTTTACGACAAACACAATTTTAAGATAAAGTAGTAGAGATGGAGAGAGGAGATATTGGGAGGGGAATTGCTCTGCCACTAAAACAAAAGACTGAATATTCATTTTATGTGGAAAGAGCTAAGACTAGTACTCAGACATTTTTAGGTTTCTGAGTCATTTGTAATATGGGTGGGTTGTTTGTTTTGAGGGAATGATTTGTTTTCCCTTATCTCTTTTGAATTCTATTAAGAGATTAAAAAGTTTTAGGTAGTTCCTCGTTCTTAACAAATTGAAATATAAAGATAGACATGTCGCACAACTCACCTTGAACCTCTTTGCCTACCATTTGGCGGGCATAATCTCCTCCCAAGCAGCTGCTACATCTGCAAAGTTCACTGAACAAACAGAATCATCGTTCTAAAATCTTGCCATAGCTGTTTGTTGATTTCTAATGATATTCAGTGGCGAGGCCTTCTAAATTAAAAACTGAGTTGAATTGGGAGTCCTCTGAGCAGACTGGACCTAAATTGTTCAAAGTTTCAAATAAGACTCCAAACTGGATATGGTGGTTGGTGAGCACTCCCATGGTGAGCGTTCAGTAGCCTTGCAAACCTGACAGAACATTAAAGCTTTGTAAATTCTCACTGCAAAAGAAGTATGCTCATGAGTGTAATGGCACAGGCAGATATAACTGGGTGTATAAAACTTGAAACAGATCTAAGAGAAGCCTGTAAAAAATTGACAACCAACCAGAGGTTGATAAATCTGTTTTATAGTCAGTGCCGAAATTGTACAGTAGTGACACAAATAGTTGTTAAAAGCTACTCAGTGCCAACAAAAACTTAATGAAATTGGATCATTTGAATAGGTCTTCCAAATAATGCAATTAACAACACTTGGCTTAATTTATTATGGTAAGGGCTTTTCATGTTCTATCTAACTTTAAAGAGAGTTGAGTCATGGCCACTGGTCTTCTTTTCTTGTGCGACAGAAATGTTCCCCTACTCATCCAAATTGCTTCTTCAGTTTGATGAGTAGTGAAACCTTTAGATCCCACAAGAAAAGAAGTTCAGTTGCCTTGACTCAACTCCCAGATAACCTTACCTGGATGACTGAGAATCTCCACAGACATATCTCTAACATCAAAGCATTTTAAAGCTGTAACTGTGAAGGATTCTAGGTATAATACAGGCTGTATGGATGCTGCATCCTAGAGGTTTATAAAAGGTGCCTGAATAGAAGTAGATTTTTCTAAATTCTGAAGACTCATTGCAGGAAGAAATGCACCTTGCTGAATTCAGCATGTTGCCTTGGCAGAATTCAATTTGTTTAGCTCAGACTTAACCGACAACTCTGACTGTAGCCCTCCAGTAAACAAGCTGGTGCTTCTATCATCTGTTAGGAAATGGGATCCCCCAGTTGCTGGTGTTGTTTTTCAGTTGTTCAGTCAGGTCTGACTCTTCGTGACCCCATGGACCAGAGCACGCCAGGCTCTTCTGTCTTCCACTGCCTCTCAGAGTTTGGTCAAATCTAAGGATGGGCATGAAACAAAAAAAAAGTTTCATTTCATTTTCCTTTGCCCCCCCCCAGGATTTTTTGTTTTGTTTCATACCCCCCCCCCAAATCTAATGAAATGGTTCGGGGGGGCTAGAAAGTGGCAGAGGGGAAAAGGTTTTTTTTTTTAACAAACCCTGGGTTTGTTTGTTTTTAAAAACTTTTTCCCTCCCCCAAGCCCCACCTGCCAGCTGATTGGGTCTGGGGTGGGGGAAAAGATCAGCTGGTAGGCAGGGCTTGGGGGATGAAAAAAAGTTATTTTAAAAAAGCCCTGTTTTTTTTTAAATGTTTTCCCTCCCCAAGCCCCGATCAGCGCTGGGGTGGGGGAAAAAAACTTTTTCCCACCCTAGTGCTGATCAGCTGGGTGGGGGTTGGGGGAGGGAAAAGGTTTTTTTAAAAAGCCCAGAACTTTTTTAAAAAAACCTTTTCTCCTCCCCCAAATGGCTTACAGACGGAACGAAATGATTCGTTTCAATAAAAAAACACCATTTCATTTTGTCTTTAACAAAATGCTAATCCCTTGTGTCGTTTCATATTGTTATGTAACAACATAACAAATTTTGTTTTGTGTCCATCCCTAGTCAAATCCATGTTGGTTGCATGGATAATACCATCCAACCATCTCATTCTCTGCCGTCCCCTTTTTCTTTGGCCTTCAATCTTTCCCAACATCAGGGACTTTTCCAAGCATGGGCCTCAAAGAGGTGACTCTGGTGAGCTTCTTGAATGTAGATCTGGATCTACATGTGAAAAGAAAATCCTTGCTTTATGTCCCCAGAAGTTCATATTGGGTACATTTTCCAGTAAAAATAAAGCATAGTGCTTTTTATAAGAAACACATGGACACACAGAGAGCACTTGAAATACTGTATTTCATTCCTTTCCAAAACTTCCTTCCAGTACCACATCTTTATGTTCAAAACCTTTCTGGATCATGTTTTCTAGCGGCACAGTGGGCTGTAGGAAAAAAAAGGCATACATGCTAGTGGCCGGGTCCTCATTTATCACTGAATTTAGACCTTTGGGCATAATCAATCATATCAAAATAAACAATCCAAGCTCAGACAAAAATCCATTTCCCTCTGCATCTTGTGCCCTTACTTCTAACACTACTTTCAGAGGCATATTGTTCTCTGGAGGCCATGAGGTAAAAGTAAAATGGTGCTGAAGCAGCAAGAGGCAAACACATCACATAATCCTTATTTCCTCATACAGCTTTCCATTCCCATTTCTTCATCTATTGTGCCTTCAGGGGGTCAGAAGCAGAAGAACCCAATTTATTAAGGGCCTTGAAACTTAAAACCAAATCTTAAACACAGTCTGTGCCCCCACACTGGCAGCTAGTGAAGTAAACACAACAGCAGGTAGACATAATCTCCTCTGCTCTCCTCAGACAGAAATTGAACGGCTGCATCCTTCTTGAGCTGCAAAATGAAAATCAGACCTTTCGGGAACTCACAATAACTTCCTTTCCTGGTAGGCTACCCTTGATGTTATAATGGCGTGCATCAGAACCACGCAAAGTGAATTAGCTTGGACACCTAAGCATCCTTCGCATCTCCTACTATATCCGCAATTGATAAACTGCTTTCAAATACGCTGTTATTTCACTCTTGCAGATAAACCCAGTCTTAGCAGACACAATTATTTTTTTTCCCTACAGTTGACTCTTATTTTATAAACTCTTGGTGGTGGAAAGAGGAAGTTGAAATCTTTGCAAGAAAATCATATAGATGGTGGCATACAGTATATTTTACATGATTCAGATCACCTTTATGTATTATTATATTAGCTGCAGAATCATTTGCTGTTGTGCTGTTCTGTTCTACACTAAGCATGCAAACAATAAAGACCCTTAGGACACCATTAAAAACTGGAGTGTTCTATTTGCTATAAGGTTTCATGGACTGTAGGGGGCTAGATAGGTCCATGGGTTAGAAGTGTCAGACCTCTGATTCCCCACTATGCTTCCTGGGACAAGAGCCAGCCTGTGTAGCCTTGGGCGCACTGTTCAAAACTAGTGCATCGGAAGAAGCAGAAGCTGTTTAAACACTTCCAAGCACTTTATACCTAGGAATATTTCAGAGTTGATTACATGACACATAAATATTATTATTGCTACTGTTATTGCTGCAGTAGTGGTAGTGGCCATGGTGGCAGTTACAGTAGTAGTAATAGTAGTAATTACTACAATAGTAATAAGTATTAGTAATTGTTATTTTTCTTGTGATTATAATTGTTAATTTGTGCACCATAGTCAATGGCGTGGCTAGAGTTTGGAGTGCCCGGGGACAAAGTCAGTTTTTGCGACCTCCCCTCCCCTCCAACCCTCACCCACCCAGCAAGGGAGGCCATATCCTGGGGGAACAGTGGGGAAAGGGAAAAAGGGTCTCTCCTTCTCATGCCCTCTTTGTGGGTCTCCTTTCCAGTTAAGGCTCTCCTGTGCAAACCACACAGCATGCGGATAGCTCCAAGCAGGTGATGACTTTTTCCAAGCATCACCTCCATAGCGCGCATCCCCCTCCTCCTTTCCCCCAGCTAAGGCTTGATGATAGTTAGCCCAGGGAAAGGAGGAGAGGGAAGCAGGTGATGGGATTGTTTTTTCCAGGTAGCACCTCTGTCGCATGCTTCCCTCTCCTCCTTTCCCTGGGCTAATGATTGCCAAGCCTTAGCAGGGGCGAGAGGTAGAGGAGGAACAATAGACAGAGATGCTGCTTGGAAAAAAAAACTTCACCTGCTTCCCTCCCCTTTTCTCTGACTAAGGATCGCCAAGCCTTAGCCAGGCAAAAGGAGAACTGCTGGCGGAATGGCGGATGGCTTCTTCCTCCAGGCACGTCCAGATTGCTGCACACCTTGGGGCAAATGCACTCTTCCACCCCTCCCTAAGTTACTCCAGTGACCTTGGTTAATGTCTTCAGAAGCAGAAATCATCTGCTATTATCTGGCCATTGAACCAAATGTGCCAGAAACAGTAAAGGAATCCATTCTTGCTCCTTATGCATTAGAAGAGCATCAGCAACAAAAAAATGGAAATGGTTTTTTAAGAAGACAAGATCTCACAAAAAGTCCTTTTAGTATTAATGTTGTAGGCTGACTCCAGCTTTTATTTCACAAATGGAAGCAGACAATCCTTTAAAAGTACTGTACTCTGTTAATAATTTGGCAAGAACAAGCTACTCTTTTGCCATTATTTCAGCAATAGTTTATTTGTAGGATTTAAGAAGGAAATATGGTGATGAAAGATGAAGAATTGTGACCTAATAATGTGAAGGTTTTTCATGGAGGGAAAAATAAGGACATATGTCTTCAGTAAAGCTTTCGGAAGGACAGATAATAGGCTCTCTATCATCATGGCTGCTGGCCTTTCTTATTTCGGAACCTCCTCTAAGCAGATATGGATTTCGCTAGTGCTAGGAAAAGGTAGTTTTTAGTCTTAAAGATGCTACAGGACTTTCCTGGAATGCAACTCCCAGAGTTCCCCATTGTCCATGCTGGCTAGGGAATTCTGGGAAATCTGGTGCCTAACAAACAAACAAATAAAAACAAACAAACAAACAAACAAATGTATTTCCCAAGCTGTAAAAAACCCCAAATTCCCTTGCTCAAAGTTTTGCCTGTTTTTCATTTCTTTAAACCTTTGTTATTTAATTTAAGTTAGTTTATTTTGGAGCACTTTGTTATATCTATGTTTTATTGCATTTTATTGCATTGCAAACCACCCAGAGTGTCCACGGGTCAGATGAATGATAAAAAATTGAACAAATGAACAAACAAATGAATGTGTGTGTGTTGTGTCATTACAGTCATGACCGACTCTTTGTGACCCCATGTTCATGGAGTTTTCATGGCAAGAATACTAGAATGGTTTGCCAGTTCCTACTCCAGGCGCCTACAGCACCTGGTATTCCCTGGTGGTCTCCCATCCAAGTACAAACCAGGGCCGTCCCTGCTTAGCTTCCAAAATCAGGTGAGATCGGATGTGCTTAGGGCATTTAGGCAGCAAACAAATGAGTAGGGTTGTTATTAGAGGATTGTCACAGGTTTTTGTGATGGTTAAGGTGATGGGTTAGTTACCCGCTGGCTTCTCTTTTCTGCAGATATGCAGCCCTGAACTTTCCAAAGCAGAGTTACTCCTTTTACAGCTGAAGCAAAATACACACATAATACTGTGGTTAGTATAAGAGAACCTTAGAGTTTGGGAAGGCCCGTGTGTGTAATATACTTGAGCCTGATGGAAAGCTCAAACTGCAAGGAGCAGTTCTAAATCGGTGAACAAATGTCAAACCATGAAATAGAGAACACAATAATGAGAAACAGGTGACTTTCTCAAGTAAATATCATTGTGCACTATTTCTCAGGACATGAATGCATTCCTTCACAAAGAGCTAAGCATATGCCAAGGAAGTAAAGAATGAAAATTAAAAATGGGAGACAACTGTTTGTTGTAGATCCAGTGATGTATTTTAATCCAAGATTCACACTTCTTCTTCTTCTTCTTCTTCTTCTTCTTCTTCTTCTTCTTCTTCTTCTTCTTCTTCTTCTTCTTCTGCTGCTGCTGCTGCTGCTGCTGCTGCTGCTGCTGCTGCTGCTGCTGCTGCCGTGTCCTTGTAGAACATTGGTGTTCAGTAGCCTGAACTGGTTTGTATCTAAGGCTATTCTAAACAGAGCAGCTGTGCTCACTGTGGACCATTGGGTCAAGTTCTTAAGCCAGAATGTTCTTTTATGACACTACTCCTGCCCCTTTAAATTATTGTTTGTCCTGTTTGTTTTGTCCTGTTCCTATTTGTCCATTCTGTTTATAGTGTTTGTTGCCCTTTTAGTTTGCCCATTGGGATGTCTTATATTATGGTGTCTTGTTTAATTATTATAATTGCTGTGTTGTATTGTTTTTAATTGTTGCAAACCACCCAGAGTAGACTTGTAGCTAGATGAGTTGTATAGAAATCAATCAATCAAAAAAACTAACAAACAAACAAACAAACAAACAGTCAATCAAGCAAACAAACAGTTGCATTGGCTATAAAAGTGTGTGTTCTTGAAAGTGGCGAATCATTAGCGTGAAATATATTGGTGAACGGAGACACCCAATGGTTGTCAAAACAGGTGTTAGAGTGTGAGATAAGCTGTTATAACTTAAACCTTTGCACTACTTCATATATTTGAGTAAAGATGCTGCTATGAGAGAGAGAGAGAGAGAGAGAGAGAGAGAGAGAGAGAGATCCTGAGATCCATTGTATGTAAAACATTCATACTGAAATGACAAATAAGAACTTCTTAATGGAATACCATTATGCGTTCTTGGAAGCTGTCCTTGGTGGGATTTGTTTACTTCCAGATATACTGTACAGCTGCATTTTTTTCTAAGCCTGTGAGCGTTATTAGTGGTTGTAGCTGGAGCTAGAGCAAACCCAGTGGTTGTGAAAATGGAACCCTCTTCTCCTCCATGTTTGAATAGCTGCTAGAACCACAGAACTTGCAGAGATAAAAGGAAGCCCAAAGGGTTAAAGAGTCCAAACCAGTGCCGTTACAGGAAATCCACCGCTAAGGCATAGCTGATAGGTTAATTCCCTGAACATTTATTCTCCCTGTCATAACGTGGAAAAGATTCCTCACTCTCATGCAGTTTAGAATAAGAACATGACTTTAGCTCAAAGCCCGATGCCAAAAATTTTACAAATTAAGTATTGAGCTGTGGCCAGCACCATGTATAAGGAAGTTTACATAGAAAAAAAATGAGATGCAATCGCACCCTATGGAAATTGCTGAAAACATCCAGTTCGGGCATTCAATGAAAATCACCAAACAATATCCCAACATTCCTGCAAGGAGGAGCCCATAAAATGCAGTGGTAACAATATCACAGAATTGTGCTTAAGACTGGATTTGGCTTTTTCCTCAATCTGACAGGCAAAAGACCAAGGAAAAATGACAGTTAACTTCACAGATATGAAACCTAGAAGAGCAGTGGACATTTCCTGACAACAATCGTGTTGAATAACTATGGTTGTTGAACTGAGAGTTATGCAAGTGATTGCACTCATTGCACCAAGGCAGAAGTGTTCACGTTCATGAAGCCCCGCTGCAGGTGCCTTGTGTAATCATATGACACAGGAACCACACAACCTGTTTCGTCATTCAGTTATGCAATTCTCAATTCTCAGGCAAAACACTTGGTGCATTTACTCAGGTGTAACATTACAAACTGGATAAGAATGGGCACAAAATGGAAAAATCGTGTTTTTGTTTCATTTTGTTTCCCCTGCATTTCGTTTGGTTTTTAAATTAATTGTGGTAAAAAAATTGTAACAAAATAAAACAGTAATGAAATGATTCATTACTCTAAAAAACAGCTTCCCTGGGTCCTAGAGGCACCAAATTTTGTGGATAGCTTCCTTGGACTCTCCTTTAAGCCCTCTGAATTTGGAGAGGTTTTGGCTTCAGAAGGCCATGCTATTCAACTCCAAAGGGGTTCCTCCAGAAAAAAATATTTCTAATTGCAGTGTTATGTACTTGAAAATAGTGATCCGAGGCATCTAGCAGCCTGGAAATTACAGTGGAGCTTCCTAAAGCTCTTCTCTTTAAGCACCCCCAATTTGGAGAGCTTTGGGGTTCAGGGGGCCAATTTATTCAACTCCAAAAAGGGTGCCCAAGGAAAAAAATGTTTGTAATTTAAAAGTAGAGATGGGCACAAAACACCAAATTGGTGTTTAATTTCGTTTTTCATTTTTATTGTTTTTGATTTGTTTAAAAAATATTTTTTTCAAATAAAATTCATTTTGTATTGTGTATATTTTGGTTTTCGTGGTTTTTCTTCTTTTTAATTTTTTTTAACTCATGCTGACCAGCTGGCCCTCGGGCTAGGTTGGTGAGTTTTAATTTTTTTAAAAAAAAATTAAACATGCTGACCAGCTGACCTGGGGGTCAGATTAGCACATTTTTTAACTTTTGTATTTATTTATTCATTTGTATTGACCAGCTGGCCAGCATGAGTTAATTTTTAATTTTTTTTCATGGGCCGACCAGCTGGCCCATGGGCTGGGTTGGTGCTTTTAAATTTTTATTTGAAAATTTTTTTTCACATGCCAACCAGCTGGCCCTCAGGCCGAGTTGGCACTTTGTAAAGTATTTTAATTTTTAAAAAATCTTTTCACATGCCAACCACCTGGCCCATGGGCTGGGTATGCACATTTATTAATTTTATTTTTTAAATTTTTTCATGGACCAACCAGCTGATCCGCAGGCCGGGTCGGCATGGTGTTTAAATTTTTAATTTTTTAAATTTATTCACAAACTGACCAGCTGGCCCACAGGCTGGATCAGTGCATTTTTTATTTTTATAATTTTTACATTTATTCATGTGCTGACCAGCTGGTCCACAGGCTGGGTCGGGGCATTTTTAAATTTTTTTATTTTAAAAAATTTATTCACCCAGCCTGCCGACCAGCTGGCCTGCAGGCTGGGTCAGGACATTTTTTAAAAAAATTATTCACATCCTGACTAGCTGGCCCACAGGCCAGGTCGGCACTTTTTGATTTTTTTTAAAATCACTTATCGCACTGACCAGTTGGCCTGCAGTCTGGGTCAGAGCAGTTTTTTTTTTTTTTTTTTTTAATCCCCCAGCCGATTGTACCTGATCTGGTCGGGGAAAGAGCAGGATTTTAAAACATTTTTCCCACCGAAGCCCCATGCTAGAGCTGATCAGCAGTGCCTTTGGCGGGGAAAAAAGCCTGCAGTTTTCCCCATGTTGGGGTGGGGGAACCTCCAGCTTTCCCCCATATGAATGCTATGGGAAAACTAAAAACAATGCAAATGAAATGGACATTTCCATTTTGTTTTGTTTTATTTTTCTTTGATGGGTCTCTTTGTTATTCATTTCGTTCTGTAACAAAACGAATAATGAATAACAAAACAAATTAAAATTTCATTTCTCTATTTAAAAATATTTGAAAATACCGATCCCGGATATGTAGCATGGAAATTTTAGCAGAGCTTCCTCAAACTCTTCCCTTTAAGCCCACTGTTGCAGTGCACCAGGCAGGCAAGAATTAAACATTGGGCCATATCAGTCTCTCAGGAGAGAGTGTGAGTAGACTTCCCTGGAAAGTCCAAGGTATAAAAGACAGATACCTCTATGTCCAGGGCAGGTCTTACAAACATTATGGGCCATTTCAGACCCTCAGGTATGAAGAGAAAGTGTGGATCTCTCTGGCATCATCATGGCCAAGGCAGGTCTTAGAAAAAATTGGGCCTTTTCAGAACCATAGCATGCAGGCAGGCTGGCAGGCCTTTGGGAGGCAGGCAGGAATATTGGCTGCAATACTCCAGTTAGAAATAATAGAGTAGGAAGACTCCCCCCAGTTCTATTCTGTTGGTTTTTAGAACTGGGCCCATGCTTCAGAGGGACGGCCATGCGCATTCATATTGTGCCAGTGCAGAATGGGGGAACTGGTAGTGGTGGGTGGCGGGAGTAACAATTTGTGTGTGGGGGAAGGAATGTAGTTTTAAGGGAGCAGGAGGGTAAAAAAGAATAAACAAATCCTGCTCCCAATCCCTCCCCTACTCCTAAATTAAACCTTCCCAAACACAACAGAAATTGTGCATCTCTGAGCACAGACAGACATGCACAGTACATGCACACACAGAGAAAAAGGCTCTCTTCTACACGCACACACATACACACAAACAAATAACCACTCTCTCTTTGTTCACTCACACAACACAGTAAGCAACAGGAAAACAGCGAGCTAGCAGCACTGCCAGAACCATCTATAACTCCTCTCACTCCTCCACAGATGACAAAGGCTGATACCTCACGTCCATCTCATCGCTGTTCGCGGTCCCGCTTGGGACCAGTATGAAGTAATCTAACCACACGTCCATTACGGGACGAGGGGAGTTCGTCCCAACCAGGCCCCCTGAACTGCGATTTAAGTGGGATGAGAGATTCCCCTCCCTGGCCTTGGGAATCTGCTCATCATGCTTCTCATTCCGAGACGAGTGGCAGTGAGGTAAGGCTCGTCACGCAACGTGCCATTCTCCATCTAGTGGCAGGAGTGCAAAGTGCCATTCGCCAGTACATTCCCTATGGAGTCAGCAATGCAGTGCAGAGAGATTAAAAGACAAATGCCTCAAACATAGCTCTGTAACGCATTGCAAGCAAAGCTTCGGAGAATGGAAACATCGAAAAACAGAAGGTCGGGGCTGGGAAAAAAGGAGAGCAAAGGTATGGAATTTCACATCTCATCACAGAACGAGGACATGCGGTAACAGTCATGCTGGTATTATCCATCATGCCCATGCGTACACGGGAACAGGGACAGAACTGCAAGAAGACCACGTGACTGCGACTGACATCAACACGCAACAAACTTCCTCCTGGAACGAGAATGGACGTGAAGTAACCATCAAAGAAAATGAAACCAGACAGCTATAGCCTAGTCAGGCAGCCAAGGAACCCCCATAAAAATAGCACTTGAAAATGGATTCCTATGGGGACCCTATATGAAGTTGAATAACTTGGCCCCCTGAACCCCAAAGCTCTCCAAATTGGGTGTGCTTAAAGAGAAGAGCTTGAGGAAGGTCCACTGTAATTTCCATGCTGCTAGATGCCTGGGTTCACTATTTTCAATTAAAATAACATTGCAATTAGACATATTTTTTTCTGGAGGCACATTTGGAGTTGAATAACTTGGCCCCCTGAACCCCAAACCTCTCTAAATTCAGAGGGCTTAAAGGGGAGAGTCCAAGGAAGGCACCCACAAAATTTGGTGCCTCTTGGGCCCAGGGGAGCCATTTTAAAGAGTACTGAAATGGTTTGTTTTAAGCAAAAAACCCCCACATTGTTTCATTTCGTAACGACTGATTAGTACTACATGTTCATAAAAATCAAATTTAAGTAGGAACGGTGTGCATATTCTTAACGAGAGGGGCAAGACCGACAACTCCAAATTTATGGATCCCATGCTCAAATGGGGCCTCAGATTGACACCCCCTTTTCTTTTTTGGCTTTGATCTGCCAAAACAGCAAGCATTTGATTTCCCTTAGAAAAGTCCTCCAGTGCAGCATTGTTCTGGGATAATCCTGTTAACTTCAACAAAACAATTCGTGAATAAACGAACCAAGGACTAAATTCTTAATTTGTCCAAGTTTCCATTTCCTTATCTGCTGTATGGGAATAATAACACCTATTGCTCCGAGTGATGCAAGCATAAATTAACATTTGCAAAGCCCACTGATCTCTCAGGATGGACAATGCTGCTTAAATGGATGGTTTGCCTGCTGATTTAATGCTTCTTTGAACTGATTAATTAGGTACATTGTCACTTGGTTGTATTGCCTTGCGCTCTCAAGGTAGCAGCTTAGTTGGCACAAACTCAAAGCCCACAACCTGCCCTAGAACAAATCAATGGGTGTTTTCTCATCAGTACAAGGGCCCTGTTCCCATCATTAACTTCACCAAGATGTTCCTTGCAATGTCTTCACTTTCAGGCAGAAAGGATTCATGCCAATGGTATGAGAGGGGAAGAGTCACTTGGGAGTCCTGGCTGAATATGTTGGGGTTATTACAATGATAACAGTACAGAATGAAATGCTGTTAGAAGGCAGGGCAGATCGGGAGAGCTTTGGACTCACTTTTCCACCCCAAGAGTTATCAGGGCATTACCAACCTTCCAAAACATATGAGAAATCAGCTGATGTGGGTTTTTTTGTAGGATTGGAGATTTTGGGTTAGAGGTTGGTTGAGATGCTACTGCCTATTTTAACAGGCTGTAGAAATGAGTGCTCTTGAAGGCTTCCCAATTAGAGTTTGCCTATATTTTCCAAGGGGAGGCAGTTCAGTGTCACAAATATTACACCCTGGGAAGAACAGGGGAACTTTCTGAGCCATTTCAACCCCAACTTATACTCTTTTTGTACAGTATGTGAATGCATGAGAGTCTCAGGAATGCTGGAAGCTGCAATTGGTAGTCCTGGGTTATGCATGTTTCCTGTGTGCCTGTGTTGCCCACGCTGACCAGATTACTCTAATCTGGGTTCTACTAGAGTGACCAGCTGTATTATTTGATGCCAATGGTTGGCTTAGACCAGGCCCTCCAGATGTTTTGGACCACAACTGCCAGAATTCTAAGCTTAGATTGCCAATGGCAAAGGACTATGGGAGTTATGGTCCAAAACATCTGGAGGGCAGAAGTTTGGACATGCCTGGCTTAGACCTAGACTGGATCTTGGCCGGAGCCATGGCTTATTTTATTGATTTATTTATTTCACTGATTTATATGCCACACCATTAGTGCAATACACTATTCTGGGTAGTTAACAAGCGATGACATAAGTAACAATTGAAGCAACAGTAAAACTAATAAAATTAAGAAAAAGAGGCTAATAAGATCACCTATCTTAAATTGAACTATCATCAGGAGGATGAGAAAATGAATGCAATTCCCCAAATGTTTGTGTGATTTCCCCTTGCTCTCCAGCACCACAGTTCTGGTTGCGAGAAACCCTGGAGATATAAAGGCCATAGCAAATAATTGCAAATGGGCCAAGGAAAGAGCTTATGAACTACAGTGGTACCCCGACTTAAGAGCAGCTCGACTTAAGAGCAATTTGACTCTTAGATATGATCTGTTCGATTTACAAATATTTTTTCCATTTTTTATTTTTTAAACTTATTTTTTCATTTTTTTATAGGTAACCCTATCTAAGAGTAGTTAGACTTAAAAGCATGCATTCGGAATGGATTAAATTTGTAAGTCGAGGCACCACTGTATTTGTACAAACAGGAAAAGCTTCCTTCAAGTGAGGCCCTTCTTTTCTTCCGATACTATTTCACTCAATCAAAAACAGCCTTTCTGCTACTAGAGATTTAGACAATGTTTGATGATTTTCCGGAAACCCCTGGAAGACAATTTTACATTAAGGTCACAGATTGTAACAAAAGGTCTGGTTCACATATTCAACTCAGTGATCACCTTGGAACACTATGGCTAAACACCAATAGTATGTCTCACAACTACAGTAGACCCATGGAATTCTACCATGGATTTGACTCATCGACGATTCAATGGACCTACTTTAGTTGCAGCTTGCAACAATACTGGATTTCATCCATTGGGTGCCAGGTTGCATTTTAACGGAATTATAGGGTTGGATTCAGATTACGTTGCATTTAGGGTAAATTCATACAAATTATTCAGTTAGTCGTTGCAAATATAAGCTCCACTGACCCAGTCTGGGTCTGATCCACTGCACAATGTGGTGAAAATCAGACATTTCACTAACAATGATGGCTTGGAAAAGTTCTTCCACCATCATGAAAATAAGTGGGACGCAGCAACCATGTGGCGGCATTGAATTGCAAATGTGGTGCTTCACTGCATAGTCTATAACAGCTGTTATCCTACTTAGGACTGGCCTCTTACCTAAACAGACTTGATGCAAGTATTGATTTGTGATTTTTTTCTCCTTTATGCTGCCCCCTACATTAATAAGGGGGAGGAAAAAACACTCCATGAATTCTTAAATGCCCTTTTATTGGCCCAGT
Source organism: Phrynocephalus forsythii (assembly GCA_029282475.1). Taxonomy (NCBI): domain Eukaryota; kingdom Metazoa; phylum Chordata; class Lepidosauria; order Squamata; family Agamidae; genus Phrynocephalus; species Phrynocephalus forsythii. Next base: position 123,768,492 of record JAPFRF010000004.1, read on the forward strand.
GGAATCAAAGCACATTGGAGAAAATGTAGTCAGTGGTGGCTGTAAATTGTCTGGAAGTCATAAATTAAAACTAAAGAGTTCAAAATATGATATAAAATCATTTAATCTGAATGATTTATGCTCATTCTCAGATGCAATTATTTACTAACGCTTCTGTTTATTGCTCTTTTGACTTTTTTAATTACTGCATTCCAAAAATTCAATTACAGAGCGTAGTATATATTTCAAGCAATAGTATTGTAAATAAAGGGGAACCAATTAATAATGTGCTTAGTCTAGCAGAGCTAAATCAAGTGTAAAACAAAATGCCTTGAAAGTTGATCAAGGTTGGGGAACTAAAAGGAAAAGATCCCATCTAATTGCAGTATAGCTGGCTGGGTAACTCAGTGAGTTAGGTGTCTGGCTGTGGATGCTAGGAGTTCAATTCCCCACTGTGCCTCTTAGGAGCAGAGACTGTGTGACCCTAGGCAAGCTGCAGAAGCTGCAGGAGGTCCCCAGGGGGAATGAATAGTAAGCCATTTCTGAGTCTTCTCCACTGGGAAAAAGGTTGCCGTAACTTGGAACTAGGGATGGCCATTTCGTTTCGGAACCAGTAGGTTACGAAACAAACCACACCAGCCCAGGTGGTCCTCGGAACCAGCTGATACATGCAGATCCAATCGCTTTACCTTTCTCTGTCCCTAGCAGAATTAAAATCCAACAAGGAAGCATGTTGCAACGTCATCTGTGCTGGATCTGTGATGCTAGCCAGTCAGGAGCTGTGCAGGGACAGGCATCATCCTGCCTCCCTCTCTGATTGCCCAACAGCATGAAGCAGGAAAGATGACATCACAGCATGCTTCCTCACTGCAGCTCAGCTCCATGCTGGCAGAGAGAAAGGTAAAGCAATTGGATCCTCGTGTATCAGCCAGTTCCGAGCACCACCTGGGCTTGCATGGCTCATTTCATAACCTACTGGTTCTGAAACAAAATGCCCATCCCTACTTGGAACAGACTTGACAGCATGGGGAGAAAGGCGGCATAAAAATAAAGTTATTATTATTATTATTATTATTATTATTATTATTATTATTATTATTATTATTATTATTATTATTATTATTATTATTATTATTATTATTATTACAGAAATAAAATAATGAACTTATGATGCAAGATCTGTAGGCTCCAGCAATGTAAGTCTTCAAAGGATGGCCAGAATCCTATTGGTCCATTACCCTAGTGTGCGTGCAATGGTTTAAAGCACAGCTGTGAATTACCACCAGTTAACAAGTTGTTTTTGTATTCCTTATTATGCACCCTCTTTCATGGCTGCCATGCAGTCAGGGGTCCAAGTGGTGACTTGTTAACTACGGGCAATTCGCCACAGCAGTTTGTGCCATTACACTTATGCTAGTGTAACTAAATAAAAGGATTCAGACTAGAGATGGGCACTTACTGCAGTCCAGTGCTTTGGTGTGGTTTGGTAGCTTGGACCCACAGCTGTTGTGTGGGGGATCCAGATTCCTCACTGTACTCCTACCACAGGTGTCCCCCAGAGAAGAAGGCAGGGTAGGAAAACCCATGATGCTGCTTCTGATGGGGCGCCCATGGGAAGAAGTGAGGCACAGAATCCAGACTCAATGCATGCCTGTCAAACTGCACTGAAGCGCTGAACCACGGTGAGTGCCCTTCTCAAATTGTGGCCAATAAATAACAAGGTGACTATACCGAACGTCTGCTCAGGATGGTTTAGGGATAATTAATTTTTGTTTGGGACAAGAAATAGGAGAGGGGACTGTCATTTTCCAAACTGCCTGTTATTTCCAAAATGCCAAAACATGTTTGAAGTGCTTTGAAGCCTCTGCAATACCTGAACAGGTAATGATGCATGCTTTTTTTTTCTTACAGAAACTTCCTGTGTACTCTGTTGTGTGGATGACATTTATCCACATCATTCATGCCAGCTGGTTAACATTTTTATGGAGCAGTCCTGTGGCCATGTGTACCTTGACTTCCCAGGGACTGAATTTAGATCAGATTGCCTTCTTTGACAACAGGAAGTGAGTTCCAAAGTTAGAAGAAAGACCCCAGAACTTTTGTCAGTGACAATTAGGGATATTGTTCCTTAAAATTAAAAATCCACTTGTTAAACAGCTGACTCTGCTGATAGAACAAATGTCTACTTTGCTTGTTTGGACAGAAGGCACTGATGTCTGGAAGCAGGTAGATGTTCTATCTCAGAAACTACTAGAATGCATTACAGTGATGCCTGCAGAGTCTACTCTAGGGCATAGATTAAAAGGAAGTATGGTGTTCTGTTTGCATACTATATACCACAGTGTTACCATAGTCTTCACAACATAACAAAAGTGGCTTACTTCCTGTAGGTCAGGATTGGGGAAGACTGGATCTAGTGAAACGTTGGTTTGGCCTGTGATCAAAGCTTGGCCATTTTCCTTTTTTCAGACTGCAGGAGATTCTGCAAGAGTAAAGTGATACCTTTATTGAACCACTAAAACCATCAGACAAATTGCAAGCTTCCCTGTAACTGCTGGGTAGCTCAATGGCTTAGGAATCTGGATGTTGAGCCAGAGGTTGTAAGTTCAGTTCCCCACTGTGCCTCCTTAACAGGGTTTAGAATCCATGATCCCATAGGACAGTCATTCTCAACCTGGGGGTCGGGACCCCTTTGGGGGGTTGAACGGCCATTTCACAAGGGTCGCCATAAGCCAGTGAAGAAAAAGGCACAAACGGCTTGGGTATGGAGGAGGGGGGGAAGAAGGGGGGGAAGAGTGAGTTACAGCTCGGTAGGTTGGAGGGGATGTCAGTCAATGGCACCGGAGGCTGTGATTGGCTGAGGGTGCCTGTAGAGGGAAGTTATCTATGGCCCCTGCAGCAGTGGCCTGCCAAAGGGGGCCTGTGGCCTCTCCCAAGCAGGGCAAGGGGTCACCACAACATGGGGAACTGTATTAAAGGGTCATGACATTAGGAAGGTTGAGAACCACTGCCATAGGATATTTTACAGCTCTGCAGTTCTAAGATAACACCTTAGTTTTGCATTTTTCTAATCTTGAACCACATGGCCTTCTCCAATTCTTTCTGGGAGATTCTTGGAGCCATAGTTGAAAAAAGAAACATTTCAAACATCTGGCTCTGAGATAGTAATATAAGTCTCAAGTCACAGTCCCATACTGAAAGGTCAGAGCAGTTGCCTCCTGTCATGGAGGCCTTCTGCATTATTAAAGGAGAGGTGAACAGTACAAAGCCTTTAGCAAATTTGCATCAGATTCGGCTGCAAGTTATTTCCATGCATGGGCAAAAAACCCTTTCATCATGAGATGGAGGCTCTTGACACAATAAAGTAAAATACACAAATTTGCACACATAATAATAGTTTTAAAACAAGTTGCTATCAATTAAACTATGAACGTGCTAACTGGCCAGGAAAATGCATTACCCTGTATTTACTCAAGAAAAGAAGCAATTAGTTGTGGTTGAATCATTATAGAAGGTTGCCAAACTAGAACAGAGTAAATAAAATTAAAGCAGGGAGATTTATTATTAAATTAAATCCACTTAATTACTGCAAATGTTAAATATGCAGTTTTCTGACATTTAAATGATATTTTTCACCAAAATTAAAATGAATTGTCCAGCCCAAATTCCCACTTCTTAGCTAGGAAGTAAATGTCAGACCAAAATTAAAGCTAACTAGGACCAGTGTCTGGTATACTTTGGGAAAAAAGAGAGATTTAATTAGAATCAATAAACCACCTTTATTGAAGTTTCCAAAGTGCTCTATTATTCCAAACATACAGTAAGCCACATTGCTCCCACGGTTGAAAGATTTCTGAACGGTTATAGGTCAAAGGGGAGATGGTGGACTTGAAAGCTCAGTTATCCCCATCTCTGAGAACACCAGGAAAAGTTAGCCTTCAGAATCAGTTTGTATGTTGTGCGTATTTGAAGGGAAGGGCCCATCATGTCTCCAGTTGTGTACAAGAAAGAAAGAAAGAAAGAAAGAAAGAAAGAAAGAAAGAAAGAAAGAAAGAAAGAAAGAAAGAAAGAAAGAAAGAAAGAATCAGGAGCTTTCTTACATGGAGGTACAGAACAGCCACAAATTATGCAGCTACATGTTTTCTTATAGACAGGGCAGTTGTTCATTTGAATAGACAAGCAATCCTTTTACAGAATGTGTATTGCTTTTGAAGAACTATTCAGTTTAAGAGTAATTTAAAAATAATAATAATCATAAGGAGAGATCTCACTCATCCACTATGACCAGCACCTGGATGGCATTTTCATTTATGGCTGATTAGACCAGCGATAGACATCATGTCTCTTCTTTCTATTTACAACCATGATTTCCACCACCACCACCCTTTCAGTGTTTCTCGTTGTGTTTCTGGCATGGTAGCAGTTCAAAGTAAAACAAAGCATGGGGTGGCATTTGAGGCGTTTGAAAACAAGATGTGATAAGATACCACATGAAAAAGAATGATAAGGAACTGACCTTTGATTAAATGCGGCAGAATACAACCAGAGAAACAGTACCGTCTGGATTTCCTCACTGTTATATAAGATACAATGAGGTATTTGGGGCCACGTTTATACCTCATGATCTCTGAACAAGATATAACATTCGTCACTTATCCCTTGACTTTCAGTTCTAAAATAGAGACAAAACACTGTGTAATCCCATACTGCTTTGAATTACTTCTGATTTGATGAGAAATGTCCCACAAGGCTACACTACTACGTACAGATTATGTATAATTAATGCTGTGATCAATTAGATCTGAATTGTTAGTCCATCTAGAAGCAATAACAACGACTCTGTTTTTTTTTCCAGGGAGTTTTCCCTTAATCCTCTTGTTCTACGGCTTTTTATGATGAGATAAAAAAAAAGTTCTTCAATTAGGACAGCATTATGATTCATACAACTGGGAAAACCCCCTTCTGGTTACATGTTAATGATACATCGGTTTAATTTTGCTAAGTGTGTGAAGAAGCATAGCTCTCTTTAACTACCAGGGGGATTTCTGCCCACCTATGCAAAAGAAAACCTGCTATACTGGTACTTACCTCCATTCCTTGATATAGGGCAGGTTACAGATTAGCAAAATAAGCTAGAAATGTTTATTACAAATCCTTGGGGGAAAGTCCACAAATATTCAGTCTTTAAACAATTTAAAGTGAAGGCTGTTTCACTTAATTTTCCTGGAATAAATATTACCGTAATTGTACATGTAAAGTCCGGACTGTGGGGCAAATGCAGCCCGATTTAAAATTTTGAGTAGTCCTCAGCCTCCTCTCCCTGCCGGCTCAATCTGTCACTCATCCCTGCCAGCCCTTCCCTGTGCTGGCTAAAGACGCCAGTTTGCAGTTTTATGGTTTGCCTTGCCTTCGTCCATCCCCTCAGCCACCTGCCCTGCCTACCCACTCCTGGCTATGTTGCTGCAGCATCTTCCCCACCTCCTTGTGAGGGAGGGCAGCACATACAAGCAGCGGTGCGTCTTGGGTGCATGTGAGCCTATTCCTGGGCCATGCAACAGCCACTGGGCCCTTGGGCACCTTGAAACCGGAGCATTTGCGGCTGTTGCAGATGCACACGGACCATGCCCTTTCTCCCCCATATATTTGTGTGGCCCCCACACATTTTCACCTCACCAAATCTGGCCCTCCTTGCAAAAAGTTTTGACACCCCCGATGTAAAGCTTCCAAGTAACTGGTAAAGTTCAAGAATCGACTGGGAGAAGGTTTATGCAGTTTTTTTTTTTTTACTGAGAAAATGCTACCACATGACCAAAAAAAAAAAAAAAAACAAAACAAAAACAAACTGAAAACCTGTATGGAAAACCTTTTAAAGGGAACCTTTTCTTGAAATTATTCTCCTATTCACAAACCCACAAGCAAAATTTAGACATTTTACTTGGAATTTAGGAGACTCTCAGACTAAATCAAAATAAGTCTTAACCCTTATTCACTCATGCTATAACGCATGTGGAACCCACTTCTTCTGAGAAGACAGCATGGTCCTGCCCTAGAAACACGTGTATCTGAAGAGAAGGTGTCCCTCCAGTCATTCCTAATAAAACAGATGCAGTGGCCAAAATCCTGGTGTTTAGCCTAGCAAACCACACCATGGTAGGGCCATTAAATCAATGGAGCCTGGGTGAGTGGATGCCTCTGTCAATTCTGCTGATTCAAACAGAACTACAGTAATACTTCGGATAATGAATGCCCCTGATAACGAATTTTTTGGATAAGAAATCACAATTTCTAGGTATAGGGCTGCCTCGAGAATGAATTTTCCTATGGGTTGCCTCGGATAATGAATTTCCAGCATGCATCAGTAAAAAAGAGTTATCCTGGGCTGCATCACATCTGTACCTTTAAAGTGCACTTTATAAAGGGTTTTGAGCAAAAAACAAGGTGTCTGTGTCATTTTCCTAGGCTCTGGAACATTCATTCCTATGGGAAACCATGTTTCGGATAATGAATTTTTTTTGGATAACGAATTGCCTCGGAGAACAAATTAAATTATCCAAGGCACCACTGTACCGTAAAGTGCTTCTTACTTTAGCATAGTAAATAGCAGTTAAAATAGGTCCATTTGAATATGTGGAACTCACAGAGGAGTTGATTCATCAAATGTCCACTGAATCAATGGGCCCATTATGTTGTACTTTACAATCCTGGAGCAACAGGATTTGGGTAACTGGATGAACATGCAGTTTTGCTGATTTGTACATGCTGGTGGTGGTGCAGAATAAATAACTTGTACCTAAACATAAAGAAAACAAAGGAGCTTGTGGTGGATATTAGGAGGCAGAAAACTGATCTTCAACCACTGGTGATTGACGGGACTGGTGTGGAGAGGGTTACAGGTTTTAGATTTTGGGGCATTGAGTTAAAGGAGGATCTGTCCTGGATCTGTCCCGGCTTGCAAAGAAGGCTCAGCAGAGACTATTTTTCTTGAGAACTTTAGGGAAAAACCATCTTCCACAAAAGTTGCTGCCTGCTTTTTATCATTGTGCAATTGAGAGTGTGCTTACTTATGGGTTATGTTTGTGATATGGAAGTTGTACACATGGGGATAGGACAGTGTTGCACAGAATCATAAGAATTGCAGGGAGTATTGTGCGCTGTTCACTCCCCACACTGGAACAGATTTATACTACCAGGTGCCACTGTAAAGCATTAGATATATTAAGAGATCCATCACATCGCCTCTTCCAGTTTCTGCCATCGGGACAGAGATATAGAGTACTGAGGGCAAGAACAAACCATCTCAAAAATAGCTTCTTTTTTAGAGCAATATTGGCATTAAACGGAAATTCTGGACTTTGAAGTCAGCTTATTTTGTATGTCATATTTTAGTCATTTATATGTCACATTTTATGTGTTGTAGCTGTTTTTAAATCTATGTGGAATGTTTTAAATGAGTTGAATATAGCAACCACGAAATTTCGTTGTTCCTGCAAGGGGGCAATGACAATAAAGATTCCTATTCCTATTCCTATCCTATCCTTTATGCTCTTAAAACTTTCTGTTTTCATTTTTGTTTTGTTATGAAATTCCTATGACCCCATTTGATGGAGGGAAATGCAAAAAATACAACCAGAAAAAAAGCAGTGTGGGATATTACTGCTTCAACGACGTACCTTTTGTGATTCAGATATTAGCGCTCTTGTTTTTCAGGAATCCATGGAGAACTGGTAAACATACAATGATACATACTCTCCAGCCCTTCTAAAATTATTTTTGTTTACCTTGCGATCCCTCAGATAGTTTGCTGAAGTGCAAGCTCCATCTTAAATTTTGCTTTCTCTTCAGATTTCTCTTTATGCAAAATTCTGTGGCAACTCTTACCACTGAAATTAAACTAACTTTAGTGTACATGGGATTTAGTATTGTAGTAGTCCATATTCTCACACATTTGAGATGTTTATATTCCTAGCCATTTGCTCTAGCGAAAGGCCCACGTTTCCTTTTCCTTCAGAATATGCTCACATGGGGGGAAAAACAGCAAAGACATTCAAATCCTTGGTTACAAACACCAGCTTTTGCATTTTACAAAAGCAGCAGAAATATTTCATCTTGGATTCACAGATGGTGAAGGAAGCTTACACCTGGCTTCCATAGGGATTTGATCCTGTGACCTCGGAGAGGGGGTGGGTGGGGAAGAGAGATGTCAGCACTCTTCTAGAGAGGCTATTGTGAATAATACTCCAAACCATGCTGTGACAAGCAAGGTGCAAGATTGCCTTTCTGAAGTCGTAATAAAGTTATGTACTTAAAAGCCCGCACCAAAGTGGGAATTGTATTCCAGTGTTTTACATGCAAAGCCTTTCAATAATTCATGGAATTTTATTATTCAATGGCCAATTCCCTACAAAAGCTAAAATCGTGTTGCTGAAGCCCTCAGGAATGTTGTGTTTCTTAAGCGTTACACATGTCAGACTGTAAACTAAGGTATGAATATTTTAAGAAGAAGGTACATTTTTTTGTTATGAGTCTAAATGCTGTGTGTGTCACTTCTTTTCACATTCTCTCATCTATTAAGAAGGTTATGCAAAAAAGACTAAAATTAATTTCCTTTAGGGGTCTGATAGATCCGTGTTAAATATATTTCTGTGATTTACGTTGCAAATTGTGAAGTAGGAAAGCCTGTTGTAGTCAATATATGTTGAGTTTCCTTCAATATTAGCCTAATGTACCTCTCAGTCTTAAAGTCATTGGCTGGGATATTTTTAAAAATGCTAGTGCGTAGGTGAGTCCTTTAAACACGTACTGTATATACTCAAATATAAGTCTAGTTTTTCAGCCCTAATTTTGGGCTAAAAAAGGGGGCCCTTGACTTATATTTGGTCAACATTTTAGCCACTGAGGCAAGTGCTTGGGTCGGTGGCTTCTCCTGACCTCCCTGTGCTGTGGGGAAGCGGCATGCAATGTTTAAAATGACTTTGAGCCACTGACCCAAGCACTTGCCTCGGTGGCTAATAGTCATTTTAAACATCACACACCGCTCTCCCAGCTCACAAAGGAGGAGCTGCCAGGCCCTGCTGCATTTCCCACCCTAGACTTATAATCGAGTCAATAAGTTTCCCCAGTTTCCCCAGTTTTTTTTTTGTTAAATTAGGGGCCTCGACTTATAATCAGGTCGACTTATACTCGAGTATATATGGTATATGATAGCTCTATGTGTACCCAGTGTAGCCATAGGGTCAGATGAGTGGAGTATAAACAAGCAAACAAACAAACAAACAACAGGTTTTGGGTTGCTTTGAAAGTCAGCAAGCATTATTGTACCTCATTAGAGAAGAAACAAAGACTTGTGGAGTCTTATATTTTGTGCGAGCTTTTGGGTAGCCAAAACAAACTAGGTAAGCTTCAGTGGGCAGTAGGATACCATTTGCAGCTTTCAGACAGCAAAATATCATGGTCTCCAGCCATATAGTGCTTTTCAAGTCACTCAGTATTGAAGAATGGTCAATGTAACCCATGACGCTATTACAGGTGAAACTCGAAAAATTAGAATACCGTGCAAATGTTCATTTATTTCAGCAAGTCAACTCAAAAGGTGAAACTAATATATGAGGTAGACTCATTACATGGAAAGCAAGATATGTCAAGCCTTACTTTGGTAAAATTGTAATGATTATGGCGTACAACTTATGAAAACCCCAAATTCACAATCTCAGAAAATTAATGTGAAGAGATTCCCTGCTCACGGTAGTGTGTCAAGAGCCACCATATACAGACGGATCCTGGACATGGGCTTCAAATGTCGTGTTCCAATTGTCAAGCCACTTCTGAACAACAAAGTCAGAAGCATCTTACCTGGGCTACAGGGGGAAACTGGTCTGTTGCTCAGTGGTTCAAAGTCTTCTTTTCTGATGAGAGCAACTTTGCATCTCATTTGGGGAGAAAGGACCAAGAGTCTGGAGAAAGAATGGAGAGGCACACAATGCAAGATGCTTGAAGTCCAGTGTGAAGTTTCCACATTCTGTGTTGATTTGGGAAGCCATGTCATCTGCTAGTGTTGTTCCACTGTACTTCATTAAATCTGGGGTCTTAATCCTTGTGTTATTGATGTCATGCAATATTCTAATTTTCTGAGATTGTAAATTTGGGGTTTTCATAAACTGTACACCAGAATCATTACAATTATACTAAAGTTAGGCCTGATATATTTTGCTTAGCATGTAATGAGTCTATCTCATATATTAGTTTCACTTTCTGAGTTGACTTACTGAAATAAATGAACATTTGCACAATCTTCTGATTTTTCAGTTTCACCTGTAGATTATGGAATCATAGTCATAACTTGCCACTTCTTGTCATTTTGCATTCCCAGAAGGTAAACTAGGCTGAGAAATGGAATGACTGGCACAAAGTCACCCAGAAAGCTTTTGGCTGGGTTGGTGGTAGTGGCTCTAGCTGCTACTCCAGGATGCATTTTAAATCCCATCGTTACTTGGCCTTACTTTGGTATATTTACTCTTCCATCAAACATTTATGTCCTACTTAATTTCATCATTGGGGATTTTCAAATTTCAAGTACAGTGGTACCTCTTAAAGATGAATTTAATTCATTCTACGTGTCAATTCATCCTACAAAAAAAAATTCATCCTGGAAGCACAGTTTAATGCAAATTCTCACAGGAATGCATTGAATTCATCTTCCGATGCATTCCATAGGAAAATTTGTCTTACTAGGTTATCCTATTCCTGGACATTTTATTCATCTTACAAAATTTTTGTCTTAAGGGGCATCTGTCTTACGAGGTATTATTGTACAATAGAAACAAATACAGTATTAAAATGGTTTGAGTTCCGCCTTAGTCATTCTTAATAAAGGAAGCCTTGTAACATCAGGTATTCACTAATGTATGATCCAATGATTTCATGAAGACTCATCTGAATATAACTGAGGGGAGATGATAACATTATGTAATTCAAACTCCCAGAATGTAGAATTAGGGGAATTGTAATCCAAACAATACAAAGGCGCATTCCCTAGAATTTGTCATCTTTGTCATCTTTGACTTAAAAACAACAACCCAACACTAGGATTCTTTAGGTGAAATTCATTAAGAAATTTGAAAAAATAGGTTACAGGCAATGCCTTTATAGACCACTAATAAAAACAAAAACAAAAAACAACAATGAAGAACATTGCAAGCTTTTGAGTGTAAATCACCCTTCTTCAAAGCAGGTCCCAGAAGTTCAGACATGGTAAAAGATATGTTTTACCAGGAGGTTACTTTTAAAGTCTTTGGTTAGATGACGTTCTTAAAGTCCATGGCTAGATGACGTTGCAGTCTTATTAAGGCAGGAAGTTGGAGAGCAGTTGTAAAAGCTGCTTAAGCATTTGGTTTCATAACCCCATTCTTCAAACAAAGGAACATGGGTCATACACTGCCCCCTCTATCTCACCAATCTCCATATGGCTCTGTGAGACATACAAATCCCTGTTGGCCAGAGATTGGGGGGGAGGGTTGATACAGGGGACCCCCATGCTTCATTCTGGGATTGGGGTAAAATTTAGTAAATCCACTAGGTTTGGCAATTGGAACCAAATTGAATTAAAGTGATATTACCTAGTGGTTGCAGTTTTGCCCTTTTGTGTTGAGAGTCCCTGTGCCTCATTGACTAAAGAATTTTTGAGCCTGGTGTGTGAGACCAAGCAGACCTACTGCTGAGAGAGCTAAAGAAGTGAGCACTGGTAAGTTTCTGGGCTGTAGCAGTTCAACTAGGGCTGATTTACCTCTGCCTCTGCTAACTTAAACTGCTTGTTTAAATACTTATTTATTTATTTAATTGTTGCATTTTTATACTGCCCATCTTCCATAAGGAACTCTGGGTAGTTTACAAACAAGAATAAAACCAACAGTACATAACAAGTTAAAAGGAAAAGGAGAGAAAAGAAACAAAAACTAATTAAATAAAGAGGGGGAAACCCTCAAGAAGAGGCGGCGTGGGCAAAAAAAAATTACATAAAGAGGTCGCCATATGCCTCCTTAAAAAGGAAGGTTTTCAAAGCCTTTTTGAAGGCGAGCAGGGACTGAGCTAGCCGCAGCTCACTAGGAAGATGATTCCACAACGTGGGGCCCACCACGGAGAAGGCACGGTTACACGTGAGCGATTTCCGTGCCTCCCTGGGTGTGGCCACCCTAAGTGAGCGTGCCTGCACCATTCTAGTGGGCCTGATCCCAGTTGACCTCTGGGAGATACGCTCCGACAGGTATTCTGGTCCCAAGCCATGGAGGGTTTTGAAAATCAAAACCAGGACCTTGAACCTTATCCAGAGGGCAATGGGTAGCTAATGCAGGCATGCCAGAACTGGGGTAATGTGATCAAATCTACGAGCACCCACCACCAGTCTGGCTGCCGCATTCTTCACCCGCTGGAGCCTCTGGACAAGGGTCAAGGGCAACCCCACGTAGAGGGCATTGCAGTAGTCGATCCTCGAGATCACGAGGGCCTGCACAACTGTCCTCACGGAGGACTCATCAAGGTACTGGCGGATCTGGGTGATCCTGCAGAGATGGAAAAAAGCAGCCCTGGAGACCGCCATCACCTGGGCTTCCAGGGAGAGGGCTGAATCCAGGACCACGCACAGATTCCTGACCCTGTCCGTAGGCTGGAGGAAACCCCCCCAGGCTAGGGAGGGGGCAATGTATCCAGATGAAGCCCCCCCCCGAAGAACAGAACCACAGTCTTCTCTGGGTTCAGCTTGAGCCAGTTGGTCCTGGTCCATTCCAAGACCGCCTCCAGGCACAGATCGAGGGAGCGTACTGCCTCCTCTGCAGAAAAGAAAAGGAGAGACAAAGCTGCGTGTCATCAGCATACTGCAACTCCAAATACAGACTCCAAATACAAAGAGTCATTAGTCAAGTCAAACAAAGGAAATATCTCTGAGCTTCCTCAAACAAAGGAAGCAGGGGTGGTGCCAGACTAATCCTTTCTCTGAGGTGGGGTGGGGTGGAGTCACACTAAGTGTATTCCCCTGAGGAAGAAGGTCAGCCTCATCATGTGCCCTCTTGACTAAAGAATTAAATCAAATACAGTTTAAAAGAGAGGATGTTTTAGGACTAATTGATAAATTGAAGATCAGCAAGTCAGGTGGCATTCACCCAAGGGTTATTAGGGAACTGAGAAACAAAATTGCAGATCTCTGTAATGGCAATATGCAACTTGTCTCTTAAAATGGCCACAGTGCCGGAGGACTGGAGGATAGCAGATGTCACACCAATTTTTTAAAATGGAAGGAGGGGGGACCCGGGAAACTACAGGCCAGTTAGCCTTACATGTGGAAAGCCTCATCCAAGAGAAAATCTTAAAACACATAGAAGAACAAACCTTGCTGAGAGAAAATCAGCATGGCTTCTGTAAGGGTAAGTATTGTCCGACAAATCTTTTAGAATTTTTTGAAAAGGTCAACAGGCATGTGGATTTGGGTGAACCAGTAGATATAGTCTATCTGGATTTTCAAAAGGCTTTTGACACAGTCCCTCACCAAAGGCTGCTGAGAAAATTGCACAGTCAGGGGATAAGAGGGCAGGTCCTCTTATGGACTGAGAACTGGTTGAGATCCAGGAAACAAAGAATAGGTGTCAATGGGAAATATTCACAATGGAGATACAGTAAGTGAAATGTGGTGTGCCCCAGGGCTCTGTCCTGGGACCGGTGCTTTTCAATCTCTTCATAAATGACCTGGAGACAGGGATAAACAGTGAGGTGGCCAAGTTTGCAGATGACACAAAACTTTTCCGTGTGGCAAAAACCAGAGAAGATTGTGAAGAGCTCCAGAAGGATCTCTCCAAACTGGGGGAATGGGCTGAGAAATGGCAAATGCATTTTAATCTAGCCTGGATTTGACTATTGTACAAAATAATGCAGGGCTTGAGTAAAGTGGAGAGAGGTACACACTTCTCCCTCTCACAAAATAGCGGATTTTTGTGGGGACATCCACTCAAAATGGGGGCTGGGAGAGTGAGAACAGACAAAAGAAAATATTTTTCCCTGTGTGTGTTGTTAGTCTGTGGAACTCCCTGCCACAGGATGTGGTGATGGCATCTGGCCTGGAGGATTGGACAGATTCCTGGAGGAAATGTCCATCACAGGTTACAAACAATGATGGAGATGTGTTATCTCCAGGCTTAAAACTGGTGTACTTCAAGTGCCAGAAACAGAACAAAATGGATTTACGAACAGACATGTGTGATACTGACCCATCCCAGCAATAGACAGTCTATCATTCCCATCCGATCTGGTCTTTTGCATGTGATCCGAAGTTTCCATTTTCTCTTCTTGTTCTTTCTTCTTGTGAACTGTTTAATATCATGTGGTTGGTGTCATCCGGTTTATGAGTTATTTATAGCAAGCAGGATTGAATGCTTTGTTGTTGTTGGGTTTTTGTTTTTGGCAGAAGCCAAGTTAATATACATGCAAACAGATTGCTGCTGTACATATTGGATTTTCATATGGGTTGTTTTTCCCTCCTGCCATTAAAATCTTAATTGTATAAGAGCAATTGGTGACATCTTTCAGTTTGCAACAGGGATTTTTTGCACCATATTTAGCTGAACGCCAAAACAATATGGGGCTGTATGTGCAATTCCATATCTAACATGGGGTGGCCTGTCATGAGGTGGAATGGCACCCCGTACACATCCTGTGTAATAAATTTGTTATCTATGGGGTTTAAAATGTTAATATTTTAAAAAGTGAGGCAAGGGAAGGATAGTGTAGTGGCATCACATTGCTAAGATGGCAGCTTATGGGTAGCTTGCAGATCAGGAAACAGGGATGGCACCTCTCCTTCAAATTTGGAGGGTGCCCATACCTTGGTTATGAACAATTACTGGAATTGCCGTTTTTCATGTTTTTCTGAAGTAGATTTCACTAATTTTACCAGAAACCATTCTGATGCCTCTGTGTAATCACACATGCATGTTATATCCATTTCCGTTGGAATGAAGTTTCCCCCCACAGATCTCAAAATGTACAAATATCAGCATGGCTATGGTTGAGATGTACAAAATATGATGTACAAAATAATGCAGGGCATGAGTAAAGTGTTTAGAGGGACACTCTTCTCTCTCACACAAAATACCAGAACTAGGGGACATACACTCAAATTGAGGGCCAGGAGAGTGAGAACAGAAAAAAGAAAATATTTTTTCACCCAGGATGTTGTTATTCTGTGGAACTCCCTTCCACAGGATGTGGTGATGGCATCTGGCCTGGATGCCTTCAAAAGAGGATTGGAAAGATTCCTGGAAGAACAGTCCATCACAGGTTACAAACCATGATGGAGATGTGTCATCTCTGGGCTTAAAACTGGGGTACTTCAAGGGCCAGATGCACGGGAGTGGTATCAGGAGACAGATATCTAGTCTCATGCGCTCCCAGATGCATCTGGTGGGGCCATTGTGAGATACAGGAAGCTGTACTAGATGGGCTTTTGGCCTGATCCAGCATGGCTCTTCTTATCTTCTTATGTTCTTATTCCAGGTCCGTGGGGGAATGCTGGCTCTTTCTTAGTATTTGCAACCATTTAAAAGTTCTTATCCAAAGACAATCCAAAGGAATCCTTACCATCCTGAATGCAGAACAGCTTTTCTCAGAAGAATAGATTAAATTTCATCACGCCCTCCTACAACACCTTCAAAATCTTTCCTGAGGACCCTCAGTAGAAGATTTTGGGGAGCATATGGATTGAAGCCTGAGGGAGAACAGCGAAAATTTGCATGAGCTGAAGCACAAAAAATGAGGTTTTGCCCTAACTTCAGTAGAAACTTTGGGTGTAGCTCAGGAATACCCTACTACTACTACTACTACTACTACTACTACTACTACTAAATATTTATTATTATTATTATTATTATTATTATTATTATTATTATTATTATTATTATTATTATTAAATAATAATAATAATAATAATAATAATAATAATAATAATAATAATAATAATAATAATAATAATAATAATAATAATAATAATAATAGATTGTATTCATATAGTGGCTTTAAGCACATGCTAGGTGAAGGCAGAATTGTGAAATGTGGGAAAATATAACAGAAAATTTGAAAACCACTCATTGTTTCCTACAGAATATGTGCCAGGTCCCACATCTGTCCTTCATCTGTCTTTCCCATCCTTGTAGGCTTCAAATCTTTTCAGCAAAGGTTAAGACAGGTGTGCCTTCTGAAACGATATAACTTTGTCCCCACCTCGTAAAATTATACAAGCTATGAAACAAACCCCTCTTCAAATTTCTTTCACAACCTACAGTATATTACGATCACCCACAGTTTGAGTAAGGGTTTAGGTCTGCTCTTGTTTCACCTTGCGGGATTTTATCATTCTGGTTGGGAGGCTGGGGATGCATTGTAATCCAACATGAAATGTAGATGTTAATAATTCTTTGGGGTAAATTGAAATTTGATCTTTTCTCCCCTCCAAATCACAAATTCACTTTGGCTGGGTTTAATCATGCCCACAAATGCTAATTGATATCCAGCTCTAGAGCTGCACTCCATATCTTATAACATCATATAGCAGCGGTTTTCAAATGTTTTTTCTGCACAGCACTTTCTCCTTCTTGATGAGTCTGCCAACATATTGCTCAGCATATGTCCAGAGCTTGGAGAAGCTAATTTTTGGACTTTCATGCTGGCTGGGGATTCTGGGATCTGTAGTCTAGAAAGGTAAGCATCCCAAGCTCACTGTCTTGCATGAAATCCCTACTCTTTGCAATACATTTGGAGAGTAGACTCTGGACTTACCCCTAGGATATACAGCTTGGCTAATTAGACAGGCTAGTGTTAACCCAAGCCAGGCTCATCCACATGGCTCAGACAGCAGACTGAGAATTGATTGATTTGATTTATATACTACCTCATTAGTGCATGCACTTCTCTTGGCAGTTTACAAATTAAAACTTATACCTCCCGGAGACCCCACGTGGCAATATATATTTTATTTGTTTATTTGTTTTATAGGCCATTTTTCTCTTGATAAAGGGACCTGAGGCAGCTGACAATACTAAAAAGAACAGAACTGTGAAACTCAGTTATCAAAGGCAGCTTTGAATAGTTCTGTTTTGAACATTTTCCTGGAGCATAAGGAAAATAGGAGTCTGTTGTATCTCCACTGGTAACCTATTCTGGAGAATGGGGGCCAACACCAAGAAAGCCCAGTTCCTTGTATTTACCTTTCTGGCTTCCATCTGCATGGCCACATTTTGCACCATGGATTGAGAACCACAAGTGAAACAGGAAAAGATCTTTCAAGAACATAAGAACATGGCTCTTCTTATGCTCTTATGTTCTTATGTTCTTAAAAGATGGCAGACAATGTGTTCACCATTCATCAACAACAAGACAGCCTTGGGGGCTGTTGCTCTTCAGCCCACATCCTTGCAAAAAGTGTCACAATTGTTTTTGCTATGTGGGCATATGACCTTGTACAACAATCCCTTTTAAGATCTTCTGCAAGGCTCTTGCAGCACAGTCAGAATGAGGCACTGTAGCTGAAGCTGATACGCGAAGTAGCTTCAAAATATTCTCCGTACAGGTACTCCTCACATAACAATGGAGTTCTATTCCTACAACCAGGTGATTAAGTGAACTGGTGTTTACTGTAAACGAGGAGCTTAAGAAAGATGTTTTGTGGTGTGTCAGGGCTGTCCTTCTTGCAGGCAGGCCAGAGAGGGGAGGCTGTCAGGAAGGCCACTGGAGAAGCAGAACAAAAAGGAGAGAAAAATAGGGATGGAGGTGGCCAACGGTCTGCCCAGCATGGGCCATTCTCCTCCCCAGTGGAGGGATTGTGATGCTTGCAACAACACCTGTCCTTTGGAAGCAGGAGAGGAGGAGGAAGGTGTGTGTGTGTGGGGGGGGGGGGGACCTCCATAGCCCTCCTTCCTCCCCTCTGAGCTGCCAACAAGGTGGGTCTAGGCCAGTGGTTTTCAGCCTGCAGGTCCTCAGATGTTCCTGGACTGCAACTCCCAGAAATCCTGGTCAGCTCAGCTAATGATGAGGACTTCTGGGAGTTGCAGTCCAGGAACATCTGGGGACCCACAGGTTGAGAACCACTGGTGTAGGCAATCAGAAACAGACTGGATGCTTTGGTCCAAGCCCTCTGGGCTGGAGCAGTAGGCTGTTCCTGAGGCTACAATTCGGTGGTGGTGGTGGTGATTTTGGCTGCAGCTGCTGGTTGCAAGTCTGGGCGGTCATTAAACAGGTAGGTTGTCAAGTGTGGTGTGTGGCATTATAGCTAACTGGTCCCACCTTTCCTTCCTGCACTCTTCCAATGCATCCACATGTTGCAGCTCCTCATGTTTCTCTTTCACAAGAACCCTTCCTTCAAATATAGCCCCAGAACACCTCTTGTTTATCATCAAAGGAATGAACTATTTCTTCTAAGGCAGAGTTACACAACTTTCTGCTCCTAGGACCTAGGAAGATCCAGCAGCACTGGTCCCTCAAAATGTGAAACTCTGGGCAAAAATCAAGTTCTGGGTTCTGTTTCTGGCCTTAGGTCCCCCCCCCCGGGCTCTTAGGGGGCATTTCCAGTCATTAGGAATAGCACCACTCCTTGAAATTTCCAGAAGCACAAAATAGTCCCCTCCCCAGTTTTTCATTTTTTAATGCTTTACATATTTTATTTATTTTTACACTAAATTAAATAAAACAAATATATTGCTTGTTTCCTGTTGTGTTACCACTTCAATCACAGTTTCCCCCAACATTTGAGCCCGATATAATTCATATCTCCTTTCCCAGCTTAAATGAACATACTTTCATACTTAATTTCCTTATTAGTTTTAAACTGATGATTGTGGGTCCTGATGGCAATTTTAGTGTTGTATTTTAATGTATGGTATTTATTGTACTTAAATGTTTTTATTGTTTTAATTTTATTGTAATTTTGATGTTTTAATTGTTTATTTTGATTGTGAGCTGCCCAGAGACCTTTGGGTAGTGGGCGGCATACAAGTTATATAAAATAAATAAATAAATAAATAAATAAATAAATAAATAAATAAATAATCCCTATTCTATATATCTTTACTTGCATCTATTTTAAGACAACAAATATAGCCTATCTAATCTCAACAATCTATTCAAATTTGCTGTTTAGCTCTTCAATACTAAGTAATTTAGGGTAGATTTGGCTAATTATATCTATCTATCTATCTATCTATCTATCTATCTATCTATCTATCTATATCTATCTATCTATCTATCTATCTATCTATATCATCCACAGTATATTTACCCATTCTTCCAAAGAATGCCTAATTTCAGCAATCATCACTAATTCAAGTTAACACTTTATGGGCTATTATAAGAGAGCTACTTCCTGGTCTATATGTTTCACTTTATGCACAGAAGTTCTTGTCTATAGCTAACTGCCTCTAATCTTTAAAAAAAATCTAACAGATTAACATTTATTTATATATCAGGTTTATCTTCACATTTCCATTTCCATTTTCCATTTCCCATATTATACAAATTAACTAGTAGCCTTAGACAAACAGAATACAAAAACATTTTAAAAATATAATAGATTCACTAAGTCAGAAATTCTTTTTTTTTTCTTTCAATTTTCCCTTTTCCTGCCAAGCCCCTTATCTCCACAGGTTGTCTTCCCCTTTATCTTCATGGGTTGTTGTATTATCTTGATAGTAATCTTGATGTCTGCTGTGCTGTTGAAAATGTCCCAATTTTTCCTCTTTTTGGCACCCATATGGAGTAAGACAGATGCACATATTCCGTGTACTTGGAACATCTAAGGGTTTAGTCTGCAACATTCTTGTCATGTTTGCCTTCATGTTGAGATCTGCCCTTTGTTCTGGTTTAATCTCTTGATTAAAGCTGATTTCAGTAGATGTGTTTATCATATTTTTTGAAATTGGCATTTCCAAAGATTTATCCTGCATCAATCTTGTTGTGTTTGTCTATAGACTAAGATCAGCTGTCTGTTTTAGCTCAATCTTCCAATCAGAACTAATTTCAGTTTTTTCTAGAGACCCAGTGTTATCTACCATTCCATCTTGAGTTATCTGTTTTACCTCTGTGACTTTATCAGAATTGAAAATCTCTGTATCTTCAGAGGTTGAATCTGTGTAGGTATCTATATTTTTTTGCAAAATGGATAGAATTACATTGGCAAAATCTTCTTCTGATATGTTCTCCCAATCCATTGTGTTTTGTACCTCACAAGAAAGGGTTAATATTGTTTGTAAATGTAGTTTCCCAAAAAAAGAGGTACAGAGGAGAGTAACTAGACCAGATTGAAGCCAAAGCAGCAAGGATCAGCCTTCAAACATTGTTTTCAGAACATGACTCCAAGGTCAAATGATGTTTTTTTGGAAATACGTTCCCAATGCTGCTTTTACAGTTCATAGAATGATAGAATCACAGAGTTGGAAGAGACCTCAAGGGCCATCCAGTCCAACCCCCTGCCATGCAGGAACCCCCATCACAGTATTTCCGACAGGTGGCCATCCAGCTTCTGCTTAAAATCTTCTTTTTAAAGCATCTTTAAATTCAACATATAGAAAACATAGAGACATAAGGTAGTTTCCTTTAAATTTTGTCTTTAAATCCACCACATATAAAGAGCAGCAAAGGGATAAAATATTTTCCACAAGAAGGAAACAATAGGCAGGAAGACAGGTTCATGAAATAATGTGAAAACAATCACTTCTGGGCTTGACTTTTGAATACATCACCCCTTCTTTGCTAAAATCTGCTTCCTCAGAAGGAGGATTTAGTGCTTGTTTGAAGGAAAGATTTTCCAGATACCAAGGAGAAGCTTCTCATAGAAAGAGATAGAAGCATTCTACTCACGACACACCAAATATTTATAGCATTAATGTCCAGCACTGACAGCTCCGCCTTCGCCATAGTGAAGGCCTTCCTCCAGTGGGCAATGAAGCACTTTCCTGCTTCCACAAAGTTCGCCACCACTTCCTTCGTGCTCAACAGTTGCTGGCTTTTCTTCATTTCCCCTCCATGGAATCTTTAACTTTATTAGGGCCCCTTTATCTGGAGAGATTCAACTTGATAAGCTGGACACTTACCAAGTTGTCTCGCTGTGTTGTCTCCATTTTTTAATGCTTAGGGGCATAGTAGAGAGTCTTAGGGAACCCTAGCTCTGGAAAAAAATTTTTGTGGCAACACGTGCCTCCCCCACCCACCCCGACCATATTTCACCATCCCTCTTTTAAAGGACCATTTCTCCCCATATTGAGAGCAATAGCCTCATTCTGCAATTACTAGTTTTCAAAGAGGTAGCTGTGTTAGTCTGTTCTGGCATATCAGGCAAAAAACAAAAGAAAACAATGAAGAAAACAAAAACGTTATGGCACCTTTAGACTAACTGCTATATTTTAATGTGAGCTTTCATGGACAAATCCAATTCCTCAGTTATAGGAACTACATAGGAAATATTTATACCTTCATACATGGCCCCAAATCAGAGACTGTATTAGTGTACAAGTTGTTGACCTGGAATGACCATTAAAACCTCCGTTGAATATCAACCTCAATATTCTACCATTTTGTCTTTCTGGGGTAGCAGCATGTCCCTGGAGTCGAGTTTTTCACTGTCAACTTGGCCTTTAACTTTATTGAGCAGGTATTGTCATTTGGGAAATGTCTGCTGAAAATCCATAAGTCTGGAATCTCTGGCCTCTGGATCTGAGCAGCTAGAGTTGTATCTGAGGGCATCTCTGTAGACATATGTGTTGTGGTGTGTCCATTAGGAAGCTAGAGTCAAGTCACTATGTACAAGGATTTCTGGGTTTTTGATGTAACACTGTACTTATAGCTTTATCGTGCTGTTCCATAGTGATGTCCAAAAAGTATTTCAGTAAGGAAGACAGATCTAGGCTCTGATTGTTGACAAAGTGAAGGTTATTGAAGTTCTAGCATTTCTCAAGTGGTTCCTTTCCATGAGTCCATATCCATGAGTCTCCTTATCTTCCATATGAAGATGTCATCAGGGTATCTGAGAAAAAAAGAAGTTTTTATTTTTTTTACCAAAGGTGTCAGGGAAACATTTTTTCAGATGAACTATTAACATAGTTGTGTCTGCCTATCCCTAACTATGATGTTGATCTATAGAAGATATATATTTTTATTAAATTTGAGGTAGTTGTGCCTAAATGTCTGAGGTTTTTTATGGCTGGGAGTGGTGTGGCTTCATTCAGAATAGCATTCTTGTAGTGCCCCCTAGTGTGGGTTAGTGGTGCAAAGAGGTTCTGTATCAGCAGTGGCTAGGACGGTATCTTCTGGAAAGTGGTAATCTGAATGCAATGCAAAGCAAAGTGTTCTGCTTATATAGTGCCCCATAGTGTTTAGAGCACTCTCTGGGTGGTTTTCAATTTAATTATGTAGGCTGGGGCTGTTGTTTCCTCAGAAAGTTAGTTGTATCCCTTACATAGCTACCAGCATTGGTGGCATATTGTTTGAAGATACTTTGGATGTAATGGTACTTGGAACAATGGTTTGTCCAGTGTTACCTCATTTGTGTATTTCAGATGGCAGAAGGATGAAGCCTAGTTGAGGATCCAATAGTGTTTCTACTTGGATTTTGCCCAGCACAACCTTGGAGAATTCTGTCATCAAGTTGTGTAGTTTCTTCTGGGATTCAACAGTAAGGTCTCTGGATAAGGCAAAGGTAAATGCCCCCCGCACATGCATGCTGGTCATGTCTGAATCTAGGGGTGGTACTCATCTCCATATTCAAGCTTAAGGACACTGTTGTGCAAGTGAGTGGCCAAGTGGCCAGCATGACTGCAAGGAAAGACAGTTTTACCTTCCTGCTTTTTACGATGGTAACTATTTATCCGTATACAGTGACCCCCCGCCTACCGCGGGGGTTAGGGACCCAACCCAATGTGCAATAATTAAAAATCTGTGATATGTGGATGCAGGTTGGGTCGGGCTTGGGAGGCCTAGCTGGGGCTTTTGTACTTACCCCCAGCCTGGTGCTGCCCTGAATGGGCCTTCAAGGGCCTTCAGGCCTTCTGGAGGCCCCAAAAGGGCCTCCCTACAAAATGAAAGGGACTTCTGGATCACCGAAAATCATTTCTGAGGCCTCCAATGGGCCTAGAAATGCCCTCAGAGGCTTCAGAAATAATTTTTGGCAATCTGGAAGTCACTTCCAGTTTGCAGGGAGGCCTTTTGGGGGCATCCAGAAGGCCTGGGAAGGCCCTCGCAGGTCTGTTCAGGGTAGCACCAGTCCTGGGGTGAATATGGGAGGCCTGAAACAGGCCTTTCCCCCTTACCCCAGGGGGGTCTTTTTTCATATACTGCGGTCCCATGATATAGGAGGACTGCAGTATATGAACAGCAAAAGGGCGGGGGACCACTGTATACTCAAGTATAGGCCGACCTGAGTATAAGCCGATGGCCTAATTTTAACCCCCCCCCATGGGAAAACTTATTGACTCAAGTATAAGCTGAGGGCTTTTTTTGTTATACTCGAGTATATATGGTATACCAGCAGAGCTCTAAAGGGGCTGGGCGTAGTAATTGGCAACGTGTGCTGGGAGCGTGGAGGCACTTAGGGAGTTAATACCATAGAGTAAACTCCCTGATTGCCTCCACAGTCCCTGCACAGTTGCCAATACTACTCCTAGTCCCTTTAGAGCTTTATAACTAAGTCCCCTTACCCCTAAATCGTTCCAGATTTCAGGGGGTTCCCTAAAATCATTTTCTGAAGGTACCCCTGCTACTTTGGAGTCCCATTGTAGGTAAATTTTGATTGCAGATTTTTAAAATAAATTTTGAGTGCATATTTTTAAAAATCATGCATTCAAATTTAGTTACCGTAGGTGCACTAAAGTTAGCAATGGTATCTTCAGAAAGTGATATTAGGGAATCCCCTGAAATTTGGAACATTTGGGGGTAAGGGGGCTGAGTTATGAAGCTCCAATGGGCGTGCCCCTAAACCTTCTCAATGGAATCATACGGGAAGCAGAGGCACCACTATCTTGCCCTCCGCTGCCCTCCCCAAGCCATCCAAGTACCTAGGAAAACTCAGCTTATACTCAAGTATATATGGTACTTGCAATTACATGTTTTCGAACTGCTAGACTGGCCGGAGCTGGGGTTAACAGCGGGAGCTCACTCTGCTGTGTGGCACCCGGGATTCGAACTGCTGAGCTGCTGACTTTGCAGCCGACAGTTTTCAGTGCTCTAGCCCGCTGAGTCACCATGCCCCACTTATGTAGTGATGTAGTTTCTTCTGGGATTCAACAGTAAGGTCTCTGGATAGAGGCACATAAAATGTGATATTGAATTGAGTCAACTGCTTGTATGTAATCCAGCTTGCTCATGACAACAATAGGTCCTTATTTGATGAGCCTCTTTGATGACAATGGTGGGATTGTTTTTGAGGCTATGGATGGCATCACTCTCCATCTGGCTAGGCTTGTGTGGTATGTTGTATCTCTTGATGACTATCTCCTAGTGATGACTACTCAGTTTGTGCCTGGAGGCGGATGGACTCTGTATCTAAATACAATTCCTTGTTCCGACCTCCGTGAAGAGCCCATGGAGAGTTCTCCTTTCTGCAGCAATCACAGAAGGGTTGCTGTTTCTAGGTGTATTATCCATCATTATCTTGTAGAGACTAGGACAATGCCTGCATGCTGCTACATTGTCAGTAACAAAGAATATTCAAATATTCCCTAAGTTAAAGACAACAGAAAACCAACAACAGGTCACCTTTTTGGGTTACCTTTTACTAGTTCCATAATGCACTAGGATTATCAGGTCTCAGGACACCAGCGGTGAACTCATGGAATAATTATATGTCTTTGAGTACTCTGGTGGGGAGACAATTTCACGTGCTGGCGAAGAAGAGAAATTTTGATTTTTGTATGTGTGCTCAGGGCCTTTATACCTACTGCTCATCCAGTGCTCATGGTCTCTGCAGAAAGTCTATTTGTGTGTTTATGTGTGTGCTTCAGGTAGCACGGGAAATCTGTGTTGTCCATTTCACTGGAGTCATGTAACATACTATTCTGCAGTTACTACATAAGCATCCACCCTGGGGCATCGCAAAGGTCCATGAACGAAAGTCTCAAGGCATTTATTTATTCCATTTGTATTCCACCTTTCACAACTGGGCCCTGAGTTGGCTCAGAATTAGACATGGGCACGACTCGGTGAAATTGTTGTTTCCATTTTCGGTTATCGTTTCCGTTACGTAACAGAAACAGTAACGATAATTAAGCCGTCAGAACTCGAACTCGAACCGAAAAAAGAAAAATTTGGTCGGGTTTTCCGTTTCTGTTTGTGGCATCATGGCGATTGCGCAATGTGAAGCACAGAAAAAGTTTTTTAAAGTTTTTTTTTAAAAAACCGACTCTCGGCCAAAAAAGCAGGCAGAAATATGCCTGCCTGAGGCTTTGCCACCTACCAGAGGGGTGGTTTCTGGGGGGTCCCTGGCCTTTCCCCCCCTCTTCTCCTGTCCTGGGCTGCTTGCACCAGGCTGGGGGGGTCATCCTCGTTGTCTCGCAATGCCATGCGGTGGGGGGGGATCCAAAATGGCAACCACAATTTTTCTTTTGAAATCATGGTCAAAAAACACACCAAATCACCACAGAAACATGTGAAATTTATTTATTTTAAATGCCTGGGTTTTAATAGTAGCAGCAATGGGTTTTTTTATAGCAATAAAATGTTGTATTGATTTTATTTTATTTTATTTTATTTTTTATTTTTTTAGACCTGCCCATTTGGGCTGGGCATGGGATGGGACCATGCAAATTGTTTGAACCATTCCACCAATGGCATCACCAGGTTTTTGACTGACACTTCTGGATGTCTCGGAGGGCATAAAAAGCCGAGGCACCTTCCAGAAATCGCAGTCGGGTGTATGGATGTGGTTGAGGGAGGAGGGCTGGCTGCTGGTGCTGGTGTGATCCAATCGAGATTGAGGAGGGAGGCTGGAGGCTTTAGGATTTAAGTTAGGCAGGCAGGGAGGGAATTGAATTTAGAAAATAATTTCTTTGATTCCCTGCAGCTTTGTCTGCTGAAGGGAATAGCAGTTTATTCTTTATTTCTTCTCTGGCAGTTTGAGGATTTTTTTCTGATATTGGATAAAGGGGGAGGTTCAACTGGGAGTGGGAGGTGTGGATTTCTTTTAAAAATATATTATATACTACCATTTATTTTCTATTTTCCCAACTTCAATTTGCTTGCACACACACAAATTTGGGGTGCAAGTCAAGAACAGAACCTCTATCCTAAGTGATATCCTAACTGCCCACTCACCCACCCGCCACCCACCTGCGGCCTGCCCGCCGCCCCCCCACTCACCCACCCGCCTGCCTGCCCGCCCGCCGCCCCCGCCCCCCGCCTAGGGCACAAAAACACCTAGCGCCGGCCCTGATTGCGGGACGCCCCTATGCTCTGGGAAGTCAAATCGCGCTAAATCACAGTGGAAACGACAAATGACAAACGGAAACGACAAATTTTTGAAAAATTTCATGACAAACGGAAACAACCCGAAACGGACCCGTTCCGACAAATGAAAACTCGAAATGTCATTTTTTCTGGTCATGCCCATGTCTACTCAGAATATCTTTGCAAAACAAGTCCAGTTTAAAAAAGCAAGAAATCCACTTCCATCCTCAAGCTGAATGCATTTAAAAACCATTTTAAAACATCTCTCCATGAAAAACAGAAATTGCAACTAAACAATAGAAAAGTGCAACACATACTTGAAAGCCCGTGTTTGTAAGAGTCACTCCGAAGTAATCTGATTACTTGGATTTAAAGTCAAGTATAAACACTGAAACACATCCATTGCCCCCCTCCCACATCCTCAGACATCAGAATCACCAGCATTTACTGAGACTATCATTTGCTTAATGCCTGCCTGAGTAGGAAGGTTAAGACCGGAATGGGTGAGTGGTGACCTGGCAGCCCTACCTAAATTCAGTGATTTGGTCCATCTAGCTCATCATTGCCTCTGCCTGTCAGTAGATGTTCTTCAGGGTCAGACCCATGATCTTTCCACAGGCCTAAGTAGAGGAGCCAGGTGCTGAACATGGAAGCTTTTGTGTGCCAGGTATGAGTTCTCCATTGGAACTCCCCTCCAGCCCTTCTGTGTGGTGGTTTTGTTGTCTGTGTTGTTGGTATCCCATGATATGTGTGCATGTCTTGTCTGGTGACTTCAGATAGGTGTCACAATAGCTTTTGAACATTCATAACGTCTAAGATAATGTTTGCATGCAAAATTAATTTAAAAAAACCCTGTCATTTCTTCACATTTTGTGGTGTTTATTTGTATCAGCATATATATACACACACACACACACACACACACACAAACAGCCCGAAACTTTATATATATATAAAGCTGTGAAGCTGCCAAGGTGTGAATGTTAAATTAACCATATGCCTAAAATATCCTCACCCTCCCACCCCATCTATAAGCATTTTCACTACTATTTCAAAGTAGCAACAGCTGCTAATCTTTAAAGGCAGTTGATCATAATAAACCAATAAATATAGGTGAGTTGCTCTGAAAGTTTAATCAGTAACATATTTAGCATGACTGATTTTAGTAAACAACTTGTTTTCTCTTGTTTTTAAAATTTTGGTATTTTGGAATTAAAATGCAAAATGGATGACCTAACAATTCTGGTCTTCATGATCCTCATTGCTTGAAATCAGTGGGTAGTTCGGTAATAATGGTAATAAATTGATCTGCACTAACTGCTAATTAATCAGTTGGGGCCAAATTTAATTATCAAGGGCTAGTGTAAATTAGCAGCCTTATGAGTTAAGGGACTGGTTATTTATTACTCCTGTCTATTTTGGACTTGGACCATGACTGCAATAAGGGATGATATTATTAAACATTAGCATTAACACTAAATTATTGCTTATGATGGAGTAAGCCAATGCGAGGTTATGCCTTCTTTGAAATCTAAATCAAATACCCTTATATTGAGGTTTTAATATAAAATTAATATTTTAATCGACTGCAAATTTAAAGATGAATTAATCAATCTATTAATGAAGCAGTTCACTCATCACTGGATGATTCTAGAAAGAATGTTCCAGAATGGCACTGCATATTTATTACAGTATTTCAAATCAGAGTTGGCCATTTTTGTGTTGCTCTCCCTGACTTACATTTGAGACACCCAGCCAAGTAAGAATAACATTAATAGTATCTGACCAGGCTCTTTGCCGCACCTGTGAAATACAAAAACGAAGCTCTCTGCTTGAAGCCAAGCAGGCGGTGAGCTGAATGCATGGATGGTGGGGGACGGGGGGGGGATGGGAAGAATCTGTGCACTGCGAAAGAGATTCCCTGGAATCCCACGGCAACACCTTGTCAGATTAATTACCAAAGCCGCAATAAAAGGGAGAAAGCACTGGCAAGAGGAGAAGGAGGGCAGAAGGAAGTTAAGTAGTCAGAGCGGCGTTAATGTCCAGCAACACGTCCAGCACTAGGACAAACTTCCCTTCCTCGCCAGATGCTGTCAAGTGATGCTGAGTTGGTGGGATATCTCCCGGCATGCAGCAGCCAATCAATCAGAAGATTTGCATGAATTCGAAGCCAGCAAAGCCTATGGCACAGAGGCCTTGCCAGGAGCAGTCCGGCATGGTGGGTTGAGAGCCTCTGCTACCTAACATAATCTGAAACAAGGGCTAAGGGATGAAGCTGTCTGCTAACATAATGACTAGCAGGAGCGGCCCCAGAGTGTGTTGGAGTCGGAAACAGCTGTGCTTTGATTTCATTACTGCCAGTTGACTTGGGAGGGATAACCGTAGTGAGTGCAGAGGTGTCCAGAGACAGAGGTGGTGTGGAAGGAGAGGAGGGAGCCTGGGAAGGAAGTGTAAAGGATTTTTGGACATAACGTAAAGGTGTGTTTGGTGGATACACAAGAGAGGGACTTCTCTGTTGCTGCTCACAGACTTTGGAACTTCCTCCCACTGGATGCCAGGCTGCCCCCATCTTTAAGATCCTTCCGCAAGCAAAGATGTTTCCATGTATTCTCAAAGGCTTTCACGGCCGGGATCTGATAGTTGTTGTGAGTTTTTTGGGCTCTTTGGACGTGTTCGGGAAGTTTTTCTTCCTGATGTTTCACCAGACTCTGTGGCTGCCATCTTCAGAGGATAAGGAGCTCAGGGAACTAACACAGAAACAACCCCCAGTTCCCTGAGCTCCTTGCCCTCTGAAGATGCCTGCCACAGAGTCTGGTGAAATGTCAAGAAGAAAAACTTCCAGAACACGGCCAAACAGCCCGAATAACTCACAACAACTAAAAGATGTTTCTCTTTCCCTGAGTGACTGCTGGCTTGAGTGGGGTTTTCAAATAGACTGTTCTCTGATTTGACTGTGTTTTGGTGCGGCTTGTATTTCTTTGTATGGCATTTGTTTGATCCTTGTATATTGATTGTTGTTAGCTTTCAGTACCCTCTTTTAATTATGTAAGCCAACTTGGGTCCTTTTTAAGGGGTAAGTTTTTTAAAATAAACAAACAAATAAATATAGAATATATCCATAACAATCACTGTGGAGAGGACAACTACCTGGAACATGAGCAATAAACTAATTTAACTAATTTAAATTACCAGAAGGAATTTGCTCTTGTCTATCATGTTGTTCACCCACAATGCACAAATGTAAATTTAGGAATGTAGAATGTTGGGCTAATCTGTGGTAGATCTTTAAAAAGAACATGCAGGGCAAATATATTTTGAAGAAGAATGCCTCTAATGACATCATCCTTATTGCCCCTCTCTGAACTTGCTCCAGTTCGTTGGCATCCTTCTTAAAGTGGAGTGTCTCCAGATGGCATCTAACCAGTGCTGAATAGAGGGGGACTAGTGCCTCCCAGAATTTGTAGATTATACTTCTGTTGATGCATCCTAAGATTGTATTTGCCTTTTTTGCAGCCATATTGCATTGTTGACTCATATTCAGCTCATATTCTACTCCAAGATCCCTCTCACTTGTAGTATTGTTGAGCCAGACATCCCCCATCTTCTAGCTGTGCATCTGTGGTCCCCCCCTTTATGCAGAAACGATTCACAGGATGAGAAAATTTCATTCCCTTTCCATGCAATAATAGTTTAAATTTTACATATTCCCATTTCCCCATACTAGAGGCAGTGTGCCATTACATATCAGTTGCTGGGAAGTGCAAGCAAGAAGATGGTGGTCACTAGAGATGGGCACGACTCAAAAATGGTGTTTCGTTTGTCGTTTGTCGTTTAGGGGGTCTGTTTTGGTTTGTTTTCATTTTTTGTGAATTTTTTGCAAAAAAATCGTTTTTGTTTTGTTACATAATGAAACGAAAAAATGAAAACAAAAACGAAAAATTGCTGTTTCGTTAGCATTCATTACAGTTCCATGTATTTGCCGCAATGAAAACGAAATGCACAACAAAATTTCTGTTGTTTCGGTTTGTTTCGTTTCATTTTGTAGACAAAATTCATTTTTCATTTCGTTTCATAATGAAATGAAAAAATGAAAATGAAAACGAAAACAAAAAATTGCTCGTTTCATGCCCATCTCTAGTGGTCACACTCATGTCCTGCTGTGGACTTCCCATTGGTAACTGTTTGACCTCAGTGTGAACAACATCCTGGATAATTTTCATCACACTTTTGTCTGAGCCAGCATCAATTTACAGTAACCCCCTTACCTATCGTGGGGGTTAGGGACCCACCCGACCCGTGATGACTGAAAATCTGCAATATGCGGATGCAGGTCGGGTGGGGCCTGGAGGGGGCGGCGCATCACCACTGCTTCCTCAGGCTGCTGGAAGACTTTTTAAAAAGCCTTCCAGCAGCCCATGCAAGGGTCATGGATGATCTGATCCACCAAGCTTGCTGCAGGCATCATTCCTCCCCCAGCCAGCACCAATCAGCTCCCTAACCCTAACCAATCAGCTCCATCATGAGCCAATGCATTTCAATGGAGATGGCCCGGGACTGGAAGGGATTTTAGAAGGGGCATGCTGCTTCTCCGGAGCCTCCAAGGTGGGAGGGGGAAGCGGTGAGCCCCTTTTAAAATCCCTTCCAGTCACGGAGGCAGACTTGTCTCCGTGACTGGGAAGGGATTTAAAAAGGGGCACACTCCAACTGATTGGCACTGGGGTGGGGAAATAAAGTTTTTTTTTCTCCCTTACCCCAGTGCTAATCAGCTGGAGCCCCAGCATGTACTGTGGTCCCACGATATAGCGGGACCACAGTACATGAACTGCGAAATGGTGTGGGGTTACTGTAATACCCTTAGCAGGGTGAAATCAAGTTCTGCTCAGCAGTACTTCTGAATAGACTCATGCATGCACTCTTGCCTTGCGCCACAGGCACTATTATTAGCAGCAGCATTGTTAACATATTATAATTGTCATTATTACCATTTTTTCCAAATCTTTGGAAAACTGGCATTCATACATAGTCTCTGTTTACTGTTAATAAAGACCACATGCAGAATTTTTAAAAGTTGAGTCCCGTCTGCCTGCCCTCCTGTCCGTCCTCAGCAGCATGGCTGGCAGCCATCATTTCTGGAGAATTCTGGGACATTTATTTATTTATTCATTTATTTATCTACTTACATACTTACTTATTTAATTTAGTGGGAACACTACCCTGGGCAGTTGACAGATTAAAACTTAAAACCCCACATAAATATAAATATAAAAATAAATAAATAAATAATACTCCCACACAACAATTTATTCAACAAAATTGCAATTCACAGGTATAGATCTAAAATTTACTCAAAAAAGAACAAGAAAGAACAAGAGAAGAAAATGATTTTTAAAAAATTAATATTAACAGCAGTGATTGAAGGCAGTTTTGAACAGTTTTGTTTTTACTGGAACTGTAGTTTGAAAAGTAACATTTCCAAGTTTCCGCTAGTTGCAGTTACCTTCCTCAGAGCCCTGCAGTTGCAAGTAGGGGGGGAGATCGTGCATTACAGTTGTTTTCCCCAAGTGTGGTGTGGTTTGTTTCATTCAGTGCACAAATATGCACATCCCTGTTTTGTTCCATTTGGACCATCAGAACACCGAGGACATTTTCTTCTACTGTTTAAAATTTAAACTCTAATTGCATGGAAAGGGAATGAGATTTTGTTTTCCAGAGATTCATTTTTATGGAGCTGCACTGATTCTCATTCAACCGTTGACTGTATTTCATTTCTCCATTGTCAGCCAAAAGCAGCTGCAGGACAACACGGAACACAAAGGCTCGCAATAAAAAACATGATGCTCGCTGGTGCTTCACCCCCATCAAAATGAGTGAGCACCATTAAATTTAGGCTGAGTTGTCTCTGGTTTGGAAATGACATGGCTTAGCCAAACTTGAACTTGAATTAGGGAAGCGGTCTTGGTGGACCTGTTGGCATATGATATTGTTACTCCGAATGGATTGTGTTCTGCATTATGATCTGGGATTGGCAAAACCCAAGTAAGCAAAGATGCCTTGAGCAAGAGGCTTAACACCTCATCAGACAAACTGCTGCACTGAAATGTACGAAACTGCCTCATACCCAATAGAGTAGACCATTGTTCCATCTTGCCCAGTTTTGACCCAAATCATGGGTGGGAGACATTTTTAGGCTTGAAAGCTGAATTGTATGTCTGGAAGAATCTCAGAGGGGGTGAAGGTAATCTGGATGTGAGCAGGAAAACCAATTTTCTGATTTCCCCACCTCCAGGAACAAAAAGAGCACCTACTGAAAGGTGTACAGTTCAGTCAGAACCATGCCAAATGCACCCCTTAGTTCTCTGCAAGGTTATTTAGAGGAGAGGTACCTTTAAATACATTGGTAAATATCCTGTTGCTTAAATGTGGAGTGGAAGGCAATTGGATAAGTATAGGATCATAGAATCAAGGAAGAGACCTCCGGGGCCATCCAGTTCAACCCCCTGCCATGCAGGAACCCTCATCAAAGTACTCCCGACAGATCGTCATCCAACTTTTGCTTAAACATTTCCAAAGGAGACTCCACCATCCTCCATGGCAGCATATTCCACCACCGAACAGCTCTGTCATGAAGTGCTTCCTGATGTTCAAACAGAATCTCTTTTCCTGTAGTTTGAAACCACTGCCCTGAGTTGTAGTCTCTGAAGCCATGGAAAACAAACCTGTCCCCTCCTCAGTATGACATCCTTTCAAATATTTAAATATAGCTATCATCATATTCCCTCTCAGCCCCACCCCCAAGGTTAAACATTTCCAGCTCCCTAAGACACTCCTCATTTCTTCCATACCTTTAACCATCCTGGTTGCCCTCCTCTGGACCCGTTCAAGGTTGTCAACATACTTTTTAAATTGAGGTGTGCAGAACTGGACACAGTTCACTAGGTGGGGCCTGACCAGAGCAGAATAGAGTGGTACTATCACTTCCCTTGATCTAGACACTATGGTTCTGTAGATGCCACCAAGGATTGCACTGACTTTCTTGGCCGCTGCATCACACTGATGACTCATGTTCAATTTGTGGTTCACCCAGACTCCCAGATCTCTTTCACATGTGCTATTCTCCAGCCAGATGTCTCCCAACCTATATCTGTGCCATTCATTTTTTTTAATGTAGATGCAGGACCCTACATTTCTCTCTGTTGAAACCCATTCCATTAGCTTTGGCCCAGCACTCTAGTCTGTCAAGGTCATTTTGGATTTTCATCCTATCCTCTAGGGAATTAGCAACCCCTCCCAATTTGGTATTGCCTGCAAATTTAATCAGCCTACTCTCTAATCCTTCATCCTTCCCTATTGCATGCCTACTCTCACATTGCTTACAAAACCATTTGCAGTACCCAATGGAAGACTTACAGAGAAGGAGGCATACGTGGTTGCTCATCTGCTCCCTGTTTGAGCAAAAGGAACAGTGGCTGCTAATACCTGAAGACGCTGTTGGCCAGATGCCCGTAGGTGGCAATTTTGGATCATCAGCTAAAGTTTTCCTTGCCGTGTGGCTCTCTGGAACTTCAGATGGATTCTTTCCCATTTTCCCCATGAGATGCCAACTTCCAGAACCAACTTGATTGCTGAGCTACTCTGCCTCCTGAGTTCTCATCCTCTGTGCTTTGTTACACATACCTCGTGTTGCTGTCAACACAATCTGCCTGCTTCCCTACTTGGGGTTTAAGCTTTCCTATAAGCCCAGCTCTCTGTCCACAAAAAGGCTATTGCAGGGTTAGAAGGAGGGTTAGTGGCAGGATGCTACCTAATGGAAAGAACATGGTTAGAGCCATACAGCGCCCCAACCCATCTGATTTGAAAACAGATGAAGACGAAAAACAAGAAAAGCCAATAACAAAGTCAATGGTGCTTTTACTTCTTTGCATCTAATCTGCCTCCACCACCTTTTTCTTTCTTATTCAGTTGTAGCAGCTGGTCAGAATAAACTCAGGGTAAAGGTGGAAATCAATACGGCATATAAATTCTGTAAAGTGATTCTGTATCTGACAACTCTAAGAGTGAATCTTGAGCTTTTTTGGGGAGGAAGACTTCTCCTTCCCACATTTAAGCAACTGTAAAATCAATTTTCTTGGCCCTGCCTGTGCACTGCAAACAATTACTATCTATTAATATCAGGCTGGCACATGTAAGATGTGCGCACAGAGGAAAGATAGCACTCACCATATAATTAGTATATCAGGAGCTTCGGTGCACCTGCTATAGTTCAGGTTGCACGGGAATTCTTTTTATTCTTTTTTTTCTGGTCTGCAAATATCTTTTTCTCAATATGGAAACCAACTGAAAGGGAAAAATATGAGCATGATAGATTAACACCATTTCCCGTTCACCAATATAAATTTCTGGATTGATCATTCTAATTTTCATCTATAATATTTTAAGAGGGATGAAAGCACAGCTAGCTATAAGTAAAGAATTTCAGAACAGTTTCATACACAATGTTTGCAATAGATAGATAGATAGATAGATAGATAGATAGATAGATAGATAGATAGAGAGAGATAGAGATAGAGAGAGAGAGAGAGAGAGAGAGAGAGAGATTTAGCACACATGATTTAAGATATATGAAACATTACTGCTTCTAAAATAGAAAATAAAGCATAATAATTTGAGTTGTAAGAACTGGAAAGGAATGCAATGGCTGATCTGGTTATATGAACAAAGAATTTTAGCTGATAAGGACATCAGGAACATCAATAGAGACAGAGGGGAAGCCTTTCTTTGCCTTCACAAACCAAAGAAAGCAATTTCACCTCTGTTAATGATTTACTGACATCTGCCCAGTGACTTAGGTATCTGACTGGGAAACCAGAGATTGAGGGTTCGATTCCCCACTGTGCCTCCTTGCAGAAAAGCTAGCCTGTGTGGCTTTGGGCAAGCTGCATAGTCCCAGGGCACCCTCCAGAATAAGGGAATAGTAAGCCACTTTGCCAACTAAGGTCAGGATAGTCAAAGCTATGGTTTTTCCAGTAGTGATGTATGGAAGTGAGAGCTGGACTATAAAGAAGGCTGATTGCCGCAGAATCGATGCTTTTGAGCAGTGGTGCTGGAGGAGACTCTTGAGAGTCCCCTGGACTGCAAGGAGATCAAACCTATCCATCCTGAAAGAAATCAACCCCGAAAGGTCACAGGAAGGACAGATTTTGAAGCTTAGGCTCCAATACTTTGGCCACCTCATGAGGGGAGAGGAGTCCTTGGAAAAAATCCCTGATGTTGGGAAAGACTGAAGGCAAAAGGAAAAGAGGACGGCAGAGAATGAGATGGTTGGATGGTGTCATTGATGCAACCAATATGGATTTGACCAAACTCCGGGAGGCAGTGGAAGATAGGAAGGCCTGGCAAGCTCTGGTCCATGGGGTCACGAAGAGGCGGACACGAATGAACGACTGAACAACAACAAAGCCACTCTCTACCTGGAAAACTCTGAAAAAGGCTGCCATAAGTCAGAATTGACTTGACAGCACATGCTGATGAGACTCTACCGCTGCTGCAATCGCGGCGCAGGAGCCAGTTTGCATGCCTGCCTGCCCGGGGAGGTGGGGGCAAAGAAGGAAGATGGTGGCCAGTAGGGGGCATGTGGGAGCCTACCTTAAAATGGGGCTCCCGGCCATTAGCTGGCCTCTTTGCAATCAATCAGCATCCCACCCGCCCACCCTATATTGAAGACGAGTTATCCTGATCGCTTTGGGGCTGGATGGGAATTTTTGATCTGATCTTGATTGGCAAAGGGGAGCTGATGTGTTTTCACCCATCCCATTCTTAATGTTTATTTTAAGTGTCAGGCGTGGAGTTCAGCATCATCACTGGTCACACTGGTGGGTAGTAGCGGAAGGCGGGTGATATTGGGAGCTAAGGGACCCCAGAGGATGGTGTATGCTGGCCTGCCTCCAAGCACCAAAGGCCCTGAGGACTCGGCACTGGGAGGTGGGATAAAACAGGATCCCACCAGTGGCAATCACCCAGAGCTGGGAGCCTCAGGTGGTTGGGACCTGCAGGGTTTCCCAGACGTTCGTCCCATCTCCCAACCGGGTCCATGTAGGGCATGGTTACCCCAGGTGGACCAGCCCTCCGTTCTACCATTGCTCCCCTTCTTTTTCCTGTGAATTTATTCTGTTGTGTCATTACAGTCGTGACTGACTCTTCGTGACCCCATGTCCATGGAGTTTTCTTAGCAGGAATACTGGAGTGGCTTGCCAGTTCCTACTCCAGGTGCCTACAGCACCTGGTATTCCCTGGTGGTCTCCCATCCAAGTACTAACCAGGGCCGACCCTGCCTAGCTTCCGAAATCGGGCGAGATCGGATGTGCTTAGGGCATCTAGGCAGCTTGTGAATTTATTATATGTTAATAAATATGTTA
The DNA here is from genome assembly GCA_029282475.1 of Phrynocephalus forsythii. Lineage (NCBI taxonomy): Eukaryota > Metazoa > Chordata > Lepidosauria > Squamata > Agamidae > Phrynocephalus > Phrynocephalus forsythii. The sequence continues at coordinate 123,805,337 of JAPFRF010000004.1, forward strand.
ACTGCTGGGGGGCATGTGTAGGCCAAGTACAATTCAAAATTACATGGAAGTATTGAGTTATCTTTTATAAAGATAACCACAGCCGTCTCATCATCTTTATAAAAATGGCAAAAAGAAAACCATAAAAGGAGAATGTTATATGATCACCAAAGAATGGTGCTGCATTCCTGACCTTATTGAATCTTAAAAACATGGACCTGGAGAGCCACGAGGGACCTCAAGTGTTAGGTAGTCCAAATCCTTGCTGATGCAACTACCCACAGCTGAACTATCGCTGACCTCTGCCATGCAGGAGGTTCCACTGCTTCAACTAGAACAGAATTTTGGCCAGTGTGTCACTCAATTTAACTTACACTACTTAAATACTCCCCAGAATTCTGAGCGGCAAGTAAAAAAAAAATTGTAAGTAGAGCAGCAGTTTCCCATAGGAACACATTGAAAATCAATTAATCCTTTCTGGAGGGAACATATTTCAATGCATTCCTATGGTAAGGCTGACTATGCACATCCTTCGCTTACACCTGCTCAAGCAGGTGTGGATGGGTACAAGGGAGGTGCATGCATGCTTGCACAGATTGCCCCTTCCACTTGCCTGGGCTACTGGAAGACTTGTTTAAAAAGGTGCACTTTCCCTCCCAACCTGTGGGGCCTGACTTGACTCTACTTCTCCTGTGTTCCCCCTTCTCCCTTCCAGCCTCCTCGCTGCCACTGCTGCTGCTGCCCATAACTCTCACTCACTTCTGCCATGCTCTCTGTGCAGCTGGGATGGGCCAAGTCAGCAGCGGGGCAATCACATTGCCATGGTGGTGCAAGGAGGAGGGAATGGCTCAGAAGGGGAGCAGGAAGAGCAGAAGATCACAGTCTCTGTGAGGCAGCTGTGGGAGTCCCCTCCACTCCCCTTTCTCTGCTCTGCAGCAGCAACTCAACTGGTCACAAGACAGTGGCATGCTGATCATCTGGCCGGTAGGGAGAGCAGGGGACTGTGCCATGGCCCTTGAACTAACCCGCTGGCTCAGACAGCAGGTTTGCAGACCTAGAGCTTTGCTGGGGCAGTGGTGGTCCTTGTGGAGGGGGAGGTAGAGATGGAGAACTTATCCCCTCACATTTTTATTGATGGCTGGAGGGCTATTTTTGAACCCTTCATGGGTTACTGGTAGCCCCTGGTCTACCTGTTGGACAGGCCTGCTTTAGGCAAGTTTTAGAATCCAGGTCTACTTATCACAGACTCCTGGTTAACCTAATATGGTTTCTGGAATTAAAAGTGGATCACACACCTGTTTTATCATAGAGGTCATAGAGGACAGAAAATATCTTTCTGTGAAACTTTGCAGAATCATGGAATCGTAGAATAACAGAGTTGGAAGAGATGTCGAGGGCCATCCTGTCCAACCCACGGCCATGCAGGAACCCCCAATCACAGTATTTCTGGCAGGTGCCCATCCAGCCTCTGCTTAAAATCCTCCAAAAAAGAGTCTCCACTCTCCACCAGCCTCCATGGCAGCATATTCCATTGCTGAACAGCTCTAAATTCTTCTGAATGTTCAAATTGAATCTCTTTTCCTGTACTTTGAAATATATATATTTTTATTTGAGGAAGAAACTTCAAATTTGCATCCAATTGTTCTGTAACCAAAAACTGAGACAAAATGGTTTGCTGTGAGTCATAAATCTGTTTCAGATCTGATTGCTGGGATACTGTGACGTACCAGACAAAGAAGTGTGTCTTTCCATGGCAATAGCTGAATCCTGAAACTGAGCAGGCACTGCACATTCTTGGCCTATAAATGATGGTCAGCCAAGACTCCACATCAAATGGCTGTCCCATTTGTGCTGGGATGTTAAGCCGTGCTCAGCTTCTGAGAGAGATGAAGTTATGATGACCTGCCGATTAATTATTTTGGAAGTGGTGATCAGTTCAAGCACAGATGGGTAGCACAGAGCTCTGATATTCAGCTTGGATTTGAAAATGTTATCACTGGGATGGTAAACAAGTTCATAAGGACCCTAATGAGGCAAAGAATTGCTATGGTAACAGACAAAGAACAGTCTGGAAATGAAAGAGGAGTCTGTACATGGTGGCTCAAAATGTACTGGAGTGTGCTGTTTCTGGCAAGACACTTTGGTTTGCTTTTGGTCTCAAATAGATTGTCCATGGGGCCTTTTCACACTTTAGGTTTTATTCAAATTTCACTTGATTTCTGCTACACTCTAAATGTAAATTCTTTTGGGGAAGAAAATGGCCTCTTAATTTTCCATGTGCTTTTGATGCCCATCTTTCTAAACTGTCCAAATAATACATGCATTTAGAAAGGGCTGGGCATGTTTAGCCTTGAGAAAAGAAGTCTGAGGGGAAATATGATAGAGCTTTTCAAATAATTGAAAGACAGCCATATAGAGGACGGAAGGAATCTGAGCTCATTCAATCCAGAATACAAGTAACAATGGCTCAAGCATCCAGATTTCATCTGGATGCCAGGGAAAACTCAACTGTTAGAGCAGTACATCAATGAAAGTAATTACTGTATATACTCGTGTATAAACCTAGTCTTTCAGCCCTTATTTTTGTCTGAAAAAATGCCTCAGCTTATATTCCAGTCAATAAGTTTTCCCAGTGTTTGGGGGTAAAATTAGGTGCTCAGATGGTCTGGGGAGAGCAGTGGGCAAGTCCTGATTGGATGAGTGGTAGCGGTGCCTCTGCTTCCCATATGATTCCAATGAGAAGGTTTAGGGGCACCTTTTTTGGAGCTTCATAACTCAGCCCCCTTACCCCCAAATGTTTCCAAATTTCAGGGGATTGCCTAAAATCATTTTCTGAAGGTACCCCTGCTACTTTGGTGTCCCCAATGTAAGTAATTTTTGAGTGCATGTTTTTTTAAAACATACACAGTCAAAAATTATTTTAAAAATATGCAATCAAAATTTACTTTCCTTGGGACTCCAAAGTAGCAGGGGTCTCTTCAGAAAGTGATTTTTAGGCAACCCCCTGAAATTTGGAAATTTTGGGGGTAAGGGGACTTAGTTATGAAGCTCTGAAGGGGATGAGGGTAGTATTGGCAACTGTCCAGGGACTGCTCAGTTTACTCTATGGTATTAACTCCCTTATTGCCTCTACCCTCCCAGCACACGTTGCCAATTAAAAACCCCAGCCCCTTTAGAGCTGGGCTGGTATACCGTATATACTCGAGTATAATGAAAAAACACCCTTTTACTTGAGTCAATAGGTTCTCCCAGTTTTCAGGGGGTTTACAATTAGGCCCCCAGCTTATTCTTGGGATGGCTTATACTCAAGTAGTCTTCCCAATGCCGGAGGCATTCATGAGGAAATTGGACAGCCATCTATCTGCCAGATCTGCTTTGGTTTGCATTCCTGCACTGAGAATAGGGTTGGACTTGATGACCTTAGAGACCCATTCCAGCTCAATTATTCTATGATTCTATGTTTGTTTAGTCATCACTCTTCCTTTCAAGGCATGCCTTCCTCACAAGTTGGCTTAGAAGGCTATGTAAAATACATGAAAATACAATCCCTGCTAAGATGTCTATGAGCCTTAAGAACATAAGAACATAAGAACAGCCTTGCTGGAACAGGCCACAGTTCATCCAGTCCAGCATTCTGTCTCACACAGCAGCTCACCATTTGCTTCAGGGTATTCACAAGCAGATGTCTTCACCTGCTTAAGATTCCCTGCAAATGGCATTGAGAGACATCCTGCCTATCTCTCCAACCCAGAGGTTGTCCTTAGGCATCCATCCATTGATAACCTTGTTCTCCATGAACTTGTCCAATCCTTTCTTAGAACTGTCAAGGCTGACAGTTGTCACTACTTCTGGCAGGGAATTCCAGAGACCAGTGATCCTCTGGGTGAAAAAGTACTTTCTCTTATTTCTTTGAGATCTAGCACTCAGAAGTTTCATGGAGTGCCCCCCTAGTTCTAGTGTTGTGTAATAGGGAAAACAGCTTTTCCTTATCTAATTTGTCCACACTGTGTTTGATTTTATAAACTTCAATCAGGTCACCTCTTAGGCGCTGTTGTTCAAGAGTGAAGAGGCCCAGCCGTTGCAGCCTCAGATGGTAAGGAAGGTGTTCCAGTCCCTGAATCATTCTGGTTGCCCTCCTCTGCACTTTTTCCATTTCCATAATATTCTTCTGGAGGTATGGTGACCAGAATTGTACACAATATTCCAGATGGGGTCTCACCATAGATTTATAAAGAGGCAAAATGATACTTGCTGTCTTATTTTCTATACCCTTCCTAATGATCCCTAGCATTGAGTTTGCTTTTTTTCACTGCTGTGGCACAACTGGGTTAACACCTTCATTGAGCTGTCCACCAGGACACCAAGGTCCCTTTCCTGGTTTGTTGCAGAGAGCCTTCCTCAAGGATGAGTTGATGGAAGCTGATGAACACCTGTTCATCTTCAATATAGCAGCCCTTAGAAAGGCCAGTGCTCAGTGACTCAGGATCAGAGTTGCATGATCAACATTATATCATAATGCTCATCGGATGGACTGTACCAGTTCAAATAACAAGTGATGGATCAAATATCCAGGAGCAGTAAGTCATGCCTTTAGCCCACTGTTTAGCCTGCTGAGGGAATGAGATGGTTTGCTTCTTCTTTTTCCCCAGTGATCACATGCAGTTACTAGAACAAAACAGCATATTCCCAGAGAATTCCTACCTGTATCTTTTTGGGTCCTTATCAGGGACTGCTAATCTTTTGATGCAGCTAGGAGTGCTCTGTTCTGGTTCGTTTTCATTGTGCACAGTGGATTCGATCTCATGATTTTCTAGGGACATGGTCGTTAAGATCATACCAAACTGTTGAAACAATATATACAGATAGATAGGAGAACTATACATTAATGATAGCAATTTAATTCATTTATGCAATCAGCCATAGCAATTTCTATTGGTGGACATCATCTTTCTTATCATTACATTAGAGGAAGTGCACAGAGCTAATCAAGTGTCTGATGCACTTCTATATTGATCACAATGCTTGGTTGGTAGTTATTTGGGCTTGGTGTGGCATGTGATTCATGTGTCATGTCACATGATTCACACATAGTTCATCACACCTTTAGACACTTTTTCATGTCTGCCACTGTCCCCCTTGTTTCTCAGGAGCAGGACAGGGGAATCTGCAGACCTCCAGATGGTGCTGGACTGAGACTGTCATCCATCCTGGCTGGCACATCAAGTTGCAACACTGACAGGAGCTGCATCAGGAAGCCACAGGTTCCCTGCTGCTGGTTTAGTCATCGTATATCTAGCTTAGCCCTGAGTCATTTTTCTGTTGTTAGTCATACCACTTGATCTGCGCATACAAAATTATGCAGGGCATGAATAAAGTGGATAGAGGGATGCTCATCTCCCTCTCACAAAACACCAGAACTAGGGGACTTCCACTCAAATTGAGGGTTGGGACAGTGCGAGACAAAAGAAAATACAGACAAAAGATGCAAACGAAAATACTTCTTTACCTAGTGTGTTGCTAGACTGTGGAACTCCCTGCCACAGGATGTGGTGATGGCATCAGGCCTGGATGCCTTCCAAAGGGGACTAGACAGATTCCTGGAGGAAAAATCCATCACAGGTTACAAACCATGATGGAGAGGTGTAATCTCCAGGCTTAAACCTGGGGTCCTTCAAGGGCCAGATGCAGGGGAGTGGTATCGGGAGACAGATCTCTAGTCTTGTACGCTCCCAAAGGCATTTGGTGGGGCCACTGTGAGATGCAAGAAGCTGGAATAGATGGGCCTTTGGCCTGATCCAGCATGGCTCTTCTTATGTTATGTTTATGTTAAGAGGTTGGTCCAGCAGTCCCATAGCTCGAAAACCCCATCCCATCTGTTACTTGACAGGCTGGTAAGCTGAGAACTGTTCCATCCAGGAAATTCCAGAGTTAAAACATTTCATATGTCACAAGGTGTCTGACAACTCAGGTGCTTTTCAGTGCATTCAGGAGGTCCGGCATGAACTGCATCACCTTATTTTCCCTAAACAATCCTCTCAACATTAGATTCCAGGTCCTAAAGGAATATAGTAAATATGGGAGAATGGAGACTAAGCTTGGAATAGTTACCCTTTTAGATTGCCATATTCAGAATCTTCCAGCCATCACTGCCCTTGCTGAGGGATTCTGGGTGTAGCCCCTGAAACAAACAGTAAAATTGCCAGCTCTCAGAGCAACACAGAACAGTGATGGTGGTGAAATCCGGAGGAAGTGACATCTCCCCCCGCTCCCAGTGGAAATGTTGTAGTTTTGATTGGCAGGGATTTGTTACGTGTCAAACCCCATTTTCACTGCATTCCTGTTTTCATTTTCTGTTTCCTCACTTCATGCCAGAGCTGGCATCAAGGATGGGGAAACTGGGACTTCATCAGAGGTCAAAGACAAACTTGGGCGGCTGGAAGGGTGTGAATCTGCCCATGCACTAGCACTTGTGCCATGTTAAGCCACCCTTCCTCTGGGAGAATGGAACAGAAAACCAGCAGGCATCCTTGTGCATTCACCTCCTGCCATTCCTCTGCTTTCCTCCATCATTTCCCATTGTGTGCCAATGTCATGTGACCCAAATTTAACCCACAAGGCAACAAAGCCCTGGGAGCGAAAATAGCAAGTTTTAGCCCTGTGGTGGAGATGAAGTACAGCGGACCTTCATATTAGAAACAGTTTGTATAACATAAAATCTGTACAACAACAACAATGATAAAATAAAATAAAACCCAGAGATAGGGGAAATTTGCTTAACAGAATCGCCTATGGGGTGAATCCGTACAACAGAAAAATGGTCACAATTAGGGATTACTCTGTTTTCAATGCATTCCTATGGGAAATTTGTATAAAGGAAAATTTGCTGAACAGAATCTCATTGGGAACGAATTAATTCCTTTATATAAGGTACCACTGTACCTCAGTAGGGGAGATGAAGTACTGAGTTGGCAGTCTTTACAAACAACAGTACTAAACTAACCTGGGAGTTCCATATTCCTGGGAAGGTGAGAAGCTGTAAGAAACCTACTTAATCTCCAAGCCACTGGGAGTTTGTTAAGACTGTACCTCTGCCAGCCATGAAGGGGCACGGATTCAAAATGGAAGGCCGAGCCCTTTTGAAAAAAAAAAACTAAACTGAATTACATGTGCATACATAGTATTACTTGCCATGCAGGCTCTGTGCCATTAAAATGGAGGCACAATTTGTTACAGGTCCTGATGTTCCATTCTGATCCGTTCATGATGAGATGGCAGGCAAGTCCCTGGATAAGCTGTCCACCAAATCCTAGCAGGTTCTATTTATGACAGCATCACATACAAATTACCTCACTTGTGCCGAACCATATGGAAATCTCCGTGTTGAACTTGGCGTCACTCCTGGGGTGAAGCCAGGTTTAATTTTGTCCCTCTTCCTCTTCAATTATACTATACACTGGCTCAGCCAAAAAAGCTCCGACTGATCATCTGGGCATAGCAATCAGCCCTCAGGACCATCACAGTGTTTTTGTCCCTGCCAACAAATGCCACTTTTTTTGTATGCTAAAAGCACTGAAGGGAGCTCATGTGCAAACGAGCACCATTGATTCCTGATGCAAATCAGTAGGGCTTAACACTCACCTAAGGCTAAAGTCTTCTCTGTAAACCAAGGGGGGGGGCTGTCACTTAATTTATGAGGTTTTGGGACAACAAAGGATTCAGTAGTAACTGTTTGTAACACAGAATTTAGAGATAGCATGGATTTCTTTTAAACAACAAACAAACCCGCCAAAACCCAATTGCCAAATAATAAGCTTGAACCTTTTGTCGGCTAAATTCAGGTCAGGATCTGCTTTGAGAAGAATTTGCAGATGGCTTTATTTGGGAGTAAACCTCTTCTTGCTTGCATTCCTAAATCAGCTTTATCTGAAGTATTTGAGCCCTGCTGGTAGTCTGGAGAATCAGAGTTGGCCTCACAAGCAAATTTCCCAAATGGTTACACTTTAAAGCATGGCTTGGCAACTGGCAGCCTGTGAGGCAAACGAGGCCCATGAAGCAAGCAATTACACCTGGCACCCACAGCCCTACCAAATAGAATCATGGTGTCAGCTGTTGTCTACAGCTTCATGCATGGGGAACAGATAATTGTTTTCAATAACTGCAAATATGAACAAGAGGATTTCCATTCCTTGGATGTTCCATGGGTTTCTCTGCCTTGTTTTCTACGCTGTTTAAATTCCAGACTAATCGGAATATTTAGATACACTCTGGAACTGGAATCTGTGCCATTTGCCTCATTTTCCCCTCATGATGCAAATGTACTGTATATACCTGCACATTGGTAGAACACAATGCAAAACAAAACAAAAAACATGCTTGAAAATTAATTCTCCGCAATATGTCTGTGAAGATTCTTAGTCATCCAAGTGAGTTTATCTGGAAGTTGAGTCATGGCAATTGGACTTTTTTATTGAGAGATTGGATGAGCAGTGAAATGTTTCAGTCTCTCATGAAAAAGAAGTACAGTTGCCATGAATCAACTTCCAGATACTTTTCCGCGAGGACATTTTTCTTTGACCTGTATCCCATTTTTACATCCAAGGGCATACCGGTAAAATGCCACACAGAAAGAAGCTTGACACAGTCAGACATACAAATGTTCAACCAACCTACTTTTCAGTGTTGTATAAATATATACATTGTTAATGTTGACTGGCGTTTATATCTTTGAGGGAAGACAGAACTACCAAAGCTATTAATGTGATCTTCTTCTAACTGATCAAACTCTGGCACACTCTACTATAAGGGAATTAGGATCGAGCGCATGGTTGCCTCATTTCCTTGTGAAAAGCTGGTACAGTAACCTCCCGCCTATCACGGGGTTTAGGGACCCACCTGATCCACAATGACTGAAAATCCGTGATATGCAGATGCGGGTTGGGTGGGGCTTGGAGGGAAGTGGGGGGATCTGATTCCCCACCACCGCCCGCCGGCACTGCCCAGAGCCTCCTCAGGGGAGCGTGGGTGGGCAGCATTGGGGGATCTGATCCCCTGCCACCGCCTGCCAGCGCTGCCCTGAGACTTCTGGGAGCAGCACGGGCCAACGGCATTGGGCAGGTACTGCAATCCCACGGTATAGCGGGACTGCAGTACTTGAACCGCAAAATGGCGGCGGCGGGGGGGGTACTGTAGCAGAAAAGATGACAGATTAGCCTGACCCTTTCAAGGGAGATCCCAAGTGGGAAAGGTTCAGCCCCAGATTTTGCGATAAAGACACATTGCCTGGACCACAAACTTGTTCTGATCAGGGTTAACAAACTCCTATGCTTTGTAAGTTTGTTAAACCTGAGTTTGTTATATCTTCATTAACAAACTTCTTTAAATCTTTGTTAAATCTTCATTCTACTTCCTAGTTTGTCCTTCAGATTTAACGTCTACCTTGTATCCGCATTCTCTTGCCCATGGCCAAGTCCCAACAAGAAGCTTTGGGAAACTGATGCAAGGTGCTCTAGCTTGTTTAAAATTGGTCTTTAAAAAGCACATATCTGTGCAGTATTACTATGTAAAACTATGGCTCTACTTCTGGAAAAAAAAAGACAGTGGGAAAATGGCATTTGTAGCAAAACATAGTTTCAGAACATTGCTAAGAAAGGTTTGTAAAGGGTTCTGTCCTTGGAGTAGCGTAGCCTGGCCACCTTTCCTGGCTAGGCCTCCATAGTCCCTGCTAGTGACAGCTGGCTGACATGTGTGGTACTGTCCCTTGGAGACATAGCCAAAGCCTATGTAGAAACCGCTGGACTCACCAGAGCAGAGGGAGGTGAACTATGAGGAAGAGTACATCTGGTGACAGAAAGAACTCTTCTCAACACCCTGTATCTAGATCCCAATGTTGGATGGTTTCCCAAATGGCTGTAGGGTATTCCAGCAATGCCAACACCTCTTGGGCCTCAAACGCCTCCCAGTCAATGTCTGTGAAGATTCTCAGTCATCCACCTGGATGACTGAGAATCTTCACAGACTGAAGATTCAGTCTGTGGCACCGACGAAGCTGCTTGGATGAGTAGTGAAACATTTCGATCTCACAAGAAAAGAAGTCCAGTTGCCATGACTCAACTTCCAGACTTCCAGTCGATGGTATCTTTCAAACAGTCCTCCTCATTCTCCTCACTCTCCTGCTTAAATCCCCAGCCCTCCATGCTTACATGTGTGGCCTACAAGGTATTGTCCATGTCAGTGCCCTCAAAGCCCCAGTCCACAGGTGAAGTGTGAATGGGGAATCTATCCCAGGGAGATGGATAACATATTCTCACCAGTAGGAATATTGGGGATGGTCCCACAGTTTCACACCTGTGACACCTTTGATTTAGAGGATGCAGGAGTACCTCGATTGTTTGTGCTTGCCTTGTGCAACATCATTCCATTTCTATTCTTTTGCTTCAATGCAGAAACACTTGATTGGGAAACCACACACTCCCACCTGATATACTTGAGCAACATGATTCAGTCTTCTTTGTGTGTGTGTGTGTGTGTGTGTGTGTGTGTGTGTGTGTGTGTGTGTGTGTGTGTGTGTGTGTGTGTGTGTGCGCACATGCACATGCACACATGCAAGCATGCATGTGTCAGTGTCTGTTACTGTGGAAAGAATAAAAGGTTTTACACACACACACACACACACACACACACAGATATTTGCTTCCTACACCTAGAAATGAATTATCTTACCATTTTAGAGCTTCCCTGAATTTTGCAGTTGCAGCTCTCAACTAAATAAAGTATCATATGCATGTTGAAATCAATGTTTCCATCTTTTAAATGTGCATAAAATGTGTCTTTTAGTGGGAAATGATGGGGAAATTAGCATCTTGTGAAAAAAATGTCAAAACAATGTAAATATTCATGCTTCTACAAGAGAAATTGCAGATTTGCTTTTTTTATCCTGATAACAGGATGGGACAAATGAACACTTGAGAAACATAGATAGCTTGTTTTCTTTCTTTTTCTTCAGAGAAGTAAGTTGTGCACAAATATTCATCATCACAAGAAAAAAACATCTGTGATGCACAACTGAATTCCCTTTAGAAACTGACGTGGAAGTAGTCTCATCCAGTCATCTGTACCCAACTCATATGAATTGTGTGTGTGTGTGTGTGTTCTGTGGTGTCTGGTTGGAACCAACTTATAGTAAACTTAATGAGACTTTCAAGGTAAGTGTGGTATTTAAGGAGTGATTTTACCGGTTCCATTCCCCTGGTGAGTTTCCATTGTCAAGTGGGGATTTGAACTCAGTACTCCAGAATCCAAGTCCATCATTCTGTCAACTCCACCACACTGGGAATCCATCATGTAAATAGTAAAAAGGTAAAGGTTCCCCCTCCACACATGTGTGCTAGTCATGTGTGCAACTCTAGGGACACATGTGTGCAACTCTAGGGACGCTGCTCATCTCCACATTCAAGTCGAATAGTCAGTGTTGTGCAAGTCCATGATCATGTGGCAGGCATAGCTGCAAAGAAACATTGTTTTTTACCTTCTCGCTTTTTATGGCAGTACCCATGTATCTACTTACATTTACAGTGGTACCTTGTATAAAGGAATTAATTCGTTCCAAATGAAATTCTGTTAAGCAAATTTTCCTATATACAAATATCCCATAGGAATGCATTGAAAACAGAGTAATCCCTAATCATGACCATTTTATGTTGTACGGATTTGCCCCACAGGCGATTCTATTAAGCAAATTTCCCCTATCTCCGGAATTTTTTATGTTGCAAAGATTTTATGTTATACAAAGTATTTGTTATACGAGGGTCCACTGTACATGCTTTCAAACTGCTAGGTTGGGAGGAGCTGGGGTTATCAGTGGGATTTCACTCTGCTGCGTAGCACCCGGGATTCGAACCACCGAGCTGCTGACTTTGCAGCCGACAGTTTCTGGAAGCCTTAGTCCACTGAGCCACCATGCCCCTGGTATGTGAATAGTACTATAGTGCAATTTGCAGTGGTGATAATTCAGCATGTTATGTGTGCAATGTTAAATGAGCAGCAATTTTGTGTGGACTTCCAGACAGGACATGCAGCCACAATGTAATGCTATTACAGCATTTCAGTGATACAAAGCAAGAGAGGTAATTATTTCTACCTTTCTGGAAAAAATAGTCATAATTATCCTTTTAAGAAATAGAATATGCAGTTGCCCTAATTTGCATGGAAGTTTATACAGGGCAGATGTCCGGGCATTACATTTTAAAAGGAACACATTGCAATACTGCTTTCTTTCCTGCTGCTCTCATTTTTCTGAATAGTTCATGGCACTGCATGTTGTTAATATGTTCCACTGTGATTATTAATATGCCAGCATGATACAGGAAAATAATATCAGGTTCCTCCTAGTGGCCAATTCTGATATTGCACCCATGAGAAGCAGTTTGATGATCAGAGAAGATAGGCAAGGATGGAGGCATTTAAACTGAAAAGTGAAAGCCATGTGTTTGTTTATTTAAATATTTGCAACCCATTCTGTATCAGCAGATCTCAAAGTAGCATGCAATCAATAAAACCATTTTAAACTGAATTAGTACAAACAAAATAAAACCGCTGAAAAGCAAGCTATGATCTCATTAGGGCCAGATGTTGGATAAATATCTGTGGTTTAACTTTTCATCAAAATAAAGGGCATTTACCGTATATACTCAAGTATAAGTTGACCCGAGTATAAGTCGGGCCCCCGAATTTAAACCCCCAAAACTGGGAAAATTTATTGACTCAAGTATAAGCCTAGGGTGGGAAATGCAGCAGGGCCTGGCTACTCCTCCTTTGTGAGCTGGGTGTGTGTGTGATGTTTAAAATGACTTTTAGCCACCGAGGCAAGTGCTTGAGTTGGTGTCTAAAAGTAATTTAAAACATTGTTTTAAAATGACTTTTTAAAAAGTCATTTTAAACATGGGGGGGTCAGGAGAAGTGGTGCACAATGTTTAAAATGACTTTTAGCCACCGACCCAAACTTGCCTCAGTGGCTAAAAGTATTGACCCGAATATAAGCCGAGGACCCCCTTTTTCAGCCCAAAATTAGGGCTGAAAAACTAGGCTTATATTCGAGTATATACAGTAAGTGCAAAATGGGCTTTTAAGGATAAGGCGTTCTATGGCGTGCGTACTACAGACGAGGAGACTCTCTCTACATGTTGTTCCTCATGATGGGATACTTAACAAGTATTCCCTGGTAGATCTTAAGTGTTGTGCAGGCATTTAAAAGGATAGGTGCTCCTTCATAGATGATGGACATGATCATTCCTTCTGTCTGATAATTAGGCATATAAGTACTAATAGAACATGGCACTTAATCCAAAGAGGTGATGACAGTTCTGGGCATCAAGTCAACATGAAGAGACAACAGCTTACAATCCTACAAAGACCCACTTGCCTTTCCTGGATATAAATCATGCAGCCGCTCCCTCTCATTCTCTTATTGCCAGTAACCAAACCTATGGGTCAAGTCTATGCCATCGCTTGGGCAAAGACCCAATCTTCACTATACCCACAACAAGTTGATCATCAGAAGCCTAAATTGGAAAAAAAATCAAAGAGATCCTCTCTTGAGCTGCCTTCCTCAATCACCCCAAAAAGGGAGACTCTAATTAGTGTTAGTCTATTGGAGGGGAAGCTGAGTGCACTGCTCCACCACTGCCAAATAAAATTAAAGCCCAATTATTGATAAATGAAGAGTGGTTTGTGCTGGAGCCTGGCCTGGAGTTGGAGGAAATACATCTGTCATTTGGCTGGCATAGGAGTCATTCATGTGTGGCATAACATCCTGTGCATCTATCATGCATCTGCAGATTTTTGTTTAAATTCACTTAGCTGTCTAACTAGATTTGGTCCTGGATGCTTTGTATGTTGTGAGTATTTGGACTGACAGATGCAATTCTGGGCTGAAATGGTGTGTGACATGACTTGCTATCCTGCATATTAATTATTATTGAACCCGTAACAGCTGAAGCTTAAAAACGAATGGTCTATTTTCCTATCTGTGACTGCGTGTGCATGTTCATCTCAGGCGTGTACATTTAACAATTGCTCTTTTGCTCTCGGGTAGGTAGGAGACACACTGCAGATCAATGGACCATTGTTGCCAAGGGCATTTATTATTGCTGCGAAAATTAAAACGACGAAGTTCGAAACCATGCTGGGAAGCAGAGGAGGGGGGGAAGAGACTCCCCTGGTCTTTTGCCTAATACAAGTTGCAAATTCTGTAAATTGGGAAAAAAAAGTTGGTGTCAGGAGGGAGAAGAGAAGTAAGGAGGAGGATGTTTCATAAATCGTAAATTGGTAAAATAGTTTATTAATTCTATTGTCACATGCAAATGGAAAACAAACATTTGTTAAGATGATAAAATTGTAATGTCTGCATGATTGTTTTGGAGCTGGCTCAGACCTGTCAGCCACAAGACTTATTTATCCTCCTGCACTAAAGTTTGATTTAAAGTTCATGTAATTTCATCATCTTATTGTGAGGAGAATTGAAAATAAATGTCACCTTCAAAGAAAAGAGCTAATGGAGTTTTCATTCTTCCCTCTAACCCCCCCTGCAAAGTTCTGAGACAATATTCTGCAAACAAGGCATTAATAAAGCATTTGCCCGGACAAATTTCCCTCGGAGAATTTCTCTCCCTCAGCCTGGTCACATGATTCTTATTCTATGGCCTGAAGTTTCACAAAACCTCATTGGGGAAGTTATCTATGGTCGCTTTAGATGTAAGCAAAATGAACATAATTGGTTCATAATTATCCTACCCCCCCCCCCAAAAAAAAGACTACAGCCTCAGAAACAAATGTGCTCTGTTTGAATTTTCTCTTCTGCCTTTCTCCTGACAGTGAGACTCGAGGTGGCCTACAACCTGAAGAGAAAATAAAAACTGGTAAAAACAAAATGGCTGAAATCTAATTGTGCAACTCCGTGGTTGTGATTTGTGATGGTGTCATCAGCAGGGGATGTTAATTTTCAGTTTGATCTTTTTTATTTCCACCTCAGACTCCAAGGCTCCCTAATGATCCCTTTTGACCTGATAAATCCTTGTGGGGCAGTTGGGATGGTGGTGAAGCCTTTAATGCCCTCCCCCCACAATCATCTCCATTGGTCTCAGTCCTATAAGGAGGACTGGCTGCAGTGATTTGTTCATATTGAAGTCTCCCTTCCTCCTCTTTCAAGGCTCCTGAAGGTTTCCCAGGATGAAAGGAATCCCCAGGGAGCCTCAGAACCTGAGAGTATGAGACCCGGGGGGGGGGGATGCAAATTAAAAATTAACATCCATGGTTGATAGCATCATAACCATTTACCACCCCGTAGTTCTGGCAAGAATATTTCAGGCAGTAAATAATAATACTAAAAGTTAATTAAACAGATTATGAATGGCAAGAACAAATTGTCAGCGCACTTGCAGACTGTTTGCTTCTTGAACTCAGAAGATTTGGGTTCTTCTTCAACTCTGGACTGGACTAATAGGATTCAGCTCTCTGAATCTGCAAAAATGAGAGCAACACTAACCAGCCCCACTGTGTTAAAAAGAAACCAAACTTAAGACGGTTCTGTTCTCTAGCTCAGTGGTTTGGCCGGGAGTTTGATTCACCACTGTGACTTTTTGATAGAGGCTGGATTTTATTTATTTATTTATTTATTTATTTATTTATTTATTTATTTATTTATTTATTTATAAACGGATCCATAGGGTCTCTTTAAATTCTACAGTTCAGTTATCATCATCATTATCATTAAAAAATACTAGGCACAGTCAATCAAAATTTTAGAAGCATTGACTGATATTCTAGAGCAGATACAAATTGTTGTAATTCAAAACCTAAGTATCTATTAAATCCCGTTGCAGTATGTATGCTGTTCCTAATACAGGCGGTTTTTTTGTAGCTCTGGTGGTGATATTTGGTATTATTTCTACTGTTGTTGCTTTTGTTTTATTATTAGATTAAATGCCTTGATGATATGGCACTGTTTGCCTGGAAATAGGGTTAATTTTGTTATATATCACTTGTTTGCCCTCTGCTAGGTGAGACGTAGTCATCCTGTACATACTCTGTGCTGTTTTCATATCTGTTCAGTAATAAGTGTGTGACATTTCATTTATGCTTTGTTCCCATTAAAAAAACACCAATAAACCGACATGTCTTTTTCTTCTAATATATGGATTTTCACACACAACATTCTTTTGGTTATTCATTTGGCTCACAGCTTTCTTTTCTGTATGCTCAGCCTGAAATTTCCCAAATATGTTTATGTGTATCAGAACGACTATCTCAATTCCTTTGAACAATTAAAACAAACTAACAAATAGATCAATAATTTCTGTACATGGCATTTAGGCTCCTTCGTTTTGGTGAAATCGTTTGTTGTTGTTTAAATATAGAGGAAAGGGGGGCACTTAGAATTCACAGGAGTTTCCATCCCTTCAGCTCCAGACCTCTCACAAATGTTGCCCCCCTCCTCTACACACACACACACACACCTCTCCTGCCAAACAGGTCACCATTTGCTAGACACATTTCTGCATTTCATTTGGTCATAAACCACTTATTGCCTTGTGTGATGTTGTGGTTATTAGGTTACATTGGCAGCAACACCCTCCCTCCCGTTACAAACTTCTATTGATCTTACATAGTATTCAGATGGCTGGCAGCTGCCCCTCTGTGTGTGTGTGTGTGCACATGCACACGCACACATGCAAGCATACATGTGTCAGTGTCTGTTACTGTGGAAAGAATAAAAGGTTTTACACACACACACACACACACACACACACACACACACACACACACACACACACCAGTGACTATTAAACTATAAGGTTATCAAGGGACAGAATAACAGCTTTTAGGGTAGCCATTATTTTTCCAGGTACCTATACTCAGCCATGTTTAAGCATAATTACCTAGCAATGTCATATTTACTGTTGCAACTGCAATGTGTAATATTTACACCTTGTAAAATAAAAGCAGACATTTAAAAGCACTCAATACTTTCCAGTTTTCATTTCCATTTCTTGCCACTTTTTAAATTTAGTTGGGTTTTGCCCCCTTCCTCCACAAGTCAATGCACCTCAAAATTTAGGCAATGCAAACATGCCTTATGCTTGGAGACTGGTGTTGTCCTGGACCCAGTGAGTTTATCAGTTTGTGGGATCTGCCTGTTCATTTACAGTGGACCCTTGTATAACAAACAGTTTGTATAACATAAAATCTGTACAACAAAAAGTCCGGAGATAGGGGATATTTGCTTAACAGAATCGCCTATGGTGTGATTCCGTACAACATAAAAACGGTCAGGATTAGGGGTTACTCTGCTTTCAATGCATTCCTATGGCAAATTTGTACAAAAGAAAATTTGCTTAACATAATTTCTTTTGGAACGAATTAATTCCTTTATACAAGGTACTACAGTATTTCAAATTCACAGGTAAGCATGGAAAAGAGTATGGTCGGGGACTCAAAACCACAAAAGCTCTCCATGTTTATTAGTGAAGCTCTGAGACCTTGGAAGGAGAAAATGAGCACGTTTGCATGCCAAAATCTTGCTTAATTAAATTCTGTGCTGGTATTCTCCCTTTTCCTCTTGACAATCAGGGAAACAGAACGTCCCATCAGAGGTTAATGTAGGCCCATTCCATATTGCTTGTAGCTTTTTCGGCCTCATCTATCATGAAATAAGTTTTCTACTTTCCCAATGGTTTCCACCAGGAAAAAGATACATTTCCCCCCGCTTTATTTTCAGGGTGCATCCAAATTTCTTTTGAATTTCTTTTGGTCGTACAGTTGAGCTGGTCAAGTAGGATGTTTCAAGCAAGGCAAAAGTTCCTCCCCCGTTTCTTCTGATTGTTCCCAATTGGTCTTGGAGGAGCAAGGGACCTACTGAGATTTGTGTTCCGGCTGCAATTTGAAAAAACTTTCAACAAGCATAGAACTTTTGTTGAAATTAAAATCTTGAAAGTCAATCAAAATAATTTGGCTTTAAACAAACAAACAAACAAACAAACAAACAAACAAACACCTAATACCTGCTGGTGCTTCTCTCCTGGAGTGTTTTGTGTGTTTGCTAAAGTTGTCCCCAATTGAAAGCTTTTGACTTGGTGTTTTGATCATGCAATGAATTTCCACCCATTTTCAATCCATTAGTGCCAAATATACCTTCATGCTTTGTTTTAAGTATGAAAAACAAATTCTGTGTTTGGCTTCTTTCCTGGACCTCTTTTTTTCCTTTTCTTTGTTTACACATTAAGGCATATAGGAAACCTATCAACAGGGAAGCTAAACTCTGTCCCCCATTAAAACCATGGGCAAAATGAGCCATACTTTGCATGATGAGGTGGGGTGGGAGGCTCAGAAAGTCCCTGGGTTTTTTTTTTTTTTTCATCCTTTGTCACTGTTGGAACCTCATGTTGTCTAGTGAGTAGGTGAAAATCTAGTATCATCATTTATTTATTTATTTATTATTTATTTATTGTATTTATACCCCACCCATCTTCCCAAGGGAACTCTGGGCGGCTTACAAGGCTGAACAAGGCAGCTAACAATACACTATAAGACAACAACAACAGTATAAAAACAGCATTAATAAACAACTTAGGCATCATGAAAAAACATTCAAAGGCTCAGCAGCAGCAATGGTTGAGCGAGCATACAGATGGCAGGGGAAAAGGAAAAGGGAAAAAAATTAAACTAAGCCGCCAAAAGCCTTGCTAAAGAGCAGAGTTTTTAACGCTCGGCGAAAGGTTAGCAGGGACTCTGCAGAGCGCACTTCATATGGTAGGCTGTTCCAAAGGGAGGGGGCAGCCACCGAGAAGGCCCGGTTCGGGTAGAGGTTTTCCGGGCATCTCTAGGGGTGGCTACCCGGAGTGAGTGCGCTCGCGACTGCCGAATTGGACGGGCCGAGGTTGATCGCTGAACGATCCGCTCTGACAGGTAGTCCGGGCCCAAGCCATGGAAGGTTTTATAATCTAAAACCAGGACCTTGAATCTGATCCGGGATGCAATGGGCAACCAGTGCAGGCGAGCCAGGACTAGGGTGATATGGTCGTAATGACACACACCCGCCACCAGCCTGGCAGCCGCATTTTGTACCTGCTGCAAACGCTGGAGGAGAGTCAAGGGCAACCCCATGTAAAGAGCGTTGCAGTAGTCCAACCTCGAGATCACCAGCGCTTGCACCACTGTTCTCAGAGAGTCACCATCTAGGTATGGGTGGATCTGGGCACCACTGTTCTCAGAGAGTCACCATCTAGGTATGGGCGGATCTGGATCAGTGGGCAACCATGCAGTTATCAGAAACTGCCTCCCCATCTGCTCACATTTCGTCATCTGAGAAAGTCTCATGGAATAACATCACCTCCTGAACTAACTAAATTGTGGGGCAAACCACAAGATAGGATGAAAGTAGATTGGAAGACCTATGTATACATTCTCTCTGCCTTGCAAATGAAATGAATGCAAGAGCCATTGCCCCATGCATAAGATGATCACTAAAAAGCTCGTCTCTCTTGCAATTTACCCCTCTGAAAGCAGCAAGAATGGTCAAGACCCCCAAAGAATGGTCTTGCACAACATTGGTTCAAAAACATGCTCAAAATTGCCCCTTTTCAGGTTGGGTGGGAAGTGTATCACTTTTGGTGTGCTTTTGATGTCAAATCTCAGAATCCCACTGCTTGCAGGGAATGTGGCTGGGCCAGCTGTGAGAGTCTGCAAACTGCAGATGAAACAGCAAACACTTACCACTACCTTTTATATATTTCAGAGACTGAGCTTGCACAGGCGCATATTGCCAATCTAAATTGTTAAGCCTTTGCTAAAGGTGTAATCCATGGGAAGTATGTGCAGTCCTTTCTTGGTGGCATTGAAATTCTCTTGAGGAAGCAAGTTTGTAGCTTCTAAGAGCTCATTGGTCCAACAATAGCAGCAGCAGCAACCTCTGAATGGCACAGCTGAAAGGGACCTTATGGATCATCCATTTCAGCCCCTCTCAATGAGTTATAATGAGGAACTGAACTCCCAAACTCTGGCTCGCAAGCTAGAGATTTAAGCCATTGATCTATACCAGTGGTGGCAAACCTTCGGCACTCCAGATGTTTTGAACCACAACTCTCAGAATTCCAAACTTGTATTGCCAATGACAAAGGACTGTGGGAGTTGTGGTCCAAAACATCTGGAGTGCCGAAGGTTCACCACCACTGATCTATAATTTGGACTTGACTACACAAACATTTGTCCTGTTGATTGGCCTGATCTGGTTCACACCTTTTGCTGAAGGCCAGATGATGAAAGTACCAGCGTGAACTAGTCCTGCACCAGGGAGTTCCATCCTGTACCTTTCAGGCTCCCCTTATGGGCTATTCTTTCTGAGGCGTGGGTAGCATCACTTTGTTTTGATTCCATTCTAGCATGTGTGATAACTAGTAGGATCAAACAAAAGTGGCTGGTTGGCTGTCCCTTTGGAGAAGCTATTAAATTGGAAACTTCTGCTCAGAAGGGCAGAGCAAGGAAGACGTTCTGCATTTCTTTGCAATTCTTGCTGACATATCACTCCAGAGATCTCTGCCGCGGATGCATGACAGCTGGCCCAGCTGTCACCCGCCCGTGGCGAAGAACAATCTACAGCAGGCCCCGCTCTTGTCTCCGTGTGCGGAGTCAGGACCAGGGGATCTCTAAAGGGATCTTCCCTGTGGCAGCACCCGGCACTGTCATCCACCATGGGGAAGAAGAAGAGACCCCGTTCTCACCTCCACATGCGGAGGCAAGACCAGGGGACTCTTTAAAGGGATCTTCCCTGCAGGGGATGACAGTGCACCTGGTGCTGTCATCCACCGCGGGGAAGTAGAGAACCTGTTCGTGCCTCTGCATGTGGAGGCGGGACCTGGGGTCTCTTTAAAGGGATCTTCCGCATGGGGGATGACAGCGTGCCTGGCGCTGTCATCCACCACGGGGAAAAAGAAGGGGGATGACAGCTCCGCCAGGAGAGCGGTCCCATGGCCGTGGGGAGCCCTCCTGGGCCAGTCACCTCCAGAGCCACCCAGCAAGCTTGGCAGGAGAGCAGTCCCACAGCCACGGTAGTGTTCTCCTGGCTGGATTGCCGGCACCGGTGATGCCCCTGAAGGACTGGGGGAGATTTAAAGAGCGTGCTCTTTAAATTTGTTTCCAGCCTTCCAAAAGTAGCACCAAGCTGCTGATCAAGTTTCGGGAGGCTGCAAATGAGTTGAGTGCACTCTCCTCACCACCACATGGGGTGGAGGGAAAAAGGCATGCTCTCCCCACTACTCCCCCCCCTCCCGGAGCCATCGCCCAGTGCTAGCTTTGGGAGGGGAGAAGATTTTAAAAGCCTGCTCTCTCCTCCCACCTGATGAGCAGGCTTTTAAAATCTCCCCTAGTCCTCCCAGTGCCAGCAAGCAGCCAGGAGAGCACTCCCGTGTCTGCGGGACTGCTCTCCTGGTCAGCTTTCCAGGTGGCTCTGGCTCCCCCGGCCCCAGAAGGGCTCCCCACGACTGCGGGAACGGTCTCCCGGCAGGATTGCCACCAGCTCTGTGATGCCTCTTCCGGCCCCGGGAGGGCTCTGAAACAAACAAATATGAAATTAATTTTTTCGTGCCCATCTCTAGTCGGAATGGCTTCGACCACAGTGTATTCCCCGTAACATTGATTCTTCCCAGGCAAGTCGTTTGAGGGTGCCGAGCCTGAAGGAAGCCTTGAAAAATGCTACCAGGAATGTGGCTTTTACAGTGGTGGCACCATGCTTATGCAAGCAGCCTGGCCCTTACTGTCCAGGCCTTTAAAAGACAGCTGAAGATCGGGATGTTTAGACTGGCTTTCCCTGACTATTGACCACCACTGCTGCTGATCAGGTTTCTTAATACTCTTCATTCATCCACCTCTGTCTTGTCCTTCTTTTGTGTTTTGATTTATTGTTATTCCTTGATTTAATTATGGTCTATTATATTAATATTTACTTATTTATATATTGTATATTGTACTATTTAGGTTCAATTTTTGTAAACTGCCCGGAGTGGCCTTTGGGTCAGATGGAGCAGTATGTAAATCAAATAAATAAATAATACATTATTTTCTCCTATCCTGCCCATTCCAGTTTGGCCATTGAACTAAGTCCTTTGTCCTTCTTGAAGGCGCAAGAGGTCCTTGTAACTTTCCAGCAGTTAAAGCTGGTACATCTGACTGCTTCTGAAAGTCATGTAGCCATGATGATTTCCAAAATTTCCCAGCACAGGAAACTAGATGTATAATATATGAAGCTGATTTGGAAGATGGTCCAGAAACTGCAGTTAGTTCGATGATAGAGTTAACAGGCTACTAACTGGATTGGACAAAGTGATCCTTTCTTTTGCATTTTTCCACATATTTTGGTCTCAAATCATTTAAAAGTAGGAAGTTTAATATCAACAACTTCGATTGGTTCTATGAGCAAACTGGTAAGTAGTGAAAATGTAATTCCGCGCTTTGTATCATGAACCCGTTGCATCAAAATTTACAGATGTATTTTAGATAAAATTACATTTCTAGGCATTTTTCAAAGGTAGCTTCCATTATACCATCACACCGAATGTACTGAAGTAGACTTGTTGGATAGTGATGTCAAATAAGTGATTAGGATTGCAAAGGCTACTTTGTTGGGCTAGTAGCCACACTGGCTACAATAGACTGAGAGTTCAAAAAATAGGTTTTTTGTCTATGATGGATGACTCTCATTTGATTTTAAAGGAATTTATTCCTGTTTGCATTTACCAAAAGATATGTAATTTATCAGTTTGGGCTGTGCAACAAACATGAACTGTTGACCAGTGTTTTGCACTACTAGGAAACCGGTTTAATGGCCGACTGCATAAGACGCTAGGAGAATCCCTCCGTGGGTCTCCAGAGCGCACAGGGGGTTTAAAGAGTTCCGCGAAGACTCCGCGAACTCTAATAACCTCAGGGGGGTGCCCTGAGGGGTTGGGTATCGGCTGCGCTCTTTGTGGCTCTCCTCCCCCGATCCGGAGGGGTCGGGGAGAGGATTGAGCTACGAGCGCTCTTGCGATCGCTACCCCTGTGTTGCGAAGTCTCGTTGTCTTAGCAGGAAGCCATTAGCCTCCAAGAACTCTATCTCTTTCTATCGGAGGAAGGAACAGCAGAGGCTGTTAAATGGCTAACTTGAAGAAAAGGATTATACCCGAAGAAACGAGAGCTGATTTGTTTACAACGGAATCTGTTTGGAGCGTGGTGGAAGCTAAGCCATAACTCTCCTTCGTGATACAAACTGAGTCGTGCGGTGGGGGTGGAGAGATACCCCTTCATTTACGAAGTGAGTTTGAACGATTATTATCTACATTGAAGTGGTGAGAAAATATGGGACTTGGGGAGTCTTGACCGAAATCTGCAATTCAGAACTGGTGTTTGTAGTCACCCCCTCTTTTTTTTCTTTGCGAAAGGACTGAGTGAATAAAGAAGAACGCGGAGGGGGGGTGGAGGGGATAGCTCCTTTTTTGAATACATTTCAAAGGACAGCGGTGCTTGGAGTTACTTCCCCCCTAAGGAGCTTGTAATTATTTGATTTTACATTTCCAAAGACCTCGGAGAACTGACTTTTGGAGTAACCTCCCCCCCTTTTTCTTTTCTTTTCTTTTGTGAAAGGATTAATTGCTTAAGAAGATTTTGGGAGACAGACTAAGAGGTGGTTTTATATCCCAAAAGACTTTATTAGAGCTGGCGTTTCGAGTTACCCCCCCTCCTTTTTTGGGGGGGGAGCTACCTTCATTACATTGGATTTCTCAGTGCTCTGTTTTCCATTTTTGGGGGTGCTTATGTGAGCAACTTTGGAGATATTGCTATTTGATTTTTGAATTTGTAAGAACTTTCCCTTCAGAGGCTTTCGTGAACAGAGATCTTCATTTTCTCCTATGAGAACTGTGTGGATTACGCTTTTGGAAGAAAGCTGAAGATATCCCTTTAATTCTTTCCCTTAATTTTTAATTATTAAGGGTTTTTTGTGGGTCTCTCCTTGTGCATTTAGCTGCAGCGGAACTGAAACTAAGTCATTATCTGTTGTTTTTCTGAGGCTGGAAGGCCGCATGGTAGTCAAAACAAGATTATTCTTCGCTGCAGCTGTGAAGGCGACTGGAAAGTTCATTTCTTAGGTTGGAGTGCCATCTGGTGGATTATAATAATTAATGCATCTGACACTGGTTAAGAAATTCATTTCTTATGTTGGAGCGCCATCTAGTGGATTTTGAAAATTTTTGTATGTAAAATTCAATTTGAACGCTGTTTGGGGTGGGAGAATGTTTGTTTATATAGAAAAATTCACAAAATCTGATAAATTGTTATTAATTTGATATGTGGGTAATTTAAAGTTAGAAAAGACAAAAGGAAGTTTGATTAAGTAAATTGAACATTATTGATGGTAAATAGGTGATTATTAATCATTGGAGTATTAATTGGTTAATTTGGTTGGTTGAAGCTTATTATTATTTATTGATTGAATTAATTTGAATTAATGACAATTGGTGATTAAATTTATGAAAATTGTGCTCCATTGGAATAGAAGCTAACTAAAACTGAGATGGCAGAGAAGAAGAAGATGACACCTTTAACACAGAGAAGAGACTCCAGAGAGGAGGGCAAAGAATGGGAAGGATTAATGATACATATAAGGAGAGAATTTGAAAAAAGCGAAGAAAGTATGGACAGGAAATTATCAGAACTAAAGGAAGATATGCAGAAACAAATTAAAGAGGCAGTTGGAGAACTATCAGCTCAAGTGAAGGAGTTAACGGTGAAAACAAAGAGCATAGAAGTCAAAGTGAAGAAAGTGCAGACAGAGGTTAAACAATGTAGAGAAGAAACAGAGAGGAATAAATCAGGAGTGACAGATGTTATGACCACACAAAGGAAATTGGCTGAGGATCTTGCTTTTCTTGAAATGAGGCAACGGCAACACAATCTTCGTTTTAAGCTTGATACCATGGGAGGAAGGAGAAGATATTAAGGCCAAAGTTATAACTGAACTTGCGAAGTGGCTTGGGTGGCAAGAAGAAGAAGTAGCTGGTGCAATCTCCCAAGTGTTTAGAATAACAGTCAAAGCAAAGAAATTGAGAGCGAAGAAGACACCAGGTGATGTTATTGTGTCAACGACATCTATGGACGTGAGAGATAGAATTCTGAAACATAGTTATGACAACAGATTTGTGATTGAAGGACAACAGATCCTGATATATAAGGAGATCCCTCTTTATTTTTTGAGAAGAAGAGGAAGTTATAAGCCTCTGGCTGAAACATTGAGAAGAAACGGTCTGAGATTTCGTTGGGAGTTTCCGGAAGGCCTATCTTTTATCTACAAAATGAAGAGGTTTAAAATAACATCAGAGTCGGAGATAGGTAAATTTCTGAGAAAATATGGAGAAGAGCTTGGGTATAGGAAACCATTGAAGGAGGGGGATAGACTACCGGAGGAGAAGGTGGACCAAGGTTCAAGAAGAGGTGAGGGTGAAGAAGAAGAAGAGGAAGAAGAAGAGGAGTTAGATCTCTCTGATGAAGAGGAAGGCAAAGCTGACTTAGCTATCGCCAATATTTGAATAGAGACTGATAAAAATATATTTAATTTGAAATCTACAATGGCGTTGAGAGTATTAACATGGAATGTTAATGGTTTGAATGAAAAGACCAAGAGAAACAGAATTACGCATTTATTGAAGAAAGAAAACTTAGACCTGATTTGTCTGCAAGAAACACATGTCGCAATGAAACATACGAAGATTCTAAAAAACAAAATTTTGGGACAAGAATTTGTATCGTCTGATAAATTGAAGAAAAGAGGAGTTGTGATATATGTAAAACATAAATTAGAACCTAAGTTGATAATGAAAGATGAAGAGGGAAGATTCTTGATGGTGCAAATTACTTGGCAATCTGAAAAAATTTTCATCGTAGGAATTTATGCGCCAAATGAAAGGAAATCAGAATTTTACAGAGATTTAGAACAAAGATTGCTAGATTATATGGATGAAAAACTCTTCTTGATGGGAGATTGTAATGGAGTAATGATGCCGGATCTGGATAGATCCCAGAAAAAGAAAGGCTCAGAAGGGAAACTACCAAAATCTTTTTTTGACTTAGTCGAAAATTTTGGATGTGGACGGACATTTGGAGACTGAGACACCCAATGGAGAAACAGTTTACCTTTTTTCTGAACCAAATCGGAGTTGGGGAAGAATTGATTATATATTTGTTCCTAACGATATTTCACATAGAGTGACGAAGGTGGAAATTTTACCTAAAACGATCTCAGATCATAATGCAATGGTGATGGAAGTTAAAACAAAACTGCAAGGATTATACCGCTGGAGATTGAATGAAAGTTTATTGGATGAGACAGAGACTTTGTAAATAGCGAAAGAAACTTTTAGAGACTATTTGGAAAATAACTGGAGAAGAGAAACACCAACAAATTCTGTATGGGATGCGAGTAAAGCTGTCATGCGAGGTCTTTTTATTCAAAGAAATTCATATCAGAAGAAACAGAAAGAAAAAAAGAAATATGAGATCTTAAAAGAAATGGTGGAGACAGAGGAAAAATTGGTGGAAAAGCCAAAGGAACAGAAATGGATTCAAAAATTAAAGATGCTCCAAACCCAGTTGTCAATGGTTATCAATCAAGAAATTGAGTGGAAGGTTAAGATGATGAGACAAAGAAACTTTGAATCGGCAAATAAAGTGGGGAAACTGTTGGCTTGGCAACTTAAATGGAAGCAAAAACAAAAGGTGGTGAACAAATTAGTAGTAGATAAGAAATTAGTGGAAGACCCAAGAGAAATTGTAAAGGTGTTTCGGAATTTTTACAGAGATTTATACATGAAGAAAAAAGAGGATCCGGAACAGATTGATAGATATTTAAGAGAGAATGGATTGGAAAAAATTTCAACAAGTCAATTGTCGACACTGAGTGAGAAAATTACCCCACATGAAGTACAAAGTGCAATAGAGAGGGCGAAATCTGGAAAATCACCGGGTCCAGATGGCCTGACTGCAAAATATTATAAAAAATTGTCAGAAGAAATGTTACCAATTATGGTGGAGGTGATGAACGAAGTGTTAGAAAAAGGAGTTATACCTAACACCTGGAAGGAGGCGTATATAACACTGATCCCAAAAGAGAACTCGGATGTGACAGATGTCAAAAACTATAGGCCCATTTCCCTTCTGAATGGAGATTATAAATTATTTGCCGATGTTTTGGCCAATAGATTGAAAAGGGTTTTAAATGAAATACTACATAAAGATCAAGCGGGGTTTCTTCCTGGCAGACAGATGAAAGACAATATGAGAAATATAATTGATATAATAGAATATCTAGAAGTCAGGAAGGAGAAACAAGCTGCTCTGATATTTATTGATGCTGAAAAAGCTTTTGATAATGTCTCTTGGCAATTCATGAAGAAGAATTTGGAATATATGGGAGTGGGAACAAAGTTTTGGAATGGTGTTAATGCAATATACAATGAACAGAAAGCAAATTTATTGGTTAATAATGTGATAACAGAAAGTTTCCCGATTGGGAAAGGTACAAGACAAGGGTGCCCACTGTCTCCATTGTTATTTATTACTGTATTGGAAGTATTGTTAGTTAAACTGAGAAATATGGGGACATTTAAAGGTATAAATGTGGGGGATAAGGAATATAAACTAAAAGCATTTGCTGATGACTTGGTTTTGACATTAGAGAATCCTAAAGAAAGTATTATTGAGGTGATGAAGGTAATCGAAGAATTTGGTAATTTAGCTGGCTTTAAACTGAATAAGAATAAGACGAAGGTCTTATTGAAAAATGCAACAAAGAAAGATTGTGAAGAATTTGAAAAACTGTCTGCTCTCTCAGTTGCGAAAAAGTCAAATATTTGGGAATTAATTTATCTCTCACGAATTTGAACCTTTTTGAGGATAACTATACTATAGTTTGGAATTCGATTAAGAGAGATTTGGAAACATGGAATAGATTGAATTTGTCATTGATGGGAAGAATTTCGGTGATAAAGATGAGCGTGTTACCAAGGTTGTTATTCTTATTTCAAATGATCCCTATAGTCAAAGGGACAGGCCACTTTAAGGAATGGCAGAAGATTTTGTCTAAATTTGTCTGGCAAGGCAAAAGACCGAGAATAAGGTTTAAACTATTAACAGATGCTAAGGAAAGGGGAGGATTTGCCATGCCAGACTTGAGATTGTATTATGAAGTGGCCTGTCTCGGATGGATAAAAGAATGGATTACTCTAGTTGATGGGGATCTTTTGGATTTAGAAGGTCATGATAATAGATTTGGTTGGCACGCTTATCTTTGGTATGATAAAGTGAAAGTACATAAAAGTTTTACGAATCATGTAATTAGAAAGTCATTACTTCAGGTCTGGGAACGGTTGAAACCTTTATTAGAGAGACACACCCCGAGGTGGTTATCCCGATTGAAGCATTGGCGATCAAGAGGAAAGATACAGAAGGAGTGGGGATCACATATGGGGATGTGTTATTCTTCTCAGAAAAGGTCCCAGACTGAAGTCTTATGAACTGTTAAAAGAGAGGTTAACAGGTTGGTTTCAGTACCATCAGTTACATGACACTTTCCAGAAAGATAGAAGGATGTTTGGGTTTGGAGAGAAGGAATCCAAGTTTCAAACCATAATCATGGGCCCAAAAAGAAATTGTTGACTAGATTATATAATTTTTGTTGGAGTTGAACCTAAAAGATGAACAAGTTAAAGAATGTATGATAAAATGGGCTATGGATCTGGGTCACAATATTGAGTTAGATGTGTGGGAAAGATTGTGGAAAAAGAACATAAAGTTTACCGCATGTACTTTGATAAAAGAAAATCTGTTGAAAATGATGTATAGATGGTATATTACTCCAACGAAATTAGCAAAGATGTATAGGATGAAAGATGATTATTGTTGGAAATGTAAAGAGAAACAAGGTGACTTTTATCATATGTGGTGGACCTGTGAGAAAGTGAAAGAATTTTGGGCATTGATATATGATGAACTCAAAAAGATGTTAAAGTGTACATTCCCAAAACGACCTGAACTTTTTTTGTTAGGGTTGGTGGATAATGAAATTAAAGGAGCAGACAAGACGCTATTTTTATATGCAACAGCAGCGGCACGAATGCTCCTGGCACAGAACTGGAAGACAACGTATATACCGTCTTTGGATGAATGGAGGGCGAAATTACTGGACTTTGTAGAGATGGCCAGACTGACATGCAGATTGAGGGATCAAGACAACCAGAGGTTCCAAAAAGACTGGCAAAAATTTAAGAATTACATGGAGACTAATTGTAAGGAATTAAAGACTCTTACCGGATTAGGGTAGAACTCGAAGGATTATTAATTTTTAGAACTTTTTTTATAAATATATAAAAGGGGTTCGTTGGAAAGGAAGGCTGGGAGATGAATAACGTTAAAACCGCGCGAAAAACAGAGGGAAGCCGAACTTTAGTGATAGATTGACGCTGTATGGTTAATGTTTTGAATGTGTTTTTCTTTTGTATATCAAAATTTTCTAATAAAAAAAAATAGGAAATGTTTTAGAACAGAAGAATGAATTGAATGAATTGTCTGTCTGTCTGTCTGTCTGTCATTGGGAAGAACTTCATGATGGTTAGAGCTGTTCAGCAGTGGAATATGCTGCCATGGAGGGTGGTGGAGTCTTCTTCTTTGGAGGTTTTAAGCAGAGGCTGGATGGCTATCTGTTGGGAGTACTTTGATGAGTGTTTCTGCATAGCAGGGGGTTGGACTGGATGGGCCTTGAGGTGTCTTCTAACTCTATCTATCTATCTATCTATCTATCTATCTATCTATCTATCTATCTATCTATCTATCTATCTATCTATCTATCGTGCCACAGCTTGCAGGGGTATTGGTTTGAACAATAGATTATTTTGAAACTTATGGGCTGAGTAAGGTTGGTCTTTTTTTGTGCTTGTTTGTTTTTTCTATTTGAAAAAAATACATTTTAAAAAGAGCTCACCACAGATGTTCCACTTTTTCCAGATGTTCCTCAAGGTATCTGTGACAAGTGGGCTAAATTTCTAATGCTCGTCCGGTAGGAGGTGGTTCTTTTTCTTATCTTGTTTAATCTACTTGTTAAGCAAGGGAGGGCTGCTAGAGGAAGAGAAAAAGGGGCACAGTGAGTTGCTCGAGGGAGCAGTGTAAAAGGATTGGTACGTTGTCGAATGCAGTAATGTGTTTTGACATAGATCAGCTGTTGTTTTCCGATCTCACAGGAAACCTTGCGGAATCTCATTTCTTTGACGGTATTAAATTATCTGTAAACGTCCTCCTTTAAACCTAACACTCAAGGCCTCTTTTATCAGAACATTAAGATACGGGATTGCATCAGTGGCAGAATCCCTTCAAAGCTGCTGTGTCTTTGGAGGATTTGTGGTTTACCTTTAGTTTTGCATCAAACTAACTTAATAAATACAGGGTTATGGGAGAATTGTTACTATAGCAATCCCCATGGTAACACAGAAATTGCACAAATGGTCACCCTCCAAGAATACCCCCCCCCCGGATGAGCTACGATGCGAGTGAGGCAGAATTACTTTTGAGGTCATTTTGATTCAAAATGTAATAAGGATGTGGACTGTAGTGAGAAATGGGAGGGGGGAGGAGAGGAGAGTGGATGTTCTTGCTTCAGAACATGGACTCCATGCCTGATTAGATTCAATTCTCTTCCTGTTTCAGTGGAATGGGAGCTTATGGTGGACATTGTCTACCTCAGCTTTTCCTGCCCGGGAGATTCCCATAAACATGCTCTGAATAGATTTCAGAGAAGCTTTTTGGAAGTCCACAGAAGTGAACAGGGGAGAGAACAAGATGGGATTACTTGAGTGACTTGAGGTTGGCTCTTGTAATGTTGGATGGATCTCATTTCTTTTTTTCTAGCTATCTCCACAGACAGATTTTGCTTCCTTTCATAGACAACATTAGCCAGAATCACAAGGAGTGTTTCCATTGGTGAACATTAGGAATGGGCCTTTTGTTTCGAAATGGGTCTGGTTCTGAAATGAATCATGGCGGCACAGCTGCTGTTCAGAACTTGGACCCACCCTCTGAAATGAAATCACCCATTGACTTACTTTGCCTTATTTCATGTGGGGCGATATTCCAACCAAGAAGTAGCCTCTGATGCATCATTGTTCTTTCTCCCTGGTGCTGGCCAATCAGACAGGGAGGCAGGATGATGCATGTCTTTGCCAGATCCTGATTGGTCAGTGCCAGGGAGAAGGAATGATGCGTCAGAGGCTGTGTTGGAGTTATAACCCCACACAAGGTTAGCCAAGGTAAATCAATGGGTGATTTCGTTTCAGAGGGTGGGTCCAAGTTCCGAACAGCAGCTGTGCTGTGCTTCGTTTTGGAATCGGACCCATTCTGAAATGAAAGGCCCATGCCTAATTAACATCATTCTGTCTGTTGACTGAGAGAAGCATACATCACATAGAGCACTACTGCACTTCTGATTTAAAATGCCTTTTCCTTTAGAACAAGGCGCCTTGAAAATCACTGTCCAGTTTTCAAAACAATTTATCACAAGAACCCCCTCAACCATGCCCATTTTTGCCACTGTGGCACTTTTTCTTGTGATGACCAATGGGAGTAGTTTTTTTTTTTTTTTACATCTCTTCCTGAGCTTCCCTTTGAAGCAATTTGGTGTTATTTGAGGACATAGTAAGTCACTTTTTCCTGCGTTGACCCCAATTCTTAATCATTTTCCTTTCATAAAATAAAGAAAAAAGAACCATACCATCATGCCTGGATATTTACCAACTTCATTATGCAAAATTGTTAGCTCGCCAATCAAGAGATACAAATTAGCATAAAAAGTCTTACTGTGGTTTAATCAAGTGAGAACTGGAAAGCCGATTGCTAGGTACCCGCTTAAGTGCGAACTACAGAATCGCTTTTGCAACCACGTGACCCCTGAGGAGAGAAGGCGACCCAAAATAAAAAGTGGCTGCTCACGGAAGTGCGGTAGCAATCATAGAGTGGCTATTCTCCAGGGAGGTACTGCTGGAGAATCAAACTCCCAATCTGTGGTTATGTGTCCCAACTCAATGACACCTTGGTACACCATATAGTGGAAAGTATTTGTCTCCCTGTACATTAGTCTCCCTGACATTCTTTTAGTACTCTTTCTCCCTTTGTTTCTGCAAAGTACTCATCAAATGCTGTTTTAACTCTTTGTCACTCAGTTTGAACCCTAGGTAAGCACACATGTAGTTAAAAAGGCAGTGTTTCAAGCCCATTTTTTAATGAATTACAGTATTTTTGAAGCTTTTTATGCACAACTTTTATGTATAAGACTGTATATTTCTCTTAAATTGTTGGACTGAAACTGGAAGCAATCTGACGCACCCACAGAGAGAAATTTCTGCGAAAAGATGAGAGAATGTATTGGAATCGATAGACTTTCTGGATATCTGAAAGGAGTCTATGAAGAGACCACCAAAAGAGGATGGCAAGTAGTAGTAATTTTGATAGTTACAGTAACTGATATGATATTATATTCTGATATGTATGATATTTGACTTGATAGATTTAATGTAACCCTTTGTGATTTTTTATGTATTTGTTCTTTCCCCTTCCTTTCCCCCTTAAAATTAATAAAACTTTTAAATAAAAAAAATTAAAAAAAATTGTTGGACTGAAATTGAGGATCGTCTTATACATGGAAGAAAGCTGAGGAGAGAACTGCATGGTTGCAAAACTGTAATTTTGGGTTGGAAAAGTGGGGGACATCTTATACATGGACCTTTTAGAGACACAAAAATAAAGCAAACACACAAAGATCTGTGCTCCAATGGACAAATTTCAGTTCTTTTTCTCCTACATTTAAGGGTTAAAAACAAAACTAAATTCAGGTTCTTTCTATTCCAAAGAGGAAGAAGCTTGCCAATTATGGAAAATCTATATAAAACGCCAAACTGAAATGAAATTCTCCCTCATCCCTCGATGCAACTAATCAGGGACTGCTATCCCTCACAGGCACAGGACAGAAAATGTTATTTTTTAAAAAATCCCACACAACATATAATTAGCTTCTTCTTACAGGGAAATAACTTACAATAGGAAAATGAAGCACAGTTAATTTATTGAATTCTTAGCTTCAGACCGGGAAAAATCTTCAGTTGTTTTTGTTGTTGTTGTTGTTGAAAAAGATGAACACATGAATATTATCACCAACACTGATACCTAAATTGATTACCTGTGTCCAAAAGAAGCAAATGTTGATTGGAAATAAAAGAGCTCTCTCTCTCTCTCTCTCTCTGGTTATCTGTGGATTTCTATTTTTTCCTTATTTGGAGTCAGAATATTATCTTAGACTGTTCTTTGATCTGATTTACTACAGCAAATGTTCAAGAATCCTGAACCTAATGGTTGAAACAGACAGGAACGTCAACAATCTTCTCTTCATCCTGGCAATCACTTTTAAACTGTGTAAGGTAGAGTAACTCCGTCTTGTTGTGCTCTCAAATTTACCATGCTGTCTTGAAAACAAGAGTCGTTGTCCTTGCTAACAATGCATGATATTTTTAGACTTGTCCAGGAAACAATGATAGGTTCTACCGACTGCAGAGTCAGAAGAAGCCGGCAAATAAGATCTTGGAGAGACATTGATTTATAAGAGGCTACAGGGTCTTTCAAGTCTCTGAAAAGGATGGGGGGAATCTGGGAAAGTGATTGAGAGATATTTCTAGACAGCTTTAGGATGGGTGTATGTGTGAATTTTGGCTGAAACCTCCTGCAGAGAAAGAAAGAAGCTACAGCTAACATATTCTATTTTTTGTTATTGATCAATTACGGTTAAATTGCAATTAACAAACAGACTGTAGCAACCTTTTCATACCTGAAAACAAAGTTTCTGTATCCATTTGTTTATTACACCCCCTTCTGATTGGCTTATAAAAAGGATATGCTAAAGAGTCCTAGAGAAATGCATGCCTCTCTGGTTCTCCCTTTAGTTGCATTTTTTTAAAACTCCTATCTGCATTTTCTTCTCACTTTTGCTCTGTGTTGAGTTTACTAAGTTTTATTTGGGGAAAGTGTTGTGCGGATCATAATGCATATTTTATTTTATGCGGTGTTTCACCTTTCTTCCAGTATAGCATGCAAACTGTTTAAACATGAAACAAAATAAAAATGAAATGAAACTCTGTTAGGCGTATTGGCCAAAATCCTGTCACACACTTAGGCAAAAAGCATAGCTTGTACAGGTGAATTACCATAACTTTCAAAATCTTGGTACATAATTAACTGTTGAACTCCCACAATTTTATTTCTCTGAAACAGCTTGAGAATATTTGTCTTTGACATGCATTAAAGTGAAATAATAACCAAACATCAAAGCCATTAAAATGCTATAATCAGCCTTTTAAAATCCATAAAAATCCATAAAACATTGAGACGGCTTAAAAGGCCATTTTGAAGACATTTATGTTTGTATACTTCCTAAAAGTGGTACGAGTGGACACTGATCACAACTCTGACAGGAAGGCATTACACATTCTGAGAACAAAACAGGAGTCTGGAAGTTGAGTCATGGAAACCGGACTTCTTTTCCTGTGACTTTGAAACTTTTCACTTAGAAACCTGGTCCTTTCTTACATAACTGGTGAGTTTGAGAAGCTCAAAAGTATTTTTTGATAAACACCATAGACAGATTCACATCTAACCCACAAACACACAAAGGCAGAGACTTGTTCATCCAAAAGACCAGACTTCTAAAGGAAAGAGGAGCAATATAGTATGTGCAGTCCAATGCAGTGAGGAGTGTGCACAGCTCTACACTGGGAAGCTAAACTGCCAATAAACAGGAGGATGGCCCAACACAGGAGGTGCAACAGCTCAGGACCAGAATCAGCAGTGTTCCTTCATTGAAGGACAAAGGACACTCATCCCACTCCTGGAATATCATAGCCAGTATGGCCCATGTCCATTATCTGTGTTGCATTCTGAGGGGTATGGTATTTAAAACTAACAAACAAAGCACTGCCTTCCCCCTCTCTAACTTATTATTTATCATTGTCCTGGTTTTAGCTGTGTGTACAACAACTTGGTTAATAAATAAGACCATAAAACCATAAGAAGAGCCATGCTGCATCAGGCCAACAGCCCATCTAATCCAGCTTCCTGTATCTCACAGTGGTCCCACCAGATGCATCTGGGAGCGCATGAGACTAGATATCTGTCTCCTGATACCACTCCCCTGCATCTGGCCCTTGAAGTACCCTGGTTTTAAGCCTGGAGATTACACATCTCCATCATGGTTTGTAACCTGTGATGGCCTTTTCCTCTAGGAATCTGTCCATTCCCCTTTTGAAGGCATCCAGGCCAGATGCCATCACCACATCCTGTGGCGGGGAGTTCCACAGACTAACAATGCGCTGGGTGAAAAAAATTCTTTCACCTTTCTTCCAGTATAGCATGCAATGAGAGAGGGAGAGAGAAAAACAGAAATAATTTGAGACTATTGCCGACCTGTCCATCTAGTTATATCCCCTGCCCTCTGACCTTGAGAACCTGTGAAATCTTCATCCAAGGTCTTCATAGAGGCCTTATGTATGCACTCTGGAAAGATGGGGAGAATCATAGCAGTGAGACTTGTTGAATTCCTGCTGGGTTCAAAAGAATCCCTTTATCCAGAAACAGTGTCTTGTTATCTGAAACAAATGGTCCACTCTAGAATCTACAGATACATTGTAAAAAAGAAGTCCATCCCCATCAAAAGGGATAATTAGAGGATACCATTTCTCATTGTATTTCCATCCACTGCTTATGAATTTGAATAAATGCAAATTTGGAAAATATATTGTAATACAAATAGACTTGTGGATTAGATTTGGATGGAATGACTCTGCCTGTTGAAGATGCCAGTTCTTGGTTTTCAAGGATTCTCCATTCTCTGCACACCATCACCTACTCCCATTCAGTAATGCTCCCTAACTCTTTGGATAACATTTTGGGAGGGGTGGAGGGGCTGCCATGGGGTGGGTGAGAAATCTTCCTTCAATCAAGCCAACTGCAGAAGCTTAAACCGAGATCCAAGCCAATATCTCTGCCTAGAATATATCCAGGAGACCAACATGTTCACACATTAACTGTGGAAAAGCAACCTTGAGACCCTCTGCTCGTCCTTGCAATCATTTTGCTTCTTTTAAATCAAGTATTTGACTGGATACCTCTTCCAGTAGAGCAGGAACAGGTGAAGTCTGACTTTCAAGATGTTCCTGGATTGACAGTTCTATTAGCTCTCACCAGCATAGCCAAGGAGAGGAATTCTGGGAGTTGGAGTCTATTGATGGTGGGGGAGTGCCCTTTGTCTACCCCTGAAAAAGAAAAAGCCTTCAAATAGAGGACTCTTGCCTAACAGTCCACCTTATTCAAAGTGGGACCCTCTTGTCTTCTACAATGCCATAAGGGAGTCCAGACCTATGTTTTCACCTTGTAACAGGACACTGTATCTATTTATTTCCTCTACAGAGCAGAACAAAACAATACAGGGTCCAAAACAGCACATAGAAAACCTTGGGATTTATCAAATTCTTGATAAAACACAGGAAGGAGAAATCCTCCTTCTGGCATTTTATTTCAATGACTGCTTGCGGCCAAAGCCTTATGGGTTGAAACGATGGAGCAGGGTGCTGATGTGTCGCAAGTACTGTCTTGGGGCAGTGGGCTTGCATTTAATGGCCTCCTGTTCCCAGGCAGCCCTGTGAGTCTATGCTTCACATCTTGCTCACATTAGTCAGGGATTAATGGTTCCATTCCAGGGTAATTGCATATAGATTTAGGAACCTGATCTTACGCTAAGTAGCGGCTGGAACAGCTGTGTCTGAAAGTAGGCAAAATGTTAGCAGGTGCCTTACAAACCCCAGTATATACTGCACCAATAAATCAACCTCTGTTCTGAGTGGCATTCTCTAAAACAACTCTGCTATTCAAGAAGTGGGCCTCACCTCATCAAGAGGGCCATACAGGGCACGCAAAATTGAGAAGCAGTGCTAATTTTGTTTTCTTTCCTCTTCATACAGGAAATGTGAGATTAGGTCTCCTCAGTTGGGCCTGCAGACTGAAACCGCTATTTATATTTCTGGAGAGGGAGGGAGAACTTATAGGTTGGTGACAACAACCACTCCCTGTAACCCATTTGCTCATGGACCAGCCGTATAGGGGTTGTTTGTATGGGCTCCTTGCCAAGGGGCAGCTCCCTGAAATGCCATTTCTACACCCATTCATCCAATTCGTTCAATGGACAAAGGCTCTGTGATGAATTCCTCAGACTGGGAGCCTGCTTACTCATGCACAGCAAGTTTGCATGGTGTTTATAAATGGATCTGTTTCTTGGTCTCAGACAGAGGATCCCATAATAAGACCTTAGGTCCCTGAGGTCAAATTTGTTCGAGGATTGCCAGAGATAAACTCCAAGGAATTCTAGCAAAGCAAGGTCCA
The DNA here is from genome assembly GCA_029282475.1 of Phrynocephalus forsythii. Classification (NCBI taxonomy): domain Eukaryota; kingdom Metazoa; phylum Chordata; class Lepidosauria; order Squamata; family Agamidae; genus Phrynocephalus; species Phrynocephalus forsythii. The sequence goes on from JAPFRF010000004.1 coordinate 123,842,849, forward strand.
CTAATGGTTGAGAAGAGGGTTGCATACCACTTCCCACACATTCAGCCCAAGTCCAACTAATGGTTCATAGAGTGGAACCTGATTCACTCTGTGCCATTTTGTGAGGAGATGAGATGCCAGCAAAATATGGGCTAAGAGAACTTTTCAACAAGTAATACAGTAGGACCCTGGTATCCACTGGGGATTGGTTCCAGGCCTTCCCGTGGATAATGAAAACCATGGATAAGAGAAAATGCATGCCCACCCACCGCCAAATGCTGTTTCATGACAGTAGATTGCTATGACTGCTGTTTTGAGACAGTAGCTTGCTTTATTGCCGCTTTTTTGACAGCAGCTTGCTTTACAGCTTGCTTTGCGGCTTCTGAATAATTTAATTTTTTTCCTCTGCCAGCCGTGGATAACTGAATCAGTGGATAATGAATCAGTGGATATGGGGGTCCTACTGTACTGTAAAACTGAATGTATAGGAAAGTGGGAAAGTCCCAGCTATATCCTACAGGTGTTCTCAGATGTGATAAGTGAATAGAGCCAGCCCTCCCATTGGCAGAGTTCAGAAATTATCTCAGAGGACCCTCTGATTTTTCCTTCTCCACTTTCTTACAGTCTCCTGATACTAGAGGACAGGACCGCGTGTTTCTCAAGGCCTGGCTTGAGCCCCCAAAAGCAACCTGTTGGCCTCTGTTTTGACAGAACACGCTGTCCCACTGTTACCACTGAAGTGAAATTCACCTTCTGAATGTGGAATGGGAGAGGGTTCCATCTTGTCTTTTGCCTCTGAGGGGCAACTTTTGGCCTTGAGGGTGAAGGTGAATGCAGAAGTCAAGGATGGTCAAGGCTTCCTATATTCCTATTTCTCTCCATGACATCCTGAAGCTGCTTTAAATTCCAAACTGAGCTTCAAGGGTCAAATCTGGATAAGAGTCAACCGTCCAGTGCCTCAACATCCGTTCAGGGATAAATTTGGCGCTCAATCGGGGCTGACAATTAGGCCATACAGTTAATATTTTTACAGCTGTTTTATTAATAACACATACAGTGCATCCAGCCAGGATTTGTTGGAGACACATCAGGAAAATGAATGATGTAAATAACAGATGGGAGGCAGAATAGTCTTACAAACAGGCATAAAGATATTCCCATCTTGTTTAGAAGAAATTTAAATAGACAGATTGTAGATAAACAGGCAGACTAAAAAGAAAAAAAGGAGGGAGGGGAAAAGAAATCCCAGGAGGTGGGGGGGGGAGGAAGCAGATACTTTAATATGCATGCAGCACAATATATTAAACGTTCCTCTTTATGTGTTTTCTGTATAAGGTGATCTGTCTGTTGCGCTTCAAGTGCCTACTTGAATTAGCAGTCGCAATTGAAAAGGCAGCAGTGCAAAGGTTGTCGCAGAAATTCCTATCCCCATCCTTAGCCAATTGTTTTTGAAACAGATGGCAAAGAAAACAATGCTTGCTCTAGTAGTCATCATCAGGGAAGTACCTTATGTACTTTGTCAGTGTGGGACTTTCTCGCCCGGTTCTGACACCCATTGACTGGTTCCAGAGAATAAGGGCGTTTATACACGACCCCTAAACTCCGGGGCAAATGGCTCCCAGCTCCGGAGCTTAAAAATGTTTACCCACCAGCTCTGGAGTTAACAGGAAATTAAGTGCAACCCCGCCCACTTTAGCGTGTCCCAGCGCAGCTTTCAGGTACCTGCTCTTTGGAGGTGAAACATGGGGTTGCCCTTGACTCTCATTCGGCGCTTGCAGCAGGTCCAAAATGCGGCAGCCAGACTGGTGGCTGGTGTGCGTCGATTCGAGCACATCACCCCAGTCTTGGCTCGTCTGCACTGGTTGCCCGTTGCAGCCCGAATTAGATTCAAGGTCCTGGTTTTGGTTTACAAAACCCTCCATGGCCTAGGACCTGGCTACCTGACGGAGCGGATCGACCAGCGGTCAACTTCGGCCTGTCCGACCAGGTTGTCGCGGGCGCACATGCTGCGTGTGGCCACGCCTAGGGAGGCTCGGAGAACTTCCACCCGCACCCGAGCCTTCTCTGTGGCTGGCCCAACCCTATGGAATCACCTACCAGCAGAAGTGCGCCTTGCAGAGTCCCTGCCTGCCTTCCGGAAGGCGCTGAAAACCCTTCTCTTCCGGGAGGCGTTTGGGTGACACCTTTTTTTTCTTTTTTGGTCCCGCCATCTGCTGCAGCCGTTTTGTTTTATTGCTTATTTTAGTTGTTGTTTTAATTTGTTGTTTGTACATTTATTGTAAACCGCCCGGAGTTCCTTTCAGGAAGACGGGCGGTATATAAGCTGTATAAATAAATAAATAAATAAATAAATAAATAAATAAATTTGATCCGCTGTAACGATAGTGAGTGCGGGGCTCTCCTCGCTTCTGTTTGTTGTTTTTTGGCTCCCGCCCCTTTAAGAGCTACTTTTACAGAGATGAGAGGCAGAACGGAGGTGAGCGGCATGCTTTTCTTTCTCTTTTTCTCCCTCCCCTCACGCAGCCAGCAGCCAGGAAGTGCGGATGGGGTGGGGACACAGGAAGAGCGACGAACCCCTAAGATCTCTGGTCTGAATTTAAGTGGCCAGCGGATCTTAGGGGTCATGTAAAAAGGCCCTAAGAGACCTCAACACTGTACACAGATGGAGGCCCCGGAGGAATATGGCAAATCTGAGCAATTAAGGAATTACGAGCTTTGGACGCAACATCCAATGCAAGAGAAGAAGATGGGTGTACGGGCCTTGATGGAGGAAAATTAGGATGTGACTGAAAGCTTTTTTTAGGAGCAAGAAAACCAAGTTGTGTCTGCTTGCTTTCCTGGACTTCACATGGCTATTTCATGAGAGCTGCAAGTACTTGTTGCTTCATAGTTGTAATCAATGACTTAAGATCTGGTTTAAGATTAGTGTTAAGGCTGTCTCATATTACAACCACAGAATTGGAGAGCTAGATAGTTGAGAAGTACCCCAAGGACTGAGAAAGCTACTTGGGTGAGGAGAGAACCATTTCGATCCCACAAGAAAAGAAGTCCAGTTGCCATGACTCAGCTACCAGATAAGTTCACCTGGGTGGCTGAGAATCTTCACAGGAATACCTCAAGGATCTCCCAGTCAAACACCCTGATAATATGAGACATTCACAGCACATTATCCCTGAGAGATGGTCCTGCTGTTTCATTAATTTTTTTGAAACTCATTTCCATAGGAATATATATACCGTATATCATAGAAGTGAGTACACCCCCTCACATTTCGTAAACATTTTAGTATATCTTTCCATGTGACAACACTGAAGAAATGACAGTTGGCTACAACATAAAGCAGTGAGTATACAGCTTGTTAAACAGTGTAAATGTGCTGTCTCCTCAAAATAACGCAACACACAGCCGTTAATGTCTAAACTGCTGGCAACAAAATTGAGTACATCCCCTAAGTGAAAATGTCCAAATTGGGCCCAAGTAGCCATTTTCCCTCCCTGGTGTCATGAGGTCTCACTCAGGTGTGAAGGGGGAAAACAGGTGCTATTGCTTTCACTCTCACATTTGATATTATTGTTCTCACTCTCTCATACTAGTCACTTGAAGTTCCACATGGCACCTCATGGTAACAAACTATCTGAGGATCTGAAAAAGAAATGAATGATTGCTCTACAAAAAGGTGGCCTAGGCTATAAGAAGATTACCAATATCCTGAAATTGAGCTGCGGCACGGTGGCTAAGACCATATAGTGTTAACAGGACAGGTTTTTGAGATGCGAGGCCTCTCCATGGTCAACCAAAGAAGCCGAGTGCCCGTGCTCAACATCATATCTAGAGATCAGCTTTGGGAAAAAGACACATGAGTGGTGCCAGCATTGTTGCTGAGGCTGAAGGGGTGGGGTAGGGTCAGCCTATCAGGGCCCAGACCATACACCACACACTGCATCAAACTGGTCTGTTTGTCCCAGAAAGAGGCCTCTTCTAAAGATGATGCACAAGAAAGCCCGCATACGGTTTGCTGCAGACAAGCAGACTAAAGACATGGATTTCTAGAACCATGTCCTGTGGTCCGATGAGACCAAGATATACCTACAATATTTGGTTCAGATGGTTTCAAACGTGTGTGGTGTCAGCCAGGTGAGGAGTACAAAATACAAGGGTGGCATGCCTACAGTCAAGCATGGTGGTAGGACTGTCATGGTCTGGGGCTGCATGAGTGTTGCCGGCACTGGGGAGCTACAGTTCATTGAGGGTACCATGAATGCCAACATGTACTATGACATACTGAAGCAGAGCATGATCCCCTCCCTTCGGAGACTGGGCTGCAGGGCAGTATTTCAACATGGTAACAACCCCAAACACACCTCCAAAATGACCACTGCCTTGCTAAAGAAAATTGGGGTAAAGATAATGGACTGGCCAAGCATGTCTCCAGACCTAAACCCTATTGAGCATCTATGGGGCATCCCAAAATGGAAGGTGGATGTGTGCAAGGTCTCAAACATCTACCAGCTCTGTGATGTTGTCATGGAGGAGTGAAAGAGGATACCAGTGGCAACCTGTGAAGCTCTGGTGAACTCTATGCCCAAGATGTCTGTGAAAATTCTCAGTCATCCAGGTGAGGTTATCTAAAAGTTGAGTCATGGCAACTGGACTTCTTTTCTTGAGAGATTGAAACATTTTGCTACTCATCCAAGTAGCTTCATCAGTCTGAGGAAAGTTAGTGGTGAGGCTTCCATTTTATAGTTCACCTTGATTTCACATCGCCCTGGTCTGAACAGGCTCTTAAGTTGGACCATGGCCTGAATAGACTCTTTAGGTGGACAATGGCCTGAATAGGCTTGTTAGGTGGACAATGGCTTAGGGTGCCTGAAAGTCCCACCTTCTAGGACAGTGATGGCGAACCTTTTAGAGACTGAGTGGCCAAACTGCAATTCAAAACCCACTAATTTTTTTGCAAAGTGCCAATACAGTAATTTAACCTGTATACAGGTGGCTATGAAGGGGCAATGTTGGGTGCCCACAGAAAGGGTTCTGAGTGCCACTTTTGGCACCCGTGCCACACGTTCGCCATCACTGTTCTAGGAGAAAGGAGGGGTAAAATAGGTTAAATAAATAATTGCCTTTACCCCTATAAGCCAGACACTGAAGAAGCAGCTATCCTGAGGAGATGAACCAAACAGGAAAAGCTCTTCCAATCACTCTGTAAAATGACCACAGCCATTGAGAAGTAGCTGTGCCCCGAACAATGTGGTGCAGATAAATATGTGTCAAATGTATTTCCAAGCCCTGCAATGTATTTTGAGGCCAAGGAGCAGAAGAAAACAGGATATTCAAATCAAGCTAAGTTCCCCTGGCATTATATGGTCAGCTACCTTTGCTTCATAAGGCTATTCCTCTGAGGAAGTGTGTGCAATAGAACAGTGAACAGGGTGCACTATGATGTTAATAATATGAACAATGGCAAAGTCTAACATTTTGCAATAAACAGGAAACATTGTGTCATACAGAGGGTGTTGATGTTTTGTGTTTGGGGGGAAAAACACTGGTCACTCAGGGTGAGGCATCTGTAAATTATTTCGTTTCAGTTATATTGTGGTTAAGCTGCAGAAACCACAAGTAAGCACTTGGGAACTTCAGCTGTGTCCGTTGCTAACCCACACAAAAGATTGGTTAGATAAGTATCCATATTATCTTCTTACTTACTGGATTCATCCCATTCCTTCAGGATTTTCATTCGTATCTTCTATCATACGTTGCTTCGTATCATCATACAAAGGGCCTTGATGGTTCAAATGTTATTAATGGAATACGCCGAGTGCAAAACACCAACACTGGACAGAAGGATGGAACGAAGGATTTCAGGAAGAGTTTGTCACCCTCTATTCAATTATGGTTTGTTTTTGGAGATTGGTGATAGGCAATGTGTAGTTTTCCAGATGTATTCAGATTCTGATTTCGTTTCCCAGCATTTCTCACCTCTGGCTGTGCCATGGCTCCCAATAGGATAACACATTAATATTTCTAAAAAGAACATGCAAAAGACAGCTGCTTACAAAACAGTAGTCAGTCAAAAGGGAGAACAAGGGATAGGGATGCAACCTGTATTGGATGGGGTCACCCTCTAATTGAAAAATCAGGTACACAGCTTGGGGGTGCTCTTGGACTCATCCTTAAGCTTGGATGCCCAGGTCACGGCTGTGGCCAGGAGAGCATGTGCACAATTAAGGCTAGTACGCCAGTTACGCCCCTTTCTTGAGAAACCAGCTCTGGCCAAGGTGACACATGCCCTAGTGATGTCCCAGCTAGACTACTATAGTGCGCTCTATGTGGGGCTACCAATGAAAAGGCCCAGGAAACTTCAATGGGTCCAAAATGCAGCAGCCAGACTGCTGACTGGGGTGGGGTACAGAGATCACATTACACCCTTATTAAAACAGCCCCACTGGCCGCCAATCAGCTGTCGGGCTCAATTCAAGGTGCTGACCTTGACATACAAAGCAATATATGACCTGGGTCCTAGCTACCTCAAAGATTGAATCTCACAGTATGAACTGACTCGGGTGTTAAGGTCATCAGGAGAGGCCCTTCGCTCCACCCCGCCACCCTCACATGTACATATCTTGGGAACCCATGAAAGGGCCTTCTCAACTGCTGCACCCAGACTCTGGAACTCCCTCCCACTATAGACTAGGACTGCCTCATCTCTGTTGTCCTCCTGGAAACAGGTGAAGACCTTTCTCTTCAGGCAAGCTTTCCCTGAATGAGGGACTACCACGTGTATTTTATATGAATAGATTCTGTAGGTTCACATAGACTTTGTGTTTATGAATACTTATAACCGTGTTGCTTTAATGTAATGTTGTCTATTTTTAAAGGCAGCAGCATCCCTGCCTGCTTTAAAAAAGCCCTTAAAACACATTTCTTCAGGGAGGCATTCGGTGACCATGTTACTTAATTTTTTTTGGGGGGGGGGTTGTTTGTTTTTGTGCCGCCAGTGTCATTGCCATCGTTTGTGGAGGGTATTGCACCCTCCCATTTCCCTTGTAGCTAGTCTCTGGTTTGTTTGTTTTTTGGTCTATTTTCTTTGGTGTCTGCTTTTAATTTGTAAACTGCCCAGAGTTCTGCTTCAGAAGATGGGCGGTATATAAATGTAATAATAAATAAATAAATATTAATGCTGTAAGATGTCCCTCTATTCCTTGTTCTCAAATACTTGAACATGTCTTAATTGTACTGGACAGTATATTATCCCTCATTACTGTAAGCTGCCTTGGGTCCTTTTCCAAGGAGAAAGGTGAAGTAAAAATAATCTAAAATATATAAATAAATAAACACTGTAGTTATATAATATAAGGTGTTAGGGGTAAGGTTGCTGAAGGACCGCTGAAGTCTATAAGCTACCAAGCATATGCTAGTCCTGTTTGGTATAGATTGAATAAATAAATAAAACATTGTTTAAAACCCCAATAAAACACCCTTACCTAACTGGCGTTCATCCACTATAATTTCAACAGGAAACTGGTGTGCAGAAAGCTGTATCCTTCTCAAAGATAAGAAGCGTTTTTAGATGGAACATTACTTCCCCTGGCAAAGTGGGATCTGCCCTAATCTCAACAGAAATTTCCCCAACACCCCTATGATGCTAAAAACAAAACCCCCTTAAAAACAAAATCTTCAGCTTCTTCATCTCTTTTGTCCCTCTGAAACCCTTTGGTTCATTTCACCCACCAGTTTGTGCAGAGCATACAGTTTAGTACTCTAGTGCTTTTAGTAATGTCCACAGAAGAACATCCTGGCCCCAAAACTAGTTTCAAAGTCCTTCCTATTTTGAATCCAGATGAGGATTATACCACAATTCGTAAAACACGTCCGTATCACAGCACTCTTTAATTTCCCTGCTTTGCAAAGTCTACGTATATCTTCACCCTCACCCTCCTTTTTTGCTCCTTGGCGCATCCCTAAGTGAGATGGGGAGATCATAAGAACATAACATAAGAACATAAGAAGAGCCATGCTGGATCAGGCCAAAGGCCCATCTAGTCCAGCTTCCTGTATCTCACAGTGGCCCCACCAGATGCGTCGGGGAGTGCATGAGACTAGATATCTGTCTCCTGATACCACTCCCCTGCATCTGGCCCCTTGAAGTACCTTGGTTTTAAGCCCGGAGATTACATATCTCCATCATGGTTTGTAACCTGTGATGGACTTTTCCTCCAGGAATCTGTCCAATCCCCTTTCAAAGGCATCCAGGTGCCATCACCACCTCCTGTGGCAGGGAGTTCCACAGACAAACAACATGCTGGGTTAAAAAAAATATTTTCTTTTGTCTGTCAACTCTACCTAGTTCTGGTAGTTTGTGAGAGGGAGAAGAGCATCCCTCTACCCAGAATCTATTCAGATCAGCTAAATAGATTATTCTCCTCCTTCTCTCACTTGATCACAAAAAACTAGTCCTCTCCCTTTCCCTCCCAAGAGATGCTCCAGCCTACAAAGACAGTAGATCAAGGTAGGGTTGTGAATCTCACTTGGATTAGAAAATGAAAATAGGAAAGAAAAAGCTCCAGTAAGAGTGATAAAGAATAAGGGAGCAAAGAGCAAGGCTGCTCTTGAGGAGCTAAGGGGATCTGAGGTGAGGAAGACTTGCTCAGCATTCTTCTTTTCAGCCATTTCCCCCATTGTTCCTCTTCAGCTGCTTTCCCAGCTGCAAGAGTTACTGTAAATGGAAAAGCAGCTTGAGGGTGATGTGGGGCTACATATTCTCTAGGTTGACTCTAAACTACGGAAATCATCTCAACTTGCGGTAATACAAACAACTCCATCCGTTAATTATGCATTGCATGAGAACATACTTCCTCTTTCATTTTCTGGCTGCACTTGCCAATCCATTCCATTGGGTAATCCTCATTCTTACCACAAATGGGAGGGGGGAACCTGATGGTTGTCTTTTATTTCCACCCATAATTTTACAAATCTTGACTGCATTATTGCTTCATAATCTGTTCCCCTCTGCCACCACTGTCAATGAATGCAATGAGAAATCATGGGATTTCTACCCCGTTCTGTCATTTTTCTTCCTTGGGTGTGATTCAACAGTCAAGCTCTTAAGTGTACAAATTGAGGTCGTCCACGTGGCCTAAAGGCAGGCCAACTCTGCACACAAATTTAGCTTGGTGCTTACACATCTTTTGCTGGAGGCGGAGAGAAATAACACCTAGTATCTTAAGTATCCGCTTTTAATTAAGCGCCCAATAATGCACAGCTTGGCTTTCTTGGCACAAGTGCTGCCAGATATTTGTTTAAAATTTATATAATGATAAACATCAGCTACACAGAGTTATGTTAGTGCTTTGTGCATTGAACTGGAAGACAAAACCTTTTGCCACAAGTAGCAGCCAAAAAGTATGGATTCACAGTTCTATTTGTAGGCTGGGATTTTCACTGAAGCCTTGTATGCAGATTTGACAGTAAGCAGCTGTAATTGATTTTATATGTTGGGGTCTAGGTTATCCACCAAAAAAGCAGGCGATGTGGAAGGAGGAGGTGGAGAAATGAGATGAGGAACAGGTTGATGCCAAGACATAACATTAGAAACCTCGAGGGAGATATGCGTCACCCTGCATGGTGATCATGTGTCTTGTGAATGATTTGGAAAAATGGGATATTTAATATTCTGGCTAGCTATTTTCATGTTCCCTTGCAGAGGAATGAAGAACACGGAAAGCTAAGTCAAACTTGACCATTACCAGGCATTCCTTCGCAACACCTGGATTGGACAACAGTAACTTAAAGTTTCAGTTGCTTTTAAAGAGCATCTGGAGAATTCAGCTGGCTCAAAGTCATAATGCAGTTACCAGAATAATGACTGGAGAGAACTATGCAGCAAATTATTCTAGTACTATACCATTGCTCAATATCGTTTCCCGTCCTCATTCAAAGCACTGGTTTGAAATGCTCTGGGAGATATATGTCTTAGGGCATATGATTATTCAAGACTGGACCATTGGATGTGAGTGAATGAAACTATGCACATATGCACATATCTTTAGACAAGGGTTAATATTTAATAGACCTCATACTTTCACCCGGAGAGTCGGATTTTGGAGTTCATTATCAAAACCTCGGGCTTTGAACCTAAGCTCTCAGGAAACAGAATGCTGCCATCCTAGTTGTAGATTTGGGACTGTTTAATACAGATTCAAGGTATGCTCAGGAATACATCTGCCTTTTTCATGACCTTGTACGCTATAAAGTTGCCTCTACAGAACACAGTTATAGAACTTCCATGATGACAAAAGCTCTGTTAAGTACTTTCATCGGAATGTACTCAAAAGCTCCATTGTTACTTTTTGTTAAGCATTTGTTGTGAATGTATTGATCTCTGTCAACCTTGTGTGGGTCAGAACCTGGGTAGAGGTAACAAGGGGGATAAACCTGCAACTTCCAAAACACTATTGGAATGGTTATTGTTTTATTTCATGGAATAGAAACATAGACTTGTAGAAGTGCAAGAGACCCTAAAGGTCACATAGTCCGACTCCCAGCAAAAGCGGAAAAGTCACCATTAAAGCATTCCTTTCTGACAGCTGGTCTTCCAACCACTGCTTAAAACCCTCCAATAAAGGAGAACCCACACCTTCCTGAGGAAGTTTGTTCCATTGTTGAACAGCTTTTCCTTCCTTCCTTCCTTCCTTCCTTCCTTCCTTCCTTCCTTCCTTCCTTCCTTCCTTCCTTCCTTCCTTCATGCCCATCTGGCAGGAAGGCCAATCTGAATGGTTCACAACAGTATAAACAACCATACAAAATAAAACAATATTTAACTACCGACCAATTAAAACAGATTTTAAAAAATTGTCAAAAGTAATATTAAGAACTGAAGCATGTGAACAATGCTGCAGTTATGTCCTGCACTCTGGGAAGTTCTGCTTGAACAGCAAGGTTTTTTAGGGATTGCTTAAATACAGCAGGACTCTTATATCTGTGGATTCTGAAAATATTATAAATAGCATGGTGTCTGATGCCCTCTAGTTGCCAGTTTTGGTAATGCTTGTTAAAATATTTTTTCTGTTCCCCAGTCCCCACCCCCTTACTACATTATATATTTAGCATTTGCTATTATCAGCAAATTTCAATATCTATGGATGGCCCCTAGAACAAATACCCCACTGTGAGGTTGTCTCACTCATTCTATACTCCAGAGAACAGAGAGAACTCCTAGTTCCTGGAGCTCCTTGCCCTCTGAAGATGCCGGCCACAGAGTCTGGTGAAACATCTGGAAGAAAAACTTCCAGAACACAGCCAGACAGCCCAAAAAAACTCACAACAGCTATCAGATCCCTGCTGTGAAAGCCTTTGAGAATCAATCAAAAAGTCTCATCCAAGTCATCAACAGCCTGTGAAATTCAGGCCAGTGCTGTCCTGTTGCCCCCAGCATATTGCACCTTGAAAATACTTAATAAAAATATTGGATCTCAATGCCTTTTCCTAGTTTGTAGCAGAAAAAATTAAAAATGGGGAATATAAAAGACTGAACAGAACACTATCTTCTTTGTCACTTAGGGCTAATAAGAGAATGGCATTAAATGTCAGCAATTCAAAACAATGGCATAAAATGTGAGCATTGCATGTCAAGAGGCACTTAAAATGCTCTTTAAGAGTTACTAGGAAAAACTACTCATTACCCCAAAAAGCATCTTTGTAACTACACATTATGTCACTTTTGAAATGCAATCGTCACACCCTTATCGGTGAAAAAGGAAATAGTTTGCTCATCCTACATTAAGCAGTGGGTTGGACTCGATTGACTTATAGGCATTATTCTATGATTGCATGTAACTACATTTACTTGTGATTAGTTACATTCAAGCTCTGGTCCTGGAGTCCTGCCTTACAGAGGGTTTTATATAGTTAATTTAATTCAGGGCTGTCCAACTTTGAACAGCGTGTGGGCTCCCACCCCACCCACCACAATCCCCACGGACTCCCCACCAAGTGTTTGTGCATGCGTGCTTGTGCACTCCCAACTGCCTCTCCACGCCCCCACCCCAAGGTCCATGGTGCTGCTACTTAAAGGTTCTTCTAATCTTTCTCAAAGTGGCCACTCTCAGTAGCAAGGTGAAATGGTAGCTGTACTTAGAGAGAGACGCTCTGACAATGTAGGCCTTTGTATGCCGGAACTAACACTTTGGAACTGGCATAGAAACTAACAAGGAGGCAATGCATGTTTGCCAGGATCTGGGAGGTATGATCAAATTTGCTTGTACAGTGGTACCATGTATAAAATAATTAATTCATTCCAAATGAAATTATGTTAAGTAAATTTTCCTTTATACAAATTTCCCATAGGAATGCATTGAAAACAGAGTAATCCCATTTTTATGTTGTACGGATTCGTCCCATAGGCGATTATGTTAAGCACATTTCTCCTATCTCTGGAATTTTTTATGTTGTACAGATTTTATGTTATATAACCCATTTGTTATAAGAGGGTCCACTGTACTGGAAATCAGCCTGGCTGTCACATTCTGGACCTGCTGAAGATTCCACAGTGTCTTTAAGGGCAGCCCCATGTTGAGAGCATTCCTGTAGTGGATTCTTGATGTTACCAATGCACGATCCAATGTTATCAGGATTGTCTCTCCAGGTAGTATGGTCTTCTCTTTGCAGGCACCATCTTTTTGCAGGGTTATCTGATGATATCTGGGTTAAAGACTTTTGTAACAAGTAGTAGTTCTAAGACATTATTATTATAAGGTCACCCTTGTTGTTCAAAAATAATTGTTGAAAGAACAAGGAGTGAAACAGCCTGAAACCCAGAGCCTATGGAAGAAGCTGGTCATTCCTTACATGGCTGGGGTGCCTGAAAAGCTTAAAGGGATTTTTTGGCAAACACCACATCCCTCTTTACTTCAAACCCACAAACACAGAGACTTGTCCACCCAAAGGACTCAACACCAAAACACAAGAGGAGCCATATAGTATATGTGATCCAATGCAGTGAGGAGTAGACATGGGCATGACTTGGCGAAATTCTCATTTCCGTTTCCGTTCCTCGTTTCCGTTACGCAATGGAAACAGTAATGACAATTAAGCCGTCAGAACTCGAACTCGAACCAAAAAGAAAAATTGGGTCTGATTTGTCGTTGTCGTTCCTGGCATCGTGCGGCGATCGCGCGATGCCAAGCGCAAGCGGCACAGAAAAAAAGTTTTAAAAATAAAAAAACCCGATTCCCGGCCAAAAAAGCAGGCGAAAATATGCCTGCCTGAGTGAGGGCACCTACCAGAGGGGTGGTTTCTGGGGGGTCCCCGGCCTCCCCCCTCCTGTCCTGGGCTGCTCTGGTGGGGGGCATCCTCGTCGTCTCGCCGCCATGCGGGCGGGGGATCCAAAATGGGGCGACCGCAATATTTATTTTGAAATCGTGGTCCAAAAACACACCAAAGCACCACAGAAACATGCAAAAATAGCTATTTTAAAACTGCTTGAATTTTTACATTAGCAGCAGTGGGTGTTTCTTGCAACAAAAGTCTCCATTGATTTTATTTTATTTTATTTTTATTTTTATTTTTTTACACCTGCGCAATGATGGGCTGGCCAGTGGCCATGGGAGTGGACCATGCAAATTTTTGGAGCCATTCCACCAATTGCATGTCCACTTGGCCAGGTTTTGACCGAGACTTCTGGGATGTGCCAGTCGGGCATAAAAAGCCCACTAACCCAGCGTTCCTGTGCCGGGAGACTCCAACAACATCTGCCACCCCCACGCCTTTTGGGTGAGAGCCAGAAGGGGCTGCTTGCAGCTTTTCCCTGTGGGTGCTCTTTGGCTTTGGAGTCCCTGCCGTCTCCTCAGGACCAGGACCCTGGGACTTGGCTGCCTGGACTCCCCACACCTCCCTGCTTAACACCAACCACCTGGCCCAGGGAGGAAAGGGCTTGAAAAGGCCGGTCTGCCAGGGACTGTCGGACCAGCGTTCCTGTGCCGGGAGACTCCAACAACATCTGCCACCCCCACCCCTTTTGGGTGAGAGCCAGAAGGGGCTGCTTGCAGCTTTTCCCTGTGGGTGCTGTTTGGCTTTGGAGTCCCTGCCGTCTCCTCAGGACCAGGACCCTGGGACTTGGCTGCCTGGACTCTCCACACCTCCCTGCTTAACACCAGCCACCTGGCCCAGGGAGGAAAGGGCTTGAAAAGGCCGGTCTGCCAGGGACTGTCGGACCAGCGTTCCTGTGCCGGGAGACTCCAACAACATCTGCCACCCCCCCGCCTTTTGGGTGAGAGCCAGAAGGGGCTGCTTGCAGCTTTTCCCTGTGGGTGCTGTTTGGCTTTGGAGTCCCTGCCGTCTCCTCAGGACCAGGACCCTGGGACTTGTCTGCCTGGACTCCCCACACCTCCCTGCTTAACACCAGCCACCTGGCCCAGGGAGGAAAGGGCTTGAAAAGGCCGGTCTGCCAGGGACTGTCGGACCAGCGTTCCTGTGCCGGGAGACTCCAACAACATCTGCCACCCCCACGCCTTTTGGGTGAGAGCCAGAAGGGGCTGCTTGCAGCTTTTCCCTGTGGGTGCTCTTTGGCTTTGGAGTCCCTGCCGTCTCCTCAGGACCAGGACCCTGGGACTTGGCTGCCTGGACTCCCCACACCTCCCTGCTTAACACCAGCCACCTGGCCCAGGGAGGAAAGGGCTTGAAAAGGCCAGTCTGCCAGGGACTGTCGGACCAGCGTTCCTGTGCCGGGAGACTCCAACAACATCTGCCACCCCCACGCCTTTTGGGTGAGAGCCAGAAGGGGCTGCTTGCAGCTTTTCCCTGTGGGTGCTGTTTGGCTTTGGAGTCCCTGCCGTCTCCTCAGGACCAGGACCCTGGGACTTGTCTGCCTGGACTCCCCACACCTCCCTGCTTAACACCAGCCACCTGGCCCAGGGAGGAAAGGGCTTGAAAAGGCCGGGCTGACAGGGACTGTCTGACCAGCGTTCCTGTGCCGGGAGACTCCAGCAACATCTGCCACCCCCACGCCTTTTGGGTGAGAGCCAGAAGGGGCTGCTTGCAGCTTTTCCTTGCGGGTGCTGTTTGGCCTTGGAGTCCCTGTTGCCATCAAGTATAAGAGAGAGGACCCACAATAGAACTAATGGAACAGGAAGGGGGGAGGGCAATGGATGGGGCAGCCATTGGAATTGTGCTGGGTAGGGGAAGGTATGGTGGTAGGAGTGGAACATGCCCGCCTAGGAGAAGAGAGTTTAGATACCTCACATCTATCCCCTCTTCTGGTTCCACCCCTAGCCAGAAGGAATCAGGTGACCATATCAGTGAGCCCACAAGCCACACGGTGCTGTTGTTGAATGCCAGGTCGGTACAAAATAAGACCGCCCTCATCCATGATGTCATTCTGGATGAGGGTGCCAACTTGGCATGTATTACCGAGACCTGGGTGGGAGAGGAGTGTGGTGTTCCCCTCTCCAGCTATGCCCACCTGGGTACTCGGTCCAGCACCAGTGTCGCTTGAAGGGTCGGGGAGGGGAGTTGCTATAGTCTATCGGAGTTCTATCTCCTTGACAAGACTTCCTGTCCCCTTGGGAGGAGGCCTGGAGGGCCTGTACTGTGTGTTGGGCTCACGAGACAGATTGGGGATTCTGCTGGTGTACCGCCCACCCTGCTGCGTACCAACAGTCTCCTGCCTGAGCTGACGGATGTTGTCTCGGACCTGGTGTTGCGGACCCCCAGGCTGTTGGTACTGGGGACCTCAACATCCATGCTGAGGCAGCCTTGAATGGGGCAGCTCAGGACTTCATGGCCGCCATGACAACCATGGGGCTGTCTCAATATGTCAACGGCCCAACGCATGAGAAGGGCCATACTTTAGACCTGGTCTTCTCAACGGGATTGGAGGATGGTGGTCTGGATGTGGAGGGGTTGGTTCTAATTCCATTGTCATGGTCAGACCACTTTCTGGTCAAGTTTAGGCTATTAGCTTCTTCTACCCTCTGCAAGGGTGGGGGATCTATTCAGATGATCCGCCTCGGAGACTAATGGATCCAGATGGTTTCCTGAAAGCTCTGGGGATTATCCATCTGATATGGTCGGCGCTCCTGTCGAAGCCCAGGTCACCCTGTGGAATAGGGAAATGTCCCGGCGGTTGACACGATTGCACCTGAGCGCCCTCTCCCCTTACGCAGAGCCCAGACAGCTCCTTGGTATACATCTGAGCTGCGGGCAATGAAGCAGGAGGGGAGACGGCTGGAGCGCAAGTGGAGAAAATATCACTGTGAGTCCGATCGAACACGGCTTAGAGCCCATTATCGGGCCTATTCCGTGGCGATACAGTTTGCGAAAAGGCAATATTTCACAAACCGTATTGCTTCTTCAGAGTGCCGTCCAGCAGAGCTGTTTCGGGTGGTCCGGGACCTTCTTCAACCGAGAAATACGATGGAGGTTCTGGACCACTCAGCAGCCCGCTGTGACGAGTTTGCTGTCCACTTTGAGGAAAAAATCGCTCAGATTCGCAGGGAATTGGACTCCACTATTGGTGCAGAATCAAGGGATGTGTCCAGTGTGCCGTGCTTAGGTCCAGTATTATTGGATGAGTTTCAATTATTGAGACCCGAGGATGTGGACAGGGTGCTTGGATCTGTCCGTGCTACCACTACGCCACTTGACCCTTGCCCTTCTTGGCTAATTGAAAGATCTGCCAGGGGAGTTCGCACCTGGGTCCAGGAAGCTGTAAACGCCTCATTAAGAGAGGGAGTGGTCCCCACCATCTTGAAAGAGGCAGTGATTAGACCACTCCTTAAAAACCTAACCTGGACCCAGGGCTGGTGGTTAACTACCGTCCAGTCGAACCTCCCTTATTTGGGCAAGGTGTTGGAGCGGGTGGTGGCCGGGCAACTCCAGGCACTGCTGGATGAAACAGATTTTCTGGATCCATTTCAATCTGGTTTCAGGCCGGGTTTTGGTACAGAGACTGCCTTGGTCGCCCTGTATGATGACCTCTGCCGGGAGAGACATAGGGGGAGTGCAACCCTGTTGGTACTCCTGGACCTCTCAGCGGCTTTCGACACCATCGACCATGGTGTCCTTCTGGATAGGCTGGCCAGATTGGGAGTCGGAGGCACCGCTTTGCGGTGGTTCCATTCCTTCCTGGCTGACCGTGTCCAGAAGGTGGTGCTGGGGGACAGTTGCTCTGCCCCGTGGCATTTATGTCATGGGGTTCCTCAGGGCTCTATACTGTCTCCCATGCTGTTCAACATCTACATGGAACCACTGGGAGAGGTCATCAGGAGGTTTGGGCTGAGGACTCAGCAATATGCTGATGATACTCAGCTCTACCTCTCGTTTTCCACCAATCCAGGTGAGGCGGTTTCTGTGCTGAACTCGTGTCTGGGCCAGATAATGGACTGGATGAGGGTTAACAAATTGAAACTCAATCCAGACAAGACGGAAGTGCTGTTAGTGGGTGCTTCGCCAGACAGGTTAGAGGGACACTTCCCTGTTCTGGACGGGGTTGCACTCCCCTAAGGGACAGGGTCCGCAGCTTGGGGGTGCTCCTGGACCCTGGTCTAACTCTGGAAGCCCAGGTGGACACGGTGGCCAGGGGTGCCTTTCTCCAGCTGCGGAAAATATATCAGCTACGCCCTACCTGGATGAACGGAGCCTCATAACAGTTACGCATGCACTGGTAACATCCCGTATTGATTACTGCAATGCGCTCTACATGGGGCTGCCTTGAAGACGGTTCGGCGATTGCAACTGGTTCAGAATCGTGCGCGGCGCGGCTAGTAAGTGGTGGGGCCGCTAGGGATCACATCACGCCGATTCTACGTAGCCTACATTGGTTACCAGTTGCTGCCCGAGCCCAATTCAAAGTGCTTGTTTTGACATATAAAGCCCTAAATGGCTTAGGACCTGGATACCTGAAGGACCGCCTCCTTCCATATGAACCTACCCGGCAATTAAGATCAAGCCAGGGGCCCTCCTGAAAGAGCCATCCCTCAAGGAGGTGAAAGGGATGGCTTGTAGGAACAGGGCCTTTTCGGCAGCTGCCCCCAAGCTATGGAATGCCCTCCCAAGTGAGATCCGCCTGGCGCCAACACTGATGACATTTCGGCGCCAGGTAAAAACCTTCCTGTTCCAGAAGTTTTTTAATTGATACAATTTAGATTGTGGGTCTTCTGATGGCAATTTTAGTGTGATGTTTTAGTATAAGGTTTTTATTGTTGTTTTAATTATTTATTGTTGTTTGATGTTTTTAACTGTTTTAATTCCTTGATTGTAAGCCGCCCAGAGACCTTTGGGTAGTGGGCGGCATATAAGTTGTAAAAATAAATAAATAAATAAATAAATAACCCTAGCCCGAACCTGACCCTAACCCTATCCCTAACCCATACGCCAGTACACTGTCCTTCTTAGTGGGTCAGAGAGGCACCCAGAGGTGCACCCCACTAACTCACCCTAACCTTACCCGTAACCCTAAGCCTAGCCCTTGTGCTAACCCTAACCCTAAGCCAGATCTGTGTACTCGCATTGCACTACAGCAAGTACACTTCCCTTCTTAGTGAGCCAGAGGGTGCCCATAGGGGTCCTCTCTCACTTTGTTCCTCGCTCCTTCCCATCCCCAGCCCAGGTGCACCATATGCCAGGCAGTGAGTCACAGAGGCACCCGAAAGAGAGGTGCCTCTGCCTGCCACTGCAACTTGGTAATGGCATATCCAATTGGCTATGCATACCCTTTTATAGCAGGCCAGAGGAGGCACCCACCCCAGAGAGGTGCCTCCAGGAGCCCACTTTCTCTTCATGGCAGGCCATAGGAGGCACCCACCCAAGAGAGGTGCCTCCAGGAGCCCGCTTTCCCTTCATAGCGGGCCAGAGGAGGCACCCACCCCAGAGAGGTGCCTCCAGGAGCCCGCTACCCCCCAAACCAGTACTAACGACAGATGAAAAAACGACAAACAAAATGACAAATTTTTTGAAAAATTTTGCGACAAACGGAAACGAGCCGAAACGGGCCGGCTCCGACACACGACAACTCGAAACGTAATTTTTCCTGGTCGTGCCCATTTCTAGTGAGGAGTGTGCAGAACTCTACATTGGAGAAAATAAACAGCCATTAAACAGGAGGATGGCCCAACATAAGAGGGGCAACAGCTCAGGACCAGAATCAGCAGTGTACCTCCATTAGAAAGACAAAGGGCATTCATTCAAAGATGAGAATGTACACATATTAGACAGAGCGTATTAAAAATACACACTCATGGGTGTATTGAAAACCCCTCTCTCAACAGAGGTGGGGGACTCAGGCACAGTCTCTCTGCTACTTATCACACTGCCCTTTCATCAATCCCCAAACAAATCAGAAGCACTTCACATCTCCACCATCTTACGATCCATACTTAATGGGTGTTGGGAAGGGTTGCATAGGTGGGACTTTCACGCACCCAAGGCCATTGTCCACCTACAAGCCTATTTGCTTCAATGTCCATTTAATGAGCTTATTCAGGCCATTGTCCAACGTATGAGCCTCTTCAGACCAGGGTGAGGTAAAATCAAGGTGAAATATAATTTGGAAGATTCACCACTAACTTTCCTCAGACTGACAAAGCTGCTTTGATGAGTAGCGAAAGGTTTTAATATCTCAAGAAAAAAGTTGTCATGACTCAACTTCCAGATAACCTCACCTGGATGACTGAGAATCTTCACAGACATAAAAGAGTGAAACACTTTTTTAAAAAGTTGTTCTATTATCAAAGCTGCTTTTGCTTTCTTTTCAAAGCTCCTCAAGCTGAACCGTTGGCAGCTATTTTCGAAGACAAATCAGCATTCATTTGCTTAAATCAGGCAAACAAGGCATGGTTTTTTCCCATTTGTTTTTTAAAACTGAGGACATGTTAGTAGTCAGTGCCCAACTGGGATGCAAGTAGTCAAGGCTGGAGGCCATCCAAAGTACAAACTGGACTGAAAGAGAAGCCATGAGGACCTTGTTTCTAAGGCAACAAGCAGCCATTTTGCAGTTCTTGTCCAGGGCTATCCAATGGCTAGTTTGGATGAGCTAGTTTGTGAGTTACTACATGGCATGACATGACAATACAGCATGCTACAGCTCTGTAGATCTCTAGGTCTCTGGTCCAAGGCTTTAATAATGTACTTTCTTGACAAGGAACTGATCAGAGCAGGAACCTCCAAAATGGCCCCTACTTCTCAGCAAAAACAAGAGGCAGCTCCAAATATATTGTACATGGAGAGCTTCATGTGCTTAAAATGTGCTGCACAAATGTTAATTATTATTATTTTTGCAGACACCTTTGCAGACACAGCTTCGTTAAGGTATCCAATTTAGTAGGGTGGGGGGAGGGAGCTTGGCACAGAAGAGCAGTTTTAAATTCCATCTATTAATGTTAGCAGATGGTGCTGTGGTACAGTTTAAGAACGAGTTGGCTAGTGGAAATGTAAACTTTAGTAACAGTTTGAGGTAGTTATATCTGCGAAATGATAGCTTTGATTCACCTAAAATGGTCAGGCAATTAATTATATTGGTGCAACATAAAAGAAATCTAAAGGGCTCCTTCTCTGCCATCTGACAGACTGCTCTGTGACAGAAGCTCAGCAGGAAGTCTAGGAAGAACTCCAAGGAACGGTTTGACAGCCAGCCTTACACAGAAAGTAACACATCCATTTAGAGGCAACCGGCAGTGATAAAAACCCCATGGAATAGAAGAATAGTATCTCAATTTGATCACGGACTGGCCTGTTTCCTTACCAGCTTAGGATCTACTGTAGAAAGCCCACGTACTAAGCACCCCAGCAGAGATAGCATATCCCCTCCCTTCCTGGATCGAGGATTTTATTTTATTTTTTAGAATTTATTTCCCAAGCATTGTTTTGGGTGATGCCTTGAGAGGCAGATTCTCTCCCCCACACACACACACACTTCGTTTGCCAGAACAGCGTCTACCTCAGAACACCGTCGGCAACACTCATTCTTCTCAAGCAGGTCATCTGAGGAAGCCTGTAAGACAGTCACTACTATAATCGGGCTTGCTCTGTGGTGGCGCCTCGTTTATGGAACCCTTATAGATTTGCTTGGCTCTCACACTGCCGGTCTTCAAAAAAACAACAGAAGACCTGGCTTTTCAGAATAGCTTTCCCTGGTTATTGATTATCTTTCTTGCTGATCTGCTTGACGCTTCAGTCTGTTTCTGCTCTACCCTTAGCCCAAGGGTGTCCAAACTTTTTGCAAGGAGGGCCAGATTTGGTGAGGTGAAAATGTGTATGGGCCGACTATTCAGCCTGGGGAGGTGGGGGGGAGAAAGGGCACGGATGTGTGCACATTTACAGCCGCTGCAAACGCTCTGGTTTCAAGGCACCCAAGGCCCCAACAGCTGTTGCATGGCCTGGGAATCAGCCCGCGCACACCCAAGATGCACCGCTGCTCACGAATGCTGCCCTCCCTCACAAGGAGGTGGGGAGGACTCTGCAGCAATGGAGCTGGGGGGCGGTAGGCAGAGCAGGTGGCTAGGGGGACAGAGGGAGGCAGGGAGGGCAGGCAAACCATAAAACTGAAAAGTGACATTTCCAGATAGCACAAGGAGGGGGTGGCCAGTGGGGATGAGTGACAGGCTGAGCTGGAAGGGAGAAGAGGCTGAGGGCCTCTCAAAATTTTAAAATGGGCTTCATTTGGCCCTCGGGCCAGACTTTGGACATGCCTGCCTTAGCCTATCTTTGATCTCTATGATTGTTGTTGCCTTAATTTATGTTTATTATGATGTTTTATTTTTAGGATATTGTACATGGTGTTTATACATTGAAAACCTTCTAAACCGTCCAGAGTTGTACAGGTGGCAGACGGTGCAGTATATAAATCAAATCAAATCAAATCAAATCAAATCAAATCAATCAATCAATTGGAGGTGACTGGAGAAAATTGTCACCTCCAAATGGATAAAAACTCACTGCTCCCCAAAGTCTGATGTTTTTGCCCCCTGGGCAGGACACTCATACCTTAGTGCCAAGCACGGACTTCCACCCACTTCCATTTTCGATCATGTTCAATTTGGGGCCTGTTTTGGGGGCCAGCTGACAAAAGATCCCCATCCCTGATCTCCTGAGGCCTACGTCAACCTCTCACCCCTTGACTGACTACCTGCCCATGGTTTCTGGTGGGAATTCTCTGTTGCCCTAATTATGCTCACCAAGAGTGAGGTGATTCCATAAGCAAAATGTCAGTTACAGCACTTTTGGGTGTGCATGCGGGCTTGAATGTGAGTATGTCCACAACAGAATGGATGCTCTTTTTTTTATTTCTGGAACATGTTGACACAAACACATTTGGGGTCACCTTGAATAAAAGTACAGTATTTGGCATTATTAGTAAGGATAAAGAAGGAATGGTCTGTGCAAATGTTGGGAGTAATAAACTTCTTATTAATTAATTTCTCTCACAAGGAAGGGGTAATTACAGTACTTTATGACTGTAATGCCTATCTTTGCGGGTTAACGGCAATATTTACATACCTTTAGAGTTACAAGGGTTCCTAACAAGTAGAGGACTACCACATGTCCCAACTGGTGGCCTGTGCTTCTGCCTCATGCTCTTTTGTATGGGTTGTGGTGACCACGAGTATCTTTTTAAGTGATGCAGCACTAGCATGCACAGTCAGAGATGTCCATGTATGTTTTCTGAGTAGCTCAGAATATGTGCATGAGTTACTTTGAGAAACAGGAATGTAACACATTACAGTTGTCCCCCGCCCTTTCGTGGTTCATATACTGCGGTCCCACTATATCACGGGTCCGCAGTATATGAAAAAAGGCCTCCTGAGGTAAGGAGGAAAGGCCTTCCCAGGCCCATCGGAGGCCCCAAAAGTGCTTCCCTGCAAACCGGAAGTGACTTCTGTTAAACCAGAAGTGACCTCCAGATCACTAGAAAGCACTTTTGGGGCCTCTGGGGGACTGGAAAGCCCCTTGCAGGCCCGTTTGGGGCAGCACCAGGCCTGGGGTAAGTACAAGAGCCCCCAGAGAGCCCGCCCAGTCCCGCCCTGACCCAGCATCTGCATATTGCAGATTTTCAATTATTACAGTTCGGGTCAGGTCCCTAACCACTGCGATAGGTGGGGGTTTACTGTAATTTAAAAAATAGGTACTGTAACTGCAACAGGAACCTTGTAACTATTTGTTGTTATAAGGCAGTGTTGGCGAACCTATGGCACTTGGAGCCCTTTCTGTGGGCACCCAACATTGCCCCTTCACAGCCACCTGTGTTTCAGGTTAAATTGCTGTATTGACACTTTTTGAATTGCATTTTGGGCACTCGGTCTCTAAAAGGTTCGCCATCACTGTTATAGGACATGAAGTTGTTTCTGACTAATGTTGTTGACTTATAAACTGAGGACTTGTAAAAGATCTTACCATGAGCAGTCTCTTCAAGTCTTATTTACTAAATGTCATGGCTTTTGCAGTGACATTTTTCTTCTTGTGGTGGGTCCAATTTTTAATAGCCTCTGATTAGTCCATGGTATCTAGAAAGTTGCTACCTCTTGGTCCGCTAAGGGTGCCTCCTCCATCAGAATGGTGAGATTAATCCATCATTGACTTGTGGAAATAAGGTAATGCCAGTAGAATGAGGACAGTGGCTTTCATACTTATACAGTGGACCCTCGTATAACAAACGGTTTGTATGACATAAAATCTGTACAACATAAAAAGTTCCAGAGATAGGGGAAATTTGCTATTGGGCGAATCCGTACAACATAATTAGGGATTGCTCTGTTTTCAATGCATTCCTATGGGAAATTTGTATAAAGGAAATTTTGCTTAACATAATTTCATTTGGAACGAATTCATATACAAGTTACCACTGTACCTTTTCTACAGTAACAACTTTATCATTGGCTTCTAAATTTGTATGGACCTCCTCTGTTTGAAAGATGTTTGTCCTTCAAATGGAAGCTTCTTAATGTCTTCGAGCCTTAATCTTCTTCCACCCAAACAGAGTGACCTTGGGTTCATCCTAGAGAGCTTTATCATTCAGCTGAGGGTAGGGCATTCAATGTGTTATCCCTGGATTCTGTTGTTATCTCTGTACTCTAGGGTGTTATAATTTGCTCTTGACTTTTGTCTTATTTTCTTCACCTGGCTCTTCTCAGATTATCCTTGGGTGCTTTTCTTGTCCTGGAGATTCTGGTTAGAAGCTTACCTTAGAGATTTGCTAATGGCCAAGGCTCAAACATGGAAATATAACCCCTTTGAAAGGATTCTCTGGCATTTCTTAAAGCAAATGCACCCATTTCAACTGGACAGTGCACTCAAGCCTACTGGGTCTCATTATCACCTCATGCCATTTCACATATAAGGTCAGGTTGCACAGTATTGTCTCAAAGTGGTTGTGTAGGATCTGAGGCACAGATCTTTCCTATTTTGGGTTTTCTATTTGTGTTTTTCCTAGGTGCAACCTCGGAATTGGCCAATAGAGGGAAATGATGTGGACTTCCCTGCATTTTCCTAGCATGTTGATGCGGACTGGACCTCACAACACAAAACACATAGTGTAACCAACTAGTTTTGCTTGGGAGAATAGTATTGTGGGAACCTGGCTGACACAAAGCAATGACTGATGCAATGGGCTTTCCCCAAATACACACACAAAGACTTCTTGAGTTCTGAAGAAGTGTGTGTTCTTTGATCCAGACAAATAGACATGTTTGCCTCTATGTATGGAACTTCTGCTGAGCTACCCCACAACTAATACAATCTGTAGCAAGAGTTATATCTTTCACAGACCTATCTATTTTTAAGCTAAACTAGTGACTGCCATTAAGCATGTCTTCTTGGGGTAAATTATAAGTTAATTATGCACAGTCTGACTATATGGTGGGGATCCAACTTTATAATCTGGATCCATTTCAGTCTAGCTTCAAACCTAGATTTTCAGTCAAAGTTGCCTTGGTTGTGCTAGTAAATGAACAGCACTAGAAGCTTGACAGCAAGGGTCTGGGTTCTGCTGAACGTCTCTGTTTACAATATAATGTGTACTACACCTTACAATATAATTATGTGTACTAAACCTTGCTACCCGCCACCCCAAGTGGACTGGATACTCAGTTTAACAACGTCAGAAGAAGAAAGGGCTGAGTCAACCTTGAGATGGCTGCCTAAGCCCATCGGGATCACACTCAGGCCATGAGCAGAGCCTTGACTGCAGTCCTACAGTTTGACCACTGTGCCAGGAGGAAATTGAAGAAGCAACTGCACTACAGCTATTAGTTATGCCTGTACTGGAGTCAGGGCTGGCGCTTCCATTAAGGTGAACTAGGCAGTTGCCTAGGGCACCAAAATGGAGAGAGGGTGCTGGCCAGCCTGGCCCCCCACCGCCCCCCGCCGCTGGCCACCACCACGTCCATCCTCCCCACCGCCCGCCAGCTGCCCGTCGCTGTCTGCCCCCCGTGCCCATTGCTGTCCACCCCCGCCCCCGCTGTCATCCTCCACCAGCTGCTGCCCCCACTACCTGTCCCCTCACCCACCACCACCCTGACCACCTGCCAGCCCTGCCGCCCCCTGCCCCTCCCCACCCCTCACCTAGGGCACAAAGAAACCTAGCACCGGCCCTGACTGGAGTACTATAGCATATTCTATAAGTGTTTATCTCTGAAAACTACCCCATTCTTGTGACAATTTTAGCAAGGATAAACTGCTGTGATTATGTGACACTATTCCCCCCCCCGCTCCTTACTGAATCCCTTTCATTGCGTTAATTACATTAGCTGCTAGTTTATTTCAAAAATGCAGTTCAAGGTGATGTTCATTATCTTTAAAGCTCTAAACAGCTTGAGTCAGGTTGCATGAATTATTCTCTGCTCACATGCAAATCTGCCCATCCTTTAAGATCAGTTATAGTGTCCCTCTTGTGTGTGGTCGATGGCAGTGAATGAAAATGTGATTCACCAAGGCTAGTCCGAAGGTGGGATGCTTTGCAAAGTGCCCCGCACAAATGCTGGTGGTCATATGGCGGGACTAATTGCCCGGGCACCAACACCCTTAAATTCAAGGGCCATGCAGTGCACAGCCTCTTTGCGGGACCTGAAGAGCAACCCACCCACTCGCCCAAGAAGTAGTAAGAATGAGTATATCTGGTCACTTCGGGGCTGGATGGGAATTTTTGATTATCCACCTGATTGGCCCAGGGTGGATAGTGAGTTTTTGCCCATCCCATTCTCTTACTGTGTAAATAAGGCATCCCCACCCCAGAATGGTCACAATGGTAGGTAGCTGCAAGTGATGGCGGCAGGTGAGCTCATGATAACGTTCAATATCAAAATGGGGCAGCCCGTTAGGCTATAAATTAATAGTTCAAGGTAGCAGTAGAGGAACCATAATAAAATAACAAGATCTTAAATAATTGGCTTATAGCTGTTCCCGGATATTTAGTGACCGGGAAAAGAAAATTGGTGGTCTAAGTAAATTCACGAGCTCACTATTAATTGATGGAATAGTGATTTATCAGGTTACATCCCAAGTTCACTTGCACTACGGGAGGAACCCCCCCCTGCCAATTTTTCCCTTCCAAGTTTCAGTTAGTTGAAAATTCAATAAAGTTGTGGCCCGAGTTAAACTCCAACAATTTGGTGTCTTCTTTTTATTGCGGGGCTGGGATTGCAAAGCATCCACAGTGATAGTTCCCCATATTGGGAACGTCCTACCCTAAATGTTAAATAGTCTTCTCTGTCTCTGGCCATATGGAATTTGAGCAGGACAGGTCACAGAAATATCAGCAAGAGGACCTAGCCTCTTTACTCCCAACTCATTTTGTACTTCCAAAAACACTCACAGCGGTCTCCTCTTGGCTTGGCTTCTGTAGAATGTAGCATTTTTTTCTTTATTCACTGTAAATGCCTGTGTTCCAGAGGGGGGAGTTGGCCAACATGACAGATAGGGTAGCAATCAGGTACTCTACTCACTGGGACAGCAAAGCTACTAGTCAGAGACATTCCTTCTCCCTGCAACATTGCTTTTATTGAGTAAATTTTAGTAAATTGCAAGGCTTCCAGTGGGGATGAGGAAGGAAGGAAGGAAGGAAGGAAGGAAGGAAGGAAGGAAGGAAGGAAGGAAGGAAGGAAGGAAGGAAGGGGTTTGCTTGCACATGAAGCTTGAGCAGTATTTTATGGGATTGAGTTTTACCTTCTTCTTCTTCTTCTTCTTCTTCTTCTTCTTCTTCTTCTTCTTCTTCTTCTTCTTCTTCTTCTTCTTCTTCTTCTTCTTCTTCTTCTTCTTCTTCTTCTTCTTCCATGTCCTTGTAGAATGCTGGCAATCAGTAGCACGATCTTTTTTTTTAAAATCTAACGCTATTCTAAATAGAGAAGCTATGCCCACTGTGAACCATTGCCTTACACATTCTTAAGCCAGAATGTTCTTTTAAGACCTGGGCCATGGTTTCCATTTATTTTTCCTTGAAGGATAACCTGCAGCAGATATTTTTTAGTAATAACAAATGGAGCATAATGTGACTGAAATATTGCAATTTTCTTCTCTTTACAGTATTGAGAATATTTTTTACCCTCTCCCCTTATTTGTTCCCCTGTTTATATGGTCCTTCCTTCTTGCCATGCAACCTTTGTGAAAACTTCAAAAGATCTCAATACGTTGCGTACTCCATGAATGTACCCACGGGTATCATGAACAAAGCGAGGAAGCTAGAACCAGCAAAGGTATCTAGAGAAGGATCTATTCTATAAACCAAAACTCTGCTTACATTCCCACAAGGGGGGTGGAATCCCAGGAATTTTAGTGTCTCCAGCATAGGATTATGATTCTCATCTATTAGGCTGTGAGCTACAGCCAACATGTCTTCTCTTCCAAATAACAGAAATGTGAAGAAATATGTGCCTGATAACCTACAGTGAAGTACCCAATGATGCCACAAAAACATGAATCCAAACAAGTTGAAAGCAAACCCTTTCATTTAGCAATGATGGCAAATGGCTACTGTAACTTCAAACCTATCAGCTGGAAAGCTCTGAGATAAGGTTGAAATTCTAACCTCTCAGTGGCTCTGGTGTGTATGTGTTTTTTGTTATCTATCACTGCTATTTGAATCCCTGACAATTTGGTGATAGTTGCCATGTGAAGCGTAGGTTTAACAGAAACTGCCTAGCAATTGAAAATGTGAACTCTTTCTTTCTTTCTTTCTTTCTTTCTTTCTTTCTTTCTTTCTTTCTTTCTTTCTTTCTTTCTTTCTTTCTTTCTTTCTTTTAGCTTAAAGGGCATCCAATTTCCACTAGCAAGTTTTTGTGCATCTCAATATAATGAATGGCAGTTGCTTTCCTGTTCATTTGAAATTGATTTGGGTAAATGTTATAGGGGAGCCATTCTTGGTGAGGACCATATTGACCCATTAGGTGGCCCTGGCAGATTTGACTAGAAACAGCTATTCATGTATGACATTAAAAGGTTAATTATGCAGCTTATATATTTCTGATTTATCTCATAATTCTTTCATACTGTTTATGTCCATGGCCAAGACAAGCTTGAGAATGGCTGCTCTCAAATTTTTCTCTTCCCCCTTTTTAAAAAATGACTTTTAGGAACTCTTCTGAAGTTCCAGGCTGAGCAGACAAATTGGCCCAAAGTGCAGTGAAGGACTTCATGCCCTCCTCTATTTTGCAGTCTAGCAGTAACAGAAGGTATGATCACTGAGAGACATAGATCACATTATCTGTTGTCTGGCAACCCCATAGTGCAAAGGGAGTGCCCAAGTTGGACCTTTTTTGGTCCAACTATAGAGCTACTACTCTGGACTGGGGTGGGGTGGGGGCAGACCAGAGTGACTTCCTGACAAATGGAAGAGTTGCTTTAAAGGAGGTCACTCCTGTCAAAGAGACCCTTTAAGGTGCAATCAAATGTGCAGCCTCCCCACTGAACTCTTGGCTGCTGCTCTGGTTCACTGAACACACAGGACAAATTTTAAATCAGTCATTTGTACATACTGTGCCTCCAGGGAGAACAGCCAGCCTGTGGGGCCTTGGGTAACCCATACAGTCCCAGGATGCCCCCAGCAGAAGGAAATAGGAAACCATTTATGTGTACTCTCTACCTAGAATTCCATGGAAAGGATGCCCGTATGTCACAACTGATTTGACAACACACAATTATTATACGAGGATGGAGGCCATTCTTCTACATGAGTTCACTGGAAGGGGAAATATATTGTACATAGTTACTCAGAATCAGGGGTGTGTTGTGGGGAGGGCAAGGGGGCAGGGTGCCCCGGGCACAGCAACTAGGGGGCACCAAATTGCCTACCGCCCCCACCCCCACCTGCCATCTCCAAGTCTGACTGAAGGCAGGCAGGCATGTGAGAGCGGTGGCTGCGGTGCCCTCCTCCTCCTCCTCCTCCTCCTCCTCCTCCTCCTCCTCCTCCTCCTCCAACTCTTTGTTGCCATGTGTGGGAAAGGTAAGGCACACACATGCCCACCTGCACGCCCCCTGCACACCCCATGCCCACAGCATTGCTGGGTGGATGGGATGAAGTTGGGGAGGGCCAGAGGGG
Source organism: Phrynocephalus forsythii (assembly GCA_029282475.1). Taxonomy (NCBI): domain Eukaryota; kingdom Metazoa; phylum Chordata; class Lepidosauria; order Squamata; family Agamidae; genus Phrynocephalus; species Phrynocephalus forsythii. Next base: position 123,872,340 of record JAPFRF010000004.1, read on the forward strand.
TACAAAAATATTTGGCCCCAGGCGCCCCAAAACCTTGCTACGCTGCTGCTCAGAACATACCTGGCTGGGCAGAATATCTCTTCTAAGGAGTTTTCTGTTGGGGACATGGTTTGACTTAAAAACCCTACACCTTTTATCACATGCTCAACTTCTATCATTCTAAATTATTAGAAACAAAAGAGCTCTGTATCTGTCTCCCCACCTTCCCCAAGGAAATTGCCTCCTGTTTATGGAAGGAAGGAGCTGCTTGTAATAATATAACAGAAATTGGGAAGTGCAGTAAAGGGTGTTCTTTTGAAAAGCCAAGCATGAAGGTTATCAGTCTGCATGGCCAAGCTGGAGCAGTATCTGTTACTACAATCAGTGTATACAACAAACACCCTCTCTCCCAGGCTATCTCTGGCATGTAGGATAAGATCACGAGCATCCCCTCCAGTGGCTGTTCATCACACTCAGAGATTGTGCTATCAAATCATAAAAGATCATTCATGAGTTCAGCGTAGTTTACTTGGAGGTCTCTACGGAGAAGAGTAAACAAACAGCAATTAGCGCCAACCTTAACATTGCCACTATTTAGAGATGCTGCTGCCTTCAGACACTGCAAGGAACAGAATGTCAAGAAAACATTGGAGAGCTGTTTGTGAACAGGCCTAGGCTTTAAATCATGGCTCCAGAAATGCTGCCCTGGTGGAGCCTGCCATATCAGTGCCACGCTGTGCAGCAGTGTTTAAGAGCATCAGTTCAAATGTCAGATCAGTCTGGAATTCTGCTGGTGGCCTCGGAGATATGTTAGGATTGTTGGATGGTTTTCTCTGGGCGGAGTGAAACAACCTAGTGCTGAGCTTGTGGCTATTGAACTGAAGTAATCGTTCTGGGGGAAGCTAATAAAGCAGAAATGGGGGTCTGCATTTATCCTTGTGCCATAAAAATTCTGTTTATGGATAACGCTGGAGGTAACATTTGCTAAGCTTATTTATCAAAGCCTCTAAATGTGGATACCTTGCTTGGAAGGTATCTAACAGTCATTATGGGGAAGACATGTACTTCTGTTCTGTCCAGCTAAAGTGAGCAAAAACCAGGATGTGACCTCAGAGAAAGAAGAGGAAGCAAGTTTGTCTAGGACAGTGATGGCGAACCCATGGCATGGGTGCCAAGGGTGGGACTCAGAGCCCCTTCTGTGGGCACCTGACATCGCCCCTTCATAACCACCTGTATACAGGTTAAATTACTGTATTGGCACTTTGCAAACAAATTAGTGGATTTTGAATTGCAGTTTGGGCACTCGGTCTCTAAAAGGTTCGCCATCACTGGTCTAGGAATACGAATCTGTGCAGAGATATAGAAAACAGAAGATGAACACAAATAGACTAGTAAACTGCCTCTTTCACAGACTCCCTTCCCCCTGTTCAAATCACCAATTACATTATTCAGTGCTTTACTTTCAACAAGACAAATTACTCTTTCTCTCTTGTTTTCTTGATATGTAAACTATAAAACCAGCTTCATAGAAATGCTTTGCACTTCCTTTTCATGAGAACATATTGTTAATGTACCATTGAAATATTGCAGTAGAGATGGGCACGACTTAGCGGTATTCCCGTTTCCGTTTCCATTACTCGTATCCGTTACTCTACGGAAACGGTAACGGGAATTACTCTGCCAGAATTCGAGCTCGAACCGACAAATGAAAATTTGGTCTGATTTGTCGTGCTCGTTACTTGCACGCGGCGATCGCGCAATGCCAAGCGGCACAGAAAAAAGTTTTTAAAAGTTTTAAAAAAACCCGATTTTTTGGCGACCGCAATATTTTTTTTTAAATCCTTGCCCAAAACCCCACCAAAGCACCACAGAAACATGCGAAAGTTACCTATTTTAAATGCTTGATTATTTACAGTAGCAGCAGTGGGTTTGTCTTGCCAAAATACGTCTCCGTTGATTTTATTTTATTTTTTTCTTAATTTATTTTTTTACACCTGCGCAACGATGGGCTGGCCATGGGACGGGACCATGCAAATTTTCGGAGCCATTCTACCAATCGCATGGACAGGTTTTGACTGACACTTCTGGATGTGCCAGAGGGCATAAAAAGCCGAGGCAGTTCCAGTCCGTCACAGTCTGGGCTTGGATCTTGTGAAGGGTGGTCAGGGCTGGATTGCTGCACTCAGTCTAGTTTCGATTTTGCGGTCGCGGTCTCGGTCTCGCTAGGCAGGGAGGGAATTGAATTGATTTTAATTCGCAAAACATAATAATTTCTTTTATTCCCTGTGGGGAATAGCAACACAGTGTTTATTCTTTTTATTTTCTGCATTTTTGAGGAAGAGTTCCGTTTTTTATTTGCTTATATTTGCTTCAAGGGGGAGGGAAGATTTGAGTGGGAGCGGTAGGGGAGGGGAGGTGCTGCGGATTTATTTTGAAAATATATTAATTTACACTACCATACCATTTCTTTTGTATCCCAGTTTCCCACCAAGTTCATTTACTTGGCCAAGGTCCTTTTACCCTGCGCCTACAGCTTTTTTGCTGCTGTTGCGATTGAGGTTTTGGAAGGGAATCCAGCAACCCTATCCTACCCTAGTAGCAGCTTATAGTTTTATTCCATTTATTTTCTATTCTACAGTTTATTAGCAAGTGGCAAGCAACAGCCAAGGTCCAGTACTGGTGCTTAGAAGGGGAGGTTGGAGGCTGTGGATTAAATTATTTTAAAAATATTATACAGAGTACAGACTGAGTAGGCAGAGTCTCCCTCACCAACCAGTGCACTCAAATTTCTCAAACACATTTGTTGGCAACAAGGCTAGGGCACCTTCCTCTGTAGAACATTTTACAATTTCATTTTACTTAACACTTATAGATATTCTTTCACTTGTCCAACACCTCATTCATTTTTTTGCAGTCAGGCACTCAAACAAACATTTGTTGAAGGGCAGGCACCCAGCCACCTCTATAGAACTTTTTCTTCAATTACATCTTTGAAGAAGTTACAATCATCTTAGTTACTGTGCATTATTTGTGAAAGTTGGGTGCTGCCAGATTTTGCAAACCCCTTGCTTCTATTAGCTTGGTTTTTGTGCAGTTGTAACTTACATCTGTGAAGAAGTTAAGTTACAGTTCTCCGAATTACACTTGCCCTGTGCATTGTGAAACTTGTTTGCCAGGATTGGCAAACCCCTTGCTTCTACTAGCTTGGTTTTTGTGCTGTTTCTGTGAGTCAACCTCACTCATTTACTCGCCAGTTTGCCACCAGTCTACATATACAATTACATTTTTGAAGAAGTTACATTTCTCTTTGTTACACTTGCCCTGTGCTGTGCATTGAGAGACTTGGGTGCCAGGATTGGCAAACCCCTTGCTCCAATTCCTTGTTTGTTGTGCTGCTGTAACTTGTGAGTCCATCTCACTCATTTACTTGCCACCACAGTCTACATACACAATCCAATTACAACTGTGAAGAAGTTACAGTTCTCTTTGTTCCCAATGCCCTGTGCAGGGCATTGAAAGACATGTTTGCCAGGATTGGCAAACCCCTTGCTCCTATTACCTTGTTTGTTGTGTTGCTGTTGTGTGAGTCCATCTCACTCATTTACTTGCCCCCACAGTCTACATAAACAATCCAATTACAATTGTGAAGAAGTTACAGTTCTCCTAATTACAGTTGCCCTGTGCAGGGCATTGAGAGACTTGGGTGCCAGGATTGGCAAACCCCTTGCTCCTATTTCCTTGTTTGTTGTGCTGCTGTTGTGAGTCCATCTCACTCATTTACTTGCCGCCACAGTCTACATACACAATCCAATTACAACTGTGAAGAAGTTACAGTTCTCCTAATTACAGTTGCCCTGTGCAGGGCATTGAGAGACTTGGGTGCCAGGATTGGCAAACCCCTTGCTCCTATTTCCTTGTTTGTTGTGCTGCTGTTGTGAGTCCATCTCACTCATTTACTTACAGTCTACATACACAATCCAATTACAACTGTGAAGAAGTTACAGTTCTCTTTGTTACACTTGCCCTGTGCAGGGCATTGAGAGACTTGGGTGCCAGGATTGGCAAACCCCTTGCTCCTATTACCTTGTTTGTTGTGTTGCTGTTGTGTGAGTCCATCTCATTCATTTACTTGCCCCCACAGTCTACATACACAATCCAATTACAACTGTGAAGAAGTTACAGTTCTCTTTGTTACACTTGCCCTGTGCAGGGCATAGAGAGACTTGGGTGCCAGGATTGGCAAACCCCTTGCTCCTATTACCTTGTTTGTTGTGTTGCTGTTGTGTGAGTCCATCTCACTCATTTACTTGCCACCACAGTCTACATACACAATCCAATTAAAACTGTGAAGAAGTTACAGTTCTCTTTGTTACACTTGCCCTGTGTAGGGCATAGAAATACTTGGGTGCCAGGATTGGCAAACCCCTTGCTCCTATTACCTTGTTTTGTTGTGTTGCTGTTGTGAGTCCATCTCACTCATTTACTTACAGTCTACATACACAATCCAATTACAACTGTGAAGAAGTTATAGTTCTCTTTGTTACACTTGCCCTGTGCAGGGCATTGAGAGACTTGGGTGCCAGGATTGGCAAACCCCTTGCTCCTATTACCTTGTTTGTTGTGTTACTGTTGTGTGAGTCCATCTCACTCATTTACTTGCACAGATCCTTGGTGCTTTTCTTTACTATCACATTATACATTCCCTGGCCTGAGCCACAAGAAGTGAGAAAAATGAGGAGGGGTCGCACAGCTAGAGGGCAGGGGAGGGGGACCCCTACTATGATAAATAGGGGCACGTTTCTGAGGGAAGGGACAGGAAGTAGTGCAGAAAGTGATACTGGTGCAACTCCCTCCCCGAGTAGCAGTGCCAGTGGCACATGCAGCACTGTGCCATCGTCTGTCACCGAGGGAAGCATGGATGAGGCGTACCAAATCCCATCTCCGTTACCTAACAGCCCCACCCTTAATCAGCAAGAAGACAAGGGCTCTGATTCTGAAATGGCATCAGAATCAGAATCGGGCTCCTTGTATCTAAACCTGCCAGATTCTGAGGACCTGTTGGCAGGGACAGACTTAAGGCAGGCTCCAGGCAGTGACGGAAGGAGCAGCCCTCTTTCCACCCAGAGTACCACCAGTGAGAGCAGTAGTACTACTCTACTTTCCCAGCAGGGCAGAGGCCACACCAGCACCACAGCAGCGGCAGCGGCAGGCAATAACAGAGGGGGCGTTACTTTCTGTAAGCCACGAGGGTGTCTCTGGGAGCATTTTGAGAACAGCCCCCAAGACGCAAGGATGGCGGTGTGCAAGATATGCGGGGTGGTCTTGTGCAGGGGGAATGATCCCAAACACCTCTCCTCAAGTGGGTTGCGCAGCCACCTGATGAGGAAGCACCCTGGGACTCTGCCTGGAACCCTGTCAGGCCCTTGCTCTTCAGGAAGGAAGAGAGGGGAAGAAGGGTTAGAGAAAGAAAAACACAGCTCCGCTAGTGAGAGTGGGAAGAGGCAGGCCACTCTGCAGGAAGTGGGGCTGTTGGGTGGGACTTTTGTCAGCCTGCGAAATAGGGCCAAAGCACAGGAGACCAACACTCGAGTGGTGGGTGAAATGGTGGCCATGAACGGGTTGCCCCTCTCCTTTGTGGAGTCATCAGGCTTCAGGCACCTGATGAAGCATGTGGCACCATGGTACAAGACTCCATCCCGGCGTACCTTCAGCAGGCGGGTGATTCCCTCCCTTTATGAGTCTGTCAGGGACAGGATCTGGGCCCTGCTGCAGGCGGCCAGAGGGAGGAAGATCCACTTCACTTCCGACCTCTGGACCGGTGGGCACCACGGATACCTCTCACTGACGGCTCATTGGTGGCAACCCAAGGAAGTCCTGGAGCCCCGGTCAGCCCATGAGCAGCTGCAGGGGGAGGCACAAGGCAGCACCCCAAGAGGGTATAGGGTGGTGCTTCTCCAGGCACAAAGCATGGAGGACAACACCACAGGGATCAACATTGCTGACGTTCTCAAGACAGCAATGCGAGAGTGGGGATTGGGGACAGAGGGACAGGTCAATCGTGGAGTCATGGTTACAGACACGGGCCGTAACATGACCAATGCGGTTCTTGGGGCAGGGTTCCAGGGCATCGTGTGCGCAGCACACAAACTGCATCTAGTGGTGGGCGATGCCATTGGCCTGGGTGCACCAAAGGACTCCTGGAGTGAGGGGACCAGGGAGACCAGGGCCTTGCTGGACAAGTGTCGGAAGATCGTGGGGCACTTTGCTCGCAGCGTCAAGGCAGCCAGGATGATGCGTGAGAGGCAGGCGGAGACAAGCCGACCGGAGCACGTCCTGATCCAGGATGTGACCACCCGGTAGAACTCCACCCACGAAATGGTCAAGCGTCTGGTCGAGCAGAAGGAAGTGGTGGAATACATCATGTCAACCACCCCAGTCCTGCATGAGGGGAGGGAATTGGACCTTGGTGCTACCGAGTGGCTCGCCCTCTCCCAGATGGTGGGTATCCTGCAGCCTTTTGAGGAGACCACCCACGTCCTCAGCAGCTACAACGCCAGCCTGGGCCACGTTCTCCCCCTGGTCAATGCCCTTCGCCAACGCCTAGAGACCAGTATCCGGGAAGAAGGCAATCTTCTCCCTAAGAGCAGGGCATTGGCAGACAGGCTGCTGACTGGCGTGGATACCCGCCTTGGCCCACTAAGAAGGGAAAACGTGTACCAGATGGCCTGCCTGTGCGACCCTCGCGTCAAGGGTTCCCTGGCGGCCAGCACTGCCGAACTGAAATCCTGGAAGACGGAGCTATGCCGTCAAGTCAGGGCTCTCTCCGATGAGGGCCAGGCGTTTCAGAGGGCACACGGAAGCCAGAGCGATGCTGAGGAGGAGTCCTCGCAAGGATCCACATCCCTCTGTACTCCAGGAGCGTTCACCCAGAGACCAGGTTCCGTTCCAGCAGCCAACTACCTGGCCTCTGCCCTAGCCATGGCAGTTTCCTCCTCAGTGGAGGCAAGGGAGGAAGAAGTAGCAGACCCCGCTCAGACCATGGTGAAGGAGTAAATGGCCGAGGCCCTCCAACCCCTCAGCTCAGACCCACTGCACTACTGGGCCAGAAAGGCAGACCTCTGGCCCGCTCTTTCAACTCTGGCGTTGGACCTCTTGTCTATCCCATCCCACCAGTGTCCAGAGTGAGCGTGTCTTCTCCCACATGGGAGATGTCCTGAGGCCGCGCCGCTGTCGCCTGGACCCGGAGACGGTGGAAAGGTTGACTTTCATCCGCTTCAACCTTTCCACCTTGGGATTACCCCAACACTCCAAGAACTAAGTTGCTGCCTGTAACCTAACCTCCTGCCTGCAATCCTCCATGCCCGCCTGCAAGCCTGCCTGCCTCCCCTTGGCCCTACGAGCCTGCCTGCCTGCCTGCCTGGCCGTGTGACTACCTGCCGACTCCAGTGCCTAATGCCTGCAAAACTGCCTGCTTGACTGCCTGCCTGCCTGCCTGCCTACCTGTATTCTCTCTCACACACAATTGAAGGGTACTATTAGTGGCCCAATTTTTCTAGCTCTTGCCTGACTCCAAACCAGGCAGGACCACTCAAAGTGTCATTGGAAAGGGTCTGTCTGTATTGGCCCAATGTTTCCCCTTTTGCCATGGCTGGTCTGAGAGAGACCCTAATACCTGCCTTCCTTGGTGCTTCACACCGTTCCCTGGGGTTTAGGCACCAATCTGCTAACAAAGTGGTGAGGAAGCACTTTACAACAACCTACCTCAAAGACTGAGTATCAGGGGGCAAGCTCCCCTCCTTACAGCCTTAAAGAAATAGACCCGCCCAGTTCTCCTGCTTCCACTCTGTCTCCTTGGTTGCCAAAACCCGGTCTCCTGGGGTGGCGATAGAAACTCTTCCTGCCAAGGCGGAAACAATCCTCCCTACTGGCACTTTGGCTTAGTGCCTTCCCAATCCCTAGCCTTGGAGGATGGTATCCTCTAAGCATGCGCCTAGGATACACACACATACCTGTAAGCCAGACTAGATGCTTCCCTACCTGCCCGGCCCTCTGCCAACCTACCTGCCTGTCAGACTCCACCAGTCCCGGCTTGGAGCGTGCCTTCAAGTTGCTTCTCATTCAACCTCCTCCAGTCTGCCCTTCTGGCCTCCCAGTCCAATACTTTGTCATCTGGTCTGGTCTGTGAACCACTAAGAAGGGCTGTGCAAAGGGAAAGACAGGAGCTCCGCTTCTAGTGGGAAGAGGCAGGCCTCTCTGCAGAGAGTGTTGCCGCTGTGTGGGAGTTTTGTTCGCCTCCGCTACCACTAATTTTCACTCTCAGCTGCAATGCACTGTGAAGGGAGGGACAAGGAAGCCTCCATGTTTGGTTCTTGGTGGATACTCTGATGCACACTGACTGTGTGAGTATGTAATTCACACAGACCTAGCTCTGTCTCCTCCGCCACTCTTTCCACTGGGCTGCCAGCTGTGGCTCATAAAGAAGGGAAAAAATGTACTAGTTGCATGGTGGTGGCACTCTGTCACCATTTACAAATGGAAGAGTTTCCCGAAAGTTCCAGGCTTGGCTCTTGGAGTTGTGGAACTGCTGTAATTTACTACGAAGGGCATGGTAGTGGATTGCCAGCACGGCAGTTAGGAGCAGTCTACCAGCACACAACTGGGAAAGAAAGTCAGAAAGCTTGGCTTGCTGTCCTTTTGGAAGCCTGTGTGGTCAAAGACTCAGACTCACTCTAGCTCTGTGTCTTCTCCCTGCCTGCCTGTCAGGCTCCCCCCACTTCCGGCTTAGAGGAGTCCTTCCAGCCGCTTCTCTTTCACCCTAACAGCATGGTCCAGTTAGTGCTTCAAGTTCAGCCCTGTCGCCACTCCCCTCAACTTGCCCATGCAGCAACCACGGCTGCGCCCGCCTCTTGACGGAAAACCACTTGAAGACCAACTGTAACAGTGCATTCACTCATCAACTATTTTGTTTAGAAGAACTGGTGGACTCTGTCATCCCACATTGGGGGGGGGGGAGTTCTTCATGCAGTCTAGGTTGGGAAATCCCTCGTCTGAGGGAGGGGCGATTCGGTGGTTCTCCTTCAACCCCCTCTAGTCTGGCCTTCTGGCCTCCCCTACCCTTCACTCTGGGTTGCACACACTGTGCCTCACAGAGAAGGGCATTGTGCTTGTGTGCTAGAAAACAGCCGTGGGGTGGGCCCGTGATTAGGCAGAACTCTGCCTTACTCTCCTCAAGGTGGTTGCGCAGCCACCTCATGCGAAAGCACCCTTGGACTCTGCCTGGGACAGTGACAGGACTCTGCAGGAAGGAGTGCCGCAGTGTGGGAGTGTTGTCAGCCTCCGGACCGCCAATTAGTCTTCAGTGGGCTGCCATTGCCATACACTGTGGCTCACAAAGAAGGACAACTTACTGCCATGCTGGTGGCCCTCTGTCACCGTTATAAATAGGACAGTTTATCAGAAAGTTCAAGGCTTGGCTCTTAGAGTTGTGGGGAATGTGATTCACTACGAAGGGCATGCCACTGGGATGCAATGCACTGACTGTGGCTCTCTGTGAAGGGAGGGAGCAAGGAAGCCTCCAGGCTTGGTTCTGTGTGGGTACTCTGACTCACACAGACAGTGAGTCTGTGGTTCTCAGACTTACTGTCTTCCGTGGGCTGGGCTGAAAAGCTATGTCACTCACTGAGAACGGAACATGGATAGGCTGGGAGTTTACCAGGAAACCAGCACATAGCTGGGGAGGAAGACCCTCTGGCTTGCAGTCCTTTTTTCAGAGTGGTCTCAGACCTCAGAGTCAGACAACATGTGGACTCTGCTTTTCCACTGGGCTGCCAACTGTGGCTCACGAAGAAGGGAAGCCTGCATAGGCGTACATAACAGATTGTCGGAAAGGTGCAGCCTGGCCCTTGTTGGTGGATGGATACTTGGAGTCACTGACTGTGAGTCTGTGAGGGAAGGGTGACTGTGTTCCATTTGCTGCAACCCACTGTGGCTCATGAAGAAGGGCATTTTCCTGGCATCCTCCTCAGGCCATTCAGCTATGCTGGGAGCTGGAGCTTCCTGGCAATGATCCTCCCCTACGGAGGCCCTGTGGCCTCAGACTCAGGCTATGTGGCCTCCTCCAGCCACTCTTTCCTCTTGGATGCAAAACACTGTGGCTCACTAAGAAGGGAAGAGTAGTTGTGTGCAGCACGCACTCCAGTAGTTTCTCTGACAGTTCCAGGCTTGGTTCTTGGAGTTGTGTTGGAGCTGGGATTCACTACGAAGGGCATGGTAGTAGTTTGCGGGGAGTTTCTAATTCACACAGACCTAGCTCTGTCTCCTCCGCCACTCTTTCCACTGGGCTGCCAGCTGTGGCTCATAAAGAAGGGAAAAAATGTACCAGTTGTGTGGTGGTGGCACCACCATTTATAAATAGAACAGTTTTCCAAAAGTTCAAGGCTGGGCTTTTGGAGTTGTAGGAGCTGGGATTCACAACGAAGGCCATGGTCGTGGATTGCTGGCCCAGCATTCAATTACTCCAGCTTGTGGCCTCCACCACTCTTTCCTCTGGGATGCAAGACACTGTGCCTCACAAGGAAGGGAAGAGGACTTGGGTGCCAGCACTCCATTAGTTTATTGCAAAGTTGCAGGCTTGGCTCTTGGAGTTGTGTGGGAACCAACTGTGATTCACAAAGGAGGGCATGGTACTAGACTGCCGGGCCGGAAGTTAGCAAATCTACCAGCACACAGCTGGGGACTTGGGGAGGAAGAGTCAGACTCAGAATGTGGCTTGCTGTCCTTTTTGCAGCCTGTGTGGTGCCAGACCAAACTCAAGGTGATTGGCCTCCTCCGCCAGTCTTTCCTCTGGGCTGCAAGACGCCGTGTTTCACACTGAAGGGGGTTCCTGATTTGAACAGCATTTGTACGTACAGCACCACCAAGACTTAGTCAAAAAGTGACATGTGGTGGACGGTGGTGCATCACAGGCAGTGTGGTGCCAGACCAAACTCAAGGTGATTGGCCTCCTCCTCCAGTTTTTCCTCTGGGCTGCAAGACGCCGTGTTTCACACAGAAGGGGGGTACTGATTTGAACAGTGTTCGTACTACGTACAGCACCACCCAAGAGTTTGTCAGAAAGTGCCATGTGGTGCATCGCAGGCAGTGTGGTGCCAGACCAGACTCAAGGGGATTGGCCTCCTCCGCAACTCTGTCCTCTGGGCTGCAAGACACTGTGACCCAAGGCCAGTGGCATTTAAATTCCTGTCATGCCATTCAGCTCCATCCTTTTTATACTGGAGCTGGCAATGAGCCTGCCGCACTCTGGCTCTGTGCTGTGGTGCTCTCATACTCTGCCTTGTGGCCTGACCGGAGTGGCCACCCTTACTCTGGCCTTATGGACGCGTCGACCAGAGATAGTCCTCCTCCTTGTATAGCCTAGTGGGCTGGGCTGTGGGCTGTAAAACTTAAGTCAGAGCAACCCAGAGCCCTATCCCATTCCCATCCCTACCAAAACTATTCCTGGCTGTAGCTACTAGCTAGGTACGTAGCTTAACCACCTCAGGCTCTAACTGCTAATGTTTTTGTTGACCATGACCAAAAGCAGGGTTGCATTGGCTTTGGCTTTATTGCTTGTCCTTTAAGTGTGTGTGACTTTGACTGTGAATGGGAAGTGAAGGCAGAAGGACCTTGGTGATGGGGGGCCAATTTGAGAGGAGTAGAGGAGTAGACCCCTCATCCAGATTTGGGGAGTAACGGAATGTCTGTTTCTCCTGCTGCCTCTGAGAGAGGTGGAGGGGAGATGGGATGGATTCAAAACCAAACAACAAGAAGTACAACAAACAGGCACGTCAGCCAGACCAAGTAGGGTGGCTGGCTGGTTCAGCATCAGCAGATTCAGCACAGCAGACCAAGAGAAAAAAAAGAAATGCAAATTTGTTTCTGCCCCACTTTGTTTGCTTAGAATGCACTAGCCTTGTTGTGCAGCAGCAAGTCCATCACCCAGGCAGGTTTAAACTGTATTTCGTCTGCTCATTTGCGGGACCCGCGCGTGCGCGCCTGCGCGCCCGTGCACCCGCGCGCGCACTAGCCACTCCCCCTGCCGCTGCCGCTGCCGCCGCCCACGCATGTACCCCCGTGCCACCGCCACCCGCGCTGCGCCCGCAAGCCGCAAGTCTTGGTCGGATGTCAAAATGCGCGAAATCGCGGCAGAAATGGAAACAAAAAACGAAAAAATGAACCGACTAATTTTTGCGAATTTTCATGAAAAATGGAGACAACCCGAAACGGAACCGGCCCGACTAACGACAACTCGGAAAAAAATTTTTTCAAGTCGTGCCCATCTCTATATTGCAGTAAAGACATCCTGTTTGTCTTGATAGACTGGCATAAGCTTATTTATTTGTTTCTTTCTACTAGCCTCAGTGTAGATGGCATCGAATGTCAAATATTATTATTATTGCTCTCTGTTACATGCTTATTGCTCATCAGGACCACATCTTGATGGTCTGGCTCTGTAATTAAATGTTGTTAACTGTCAAGTCCAGGAACACAAGCTTTCTGAACTTCCAAAGCCCCCTTGCCAGGTAGCATAAACAAGCATAGAGGCACACCGTTGAGTGCATTCCAGCCGTTGCTCCATTGCACAGATATTGGTGATAGTCAAGCATTTCAGAGAGGTTGATAAAAGGATAAAATGTGGATGCCGACAGTTGACTGCATTTGGTTTTCTCCCGGATTTGCACAGATCTACATTACAGACATCTTGACACATAAATTTCACAATTATTGTTGCATTGCCCTTTTCCAAGAAAGGGTAAAGGAGATTTGTAGGTGCATTTAACACATGTGATTCCCCTCCTCTTCATACCAAAGCAGCATGCTGAATGGGTCCATAAATTCCATACATATTCTGTCCTTTGGAGGTGTGGGGTGGGAATCATATCAACCGAACATTATTTTCTCACTCCCCTTTCTTCAAATGCCATTTAGCACACAGTGTATTTCAGTCCAGTTCTCAAGCGTTCATTTTCTTCTCTTCTCTTCATTCACAAAAAGGGAATTGTCATAGAATAAACATTCAGGTAGGTGTTTCTAAGGCGTGCATTTTAACACATTTAATATAGCGGAATTGTGTTCTTACCATATGTCTGTGGCTTGGAGACAGTCATAAGAGTTCAAAACAAATAGTAGAGCATTGACTGCAGGTGAATGCCATAAAAATATCCTGGCTGTTGTCCACATCCTGGTTGTGTATTGTGCCACAAATGCACAGCTGCCTCTAAGTGAACACCTGTTTCCATGTCAGATGGATGCATGGACTATTATTCTAGCAGTCCAATATGGTTACCTTGATAAACATTATTAGAAAGGACTTGCATCCACATTAAGGCCCCAGCCCTTAATGCCAGTGCGCTGGGGATAAGAGTTTCTTCGTCATGAGGAAGGGTTGTAGAAAGTCTGAGTTCTTGTTCATATGAGAAGGACATTTCTTTTGTTTAGATGAACATTGTAACATGTATTATGTATTCCTTAACATGTGTGTTTTGTATAGTAATGTGTTTAGGTACATATAATCGCAAATATGTAAAAATTTGTTCAAGTATTGTATGTTGAATGTGTAAAATATTGAACTATGTATGAAACATGGTTCTTGGCTCACTGAAAAACTGTGGAAAAATTCTTGACTGAGTAACACAGTACTGTAGTGGCAGAAAGTATTTGTGACAAAACCCTCAAATGTTCAACCAAAACAAAACGAAACTCAAGTATTGTTAAAGCAAGTACAAAATATTTCAAAAGGTGTGCAGCCTAAAACATCCTGGGACTGGAACTCTGCAGAGAATCAGTGAAGCACGAACCATCACTGCTCAACAGAAGATGAAACAGGTGGTCAGGCTGGCTCATATATTTGGATCACAAACCATTTCAGGGTGCAGATAGCATGATAACAATAAATTCTACAGAAGATGATACACCCAGCCACCCACCAACCTACCTACATACCTACCTGCAGTGGCAGGCAAAGTCACCTGCTATCCATGCATATGGACAATACAAGTCTCTAGAGATCTTTCGTGCAAGGGGGTAAGGATACCAAGTAGACCAAATATTACACTTGTGTACAGCAACTCTTCACATCTACACCAGCTGTACGTGCCTGCACCCCTTTAGGTGTGCACCAGATGCCTGCATGGTGTGTTGGAGCCCCAGAATTGTCTGGAATCCCACTAGTACCCTTTTGGTCCTGATTGCTGACCTTAGTCCTCTTCTCTCATTATCTGCAGGTTTGCTAATAACAGCACACCTAGAGAGGAGCTTCTTGCCTCTCCCCTCTTCATCATCATTTACTCCACCAGGAGAGAGATGACTAGGAACCTTTCCTCATGTCAAGACATGTGAAAAACAGAGGTGGTTTCATCCCTGAAAGATGCTGGCTTATTCTAAGGAACTACATGAGGTGACCAGAGAGTGAAATCAATCCCTTCCTTTGTTTATATTATTATTATTATTATTATTATTATTATTATTATTATTATTATTATTATTATTATTATTATTATTATTATTATTTATTTATTTATTTATTTATTTATTTATTTTTTATTTGATTGTTCTGTCTTTAGAAGGCAGAAGAACCACCTAGTGGTGGAGCTGTGCCAAGGCAACATCTAAGGAAAGAAAGCAAGGAGGGATGGAGATAGGGCAGAAGATGGAGAGATTTATAAGGAGGGAAGGAGGAGGCAGATGGCTTGGATGCCGAAATCAAAGGAATCTGGAATATACCAAAAGGAAACTGACTAATAGGTATAGAAGCTTGGAGCAAGTGATACTGGATTTATGGGGAAAAGGAGCGATTCCAATACACATCAATCCTAACCACACATCTCCTTGAGACGAACCCCAACATTCATACTCAAGTGCTGAGCAGGCATTTCTTACACACATGTATGGTCTCCAGACAAGGTTCTCATTCACCTGTAAGGCATTCGTATGTTCACTTCAGGCACATTACTTTCCATGAGGAGAAGTGAGGTGCAGAGAGGAGATGTAAATGCTCCTCTCCAAGTGTATTAATAATAATCTGATAGATAAAGATTGACCTTAAAGACTGGCCATTTGGGGTATGGGGTGGATCAAACTATAAAGGGTCTGTTAAAGTTGGGAGGGGTGTGTGGCATCTGCCTTGCTCCTTCCACTGAAACAACAAAGGACCCCTTGTGACCTGATCAGCTGTCAATTAAGTGCTTCCCCAGATCATCTGTGGAGGTTCAGGAGAAGTAAAAAAATTTTTTAATATATTGCTCCACCTCCTCTGTTAGTACTGTTCCATATTTCTCACCACCACCCCCATTTTCCTTCCCTTGTTCTCTCTTCACTTTATTTCTCATTCTCCCTTGGATTCTGCAGCCATGGTGGCAATTGGAAGCTGAGGCTGCTGGAGGCTGCCATTTCCTGGCTAAACAGGCTAAACAATGAGCATGCCAAAAAGAATGCATGCCCTACCACTGGGCCAGAAAGGTGTGTGACAGCTCTTAAGGGGGAAGGATGTTCTGATCTAAGGAAAAACACATGCAGACACCTAACTGTGCAATCAATGATCCACATATCACCTCTACATGAGCCTCGTGGTGCAGTGGTTAAATGCCTGTACTGCAAGTAAAACTGTGCTCACGACCTGGGTTCAATCCCCGGTAGCAGGCTCAAGGTTCACTCAGCCTTCCATCCTTCCGAGGTCGGTAAAATGAGTACCCAGCTTGCTGGGGGGGCAATGTGTAGCCTGCACTCTGTAATTCAAATTGTAAACCGCCCAGAGACTACTTGTAGTAGTATGGGGCGGTATATAAGCAGAACACTTTGCTTTGCTTTTGCTTTACATGTTGGTGTGGACACCTTCTTAGCTTCCCTGTCACTGCAGTTTGTGGTGACTGAGCCTGTGGCTGTTGACAGCTCAAGGCAATGCTATGGACTCCCACTGTCACTATATGAACTGGCAGTTGCACTAGGACTCCAGTCCAGGGGTCTTTCTAGAGGGAACACGTGTAAAAGTCCTCATCTATGTAGGTTGGCAAGGGCTCCTCCACCACACCACTCCAGGAGTTCTCCTGCTCAGAACTTCCAATGTCTTTCTGCTCTAACTCCATCTCAGCTTCCTTCTCTATTTAATGACCCTCATTTTTTCAACCCTGGCCTCCTCCCCCAGGTGTTCATCCTCATCCACTCCAACTGAATGATCTCAGTGCCTGTCTGAGATCTGGCAATCTCAACATCTGTCAGACCTTCCAGGAAGTACTGGAAATACATATGGCTCATGCAGAATACCAATGGTTATGAGTAGATATGGGCACGACTTAGCGGTATTCCCGTTTCCATTTCCGTTACTCGTATCCATTACTCTACGGAAACGGTAACGGGAATTACTCTGCCAGAATTCGAGCTCGAACCGACGAACGAAAAATTTGGTCTGATTTGTCATGCTCGTTACTTGCATCGCGGCGATCGCGCAATGCCAAGCGGCACAGAAAAAAAGTTTTTAAAAGTTAAAAAAAAACCCCCGATTCCCGGCCCTAAAAGTAGGCGAAAACTGTCTGAGGGCACCTACCAGGCCAGAAGGGTGTTTTATTTGGGGGTTCCCCGCCCCCCTCTCCTTGGCTATTGCTACTGCTGCGCTGCTGGTACCAGGCTGGGAGGGCGCATCCATTTGCCATGCAGTGCGGGGGATCCAAAATGGCGACCACAATATTTTTTTTTGAAATCGTTGCCCAAAACCCCACCAAAGTACCACAGAAACATGCAAAAATTGAATTTTTTAAATGCTTGAATTTTTTTCTTGCAAAAAAAAGTCTCCATTGATTTTATTTTATTATTTTATTTTATTTTATTTTATTTTATTTTATTTTATTTTATTTTATTTTTTTACACCTGCACATTTGCAATGATGGGCTCGCCCATGGGAGTGGACCATGCAAATTTTCCACCAATCGCATGGCCACTTGGCCAGGTTGACCACAGAGACTTCTGGGATGTGCCAATCGGGCATAAACAGCCCACTAATCGTAGCCCAAACCTGAACCCTAAGCCTAAGCCTAACCCATACGCCAGTACACTGTCCTTCTAAGTGGGTCAGAGAGGCACCCAGAGGTGCACCCCAATACTCACCCTAACCTCACCCGTAACTAGCCTAACCCTAGCCCTTGCGCTAACCCGTCTTAACCCTAAGCCAGATCTACTTGCATTGCACTACATGCAAGTACGTGAGACACAGCGGGTGCAAAGAGTCTGCCAGTCCACCACTTGTGGCTCTGGCTGAATCCTGCAGCTCCCTCCAGGAGCCCGCTACCCCCCCAAACCAGTACTAACGACAACGAAAAAACAAAAAAACGAACTGACTAATTTTTGCGAAATTTCGTGAAAAACGGAAACGAGCCGAAACGGACTGCCTCCGACACACGACAACTCGAAAACGTCATTTTCCCTAGTTGTGCCCATCTCTAGTTATGAGCCTCATGGCGCAGTGGTTAAATGCCTGTACTGCAGGTAAAACTGTGCTCACGACCTGAGGTTCAATCCCAGGTAGGAGGCTCAAGGTTCACTCAGCCTTCCATCCTTCCGAGGTCGGTAAAATGAGTATCCAGCTTGCTGGGGGGGCAATATGTAGCCTGCACACTGTAATTAAAAATTGTAAACCACCCAGAGACTACTTAAAGTGGTATTGGGCTGTATACATAAGCAGAAGCAGAATGGTGACCACCCCCTTAGTTACATAGATGGATAAAAGTGGCATATGAATAACATAAATGAAATAAAAATCAATAAAATCAATAAATGAGCTTAACATTGATGATAATAAGTAATTGAATTAACATTGTTACATCCATAAATAGATACATTTGAGTGAGCAGAAGTTTGAGCAAAAATGGGCAATTCAGAATGAATGATCCTCCTGGATGATAATTTGCAACTATGAGTCTGTGATTTCCGATTGCTAGTGTTTCATACAATGCAATTTTATTCTTAGTCTGAGGTTCTGTTCTTCGGGGTGCTCCGCATGGGTAGAGTGGCCCTCTTCCCAGTTTGGATGGGACTGTCCTTGAGGTGGCAGAAAGAGTGAGGAGTCTGGGCATCATCCTGGGTCCGGTATTGTCCCTGGAGTCCCAGGTGGCCGCCGTATCCAGGTCAGCCTTTTACCATGTTAGACTGATTGCCCAGATTCGCCTGTACCTTGATGGGGACTCTTTGAGAACGGTTGTGCAGGCACTGGTCATATTGATGATAGATTATTGTAATGCCCTCTACAGGGGGCTTCCCTTGACCCTTTTTCAGCAATTGCAACGGGTGCAGAATGCGGCAGCCAGATTGGAGGTTGGTGTGGGCAGATCTGACTGCATCACCCCAATTCTGGCTTGCCTGCATTGGTTGCCCGTTGCCTCCTGAATACGGTTCAAGGTGTTGGTTTTGGTTTACAAACCGCCCCCCCATGGCTTGGGTCCTGAGTATCTGGCAGAGCGTAGCTCCCTAAGATCAGAGCTGGCCCGACCCACCCGAGCTTATATGCTGTGTCTTGTAAACTGCCCAGAGTTCCCATTTGGCAAAATCGGTTGCAGTCTACAAATAAATAAATAAATAAATAAATAAATAAATAAATAAATAAATAAATAAATAAATAAATAAATAAATAAAGAAAGAAAGAAAGAAACAAAGAAACAAAGAAAGAAAGAACTTGATTATTCATTACTTGTTGGAAGTCAACATTATTGCTCCTATGATCACGCAAATAATTACATTGCACATTACAAATGTGATGGATTGTCACTGTGGGCCACAAAATTGCAGAGAAATACTGTCCCCCTCTATTGGTCAGTTCTGATATTTCACCTTGTCAATATTTAAACAAATACCAGGGACAAAACCAAATAATTCTTCTATTCCCACACAGAACAGATGAAAGAGTAGAATATTCAAACCTGTAAAACCCCTGTCAAATTCTTCTAGAATCCCTTAAAATGTCTTCTAAATGTCAAAATAACTAGAACATGTTACTCACGACACCTAAAGAGTAGTTTTGTAACTACTCATTACGTTGCTTGTTACAAAAAAAAAAAGCAACTAGTTACAGCTGGCTATGTTAGCTGCAACTGGTTTCTTCCGTGTTCTATTAGTGGAGCTCATTCCGTCCATTGGCAAGAGGGGTAACAGTGTTTATGCTCATCCATGCCGTGCCAGAGACAGTGGCATCTGATGCTTTGTACGTGCACAGGAATGCAAAGGTAGTTTCATAATCAGTCACCACAGAGGCACCTCTGATGCATCATACAGACAAACTGCTGATTTTGTAAAAAGGCCCATTCTGGGTTTGCCCCCTTAATTTCTAATTTAATCTTACTAGAAATGTTGTTATATCTTTATCTGTTTCTGTGCCCTCCTGTCCTTCATGCGCGTGGCTTCAGCAAAGTCCTTTTAGAGGTGCCTCTGACACGCTATGCTGCATTTCCCCCCTTCTCTTCCTCCCATCCTGTACAGAATGCTTTTCATAAATTAATTATATATAAAAGGCGCCTAATGTGCAGTTTATGGTATGTTATGATTATTGCATAAAATCACTGTTGTAAATTAATGAGGTTGGACGGTACTTAAATCTTGTGTGCTTCAGTTAATATTCATTTGCCACACTGCCATTTTTGTGAATGCCATCATCACTCTCTGGCGTTGTGTGGCTGCCAAATTAATGACAGTTTTGCCAGTGGTGAGAACTAAAAAAAGAAAAAAAACCCTGAAAATTGGCATTTGGCATTTTTTAAAAAAACCAGATAATTATTTAAAAATAAAATAAAACAGCAAGAACGTGAAATGTATTTTTCTATCATAGGGCTCCCCCGCCCCCACCCCCATCTGTTCGCACGAGGTGCAATAGTAGCCCATTCCAATTCTGATCTTATGAATATACCTTTAATGAACAGTACAGCCTGATTTGCAGACAAAGATGTATATGTGATATCTACCCTGTAGGACATCTGGCTTCAACATGTGCCTCATTAAACTACACCTGTAAGTTTGGGGCCACTTTTTTTTTACACTAAGAAGGGTAATAATGAAACATTGAGTGAATAGGGTTATTAATGGTGCCAGGTGCTGGATACCGCAAGCTCCGGTATATAGCACAGACACCAGTAACAAATTGGTTAATGGCTAGAATGCCAAGATTTCCCCGGCAAGTTTAGACTAATAGAACAATGAAATAGTTATTTATGGGATTTGTTTTTCATCTCACACATGGTCCATATGGATCAGGCCGGCTCATGGTTGTGCAGGGAAGAATAGAACGGGGTGGGTGGGGGCGGGTGGGACGGGAGCCCAGAAGTTACAAGGCATCGTGAATTCCAGGCTTCACATGCAAAAAGCATGCCTTGTCCAGAAATGCAGGCCTCAAACATTTGCATATTTGGGATCTGGATCTGGCCATTTTAAAGTATGTTTTACACATCCATTTAAGCTGCTTAAAGCATGCACTTCACACTTTGGTATTGAAATCAGTACGACAGGAGTGCTTCACTTTTGGTGGCGTCATCAAATGGTGAAGGGAGTGTTTTGGGCATCGTAGTCCCACGTCCTCAGCCGGTGTGTAAGGGAAGGGAAGGGAAGGGGGAAGGGAAGGAAGGTGGCTGGGTGGCCTTGAGGGCAGGGATCGGGTCCCACCGGTGGCCCCGGGGAGTGGGGGGAAGGCTCAGGTTGGTCTCCTGGCAGAGCGGGGCTCCTGCCACCACCACCACCACCGCCACCAGTGGGGATCTCCAAAGGGAGAGAGATGCCTATCAAAGCCTTTTGCCACCTGGGTAAAAGCTGCTGTCATGTAGCAAATTAATTTCAGGGGAGGGGATGTTTTTGACTCCACCCTTGTGCAAATCCAGTGCTATGATTGGTTGTTTTTGTTTGCCATGTACATGGCTGACTGCCATGTTCCTGGCCTGGGAGAAGTATTTCAAATAAAGCACCGAGACATGTTGCTGCAGACATTGAGGCAAAACCTGTACTTTGAAGCAAATTTCCAACATGCTTCCTAATGCTCTGGCACGAGCCAAAAAGGGTTTTTACAAAAGAACAAGTGGATCACCTTTGAGGTAAACAGAAAGGATAGCAAGAAGGAGCGGATTTGGGGAGAAGGTAGAGTGAGCTGGCCTATTGTTGCCATGATGTAAATAACATAGTTTGGGATGAAAAGCTGAAAGAACTGGGCATGTTTAGCCTTGAAAAAAGGAAACAGAGGTAAAATATGAGAGCAGTTTTCAAACACTTGAAAGTCTGTCTTACAGAGGAGGGAAAAGATCAGTTCTCGGTCATCACACAGTGTGGGGCCCAAAATAATGGGCTCAAGTTATAGAAAGCTGGATTTAGGTTGAATATCAAGCAAAACTTAACTGTTAGAGTAGTATGACAATGGAACCTATTACCACAGAAGGTGGAAAGGATTCAAATGCTGGTGGCATTCAAGAGAAAATTGAACACCTTTCTGTCAAATCTGCTTGATTTGGATTCCCACATTGAGCAGGGGGTTGAACTCGATAGAATTAAAGGCCCTTCAAACTCCATTATTCAATAATTTGATTCAATGTTTCTATGGAATGGCATTGAATTATATCTTGTGCTTCTGTAGGGTAGGACTATATTTGGATTTAGTGCCCCAGTACCTAATTGTTCTTTGGTGTATAGATATCATGCAAACACTGAAAAGTGTAAAGGGGTGATAATTTGAACCACCAGCTGTGCAAGGAATAATCACACTACACAGCAACACTAAACTGTGTTTTAAGATGAGATTTAAAGAAGCAAGATTAAAATTGTGTCTTGGAGTTATTTAACATTTATATGAAACCACTGGGGGAATTTATTCAAAGTTTTGGGGTGAAGTGTCACCAGTATGCCAATGACACTCAACTCAACCTCTCAACACCTCTGGATTCCAAGGAAGCTATTTCAACTTTAGATCAATGCTTACCTTCAGTAATGAACTGGATGAGGAAGAACAACCTGAAACTAAACCCAGACAAGACAGAGGTGCTTCTGGTCAGTCAAAAAGGAGATCAAGGGGTAGGGATGCAACATGTACTGGAGGGGATCACTCCCTAATTGAAAAAAGAGGTGTGTGGCTTGGGGGTGCTCCTGGTCTCATCCTTGAACCTAGATGCCCAGGTCACGGCTGTGGCCAAGAGCGCATTTGCAAAATTAAAACTAATCTGTCACTTACATCCGTTTCTTGAGAAACCCTCCAGTTGGACTACTATAATGCGTTCAATGTGGGGCTACCAATGGAAAGTCTCAGGAAACTTCAACAGGTCCAGAATGCAGATTGCTGCCTGGGGTGGGTTACAGAGATCATATTAGGCACAGCATCACAAATCACCCCTTCCTAGTATCTTTTATGCGAATGTGAGATCCTGGTAAATTAGCTGGAGGAGTGGAAACTGTGGATTACAACTGAGAGAACTGTGAACCAGCGCTGTCTTCTGCTGTTCAGTGAAACTTGGCTGAAAGCTTTTATTCCAGATTCTTTTTTGGAAATAACAGGATACACACTGTTTCATCATGACAGAACAAAGGACATTGGAAAAAGTAAAGGAGGGGGTTGTGTACATATGTGAGTAAATCGCTGGTGCACAAATTCTGTGGTGGTTGATAGCCATTGCTCCCCATTTGTGGAATTTATGACACTCAAATGCAGACCCATATACTTCCCCCGTGAATTTACAGTAGTATTGATAGTATAGTGTATATTGCACCTGATGCGAATATCAATGAGGCATTGGATCTTTTGCACGATGCTATAAGCAGACAACAACGCAAGTATCCTGAAGCTGCATTTATCGTATGTAGGGACTTTAACAAGGCAGATCTGAAAGTGGTTCTACTGAAATTCTATCAACATATTAAGTGTGCAACCAGGGGAGAAAGGACTTTGGACAGATTGTACATGAATATCAAACAGGCCTATAAGGCGGAACCATTAGCACACTTGGGCCAATCCGATCATGTGTCTCTACTTCTGACTCCTGAATATATTCTTTTGAGGAAGCGGATGCCAATAATAAAGAGGCCAGCAGGAGCATCTCAACAGCTGCAGGATTGTTTTTATGACACTGACTGGGAGGCATTTGCCCAACAGGATTTAGAGACTTACACTGAGATAGTGTTGGACTATATCAGATTTTGTACTGACAGTGTAAAGCAAAAGCGCCAGATAAAGATCTATCCAAACAGGAAACCCTGGATGACAAGGGAGGTTCAGGAGCTGCTAAAGGCAAGAAATGCTGCTTTTAGAAGTGGAAACAGGTTACTGTATAGTACAGCCAGAGCGGATCTGAAGAGGGGCATCCGTGTAGCTAAAGAGGCATACAGGCAGTGATTGGAGAATAATTTTCAGTGTAACCACACTAGGGAGGTGTGGCGAGGTGTACAGGAAATGACTGGGTACAAATCTAATGTTTCCCCAGTAGCTGACGGAGGGGTATCTTTGGCAGAGGAATTGAACACCTTTTTTGCCCATTTTGAAGCAACATCAGTAGGGACATCAGCAGAGTTTCTGCCACCTTCACTATTGTTATCAGCATCAGCACAAGGGAATGTAGTTTTTAGTGTGGAGGAGGGAGAGATGAGGAAGGTGTTGAAGGGGATCAATCCAAGGAAGGCTACAGGGACACATGGAGTTGCCGGAAGGGTATTGAAGGATTGTGCAGATCAATTAGCAGGAGTTTTCACTGGGATTTTGAATCGATCCCTATCCCAAGCTATTGTGCCGTCATGCCTAAAGTCTGCCATTATTGTTCCGATACCAAAAAAACCAAATCTGGAAAATTTGAATGACTTTCATCCAGTAGCACTTACACCTGTAATCATGAAGTGCTTTGAAAAGTTGGTACGGAACTATGTTATTGCCTGATTACCAGAGGGACTGGACACATTCAAATTTGCCTATAAAAAGAAGAGATCAACAGAGGATGCTGTGGCGTGTGTTCTTCATGCTGTTTTTGAACATCTGGAGTAGAGATGGGCACGACTTGAAAAAATTTTTTTTCGAGTTGTCGTTAGTCGGGCTGGTTCCGTTTCGGGTCGTTTCCATTTTTTGTGAAAATTCGCAAAAATTAGTCAGTTCGTTTTTTTGTTTTTTCATTTTCATTAGTACTGGTTTTTTTGGGGGGGTAGCGGGCTCCTGGAGGCACCTCTGTGGGGTGGGTGCCTCCTCTGGCCCGCTATAAAGGGAAAGCGGGCTCCTGGAGGCACCCGTGGGTGCCTCCTATCCTCACCCACTAGGAAGGGGAAGCAGGCTCCAAGAGACCCCTCAACATGGGGGTCTCCCCTCCTCACTTTGCTGCTGCAAAATGGCGTGCATAGCCATATGGATATGCATACCAGTTGCAGACAGTGAGACCAGTGAACCCAGAGCCATAGGGTGATGCCTAAGGCTCTCGCACCGCCATGTCTCACAAAGAAGGGAATCGTACTTGAGTGTAGTTCAATGCAAGTAGATCTGGCTTAGGGTTAAGGTGGGTTAGTGCAAGGGCTAGGGTTAGGCTAGTGATGGGTAAGGTTACGGTGGGCTAGTGGGTTGCACCTCTGGGTGCCACTCTGACCCACTAAGAAGACAGTCTGTGACGTATGGGTAAGGAGTCAAGGATTAGGGTTAGGGTTAGGGGGCTAGGGCAGGTTTTAGGGGGCTTTTTGGCACATCCCAGAAGTCTCCATGACCAAGTGGCCATGCGATTGGTGGGATGGCTCCAAAAATTTGCATGGTCATCCACTCCCACATGGCTGGCCACTCGGCCAGCCCATCATTGCGCAGGTGTAAATAAAATAAAATAAAATAAAATAAATGGAGGACAGAGGAGGAGAGGAGAGACATTTTGTTGCAAGAAAAAACCCACTGCTACTGTGAAAAATCTGGCAGTTTATAAATTTTGGCGTGTTTCTGTTGTGCTTGTGTGTTTTTGGACCACGATTTCAAAAACAATATTGCGTTCGCCACCCCATTTTGGATCCCCCACCCGCACCGCATGGCATGGCGAGTCCAGCTGCCCAGGACGGGGGGGAGGCGGGACCCCCCTCCAGAAACCACCCCTCCGGTAGGTGCCCTGCGCCCTTAGTCAAGCAGGCATTTTTCCGCCTGCTTTTTTGGCCCGGGAATGAGTGGGGGGAGAGTTTAAAAGTGTTTTCCTGTGCCATCCGTGCCGCTTGCTTGCACTTTAATTGCGGCGGCCGGCAGCAAGACTGGGCTTTTTGCTGGCTGCGAGCCTGCGGCGAGTCCCACCAGAGCAGCCCAGGACGGGGGATGGGGGGGAGGCCGGGGACCTCCAGAAACAACCCCTCTGGTAGGTGCCCTGAGGCACGGCAGGCATTTTTCCACCTGCTTTTTAGCCGCGAACCGGGTTTTTTTAACTATTAAAAACTTTTTTTCTGTGCCGCGTGGCATCGCGCGATCACGCGATGCAAGGAACGAGCACGACAAATCAGACCAAAATTGTTCGTTCGTCGGTTTGAGCTCAAAGTCTGGTGGAGTAATTCCCGTTACCGTTTCCGTAGAGTAACGGAACCGAGTAACGGAAACGGAAACGGGAATACCGCTAAGTCGTGCCCATCTCTAATCTGGAGCAGAGGGGGGGGTATGCTAGATTGCTCTTTGTGGATTTTAGCCCGGCTTTTAACACCATTCTTCCACGACGTTTGATTTCTAAACTGGAAGGTCTAGGGTTTCCACCATCACTTTGTGGATGGATTTTGGACTTTCTGTCAGAATGTTCCCAGATGGTCCGGTTGGGCCCTTACACCTCTAATACTCTTAGCACCAACATTGGAACACCACAGGGATGTGTGCTTAGCCCACTCCTTTATATTCTTTACATGTTTGATTGTGTCTCTGCCTATCCTAGCAATAGGATCATTAAGTTTGCAGATGACACAACTGTGATTGGGCTCATCTCTGGCAAGGAGAGTGAGATGGCTTACAGAGATGAAGTGGAGAGGTTGACCAAGTGGTGCAGAATAAATAACTTGCACCTAAACATAAAGAAAACAAAGGAGCTTGTGGTGGATTTTAGGAGGCAGAAAACTGATATTCAACCACTGGTGATTGATGGGACTGGTGTGGAGAGGGTTACAGGTTTTAGATTTTGGGGCATTGATTTATAGGAGGATCTGTCCTGGAGTGTCAACACAAGGGGGCTTGCAAAGAAGGCTCAGCAGAGACTATTTTTTTTGAGAACTTTAAGGAAAAAGCATCTTCCACAAAAGCTGCTGCTGTCTTTCTAACATTGTGCAATTGAGAGTGTGCTTACTTAGGGATTATGTGTGTGGTATGGAAGTTGTACCCATTGGGATAGGACAGTGTTGCACAGAATCATAAGAATTGCAGAGTATTGTGGGCTGTTCATTCCCCATCCTAGAACAAATTTATACTACCAGGTGCCACTGTAAAGCATTAGATATATTAAGAGATACATCACACCCTGGACATTGCCTCTTCGAATTGCTGCCATCAGGATGGAGATATAGAGTACTGAGGGCACGAACAAACTGTCTCAAAAATAGCTTCTTTTTAGAGCAATATTGGCCTTAAACGGAAACTCTGGAAACTCAAAAATAAGTCAGCTTATTTTATATGTCATATTTTATGTGTTGTAGCTGTTTTTAAAACTATGTGGAATGTTTTAAATGAGTTGAATATAGCGACCACAAAATTTCGTTGTTCCTGCAAGGGGGCAATGACAATAAAGATTCCTATTTCCTATTACACCCCTACTAAAGCAGCTCCATTGGCTACCAATCAGCTATCGGGCACAATTCAAGGTGCTGACCTTAACCTACAAAGCACAAATGGCCTGGGTCCTAGCTACCTCAAAGATCTAATATGACAGTATGAATCAGCTCGGGTGCTAAGGTTATCAGGAGAGGCCTTTCTCTCCATCCCGACACTTTCTTAGGTGTGTCTCCGTTGCTGCTCTCAGACTTTGGAACTCTCTCCCACTGGAGGCCAGGACTGCCCCATCTCTGCTGTCTTTCCAGAAGCAGGCAAACACCTTCATCTTCAGGCAAGCTTTCCCCAAATGAGGGACTACCTGCTATGTGACTTTATATGGATTGCCATACATGATTGCATTGACTGATTTCCTAAGAACAATAGTGTTCTCCATGTTGCTTTTCACTCCTCATAATAATTTTTCTTTACTTGTTGCATACTCTTTGTAGCTCTAATGTTACTTTTTTAATCTTCTAAGATGCCTCTTCAAATTCCCTGTTCTTAACTTGAATAATGAATATATCTTAAATATTCCAGACTGTATATTGTCCCTCATTATTGTAAGCCATCTTGGTCCTTTTCCAAGGAGAAAGATGGGGTAAAAATAATCAAAATAAATTAATAAATAAATTGGCTTTTTACTGCATTTGGCAGATGCATGGATTATGCAGATGTTTGGATTAAGGAAAGGTGATGTGAAGATGGGGTACACCTCATTTTTTGGGTGGGGTACGTATCCTCTTGTGTAATGCTACAGTTGCTATAGCAATTGCTTAGATTAAAATATATCTTCTAAATTCTAAATCCTAATTGTACTGACAACAATCTAAATGTGGTTGGAACAGTGAGTCACACTCCAGATTATGTGTCTCAAACAAGGTTTAATTTAAATTTAACAAGGCAATTATTATACCGTATGCTAATTCAATGCTGTTTGACTAACAAAAAAGTGTTGCCTTAGAAGTGGCACCTTCATTATTTAGTTAGATCTGTAACCAATGCATACTTAAACATCTTCCATGTACCCAGTGATCAGAATTAAGACATTGTAGCTGCCTTAAAGTGAGCCATTTTAAGAAAGTCTTCAAGGCTTATTTTTAAAATTATTTTCCCCTAAGACCAATACAAAGTAAAATTGTTTCCTCTTGTCTGACAGGAGGGAGATCTACAGTGTGGATATACATAACAGAAATAATGTGTGTGCATTCTCATTCCTTATTGTCTTAAAGAAGGCCAAACAAGACAGAGATATATAACTATAGCTGCAGAATTTAAATGATTCTGCAAAGAACAGCTCCAGGTAGGTTCTGAATTAGGGCCAATTTTTCATTTATAATATATGGAATTGATGAGGCACATAAATAAGACTTGCTAACTTCTTCATTCCCATTAAGTTTGGTGAGACAACTTAATGAAGAATTTCAGAACCTTCCGAGGTTCCTCACCTCCAGCTGAGATAGAGACAAAGAGGTCCTTTCTCCCACATGGTGTTTGAAGCTTGCACCAAATATATCAAGCAAACTCTTTTGCAAAAAGAAGGGGGAGGCAGCTATGTAGGCAAAAACAAACAAATTTGTATGACACTGGGTGTCTCACATAGCACTCAGTTGAAACCCCAGGAAATTACCTGCCATTCACACCAGAGTAGACAAATAATGTGACTTTTTGCCATCACCAGTGAGGACAACAAAAAGGAGGAATCACATCTCTGGAATAGGACAAACAGAATGAGAAGTTATCCTTCTATACTCCTTGTGCTATGTCCATACAAGTTACATGAAGTTTAGTCCTGATTGTGCTTCATTTCTTGTCCCTACTACTGGCACACTTGTCTCAACATAACTTCTCTTCTTTGTCTTGCTATTCATCCTTATGTAGATGACACACTCAAACTCATTGGCATATAAAGGCACAGGATGAGTGTTATTCAACACTTGAAGACATAGCTTTCCCAATGGTGCCTTCTGCAATTAGAGCCAGCCTGTGTGGCCTTGGGCAAGCTGCCATGCAGGAGAAAGGAGAAAATGGTCGACGTAAATCAGAATTGATTTGATAGTATGTGATTATTATATAATTTGGGTGAAAATATGCAAAGACAAGTGACCTCCACTGTCAGGATCATGTCCACATGACTCAGCAAATGTTGAGTCTCCTTGCAGAGTCACCCCCCCCACATGCTGAGGCAATCAGGGAGTGCCGCTGCTGGCCCTGCTACTGGCATAAAACTAGCAGCTGGCACCCCCTGTTTTTTGCCTCAGCAACATGAGATCTCCAGACTCCTGATGCTTCAGCCTAGGGCCTTTTCACACGACCCCTAAGATCCGCTGGTCCCTTAAATTCGGACCAGAGACCTTGGGGGTTCGTTTTTGTTCCTGCGTCCCCACCCCTCAGCACTTCCTGCTCCTGTCGGCGTGAGGGGGGGAGGCAAAAAAAGGACAAAAGAAGCCTTTACTAACCTGCCTGTGCCGGTCGAACTTGCCACGTGCCCCATTACTTCTTGCTTCCATCTCAAGGAGCTCTTAAAGGGGCGGGAGGCAAAAAAACAACAGACAAGCCAGGAGAGCCGGGCACTCTTATCCACATCTAATTTTTTATCACCTCTAAAGAGAAGGTACAAGGAAAGTGCGCTGGGTCGCGCTAAAGTGGGCAGGGTCGCACTTAATTGTCTCCAAACTCTGGAGCTGGTGGGAAAACATTTCTAAGCTCCGGAGCTGGGAGCCATTTGCAGCGCAGCGTAGGGGTCATGTATAAACGCCCCTAGTTACCTTGAACTTTCCTTAAAATATGTTGCTGTTTAAGTTTTCCTGTTTGGCATCTTCCTCCCCCATTGGAATGTTTTTGTGTTGATCTTGAACTTGGACTGGCTGACTAACATCTCTGTTTCTTCATGAATTCTGAACTTGGACTGGCTGACCGCACTCTTGGTCTCAACCTCATCTGGTTTCTGAGGACACCCTGGTCCTGGCCCCCTGCTGGTAGCCTAGCAGCCGCCCATGCCCTGGCTATTACATCTATGGGATGAGGGCAGAGAGAACAGAAAAAATAAGGAAACCCTCAAACAAACTGGAAATTTGGGAGGAGTGAAAGAAGATTTGAAAGAAGATCCAAACCTCTCTCAATTCAGACTCAATGAACCAGCACAATATTAGGCCAGAACCAGGGTAGTCCTACTTTCCAGCATTTTTAGTCAGGGAAGGATTCTGATTCTGCCCAGCCTTGGGCATTTGACCTGTGTGAAAAACCATGTTGAGTTTCACGTTCACAGTGAATTCCAAAGTGTGTGTTTATTTTCATCTGAGTCTTGTTATTTACTTAGAGAGGGAGTTAAGATAAACAACCAACAAATTAAATTAGCACATTGTTTTCTTAATTGACTTAAGTCCATTGTGAACATTATGGCTAGTTTTAAAAGGGAGCATTTCAATTACTCATTGGGAATGGAGGAAATGATTCAAAACCCATGTGACTTGAGTTGGCTAAAATTAAAACACTATATGTTATGTTTCCCCCTCCTAGAAATGTAGGCAGGCTCTTAGTTGGTACACAGCTTGGGGGGGGGGGGCTCTTGGACTCATCCTTGAGCTTGGATGCCCAGTAGAAATGGGCAAGAATCAAAAATGGTGTTTCAGTTTTTCGTTTTTCATTGAGGGGTCCATTTTGGTTTGTTTTCATTTTTTGTGAATTTTTGAAAAAAAATCATTTTTGTTTATTTGTTTATTCATTTTTGTTTTTACCCACTTTTTGCATGATTTTTAAAGCATTTCCGTGTGCGGGCGTCCCCCAATGCCCCAGACCAGAGGGGCAGGGGAGGGTACTCACCAAGAGGTAAGCATGCACACACACGGGGAGGCTGCAGGACTGAAGCTAGAGAGAAATCTCTTCTTTCTCTCCCCTAAGAGCCAGCCTGCAGCCGGCAGGAACACAGAGACACACACCTTCCTGGCTGGCCTAAAGTGAAAATAATGAGTTGCAGAGACAGCAATCCCACCCTAACTCCCACCGGAGAATGCAAGAAGGATGGGGGCTGCCAGAGCTTTTTATGCCCTCTGTGGCTGCCAGACCTGCCCAGTCTGCAACCTGGGCATGCTATTGGTTGAAGTTGTCCAAGAATTTACATGATCCTATCACATGGCTTGCCTCCATATTGTGGCTGGCGACATCCATTTTGTCATCCTTAAAGGGAAAAGAAAAATACATTGCGATGGGAGAAGACAAAAACAAATGTTTTAAGGACCCCAACCCCCCGTGGTAGGTATTATCAGACAGTATAAATAATTATCGCTGCATTTTTATGGATGTCAAGGGCGTTTTTTAACATTTAAAACAGCTCATTTCATTGCATGTTGCCATTAATGAAAAACGAAACGTAACGAACCTAACTTTCATGGTTCTGTTCGGTTCGTTCCAATTACATCACAATGTTCGTTATCTATTTCATTATGTAACGAAACGAATAACGAATAACGGAAACAAAAAAAGTTCGTTTCGTGCCCATCTTTAATGCCCAGGTCATGGCTGTGGCCAGGAGCACATTGGCAGAATTAAGGCTAATATGCAAGTTATGCCCCTTTCTTGAGAAACCAGCTCTGGCCCTAGTGATGTCCTGGCTAGACTACTATAATGTGCTGTAGGTGGCACTACTGATGAAGAGTCTCAGGAAACTCCAACTGGTCCAAAATGTAGCAGTCAGATTGCTGACTGGGGTGGGGTACAGAAATCACATTACATCCCTATTAAAGCATTTCCACTGGCTGCCAATCAGCTGTTGGGCACAATTCAAGGTGCTAACCTTGACCTACAAAGCAATGTACGACCTGGGTCCTAGCTACCTCAAAGATCAAATCTCACAGTATGAACTGACTCGGGTGTTAAGGTCATCAGGAGCAGCCCTTCTCTCCATCCCACAACCCTCATAGGTAAGTCTTGTCGGAACACATGAAAGGGCCTTCTCGGCTGCTGCGCCCAGACTCTGGAACTCCCTCCCACTAGAGTCCAGGACTGCCACATCTCTGTTGTCTTTCTGGAAACAGGCAAAGACCTTTCTCTTCAGGCAAGCTTTCCATGAATGATGGACTGCCTATTATGTGACTGTATATTATCCCTCATTACTGTAAGCTGCCTTGGGTCCTTTTCAAGGAGAAAGGTGGGGTAAAAATACCCTAAAATAAATAAGTAAATAAATAAATCAGTATGGATAACCTTTAATATATAATATATAATATATATTTACAAATTCCTCTGAATTAGCATGTATTCAACAGATGAATTCCATATTCACCAAATAAAAGACAAAAACAAATAAAGACCACAGCATTCACCAAGTTTTGGACTTTCAGTTTAATTTTCTTTTTTCTTTCAACTCTGTTTATGAGAATAAACTGTCTCTGCTGTATATCTAGTTAGGTTTTTAATGTATAATTTAGTTATATAATTATATGCAACTAATTAGCATCCAAGGGAAAATTACCAATAGATCTTCAACAAAATTAATCCTGGAACAGAGCAACAGGAATGAGTTCATTTGTTTGCCTTTCTATCAGCCTTCAAAATGTTAGGTTTAAAACCCCCAAAATACTACCACCTTCTGCTTAAATGAAAATGTCAGAACCTCGTGGCAACATCGCTTTAAAGTGTACCAAAAAAAGAAATAATATTCTATAATTACAAGTTGAGCTGAAAGTAAGCCAGGTACATAAATATATGAGACAGACCTAGCAGATTAATAATAATAATAGTAAGTCAAAGTTGAGTTTTCAAAAGAGTTTTTTTAAAAGTTTACACTTTATAGAATAATTTATGAGGTTGTCTTTCATACACCTCATCAAAAACTTTTGCCTTCAAACGCAGGCCTGTAAAATGGAGACCTTTCTGGTGGTATCTTGAGATCTTTAACAAGTTTGTGCTGCTGTTTGGGTCTGGTATAAACACACACACACACACACACTAAATGACAAGGCTGTTTGCTCATTGATCAGCCTAAAACAAATCATCAGGTTCAAACAAGTGATTTGCCTGACCCCAATTCATTTATCTTGACATTTATGGCAGGGCCCTGTTCTGACCTTAAACTGTTTGCATAGGCTTTAGGGAGTGAAAATATTTTTGCTCTGTGAAGAAGCCAGGTGATTTGAGGTACCAAGCTTACATCTGCAAGGAAGGCATGCAGTAGCCTTTCTGTTGGACTGCCATTCTGGACTGGGAATTCTCGGGTGTTGTGATAGAACAATTAATTAAAATTAATCCATTAGAGATAATTTAATTAATGTCGCACATGAGTCTTGTGGAGCAGAAGCAGGTTATTCTGTGCATAACTCACATAAGGGGGAAGAGGGAGTTGGAGCAGCACCTGAAGAGTGGCTTATGAACCAAGCAGAGGGCACTTGACCTTAAAATTCAAGAGATGTGGGAAACCCTTGTTCCAGTCATGGGCTGGTGATGCTTGCATTAGGTACATCTGTATCTAATGGAATTGGCTACAGCTGGCCTCCAGTCCAGATGCAGATGGGTTAGAATCTGGAGGGCAATAGACATGGTCACAGATGGGCTAGGGGTCAAGGCCCTGGATCCCTAAGCATGGAGCCACAAGCTAGCAAAAGTCAAGTCCCCTCGGAGGGCCAAAGAGTCCAGAAGCAGATGTCATGAGGTGGGGTGAGTCACAGGCCAGGAGAGGATCTGTTGCTTTGGCCAAGGAAAAAGGAATCAGGAGTGCTGGCAAAGTCATTACATTCAAGACAAGATGCTCAGACTGATGAACAGCAGTGTAACGCACACTCAAAAGTATGCGTACTGTAGTGAGTTTGGAATGGGCAAATTTGCATAAACGACTGATTATTAGCACAGTCCCAATCTGTGGAAGGATTTTTGTACTCTAAACAACGTTGCAATGTTTCTTACCTAGGCAGGGAGGATTGTGACTAGGTGACCAGTATACCTGTTTGCTGCACCAGGTGCTACTCATTGGGGATGGACAACTTGAATCACCTTCCTTCTCAAAGCTCTATATTTTTCACTTGGATTTGGTTTTAAAGAGAGGACACTTGCAGAACAAGGACCATCCTCCTGCAACCCTTCAAGTAGAAGAACATCTATTGAGATAGGTATAGCCACAGAAGACCTCAGGAGCTTCCTCAGCGACTTCCTTATGATGCAGTTGTTCAACGACCACACAACACAATTATACATCCAGTCTTCCCATTGTGCTTCGACTGTATGGACCTGTCTCCTTGCAGTCATGTGCCATTCCCTGCCATGATTTCCTATATAAAACACAGGAAATGGATTCTTTAAATATTAGCAATGTTTTTATTCAGTTTCTAGTAGCCTAAATGTATCACCTGTTCCACTTTTGTATTTGGTTTTTGTGATGGCTACACGGCTCCTCAACTTCATAGAATCATAGAATCATAGAGTTGGAAAAGACCTCAAGGGCCATCCAGTCCAACCCTCTGTCATGCAGGAACCCCCATCACAGTATTTCCGACAGATGGCCTTCCAGCCTCTGCCTAAAAACTTGTTTTGCTTCAATTGGAAATACTGAGATACCAGGAATGAGCCACCCAACCATTCGTGCCAAGGAAGAGGCAAATAGACCATCAATGGAGACATGACAAGACTGCAACACTGGGCAATCTCTTACCTTTTTATTTGATCCAATTGGCTACACCCAGTGGACTTTTCAAAAATTTAGCCCAATCCCCAGATGAAATGCATGGGCCTTCTGCACCAACCCCCCTCCCCCTTCGCTGGCAAGGCAGGGGCCATTGGCCACAATGAGTCAAATTGAGGAGAGGATGTCTTTGGAAGGACTGGGACAATAAAACACATCCCTCCCTTCATTTCAGATGCAGCCCAAGAACATCCAAGCTTCAAGCCTCAACTAAGAAACTGCTTGGCTTTTTTCCATCTTGCCAAGGACGTTACATCTAAGAAATAACTCCTGGCAAATCCATCTTTTGCCATGTTATAACCTATTGGTACTGCTCTGAGGAAGAGGGTTTCACCCTCGAAATATTAGCAATGTTTTTGTTAATTTTCTAGTAGCCTAAAGGTATCGCCTGTTCCACTTTTGTGTTTGGTTTTTGTGATGGCTACACAGTCCCTCAACTTGTTTTGCTTCAATTCTGAAAGTGGGCAATCCTTGGTCTTCTGCTGGCAAGCTTAGAACAATGGGTGGCTGCCATGTCTGTTAAGCCACCAGAATTAACCACTGAAATGCTGTCGTGGCACTGAAGTATCCAGTGAACAAGATATGTCCTCCCACCCAAGGCTTTGGGTTCTCTGGGGCAGCACAACTTCGAAAGGCGTCCTCAGCCAGGCTGAGTGTTTGCTTGAACAGCCTTTGTGGCTGTGATCTGCCTCTGCCCTTGATTCTTGTTCCTACCTCCACATCCTGGTTCATCAGAGACAACTGCTTATGTGAAAGTTGAGTCATGGCAACTGGACTTCTTTTCTTGTGAGATGGATAAGATTCTCTACTCATCCAAGCAGCTCTGTCAGTCTGAGGAATGTTAGTGATGGAGTCTTCCAATTTATAGTTCACCTTGATTTCACATCACCCTGGTCTGAATAGGCTCATAAGTTGGATAATGGCCTGAATAAATCAGAAACACTTCACACCTCCAACATGTAATGTTACATTGTCCATGTAACGAGCTTATTCGGGCCATTGTCCAATTTATGAGCCTATTCAGACCAGGGTGAGGTGAAATCATGGTGAACTATAAATTGGAAGACTCACCACTAACATTCCTCAGACTGATAAAGCTACTGGGATTAGCAGGAAAGTGTTTTGATCTCTCAAGAAAAGAAGTCCAGTTGCCATGACTCAACTTCCAGATAAACTCCCCAGGATGACTGAGAATATTCACAGACAAATGCTTATGGTTTGTTCTGATGTCCCATTTCACGTCCCAAAGGTAAATGGTTAAAACAGGTTTATTTACTTATTTACTTCCAACCCACATATCCAGCCATTCAATGGATATGAACTAGAGATGGGCACGACTAGGGAAAATGATGTTTTCGAGTTGTCATGTGTCGGAGGCAGTCCGTTTCGGCTCGTTTCCGTTTTACGCGAAATTTTGCAAAAATTAGTTGGTTCGTTTTTTCATTTTTTCGTTGTCATTAGTACTGGTTTGGGGGGGTAGCGGGCTCCTGGAGGGAGCTGCAGGAGTCAGCCAGAGCCACAAGTGACGGACTGGCAGACTCTTTGCACCCGCTGTGTCTCACGTACTTGCATGTAGTGCAATGCAAGTAGATCTGGCTTAGGGTTAAGACGGGTTAGCGCAAGGGCTAGGGTTAGGCTAGTTACGGGTGAGGTTAGGGTGAGTATTGGGGTGCACCTCTGGGTGCCTCTCTGACCCACTTAGAAGGACAGTGTACTGGCGTATGGGTTAGGCTTAGGCTTAGGGTTCGGGTTTGGGCTACGATTAGTGGGCTGTTTATGTCCGATTGGCACATCCCAGAAGTCTCTGTGGTCAACCTGGCCAAGTGGCCATGCGATTGGTGGAAAATTTGCATGGTCCACTCCCATCCCCATCATTGCAAATGTGCAGGTGTAAAAAAATAAAATAAAATAAAATAAAATAAAATAAAATAAAATCAACAGAGACTTTTTTTTGCAAGAAAAACCAACTGCTGCTACTGTAAAAATTCAAGCATTTAAAATAGCTAATTTTCGCATGTTTCTGTGGTGCTTTGGTGGGGTTTTGGGCAACGATTTAAAAAAAAAATATTGTGGTCGCCATTTTGGATCCCCCGCACTGCATGGCAAATGGATGCTCCCTCCCAGCCTGGTACAGTCAGCAAAACCTGGCCATGCGATTGGTGGAATGGCTCCAAAACTTTGCATGGTCCACTCCCATGGGCGAGCCCATCATTGCAAATGTGCAGGTGTAATAAAATAAAATAAAATAAAATAAAATAAAATAAACGGAGACTTTTTTTGCAAGAAAAACCCACTGCTGCTACTGTACAAATTCAAGCATTTAAAATAGCTAATTTTCGCATGTTTCTGTGGTGCTTTGGTGGGGTTTGGGCAACGATTTCAAAAAAAATATTGCGGTCGCCATTTTGGATCCCCCACACTGCATGGCAAATGGATGCGCCCTCCCAGCCTGGTACCAGCAGCGCAGCAGTAGCAATAGCCAAGGAGAGGGGGGCGGGGAAAACCCCCCCAAAATAAAACACCCTTCTGGCCTGGTAGGTGCCCTCAGACAGTTTTCGCCTACTTTTAGGGCCAGGAATCGGGGTTTTTTTTTTAACTTTTAAAAACTTTTTTTCTGTGCCGCTTGGCATTGTGCGATCGCCGCGATGCAAGTAACGAGCACGACAAATCAGACCAAATTGTTCGTTTGTCGGTTTGAGCTCGAATTCTGGCGGAGTAATTCCCGTTACCGTTTCCATAGAGTAACGGATACGAGTAACGGAAACGGAAACGGGAATACTGCTAAGTCGTGCCCATCTCTAATATGAACTATCCAAGTCATGCAGCAAGTGGAACTTAGACAATTACACAGTAATAGCAACCAAAACTTGCTGTTAATATAGGGGGCTAATAAATAATCAAAAACAGGCTAAAGATACAAACAGGTAACCAGTTCAGGATGGGAGCTGCTTTGAGCACTCTCCACTCTGAAAAAATCTTCACAAAAACACATTTTAAAACACATTTTATATACAGTAAATAAATTGAATTTTTGAATCTTAAGCTATTCAACAAAACATTTGGATTAATCTTAGGGATGACATGCCAACTAGCTGGGTTGTTACTGATCCATTGGCTCCAGTTAAGACTCAAACTGAAGTTCCAGATCTGCCTTTAAAGGAAGACCCAAACAATTTGTATTGCAGTAGTCTAACCACAATGTAACTACAGCAGGAAAGACTGACATTAGAATGAATGATTTCCGCATTGGAATTTCAGCCTCCAACCCTCTTTCTACATTAAGGAGATTAGCTGATGAAGGTCTGTATGCTGAATGAGGGATGCTTAGATTATAATGGGAAAGGGGAAACCCTCTCATTCTGGATAAATGTTCTACAAGAAAAAGGAGAAACCCTTCTATTATATATGTTTAAAAAAGGACAAAGGCATCAACAATATTTTGAGCTGAGAAATGTGTGGCGAGCACCACTTCTTCCCCATGTAATTGCAGGAAGAGAATAGCTCCTATGCAGAGCAAACACCAAGATCGATTGTAATTTAATCACAATCAAAGTAACTTGTAGATATAAAGCAAATTATGGTGGAACAAGATCAGCTTGGTAGGATCAAGGAGGCATCCTTTAGTGGAGTCTTTCCTGAAAACGATTTCATTCCTTGAAGACTCAGTGGTATTGTAGTGTGGGATTTGGTGCAAACATTCAATACGGATGTTAATTACACATTTAAGAAATTAAGGCAGAAATTTTCAAAGGTGTCAGTGGGAAAAGGCAGTCTCCTTGTTTGTCCCTACAGTATCTTGTTAGAAAAAGAAGTATCCTTGTAGATCACCAAGAGGTTGTGTGCATGTTTACATAGAATTCTGAGTGGGGGACAAAACAGCCCTGCACCATATGAGACCATTGCTATGGGGCAAAGTAATAGTCCCCCAGCACCACCTTCTGGAAATCAGCTGAACCAAACAACAACAATAACCACCCAGCCTTCCCTAATTTGCATTCCACATCTTGGAGGAAAGAACAGGACAGCAGGTGGTGATATTAAATGAGAAATCCAAGCAAAGCAGCAGAGTCAGTCTCTGTCTGATTTGTTCCTGGCCTGACTTAGGCTAGTGCCACTGCCGAATGCCGATATATTTCTGGAGTTACATGGCAAGCCCCTGTGTTCCAGTGACATCCTTCTCTGTTTCATTGTCCCCAGTTCCCTGGTTCAATCAAGGAGCAAAGCAAGCTCTATCTCATGGGAGAGGGCACTTAATGAATAGTTGTTGTGACGGTTGTCCAGTTTATTGCTGTATTCCATAGAGGTAGCAGTGGGAGAAGGTTGGTCCTCTTCGATAGCATCCATAGACTGTTTATTGCTAAAATGCCTGTGTTTTGCATGGAGCAAAATCAGTGAAATCATGGGTGGTGCTGGAGAGCTACTAGTAGTGGCATCTCTCCAGACCAGCAATATCTTGGTTGCAGGGGTGGGGGATTTGCCACACTGTACTCCGTGGCCTATGGTCACTGCCTTACCAGGCTTCATGGCAGAGCCAACTCAGTGGCCAGGGAATGAACAGAAGCACCATCCATATTAACTGGAAATTACCCAAGAGCTGTCAGGGACTCATACACGAGCTCAAAGAATGGACCATGCTCTTTGGCTCCCTGCACTTTAAAGAACTTAATATACAGGTAAGTAGATCAAAATAAGTTATGGGGAAAATGGAATCTCCTTTGTCCAAACCTCATTCCAGTTCCAGATAAAAATACAATGTCTCAGTTTTGACTAGACATGATGGGACAGCTCCTTCCTGTGACTTAAGGTAGCCAAAGTAAGGGAGTAAGAGTAAGGGAGCTGCAGTGGTACCTTGTATAAATGAATTAATTTGTGGGGGGTGGGGGCAGGGGGGCAGGCGGTTGGCAGGGGCTGGTTGGGGGTTGGGTGGGGGGACGGCAAAGGGTGCAGGGGGCGGGCGGCGGGGGGCAGTAACGGGCAGACGGTGACAGGCGGCTGGCGGGTGGTGGGGGGACGGCGGGGGGTGGAAGGCTGTCCAGCGCCCTCTCTCCATTTTGGCGCCCTAGGCAACTGCCTAGTTTGCCTTAATGGAAGCGCCGGCCCTGGCCATGACTCAACTTCCAGACTTAGATATGAGTAAATGTTCCAGAGATGGGTGCTATGCATGTACTTTCCCTGTGTATTCAGTGAAAAGTTGTTTCTTTTAAAAAACACAGGTGGCAATAAGTGGAAAGAAGGTCTCAACATCTTGGGGAAAGTTGCTCAGTTGATATAGCTACAGTAGGACCCCAGTATCCACTGGGTATTGGTTCCAAGCCTTCCCATGGATAATGAAAACCGTGGATAAGAGAGAATGCCAAAATGTCCCCAAAACTGCTGTTTTGTGATAATAACTTGCTTTACAGCTGCTGTTTTGCAACAGTAGCTTGATTTACAGCTGCTGTTTGTGACAGTAGCTTGCTTTATGGCTGCTGTTTTATGACAGTAGCTTGCTTTACAGCTGTTCTTTGTGATAGTAGCTTGCTTTGCAGCTGCTGAATTATTTATTTATTTTTTTCCTCTGCCAGCCATGGATAACTGAATCAGTGGATAATGAATCAGTGGATATGGGGGTCCTACTGTACCTGCAGCTTTCACCGAGTGGACTTGAAATCTTCATCAAGGTGAAAAACATCTGTCATTAGGAAAAAATTATTTCTGCAAGTGGATACGTTGCTAGCGGGCCCTTCCCAACCTTACCCAATGCCTTTTTTGAAAGAAACAATTCAACCAGAACTTAGGCATTTTTAAAACACCACTTTGGCCATTGAATGCCAAGTTGCAAGTTTCTTTGCAACTGGCTCATTAGTAATTAATGAAGCAACATATTTGTTCAAAATTCATGATTGTTGATTTGCTTCCATTACTGTATGAAATATTAACACAGCATTTGTACTTGCAGCCATTTTTTGCAGGCATTAGATGGAGAATTTTGCATATTCATGAAACACTCATAAATGTTTAAGGAGACAACGCAGGAAACATGTGAGCTGTCAGGCAGCCAGTAAAAAGGCATATTTACAGTGCTAATAAGCGTTTGAGTTTATAGGACAAAATGGTGAATAGAAAATTAAATGAATTTCACTTCGCCCACTGCAACCATCTACGTTACAAGCTTCCTGTTCCTCTTCCCTTGCTGAGTCAGTTTACGAACCTGCCTCCAGTGGGCTTTTCTCATAGTTGGAAAGCTAAATTCTCAGTGTTAGTTAGCTTTCTGCAACTTACTCTTGACTTCACCCTGGTTCTGATGGTGTGGCACAAAAGGGCCATGGGGCTGAATACATTTCCTAACATGTTTCCCAGTGACTGTCACCTCCATCCCTCCCCCACTCCCTGCTGCTGTGTTCTTCACTGTGCATCCGATCACTGGTATTATGGACTTGAAATCAAAGACCCAGAAGCTGTCGGAGCAACCTCTAGTTAGGACCTAAGGAACATGTCAGAAGCTGGGAGCAAATCAGAAAACAAGATCATGCCAGAAACACACCAGTGTTCCAGAAGACTACCTTGAGTCTCAGCTGGAACAGAAAGCCCCCGTGCACTCCTTCCTGCAAGGGAGGTTCAAATCAAGAGTTTGAAATTATTCCTTGAGACATTGCCTCCTCCAGTTCAAATGTTCAGCCGAAGAAGAATTACACACAGATCCAGTGATTCCAAATAGTGTGCCCTGAACTAGAGCTGTGCATTGTCTTCAGCCCCATCCTGAATCTCTAACTCAGGGGTCCTCAACCTAAGGCCCCGGGGCCAGATGCGGCCCCCAAAGGTCCTGAATACGCCCCCCGGGACCAATTGCAACCCCCACCTACCCCCTGCTTTGCGAGCAAGCCAGCCTCTGCAGCTGCTTCTATTGCTGAAGCAGTTCAAAGCAGCGGGCTATGTCGCTTCTCCCACTCCCCCCACCTACTGCCCAGATGATCAGCATACTGGCTAGTGGGGCATTCAAAGTGGGAGGGCTACGGCCTGAGGGGCCTGAGTTTGCCTGGGCTGCCTCCTCCTTCCCAGCCCAATGAAGGAAGGAAGGAGAGCTGCTCCAGCCGCTGCCACTGTAGGAGGAGGAGGAAGAGGTGCAGCAGAGGGATCCCAGCGCTGTCCCCTCAGGGTGGTGATCTAGAGCAGGAAACATTGCTGGGGCCCTGGAGACACAATGATCATGGGCCAATCATGGGGGGCTCTGTCCACTTGCCCCACCCCCTTTTCCATGTTAGCCTTTTTTTTTTTTACTGTGGTCCGGCCCCCAGTGGTGTCTGGGGTGTGGTGGACCGGCCCGCTGTTTGAAAACTTTGAGGATCCCTGCTCTAACTGAAGGATCCTATTTTGGGCAGGTTTTATTGATAAAAGAATGAGCCCTAGAGCATAACGAGGGCTGCTTGGACTGATTCGGTAACTTTAATGTCAAGAAAGGAACAGAGAGAGTCAGACTATGGGAGGGATATACTTGAATCAGTGGTCAGGAGGAAAGTAGGGTGCTTCACTTATTGTCTTTAAAAGTTTGCATTCCCTTGAAATTAGCTATCTAACATTTGGCATTTTGTTTCACCTTTAAAAGTCAACAACATCTCCAAATTTTCTGTATAGTATTACAATGCAAGGAAAAAAAAGAGAAAGAGGGGGAATAGCTTATAACATAGAAAATATTGCTGTGAGTCAGATCAAACACGGCTTAAAGCCCACTATCGAGCCTATTCCGTGGCAATACGGTTGGCGAAAAGGCAACATTTCGCCAACCGCATTGCTTCCTCAGAGTGCTGTCCAGCGGAGCTGTTTTGGGTGATCCAGGAACTTCTTCAGCCAGGAGATACGTTGGAGGCCCTGAACCATTCAGCAGCACACTGTGATGAGTTTGCTGTACACTTTGAGGGAAAAAATTGCTCAGATTTGCAGTGAATTGGATTCCACCATTGGTACAGAATCAAAGGCTGTGTCCAGTGCGCCGTGCTTAGGTCCAGTGTTATTGGATGAGTTTCAATTGTTGAGACCCGAGGATGTGAACAGGGTGCTTGGATCCTGTCCACTCTACCACCATTCTGCCTGACCCTTGCCCTTCCTGGTTAATTGAAAGATCAGCCAAGGGGGTTCGCACCTGGGTCCAGGAAGCTGTAAATGCCTCTTTAAGAGAGGGAGTGGTCCCTGCTGACTTGAAAGAGGCAGTAATTAGACCACTCCTTAAAAAATCCAACCTGGATCCAGGGCTGGTGGGTAACTACCAACCAGTAGTGAACCTCCGTTATTTGGGCAAGGTATTGGAGTGGGTGGTGGCTGGACAGCTCCAGGCGCTGCTGGATGAAACGGATTTTCTGGATCCATTTCAATCTGGTTTCAGGCCGGGTTTTGGAACAGAGACTGCCTTGGTCGCCTTGTACGATGACCTTTGCCGGGAGAGAGACAGGGGGAGTGTGACCCTGTTGATACTCCTGGACCTCTCGGCAGCTTTTGACACCATCGACCATGGTGTCCTTCTGGATAGGCTGGCTAGGTTGGGAGTTGGAGGCACTGTCTTCCAGTGGTTCCACTCCTTCCTGGCTGACCGTGTTCAGAAGGTGGTGCTGGGGGATAGTAGCTCTGCCCCATGGCATTTACGTCATGGGGTTCCACAGGGCTCAATACTATCTCCCATGCTGTTTAACATCTCCATGGAACCGCTGGGAGAGGTCATCAGGAGGTTTGGGCTGAGGAGTCAGCAATATGCTGATGATACTCAGCTCTACCTCTCATTCTCCAACAATCCAGGTGAAGCGGTTTCTGTTCTGAACTCGTGTCTGGACCAGATAATGGACAGGATGAGGGTTAATAAATTGAAACTCAATCCAGACAAGACAGAAGTGCTATTAGTGCGTGCTTCACCAGACAGGTTAGAGGGCCACTTCCCTGTTCTGGACGGGGTTGCACTCCCCCTAAGGGACAGGGTCCGTAGCTTGGGGGTGCTCCTGGACCCCGGTCTAACTCTGGAAGCCCAGGTGGACTCGGTAGCCAGGGGTGCCTTTCTCCAGCTGTGGAAAATATATCAGCCGCGCCCCTACCTGTATGAACCAGCCTCATGACAGTTACGCATGCACTGGTAACATTCCGTATTGATTACTGCAATGCGCTTTACGTCGGGCTGCCTTTGAAGACGGTCCGGCGATTGCAACTGGTTCAGAATCGTGCTGCGCGGCTGGTGAGTGGTGGGGCCACCAGGGAACACATCATGCCAATTCTATATAACCTTCATTGGTTACCAGTTGCTGCCCGAGCCCAATTCAAAGTGCTTGTTTTGACATATAAAGCCCTAAACGGCTTAGGACCTAGATATCTGAAAGACTGTCTCCTTCCATATGAACCTACCCGGCAATTAAGATCAAGCCAGGGGGCCCTCCTGGAAGAGCCATCCGTCAAGGAGGTGAAAGCGATGGCTTGAACGAACAGGGCTTTTTCGGCAGTTGCCCCCAGATTATGGAATGCCCTCCCAAATGAGACCCGCCTGGCACCAACATTGATGTCATTCCGGCACCAGGTAAAAACATTCCTGTTCAAGAAGTCTTTTTAACTGATTATTGTGGGTCCTGATGATGATTTTAGTGCAGTGTTTTAATATATTGTATTTATTGTATTTAAATGTTTTATTTTTTAAATTTTATTGCAAT
Organism: Phrynocephalus forsythii; assembly: GCA_029282475.1. Classification (NCBI taxonomy): domain Eukaryota; kingdom Metazoa; phylum Chordata; class Lepidosauria; order Squamata; family Agamidae; genus Phrynocephalus; species Phrynocephalus forsythii. The sequence goes on from JAPFRF010000004.1 coordinate 123,916,393, forward strand.
TTAATGTTTTAATTGTCTAAATTGTTTACTTTGATTGTGAGCCGCCCAGAGACCTTTGGGTAGTGGGCGGCATACAAGCTATATAAATAAATAAATAAATAAATAAATAAATAAATAAATAAATAAATAAATAAATAAATAAATAAAATAATTCAACAATCTATTTAAATGTCACATTGTCTAATTAATTTTATAAATTCTCCATTGTAATGGTTAACAAAGCATGCTAGAATTAATGGATTAAACAGTACCATTCCATTCCATATTAATGTTACCACTAACATTTGTGTAACCAATGGACAAAGCATTAAGAAAAATACATATAACTGAAGAATGTGGGTAGAATGAAGCAGTTTCCATGTACAGTGGTACCTTGTATAAAGGAATTAATTCATTCCAAATGAAATTCTGTTAAGCAAATTTTCTTTTATACAAACTTCCCATATGAATGCATTGAAAACGGAGTAATCCCTAATCGTAAGTATTTTTATGTTGTATGGATTTGCCCCATAGGCGATTCTGTTATTCAAATTTCCCCTATCTCCCGAATTGTTTATGTTGTACAGATTTTATGTTATACAAACCATATGTTATGAGGGTCCACTGTATTTCGGAGAAGAGAGGCCCCCAAACTCCATTACAGGCCTCCCTAGCTGTTGGAAACGTTAGTCGTTTTATTTTATTTTATTTTATTAAATCCACTTATAGGTTGGGTTTTTTCCCCCCTTCAATTTCGAAATGGGGGCAGAGACCCTTTTTTAGATCAATGCCACCCTTCATAGATTCTTACAGGAGCAGAAAATGATATTTACACCCACCAAAATGTTTTCAGAACTGGGTGGTATGAGGGGCTTTGGGGAATCGCCATCTCCCTGAGACCACAATATAGTCTTAGGGCCACATCCAGACCTCAGAACAGGATGCATTGGCACTGACAAAAAAAAAAAAATTGCAATCTCCTTGTGTAAAAGGTACTACCACCGTAGAGCTAGAAAGGAACAGGCAAGGGAAAGAGATGCAAAAAGAACAGATTCTTTTCAAAATGCTAATTCAACAGTGTGCATGTCAGGATAAAAGCACAAACAAGAAGTTAACCCTGTTTCGATGACTTCACAGAGTCCTTCCTCAGCAGGCTGTGAGGATGACCTATAGCAGTGATTAAATGCAGAATGGCTGGATTTTCAACTTTTTCTCCTGCACTTCTCAGGCTGAGCCTGGTTGATTTCTTTGGGGTGTTATAACTATGACCTGCTCCATTAAGTAGCAACCACAGTACAGCTGGATATAGCAAGCTCAGTTAGGCTCTTGGCTTCGGCAGACTCTGCCTGATTAGGAAAAAATGCAATGCCCTTGTCACAACATTTCCAGTGCAGGCTCAGAAGATGGGTTGCTATTGATTTCTCCACAATAAGGATCCCGGAACTTCCACCTTTCCACAAGAGGATGTGTGGTTGTGGTTGTTGTTCACCACCTATGATAACCCGTTAAGAGGCTTCTTCCCTCCCCTCCGTCCATTTCTGGTTTTAGATGTAAAAATGTATTACAACTCAAGGTAATGTGCTGCTTATTACCAAATTACCTGAAGTGCTTTGCCATCATGCATTAATCTGTGCTTGATTTGAACAGTCCCTGCTTGGTAAGTAAACTGTGTGACAGATTAGTCAGTCAATAATCTGGTTATGGAAACAGGAAATGAAAAGACTGAACTTTGACTCCTTTATCCTAAGGCTGAGGAACTGGTGGGGGGTGGGGCAGGGGGTGGCAGGGGGCAGGCGGGGGTGGGGCGGCAGGGTGGAGGGGGCAGGGCAAGGGGTGACGGGACAGGGGGCAGGGGCGGTGACGGGGTGGGGCACGGGGGGTGGGGGTGATGGGCGTGGGGGGTGATGGGGGGACGGACGGCGGTGGCCAGCTGTAGGGGGGGCAGGCTGGCCAGTGCCCTTTTTTCATTTTGGCATCCTAGGCAACTGCCTAGTTCACCTTAATGGATGTGCCGGCCCTGCACCTGAGTTACGGTATTTTTCAAAATGGTACAGTGTGTTGCTAAGGATAAGAGGGCTCATAGTACCATGGATGGGGATGATTGATGATGATGATGATGATGATGATGATGAAGAAGAAGAAGAAGAAGAAGAAGAAGAAGAAGAAGAAGAAGAAGAAGAAGAAGAACTCTACACCATGCTATATATTTAACCAAAACTTTAATATTTCTGTGTGTGTGTATATGAACCTGAATGTTGCCACAATATATATTATGTTGATATACAGGTATGAGATTAAGCATACAGTCCCTGGTTTAGCTAACTTTTGTGTGAGAACTTGGATTTTCTACAAAACCAGACAGTAATTATTTAATGAGGGGAGACATCAACAGCTTGGCAGGATCTGACAGAACTATCAATTGAAGACATCTCATGGGTAAATATTGCAGTTATGAGAAGGTGAGCCTTTCGCTAATTACTAATTACATGAGAATTGATTGATTACTTTGGGGGGAAATACAAAGAAGTGGCATGGCACTAATGGTGAAGTGAGACATAGCACAAGCAGTTGGGGGCGATAATAAGAAGTCTGAACAAATCTTATCAATCAGACTTTTTTCAGAAAAGCTAGCAACATAACTATCTTTCAAATGTATGTTCTAGCAATGGATTTTAGCAAAGAAGAAATGGGATGTTTGTGTGCAAGTGGCCAGAAGGAAATTCACTGAACAAAAACAAGAACGTTCTGGTCATCATAGGTGGTTAAAATGCACAAGTGCAAATAAATAAATAAATAAATAAATAAATAAATAAATAAATAAATAAATAAAAATCAGTTGGATCACTCAGCCTAGGAGCCAGGCTGGGTGTGGGGGGAGAGTGATTCATGGTAAACAGGGTCTGTATGCTTCAGTCAACCTAACAGGCTATTATACATGTGTACATTGCCAGATGGCCAACCCTGGAATCAAACTGATTATTATAGGCAGAAAATGGAGAATCTGCATTCTTTCTGCAAAAATAAAACCAGGAGCCAACTGTGTTACAGTCTATGAACCGTGAATATCAACAATTAAAGTAGAGGTGATGAAGAAAACTTAAAGAATTGCAGTGCAAAAAAATAGCCTAAGCAATTTAAATAAAGTTCCTGAAGGAATTAAAGACCATGTGAATAGCAATTTTGCTTTGCAGATTCAATTGACTGCTCCACCGTCCCAAATCTCACCTGGACACTCCTTGGCTCCCTTTTCCAGCCCTGAGGTGGTGCACTTCGGCACGCGGGCAGGGAAGAAGGGCACCACATCTTGTCTCTGAGTGGAGGGTGCAACCGTGAGCCATGCCGAAGAACCCCCAAGGGTGCCCAGGCACTTTTTTATGGCAGGGCGGCAAGGCAGGCAGGTGGCTGTGGCATGTGTGGGAAGTCGCCTTGGACCCTCGAGCCACCAGCAGCCTCCGCTTGGGTGGCTGTGGTGCACTTGTGGGGCTGTTGTTCTCCGTCAGGCATCTGTTCTTTTAAATTGAGATTTGGGGGGGGGGGTGGAATCCCAATGGCACACCAGGGATGAAGTCAGGAGGAAAAGTAAGTTTTATTTTTTTCCTCCTTGCCCCCCCCACTGATCACCAACCGCAGATAACTGAATCAGCGGTTAGTGACTCAGCGGATATGGGGGTTTACTGTATTAGAGATGTTAAAAGATCAACAAGGGATAAAATAAAGGATAGGGAAACAATATACTAAGATAGAGAAACAATATACAAGATCCAAGGATGACAGAGCTCCTCACCAACACCACTTTGGCATCCCTCTTGACTGACAAGAGCTGCTAAACCCATGGTCCTGCAGGTAGAAACACCAGTGTGAATGGCAGAGGTGTCCCCCAGCCCATTCACCCAGCTGTGGCGCAGTGGTTAAATGCCTATACTGCAGGTAAAACTGTGCTCACAACAACCTGTGGTTCAAACCCCGGTAACCGGCTCATGGCTGACTCAGCCTTCCATCCTTCTGAGGTCGGTAAAATGAGTACCCAGCTTGCTGGGGGAGGGCAATTTGTAGCCTGCAGACTGTAATTAAAACTGTAAACTGCCCAGAGACTACTTGAAGTGGTATGGGCAGGGCCGGTGCTAGTTTTTTTTTTTTGCGCCCTAGGTGAGGGGTGGGCGGTGGGGGGCAGGGCAGGGGGCAGGTATGGGTGTGGGGTGGGCAGGGGGGTGGGCGGGGCAGGGGGTGGCAGGAGGGGTGGTGGGTGGGAGGCGGGTGGCGCTTTGCTTTGCTTTGCTTTGCTTTACAAGCCATCATTGAATGATCTGTGGCATGGGCTGTGTTTCATTCTCCCTTCCTTTTTGGGGGGAGGGCCAAGACTTCTCAATGAAGTCAACAGGGTCCTTTCTTGGGGAGACAGGATCCAGGGTGTTGGTACCAGACACTTAGCACCCAGGGCAGCAAAACCAATAGAGAAAAGATGAATGAGAACAGCTCCTGTTCAAAACAGGAAATGCTGTTGTTGAAATATCTGAGCTGGAACTCAAGAAATGATTGTCAGGGGACACACCAGGCACCAGGCACCCCAGGGGCAGGGCCGGTAGCCTTCATGATATCTTAATCTCAAAGAAAGCATATGTCCAAGGATGCAGTAACTATTAGACTTTGCATTAATTTAATTGCTACACAAGCAAACTGACCCTTATGGTATTACAGCAAAGACTTTTCTCATATATGGATTTTAATAAGGAAGGGGTAGTAGAAATCAGATCACAAATATTCATTAGCTAACGGAGTGTGTTGTGCCGTTACAGCCATGACCAACTCTTCGTGACTCCATGTCCATGGAGTTTTCTTGGCAGCAATACTGGAATAGCTTGCCAGTTCCTACTACAGGTGCCTACAGCACATGGTATTCCCTGGTGGTCTCCCATCCAAGTACTAACCAGGGCCAACCCTGCTTTGCTTCTGAGATCAGGCAAGATTGGATGAAAATCCATTTGTGCTTTCAAGTGGGTCAAATAAAGCTAGGGGGCATTTTTAAAGAAACATGTCCACTACAACATTTAATAGTCCTGATACAGAACTAGAGATGGGCATGATCTGAAACACAAACCAGAAAAAAAAAACCAATGAGTCAGGCTGGTTTGTGGCTTGTTTTGTGAAGCAGTGTTTGACATCCTATCCTGCCAAAATAAAACAAATCACTGGAACCTCCCTCCACCCCACCTTTGTATGACAAAAGGGGAAGCTCACCTGCCCCCTTTCCACTGCCCCATTGCCCGCTACCTGGACTGGCTTCCGCAGCCACTGCCACCCATAAATCATTGAATCATAGAATCACAGAGTTGGAAGAGACCTCCAGGGCCATCCAGTCCAACCCGCTGCCATGCAGGAACCCCCATGACAGGACTCCCGACAGATGGCCATCCAGCCTCTGCTTAAAAACCTCCAAAGAAGGAGACTCCACCACCCTCTGTGGCAGCATATTCCACTGCCAAACAGCTCTAACTGTCATGAATTTCTTCCTGATGTTCAGATGGAATCTCTTTTCCTGCAGTTTGAAACCATTGCCCCGAGTCCTAGTCTCTGAAGCCATGGAAAACAAACCAGTTCCCTCTTCAATATGACATCCTTTCAAATATTTAAACATAGCTATCATCTCCCTTCTCAGTCTTCTTTCTGAAACATTCCCAGCTCCCTAAGCTGTTCCTCATAAGACATTTCTTCCAGACCTTCAACCATCCTGGTCGCCCTCCTCTGTACCCACTCGAGGTTGTCAACACATCATTTTTAAATTGTAAAGTGTCCAGAACTGGACACAGTACTCCAGCACCCTTCTCAGATGACCTAGTCATCTATGTATCTATTGAGTTTCCAGGAGCTAACAATGGATTGGTAAACCAGACTCGCTTCCTTGTTTTTTCCCCAAGTTGTCCAGATTAGGGTTGGACTAGGAAGCCTTTTCAACAGGAGACACACTAAGGAATGAAGTCTCCTCTGGCAGCCATTCAAATTGAGAATCAAATCCAAAGGGTCTTTGTAGAATAAGACACTTGGTCAATGAACCTGCCCCATAATAATATTTTCTACTTTGGCATCCTGAGAGAAATAATTTAGATTTCACTTGGATGTTTTGGGGTAAATAGTGAGTGAAACTTGTAATGGTTAGCCGCTTAGAGTTCTACCCGTAGAAGATAAACGGGATATAAATATAACAATAAATAAATAAAATAAATAAAATAAATAAATAAATGGTGCCTCCATGTACCCAGGGGACTCTCTTGGCACACACCCTCTTTGTGGCAGTATTTGCAAAAAAAAATGATGTTTTAATTGTCATCATTGTCGTCATCATGGTCACAGTCTTTTTCAATCTGACATGATGTCCTGTTTTTGGACATATGCTAGGGAAATGACTAGTTCAAAACTCACTTCGGCGTGTAATGGGAAGTTCACAGTTTTTCAGTTCAAAAAATTATGAGTATAAATATGACTTTTCTGTAGAGAGGAATTATTTACATTTAAATCCAAGCATCATAATGTCAAAATAACCAGCAGGTATTATTCATTTCGATAAATGTTTATTAGTTTCCATAGTGATTGGCACGTTAATATAGTATGTGCATTTATGTGTGTATGTATACACACACACACACTTGTAAGAGTGAAAAAGAGTGTTTTTACAATATCTACATTATCAATACTTGCTATTAAGATAACCAAGAAAAAAAATCTTCAAACAGATGAAAAGGGGGAAAAGAAACACCCTTAATTAACAGGTTTAGAAAATAGAGAAGGAGGTGGTAAATAGTATGTGTGGGAGTGTTTGTACAGATACATTTATGAACACATCAAGACTTTTCAGTTGTCACTAAAAATGGAAAAAGAAAAATCTCCCCTTCTCTTCCCCCAACCTTCTCACTTTCTTTCTCAAAATAAGCCCCGTATGTAAGTGTTGAAGTGCTGATACATCTTACCTCCCACAAATCGCAAATAATGTACCGAGAAAGAAGGGGTGCCTGGAATATAATGTTGCTGTGTGTGTGGTGTCTTCCATTATAGCATTCCAGCCTACTACACTCCCTTCCTCTCCCCTGGTTTTCTGTTCTCCCTTTTAACAATTAGCCTGCATTCCATAGCTCCTGCTTATGCTTGAGTGCCTCCTCCTTTTGTTTCATTTTGTACTTCTGTGAATAATCCTTGAGGTTTCCCACAGCTTACTGATTCTTTCACTCTACTACTACTACTACTACTACTACTACTACTACTACTACTACTACTACTACTACTACTATACCACCACAACAACAACCACAACAACAACAACAACAACAACAATAATATAGTTGTTCAAGTGGTGCAGTGGAATTTGTGTCAGAACTATCATCTGCCCGTAGCAAAGAACTGGTGGAATCATAAGCCTGAAAAAGTAATTGAAAATGAGCATGCAAAATTACTTTGGGACTTCCAAATACAGACAGACAGGGTTTTGGAGTACAATACCCCAGATATTGTGATTGTGGAGGGGGAAAAGTGTGGATTATTGATGTTGCTATACCAGGTGATAGTAGAGTCCCTGAGAAACAACTTGAAAAAAAATACCTGATATCAGGATCTGAAAATTGAACTTCAGAGACTCTGGCATAAACTGGTACAGGTGGTCCCAGTGGTAATTGGCACGCTGGGTGCGGTGCCTAAAAAGCTAAGCAAGTATTTAGAAGAAATTGGAGTTGACAAAGTCTGCTGCAGAAAGCCACCTTACTGGGATCTGCTCACATAATTCGCCGATACATCACATAGTCCTAAACGCTTGGGAAGCGTTCGACTAGTGATTTGTAATACAAAATCCAGCGTAGTTACCTGTCTGCTATGTGGTGGTGGTGGTGGTGGTGGTGGTGGTGATGATGATGATGATGATGATGATAATAATAATAATAATAATAATAATAATAATAATAATAATAATAATAATAATAATAATAATAATAATAAAGCCTAGAAAAAAATTGGTACCATTGATGAACGATGTAAACTCAGCTATTGCAACAATCCAGATAAGGTCAATTGAAGAGATAAATCAGCTTGCTTATAGTGCAGCAGTAATAGTAACGGAAGAACTAGGGATTCCACAGTTGAAGCCCCCAAAATGCATTGAGAAACCACGGTGGAAAATCAGGCTGGAGCTTAAAATCAAAAGACTCCGAGCAGATGCGAGTAACTTAGAAAACCTGCAGGAGGACAAATTAAAGAATGGTAAGATCAAGAAATATTTGACTAAAAAATACTGGCTAAGTACAAGGAAAATTGGAGAAGTATTGGAAATAGTGAAGCAGCAAATAACAGCAACAGCTAGAAAAATTGAAAGATATGATGCTAGATTTACTCAGTATAAAGACAACCAGTTGTTTCAATCAGATCAAAGAAAGTTCTATCAGAGTTTAAATCAGAAGATAGGTATAAAAGATGAAAAGCCTGAAAAAATGGCAATCATTCAGTTTTGGAAAGACATATGGGGGACTGAGAAAGACTATAGTAGAAATACTGGATGGCTCCAAGATTTTGAGAAGAAATTCTCCAAGTGCACAATGGACCAACTAGAAATAACAGCTGATATGCTCACCAAAAGAGTACAAAGAGTCAAAAACTGGACATCACCTGGCAATGATCAACTGCATGGGTTTTGGCTTAAACACCTGATCAGTCTGCATGGAAAAAATGGCCCAACAATTTAATGAAATGTTGAGGACAGGTAATATTAATGAGTGGTTAACAACTGGCAAAACCTATTTGATTCAGAAGGATCCAACAAAAGGAACAATACCTAAAAATTACAGGCCAATAACATGTTTACCAACTATGTATAAACTGCTAACAGGCATCATAGCTGATAGAGTCCAGGATTATTTGGAAGCAAATAACATCATGCCAGTAGAGCAGAAAGGGAACAAATGGGGAAGTAGAGGCACAAAAGATCAGTTACTCATTGATAAAATGATCCTAGACAATTGTAAAGCCCGGAAAACTAATTTATATATGACTTGGATTGACTATAAAAAAGCCTTTGACTCAGTACCACATAGTTGGATTATTAAGTGCCTGGATGCCATTGGAATATGTAAAAGTATTAGTGCCCTAATTGAAAATGCGATGAAGAACTGGAAAACAGAATTGTTTGTCAGGGATGAAAGCTATGGATTGGTTAGCATCAAACAAGGGCTTTTTCAAGGTGACTCTTTGTCCCCTCTGCTATTTACTATTGCCCTAATTCCCCGCTCAATAATTTTGCAGAAGACAAATTTAGGTTACCAAACTGCTAAAAATTCAGGGAAAATTTCTCATCTATTGTATATGGATGACTTAAAGTTGTATGGAAAATCAGAAACTGAAATACACTCACTGACCAACACAGCCCAAATTTTCAGCACCGATGTTAGTATTGAGTTTGGACTAAACAAATGTGCCACAGTGGCACTGAGAAAAGGAAAAATAATTGAGAGTGAAGGAATTGAAATGCCAAATGGACAAGCTATTAAGTATCATCAGTCTGAAGCCTATAAATATCTTGGCATACTGGAATTAGATAACATCAAGCATGGGCAAGTGAAAAATGTGGTCAGTAAAGAATATATCCAAAGGGTCAGAAAAGTATTAAAAAGTAAGCTGAATGGTGGTAACACCATCAAGGCCATTAATAGCTGGGCCATACCAGTCATCAGGTATACCGCTGGCATTATAAACTGGACTCAGACGAAGCTAGATATTCTAGATAGGAAAACAAGAAAACTTATGACCATTCACTATGCATTACATCCACGCAGTGATGTTGACAGGCTGTATTTACCTAGAAAATTAGGTAGTAGAGGTCTTCTGCAAGTGAAGCAGACAGTTGAAGAAGAGAAGCATGCGTTGGCAGATTATGTAAAAAATAGTACAGAGCAAGCATTATTGGAGGTTAAGAGCAGGGAGGTGTTTAAAGTAAATCAAACAAAGGGTCAATACAGGAAAACAACAATGCAAATATGAGCTGATAGCTGGCATAATAAAGCGCTGCATGGGCAGTTCCTCGAAAAAGTCAAAGAAAAAGTAGATGAGGAAAAGACCTGGTTATGGCTCACCAATGGAACAATGAAAAAAGAGACAGAGGCCCTGATTTTTGCAGCTTAAGAACAAGCTATCAGAACAAATGCAGTTAAGGCTAGAATAGAAAAATCAGCTGAGTCCCCCATATGTAGACTCTGCAAAGAGGCAGATGAAACTATTGACCATATATTGAGTTGTTGCAAGAAAATTGCTCAGACTGATTACAAACAGTGTCATAATGTAGTTGCTCAAATGGTCCACTGGAATTTGTGTCAGAACTATCATCTGCCCATAACAAAAAACTGGTGGGACCATAAGCCTGAAAAAGTGACTGAAAATGAGCATGCAAAATTACTTTGGGACTTCCGAATACAGACAGACAGGGTTTTGGAGTACAATACCCCAGATATTGTGATTGTGGAGAAGAAAAAAGTGTGGATTATTGATGTTGCTATACCAGGAGATAGTAGAGTCACTGAGAAACAACTTGAAAAAATTACCCGATATCAGGATCTCAAAATTGAACTTCAGAGACTCTGGCATAAACCAGTACAGGTGGTCCCAATGGTAATTGGTAGGCATGCTGGGTGCGGTGCCCAAAAAGCTAAGCAAGTATTTAGAAGAAATTGGAGTTGACAAAGTCACCATCAGTCAGATGCAGAAAGCCACCTTACTGGGATCTGCTCCCATAATTCGCTGATACATCACACTAAACCAGGGGTCCTCAACCTAAGGCCCCGGGGCCGGATGTGGCCCCCCAAGGTCCTGAATCCGGCCCCTGGGACCAATTGCAACCCCCCCAACCTACCCCCTGTTTTGTGAGCAAGCCAACCTCCGCAGCTGCTTTTGGACTGTGATCCGGCGCCCAGTGGTGTCTGGGTGGTGGTGGACCAGCCCGCTATTTGAAAACTTTGAGGACCCCCTTCCTAAATGCTTGGAAAGCGTTCAACTAGTGATTGGTAATATAAAATCCAGCATAGATAGCTGTGTGGTTAAATAAATAAATAAATAAATAAATAAATAAATAAATAAATAAATAAATAATAATAATAATAATAATAATAATAATAATAATAATAATAATAATAATAATAATAATAATAATAATAGGTAGATAAGCTGAAGGCCCTAACCTCCATGAATTTGTCCAAGTCCACTTGCTTTAAATAGTGGTATGGGGCGGATAAGCAGAACACCTTGCTTTGCTTTTGCTTTGTACAGCCTCCATGTTGGCAGCCATCACTCCTACATCTTGTGGCAGTGATTTCCACATTTTGAATATCCATTGTTGGAACGTTTTATCCTGGACTCTCCTGCCATGCAACTTGAGTTGCATTTTGAAAGCACACGGTAGGAGAACACTGAGATTCATAAAGGAATTGAGATGAGTTGGGTATCGGTTCTCGGATCCAGTGAAGCTGCCCAGTTCTACTTTAACCAGTATAACTCTCCTACTCTCTTATTTTACTGTTGAGGCTTTCTTAGCCCTTCCTGACAAACCACTTCAGAAGATGGAGACAGCTCAGCTTCCCAAGGCAGGGGACATTGCTATGAGCACTAGAAACACAACTGTAGCTGTTTTTGAATTCTGTCCAGGTGGTATATGATAGCCATTTTGCATTACTATTTTGCATTGTAGAACAAGAGGACTCAGAAGAGTAACAGCACTCTATTGCCATGTTCAGAAAATAAATGAAGAAACTATGGAACAGGACAACTAAATGTATCAGATAACAGATGTCTGAATTAGAGATGGGCATGAAACGAACAATTTTTCATTTCCATTTTTTTGTTTCGTTACACAACAAAACAACAAATGAATTTTGTCTCTAAAATGAAATGAAACAAACAGAAACAGCAGAATTTTTGTTGTCCGTTTCGTTTTCGTTACAGCAACACATTGCACTGCTTTAAATGCTAAAAAATCACAAAAAATTGAAATAAATGGTAACGAAATGGTAACAAAATGAATTAAAATGAAAATGAATTTTTTGCAAAAATTTGCAAAAAACAGAAATGAAACGAAACAGACCCCATAAACGACAAACGACAAATGAAACACCATTTTTGATTTGTGCCCATCTCTAGTCTGAATTATGAGGATTCTAATTGTGTGTGTCTCTCTTTCAGTAGCCTTTGGAACATAGGCTTTGACCTTTGGGATCCTAAGATTCTCTTCGCTTTTGACGACGGCAACATTTTTACAGCCGAAAATCAAATGAAACACCATTTAGTTCAATCTTTTCGTGGCAGCTGGACAATTGGCAATATTTTACTTGATTAATACCGTATAGCCATCTGTAAGGCAAACGGAGCATCTTCTATCGACTGCAGCTTTAGCAATCTTCCCTGACATCTAAGTAATGTTGATTTTGTTTAGATGACAACCTCATTATGGCGTATAATTGCTAAGCAATCTCCTAGCAAAGACTGGGTTAAAAACTACTGGAAGATGCTTGTTCTTCTCGTTATTAATTAGTACGTGTCCACTCCGCCAAATCCCGTGCCCAAACTTCATTTGTTATGTTCAGCCAAATGCATGAATAGCTTTAGAGTAATTATTTTCCAACATCATCTAATACCTCTTTGCACATCAATTAAAAATCCTCTTAACAAGGAACTGCATTTTGTTCAAGATCAAATGCCTAGACCAAAGCTGTATCAATCATGTAGAGCTAATTAGTGGGTTTGCTTTATATCATTTGTTTTACTTTATTATTATATTATACACTTCCTAATGAAACCAACTGAACAATTTTAAAATCTTTGTTTGATTAATTGAAGGCTTAAAGGCCAGCTACCTAACCACTCTTATATATTTTTTCTCTGTCTTCTCAGTATTAATTTATAAAAAGAAGGGGGAGAAATAATCATAAGTAGGGAAAATAACCCAGCAGTTCTCTTATCTGTTTGATTTATCTGGCAAAATGCTCTGAAACGTTTTAAAGAGTTTTCTAATAATTCATTGCTCACTGGAACAGTTTTCTGGCTCAAACATTTTACAGAAGGGTGCTGAATATAATAAGAAAAAACATCTTTGGGGATTAATATGTAGGCTAGAGACTGGAAATTACAGTGTTTGAATTGGGGGTAAACTTTTTTGCCTCTGTTTTTGTGATGGGGGAGCACCCAAGGACAATACTTCCATTTCAAATCGACAACTATAAATGTGTATAATTGTCAAAATGGTGATTTGGCATGGTGGTTCATCAAGGTTGACAAATCACAAACCACGCACACACCCCAATGAATAAAAAAAGAAACTATTCATCCGTTCATATTTGTCAGGCTCTCCAGGCTCAACAAATATGAAGAGATGGATCTTAAATAATAGAGCTGTATTCCACAATGGAATCCATGATGTCGCTACTGCTGCGAATAAGGCCTCACCTGCTATGAATGACTTCAGGACCTCCTTCAGAGTGACACCTGGAAGGTCATAGCCTGGGAGAATCTGATGGGTTGGGCAGATGACAATTTGACTGTGAACTTTACCCAAGTTGCATTTACCAAATCAAAACAAAATCGTTATTTGTCCCAAACATTATAGTGCAGTTCTCCATTTCATGTCTGTCTGTCTGTCTGTCTGTCTGTCTGTCTATTTACTTATTTTTTAAAAAAATAGCTACCCCACTACCAAATGGTCTTTGGGCAGTATATGTGAAGATGATGTCAGTGGCACAGATGCCCCAGTTGGGAGGCCATTTCACTTTCATCCAGGATCTGAGGAATTTCACATTGTGAGCCCCTTGGTATATAAGTGCTCACTTTTCTATGTGAACACTGGCTTTTTATATCCCAAGGGGAGCAACAATATAGTCAGCAAAAGACCCCACTAGAACTGGGAAACCACTCCAGTATTCCTGACAAGAAAGCTCCATGGACATGGGATCACGACGAGTCAGTCATGACTGTAACAACACAACACACACAGAGCTAATACAGTGGTAATTTGACTTACAGATGTCTCAATTTAAGAAAATTTCAACTTAAGAATAGAAATCCATGGGTATAGGAAAAATTTGAGTTGTGAAAAAGCCTGTTGTTTTTTCAAGTTACAAAAGATAAAAAGAAATGAAAGATTCCTTTTCAAAATAGCTCCTGCTTGTTTGCAATAGTAATACTGCCAACTTGTGGCCACCCAACTTCAGTGCTGCAATTAGGAAGAAGGACCCATTTTGAACAGGAAAACAGAGAACCGGGGCTTCTTTTTTTTTTTTAAATAACCTTTTCAAACTGCCTATTTTGGATATACAGTAATAACTTGGATAACAAAAGCCTCTGAAATGGAAAGTTTTGGATAGTGAATGAAAATTTATGGGTATAGGGGTGCCTCTTATAATGAATGTTCCCTATGGACTGCCTCGAATAACAAATGTTTCATCATGCCTTATGAAAAAAGTATACCCAGGACACTTTGCATCCCCCATAGTTTGTGCAGAGGTGGGAGGCGTTAGATCATTTTTGTTCATGATGTTTTGGAGCCATTCTGGAATATTTTTGCTGAGGAATTTGAACCTTTTGAACTTAGAAAGGTAGGGAACTGAGGTTTTCTTGCTTTTTTCTGTCTTTCCATTGCTTTCCATTGCAAAATGGAGGGGTGAGCTGAGGAAGGGTTTGCAGACCATCATCCTGGCTTTTTCTTTCTGTCTTTCCATTGCTTTAAGTGGGCACTGAATTTGTGTCCCAGCCACTCTTCTAAGACATAATCACAAACGGAGTGAATTTTATTAAGGTAACCATATTCACAAACCCAACTATGCCTTCTAGAGAAAAGCATTGAACATTCAGCGGCTGCCTTCAAAAAACGGGCACTACCCCAGGGTAGTTGTACAGAGTTTACAAACAGCAGTGCAGAGCTTTGAAGAAACTGGCTCTTCTGCATCCTGCTGTTCTTTTGCAGCTTGGTCTTTCAGGGAATGGAACCAGTACTATCAACTGTGGAGCCTAATACACTCAAATGGGTATACGTGCGTGGGTGGGTGGGTGCCATCAAATCTGCACCTTCGCAATTAATTCTAATTCACCAAACAAAACTCATTCCCCAGATTCCTGCTTTGTGTGACTTCTCGTGTCATAAAATGTGTACAATTATGCTAAATCAAGCTAGCTAATGCTGGTGAAGTCAAGCTAATTTTCTTTAGTGAGCTTACCTAAATAGTCCCTGCATGAAGCAAGAGTGAATCAGTTTTAACTAAGTGCAACTGACAAAACAGCAGATGCTTAGGGGTTTGCAGCAAATGAGCAAGGAGTACACAAGGAAGGATTGGGGGGGGGGAGGTGCAGCTTCTATGTACAGATTTGTTCTGTTGAGAACATGTTACTGACTGCAGAAAAGCTGATCCCTGGCTGAACATATATATATACACCTTTGCGGGTGGAAGACTGTGTATATATGCCACCATTTATCCCCCAAATGACAGGTAAATACCTCCTAAAGCCACACATTGGCTAGATGAGCAGTCAATATATAAATGTATAAATGGTGGCATTTATTTGATTGATTGATGGATGGATATACTGTTCACCTAGCCAATTTGTGACTATAGGAGGGATTTACCTGTCATGGGGGTGTTAAAGGCCAGGAGATGCTATTGGTCTACTTGGGTAATCCAAAGCAATTTCATGGCAGCTGTCCCCCTTTCAACTGAAAATGCTGCATCAGCAGCCTCCAGCAGGATCTGATGGTGCAGCCTCCCTTACGTGGTGCCCTCCAGATATTTTGCACAACTGCTTCCATCAGCCACAGACAGCACACTTTGCCAATTAACTACCCCCAGCCCCTTTAGAACTTCATAACTAAGTCCCCTTATCCCCAAATATTTCCAGATTTCAGGGGTTTCCTAAAATCGCTTTGGAAAGGTACCCCTGCTACTTTGGTGTCCCAAGGTAAGTACATATTGATTGCAGTCTTTTAATAATAATTTTGAGTGCATTTTAAAAAATATGCACTCAAAAATTACTTACCTCGGGGCACCAAAGTAGCAGGACTACTTTCAGAAAGAGATTTTAGGAAACCCTCTAAAATTTGGAAACATTTGGGGGTAAGAGAGCTGAGTTATGAAGCTCCAAAAGGGATGCCCTAGGAAAAAAACCTTCTAATTGGAATCATATGGGAAGTGGAGGCAATACACTTTCACCCGAGAGCTTCCGATTCCACTTAGAAGTTTTTTTTCCTAGGGGCACCCCCTTTGAAGCTTCCTAACTCAGCTCCCTGTACCCCCAAACCTTTCCAAATTTCATGGGGTAGGCTAGAATCACTTTTCAAAGGTATCCCTGTCATTTCCACTAGAACATATTATTTCATTCCAGGGGAAAATGATGTTTCATTTCGTTAGTAACAAAACACTGCTTCCCCATTTTGTTTTGTTTCGTTATGTTTCGTTAGCTAACAAAACGACAATAGAAATAGGAATAGGAATAGGAATCTTTATTGTCATTGCCCTCTTGCAGGAACAACGAAATTTCATGGTTGCT
The DNA here is from genome assembly GCA_029282475.1 of Phrynocephalus forsythii. Lineage (NCBI taxonomy): Eukaryota > Metazoa > Chordata > Lepidosauria > Squamata > Agamidae > Phrynocephalus > Phrynocephalus forsythii. The sequence goes on from JAPFRF010000004.1 coordinate 123,932,911, forward strand.
ATATTCAACTCATTTAAAACATTCCACATAGGTTTAAAAACAGCTACAACACATAAAATATGGCATATAAAATGACTAAAACATGGCATATAAAATAAGCTGACTTCAAAGTCCAGATTTTCCGTTTAAGGCCAATATTGCTCTAAAAAAGAAGCTATTTTTGAGATGGTTTGTTCTTGCCCTCAGTATTCTATATTTCCATCCCGATGGCAGCAACTCAAAGAGGTGAGGACCAGGATGTGATGGATCTCTTATTATATCTAATGCTTTACAGTGGCACCTGGTAGTATTTTGTTTTTCATTAGGTGCAGATCACTAAAAATGTCACTCAATTTGTGCTTGTGCAAAATTCAAACAATCTGAAAGATGGTAAGGTGGATAGAATTGCATATTCCTGAGAATGGGTGGGAGTTTTATTTTACCTCACATTAAAAAGCGAAAGGAAATGTTGGAATTTAACTGCAAGTATAAAATTGAAAATCAGCAAAAGTACAACCCAAAGATATGCCCATTTTAAGGTAAGTGGAGAAAGAAAAGGAAAGGGGGAAAATCTGATGTGGCTTTTAGAGCCACGTGACTTTGCCCATAATGATATCAGCAGTTAAATGCATGATTGGATCTGGGAGTTCAATACATACCAAGAACAGAGGTGGGCATGAACCATGAACCATGATTCAGTGGTTTGACCCAGCACCTGCTCAGGTGTTTCACAGCACCCCATGCTTCCGTCTCCCACCTCCTTTGGGCCATTGCCCACTCACTGGCAGGAGTATGCTTCTCTCCTCAGCTTTCTCTGGGAAATTTTCCATTTACTGGCAGCAGCACAGGCTTCTCTGTGGAACTCCCTGCCACAGGATGTGGTGATGGCATCTGGTCTGGGTGCCTTCAAAAGGGGATTGGACAGATTCCTGGAGGAAAAGTCCATCACAGGTTACAATAAGTCAAAAATACAAAAATAAATAAATAAAATAAATGAAACCATGATGGAGATGTGTAATCTCCAGGCTTAAAACCAGGGTACTTCAAGGACCAGATGCAGGGGAGTGGTATCAGGAGACAGATATCTAGTCTCATGTACTCCCAGGCACATCTGGTGGGGCCACTGTGAGATACAGGAAGCTGGACTAGATGGGTCTTTGACCTGATCCAGCATGGCTCTTCTTATGTTCTTATGTTATGTACCCCCACATCTAAGTAGGTGATTGCCCAAGAGATTGATGGCAAAGGGAATCCTTCAGCAGCAAGTGAGTGGGTTATTGCCTGAAGAGGTAGGGGAGAAAAGCGGGTGGTACCCATGTCTGTGCAAATGCCAAATCAAACTGGGATGAACCACCCAACCATGGTTTAGGCCCATCTCTAACCAGGAACTCTTGCAAAGAGCTCTTTACTGTTCAATAAAGCATCAGTCCTTTATTAATAAATTATACAGCCTTGTGTGCCCATTGTACTGAGTCAAGGAAACATTTCTATTCACCTACATTCAGTAGCACAACAGTCCGGAGATGTCCAAGGCATTTATCATTGAATTCAGAATATATCTTTTCCCCTCACTTCCAATCCTCATATGCCTTCTGAGTCAAACATAGAAAGCTCTTTTCTGGTTCACATGGGGAAATGATGTTCTCTTCCGAACATATGCAGACAGAATTCTGCTGACCAGGCCACTTTTTAGATACACAGCAATAACTTCTAAGTTATATTTTTAGTGAAACTGTCAATGAGATTCCTACTGATCAAAGAGAAAGGAACTACAAAACCATGTTGTTCTTCAGAAGCCTGGCCAGGGAAATTCCTCTGTCTTCCCCCGCCCCATCCTTCTTAATTATTTTAACTTGTCTTTACATTCATATGATAATACACTGTTTTATTTTTACTAGTACACTTGTCTTTTAAATCTTCACAGTATTGAACCTTTTATTCTTCTTTTATTGGATCATGGTTGGATTTAAATAAAACATAAATCAAAGGCAGGCAAGTGGGTAGGTAGGTGGGTAGGTAGGTAGGTAGGTAGGTAATGGCAGACAAATATATTGAATTAGATTCAGTAATGTCCACCTGAAAAGAAATAAGACGGCTTCACTTAAAATCCTGGACTGCAAAATAAGGGCCTTTTCACACGACCCCTAAGATCCGCTGGCCACTTAAATTCAGACCAGAGATCTTAGGGGTTTGTTGCCGTTCCTGCGTTCCCACCCCCTCCGCACTCCTGGCTGCTGGCTGCGTGAGGGGAGGGAGAAAAAAAGGAAGAAAAGAATGCCACTCACCTCCGTTCTGCCATCTCGCTATGCTCCCGGCACTGCATTCAGATCTCTTAAAGGGGCGGGGGGCAAAAAAAGAACAAACAGAAGCAAGGAGAGCCTGGCAGTCACTACTGTTATATCCGCATCAGGAATTTTCACCCTCCGAGAGCAGGTACATGAAAAGTGCGCTGGGACGTGCTTAGGTGGGCGTGGTCGCACTTAATTATCTGTAAACTCCGGAGCTGGTGGGGAAATAATTTTAAGCTCCGGAGCTGGGAGCCATTTGCCACGGAGTTTAGGGGTCGTGTGAAAAGGCCCTAAGATGCAATTTTGTCTGAACAATATGTGTACTTAATATTCTTTTATATCGTGGAGTGTCTCCTTGCTGTAGTTAGATGGTTCTCCCTTGTCGAACAAAATAGGCACAACACTACTACTTAATGGGGTTCTAATGAGGATAAACTTTGAAGCAAGAGAGCGATGTATGCCACTCCGAGTTCATCAAAGGTCAACAAAGAGATGAACAATTGTATTACTAATAAATCAGTCATCTGTTGCTGTTCATTGTGTGCAGTGATTATGGTAGTAGCAGAAGAGATGAGTTGGGAAGGCCCCAGTTTAAATCTCAATGCAGTTATCAATTCCTTGAGTTTCCAAATGAAAGGTTCAGTATTTTACTCTCATTTCCACATATGCCATATGAGGTTAACCTTATTCATATTATATAGGCCTCTGGCCAGACACAATCAAGTATTTTATAGAAATCATAACCCTATTCTGTATCTTACAGGGTTCTCATTTGGCAATGAAGGGTGAATCATTGAAAAGTTCTCATTTGGCAATGAAGGGTGAATCATTTTGAAGGATATATTTTTATGGATCCATTCTGCATGGGGAGAAACATGGCAGAGTTGCTAGGAGTGCAGCATGATCGACCTGCTATCGTGGGACCAGAACATTTGTTATTCTCATTGCACTAGTGTGCACGTTCTATGCTTTCCTTTTTCCATTAGAGTAAACGGCAATTATTCGCTGACATGGGAGATGCTAAAAAGGTGTGCTTGGGGTAATGGCTGGGTTGTCAATTTCTCACTCTCCTTTATGACTCCATCTATTATGCCTCGAGCTTGCTCCAAGCTACGTACCCCAATACTGGGCTCTGTGCTTTGCCCGTACTGTAACAGAGCAATAGGATGCCAGGACATGGCTTTCAGGCCTAAAATTATTCAACATTCCTTTCCTTTCTTTTTTTTCTTTTCCTAGGTATTGCTGAGAAAGAACATACCTAATCCATTAGGGATCATATATTGCAGAAGCCCCATTAAATGAACAACAATGATTTTGCATATATCCCAGGTATTCGTGCTCATCTTGCTCTAGGGAAGTTCTAAGTTCATCAGGGAAGAATCTTACCTCCTTGTCACAGTACTTTGCCAACTTCAATCCCAGGACATCTAGTTTAAAAGAATCAGATAGTGGCAGATGGAAAAGAATCTGGACCAGCAATTCTTGATCAACAGAAGTAGATGTTACACATAGCTCGTCATTATCAGCTGAAAATGCATTAGAGTTACAGAGATGTAATTCCAGTTGACTGCGTTGATTGACCCATCATACATCCAAAGCAAGCCTCAGTTCATCTAGTGAGATCTAATTACAAAACAAATCAAGCCCCTGTTGTGACAATTAGATATTTTCAGTAGCTTGGGGAACTTATGTTGATGGCTAAATTTCTGTTGTTACAGGGGAAGATTTGCTGAAGCTTCATGGCCCCTAATCCCAGGGGGTGATCTGTTGTGGAACAATTTGAGGCATTTACCTGTGGTAATGAATAATTCATGAGAGGTGTCTGTACTGATTGGTGAGTTTTTAAATCAATTGGAGAGTCTGGGGAGTGCCTTGAGGGGATTTAAGGCTCAGCTCAGTACTGTTTAGTCAGATAGGGAATCTGCCAGAGTCTGAAAGAATCAGATAGGGGCTGGCACAGATAGAGCTAGATACGGGTCTTACACTTACTGAAGAAAAGTCCAGATAGAGTCTGAGAAAACAGATAGGATTTTTAGAGTGTCTGTGAGGAAAACTGAGTGTTTAAAGTTTGTAAACTTAGGAACTGGGTGTGCATATATTCAATTTTATTAGTAATCAAACCTAAGTGGGTTTGGGCTTTATTCTTCTTTTTGTTTATACTTCAACACATTACCATTAATGATTTTGATTCTACTTTGTAATCAATAAACTGCTTTTATTTTTATTCAAGTAAAAACAGTCTGAAGGCTTTAATTTACTAGCGAAGCTCAGTTGGTGGCAGCGAAAGAGAAAAATCAAAAGTAGTGTTTGTCAATAGCCTGTGAAAGGGTCAGGGGCAAGCACGTTAACGCTACACAGCCCATTTAAGAAGATAACAGTGCTTCACCCAGACCTCATTGCAGGTTATGAAGGCCCTCACATAACAGTTCAAGTTTCAAGGACCCCAAAATATAGGCCCACCACTATGTTGATGCCCCATCTGTATGACATAGTTTGGCACTTAGATGGGCCAATAGATAGGCCTGGTATCAGGAGTTTCCCATGACAACTGTGCATAAAGAGAATCCAGCAAAAAAAAATCATCTTCACGCACAAATTTACACCCGTTGGTTCTCCTTGTTGTTGTTTTCTTCCCTAAGGCTTGGGAGACGTGATGGGGGAATGACCATCTGGAAATGAACTCCCTTCTTAGCAAAGAAATGCTAAAGAAAGAGAGAAGAAGGGAGAGAGATCAAACTATACACTGTACAGAATGCTTTTGGTAGCTTTATTTAATTTGCTCAGACAAAGAAATGAATATGAAGACAGATGCAGAAAAAGAACTTGAGCAGGAAAGGAAACACCATTGTTCTATTCTTACCCTGCAAAGCGGCAATTATTCTCCTTTTCTTAAGTCCTTTAGTTTCTGGGGCTGAGTGAGGAGTTTAAAGGATAAAAGTATTAGCCTTTCATCTGTAAGATTTGAGTGCCAGTCCTCCAGGCAGACCAAAGTGAAATGAAGTAGGCCGGCTTCAGTGTGTGTCTTAATACATTGTTATTACAAAAAGGCATTTTTAAACATTAGCAGTAGAAGAGAATATCTGACACTCAATTGTTTGTTTTTTAAAAAAAGACAAAAATTCAATTCATCAGCAAAGAACAGGACTTAAAGCATCCCAGCCCCACTGGGGTAGGGGTAGGTAGGGTGGTGAAAGGAAGATATCAGTGGACTCAGTTTCTGGAACTGTGTTGTTTTGGAAGGGTAACAATAACTGGCCTTTTATTCGGATGGTCGTTAACTATGGGAAAGACACCATTTGCCACAGTTTAAAAGGCATCTCTAGATCTCAGTTTCTGGTTGTATTCTAGTGTGACCGATGAATAGAATCTTAAGTCAGCTTTGTGAACTGAAAGGAAAAAGCCAGGTGAAGGGCGTATGTGTAATAAATGCTCTTGAATCAGCACAATTGCTGGGTATGAAACCAGGTGTCTTTCTCTCCCCAGTGTCTCAACAATAGAGAGAATGAAAATCAAGACCCCAGCTCATGGTTTGAGAGTGCGGCTGGTGGTAGTGTGGATCTCATGCTAAAGTAGAGGACAGAATATCCCACTCATAGGCTGAAATTATCCATTAAAAGGAATGGAAGGATTTTCGTTTTTCCACATACATGAATGCTTATAAATGCCAGAATTCTTCTTTCAGTTTAGCTCATATCTTCCATACTGGCTAGATACAAGCTCTTGCTCTGGAAACATATGTGTAACTACAAAATATTTTGTCCTAGTTGGCCTTTACAATGGTTAATTGACCAGCGTTCTGCATTGAAATACGAACCATGCACTACCATTGGGTTAAAATGTAAAAGCAGATTGTATTCTGCTTTTACATTTGGTTTGTTATAGTATGTGGCTGGAGATCTTCCGCCATATACTATTACAAACCAAGTTGTCAGGAGGAGGAGGAGGAGGAGGAGGAGGAGGAGGAGGAGGAGGAGGAGGATCAAATAGTCCAGGCCTGTACAACACATAGACCTTGAGCAACAACTCACCCGTGGCACCATCAGAAATTGCCCACCAGAAATTCCCCCCAATGCACTGGTGAAGCGAGTGGGAGACTGGGCCAGTGCTGGGCCCACTTGGTTTCTCCGGTGGCACCTGGTGTGGCAGCCACCAAGAAGGACCCAGGCCGGCCTGCTGGACCGCTTGGTGTTTCCAGCGGGGCGGTGGCAATGGCAGTGGCCTGAGGTGGAGGACCATGTACATGGCTGGCTGTGGCGTATGGATGTCCATGGCTTCTCTTGCTGGCAGGGTAGTTGGGCTTGCATGAGTCCAGGAGAGTTTTCCATGGTGAGGCAGGGGGCACAGGGCATGGCAGAGGAGAATGGAGCCTGATGGCCCTTTCTTCTCGGCCTTCCTGGTGGTGGTGGTGTGCCTTTTCCTGCAGGTGGGCTGGGCCTGTTCAGGTTTTTTTTTTTTTTTGCAGTGGGGGTGGGGACAAGAATGGAGCCTGAAGCCCTTTCCTCCTTGGCTGTGCTGGCGGTGGCAGCGCACCCATTCCTGCCACTGGGCTGGGCCCGCTTGGTGTCTCTGGCATGCTGGCGAGGGCGCTGCTGGAAAAAGCTCTGGAGACCTTGATCGGCCGGTGGGCGGCCAGGGCTCTGCTGCCACTGCCACCAGCAGCAGCGGGGCAGCAGATTGGGGCAACAGCAGGGAGAGTGCACACCCAGTGCAGGAGACCTTGGTGGACAGGCGGGCTCAAATCTTTTTTTAAAAAAGGTGCACCTTCCCCCCAATCATGTGGGAGGAGATTCAAGCAGCCCGGGAATTTCCCAAGGCAAGCAGTAGTGGTGGATTGGATCCGTCACCATTGTTTGCCTCGGTAACCTCCCAGGCTGCTCAGATCTCCTTCTTTGAACCTCCCCCCTCCTCCCGTTCATGGCAAAGGGTAGGAGGGGGAAGGCACAACTCATTTGAATTTGGCACCATACCAGTGAGGGTGCTTGTGCAGCACCAAATTCAAATATGGGGGTGAGGGCAGTGGGGAGAGAGTGCGCACCCGCACTAGAGACGTGCGGCGTGCAGGCAGGAGCCCACAGACTGTTCAAAGTTGGACAGCCCTGAAATAGGTCAGGCAGATTTCTTTACTTACTCAGTCATCTCAGAATAGATGGTTGAGGTCATTGACCCTGAGAGAGCCTGGGAAAGACAAGACCAGGAACTGGCCCTTCTCCATGGTTGCACCCGATTTATGGAACAAACTCCCACCTGAAATTCCCTTTGCCTCTTCAGTGGGAATCTTCAAGAGACTTCTAAAAATGTGACTATTTAGACAGGCATTTCAGGATGATGCACTAACAGGGCACAGAGGTTCCGTTCGCTCTTGCGTTATCCATTCTGCTGTTTGCTTAGGCATCTGGCTGTCAGAGGTTGGATGTTCAGTTCCCCACTGTCCTCTCGCAAGGGTCTGGACTTGATGATCTGTAGAGTCCCAGTTCTTCCAGTTCTGCAGTTCATTTTATGTCTTTCTTTTTAGTTAATTTTATTGTATATTTGATTTTTAAAACATTATTATTATGTTCTTGTGGCTATTATTTAATGTGTCATTGTTGTCTTTATTGTGAACTGCCCAGGGTGATCTTGTTAGCCAGAAGGGTGGAATACGTGTGTGTGTGTGTGTGTGTGTGTGTGTGTGTGTGTGTGTGTGTGTGTGTGTGTGTGTGTGTGTGTGTGTGTGTGTTTAGTATTTTTCCATATGTAAGACTATTTTTTTCAAAGACCATTAGACAAAAATTGAGGGTTGTCTTGTACACAGAGGTAGGCTGCAGAGAAAACTGTGCAGTTGTGAAAGTGCCCACAACTTGTCTCTGCAAACTGTTGTCTTATAAACTAGGGCATCTTATACATGGAAAATACATTGAATAACTGAATAACTTTATGGAGCCTTGTGGCTTAGTGGTTAAATGTCTGTACTGCAGCTAAAACTGTGCTCACGACCTGGGGTTCAATCCTAGGTAGCAGGCTCAAGGTTGACTCAGCCTTCCATCCTTCTGAGGTCGGTAAAATGTGTACCCAGCTTGCTGGGGGCGGGCAATATGTAGTCTGCATACTGTAATTAAAACTATAAACCACCCAGAGACTACTTGAAGTGGTATGGGGCGATGTAAAAGCAGGACACTTTAATAAATAAATAAGAAGAAATGGACTGCAGCAGCAGATGTGTGGTCCTTGTGCAAACCACCACCCACCAAATGGATTTACTTCTTTGGACTACTCTCCCAGAAGCACCAGCCAGGCTAACTTCCACTCAAGTCCTTGAACTGGAACTGATGATTTTGAGACAAAAAACCCTACGCTTCAGTAAAATGCTTGCTTATCAAAGATGCTATCACTACAATGTTAACCATTCATGGACACTCTTACCAACCAACCACAATCTCTGTATTTGGTATCTAAATTTCGATGCCACACAGAAATAAATAGATTTGCCATGTTAATTCTCTTTTTCTTAGGTTTGACCATGAACGTTCACATTAAAATATATATACATAACAGTCAGTTTTAAAGGTGTTGGCAATGTTTTTGTCTTTTTTCATTTGTTCTTTTATTTTATGCTCTTTTTTTATTTTTAACCTACACGGCTAAAACATGGCAGGGTATCTATTTACTCTTGATGCAATTCCCTTCTTCATGTGCCAAATCAAGAGATAAAATTCCCCCTTTTTTTCATGGAAGGTTTGTAACAGAAATCCTATCCCACCTCACCCTGCTTTTTTAAAAAAAAACTGGTTTCAGAACTTGGACATCTTCAAGTTGAAGCAGCAAGAGGTACTTTTAACTTTCAGCAAACACTTCCCAGGTACACAGCCAGACAGACAAAATGAAAGGGAAGGCGCTAAGTCCTCACTACCTTGGCAAGTGTGGCTTCCTGGCCAAGTACATCATTAAATGTTTGGGCTGCTCTGGCAGTAGATGCATTTTCATAATCATAGTCCTAATCCTTCAAGCACAGTTCCTCCATACCCACGGTGGAGAGGAGATTGCAGTAATTTTCTGCTGTGAAAACCTCCCCCCCCCCTTGGCAGCCAACCCTCCTGGCAGATACCTGTGCCAAGATTTAGGCTGTGGCAGGAAACGGATTAAAACCAGGGTGAAACTGGCTTTGAAATTACATCTGCAGGGTTTTGGGGTTGTTTGAGAGGTTGTTTGAGAGGTTTATTCTCCTCACTTTTAAAAAAAAAAATCAATGTGGATTTTGATTTTACATCGTGCAGCATGAATTTCGACGAGCCTGGAAACAACAGTGCATGGAGTTCTCTCTGTGTAGGGACTTTCATCTGTACTTATTTACATAATGCCTAGATGCAGTACCTGACACTGGGAGAACTAATTGAGTGTGTCCAAAATGAAAGACAAAAATGGGAAGGTGGACAATGTCCAAGCATAACATCAGATGCTGGCTTCAGAGGAAACCATCCAAGTTCCAAGTTCCTGTGACAAGGCAGACTCCAAAATTCAGTGCAAGCCTTTGAGGATATGAGAGAGAGAGAGAGAGAGAGAGAGAGAGAGAGAGAGAGAGAAAATACGGAGGGGAGGGGATTGAGAGAGAGACCACTCCAGACTGGATGCCATACCAGCTTCCCTTTCCAACCTGGAGAATGCAATTGGGATTATGGCCACCACCAGCCTGGTCCGGCTGGATAAGAGGATGGAAACAATGACAGGCTACATAGAGATAACTGCAGCATTGGAAAGTGTCAAAGGAATTTGCAAGGAAAGAACTGGCACTCAGAAAAGACCTAAATGCAGTGAAGTTGTGTAGTGACACAACTTTCTCAAAGCAGCTCTTGAATATCAAGTGAGTTCATATTCCTGAGTATGGAGGCCTGTGTGGTTTTAAAATGGTTGCCCACTTTTTTCTTGGAAATTAGCTACCGATGAGCAGAAATGGACCACAATTTGCCATTATTGCAAAAAAATACCATTGATTCCAGTGGTGTTTTTTTATTTTTATTATTTGTTTCCAACAAAGGCAGTAAAGAAAGCTGGAGACTAAGCTTTCTACTGGAGACTAAGTCCAAGGTCATCCAGACTCTCACATATACATTTCTTTCTCTCAGTCTCTTTCATGTGGCCATTCTCATTGCTGCTGTGAAATGAAGCTCACCACCATTTTTTGTTCTTGACTGCACAAAGCAGATCCCACAGGAGTGATTGGTCTTCCACCCTTCAATTTTGTTTGGGCCGATGGATCTACCATAGGTGGGCTGGAACAAGCAACTGAATTTTTTAGGTATGTTTCCTTCTAGGAGATACACCTGACTGAACCCAGATTAAAAACCCATGGAGTCTACTCTGAGCTTTCTCTCTTCTCACCCATCTCTCTCTCTCTCTCTCTCTCTCTCTCTCTCTCTCTCTCTCTGTGTGTGTGTGTGTGTGTGTGTGTGTGTGTGTGTGTGTGTGTGTGTGTGTGTGTGTGTGTGTGTGTGCGTGCGTGCGTGCGTGTGTGTGCTAGTTGTGTCCGACTCTCGGGGCAGTGTATCTCTGTATTCAAGCCAAAAGAGCCAGTGTTATGCAAGTCCATGGTCATGTGATCGGCATGGCTGCAAGGAAACACTGTTTTTTACCTTCCCGCTTTTTACGGCGGTACCTATTTATCTACTTGCATTGATATGCTTTCAAACTGCTAGATTGGCAGGAGCTGGGGTTATCAGTGGGAGGTCGCTCCGCTGCGTGTCACCCGGGATTCGTAACGCTGAGCTACTGACTTTGCAGTCAACAGTTTTTGGAGCCCTAATCCACTGAGCCACCATGCCGCTATGATCAGGCATTACTAAATTCTAATTATAAAAGGTCCTAATTGAGCTCAGAGGAAAACAATTTTGAGGTATAATCAGTCCAGTTATTTAAATTAGGAAGTGTAGTACTTGCTGAATTTTTTTGTGTTTCTAGCTCTTACCGTTTCAGAGATTGTGTGGAACAGGCAGATAGGCAGGCTGGCAGGCAGGCAGGCAGACAGGAGGAAAGGATTCTTGGGGGAACTAATTTTGAAATGTAGCAACTGCTTTCTTTTAAACTGGGAAATTGGTAGTGCTAAATTTTCTGTCACTTTCTTTCATCATTTAAGACACCCTTTGGGACCAAACAGTGAACATTGGTGTGGAACAGCCTACTTCAAAATATAACCAACCACGTTACAGTCATACCTCTTAAGGCAAATGTCTCATAAGACAAAAAAAAACGTGTAGGAAGAAAAAATTCTGGAATAGGCATGCTTTGCATGACAAAAAAAAATCCCTATGGGATGCTTCACAAGACAAAAAAAAGTTTGGCCTGTACCCAGGAGGGAAAACTTATTTTTCTTTTGTTCTAGCCTCTAGAATGGATTAATCCATTCCCAATGCAGCTCTATGGGAAACCATGTTTTGTAAGACAAAAGTTTGGTAAAGCAAAGCAACCCATACCCTCCGGAACAGATTAATCCATTTTCAATGCATTCCTATGGGAAAATGCGATCCGTATGACAAAAGTTTTGTAAAACCAATTGACTCATAGAGCGAATTAAATTTGTTTTAAGAGGTACTACTGTACTTAAGTTCAAAAATCAGAAATAAATATAGAAACTTCCTGTTTCTAGCTTTTGTTAATTCAGAGATTTTTTCCAAGGCACTCAAACTTTTCTAGCATGCCTATCTTTATTACATATGTAGATGTTTAGAGATGGGCACGAAATGAATTTTTAATTTGTTTCGTTATTTGTTATTAATTTTGTTAGCTAACAAAATGAATAGCGAACCAACCCATCAAAGAAAAATGAAATAAAACAAAACGGAAAATTCTGTTTCATTCATTTTGTTTTTCATTCTGGACACCTACCTTGAGGTGCGTGGAGTCCCGACCTTCTCTTCTGCTGGAACTCCAGTGGCAAATGGGGCAATGGGAAGAAAAAGCCTCTCAGCTGTGGGGGAAAAAATAACCCCCAGCATCAGGGACTTTAAAAAAATAAAAAAATAAAAAATTTAAAAAGTGTGACCCAGCCTGGGAGCTGCATGGTTGACCTTGTAAAATTAAAAAATAAATAAATAATAGGTGAGGTCTACCACCGCTTGGAGTAGCTGCTGCCAGGGCCTTCCGGGCAGCCACCACTGCCACTGCCGCTAATCTGCCATGGAACAGCCTGGCGAGGCCACAAGGAGGCTTCTGTCCCCCGCCACAACCACCAGGATCACTGCTGCCACCACCAGCCAGATAAATTGTACCCAAACCAGTTTGTTTTGGTTCAGTTCATATGAATGTTTGTTTTAAAAATTTGTACAAAACAAAATGAAATGAACTGAGGGCCCCCCAAAACACAATGAAATGAACCATTACTTTACTGTTTTGTGCCTACCTCTATATATGTGTTTTAATGTGTTGTCAAAAAAGGGGGAATGGAAATACAACAAAGGTGAAAATATTTAGCCCTTGAAACAGCAAAATATTTATTTCAAAGTGAACTTGCATTGATCAAAATAAATTGTCTTTTCTTATTTTTAATATTTGATTCTTTATAAGAAGCATGGAGAGGAGGAGGAGGAGGAGGAGGAGGAGGAGGAGGAGGAGGAGTTGCATACAGACCAGCATATAACCAGCACATTAAATGGGCAGGTTTTCAACTCACTGAAACACCAGCTTTAAAAACAACAACAGATTTTGTTATTCCAACTCTGGAATAAGTTGCCGTCAGAGATTAGGCTGGCAGAGTCTCTGCCGGCCTTTAGGAAAGCCTTAAAGACCTGGCTTTTTGTGGAAGCCTTTGGTGATCCCTGAGCGTACATCTGTGAGTTGTTGTTGGTTGTTTCATCTTGTCCCTGCCCTTCTTCTTTCTGGACTCTTTGTTGTCGTATTACTTGTGTTGTTTATCATTTTTCTGTTTTTTAGTCTGATATTTGTTTATCATGTTAACACTCTGTGAAAGGATGTACAGTAGTTATATGAAGAACTGGAAGAGAACTGGAGGAGTAATAACTCCTTAAAAAACCTTGGTCCAGCTGGCCCGGCTGGTAGTACCTCGTAAGGGCCCCCATCTGGGGTTACAGGAGAGGATGGTCAACGGTTTTGAAGGCGGAAGAGGGCTCTCATTGCCCCAATGGCAGAAAAAGCAGAAGAACCACCCTTAGGAGAAGGAAACTCTTTCAAACCTCCACTCCCTCATTGGAAAAGGCTTCAGGAGTCAACCTCGAGGAAAAAACCGGAGCCGGAGTCCCGGAGACAGTTCATGACTGTATACAATCATGTTCTGGCAACTCCTGCGATGCAGCTGGAACTAATCGTATCAGCTTTGCCGTTCCATTGGAGCACTCTAGCTACGTGGAGAGGGGGTTTTGCTGCCTGGGTAACAGCCTAATCTCCATATTAAATTACCCAGGCCTTGTGCCCTGGAGAGGATCATTTGCAGCAAATAGTGGGGGAACAACACAGGAAGCGGCAGCTACCTGGGTGTAGGCAGATCAGGATGGAAACCAGCAAACGAATCGTTGATTCCACACCATGCAATAAACATAAAAAAATCTCAAGCCTAAAGTTGGGCACATGGAATGTTAGGACAATGAATCCTGGCTGTTCAGACTATCTCCAAGAAATGGACACTATACGAAAGACAGCTGTCATCGACAGGGAACTGTGAAGACTGCGGTTGGACATTGTTGCTCTCCAAGAGACAAGGCTACCTGACTCTGGATCTGTTAAGGAGAGGAACTTTACGTTCTTCTGGCAGGGAGAACCATCAAACAAGACCAGGGAATGTGGGGTTGGCTTTGCTGTTAGAAATACTTTACTAGGTCTCATTATCCCACTTGCTGTAGGAAGTGAGAGAATTCTGTCCATGCAACTAGACTCTACAGCAGGGTTGGTTACACTTATCAGTGCATACGCACCAACATTATCATCTCCAGCAGAACTCAAAGATAAATTATATGATGATCTAGCTGCCACTATCAAGAAAATCCCTGAGAAAAGACCAATAGCTATCCTTGGTGACTTTAATGCCAGGGTTGGAGCTGACTATAACTCCTGGCCCACCTGCCTAGGTCGGTTCGGCATTGAAAAGATGAACGAAAATGGCCAATGCCTGCTGGAGTTTTGCTGCTATTATGGTCTCTGTGTCAGCAACACATTATTTAACAGAAAGCCCCAGCACAAAGTCTCTTGGAGACATCCAAGATCGAAGCACTGGCATCACCTTGACCTGATTCTCGTCAGGCGCTCCAGCATCTCTAGCGTTACAATCACACACAGTTATCAGAGTGCCGACTGTGACACAGACCACTCCCTGGTGTATAGCAAAGTAAAACTGAAAACAAAGAGATTGTACCATCTGAAGAAGGAAAGAAGATCAAAAATTGATACCAGTAAGACCTATAACCAAGGAAAAGTGGAGGAATTATCCCATGTACTCAAGGAAGCTCTTCCTGGCCCTGCTGAAGATAATGCATCTAAACGTTGGGAACATTTCAAGAATGTTGTTTATAACACTGCTTTATCAGTATTCAGCAGGGAGACTCGAAAGACAGAAGATTGGTTTGAAGCCCACTCAGAAGAGCAGATGCCAGCTATTGAAGAAAAGAGGAGAGCCCTGACTGCATATAAAGCTTGTCCCAGTGAACGCAACCTACAGGCCCTGCGAGCTGTTCGTAATAAAGTCCAGCAGACTGCCAGGAAATGTGTTAACGATTACTGGCTGCAACTGTGTTCTAGAGTTCAGATGGCAGCTGAATAAAGGGGATGTATGATGGAAAAACAGCCTTAGGGCCAATATGTTTTGCACCCTTAAAGACTAACAGGTGAGATCATCCAGGATTGTGAGCAGCAGATGGCACAATGGGTGCAGAAGCTGATTCAGATAAAACACAATACAAAGAAATAATATTGAGTGCTTGTCTGTCTTGATTTAACCAACACTAAAAGAACTAAATGTGGCTCTGGATTCACTTGCCTCTGGCAAGGCACCTGGGAAAGATAACATCCCTGTGATTCTGAAGTGCTGCAAAGAGATCATTGCCATTGAACCATCCATCTTCTGCCTTTGCTGGAAAGGGGGAGTACCACAGGATATGAAGGACACCAATATTGTTACGCTTTATAAGAACAAAGGTGACTTAGAGCGAATATTCAATCTCTCTTCTTATTTGTCGGGAAGCTGTTTGCATGACAAAGTTCCAGATACTTGCAGAGTCCTGAATCACAGTGTGGCTTTCAAACCAACAGGTCCACTACTGATATGGTATTTTCCCTCAGGCAGTTAGGAGAAACAGGGAACAAAGACAGCCACTTTTTGTAGCCTTCATAGATCTTACAAAGGCATTTGATATGGTTAGTAGGAGGAATGGATGGATGCCAGATCCCAACATCAGATGTCTTTTCATGAGGATATGGAGAACTGTAGTTTTTGATGGCCTAGTGTCAGATCCCTTCAACATCCGAGCGAAGCATGGCTGTGTCCTTGTGCCAACCTTGTTTCGGATATTCTTTGATATGCTGAAGTATGCTTTTGGAACTTCAACAGAGGGTATCTATCTCTGGATCAGATCAGATGGAAAACTCTTCAATCCCTCTAGATTGGAGCAAAGTCTGACCTCCGGATCTCTGTTTGCTGATGAGGCTGCTCACTCTGAAGATCTCCAACAACTCATGGATCATTTTAGTAAAGCTTGCAAAGATTTTGGGCTAAAATCAGCCTGAAAAAAACACAAATAATGGCAGAATTTGTTTCTGCAAAAGAACTGGAGGTCATGACTTTGTGAAATACAGTCTCACTAGAGTCTGGCTGAATAAACGTATAGGTAAAGAGCTACTATGTTTTCCAGACTAACAAAGAGAGTATGGCTCAATAAGAAGCTGACAGAACATACAAAGATACAGGTTTATAAAGTCCCCAGTGTGGTAGAGTATTGCAGTGAGTCTTGAACCATCCATGCCCGACAGGAAAGAAAGCTTAATACCTGCCATATGGTCTGTCTTAGTCAACATTACCTGGTGACAAAGTTCCAAATAGCATAGTCCTGCATCGAGCTGGAATCCCTAGCATGTACACTTTATTGAAACAGCAGGCCTATTGAGAATGGATGACAGCCGGATCCCAAAAGATCTTCTATATGGAGAACTAGTGAAGGATGGAGACCAGAGCTGCGGTATAAGGATATGATGACCTGAAGGCCTGAATGGACCTCAACAGATGGGTGACCTTGATTGCACTGTCTGGAGGCAAGAGATACAGCATCTTGTATTTGAAGAGGCATTTGTTCAACAGGCAGAGGAAAAGAGGCAGGCACGGAAAGAACGAAACTTGCCGGGCAAGAAACAGAATACATCTGTCCCCAGTGTGGTAGAGACTGTCATTCCCAAATTGGTCTGTTTAGTCACACTAGGTGTTGTACTTAGGATCTCTACTCCAGCAAATATCTAAATAAAGATAAATGCCAATAAATAAATAAATAAATAAATAAATAAAATAAATAAATAAATAAATAAATAAGCTCTCAATCGCTGTTCAAAGAGGGAATGCTTGCTGTGTGCTTGGCACTCTAGGCCAGTTGACTAAATAATGGGGTTTTTTAGTAAAGTGATTTTAACCAGTATAATAAAATAAATAAATAAATAAATAAATAAATAAATATTTCTCCATAAGAGCAAAAATCCCATTTTCTCTTTTTATCATCAAGGGTGTTAGCAGAAAACCAAAAACAACAGCCACAACCCCATGGCTGTTGTGCAAAAAGCCCTATTGTTGCATTTTGAAATAAAAACTTTTCATTTTATTTACAACATACTAGGAGTTCTGTGCAAAATGCTGTACAAGGTTTTCTACACCAAATAGAAATTTAAAAATAGGTTTTCTAAATATAAGCAAAACAAATAAACGAACCAATCAAGCATTTATAACTTCCATGATATATTCAGAAAGAAATGTCAGAATAGGGAAAATGTCCAAAGATGAGAAGAAAGCATCTGACATTTCTGACTCTTGCCTGTGACAATGCAATAAGCCATGTTTTACATCTCAAGCACCAGGTGTTCTCCATGGTTCAACAATATCAAGCACCTCGGCCTCCCTTTCACTTCAACCTGGACTGAACAGTGCTTTGAAGAGAAAAGCAACCTCTTCATTGCAATAGTCAAGATGTGAAAACATACCCAATCGGAACAAAAGAAAGGTGCGAGAATCAGCTGTCCTCTCTGTTCCCAGCAGATTGCATTGCAGTACTTTAAGAAGGCTTTGATGTACCGTATTCTCTGGTATAGCACTAGAGACTCGAAAGATGTTCTTTGGACAACAGCTCCCAGCATTTCCATTGTCAGGTAGGTGGGGGAAATGCTGGGAATGGGGATGCAAAATGATGTCTTAGGTTTCCAAGTCTTTGTAGAAATATAAATATAGTTATAAAATAGTTAAGATCCTGTTTCCCAGGGGCTATGGCAAGGTTACATCAGATGGTTCCCAGCATGGGATGCTCCAGGCACTAATGAGAGGAAAGATCTCATCACTATGCTTCCTCTCCAGCTTATCACTTTCACCGCTATCACCGGTAAACTGACTAGATAGGAAGGAAGTGCTTTGGGGAAAGACAGTAGTTAGCTAGGTAGTCAGGAACAGGATGGGTAAGGATGCTGTTCGGAGGCTTGCTGGGAACAGAGGCTGAACAGCACTTCCCTAAATTGACATCTGAGCTGGAGAATAAAATTAATGTCTGTGTAACTCAGGCATGTCCAAACTTCGGCCCTCCAGATGTTTTGGACCACAACTCCCACAGTCCTTTGCCATTGGCAATCTAATCTTAGAATTCTGGGAATTGTGGTCCAAAACATCAGGAGGGCCGAAGTTTGGACATGCCTGGTGTAACTGATTGATTGATTGATTGATCGATCGATCAATTGACTCACTATTTGCATTTACATATAACATTCAAGGCAGTGTACAAATAGTTGTTGTGAGTTTTTCAGGCTGTTTGGCCGTGTTCTGGAAGCTTTTCTTCCTGATGTTTTGCCAGACTCTGTGGCTGGCATCTTCAGTGGGCAAGGAGCTCAGGGACCTGGGAGTTCTATCTGTGCTCTGGGTTTTAAAAAGAATAGAAACATATAAAACCAAATTTTGCTTTATTTTTTTTTAAAGGAGCATCATATAAACCCACTCCACCGTAAAATCATACAAATCAAACAAAGGGTATTTAAAAATCATCAAAGGATATAGGCTAAACAGCAGAATCCAGTGTTTTCAAAATGTGTTTTCACTCCCTTCTTATAAACTGTCTTATAAATCCCTTCTTATAAACTGTCAGAGTGGAAACAGATTACAGTTTAGAAGAGAAAACATCCTGGGTCTCTCTTGAATATCATAGTCTGGAGAGGCTCAAAATGAGAAGAGGGTTTTTTTAGATAGCCAGGCCTAAAGCTGTTAGGGCTTTAAAATTAAGACTAACAGCTTGAATTGAGTCCAATAAGCAATTGGCAAGACTGCAACAAGAGTAGGGTGGGGACAGGCAATGTATGTTCCCTGGGTGTCATGCTGGGGGTTGGGGGCACTACCACCCTGCTGGGGAGGGGGGAGGCATGGATTCCATGTTTTTACCAGGTGACGCCGAGCCTGGTTGTGGACCTGGCAATAGGCAACCAGTGTAGGCCATTCCGTGTCATATGAGAAAAATACCATATGTCATGTCTCATGCTCTCTAGGCAGTGCCTCATGTTTCACCATTGGAAGGTCCTGTGATTTCTTCAAAGCTAGAACCATATAAAGCGCAATGCAATAGTCAAGATCTTAGGCAACGAAGACATGGATGACTAGTGATAATGAGGGTGAACATTACGAACTAGAGATGGGCACGAATAAAAAAATGACGTTTCGTTTGTCATTTGTTGTTTGGAGGGTCTGTTTCGGTTTGTTTCCATTTTTCGTGAATTTTTGCAAAAATTCATTTTCATTTTCATTCGTTTCGTTACTGTTTCATTACAATTTATTTCAAATTTTTGTGATTTTTTTAGCATTTAAAGCAGTTCACTGTATTGCAGTAACGGAAATGAAACACACGACAAAATTTCCGGCGTTTCTGTTCGTTTCGTTTCATTTTGGAGACAAAATTCATTTGTCATTTTGTTGCGTAATGAAATGAAAAAACGAAAATGGAAACAAAAATTGTTCATTTCGTGCCCATCTCTATTACGAACCTCTCTAGGAGGTTCAAGCACTGATCCCAGAAGCTTGAGCATGACCGTATCTTTATATAAAACACTTCTTGAGTAAATCTTGAGTACATCCATTTCAAACTTTGCTATGAACCTTGCCTTACCCCGTGAAGGATATTTACTCCTACTTTCACTGAGAAGAGAGGTATCTTTTTTCATTTCAAGGTATTTCCACATTTCCCTTGGATCACACCCTCACAGGGTTTTGCTGACTCTCACTGGAGAAATCAATGGGCTCTCCTTTGTTTCACCCAAAGCGTAGCACACCCCTGCTAGTGAACATGTTATGATAGGCTATATATGTCAGTAGTAATAAAGAAAAATGGCATCATGAATCCAGAGAGAAGAATACGAGGAACCTTCCATCATGTCAGCAGCTTTCTGTCATGCCCTAATAGGATCATACAAGTAATTTTGTTTTCACTAATAGGATACAATGAATAATATAATCGTATTAGGAAGTTTTAAAATTACGTTAGGAAAAGGACAAGCAGTTGAATGACATAACAGAAATACAAGGATTGAAAAAGAAACACACCAGAAAGAACTGCGTACATTCACTTTTTGAAATAGATATTTTTGGACCCGATGCCATTAGTTATTCATAACACATTAGTCATACAGATATTACTGCCCAGACAAGTGTCTTTGATGCACTACCTCTAGTTATTCAAGAATAGCAGACATCTTTATCATGTTGGAATGAGCATCTTCAGTGGCAGGGATGTGTCTTCTCAGCTCGGATATGCCTCTTCCATAATATGTGTATGAGCCCCCCCAGCCTGCCCATCTCAGAATGCATGGATGAGCAGTACAATATGTTTTCATTAGGACCAGCAAGCAAAATGCAGGGGTAATTCCAGGCCTGAAACAAACACCTAATACTGAATTACATATCCCTTTTTGAATCAGAAACACAGGCAGCAGCATTTAGCTTGGGAAACCAAATATTCCTGCTTCTTCTGATGGTTCAGTGGCCATTATATTAATCAGAATTATACCAAGAGACAATGGCCTTTATATGAGCATCTACAAGTCATTATGTCCTGAGAGCTTTCGATGGATGTAGAATGTGTGGTCTTTCATAGAATCATTAACGGAATTGGAAGGGAGGGACCTCTATGGTCATTGAATCGAAATCTCTGTTCAATGCAGGATTCCAAGCCAAGGAAGATCTGTCAAACAGTTGTCCAGTTTTCTCTTGAATGCATCCAGCTTTAGCGCACTCACCACCTCCCAAATTAACTGGTTCCGTTGTCATACTGCTCTAACATTTCAGAAGTTTTTCCCGATATTCAGATGAAACACAGCTCCCGTCATCTTTTACCATGGATTGTTCTAGTTGGGACTAACTGGAATGACAGTTCAACAAGATCTGGGTAAAACATATGTTTCCACTTCTACATTTAGGGGCTCAACAGAATTAACATAGTTCCTTATCGGAGTAGAAGAGTTACTAAACAAGGGGAGGGGGTCCATTAAGAACTGGATCAGCAGTCATGCAAATGCTTTCCTGCTTTTTTTTCCAGAAGTAACTATACTTCTGGAAAGACATAACTGTACTTCTGGAAAGAAGTAACTATAAAGAATAAATAACTATTAAAAAGGATTTTCATCTGACAGCAGTAAAAATAGAATGTGTGTTTTATTAAACATATTTTTACCTCACCCTTTTCCTTGAAAATGATCCAAAGCTGTCTTATGACACTGAAAGACTATTAAAGTTGAAAACAATGGGTAAAACAACTGTTTTAAGGCAATATTTCAAGTTAAGAACAATGGGTAAAGAGGCATCTTAAATCATTAAAAGGAAACAGTAGAGCAAAGAACAATCAGATTGTTGTTGTTATTATTATTATTGTTGTTGTTATTATTATTATTATTATTATTATTATTATTATTATTATTATTATTATTATTATTATTATTATTATTATTATTATTAAATCAACCACACAGCGAACTATGCTGAATTTTGTAATACAAATCACTAGTCGAATGCTTCTCAAGCGTTTAGGACTATGTGATGTATCGGCAAATTATGCGAGCAGATCCAAGTAAGGCGGCTCTCTGCAGCTAACTGACGGTGACGTTGTCAACTCCAATTTCTCCTAAATACTTGCTTAGCTCTTTAGGCACCGCACCCAGCATGCCGATTACCACTGGGACCACCTGTACCGGTTTATGCCTGAGACTCTGAAGTTCAATTTTCAGATCCTGATATCAGGTAATTTTTTTCAAGTTGTTTCTCGGTGAGTCTACGATCACCTGGTATAGCAACATCAATGATCCACACTTTTTTCTTCTCCACAATCACAATGTCCTGGGTATTATGCTCCAAAACCATGTCTATCTGTATTCGGAAGTCCCAAATTAATTTTGCATGCTCATTTTCAGTCACTTTTTCAGGCTTATGATCCCACCAGTTCTTTGCTATGGGCAGATGATAGTTCTGGCACAAATTCCAGTGGACCATTTGAGCCACTACATTATGATGCTGTTTGTAATCAGTCTGAGCAATTTTCTTGCAACAGCTCAATATATGTCTGTGAAGATTCTCAGTCATCCAGGTGAGTTTATCTGGAAGTTGAGTCATGGCTACTGGACTTCTTTTTTGAGAGATAGAAACGTTTCGCTGTTCATCCAAACAGCTTCATCGGTCTGCTCAATATATGGTCAATATATGGTCGATAGTTCAATATATGGTCGATAGTTTCATATTATTCAAGATAGCTCAATATATGGTCAATAGTTTCATATGATGATGATGATGATGATGATGATGATGATGATGATGATGATGATGATGATGATGATGATGATGATGATGATTAACCTCTCAGCTATCTACGCTGGATTTTATATTACCAATCACTAGTTGAACGCTTCCCAAGCGTTTAGGACTCAGTGATTAGAGATGGGCACAACTAGGGAAAATGACGTTTTCGAGTTGTCGTGTGTCGGAGGCAGTCCGTTTCAGCTCGTTTCCGTTTTTTGCGAAATTTCACAAAAATTAGTTGGTTTGCTTTTTCATTTTTCGTTGTCGTTAGTACTGGTTTGGCGGGGTAGCGGGCTCCTGGAGGGAGCTGCAGGAGTCAGCCAGAGCCACAAGTGATGGACTGGCAGACTCTTTGCACCCGCTGTGTCTCACATACTTGCATGTAGTGCAATGCAAGTAGATCTGGCTTAGGGTTAAGACGGGTTAGCGCAAGGGCTAGGGTTAGGCTAGTTACAGGTGAGGTTAGGGTGAGTATTGGGGTGCACCTCTGGGTGCCTCTCTGACCCACTTAGGACAGTGTACTGCCGTATGGGTTAGGCTTAGGCTTACAGTTCGGGTTTGGGCTATGATTAGTGGGCTGTTTATGCCCGATTGGCACATCCCAGAAGTCTCTGTGGTCAACCTGGCCAAGTGGCCATGCGATTGGTGGAAAATTTGCATGGTCCACTCCCATGGGCGAGCCCATCATTGCAAATGTGCAGGTGTAAAAAAATAAAATGAAATAAAATAAAATAAAATAAAATCAACGGAGACGTTTTTTTTTTGCAAGAAAAACCCACAGCTGCTACTGTAAAAATTCAAGCATTTAAAATAGCTAACTTTCGCATGTTTCTGTGGTGCTTTGGTGGGGTTTTGGGCAACGATTTAAAAAAATATATTGTGGTCGCCATTTTGGATCCCCCGCACTGCATGGCAAATGGATGCGCCCTCCCAGCCTGGTACCAGCAGCGCAGCAGTAGCAATAGCCAAGGAGATGGGGGCGGGGAAACCCCCCCAAATAAAACATCCTTCTGGCCTGGTAGGTGCCCTCAGACAGTTTTCACCTACTTTTAGGGCCGGGAATCGTGTTTTTTTTTACTTTAAAAAACTTTTTTTCTGTGCCGCTTGGCATTGCGCGATCGCCGCGATGCAAGTAACGAGCACGACAAATCAGACCAAATTGTTCGTTCGTCGGTTCGAGCTCGAATTCTGGCAGAGTAATTCCCGTTACCGTTTCCGTAGAGTAACGGATACGAGTAACGGAAACAGAAACGGGAATACCGCTAAGTCGTGCCCATCTCTATCAGTGATGTATCGGCAAATTATGCGAGCAGATTCTTTCCATTCCCATTATGAAGAAATGGTTTCAATTTCAGGGATGTCTTCCCCGTTCCTCACTTTTATGTACTGCAGGCTTATGCCTCAGGAGGATCTCTGCTGACTCTTGCCTGCACAGCCATACTTTCTAACCCCCTTTGTAAATCTTTCCAAAGTTGGTGGCTTGTTTCTGATGAAAACAAATAAATAGGTAAAAATGAAACAACAAAGGATTGTGGCATTGGCGTTGAGACTGCTGACTACACTGGATGTAATGATTTTCATCAATCTTTGGCAGCTTTGCACAAGACACCAAAAGATCCCGGAACAATACACCTGTCCCCGGGACAGGTACTGGGAATATAATTACTCTGTCCTTTCTGTTCCACTTCCAGATGCTACACAATGTCTGATAATAAAGATGCATCGCTTTCATGTCATCCATCTGTGTTCCAAAAGGAAGCCTGGACCGGTGTTTTCCACTGAGTCTTCTCCCGCCAGCATGAAACTGAAGCCTCTGAAAAGCAACGAGACCTTTTGCTGACCTCTCCTTGTCTTGCCTACGTCTCTGCTAGTTTGTCATGCAATGTAGGTCAGTCCTTAAAAGAGGCAGAAAAAAAGAAGGGATTTGTGAGCAAATCATGCTACTGTCTACAGCACAGGGCCCCTACCTGTAATATCAAGTTAGTTTTTCTTGGGATACCAGCCTGCTCAGGGGGCGCCTGAATATGCAACAATAAACAGATGTGCCCTGCTGTCATTACTGTCTTTAGCATCTGGTCACTTCACTCCTAATTGTTGTTTGCAAATGAATGTCAAGCTTGGGAAAGAATTGTTTGCTTGTTCCCTCATTTATTTGGCCTTCATTGCATTCCTCTGTATGGCAAAGCTTTCTTCACTCTGGTTATTCTTGTGATGTGCAGTCAAGTCACCTCTGACCTACAGTGGCCCAAGGAATGAATACGCTCAACACCCCTACCAAGCACTTGCAAACTCAAGGCTGTGGGTTTCTTTATGGAGTCGATCCATCTCTTATTTACCTTTCCCCTCTTCATGCTGCCATCAAGTGTGTGTGTTGTGTCATTACAGTCGTGACCGGCTCTTTGTGACTCCATGTCCATGGAGTTTTCTTGGCAGGAATACTGGAGTGGCTTGCCAGTTCCTACTCCAGGCACCTACAACACCTGGTATTCCCTGGTGGTCTCCCATCCAAGTACTAACCAGGGCCGACCCTGCTTAGCTTCTGAAATCAGGTGAGATCGGATGTGCTTAGGGCATCTAGGCAGCCCTGCCATCAAGAACCCTTTACTTTACAAACTGGAAAACAGACATTGGGACTTGATCAAGGCCACAGAACATGTATGTTTCTTTGCAGGGGTGGGTTGGGGTCTTAAAAGCAGAGATGGGAAGAACTTACCTAACAAGGGTGATAAAAAGTGGAAATATTTTGGCTTTTTGGCGCCAGGCAGATACCTTCCTGTTCGGTCAGCATTTTAATTAGATTTTTTTGGCTGGACACATGAGCAGCAGGGTTTTATAATTTGTATTGTATTGTATTTTAACTGTATTATATTTTATAGTTTTAAGAATTTTATTGCTTTATAGTTTTTATACACTGTTGTATGCCTCCCAGAGACCTCTTGGTAGGGGGGTGGCTAATTTTTTTGTAAATAAATAAATAAATAAATAAATAAATAAATAAGGACTTAATTGCAAGACCAATTCAGTCCCTGGTGACCTAGGTAGAGAGATTATAGCCTTATGGATTCTCCATTTACCTGCTTCCAGAGCATTAAAAACATTTAGTAATTAGAGACAAATATATGGGTGATGGGGAGGTAGAGAAAAAGAAGTAAAAGTCTAGCTGTGGAGGCAAAACCTCTTTAGGGTTTGTGAAGGAGTCTCTAGGTATGTGTCTTTGGGCAGGAACTCCCAGAATTCTGCCTGGCAAATCCATGGAAAATTCTGGGAGCTCTCATGACACATTCTTAGAATATGTCAAGAGTCCAGAGAGGAGAAACCTCTGAGGCTCTGGCACTCCAGATATTCTGGATAACAACCCCACAATTTTTATTATTGACTACACAAGCTGGGAAATTATGGGAACTGTCACCCAGCATGCCAAAGGTTCACCATCCTTGGGGGGGTGTGTGTCTCAAAGTCAGATTTACTGTTCAATTTCCCTTTTCACATTCCCTAAAATCAACATTTTATTCAGCAAGAGAGGGAACTAGGTCATCATATATGGTGTTTTTCTGCTCTCCCCAATGTAGCCTCTCCCATCCTGACCAATAGCCACGCTGCATCCAGTATAGACAATAGTACAAATGTGATATCCTATAACAAAGGTTACCTCCTCTGGAGGTGTCTCCGATGGGTGAGGGAGGGTGCTTTGCCTTCCCGGGCGAAGTGACAAGAGACTTCTCCAGGAAACTCGAGATCTCGGGCTTAAGTGGGTGTGGAGTCCTGTGTAAAATAGGATATTTCCCTGCCCAAAGCCTTTTTCGGGTTGCATGTTCCCCACCCACCCACCACCTTTATCAGTGCTAGTGAGAGTCTAACCAGTCGCTATGTGGGGCCGGATGGGAATTTTTTACCTGTTCTTAAGATTGGCCTTCAGGAAACTGGGTTTTTCGCCTATCCCACACTAGTACGTGGCCATGGTTTTTCCCCTGGGCCAGTAATATTGTGGTTGGTCACACTGG
Source organism: Phrynocephalus forsythii (assembly GCA_029282475.1). NCBI lineage: Eukaryota > Metazoa > Chordata > Lepidosauria > Squamata > Agamidae > Phrynocephalus > Phrynocephalus forsythii. The sequence continues at coordinate 123,959,151 of JAPFRF010000004.1, forward strand.
CAGGTAGTGTGGAGAGGAGACAAGCAGCTGGAGAGTCAGAGGGGGAAGTATCTGCCTGCAGGCCACCCAACCTCAGGACGCTGCAGATGCAATTACAGTAGGACCTCAGCATCCACTGATTCATTATCCACTGATTCAGTTATCCACAGTAGGAAGAGAAAATAAATAAATAAATAATTCAGCAGCCCCAAAGCAACCTACTGTCATGAAGAGAGCTGTAAAGCAAGCTACCGTTACAAACTGCAGCTGTAAAGCAAGCTACTGTTGCAAAACAGCAGCTGTAAAGCAAGTTACTATCACAAAAGAGCAGTTTTGGGGACATTTTGATGTTCTCTGTTATCCACGGTTTTCATTATCCATGGGAAGGCTTGGAACCAATCCCCAGTGGATACTGGGGTCCTACTCTACAGTGTCAGGGGGAGATTGTGCCGTAAGGCCACCTGGGCCTCAAGGAATCAAGAATGATGAGTGGGAATCCAGAGATGGGTACACAAGTTACCAGCCTTGGGGGCACTGTCTTATGTATGGCAGTGCCAGGGGGTACTGACTCCAAGAGAGCTTGCTATTTGAAGGGGTCCTGGGAGACCTCAGGTTTCCAACTTCACTTCCACACTACATCAGGCCGCTCGTGAGTTACGTTGAAAGTTCAGTTTTGTTATCAATGAAGTGTGGCCCATGTTTAAACCCATTCCTGTCCACTTATTTCATCCTGGGAGGGCAATGTTAGTACTTCCCCTACACACACACACACACACACACACACACACACACACACACACACACACACACACACACACACACACACACACACACACACACACACACACACACACACACACCTTTCAACACACTTCCTCTTTTGTTGTAGATGGATTCATATATTATGAATACTTAATATTTATTCACTGTCAATGAAAGCTTCCTTTAAATAGCCCAAGCCAGACCTTGGATAAGTTACTATTAAGGACTACATTCCCCAGAATTGCCCAACCTGCATGGCCATTTGGAACTACAATGAGAATTGCTTTGTGTTTGGGCGAGAAACAAATAACAAAAAAAGAGTCAGCTTTTGCGATCTTCCCTTGCTTATTGTCATGTTCTGAATGGTAAGGTGCATAACAGAGTATTCTGTAGACCATCTTGACTGCTGTCATTGGTGTTGTCAACGTTCAGGTTGTCCCTGGCTACATCATGGTTGGCATCCTTTTTGTTCTGGTGACAATGGGGAGACAATATTGTTTAACAATACAGTGGTCCCCCGCCATTTCAAGGTTCATATACTGCGGTCTCAATATATTGTGGGACCGCAGTATAGGAAAGGCAAGGGCCCTTGGGGTAAGCTGCTTGGGCCTGTTTGAGGCCTACTACACTTAACCCAGGCCTGAAAGGCTGCCCCAAATGGGCCTCTGATGGGCTTCGCAGGCCTGTCAAAGGCCCCAGAAGTGGTTTCCGACAAACCGGAAGTGACTTCTGGATTGCAAGAACCAACTTCTGGGGCCTCCGACGGGCCTGGGAAGCCCATTGGAGGCCCATTCAGGGCAGCGCCAGGCCTCAGGTAAAGTGTAGGAGGCCCCAGAGAGGCCCCCCAGTCCTGACCTGACCCAGCATCCCCATATTGCGTATTTTCAATTATCGCGGGTTGGTTTGGGTCCCTAACCCCTGCGATAGGTGGGGGATTACTGTATTGGGCCATTTTCTGGGATTCTGAATTGTCGATATGGAAGCACAACTCTCTACATTCATAAACCAGAGGTCTTTTTGAAGAACTGAATTATAAGAAAAGGGAGAGGAGATGATGCGAAGAAAGCAAGGCTGCTCCGTGGAAGACTGATGTAACCATCCCTTGGATGAGAGCTGAAGAGAAGCAGGGTAGATATTTAATTAACACATGTAAAGCTTCTGGCATAGCATTTAGGGCTGTAAAATAAGTAAAACAAGATGGTATATTTTTTCCATAATTGCGCCCTCCCTCTCCCAAGCCTTCTCTGATTTCCTGGTACTTATCTGAACTGTGTAATGCTGCTGAGGTATGTGTGCATTTTCTATCCATTAATCTAAACAAATCTCTTTGGTGGACAACCTCAGTCTGAGCTTCCTAGCAGCTTTGTCGGTGGATTACAATTAACTTGGAAAATGAAAATTCAGTTTCTGAACAGCAAGTTTAGCCAAACCATTCCACTTACAGATGACAAGGTCTTAGCGTTCTTCAACCCACTCACTAGAACCAGGATTTCCTCTGACTCGGTACTGGAGAGGATTAATAAAATGAATTACCTTCCTTCCTTTTAAGATTTGCCTGGCCTTGAGATTTGCATCTCCTAAGCTGGCATAATGATGACCAATCCTTTAGTTTTTGTTTATTTTTTTATCAAACATTGTTAAAAATAGAAATTTGCAGAAAGACCTTACATGAACTAGGAATGAATACAACAGGCCCGCTCATGTCCAATTCCTCTGTGGTTGAGTGCTTGGGGGTCCAACAGGTACTAGCATCTTAGCAATCAAACAGCCTCTGAAAGTAGGAAAGAGCTTTACAAAACATCTCTCACAGCTCCCTGTAAATTTTGTAAGGATTACAGAATTCCTATCACTAGTGGTAAATGAATCAATATATGGGATAGTGGTTTTAATGGTTTTAATGCGTTTTAATGTAACCAAATGTAAAGTAATGCATATTGGGGCAAAAATTCCAAACTTCATCTATCAACTCATGGGCTCTGAGTTATCCGTGACGGATCAGGAAAGAGATCTTGGTGTGTTGGTGGACAGCTCCATGAAGGTGTCTCCCCAATGTGTGGCAGCAGTGAAGAAGGCCAATTCCATGCTAGGGATTATCAAAAAGGGGATTGAAAATAAAACAGCCAACATTATAATGCCGTTATACAAAACAATAGTAAGGCCCCACCTGGAGTATTGTGTACAATTCTGGTCACCGCATCTCAAGAAAGACATAGTGGAACTGGAAAAGGTGCAGAAGAGAGTGACTAAAATGATTACTGGGCTGGGGCACCTCCCTTATGAAGAAAGGCTAAAACAATTAGGCCTCTTTAGTCTGGAAAAAAGGTGCTTGAGGGGGGATATGTTTGAGACATACAAAATAATGCAGGGTATGAGTAAAGTGGATAGAGTGAAGCTCTTCTCCCTCTCTCAAAATACCAGAACTAGGGGACATACACTCAAATTGAGGGGTGGGAGAGTAAGAACTGACAAAAGAAAATATTTTTTCACCCAGCGCATTGTAAGTCTATGGAACTCCCTGCCACAGGATGTGGTGATGGCATCTGGCCTGGATGCCTTCAAAAGGGGATTGGACAGATTCCTAGAGGAAAAGTCCATCATGGGTTACAAACCATGATGGAGATGTGTAATCTCTAGGCTTTAAACCAGGGTAGTTCAAGGGCCAGATGCAGGGGAGTGGTATCAGGAGACAGATATCTAGTCTCATGCACTCCCAAACGCATCTGGTGGGGCCGCTGTGAGATACAGGAAGCTGGACTAGATGGGCCTTTGGCCTGATCCAGCATGGCTCTTCTTATGTTCTTATGGTTAACAACCCATCTTAGCAAACATGGTCCATGCTTTCTTGACCTATGCCCTGACAAGGGATTTGTGATCTGTGAATGTCCACAATTCCAGAAGTTTTGTAATAGATGCGACCATACACAGCGTGGGTAGATAGCTTTGTGAGTTAGGTATTTGACTATGGAGCCAGAGGTTTGATTCCACCTCTAGGGGACATCCACTCAAATTGAGGGCTGGGAGAATGAGAACAGACAAAAGAATTTTTTTTTACTCAGCACTTTGTTAGTCTGTGGAACTCCCTGCCACAGGAGGTGGTGATGGCATCTGGCCTGGATGCCTTCAAAAGGGGATTGGAGAGATTCCTGGAGGAAAAGTCCATCACAGGTTACAAACCATGACTTAAAACTGGGGTACTTCAAGAGCCAAATGGAGGGGATATCTAGTCTCGTGCACTCCTAGACTCATTTGGTGGGGCCACTGTGAGATACAGGAAGCTGGACTAGATGGGCCTTTGGCCTGACCCAGCATGGCTCTTCTTACCTTCTTACGTTCTTATGTTCACACGCACACACTGCATTCAAGAAAAGTCAGCTTGTGTGTCCTTGAACATGTGCACACTCCCAGGGTGCTCCAAGAAGAAAGGAATGAGAAACCACTTCTGGGTACTCTTTACCTAGGAAACATTGAAAAGTGTCATCGTAAGTCAGAGCTGACTTGATAGCACATAGTAATTATTATATATAGTATATATAGTATTATTATTATTATAAGTAGTATGTAATATTATATGCAACAAAATTCCAGGACTTCAGCCAATTAGCCTATAGAAGTGGAAAAGACATGTAAATCTTTGGCCTGTGCCTTGGAGAGGCAGTCAGTTGGGCAAAGTGGCATTTCAGGGTCTTAAACTTGGACCCCACACCTGCGGGAAAATGTTAGGAAGGGGAAGACATAGAAGTGGAAAAGAAATTCTGATTAGCTGAAACTTCATACAAGCATATGTAATTCATGATCTGTGCAGAGATGCTACAAGATCCTCTGATGGGTTATACTTTTATTAGGATCAGGCGTCAATGCGTACACAGTATAGTTTTTTTCAGCTCATTCACACTGTTCTACAGAGCTAGAAAGCTGGCCTCAATTTTGTCTGTTTACAGGTGATCCTAATAAGTATTGTCCGTTGGTGGATTTTAGATGTTGTTCTACTCAACTGCCCAGAATGGCCCTGTTGCCTGATGGGCAATAATTGAATCCAATTAATTAATTAATTATTAGAGATGGGCACGAAACGAACAATTTTTCATTTCCATTTTCATTTTTTCATTTCGTTATATAATGAAACGACAAACAAATTTTGTCTCTAAAATGAAACGAAAGGAACAGAAACACCAGAAATTTTGTCGTCCGTTTCATTTTCATTACGGCAATACATTGAACTGCTTTAAATGCTAAAAAAAGGACAAAAAATTGAAATAAATGGTAATGAAACGGTAATGAAACAAACAAAAATGAAAACAATTTTTTTTGCAAAAATTCGCAAAAAAGGAAATGAACCGAAACAGACCCCCTAAATGACAAACGACAAACAAAACACCATTTTTTTAATTCATGCCCATCTCTATTAATTATGATCAACTCTTTCACTCCTTTTAGTGGGCAAGCGGAGGGACCACAGTTCCTGAACTGAGGAGTCTAGTCATTGTGTTTGAGAATTTTTAGAGTCGTGTTTCAAAAAGCTAACTTTTTTTTCCCATTCTGTAGATCCTTGAGGTTGCCTAAATGCCCTAAGCATATCCGATCTCGCCTGATTTTGGAAGCTAATCAGGGTCCACCCTGGTTAGTACTTGAATGGGAGACCACCAGGGAATACCAGGTGCTGTAGGCGCCTGGAGTAGGAACTGGCAAACCACTCCAGTATTCCTGCCAAGAAAACTCCATGGACATGGAGTCACAAAGAGTCGGTCATGACTGTAGCAACACAACACAGCAGATCCTTGAGACTATTGATGGAAGCTCATAGTCACCTATTATTGTTCAGTTTTTTTAAACAAAATCATATACATCAAATTATTTATTTCCTATTTCTTTTTAAAAATTATTCGGAAATGTGCCAAACTAGGATGGATATATTTTGAAACGTAAATCCCGTTGTGCAATTTTATGTCTGTTTTAGAGTGGTGATTAAAAGCTTCCTACTTCTGTCCCACTGCTTTTCCCACTTGTGTGTAATCCCCTTTCATCACGCGGAAGTTGTGAGTGCTGCAGAATGGGAGGACAAAATCTTTAATTACCACCAAATAATGTTAAGGACACAGACTTTTTTTTTCATAACTGGAGACCTTCTCTTTCTGTCCTGTGGCTCCTAGTGCTGTCACATGATGAAAAGAGTTGCACAGTTGTTGACAAAGCTGACAGAAACTGTTGCCTGCTAGCAATGCCATCACTTGCCTTGTGGCGCAGTGCTTAAACTGCTGTACTGCAGCTATAATGACGCTCATGAACTGGGGTTCAATCCCAGGTAGCCAACTGAAAGTTGACTCAGCCTTATATCCTTCTGAGGTCAGGAAAATGAGTACCCAGCTTGCCGGGGGGTGGGGGGGATGGGCAATGTGTGTAGCCTGCATGATTAAACTGTAAACCGCCAAGAGAGTGCTTTAAACACTATGGGATGGTATATGCAAGCAGAGGCAGAACCCTTCCTCAGATGTAGGCCATGCAAAGGATTTCAGCCACAGTTTGGATCTGATGGGGGTTGAATTCTGTCTGTCGATCTCACTCCCTGTTTCTTTTCCATTTTCCCCTTTAAGTGTTCCTCTCTTTGTTATATGCTCATAATGCAGAATTATTAATTTAATTCGGAGCCACAAGATTTAATCAAAAAGAGGAAGCAGCAGCAACAACAACGACTACAATGTACACATTCTATCATGGAAGAACTGTATGTGGCAGATGTCCTTGCAAAGGAAAAGGAGGAGTGTTTTTCCCCTCCCCAAAAGGGAGAATGAGCAAACAATTTTAACCATTCAAAGGAAGTATAAAGAGCTAAATTAGCAACGCAATCATGAGAAAGGGAATCGGAGATTTCTCCAAGCTGTCAAGTGCATTTTACTGGATGATTAATTGGCAATGGTCCGGCCAACCCTTGGGTCCTGCTAAAGGCCTCACCCCTTGACATGCATCTGCCACAGTGAGACAGATTGCCGAAAAGGGATGTCTTCAGCTTCCCTCCTCCTCCTCCTCCTCCTCCTCCTCCTCCTTCCATTTTCCCTTCTCAGTGTCTTCCTTTTTTTTTTTTTTTTTGCAGCTGTTGAATCACTTTTATGAAAACCTTATTTATCCAAAGCAGAAACCTGAACTTCCTTCCATTGGGAAGGTGGCCCTGAAAGGAATTCCTGGCTTCCAGCCCCTTGCAGAAATGATACTTTGGAGGGAGGGGAGTCCTTGTAAGGGACAACTTGCCCTTTCCCATCTCTTCCTGGATAGACCTCCCTCACCCTGACGACTACTACGCTTGATTACAAAAGGCTAGATGACAATGGGCGAAAGGGGGTGAGCCAGCCAAGCAGAGGCACTTTTAGGTCTTGTTGACTTCAATGGGATCGTTAAGCACACGCTTAAACATTTCAACCAAAAACAATAGGATTTAAATGTGCTTAAACTTGAGCTGGATCCTGGCCTGGAATTCTTGCCTGCCAGATGAGAATATTATGCCCTATTCACTCTCAGTGAATACAAGGATTATGTCTGTTGGCTATCAAAGAATGCTGTCTTTCCACACACACACACACACACACACACACACACACACACAGAGAGAGAGAGAGAGAGAGAGAGAGAGAGAGAGAGAGAGAGAGAGAGAGAGAGAGAGAGATCACTTAGACTTCAGAGCATCATTTATTAAATGTAAAGGTAAAGGCAAAGGTTCCCTCTGCACATGCATGCTAGTCGTGTCTGACTCTAGGGGTGGTGCTCATCTCTGTATTCAAGCCAAAGAGCCAGTGTTGTACAAGTCCATGGCCATCTGGACTTCTACCTTCTACCTTCTACCTTTTTATGGTGGTACCTATTTATCTACTTGCATTTACATGCTTTCAAACTGCTAGGTTGGCAGGAGCTGGGGTTATCAGTGGGAGCTTGCTCCACTGCACGGCACCCGGGATATGAACCGCTGAGCTGCTGACTTTGCAGTCAACAGTTTCGGAGCTTTAGTCCACTGAGCCACCATGCCCCAGTTATCAAATATATTTAAATGTAAAAAATTCCAAAACAAAGTAGAAATATATTTGCAACTTACCATAAATCTGTTCTGTAAATTGTGGATTTTCCTAGCCTGTGACTCAGTAGGATGGGGTGAAACATTTCTGTATTACCCATGTGATATACTGTAGTAGCAAACAAAGAAACGTACACCTCTCAAAAAAGATCAATGTAAAAGCTTTGTGGAAGCCAAGTAACTCTTGAATCAATGAGGGCAGAGGAGAGATAGGAGAGCCTGTTTTTCTATGGTTTGACCATCTGAAATGGTTTCACTGGCCCCTGCCGCCCAGCACAGGTGGAAAGGGATGCCTTGAGGAAGTTACTTTTTGAATGATTTGCTGCTGGAACCTGGGAGTTGTAGCCCTTAAAATAACTCCCCAAGCCTTGCAAATATTAAAATGAGAGCAACAACAGATTCAAGAAGATCGGATCTCAATGGTGGGTCCTGAGGATGAAGTTTGGTGGGGAAACCCTTCTAGCAAATTAGAAGATAAAGCTCAAGATTGTTAATTGAACACTAGTCTTGGTATAAAAATGGTAATCAGGATAATAGGAAGGGCCGTGCTTTTAAGTCAGCCAGCTATTGTATGTATCTTTGCTTTTTTTTAACCCCCCTCCTTTTTTTCAATTAAAACGTAGAAAGCATATCACAATAAAAGTAGGGCAATTAAAACAATAAAAACACTGCACTAGAATCGACTAAGCAGCTGCAGAGCTAGAGTCAGCAGAGCAGTTTAAAATCCAATAAAAATCAATTACTGTAGATAAAAGCAGGACCACAGTTCAGCCTGGGAAAGCCATGTAGAACCCAGAGGTCCTAAGGTGTCCCAAAGCAGGAATGGGACTCTTCAGCTGATGAGAAACCACCATTATGGTGTTAGCTTAACGTATTGAAAATTAATTTTCTATCATTCATCATTAAAGATCTCTAAGCTTATTTCATGCATAACCAGTAACACACATTTCAAGCTTTTGGAAAAGGGGCAGAGAACTTGTTTCCTAATTTCCTTGCTTCGTACTGTGGGTTAAATTTATGAGAAAGAGCAACTATGTTTCTAAGTCTCTGCAAGATCTTGCACAGTAGCAAGGGTTATTGTGGAATTTCCTTTGACTTGGGCCGCGGTCATACATGGGTTTCCTTCCTATTTAAATTTCCTGTGCATTTTTTTCGTGAGCGGTCACATGGTTCTTAATGAGCAGTTGGTGTTCTCTCCTCTGCGTCATACCTTCCTATTCTGGTTCTGTCCTAAACTGTGTACTATGCACTTTGTCCTACTTTCCGGCTCCAGTTTCCAAGGCTTTTAAGCCGAGTAGAAAGGGGAGAAAATGAATTTACTGCATATTTTCAGTGTCCTGTCGTTGCAACAGAAGCAAACAAGTAAGCATTTTCGAACGAAATTTCTAAATCCAGTCCCTGGCGGTGGTCTGGAAACTTCACTGAAACTGCTGTTTGAGGGCCGTGGTCGGCCGGGAGCAGAATTTACTTCTCTTCTTGGTTAGCACATGATCTTTTACTGCATAGTTCGCCAACAGGAAGCTACGCAGAAAACTAGTCTGTCCTGCTATTTAGAAACTGGAAATCACGTCCTCTACAGCAAATTTATATGCATAGAGAATATGTAACTTGTGTAACAAATGAAGTAACTGTTTTCTAATTTCATGTTGTACATGTGTAAAGTTGTGCACAGGTTTCTTAAGGAGACTGTTGACATGTATTTGTTAAGTGAAGAGTAGAAGTACAGTGTTCTGAACTAGAGATGGGCACGAAATGAGCGATTTTTTGTTTTCATTTTCGTTTTTTTGTTTCGTTATGCAACGAAAATGAAACAAATTTTTTAAACAAAACGAAAATGAAATGACCAAATTTGCTGTGTTTTTCGTTTTCATTGCAGCAGATGCATTGAACTAAAAAGAATGCTAATGAAACAGCAATTTTTCATTTTCATTTTCATTTTTTCATTTCGTTACCTAATGAAACAAAAATGAATTTTTTTGCAAAAAACATCACAAAAATGAAAATGACCGAAACGGACCCCTAAACGACCAAACGACAAATGAAACACCATTTTTGAGTCATGCCCATCTCTATTCTGAACCCCAGAAAGTGTCCTTCTATCTTAGAGAAACACCATCAATGCATTTATTTATTATTGCAATAAAAAGCCTTTGTTCTTGAAAGAAACTGGTATTCCAATGCTCTGTTTGTCTTTATGGCAATTTGTGAGATGATAATGGTCTCCAAAACACAAGAAATAAGGGGGTCCTCACTTTGCTTTCTCACATTTTAAGAATGTCAGTCACAGTAGTAGGTGGACAACGGGCAATTTCAGCATTCCTCACCAATAGTCTGATAAGAGTTTGAATCCTTCAACATCTGGAAGATCACTCTTTAGTTACTTATTTAAAAACATTTTTATCCCGCCTTTCTTCTTGAATACCCAAGGTGGCTTATGTTATTAAAATACAATATTTGAAGTTAAAAACTAGAGATGGGCACGAAACAAGCAATTTTTCATTTTTGTTTTTGTTTTTTGTTTCATTATGCAACAAAAACAAAATGAATTTTTTAAAAACAAAACAAAAACGAAAATGAAATGACCAAATTTGCCGTGTTTTTCATTTTCGTTGCAGCAGATGCATTGAACTTAAAAGAATGTTAACGAAACAGCAGTTTTCATTTTTGTTTTCGTTTTTCATTTCATTACCTAACAAAACAAAACTGAATTTTTTTGCAAAAACTGTCACGAAAACGAAAATGAACCAAAACGGACCCCTAAACGACCAAACGACAAACGAAACATCATTTTTTTGAGTCGTGCCCATCTCTATTAAAAACAATAAGCGTGGAAATATTTATAAGGATGAAACAAATACCACACTAAAAGCAGTGAACAAAAGCAACACCAAAAACCTGTTTGAAGCAGTAAGAAAGTCTGCCTGCAGAAAAAGGTGTTTATCTGCTTGTGGAAGGACAGTAAAGATGAGCCTAGGCTAGCCTCCAGTAGGAGGGAGTTCCAGAGTCTGGGGAAAGCAAGATAGAAGGACTTCTCCTGTGTCCCCTCCAAACAGACCTGTGAAAGTGGTGGTGGGAGCCAAGCAAAGGCCTCTCTTGATTATCTTAACACCTGGGCAGGCACATAAAGGAAGACATGGTCCTTGACATAGCTTGGACCCAAGTTGTACAGTGCTTTATAGGCTAGATAGACCCCATATGTTCACTCTGTTATAAAGCTTCATTCCAGCATAGATTTTTCCCCTAGGAAAAACCTTCAGCACTCCAGATGTTTTGGACCACAACTCCCAGACTTCCAAGCCAGTTTTGCCAATGACAAGTGACTGTGGGAGTCATGGTCCAAAACATCTGGAGTACCGAAGGTTAAATTGTCACCATTGCCCTAGGGCAGGGATGGTGAATCTATGGCATGCATGCCAAAGGTGGCACGCAAAGAGCTTTCACCTGGCATGCGATATGCTCCCTGCCCCCACTTCCCCCTCTGCTGGACCAGCCATGAGGAATTTGTGGAGGGGAAAGTGGGGGGCCAGGGAGCATGTCTGGTGCCAGGCCCACCCTGGTGTTACCGTCCCCATCGCCATTGCCATTGCCACCCTCACCCCCACCCCCTGCCGCTGCTGACCCCACCTCCACCGCCTCTGATGCCATCACCAAGGCCATCCCTGCCCCTCCTGCCACTACCGCTGATGACCCTGACACCGCCGCGCCTGTTGCCCTTGTTGCCCTCACCCTCGCCCCCCCCCCCCGCTGCCACCGATCCTGACCCCTCCACCTCTGCTGTCTCTTTGCCGCCCATGCCGCCACCGCCGACCCCACCTCTGCCGCCATCACCGCTGCCATCCTTGCCCCTCCCACTGCTGCCACCAATTACCCTGACCCCCACTGCCCCATCAGCCTTGCTGCCTTCCCCCCTGCCCCCCCGCTGCCACCAATCCCAACCCCCCCGCCGCCACCACTGCCGCCGCCATCCCCATCACCAAGTTTGGGCACTCAGTGCCAAAAAGGTTCACCATCCTGCCCTAGGGGGTCACCTCTAGGAAGGAGACTGTAATGGGTTGTTTTTGTAGGAAACCAAAATCCTAAGCAGGTTTGTGTTGAGTGCATTTTGTGAGATAGCTATCCTAATTTCAATTTATGGTTGCAGTTGTTAACCAGGGAAAAATTGACCAAGATACCCAAAAGCGTTGTTGCATCCATGGTTTCTATCTTGCTGGAATGTTTTGTTGTTGTTAGTTTGATTAAATAAAATGTGTACTTCTGAAGGCTTGGCAGGGGTCAGAATTAATTATCCAGCCACATCAGATGTCACAATGGAGGCTTTGGGTTTGCATAGTGGGGAATATATTTTGTGGCACCCTTTAAATGGTTTTAGCTGCAGCTTTGATCCTTTCATGGTAGTATCAGGTTTTGGAAATTTAGCACTAGAGAGGATTACAAAGCTTACATCTCGCTTTTCTTTCCTCCCCTCTCCTTTTCTTTTCAACCATTCCTGGACCTTATGCATATCCTTGAAGCAACCAAATAAAAAGAGACTCATCTGGGCTGCTGGTTTGCACAACCATTTGTAGAACACCACTGCTACCAGCATTTTCTTTAATTAGGGCCTGTGCCAGTGTGGGATGGCTGCGTGGCCAGGAAGCAGAGGGTAAACCAGATGCCTTTAATCTCCTAGAACCCAAATCTAAAAAGCGTACTGAGTGGCAAGCGCATCCGTTTGAGAGTGCTTTTGTTCCGCTTTCTTGGCTCGATAAGGGACAGTCATGTTCTTCTTTGTGATTAATTTCTGACTCACTCTATTCCCTTGATGAATTTTTTAAAAAAATAAAGGGAAAAGAAACAATATTAAATGTGCTCGTAGGGCAGAGAAAAGGCGACGAGGAAGTCAGGTAGCCCCACACATTGGTAGATATGTGGGCAACATGTCTTCCAGTTCACTTTTTATACAGACTTAGTGCCGTGTGGGGTTTTAGAAGCGGTCACCATGTTAATCTGTGCTAGCATATCAGGCCAAAAGGGAAGAAAACTAAAAACAAATCTGAGGAAGTGAACTGGTCCGCAAAATTTATTTTTTTATTTTTTTATTTTATTTTTTTGAGAATTTATACCCCTCCTTTCTCCTTGGAAAAGGACCCAAGGCAGCTTACAGTAAGGAGAGACAATATACAGTCCATTACAATTAAGACACATTCAGTTTGAGAAACAGGGAATTGAGGGGTATCAGAAAGCAACATTAAAACTAACAATTGATAACACAGTGTCAATGCAATCACACAAGGAGAGATATAAGCACAAAGTCTGTGTAGCCATGTATGGTAGATTCATAAAAAGACACAGTAGGTAGTCCATCATGCTGGGAAATCTTGCCTGAAGAGAAAGGTCTTTGCCTGCTTCCAGAAAGACAGCAGAGATGAGGCAGTCCTGGCCTCCACTGGGAGGGAGTTCTAGAGTCTGGGCGCAGCTGCTGAGAAGGCCCTTTCATGTGTTCCCACAAGGTGTAACTGTGAGGGAGTCAGGATTAAGCTCACATTAAACTCACATTAAGGCTGAGAGATGGTGAGTGATCAAACACTGGAGGCACTTATGAAAAATTTAGACTACCTCCTCTGATTTGCATTCCTGCCTTGAGCAGGGAATTAGACTTGGTGGCCTTAAAGGCCCCATCAGCTTCTCAATTTTATGAGTCCATTATTCTATGAATTCATGTCTGCCTTTGTGGTCCTGTAAGGAATGTGAGATGGATGTATGCTGGTATGTAAGGTGTAATCATGCCTGGCCTGGAATAAGGTGAAGAGCCAGTATGTGAGCGTGAGAGAGCCGAAGATGGACCTACAGAACAAAGGTATGATGGGACCTTGGAAACCTGATTATGAGACTCTAACTTTTCACTGAGATAAAATCAGCTTTTGAGCCTTGACCTCTTGAGCTATGATTTTAGCATCTTGGCACATTTCATCTAATGTTATCAGTTTTGCCGGTTCAGAGAAGGAAGATCCTGGTACAGGAGTCTTCCCAATGATAGGATGATCGCATACCTGTCTGCCAGCGATAAGGACATTCCCAGTGATCATGCTCAGCTGACAAGCTGCCCAGAAAGGATACAAAAAGAGTAACAAGGTAGTTGGAATTTTGTACTCTGAGACCAAAGTTTTGGGTTCAGTTGCCCTTTTCTTCCGAACCTGGACAATGCCGAATCTGATCAAGAGTTCTTCTCTCCTCTTTCATGGTGAGTATGAATGGGAGGCATGGATGCATTGTTTGAATGAAACCCCAATTATTGGTTCTGTAACTAATGGATAATAAAGTACAGTATATTCATTTGCGCCTAGTACTGTGTCTTATGGGGTCGTTTTGCTGTTAATATTATTGTTCTCCTTGGGATACAAAAGAACTAGCAATCAGGAGACAGATACCTATTTGTTGACCGTCCTGATGCTGGCTTAGACTCCCTTTTTTCTCCTCCTCTTGAAGTCTGAATTATCCAGGAAAATAACAAAAGATTGGTATCAACTCAATCTTTTATGGAAGCTGAGAATGAAGTCCCACTTTTGATCTGGGTCCCCCCCACCCCACCCCGAGCAGTTCCCTCAGAAACCCTCTAATTTTTGTGATTCCAGTTCGAAGCATATTTCTCCTCAGGAAGTTGAGTCATGGCCACTTGACTTCTTTTCTTAAGAGATTGAAGCATTTCGCTGCTCATCCAAACAGCTTCATCAGATTTTTCTCCTCAGCTTCAACACTGGTCCTCATAGCTACCTTTTGTTCCCATTGTCCTCTTTTTCTCTTCCATGTACCTAAGTTCATCCACATTTTCACTGTGTTACCACTAAATCAAGTTTCCTTTGGCCATTGAAGCATTCAAACACAGCTTGCTTGTTTCCTCAGAGGCACCTCCTTCTTTCTGCAACAAGCAGAATGGTGTAAACCAGTGGTTCTCAACCTGTGGGTCCCCAGATGTTCCTGGACTGCAACTCCCAGAAATCTATTCCAGCACAGCAAGTGGTGGAGGTTTCTGGGAGTTGCAGTCCAGGAACAACTGGGGACCCACAGCTTGAGAACCATTGGTGTAAACACTCCTGAATGTGTTGCTTACCACACCACGGAGAAGCCCTCTTTTTTCATACCCATTTCTCAATTTACATGTGGAGCAAGTCATGTGTGTGAATGAGGAAGCCGGGTATCAGTCTGTAGGGTTAGAGCAGCTAGGCCAGAAAGTGGGAGGTAGGTTGGAGTCCTCTCCCCTTTCAGGATCTCCATGAAATGAGTGGAGACCATGGCCAGAAATCCAGCCCAGCACTCATTCATATATGTACCTTCCGTGGTGGTATTCAGCCATGGATGAGGCACTGTATCATAAAAGAGGTTCATCTTTCAAAACCATCCTCATCAATATGGGATCAATGTGCCACTCCAGACAGGCAGCTGAGAGTTGGCTCACTCAAAGTTTAATGTAGAGATATGGGAGTTCCCCCACCAAAAGTGGGACTTTTCCAAGGTCTGACTAAAGCCCTAATTCAGGTGTTATAATTTGGTGCTATGCCTGGAGGGGAGTTCCCTAGTCCCCTTCTCCTCCCCAAGTTTCATCATTCTCCACAACATGGCCAGTGAAAAGTCTGAGGAGAGAAGGCTTCTCTATCTATGGATGTTTTCCATTTGAGCTTGGACACAGGTTTTAGAGCCATCCTCTGCAGAGCAATTCCTCTTCAAAGGGATTACACTGTAGGAGGAGGATAATGCGAATGAAGTTGTAGGGAGGAAAGGCTAAAGTGATCCCTGCTACATGTGCCAAGTTTAGCTTAATTATGGCTGAAAGAGCTTCAGGGCCATTCATATATATTGCCTGGGATGCGCAAAAGAACATGGGGTACACTAGGGTTGGCCAAGACAACCCTTCCAGATTTTTTTGTTCTACAGTCATCAGCCCCAGCTAGTATTGTGAACAATCAGCAGTCATTAGAACTGCAGTCCCAAAAACACCTGGAGGGTCACAATTGCCCATGTTTGTGTAGAACCGATTGGTATCAGTTGTCCACTGGGAAACGAGAATCATTTTGTATATCTTTCTAAATGTTTTAGTCAAAAGAACATCCTGATTCCTATCTGGATTTCCAGATGTTCAGCAAGGAGGAAGTTCAACTGGATAAGCATTGGGTGGAAGGGATGGTTTCTTTGCTTCGTCCTAGACCATCGCACATCTACAGCATTTTGTCTTCTTTTGAGACTGTGCAGACAAGATATGGGTGCCAACCTCAGTTCGTGCCTGCATAAGGGGACACAAATTAAAACCACCCATCCAATGCCCTTTTGGAGGTACCACAACCTAATCCTTAACATAAGAACATGAGAAGAGCCATGCTGGATCAGGCCAAAGGCCCATCTAGTCCAACTTCCTGTATCTCACAGTGGCCCCACCAGATGTGTCCGAGAATGCATGAGACTAGATATCTGTCTCCTGATACCACTCCCGTGCATCTGGCCCTTGAAGTACCCCAGTTTTAAGCCCAGAAATGACATATCTCCATCATGGTTTGTAACCTATGATGGACTGTTCTTCCAGGAATCTTTCCTATCCTCTTTTGAAGGCATCCAGGCCAGATGCCATCACCACATCCTGTGGAAGGGAGTTCCACAGAATAACAACATGCTGGGTGAAAAAAATATTTTCTTTTTTCTGTTCTCACTCTCCTGGCCCTCAATTTGAGTGTATGTCCCTTAGTTCTGGTATTTTGTGAGAGGGAGAAGAGCGTCCCTCTATACACTTTACTCATGCCCTGCATTATTTTGTACATCTTGTTTTGTACATCTCAACCATAGCCATGCTGATATTTGTACATTTTCAGATCTGTGGGGGGAAACTTCATTCCAACGGAAATGGATATAACATGCATGTGTGATTACACAGAGGCATCAGAATGGTTTCTGGTAAAATTAGTGAAATCTACTTCAGAAAAACATGAAAAACAGCAATTCCAGTAATTGTTCATAACCAAGGTATGGGCACCCTCCAAATTTGAAGGAGATGTGCCATCCCTGTTTCCTGATCTGCAAGCTACCCATAAGCTGCCATCTTAGCAATGTGATGCCACTACACTATCCTTCCCTTGCCTCACTTTTTAAAATATTAACATTTTAAACCCCATGGATAACAAATTTATTACACAGGATGTGAACGGGGTGCCATTCCACCTCATGACAGGCCACCCCATGTTAGATATGGAATTGCACATACAGCCCCATATTGTTTTGGCGTTCAGCTAAATATGGTGCAAAAAATCCCTGTTGCAAACTGAAAGATGTCACCAATTGCTCTTATACAATTAAGATTTTAACGGCAGGAGGGAAAAACAACCCATATGAAAATCCAATATGTACAGCGGCAATCTGTTTGCGTGTATATTAACTTGGCTTCTGCCAAAAACAAAAACCCAACAAAACAAAGCATTCAATCCTGCTTGCTATAAATAACTCATAAACCGGATGACACCAACCGCATGATATTAAACGGTTCACAAGAAGAAAGAACAAGAAGAGAAAATGGAAACTTTGGATCACATGCAAAAGACCAGATCGGATGGGAATGATAGACTGTCTATTGCTGGGATGGGTCAGTATCACACATGTCTGTTCGTAAATCCATTTTGTTCTGTTTCAGGATCAATCTGTGATTTTTAAAAATATCCATATGGAGATGTGACTTGAAATTTGTGTGTTTGAAAATCCATGCATTTAAGTGTGTCCTTTCCTTACAAACAGGCAATTCTGAACATCCTTTCTTTGAAAGGATATAGTTCTAAATAAAAACCACCAATAGTTAATACATTCGTTAGAACTAACCAAGCTGCGCAAAAGTGTGTGATCTTTTGAATCTCCCAAGACTCTTTAAAAGAGTCGACAGTACAAAATATTGTGGAACATGAGAGGAAACAAAACATCCAAAAATCAGACCAGATGCTTTGGTAGTTACATTCAGAGTGACTCCCATAGGGTACCTTTACTTGTTCCTCTGTCAATATTATCTATGGCATCTTTTGCCAACAGTACCCCCTCTGCACTTTACATACAACAAACAGGACAATCTCTGTGCAAAAGAATAAATGGTCACAAATTGGACCTCAGGAATTGCAATATTTAGAAATCTATTTCAAACTGTTTTAACTTACCTGGATTCTCTGTACAAGATGTGAAAGTGGCATATTGAGAAGAAAAAAATAAAGAACAACAATCCATAGTGAGAGAGAGGAAGGGAGGGAGGAAGAGAGCTAGATGAGATAAAATATATACATATGTTTAAAACTCATCTCAATGAACTCAGTACAGTGGACCCTTGTATAACAAACAGCTTGTATAACATAAACTTTGTACAACATAAAACATTCTGGAGATGGGGAAATTTGCTTTACATAATCGCCTATGGGGTGAATCCATACAACATAAAAATGGGATCACTCCATTTTCAATGCATTCCTATGGGAATTTGTATAAAGGAAAATTTGCTTAAAATAATTTCATTTGGAACAAATTAATTTCTTTATACAAGGTACCACTGTATAAGCCAAACCAAGGTTTCTTAGGCCATTATCAAATGTAAAATATTGGGTGGTATCTGCTGCATTTCCAGCTAAACTTCCTTTCTAGTTAACCAGTGCCATCTCACAAGCCCCATTATACATTAGAGATATTTGCTACCATGTTGTTACTGATTGCGATCTGTAACATGGTGGCTCAGTGGACTAAGGCTCCGAAACTGTTCGGTGCAAAGTCTTGGCTATAATGCTACTGCCTCTTTTTCCACTTAAAGTAAATGTGTTTATAATGATAAACACAGAGAGGTCTTCAAGGGGTTAGCCAGGAGACAAAAATGAATGTTGAAAATTGAGCTTCCCAAGATGAACTGTGCAAACTAGCTACAGCTGCAATATGAGTGGAATCACTGTGGTGAAAGGAAGACACCCAAAGATTCTCTAGACCAGTGGTTCTCAACCTGTGGGTCCCCAGATGTTCCTGGACTGCAATTCCCAGAAATCCCTTCCAGCACAGCTAGTGGTGGAGGCTTCTGGGAGTTGCAATCCAGGAACATCTGGCGATCCACAGGTTGAGAACTATTGCTCTAGACCAGGAGTCTTCCAAGTTTTCAAACAGCGGGCTGGTCCACCACACTCCAGACACCACTGGGGGCCGGACCACAGTCCAAAAAGAAAAAAGAAAAAAAGAAAAAAGAAAAAAAGGCCAACATGGAAAAAGGGGGGAGGGAGTGGGGGACCTTGCCGTAGCCCTTCCACTTTGAATGCTCCACTAGCCAGCATGCTAGATCAGCATGCTGATCATCTGGGCAGTAGCTGGGGGGGGAGTGGGAGGAGCGACATAGCCCACTGCTTTGAACTGCCTCAGCAATAGAAGCAGCTGTGGGGGCTGGCTTGCTCGCAAAGCAAGGGGTAGGTGTGTGGGGGGGTTGCAATTGGTCCCGGGGGCCGGATTCAGGACCTTGGAGGGCCGCATCCGGCCCCAGGGCCTTAGGTTGAGGACCCCTGCTCTAGACTAACTGAAAGGCAGAGCTATAAGTTCACCAGGTCCCCAAAGAACAGTATTCAGAATTCAAGAGAGTGCAGGCTGGCTGTCAGAGGTAAAAGAGCCAGCTTGGTTTTCAGTTGTGAAATGCAAAAAGATGTTTAGAGAGGGTGGGGAAGACTCGGCAAATTTAAAAGACCTACATCTCCAGACATCAGAGTTAAACAGCAAGGAAACAATTACATTTAAAGATAATTTGCTTCATGTTTTTGTTGTCCAAGTAGCTCACACAATAACGTATATGGAAACATTGCCAGGCACACAAAACCTGCATCTCCTTTGAATAAAAAGGATTTATGCTTTTTTGGAGCAGAGGTGAAAATGAAGTACTGCATCCAAGACCCGGCTCATAACCTGTATGTGATCCCAACAAACTCAGGTAGCTGGTTCAAAGGTCAGCCATCCTTCCAAGGTCAGTACAAGGAGTGCCCAGCTCACTGGTGTTTGTGTGTGTGGCTTGCATAATTAAATTTTAAACCACCCAACGAGTGCTTTAAGACTATGGAGTTGTATAGAAGCAGCAGACACTTTATTGGCTGAGGTTGCCGAGGTGGAAGTCATCTTCACAAAGTGGTTGAGCACAACATACATTGGAGTTACTCTGCTCTGTGGATCCTGCAGTCTAATGGCACAGTTGAGCCTGCTTGGAAAAAGGATAGTTATGTTGCAATTCCAGGGAATCCCCAGTCATCATAGGAATTCTGGATTCAAACTGCAGCTAAAAACCAGAACAGAACAAAACAAAACAAAACCCCCACCTTTCCAAGGTCTGAACTGTGACTATTTATAAAAGTATAAAAGGTATATTTTCATGGTTGGGTCTCAGTTGTATATGTTCTGTACTGTCAAGTCAGAACCAACCTATAGTGACCTTAATAGGACTTTCAAGGTAAGCAGGATACTTAAGGAGTAGTTTTACCATTTTCATTCCCCCAGTGAGTTTCCATGGATGAATAAGGATTCGAACCCTGTTCTCTAGAATCATAACCTGTCTCTCTATCCAGGACACCTCACTCAGTAATTAGAAGGCATCAGGACCTCATTCATTCATTCATTCGTTCGTTCGTTCACATTTAAAATATTTCTATCCCACCTTTCTCCTCCAAAGGACCTATAAGGCCTTTACTTAGTGATGGGCCTCTGTCTGTGCATGTGCAATCAGTTACCAAATGCTTAAGTTTCCTGTAACTGCATGGTCTTATCAAGACAGAACATCTTATATCCTCCTTATCACCATCATCACCACCATATTTTGCTGGGCCATTCAAAAGAACTCTTCCCCAGTGTAGGTCTGTGCATCAATTAAATTATGGCAGCGTATGAATTTCTTGCTTATGGGAGTGTGAAATCTAGAGTTAGCATTTTGTTTACCCTATTACAGCACATTGAAAGAAACAGAAATGAATGGTAAAAGGAAAACCAGAAAGTTAAAGCCAACCCTTCAGAAGTCAATTTAATCTGTGCACTTAACCATGAAAGCAGCATCTGGTCTGCTAAATACAGGTGTTTTGTATCCTTGTCATTAATTGGAAGGGACATTATGTCATCATCATACATCAAGAGCTAAAGTTGGTTAAAGAGACACTTATCTCAGGTGCAACAGTTAATCAGATCCCTTTTCCTTTTAGCACCTGTAGATCCACAATCAGTGGGATTCTTAAACCATTTATGTCTTGACTTTTGGGATCTTGTTGCACATTCTGAATGGGTGAGCTGTAAAAGATGTCACCTGGAACCATATTAAGCCGGGACTGAAGTAGTGGGACCCTATAACAGAGTGGATGGTACTCCTTCCACGTGGTGGTGGTGTGGGTACAATTTCTCCCTTTGTGCAAATACTAATAGTTTAGTGCAATTAAAATAGCTTCTCAGCTTTTTAAAACTAAGATCAAGTGTAGTGTAATGTATATTCCTACAAAACAAAAGGAGGACCAGAGAATCCACATCAAAGAAATTTCTGGTCCTGGCCTTAGATTGGAGAAAGTATTGGTCTCAGAAGTAAGGGTTGGCAATTGTGTCTTCGGTATTACTGTCCACCTTACTCGGTTGTTGAGATAGGTCTAAGTTCCTTAGAAAGTCAATCTCAAATCAACAGCACAGCATGAGGGCAAACAGGCATACCAGCATGTGTGTGTTAATGAATTGCACATTAGAACTCTATTACATTCCCACCCCCTGCTCATTTAAAGGGTGAAGGCAGACAATTCTGCAAGGCATCACAGATACTGTTTCAAACCCCCCACCCCGCAAACTAGCAACCACCTTGCTAAGGCTCATTTGTCTGCTGGAGGTTAGTGAGAAAATCTTTATCTGTTGAAATCAATTCATGTGTTCCTGAGCTATTACTTTGCTTTAATCATGAAACTGTTAACTCACTTTTTTCTGCCTGATCTGTTTGTTGCTCAATTCTCTAAAAAGCATCTCTCATTGGGCCAGCCTTAGCAATGATGCTTACCTGACTTGTATGAATGATGAAAAAATATGAGTTTGACCTGGAATACATGGAAGGCAATTCAGGGAGGAAGTTCCTCAACTCTTGGGCAGACTATTGATAGACAGGGATGCTACTAGGCAGCTAAAGGAAAAGAAGTAAAGATTGGAAAAGGCAGAAGTCCTTTGTAATGGCTGCCAGCTGTATAGGATGATGGCAAGACTCAGTTTGGTATCAGCAAATGCCTTAGACTCTTTTTCAATTGTGCTTAGCAACATACGGGATTTTCCATACAGCTGGAAAAGACATCTCTTTTCTCCTAAGCAACACTCCAGAACTTGGCACTTCATTGAACTCCCAATGATGTTGTGTGAAACATGTCTGACTGTCCCGGCGCCCAACCTCATGAACCATTAAACTGTAATGCTGGCAGGGCAGCAGCAATGACACCATGATGAAATTGCTGTGCAAGACCCTTCCCCCACTTTTCTGAATGATATGGTGGCACAACTATGAACTCCTTGTGCCAGAGAATGTGCGAAATATCATACTCTAGGTGGTTGAGACATAATAATAGATTTGAGTGCCTGGAAAACTGCATTTCCATGTGCTCTTGGTAGCTAGGCTGTGATATGCACCACATTCTACATGAATAGAAAGGAGACACACACACCCGAGAATCTGCTAATGGCCATGGTGAGGGTGTAACAAAGGAAGTTACAATTGGTTTACAATTGTTTTCACCATTTGCAGAGCAGTACTACAAGGTGCTACACTCAGTGCTAAATAGTTACAAGAGAGTGTGTTGCAATAACTTCATCGTCTTGGCTATGAGAAATAGGGTTTTCATCAGTAGATTCTCACAGATGTGCAGTCCTTTACTGGAAATAACTGAGCTAGCTGAAAATCAAAATGGAATGAATTCTGCAAGCATTGTTGGAAATGTAAACAAAAACAATCATAGAATCATGGAGTTGGAAGAGACCTCAGGGAAAATCCCTGACATGCATAAACCCCCCACCCCCCATCACAGGACTCCCGACAGATGGCCATCCAGCCTTTGCTTAAAAACCTATCATATGTGGTGGTTATGTAAAAAAAAAAAAGGACAAAATTTTTGGAGTAAAATCAGGCAGATGTTGGAAGAAATCCTTGAGAACCCAATAGAATTAAAGCTTGATTTTATAAAATTAAATGTAATGCCAGATACAATGGACCAACAAAAAGTAAAACCCAACAGAATGGAGATTGATGGAGGGTCTGATTCCACCATAGAATCATTGTGGGTTAGACAACCAGGTCCAAGGAGCGATGTGATAGTGGGGATGTACTGTAATCCACCAGATCAAAAACTTGAGGGGGACCTTGAAATGAGGAGACAAATCATGGAGGTGGCTAAGAGGGACAGCATAGTAATCATGGGGGACTTCAATTATCCCCACATTAGCTGATCCAATGGGAGCTCTGGGCAAGAAAGAGAAACCAGGTTTCTCGACATGCTAAATGACTGTGCCTTAGAGCAACTTGTCATGGAGCCCACCCGAGAACAGGCAACTTTGGATCTAATACTGTGGGATACTCAGGACCTGGTCAGGGATGTGAATGTCACTGAGCCTCTGGGAAATAGTGACCATGCCGCAATCTCCTTTCCCATGCATGTTGGTGGAAGAGTGTCAAGCAAACCAGACACAAAAACCCTTAACTTCTGAAGGGCGGACTTCCCTCAGATGAGGAAACTACTTAGAAAGAAATTGAAAGGGAAGGTAAAAAGAATCCAGTCCCTCCAGAGTGCATGGAGTCTGTTTAAAACAACGGTAGTAGAAGCCCAGCACAAGTGCATACCACAAAGAAAGAAGAGCTCATCTAAGTCCAGGAGGGTACGAGTGGAGTTAGACAGGCTCTAAAGTGCAAGGAGAAGTCTTTCTGTAAATGGAAATCCTCCCCAAATGAGGAAAATAAAAAGGAACACAAATTCTGGCAAAAGAAATGTAAGAAGATGATAAGAGAGGCAAAGAAAGACTTTGAGGAACATATGGCTAACAATATAAAGGGAAATAATAGGCGCTTCTTTAAATATGTTAGAAGTAGAAAACCTGCTAAAGAACCAGTAGGCCCTCTGGATGGTGAGGAAGGAAAAGGGGAGGTAAAGGAGGACTTGGAAATTGCAGAGAAATTAAATGAGTTCTTTGCATCTGTCTTCATGACATAAGACCGTGGGCAGATTCCGCTGCCTGAACGGCCCCTCTTGACTAAAGAATTAAATCAAATACTGTATATACTCGAGTATAAGTCGACCCGAGTATAAGTTGGGGCCACTAATTTAAACCCCAAAACTGGGAAAATACAGCAGGGCCTGGCAACTCCTTTGTGAGCTGGGTGTGTGTGTGATGTTTAAAATGACTTTTAGCCACTGAGGCAAGTGCTTGAGTTGGTGGCTAAAAGTCATTTTAAACATGGGGGGTCAGGAGAAGTGGCGCACAATGTTTAAAATGACATTTAGCCACCAACCCAAACTTGCCTCAGTGGCTAAAAGTATTGACCCGAATATAAACTGAGGACCCATTTTTTCAGCCCAATATTAGGGCTGAAAAACTAGGCTTATATTCGAGTATATACAGTACATGTTAAAAGAGAAGAAGTTTTAGGTTTAATTGATAAATTGAAGATCAACAAGTCACCAGGCCGAGATGGCATTCGCCCAATGGTTATTAAGGAACTGAGCAATGAAATTGCGGCTCTCTTAACGGTAATATGCAACTTGTCTTTTAAAACGGCCACAGTGCCGGAGGACTGGAGGATAGTCGATGTCACACTAATTTTTTAAAAAGGAAGGAGGGGAGACCTGGGAAACTACAGGCCAGTTAGCCTTACGTCTGTCCCAGGGAAGATGGTGGAAAGCCTCATCCAAGAGAAAATCTTAAAATATATACAACAAAACTTGCTGAGGGAAAATCAGATTGCCTTCTGTAAGAGTAAGTCTTGCCTGACAAATCTTTTAGAATTCTTTGAAAAGGTCAACAAGCACGTGGATTTGGGTGAACCAGTGGATATAGTCTATCTGGATTTTCAGAAGGCTTTTGACACAGTTCCTCACCAAAGGCTGCTGAGAAAATTGCACAGTCAGGGGATAAGAGGGCAGGTCCTCTTATGGATTGAGAACTGGTTGAGACCCAGGAAGCAAAGATGTAAAATTTCTGGAAATGTTGAAGTTCATTTTTTTCTGTGTTTTTTTTTCCCAGAAATTTTTTTTGGAAATTTTCAGGGGGGGGATGCTACATTAGCACTCCTACCCCCCTTTTACAGCTTTAAATTCATTTTGGTACTTTAGGAAGATAAAATATGACTATGGACAATTTGACTTGGCATAAAAGTATCACAACTAGCATATTAAAATATAGTGTATCCAATTATTACAAACAGAATTTACTTTTTAAATAATATTTATTTGTAATTCTAAGTAACAAATCGAGTAACAATCTCCTGAACTGTTTACTAGTTTATATGGAACAAAAAAACTCTGCAAAACAATGTTTAAAATCCAGAATTAACAATTCATATTTCCTCTTCACAGTATTAAATAAAAATAAAATAAAAACCTAATTCTCGTAAAAAGAATTGAAAAGGGCGGGGAAGTATATAGAAGGAAGTGGGAGTAAGCTTCAATGAATGGGCATGAAATTTAATCAGAATCATTTTTAGAACATAAGAACATAAGAACATAAGAACAGCCTTGCTGGTATAGGCCCCAGCCCATCCAGTCTAGCATTCTGTCTCACACAGTGGCTCACCATTTGCTTCAGGGTGTTCCCAAGCAGATGTCTTCACCTACTTATGATTCCCTGCAAATGGCATTGAGATATATCCTGCCTATCTCTCCAACCCGGAAACGTTCTTTTGTTGCTCTGTATTTTCTTCCGGTGCTTTGAGGCCTAGTGAAGAGGACAGAACAGAACCAAACACACATGCAAAAACAAAAGTAAAACCTTATTCTTTTTCTTGTGACAATAGCACCACCTCCTAAAGGAATAAATAGATCTTGTTCTTGCATTGGACAATTCAGTTTGTAACCTAGGTCTTGCCTATCCTCAGTGTACAGAAATGAGAATAATCTGATACTATGCATATTTTTATAAATGATTTGGAAAATACTAGAACACCCTGTCTTAAAATATTTTGTTCATCATGTTAAAATAAAACATTCCATAATCATTTTTTCTTTTTTCAATTTTTCCAATTTTTCGGAAAAAAACCCCAAAAGGCTGTTTTTTTCCTGATTTTTTCCATTTTTTTTTCAGGGCCTTCACATCTCTAGGTGTCAATGGGAAAGTTTCAAAATGGAGAGAGGTGAAAAGCAGTGTGCCCCATGGATATGTCCTGGGACCGGTGCTTTTCAATCTGTTCATAAATGACCTGGAGACAGGGATAAGCAGTGAGGTGGTCAAGTTTGTCGATGACACGGAAATTTTCTGTGATGTAAAAACCAGAGAAGGTTGTGAAGAGCTACAGAAGGATCTCTCCAAACTGGGGGAATAGGATGCAAAATGGCAAATGCGTTTCAATGTAGGGAAATGTAAAGTAATGCATATTGGGGCAAAAAAAAGAAGAAGAAAACTGTATCTATTTACTCATGGGCTCTGGGCTATCTGTGATGGATCAGGAAAGAGTTCTTAGTGTGCTGTTGGACAGCTGAATGAAGATGTCTACCCAGTGTGTGTCAGCGGTGAAGAAGGCCAATTCCATGCTAGGAATGATAAAAAAGGGGACTGAACATAAAACAGCTAACATTATAATGCCATTGTACAAAATGATAGTAAGGCCGCACCAGGAATATTGTGTACAATTCTGGTCACCGCATCTCAAAAAAGACATAGTAGAACTAGAAAAGGTGCAGATGAGAGCAACTAAAATGATCAATGGCCTGGGGGACCTCCCTTATGAGGAAATGCTAAAACATTTGGGGCTCTTTAGTCTGGAAAAAGGCGCCTGAGTGGGGATATGATTAAGATGTACAAAATAAATGCAGGGCATGAGTAAAGTGGATAGAGGGGCGCTCCTCTTCCTCTCACAAAATACCAGAACTAGGGGACATCCACTCAAATTGAGGGTTGGGATAGTGAGAACAGACAAAAGAAAATATTTTTTACCCAGCGTATTGTTGGTCTGTGGAACTCCCTTCCACAGGATGTGGTGATGGCATCTTTTCCTGGATGCCTTCAAAAGGGGATTGGACAGATTCATGGAGGAAAAAATCCAGCACAGGTTACAAATTATGATGGAGTTGTGTAATATCCAGGTTTAAAACCAGGGTACAGTGGTACCTCGACTTACTAATTTATTCCATTCCGAATGCATGCTCTTAAGTCGAACTACTCTTAAGTCGGTCTACCTATCTAAAAATTGAAAAAATAAATTTCAAAAATAAAAAATAGAAAAATATTTGTAAGTTGAGCAGACCATAACTAAAATTTGTAAGGCAGCAGTTAAAATGCCAACAGTTTTCCACTCTTAAGTCGAATTGCTCTTAAGTTGAGCTGCTCTTGGGGTACCACTGTACTTCAAGGGCCAGATGCAGGGGAGTGGTATTAGGAGACAGATATCTAGTCTTGTGTGCTCCTAGACGCATCTGGTGGGGCCACTGATGAGACACAGGAAGATGGACTAGATGGGTCTTTGGCCTGATCCAGCATGGCTCTTCTTGTGTTCTTATGTTCTTATATTTAATAATTCATGTTATAACAGCAGCAAGAATTGTTCTTGCAAAACATTGGAAAGAGCCAGAAACAACAAAAGAACAAAAGAATTTGTAACTAAAAACCTTGAAAAAGCAAAAATGGATAAATTGTCAGAATGGTTAGAGATATCGCAGAAAGTGAAACACCAGCAATGTTGGGAATGTCTTGCCAAACCTGCATCCCCTTACTTTTCCTTTATCCCAACTGTACCCTTCCCTATTTGTTCCATACCTGTTAGATAAATATTTTTAAAAATTGCAAGCATACTTGATACCTTTTTTCAGATACAACTATTTGTTTGACAAGACATAGTAGAGCTCATTTCTCTACCGCTTGTACCACCTCTTTGATGGTCATAATGAGTACCACAAAAGGGGAAACCCCTCTTCTCATTAGTTATTCTTAATAACCATAAAAGGAAATATCAGAAAAATTACTTGAGCTTGACATTTAAGAACAACAAACAATAGAAACCTATAGAGTTGAATAGCTTTTGTTTTCTGAACTACAGAAACTCACATCTTTTTTTATTAGGTTCAAAGGAATTTCATTACATGTGCTTCTAGAAGAGATGTGTACCCTTTGAAAACAATAATGAACAGCATTCTTACACTCATTTGCATACCTTTGATAAATTACTGTAACCAGATTAGGGAGATAAAATAACTAGTCTATTAATTACAGTGATTATTATTTAACGGAAAATGGGATTCTGGGCATTGTATATAGAAAGACGACGACTTAGCAATGCATTATGTGGATGTGGTATTTTATCTTAAAGAGTAAGATAAGTGTCCAGTGCTTTCAGCTGTTGGAAGAATATGTTCATTACCTGCACAAGATTTATATGTATAATTGAGGGTAATATTTTAAAACTATTCATTTGATTTCAAAGTACACATAAGAACAGGGCAACGTATTTCTTTAATTAAACTCAGTGAGTTCCCATGTGAGGATATAAAACAAGAAGATTATTAGCAAGGAAAGAAATTTCTGATTAAAAGTTCTTTTTGTTAAGCAGAACACTATAAAAATAACACTTTAGAAAATAATGGAAAGAGTTTGGTAAGCAACATATTGGCTTAAATGCAGATGGCTTGGTAATTTTATTGACTAAAAGTCGAAGAGCTTGGCTTTTAGTACAGTGGTACCTTGCATAAAGGAATTAATTCATTCCAAATGAAATTATGTTAAGTAATTTTTTCTTTGTACAAATTTCCCATAGGATTGCATTGAAAACAGAGTAATCCCTAATTGCGACCATTTTTACGTTGTATGGATTCGCTCCATAGGCAATTCTGTTAAGCAAATTTCCCCTGTCTCCGGAATTTTTTATGATATACAAATATGTTATACAAACTGTTTGTTATATGCGGGCCCACTGTATTTAAAAATCATTGTGGGAAATCAAACTGAAAAATATTATTTGCTCCTCCTAGGAATCAGTGAGTAAAAATAAAGATGGCATTGGGACTTTTTCATTATTTCATGGTGAAATGACAGCAGTATACCTTTCAGTATTTCATAGAATCATAGGATTGTAGACCTTGAAGGGGCCTTAAGAGCCATCCAATTGAAACCCTTGCAAGGCATCCTGGATAGGTGGACATACAGCCTCGGTTCTGAAAACCTTACAATAGTGAAAGTCTACCACCTTTTAAGTCAATTCATTCCATTGTCAAAATAATTCTTACCATCAGAAAGTTCTTCTTAACTGAATTCCTTAATGTAAATCCATCAATGTGGGCCCTGCCTTCCAAAACCACTGGAAATGAATCTGCTCCATCTTCCATGTGACAGTCCTTCAAATACAGTAGACCCTTGTATAACAAACAGTTTGTATAACATAAAATCTGTACAACATAAAAATTCCAGAGATAGGGGAAATTTGCTTAACAGAATTGCCTATGGGCAGAATCTATACAACATAAAAAGGTCGCGATTAGGGATTACTCCATTTTCAATGCATTCCTATGAGATATTTGTATAAAGGAAAATTTGCTTAACATAATTTCATTCAGAACAAATTAATTCCTTTATACAAGGTTCAATTGTAGTTGGCTTGGCTACCATATCATCTCTCACTCTTCTTTGGACCAAACAACTCTCTTAAATGGTCCTTCTCAAGTTTCATTTCTGGACTGTTTAACTTCTTACTTGCCTTCCTCTGGATATGTTTGCTGTTGTCAACATCCTTCTTTAACCATACCTAGAACCAGATATAGTATTCTAGTTGTAGGCTGACCAGAGCAGAACAGAATGCTACTATTACTCCCACTGATCTAGACTCGTTGCTTTCATTGAGGCATGTGAACTTCCTTTGGACAACTGGGTAAAAGGGAACTGAATGGGTGGAGGGTGGAATCTGTGCATTACTGAGGCTATTATTAGATGAAATAAAATGCTAAGTGGACCATTTAAGAGAGTTGTTTCATACAATGAAGCTGCCCACCCATGGATACCTTGTGTTAAATATTCTCACATCATTCTCAAGATCAAAAGAAAAGGAGATAACACTATAAAGTAATGTATTCTTGAAGGCTTTCACGGCTGGGGTCCAATAGTTGTGAGTTTTTTGGGCTGTTTGGCCGTGTTCTGGAAGTTTTTCTTCCTGACGTTTTGCCAGACTCTGTGGCTGGCATCTTCATAGAGTAACTTACCTTATCCTAGCCCAAATATGGCCTCCTGGTCACTTGCAGCTTGAAAGTGTCTCTAATCTGGACAATGAGTTCCAATACCATTTTCATACTGATGAAGTGGATCTAAACTCCCCCCTAAGAGTCTTCCATAATTAGACACCTCTTAACCAGAAGCCTGTGTTCTTACAGCTGGCATTTATTCCGATTAAGGGTTAAATCAAGAATAAAAATCAAACAACGGTTGACAATCACATCAAAATTAGAGATGGGTATGAATCAAAAATGAATTGTAAAATTCATTCAAATGTCACTAATTTGTTAGTTTTCAGGTGTACAAATTGATATCCTCAATGAATATGAACTGATGAACTTTTAGCAATTTTTGATGTATTGATTCAACAGGCTATAAAATGGTCCCTCAAGGCAGCTAGAGACACCAAATTTTCAGGGAAGCTTCCCCTACAGCCCCCAACCCACATCTGGGAGGATTGGAATACTGGTGTCTGAAATGGCTCTACACCAGGGGTGTCCAAACTCTGGCCCTCCAGATGTTTTGGACCACAGCTCCCAGAATTCCAAGCCTGTATTGCCAATGACAAAGGACTGTGGGAGTTGTGGTCCAAAACATCTGGAGGGCTGAAGTTTGGATGGACACCACTGCTCTACACATTTCAGCAGTCTTGAAATGGCTCTGTACAGAGAGCCAGATGACGTGGAGGGAGCAGTTTGTGGGCTCCTTCGTAGCCCCAGTTTACTCCCCAGCCACACACATTTTGGGATGCCCAGAGTAGCATGGCTGGAGAGTAAACTGGGGCTATGAACAAGCCCACAAGTTGCCGCTACTCCCTGCCCCAGTGCTACTGTTCAGTAGAGATGGGCACAAATTAAAAAAATGGCATTTTGTTTGTCGTTTGTCGTTTGGAGGGTCCGTTTTGGTTCATTTCCGTTTTTCGTGAATTTTCATTTTCATTTTCGTTCGTTTCCTTACCATTTTGTTACTATTTATTTCAATTTTTGGTGATTTTTTTAGGATTTTAAGCAATTCACTCATATTGCAGTAACGGAAACGAAACGCACGACAAAATTTCCGGTGTTTCTGTTCGTTTCGTTTCATTTTAGAGACAAAATTCGTTTGTTGTTTTGTTACGTAACAAAACAAAAAAACGGAAACAGAAACGAAAAATTGTTCGTTTTGTGCCCATCTCTACTCTTTGGGAAAGCAAGTTTGGAAGAGCAGGTTTTTGAATTTCCCGTGGCCACAGCACCCTCATTGTGGCCATGGGAAATTCAAAAACCAGCTCTTCAATCCTTGCTTTCCTGAAGGGTGCTACCTTTGAGAAACCAAGGATCTAAGAGCAGAGGTGCTGCCCTTTGGGAAATTAAAATCCTCCACTTAAAGATGTTTCTTTAAGGGGAAAAATCCTGATTTTCCTCAGTAGCAGAGGATTTGACTTCTTCCAAAAGGTTCTTTATCATATTTGTTAGTGTTAGTTTGAAGTGTCTAAGGATGTCTGGCTTCATCTTTCCTGAGCTGAGCTGGGGAAATTTTTCTTTCTTTCTTTCTTTCTTTCTTTCTTTCTTTCTTTCTTTCTTTCTTTCTTTCTTTCTTTCTTTCTTTCTTTCTTTCTTTCTTTCTTTCTTTCCATTGCCAATCTGTCCCTTCCATCTGATCAGCTGTTAACCAACTTGACAAGCTTAAAGAAGATCTCAGTCTATTTTTTTATTTACTGCCCCTGCTTCTTGATTTTCTTGTTTTATTGGTTTGCAAAATTTTAAGTTCTGACTGTGAAGGGTTAAAAATGCTTCAGCTACCTCAAGTGCTCTAATAGCAATTAGAAGTATTTTATAAATTTGAAAAGGTGCTCCCCCCCAGAGTCCCTTCAATGTACAGAAGTAAGCAATTTTTCCAGAGTTTTCCTTTCAAGAAATAACCTCCTTGCTTCTTGAACTGCTTTATTCTTCTGAAAATAAAGTAATGTTTACACCTTTACATCTTTATTCCCTCCCTCCAAAAATATCCAGACTATTCATTCAGTTGTTGCCATGTTTGTCACATCTTTTCACACTCCCAGCTGCTAGCTTAACTTCCTTTGCCATATGTCAGATGGTCACCAATGATGACTACATATCATTTTTAAACACCCTATCTCCTGTGAGAAACTGATTCTGTGGGGTTTTATGTATAAACCTACAGATTTTGCAAAGCTCTTTCTGGTCTTATATGTTGCAGAGAGAGAGACAAATGAGCACGATTCTGTCTGATTATTAGTTTGAATGTTGTCCTCATTTGTTGTTATGTTCTTGCTAAGCAGAGTCAGTCCTGGCTAGTACTTGGATGGTTGACCACCAGGGAATACCAGGTACTGTAGGCGTCTGGAGTGGGAACTGGCAAACCACTCCAGTATTCCTCCCAAGAAAACTCCATGGACATGGAGTCATGAAGAGTCGGTCATGACTGTAACAACACACACACACACACACACACACACACACACACACACACACACACACACACACACACACACACACACACACACAGAGTCAAGTTGCCTCCAACTTATGGTGACCCAATCAATGAATGAGCTACATATCTCCAAAATATCCTGTCTTCAATAGCCATGCTCGGTTATTGCAAATTCAAGCCTACACAACCGATTGCCGTTTTCCTCTTTTCTCACCACCTTCAATCTTTGCCAGCTTTACTGTCTTTTCTAGAGAACTGTGCAACTTTGCCTCCTGGACAAGCATAACAAAGCATAAGGGAAACTTGACAGTTGAAGTGGGATCAAGATGCTATAATATTGTAGTAATAACTCGGGGTAAATTTGATTTGTATCCAAAATATTTGTTGTATCAATTGGGATTGACTAAGCCTAAGACATGTCTAAATGGATTTGTTCACAGGTTTCTGCAGATATTTGTATGTATTTCTATGCTTCTAGACTGGAAATGGAGCCCCCTGAAAATTTGGGAAATTAAGGGACATAACTTGTATAGGGGAGTGTTCCATAGCATTTTCAAGGTTGGGAATGTAATAGACGTACACTTTGCCTGCTTGCCCATTTCTTTCCTTCTCCCTTACCCCCACACCTAGATGTGCTCATGGAAAACACCTGTTGGGGGGGGCAGGAAAGGTCTCCCCCCCAGTATCACTGATCTGCAACTTTGCTTGCCTATAGGTATCCACCCTATGTGTAGCCGCACATTGGCTAGCCACCTACTTAGGAACATAGATAGGCACCCACAAGAGAAGAAGAAATGGTTCTACAAATAAAGACCACCTGCAGGCATTGAAAACAACTAAAAATGAGAAGAGGATAGGAAAAAAGCAGTGTGGTTGAGAAAAACAGTATTTAGGATCAGAGGCGTAGCAAGGATTGTGGGCGCCTGGGGACAAAGTCAGGTTTTTTTTTTTTTGGTCCCTCCATCCCTCCCAAACACCATCACATCCACCCAGCAAGGGGGGGGCAATCCTGCCAGCATGGGGTGGGTGTGGGGTGCATGGATGCACGGGTGGATGCTGCAGCCACCACACTCGCCCACCCGCCTGCCTGCCTGCTTGCTTGCTTTGTCACTCACCTGGTGCGCAGTGGTGGGAGGGCACAGGGCTTCCTCTTCCACCACCACTTCTAGGCGCCCTCAGATTTTGGCACCAGGGGCAGATGTACCCTTCTGCCCCTCCCTAGATATATCCCTGTTTAGGACCACTTTCACCTATCCAGGAAAAGCCTGCATAACAGAGTCAGTCATTAATTCCTTATGTACACACAGAGATGTGAGTACAAGGGAGATTCAGTGTAGCTACCAAAAGGACAAAGCAAGATAATTCTGGAATGTGGCCAAAGTAACAAGTGTGCCATCCTCCCCTTGCCATGTTACTCAGTCGGTTGGACAAGGGGTAGAATCCAGTGAAACCAATCCGACCCTTCCTCAAGGCTCAGAAATGGGAGTTTCCATATTAGGTTTTGTCATTCATAGGGGTTTCATCCCTCCCTACATCTTTTCTGCTTTATGGCTTTCTTCTTTTATACAGCAAATGGTGCCAAGTGTTTCTGTTCAGATTTCAATATTTTTAATCCTCAAAACCTTGGAACAAACTTCAGTGGGCACATGAAAGGTGGTTCCTGAGCATCTGCTCCAGTAATGTACAAATATAAGTATTCTGCCTCGTTTGGAGCTCCCCCCTTTTTTCCCCTTAAGCCAATGAAGATCCCTGATGAAAAACTTCATAACAGGGGGAAGAGAACTCAACAAGGAGATACTGCTTATGGGAAGGGAGCTTTGCCATTTTCTCTAACTTAAAACTCTCATTTCTACCCTTGCTCATTTATGCTCAGCAAGAGATTATAATCACATGCTCCATGTTCTGCTCTTCTGAGATCTCAGGGGTTTGTTGCCATCTGACAGCTGTTCTGCTGACTTTCCTAAATTAAGTCAAAATATAAGTAAATTTGAAATTCAGCAAGTGTCCCCTTGACAAAACCAAGCTAAACCATGTACTTGCAGAGCAGCCATGGGGAAATCATGAACTTTCAGTCTCCATTCCTATTTGCAGTGTGTAATTACTCTGTATCCCTTCTCACACTGCCAGCTCAGTATAGCTTTCCCAGACTCCCTTGCGGTAAATAAAACACCACAAAGGATTCTGCCTTATTTTAAGGTCTAGACATCTATTTATCTTTTGGAGAAGATAAGCAAACTCTTAAAAAAATCTGTATCATTTTTTACTGCCATTTCCCCTGAAATCAGGGTTGCTTTAGATTCTTTTCATAGTTAAAAGCTGTCCTGATCAAAGTGAAAAGTGCTAGGCAGTAGAACAGAATGCCTAGATTTCCAAACCATCACCTGCTTCATCGTCCTTCTCAATAGTTTGAAAATAATTTTGTTCTAACCCCCCCAGAGTGACATTTGTTGCTAGATGAGTGGTATAAAAATCAAATAAATAAATAAATAAATAAATAAATAAATAAATAAATAAATAAATAAATAAATAAAAATAAATAAAGTGTCAGAATACTTAGAACTGGAAGCAACTTGCAAATAAACCATTACTTGTAATTAATTTCATTTTCTGAAAGGGAACATGAGACTACATTATAAAGATATAGTAACAAGGTATAATCTCACTCCTTTTTCTAGTGTTTTAGTCACTTTAGCTATCTAGCATGAGGCCTCACTGGAGAGTGGAGGAGGAGAAACACGCAATTCAAGTGCTAGTTCAGATTGTGATGCCGGCTGCTATTCCTGTTGTGTTCTTGGTGTTCCATGGTCTAGAAATTATAGAACTGTATTTTTTCTGTCTATAAGATGTCCCCAAGTATAAAACGACCCTCACTTTTCTAAAACAAAATTACTGCTTCACACCCGTATGGTTCTCTCCTTGGTTTACTTCTGTGTATAAGACAACTTTTAATTTTTAATCTAACAATTCTGGACAAAAATATAGTCTTATACACAGAAAAATACTATACATTGCATTAAAAGCTTTCTCACAAGTGCAATGACCCTAACAGGGAATGACTAGATTAAGAGATCTACTACCTGGTAATTCTATACTACACCCTGGTAATTTTGTAGGAGTAGAAATTGTTCACATGGAAATGCTTATTATGCCAAGAAGGTGTGGTGCAAGTGTCCACATAGGAAGAAATAAAATCCAGTACATTTCTCCCCATAATATGTCATACCTTCTGCCATCATTATTCCCAACCTCAAACCCTGCCATCTTCCCCTTTTTTAGTTTATGAAGTGATATAGCCCTGTCCTTAGAAAACTTTGGCTGTATCACTTATCTGACCTCTTTTAAAAGGTTTTTTAAAGTTAAAAAAGAAGTATTGACCATAGACATGTGCTGGAATGGAGTACTGATGAACCAACTACACTCCACCCTACTGAAGACATCACCTCAATGTCGTCAGGACATGCCCCACAACTGTGCCAAAGGGCTGGTATAAATGGTCAAATGGGCCAGAGAGCAAGACAACTAGAGATGATAACAAAAACAGATACCATATGCTGCCAGCCAACAAGATATACTGAATAGTTATGTGAAAAATCACAGGATTCTGCCACAGAATCATGAAGTTGGAAGAGACCCAAAAGGTTCCCAAGTCCAACCCTCCTGCTAAATACAGGAATAAAGCAAAAAGAAAAAGCAAAGTGTGCTGTTTATATACTGTCCCAGAGCATATAAAGCTTTCTCTGAATGGTTTACAATTTAAGTATGCAGGGTACACATTGCCCCCTCTCCCAGCAAGCTGGGTATTCATTTTACTGACATTGGAAGGATGGAAGGCTGAGTCAACCTTGAGCCAGCTACCTGCAATTGAAACTCAAGTTGTGAGCCACTGGCAGCAATTCAGTACTTTATCCGCTGCACCACAAGGCTCTTACAATTTATTTATTTATTTATTTATTTATTTATTTATTTATTTATTTATTTGATTTATATACCGCAACCATCTAGCAAAAAAGCTACTCTGGGCGGTTTACAAACATATACAAAATACAAAAACAGATTAAACAACTTAAAATAGTAAATAAAAATTAATCAACCAGATCAAATAATCAGATCATAATAATAAAAAGAATAAGCAAATAAGCACAAATAAGCAAAGGATATCCACCAAGTAGTTGTCTAAATTTCTCTTGAATGCCACCAATGTTGAAGCACTCACTCATGAGGTAATTGGTTCCATTGTCATACTGCTCTAACAGTTTAGAGGGTTTTCCTGCTATTCAACTGAAATCTGGCTTCCTGTAACTCAAGCCCATTGTTACATACCCTGCACTCTGGGTTGATCGAGAACAGATCCCGCCCTTGTCATGTGACTGATGGGGAAAACATCAAAATTAATAGTAAGAATTTACACAAACAGCAGAACTTATGCCCATGTAGTCGCACCCATAGGGACAACAACAACAACAAGAGGATGGTATATCATCCTCTTATGATATCAAATAACTTAGTGTCAATAGTGGAGTCCTTTAAATTTTTAGGTACTATTATATCTCAAGATTTAAAATAGTCATCTAATATTGAAAGTATTATAAAGAAAGCACAACAAAGAATGTTTTTTCTGCATCAACTTAGTAAGTTCAGACTGCCAAAAGAACTGTTGATTCAATTCTATAGAGGTGTTATTAAATCTATCATCTGTTCCTCTATAACTGTCTGGTTTAGTTCTGTGACTAAGCATGACAGATATAGACTTCAAAGGATAATTGAAACTGCAGAAAAAATATTGTTACTAATTTGCCATCTATTGTGGAATTGTATACCACACAAGCTAAAAAGAGGGTGATGAAAATATATACAGATTCCACACAGCCTGGACATAACCTGTTTCAGTTGTTACCCTCAGGGCGACGTTTTAGGGCCTTGCATACTAGGACAACTACTGTAGATATAAAGATAGTTTCTTTCCAAGTGCTATCAAACTGTTGAATAATTAATTTTTACTTCTCTTCTTCCTATTTTAATAATATGTTATATTGTATTGTTATACTGTGTTTTTATTGTTGAATATATGATTCTTATATTTCCTTTTATATATGGAGAGCATATATTGCCAAAACAAATTCTGGGTGTGTCCAACCACACTTGGCCAATAAAAGGATTCTGATTCTGAAGGATTCTGATTCTGAACAAAAGCATTGCTGCAAAAGGCGATGGGGGGGGCTGTAGTGGACCATCATTCAAAAGAAATTCCTGGACATATTCTCCCATTTTTAGCTTGGTTTATTTGAATGTAAAGCTGTCCTGAAAGCCCTCAGCACATTTGAAGACAGGCAGGTTTGCAGCATAACCACCACCACCTGTCAGGTCTTATTACTCAGATTCTCACACTAGAGATTTGTTATACTAAAGGGCACTGGAATTACTTATGTCAGGTAAACGGATTATAATTAAATGATATGTAGAGTATTAAAACCCTCTTACCACAACAGGGAAACATAAATGATAACAGAAGACAACCCCATTACAGAATCAGCATGCTTTCAGCATTTCTCTTTGATTTATCATTAATTAAAATCACACTCTGGTTTCAAAACTACAGTACTATTACTATTTCCAGCTTGAAGGTTCCTGAAATCGAGCAGGGGGCTGGACTTGATGGCCTTGTAGGCACCTTCTGTGATTCTATCCTTCTCTCATAAAAGTGGTATTTTCTGAAAGTGTCACTGTTAAAGGCCAAACAGAGATGGTGATTGCAGCAATGAAATTAAAAGATGCCTGCTTCTTGGGAGGAAAGCAATGGCAAACCTAGGCAGCATCTTAAAGAGCAGAGACATCACTTTGCCAACTAAGGTCCGGATAGTCAAAGCTATGGTTTTTCCAGTAGTGATGAATGGAAGTGGGAGCTGGACTATAAAGAAGGCTGATCGCCATAGAATTGATTCTTTTGAGCTGTAGTGCTGGAGGAGAGTCTTGGAGGAGAGTCCCTTGGACTGCAAGGAGATCAAACCTATCCATCCTGAAAAAAATCAACCCCAAATGTTCACTGGAAGGACAGATTTTAAAGCTGAGGCTCCAGTATTTTGACCACCTCATGAGGAGAGAGGACTCCTTGGAAAAGTCCCTCATGTTGGGAAATATTGAAGGCAAAAGGAGAAGGGGATGGCAGAGAATGAGATGGTTGGATGGTGTCATTGATGCAATAAACATGGATTTGATAAATTCCAGGAGGCAGTGGAAGACAGGAAGGCCTAGCGAGCTTGAGGCCAGCGCGTCTACTCCAAATTCCAGGACCAGGAGGACTGCAGCAAGGACAAGGTAGGAGGAGGTTAACAAAAATGAAGCAAACAAAACAGAAATTTCCATTTCGTTTCATTTCATTTTTCTTTGATGGGTTGGTTCTATTCGTTTCATTAGCTAACGAAATGAATAACGAATAATGATTAACAAAATGAGCTAAAAGTTCATTTCGTGCCCATCTATACTATGTTATCTGCATCATACCACAATTTGTCACTTGCCATTGTTCATAATTATAATGTCCTCAGTTACACACACAAGAGTGAGAGAGAATGAGAGAGCTATTCCTTTATAGCTCAAGAGAGGTGAGGTGAGATATAGGGTGATGTGTGATATATGCTACCCAACTGACATTTTGATTGAAGCAGGATTTAAACCTACTTCTTCCCATCCTGTCATTTTCAAAACATATGAAAAAATTAACAAGGAAATACAAAGTATAAAAACCCTATATTGTTCTCAACCCCGTCATTTCCATAGCCATTACATAATAGCTGGCAAGGCCCAAAGGCAAATTGAAGTACTACAGATTCTGTAATCAAGCTGTCTTTGAAGGATATGGTATCGATTACTTGAATAATCAAGGGTTTATAAAAAGTGACCTGAAGGACCAAGGCAGGCGTATTTAAGTCATTCTGAACTAATTCTTGATGGACTCCTTTAATGCTAACCAATTAAAATGTTTACTGGTCAGATTAGTCATGGATGAGTTCAGTGCATTAATCCACTGAGCCATCCAGTCCCGTAGGACATGATAATTTGCTTTCAAGACATTAAAAGCATGTTATATTGTCTCTTAAATAATAAGAAGCCTCAAATTGGTCTGCATCTATTTTCATGGACTTGAATTTGTTTTATGTACCTATCTAAAAACCTTCATACAAGCCAGATGCTCAAGTGTTATCTTCTAGGCTTTTAGTTCCTTCTGAGTCTTCTTTTATTTGTTTCATTCCTCTCTTTTCTCCTTTTTTCTTTTTCTTCTGCTGTTCAATATAGCAATGCTTTTCTTTAAATACATGAAGCCACTGCTCTACGGTATATGCTGAGTGAATGGCATTTTAAGACTTGCAAACAAAGTTACAGAGGGATGGTCTTACTGAAAGATCACAATATTTAGCCAGAGTGAAATTGCATAGCATCTGCCAGCAGAAAATGCTAGCTTTTGACAATGTGTCCCAGTGTGCAAATTTGCTGTAAGCCACAATCACTATTCATATTAAACAGAAACACCACCTCCCTTTAATAAAAATGCTCCCGATTAGAGGGTTAATATTAATGATCATTTTATTTCAGTATGAATTAGGTCAGAAAGAGCTGTTTCTTTTAATAGCAGAAGCAATTTAAGAGAGTGACATTTCTTTAAAATGTCTTCACATTCACACTGAACCGCACACATGTCAACATAGCTGTGCCGGCATTATACACACAGCAGGTGAGACAAATACAGCCTGCCTGTCAGCCTTATGCAATCTTGCTACATTTGCTTATTAGGGTTTACCAAAAGACATGGTAGAGTTATTTATCAAATATCATGTTTTAACATTTACTTCTCTCAATCAAGCCCAAAACAATGCACAGAGTTCTACACACCCTTATTTAAGGTCTCAAGAACCATTTCAGCTAAGTCAGGCAGAAACATAACAACTGACTCTTGAGATCACACAATGATCCTCATAGTGGAATCAGATGTGAGGCTAGGTTTCCCTCCCCCCCCATGTGTGTGTGTGTGTGTGTGTGTGTGTGTGTGTGTGTGTGTGTGTGTGTGTGTGTGTGTGTGTGTGTGTGTGTGTGTGTGTGTGTTTGTGTGTGTGTGTACCATCTCTGAGCGGCTTACAACTAAAATGAACAGTTAATACATTATACTTGATACTACCCACATCTCTACATCCAATGATGGAGAATTGCTTGGAAAAGAAATAAAGGAAATGGTATCTGCTGGTGATGTTGTTCATTTAATGGGATGACTACAGATGAACATGGTAATTTGAGTCTCATTGTGCCCCTTTAGGAAAAGGCCAGTGGAAGACTCCATTTGTGAATACCTATGGGGATCGGTGCTTCAAAAAACCTGTAGTAGCATGAGATGAATCTGCATGGTTGAACAAGGATAAATCTGTCTAACTCTGCAAAACCCCGCAGGCCTGTTATGTTTATTCCTATGATCCGTCACCGTCACAAGGACATTATGTGCCAGGTAATTTTTTTCATAGCTGGTTTGGCTGCATGGACTGGACAGCCCAGCTGCAGAACCAGGGAGAGGGAGTCTCATTGTGCCCCTTTAGGAAAAGGCCAGTGGAGGTCACTAGGTTTGTGAATAATGGATGGGGTGAGGTGCTGAGCCACCTTTGGGAAATCTTTGGGTTTGCTGCATGGTTGAACAAGGCTGCATCTCAGGATCTGGAAAAGTCACCTGAATGGCTTATATATTTCTGTCCCTGAGAGAGTCAATGTCAATCAATATTAATTCAATGGTACATTCTTAGCATCATAAACAGCAGATTGCATAAACATTGTGTGACTGCAGGCCCCACCCCCTCACCAGGGTGGGGATGGCCTGGTGGTTCTTCTTGACCAGAAGCTCCAGGAACTCCAGGCTCTTACTGTTACTTGTTTGTAATGGCAAGTATTCAGCGCTGTAGCTAGCCATTTGGGAAATCTTTGGGTTTGCTGCCTTATCACTTCAACTTTGCATCTCATGATATTATACAAGTCACCTGTTTTCTATATATTTCTGTCCAGAGATGAGTAGCTGTCAAGGAATAGATTTCCATCTCCCCCAAACCTTGGTCCCATAGATAAGACTATTTTAAAATCATATAGTTCACCTATTATTTATCCAGCCCAATACATCTGAGGAAATTTAAGTCCAAGAACATATAGGGCTTCAACGAATAAAAAATAAAATGAAAAGTAAAAAATAAAAGTTGGCAGGCAGCTTTGAGTCCTTCCAGCATAAGAAAAACTAAAAACATAATAATAATCTTAAAAAAATGAACACCGTGGGGACAAAGCCTCAATCCGTTTTAAAAAATGAAAAATAAAACAGACAAAAACTAAACATTTTTTTTAAAAAAAATCATTTTGTTTTAAATAAAACAAAAACAATTAAAGCACAAAAAATGAAACAAAACACCATTTTGGTGTTTAGTGTTTTGAAAAGGTGACATTGAAACATACATTCTGTACAAATTTCCATCTTCCCCAAAAATATTTTGTTAAATTGTTGATTGTTCTGGTTTCAGTTCAGATCTCAGAAGTTGGAGCTAACCTGGAGAACGCTTGGTCATGTGAAAACAGTAGGGCCAAAGTTGAAGTTATTTTGCTGCCAGGTATATACCTCTGGTGCGCCCATGAGCCAGGAACCACCTAGAAGTGAAGGTTCCATAAACAAATGAACAGCAAATAGTATTTTAATATTAAAACAAAATAATAATCAAATGCCATCAAGTCAATTCAAATTCATGGCAACTCTTTCCAGACATTTCCAGATAGAGAATACTCAAAAGTGGTTCACAATTCCCTTCTTCTGGCAGAGCCCTGGGACTGCGCAGCTTGCTCAGAGCTACAAATGCTGACTGGTACACACAGTAGGGCAGTAGTTCTCAACCTGAGGTTCCCCAGATGCTCCTGGACTGCAACTCCCAGAAGTCTTCATCACCAGCTGAGCTGTCCAGGATTTCTGGTAGTTGCAGTCCAGGAGCATCTGGGGACCCACAGGTTGAGAAACACTGTGGTAGGGAATTGAACTCCCAACCTCTGGTTCCATAACCAGATACATAAATCACTGAGCTGTTCAATAAGGCACTTTAAACCTATAGTTTTGAAACACTCACTGGCGCTGGACTTTAGACTAACCTAAGATAAAAGGCAGGTCTGGTAAAGACACAAAACATTGGCCTTTTGAGTTCATGTGGTGACCTGTAACCATTCACCTCTCGGGTCAGAGGCTTTAGCTTCCTAATCACCCCCCACCCCTTGCCCAACTCTGATCTGACCTTACAACATGGTCAGCTATATCTTGAGTGATAATGACAGTTTGCCTTTTCGTTTGTAGGTAAAAACATGGAGGGGGTAAAACCCTATTGATTTCAGCAAAGAGACCCTGTGACCTTAATTCAAAGTTTTTGAAGGGATAGGATTCAAAATTGCTTGTCACATAAGCTTCCATTTGCTCTCTTTGGGAGGCAGATCCATGCATGCGCGTATGTCAAAATGAGTTGACCAAAACTGCTTCTTGCCCCAGACTCCACATTCCTCCTCTCGAACACCCAAGGTTTTTCTTTCACACATGAATGTTCGCAGACAAATCAGGCAGGAACAGACTTCGTGGTGTAACTCTCCATTCCCCACTGGGATTCCCAGGAGTGAAAGTTTACAAAATGCAAATGTACCACAAGGTTTAATAGCAGCTGCCAAGCAAAATAAGTGCCACGGTATCAGCAGATTTCACAAGGCATAAATCCATCTCAACTGAGTGAAAATACTAAAGGCGTATTAGGAAAATAAATTCTATCATTTTCATGCAACAGACTTTGCAACACACCCACAAACCTCCCCCTTTATTCCCCTCTCTCCCTCTCCCCCCCACACCTTCCAACTGAATGAAAATATCTTCACACTTCCTCTAATACCAGCTGCCTCATCTATATTGCAGAAGTATCATAAAACAGTTATTGACAGTGATACACTAAACATAGGTTAAACCTGCTATGATCACCGCCTGTATCCAGTTAGAAAGCTACACACAACATATGCATGGGCTGCTCAGAGTAATGCGACTTGTACAACGGAACTGCAGAAAAGACATGAGCGCACGCATCCGGGCTAGGAATCGTGAACTCTTATTCAAATGAAGTCAGCTGATTCCTACAAAAACCTTGCTCTATTAAAAGATCCCCCCTCCCCCAAGGCTTATCTTGTGGTCCTAGAGATGTGTTTGGTGGAAGCTCATGGCGGAGGCTTTGCTTGATAGCTGTTGCTAGGTCGGGCCCCTCCCCATGACCCTTTTCCCCTGGCAGGCAAATATCTTTTGAAGAAGAGACGTTCCATGCGTTGTTGGCACGCTTTGTTGGTTGATGCTCTTTAAAACTAATCTTCGGGCTGTGGTGTAGTTACATGCCAACAAATCAATTCTAACATAAAGGTTAAAGGTAAAGGTTCCCATCGCACATGCATGCTGGTTGTATGCAACTCTAGGGGCAGTGCTCAT
Source organism: Phrynocephalus forsythii (assembly GCA_029282475.1). NCBI lineage: Eukaryota > Metazoa > Chordata > Lepidosauria > Squamata > Agamidae > Phrynocephalus > Phrynocephalus forsythii. The sequence goes on from JAPFRF010000004.1 coordinate 124,003,274, forward strand.
CTCCATTTTCAAGCCAAAGAGCCAGTGTTGTGCAAATCCATGGCCATGTGGCCGGCATGGTTGAATGCATTTCTGCGCACAGAACACTGTTTACCTTCCTGCTTTTTTACACTGGTACCTATTTATCTACTTGCATTTATGTACTTTCAAACTGCTAGGCTGGCAGGAGCTGGGGTTAACAGTGGGCGCTCGCTCTGCTGTGTGGAAACCAGGATTCGAACCGCTGAGCTGCCAACTTTGCAGGCGACAGTTTCAGCACTCTAGCTGATGCTCTTTAAAACTAATCTTTGGGATGTGATGTAGTTAGGTGTTCCTAACAGGGTTTCTGCGGGATGTTAGGTGTTCCAGAAATGATTTACGAATGCCACAACTGCCATCACCTCCAGCCAGTTTACATAGTCATGCCAGGATAGGAACCCTGTTAATGCTGTTCTGATACTCTATACTACCTTGGCTGCTGTTTTCACATTAGATGTTTTAAACTTACATTTAACACTTTGGATTTTAATTGGCACTTTGTCAAAGTGGTGAATGGCTTTGAAGGCCTCTTTGAGGGCAAAAGCGGAGCAGAAATAAATTAAATGAATTACATGTTAAATATGGGACTGGAGATGGCGGGGCTTTTGTGAAGTATTTTCTGAATGTTCCTGGGTTCCAAGGTTTTGTGGGTTTTCATCCTGCCTTTTAATGTACAACATACCATATTTTTCCGTGTATATGACACTATTTTTTTTCAAAATCAGGACATTAAAAATTAAGGAGCATTGTATACATGGAAGTAAGCCTTTTCCGAGGGGTGGGAGTGCGTGGGGGAGAAGACAAATGGACCTTGCTGCTTCCGCTTATCTTTTCAGGCTTGCACTGGAGTCCGTTTGGGTCACACACACACACACACACACACACACACACACACACACACACACACACACACACAAACCACACTTCCACACACACACACAGCTGGTTCACAGCCCTCCGACTTTTCCTCCTTCTGGGAAAACAAACAAAAGAACAAATTGGACTTTTCAAAACTCCTTCTGAAGAAAACAAACAAAAGAACAAATTGGAGAGGCGTTTTGCAAAGGCAGAGGGCTGTGAAAGATCCCCAAAAGGAAAGGGGAAGCATCTCTCTCTCTCTCTCTCTCTCTCTCTCTCTCTCTCTCTCTCTCTCTCTCTCTGCAGAACTCTCCACAGGGCTGTGTGCTTAGTCCTGTCCTGTATTCACTGTACACATATGACTCATCTACTGTGATTATTAAGTTCACAGACGATACCAAAGCAAAGTGTTCTGCTTATATATCGCCCCATACCACTACAAGTAGTCTCTTGGCGGTTTACAATTTTAATTACAGTGTGCAGGCTACACATTGCCCCCCCAGCAAGCTGGGTACTCATTTTACCAACCTCAGAAGGATGGAAGGCTGAGTGAACCTTGAGTCTGCTACCAGGGATTGAACCCAGATCGTGAGCACAGTTTTACCTGCAGTACAGGCATTTAACCACTGCGCCACGAGGCTCCTCCATAATGAGTCTTATTACGGGGGAGACGAATCAGCGTACAGGAATGAGGTCCAAAAATTATCTACATGGTGCCTAGAAAACAACTTGCATCTAAATATTACCAAGACAAAGGAGATGGTGCTGGACTTCTGGAGGAAGAGAGAGGAACCAGACCCATTTTACATCCAGGGGGGCTGTGTGGAGAGGGTTTCTTCCTTTAAATTCCTGGGAGTTTACCCCAGTGAAGACCTCTCCTGGGGAATGAATAAAACCAAAGTGGCCAGGAAGGCCCAGCAGAGACTGCATTTCCTCAGGGTCTTGCGTAAGAACAAAGTAAAACAACAACTGATTATCTCCTTTTGCCGGTCCACAATTGAAAGCATCCTCACATATTGCATTACCGTTTGGTATGTTGGATTGACAGCTGCTGACAGGAAGACACTACAGAGGGTGGTAAGCACAGCTCAAAATATCACGGGCTGTCCCCTAAGTGCACTTGACAACATCGCTAGGGATCGTTGCCTCAGGAAGGTTGAAAAAATTCTTAAGGATGATTCACACCCTGGTCAGCACCTCTTTACCCTGTTATCTTCAGGCAGAAGATATTGTAGTATAGCTTGCTGCACCAACAGACTAAAGAACAATTTTTATCCATGGGCTGTCAGACTGCTGAATGGGAAATAATTCCATGACAAGTATAGAAGAACTGACCTGTGGGCTGGCGCATTCTGTGTCAAGTACACAGGGTGTAATAACGCTGAGTGGTTGCTAGTGGGATGGGGGTGGGATGGGCGTGGGGGTGGGAAAGGGAGACTCAGCCAATTTCATTGTGCACATGTTGTGCATTGACAATAAAGGTATTATTATTAGAAGCAGTTGTGCTAAAACTGCATCAGGAACCAGTTGTGTGTGTGTGTGTGTGTGTGTGTGTGTGTGTGTGTGTGTGTGTGTGTGTGTGTGTGTGTGTGTGTGTCTGTGTGTGTCTGTGTGTGTGTGTCTGTGTGTCTCTGTGTCTCTGTGTGTGTTTGTAGAGGATAACCCAAAGTGGGACCCTGCTCAGCTCATTCGCTGGCATCAGGTTGGGTTCTCCTCCCCACCCCACCCCTACTGTTTCTTTTTCTTTCTGGCAGGATTTGCTCACTGTTAATTTGGGATTCAAAAAGTGGGGGGGGGCATCTTGTGCATGGTGGCATCTTATAGATGGAAATGTGGTAAATTCTGGGTGGATTATGAACATAAAAAAATAAGTTTAAAAATGACAACAAAACCCTAGTGGTATGGTTAAAAGGGACAGGGGGCAGCAGTAATAATTTGTACTAAAACACTTCTTGAGGGGATTGAGGGGGAAAGTCACATTTTTGCAAGCAATTCAAGTTGTAAGAATTTTTTTCCAAAATGTGTGGTGCTTTGTAAATTACAGTTTGCTTGGGAGTGAGGAGCACATGAAAGACCAAACACAGTTTTGGTCAAATGTCCACTGAAATGGTGATGTTGGAGGCTGCTTCTTCATTGGAGCTCACCTTCGTGTAGTCACAGAGCAAGGTAAGGGATTGGCTGATTGCGTTTCAGAGGCATCAGAACACTATCTGGCCTTGTGCAGGTCATTTTGGAACTGTTAGCTTCTGAAATGAATAGTCCATCCCTATTTACCATGTTAAAACAAGTAACACCCAAAAGCACAATAAAATACAGATTCAACAGCAATTCAAGGTACAATAATGATTCAAATAGTAGCCATGGTGCGTGCATGTTTCTTTTATTTTTCTATTTTAAAAAAACAATTATTTAGCTGTTTCTAAAGTAGATCAAGGCTGGGGGTAATGTTTGACTGTCACCTGCCCAGAAATATTACATGCATTTTTTTAATGTTGGAACATTTGTATTGCCACAACACAAGTCCTGTTTCTGAAACAATTATAATAAATGTTAGTAACTTCTTTTCATTTCTTTTGGCTTTTCTAATGTTCAAGGAACCCTGCTGATAGTTCAGTGTGCTTCCTTTTTTGTCTTGAGAAGTTGGCTTGCAGCCTTGTGGCTAGGAAATATTCCAGGGAAAAGAAAGAAAGAAAGAAAGTTAAGAGATTTGGGGAATTGGGGGGGGGGGCAGGATGATCCATGGTTTGTAAAGGTTCCATCTATGTTAGCTTTGCCAATTCTGACGCTTCCCTCCCCCTTTATTTTAATTAAGACTGTACATGTATTGCAGGCTATTGTATTTGCTCAGTATGTAGTTGTGCGTCATTCCTAAGATGTCTGCCAAGAATAATAGCAAGCTAAGGCAGGTTGGGAGACTGTTCTTGGCCTAAAGGACATAGCTGGCTCCACGAAAGGTCAATGGTAGCCAGAGGCTAGGAGTGAATTGGCTACAGCCCAAAGTAGGTAAGCCAACCCCCACAACTGACTGATGCCCCCTGCTTCCCTGTTTGGGTAGGCCGTTTGCAACTCTGCCTTCAGTAGCCATTGTCAAATCAGTGGGATTTAACAGGCCTACTGTTAATAAGTGTTTGCTTACTTATTAGCGCAAGATTCAGTGGGTTTTAGATGGGCCTTGGAACTGGGTTTAGGCCAGTCGCATAGGGCCCCAAATCCACATTCAGAAAAATGTGCTCTTTCTGCTCTTTAAAATACAGAATCTCCCCAATAACGACACAAGCACTTCTCCTCATAATATTTTCCACAGCTGTGGTTTTTTTGTTTGTCTGTTTGTTGCCACTTTAAGGAATAATCCTCCTCAAGACAGATTTCTCTGAACAAGTGTTTGACCTTTGGTTTTCCCATCTAACTGGTGTGGAATAGAAACAGAGGGATCCCTCATTTCTGTTTCTTCCTGAATTCAAATTGTTTAAACCTCAGATTCTTTCTGTCCAAAATATATGATTTGAGAATGTTGATACAATCAGATCCCCCTATCCAGGGTCTGAAAATATTATACATAGCATGGTATCTGGCTCCCTTTAATGGCCAGATGTGGCAAGGCATGTTATAATATTTTTTCTGTTTTTCTTCCATTTTACTGTACAAATACCTTGGTTAACGAGTACCTTGGTATACAAGTACCTTGGTTAATGAGTATTTTGATCAATGTGCAAAAATTTCTGATAATTTTTGTCTTGATCGATGAGCAATGTCTTGCAAAACAAGCACCAGAGGTTTTGCCATCACCCCTCCTCCGCTGCTTTGGTTATCGTGCTGTCAAGGGGGTGACAGTGAAAGTGGCAGTGAGGGGGTGATGGTAGCGTAAGCTAGGAGCATCTGTCCCTCTCTTATTGTCTGGTTCACCTCCTCCTGGTTTTGGCCTGTTCTGTGGCCATGGAAGCCTCCGGCCCTCACCACAACCCTTGCAGAAGTCCCAGCTGTAGAGGCCTCTGGACCCAACCACAGGAGTGCATCCCCTCCCCACCACAGTCATGGCAAGACAGGGCCCCATTGTCACCACCACTGTGGCCAGGCAGGCCCTCCCTGCACTCATGCAATACTGGAGTGGCTTGCCAGTTCCTACTCCAGGCGCCTATAGCACCTGGTATTCCCTGGTGGTCTCCCATCCAAGTACTAACTGGGCCAGACCCTGCTTAGCTTCCAAAATCAGGTGAGATTGGGTGTGCTTAGGGCATCTAGTATTTGCTATTATCTGGAGATTTCAATATCCACGGGAATTCCCACAAACATTACCCCATTAATATGGAGCTCCCACTGTATATTCAGAATTGATATGATTTTTGTTGTTGTTGGCCTACCTAAACTGGTCCAATTGAGTAACTGCAGCCAGCTATTCTCTGCATTAAAGGAACTGTAAGCCACCCAGAGACCTTTGGGTAGTGGGTGGCATATAAATTGTAAAAACAAACAAACAAACAAACAAACAAACAAACAAACAAACAAACAATATTCTGCCTGGCTGCCATAACAAAGTTAAAGCTGCTGGCTGCTGGCTATACTGACTCTGAAATTCTGGGAGTTATTGTCCAAAAATCAAATGTTTCCTTCTAAGTTTCCACCCCAGTGTGAGCACTGAATGTGCATTGTGCTTTTATTGTTCCTTTCTGTAACAACATAGAGAGGAATGGCTCATGGTAGACGCCAGTGGAATGCTATGGGAAGATATAAGGGTAATGCAATAATTTGGGAATATTTGTCAGTTTGCTGTTTGGGTGTGCTGAGTTGTAAATAAATGAAATGTTTTTATTCTTTCTACTATTAATGTCTCAGAGTGAGTTATTGAGCCTCCAACTACCAATTAGAGGGGTAGACATATCTGAGAACTTAATGCTATTCTGCTCTGTAGATTCCCTGCGCTTCTGGTGAGCAGCTAAAGGAATTTAACCAAAACTCAAAACTCTGCAACCGAAACTGCCTTCAAACCTGGTTCCTAAACGATAGAAATGCAAAATTCTGTTTGCTTCATCATGGTTTCCAAGGGCTGCTTGTATAGTTGCCACAGGTTATACACACTATGCTGGAATGCACTTGTGGAACACAGCAACCTGAATCTGCTATTCAGATATTTAGACTATAGCTCCAGTTAGCCCCAGCCACATGGTCAGTGTTAGCAGATTACAGAGGTCATACTCCAAAATATTATGAGGGCATAAATTATCTACCTGACAAGGCCCATGTTCAAATCTCACTGAGTCATAATTGCTTCTTGGCCTAGAGCTAAACTAATTAGTTTAATGTATAGGTGGGCAGACTCTATTTTTCGCTGAATGTTAGGAGTAGACATGGGCACGAAATGAATTTTTTTTGTTCCGTTATCCGTTATTCATTCCGTTACGTAACGGAATGAATAACAACAGTGGCGATGGATTAGGAATGAAACGAACAGAACCAAGAAAATTACGTTCGTTACTTTTCGTTTCGTTAATGGCGGCGCGCGATGAAATGAGCTGTTTTGGGAGCAGTGAAACAAGCTGCTAATCATCTTCTATGAATCATAGTGAATTGAGTATCTGGCTTCAAAACCAGAGGTTGGAAATTTGATTCTACGCTATCCCTTCTTGACAGGGTCTGGACTCACTGATCCATAGGGTTCTTCCCAGCTCTGCAGTTCTAAAATTATCCTTGTGATTTCACACCTCCAAGCATGGCTGGCTTAGGAATTCTGGGAACTGTAATCCAAAAGGGGACCATTCTAAGGTATGATTCTATACTGTTGTGTTTACCTTTTAGTGGTTGATTCAGGGCTGAAGAAATGGAATGGTTGGTCCTGGACTATACCAGCTCAAATGACACATGAGAGAACATATGTGTCCTTGAAATGCCATACCTGCACACTACTTCCTTTAAGGTCTTGCCAACCAGCGTTGCTTCTTCTTCTGGGAAAACTAATACATTAATGAATACATTAATGAGAAAGTACTACACCTCTCCCCAAGATACTGTTCTGCATCTACAAGAGAGCTTTTGAGTTTGCTTTAATAGTGAGTGAAAGACTGGATAATGACACACACACACACACACACACACACACACACACACACACACACACACACACACACACACACACACACACACACACACACACACACACACACACACACATGCACACACGCACGCGCACACGCACGCGCACACACACACACACACACACACACAGGGGGGGGAGGTTGAAATGGTTTAAGTCCAGAATGGTCTAGATGTTACTTATGAAGATTTGAAATTAGTTAAGTATGGACAAGGTTGGAGATCATGGGTTAATCTAGAGGGCAGTAATGTTATTAACTCAGGTGGAATGCGATGAATTGTGGATAGAAAGGGATTGGAATAGTAAGTCCAGACACAGTTCTTTGGGAAACCTAAATTTAGGTCACTTGTCTATTCTCCAGTCTGTTGTTTGAACTCCCAACTAGAGATGGGCATGAAACTTTTTTTTTTCATTTTTCATTTCATTCCCTAAAGAAATGAAAAACGAAGAGACCCATCAAAGAAAAATGAAAGGAAACAGGAATTTTCCTTTCATTCTGTTTTGTTTTTCTTTTTCCTATAGGGATGCATTGAAGCCATGCATTCCTATGGGAAACCGATCGGGCGTGGGAAATAGTGGGCTTTTTACATTCCCCCCCCCGCCCAAAGCCCCACGCTCCAAATGATCAGCGCTTGAGGGGGGGGTTAAAAGCCCACGGTTTCCCCCACCTGGCTATAATGCCGTTATACAATGCCGTTATAATGCCGTTATACAAAACAATAGTAAGGCCCCACCTGGAGTATTGTGTACAATTCTGGTCATCGCATCTCAAGAAAGAAATAGTGGAACTGGAAAAGGTGCAGAAGAGAGCGACTAAAATGATTACTGGGCTGGGGCACCTCCCTTATGAAGAAAGGCTAAAACATTTGGGCCTCTTTACTCTGGAAAAAAGGCGATTGAGGGGGGATATGATTGAGACATACAAAATAATGCAGGGTATGAGTAAAGTGGATAGAGGGAAGCTCTTCTCCCTCTCTCAAAATACCAGAACTAGGGGACATACACTCAAATTGAGTGCTGGGAGAGTAAGAACTGACAAAAGAAAATATTTTTTCACCCAGCGCGTTGTAAGTCTATGGAACTCCCTGCCACAGGATGTGGTGATGGCATCTGGCCTGGATGTCTTCAAAAGGGGATTGGACAGATTCCCATCACGGGTTACAAACCATGATGGAGATATGTAATCAGGCTTTAAACCAGGGTAGTTCAAGGGCCAGATGCAGGGGAGTGGTATCAGGAGACAGATAAAATGCGCTCCCAAACGCATCTGGTGGGGCCGCTGTGAGATACAGGAAGCTGGACTAGATGGGCCTTTGGCCTGATCCAGCATGGCTCTTCTTATGTTCTTATGGCTTTTTAAACTTTTGTTTCCCTCCCCCAAGCCCCCCCATGCCAGTTGATCAGTACTGGGGTGGAGAAAAAAACTTTTCAAAAAAAAATTAAAAAGGAAACGAAACGAAACACCATTTTGGCATTTCGTGCCCATCTCTATTCCCAACCTTCAGGGTCCCTAACCAGCTTTACCAAAGTTCTGTGGTTTATTCTTTTTGAAGAGGTGTCTTAATTGCCAGTTCATCCTTCATTCAATGCACTTTCTCCCTTCCCCATTTAATCATTTTTCAATTTAGAACAATTTGATAGCGTTCTGAAAGGGGGGGAACCCTTATAATGATTAGCCTCAGCTGTGTCAAGAAATTAAGAAGCTGGTGTAGCAGGTTTGTTGAAAAAGCATTCAGAGGAAAGAATAGTATTTTAGGTTCTTTACTGGAAGAACGAAAAAGCCAGGGGCCTTTAAAAAAATAAAGTAAAATCAAGGTGCAAACTGAATTACAAGATACCCAGGAGTGTGCAATAGCATTTCATTGTGTGAGTTTGGAATAAAAGACAGATAATTAGGAAATTGGGAGTCTATTAATTTTCCAAATTTACTCATGCAAGAAGCACTGAGGTACTGTGATATTTGCTTACCTCGTCATTATGCAAAAATATATTAGCTAATTATTTTGACTAATGCAATTAAGATATGCATATTTAGCATAAACTATACAATAGAAACGTTACAGTCAGCAACTGCCAGGTTGCACTCATGGGCAGCAGAGAGGCAAAAGTCTCCTTGCAGCGCCTGATGGTAAGTGGGAAGACGGTTACTGCTCTGCCTGAGCTGCTCTTATTAGTTCTTTTGTGGTAATTAATTTATTTTACAGCCGGGCTAGGTGGCACAGCTAGCAGTGGCATTAATTTGGTTATGTAGAGACACCTGAAGATGTCAGTGTTTGAACTGCGGAATCTGCACCTTTAATGGCTTTAATCAGTGGAAACGCAGTCTCTTTTACAAGGATCCCAATTAAGACATTCTCTTTTGCCGCTCGTTTCCTTTTGAAGGAAAAGATGGCAGGAACCAACATGTCATAGAATAGAACTTTTCTCCCCTCCTTGTGGTAACATTTCAGATCTATGCTTTAGCATGCACAGTTATTAGAAGAACTGTGCATCATGTGCGAATTTATCTAATCAATATAAAAAGTTGCCAGTTAAGGACTATTGTTGAATTGTCAAATATGTGGCTTGCTTTCAGTAGGTCCCTGGTATGTGGCTTGCTTTCAGTAGGTCCCTGGTTTTACAAGGATCTCAGGTGGGAAGTGGTGCAAGAGATCTGTGTATGAGACCCTAGTGAACCCATTGGTGGCCTAAGAAGATAGTACCTGGATTAGACATGAGCACGACTTGACAAAATTGTTGTTTCCGTTTTCGGTTCTCGTTTCCGTTACGTAACGGAAACGGTAACGATAATTAAGCCTCAGAACTCAAACTCGAACCGAAAAAAGAAAAGTTTGGTCAGGTTTTTCGTTTCCGTTTGTGGCATCGCAGCAATCACGCAATGCGAAGCACATAAAAAGTTTTTAAAAGTTTTTTTTTAAAAAACCCGACTCCCGTCCAAAAAAGCAGGTGAAAATATGCCTGCCTGAGGCTTCGCCACCTACCAGAGGGGTGGTTTCTGGGGGGTCCCCAGCCTTTCCTCCCCTCTTCTCCTGTCCTGGGCTGCTTGCACCAGGCTGGGGGGTGGGGTCATCCTCGTCGTCTGTCTCGCTGCATGCCATGCGGTGGGGGGGATCTAAAATGGTGACCGCAATTTTTCTTTTGAAATCATGGTCAAAAAACACACCAAATCACCACAGAAACATGTGAAATTTATTTATTTTAAATGCCTGAATTTTTATAGTAGTAGCAGTGGGTTTTTTATAGCAATAAAATGTTGTATTGATTTTATTTTATTTTATTTTATTTTATTATTTTTTTAGACCTGCCCATTTGGGCTGGGCATGGGATGGGACCATGCAAATTTTTGAGCCATTCCACCAATGGCATTGCCAGGTTTTTGACTGACACTTCTGGATGTCTCGGAGGACATAAAAAGCCGAGGCACCTTCCAGAAATCGCAGTCAGGTGTATGGATGTGGTTGAGGGAGGACGGCTGGCTGCTGGTGCTGGTGTGATCCGATCGAGATTGAGGAAGGAGGCTGGAGGCTTTAGGATTTAAGTTAGGTGGCAGGGAAGGAATTGAATTTAGAAAATAATTTCTTTGATTCCCTGCAGCTTTGTCTGCTGAAGGGAATAGCAGTTTATTCTTTATTTCTTCTCTGGCAGTTTGTGAGGATTTTTTTCTGATATTGGATAAAAGGGGAGGTTCGACTGGAAGTGGGAGGTGTGGATTTATTTTAAAAATATATTATATACTACCATTTATTTTCTATTTTCCCAACTTCAATTTGCTTGCACACACACACATTTGGGGTGCAAGCCAAGAACAGAACCTCTATCCTAAGTGATATCCTAACTGCCCACTCGCCTGTCCACCCACGCCGCCACCCGCCTGCGGTCCGTGCCGCCGCCCGCCCACTCGCCCGCCCACGGCCACCGCCCACCCATGGCCCCCCACCACCGCCGCCCACCCACACCTCCCCCCTGCCGCCCCGCCGCCCCACCCACCGCCTAGGGCGCAAAAACACCTAGCGCTGGCCCTGACTGCAGGACGCCCCTATGCTCTGGGAAGTCAAATCGCACTAAATCGCGGTGGAAACGACAAACGACAAACGGAAATGACAAATTTTTGAAAAATTTCACGACAAACGGAAGCAACCTGAAACGGACCCATTCCGACAAATGAAAACTCGAAACATCATTTTTTCTGGTCGTGCCCATGTCTAACCTGGATAGATGCACAAAAACATCTGGTCTATTACAAAGTGGGTTTCTTTGACAGTGACAAAATAAAGGAATCCATCTTAACCATGGCCAAGTGGATGCAGTTTGTGAGATGAAGATGGGTCACATCAGGACTGCCAAATTTCCTGGATACTCTCATCCTATCAATTCACAGCTCATGAGCCAACAGTGGTTCTTGGAGCATAGCTTTATCAGGCGGGTGTTCAGAGCCAGGATTCAGACACATTCAAGGGAGGGAGGGGTTTGCCCACCAAATCTTGTATCAACCTGGATGTGGCCTTCAGAACAACAGGCACTAGACTGGGAAAGACTCCTGACCCCTGATTCCCCCAAATTGGAATGGACTGTGGCTGAAGTGGAACAGTAGAGCTAATGCTGATCAGGGCAGCTTGGATGGGGTTACTTTGTCCCAGATGCACCAGGTTCACCGTTTGGGAGTGTTCTATGATTCTGGATTGTCTGCAAAAAAGTTACATACAGTATGTTCTGGTAACGTACTGGCTGGACTAATATGTTGTGTCTGGGATTGCCATTGAAAACAGTTTGAGAGTTTAACATTGAGCAGCCAGGATTTTAACTGTGGTGGCTTGCGAAGGCTATGTCTTGACAGCGTCGGCTCAGTTGTGGATTCCTTTGAGAGCTCAGCTCAAGGTGCTGGTCTGAACCTTTATGGAGCCTTCGTGGCTTGAGGATTTAAGGAGCTTAAGAAGCAACTTAGTTCTTTTATAACAACCTGCAATAGACGATACCTTTATAGACCAAAACAATAAATCATCATACACTTAACAAGCTTTCAAGGATTAAAAACCACTTCCTTAGGTTGGTACCAGTGGGAAGAACTGAAAGTCCAAAACTGAAAGTCCAAAAGTACATGGCAAGATGGATTTTGCAGGAAAGTTACAATTTTCTAACTTAGCTCTTTTCAGACAACTGCACGATCAGAAGTGGGAAGAAACCAGTGGAAGCAGAGTATGAAATTCCTTGGCCTCTGTATTGTGGTCTTCTACACATTAAAGTCTTTTACTCTTTTGGCATTGAAATGGGGTTGAATTTTCTGGTGAGAGTAAGAAGTTGACATATTCCGATTAATCCTTGTCTAAACATCTGGATAGGATCCATGTGTCTCAAAAGAATGGATATATTTCTCTCTGCACGCTTTGTCGAAGGAAAAGAGGGGGGAAGGAGAAGGGGAGAGAGGAGGAGCAGTTTTGTGACTGACAGCTCTAGCTTCCAATTATAGTAAATGGTTTTACTAGGGCTGTCCAGTCCTAGTGCTTTGGATGAGGCAGGCAGAAGTAAGATATCATAGGCGCAATCCACTGATTCGTGTCATTTGCAAGGATTCTGTGCCAGGAGGAGGAATGCTATGAGATATTCTCTCTCTCTCTCTCTCTCTCTCTCTCTCTCTCTCTCTCTCTCTCTCTCTGTGTGTGTGTGTGTGTGTGTGTGTGTGTGTGTGTGTGCATGTATGTGTGCGTGTGCATGTGCATGTGTGTGTGTGATCATATGCAATGAAAAGAGCTAAGTTGGAATCTTCAGTTCCCGATGTCACTTCATTCACTTTCTGTGACATTCTGCCAATTGACTTTTAAAGGAATGTTGTGTATTGATCTGTATTTCTATTGGTTTTTGTTCCTGTTCCAAAGGGAACAGGCCTATTGGTTTATTCAAGTTGCTGCATTTGGATCCTCAATCCTATTGGTCTCTGCCAAAAGGTAGCTTTGTGGTTGGTTGTAATTGTTCCCTCCAAAATGTATCTTTTCCTAGCCAGTCCTGGCTCCTATAAAAGTAGCTCCCTCTCCCCAGTCCCAAGTCTTGTTCTCTCCCTGAATAAAGAGCTGTTATACTAGAAGCTGTCTCCAGCCTGCTATGTCTAAGAGCTGAAATCACTGCTGAAATCACTAAAACCCACGTTACTACAGGAATCCTGAAAATGGTTTTCATTTATCATGACTCTTAAATCCCTGTACTTCTCATTCTCAAATTAGATCAGGTTCTTTGCTTCTCTTGCTTAACGACAGCTAGAATTTTTGTAGAGATTATCAAACCAAAATAAAACTATGCCCATGGGATAAGGCAAAGGAAAGGAGACCCTCTTAAAGCAGAAATGAGATGGGAGGATCGAGTAAAAGATGTTGTGGCCTTTAGTTTGGAAGACCTGAACAGGGCTGATAAAAACAGGACTTTTCGGAGGTCATTAAGGGCTGGTCCATATTAAGAGATTTGGTGTCTATGCTTGAGGACTTCTGCTTGGAGGAGCCAATTAGACAGACTCTGAATAAGTAATAAATACTATCAGCAGTACAGTTTCCAAAGTTCTCAGCTTATAAAAAAGCAATCAAGAAAGATAAGTCAGAGGGGAGAAAAGCAGACTGAAAGGTGAACCATCCCAGTTATTTACACATTTACAAGGAAGAATCCAGCTGAATTTGGCAGACACAATTTCAAGCAAAAAGGAACAGCTTTCTCCCAGCAGTTAGTTTGGGTGACACAGGAGCTTATATGGCTGTTCTTGTGGGAACTGCCCCCAAAGCTCAGGTGTTAACCATGAAAGCTTTAGTTTCCATGTAAGCTGGGAGTTGCTATCCTACATATTTCTTTGCCTGTATGGCTTTGAACCTTGTACTCCATCTCATGGCCCTACGTCTATTCTAGGCCTTCATTCTCCCCCATTATCAGGGAACTTAGGGCAGAAGCTTCGTATCTATCTGAAGTATTCATCCGGGGCTGGACCCTTCAGGAGTTACTGTCCTTTACCTGAAAGAGTCCAAATGCTATGGTGCTCATTATGTCTTTCTCTGGCACTTCTCATCCTCATTATGGGACTCCTCCAATGAAGACATGGCAATTATATCTTCATCTGAGCAAACAGGAGATCTGCTTCTCCTAAGACATCACTGATATTCACCCTTGTTCTTTGTCTTGAACTGCAAAGGACAACCCTCACTGATCGTATGCCCTCCAGATGCATTACCTGCCAACATGACTATTGACTACTGGGAGTTATGGGAACTGTAGCCCACCATAAGTACAAGATGCAAGGTTGGAAAAAGCTGGTATAGTAGCTGAATGATATAATTCCAAGAGAAATGAGTCATGTCTTGGCTCTTCTCCTTAGCATGAAGCATCGTACAAGGACAGGGAATCTTCCCATCCTTGCACACTTCTCTCACACACAGCTCAGTCAGGAAGCAAGTACCTAGAAAAGTGTAAGGCCACTAACCTGTGCAATCTGACCACAGAAGGAGAGAAGGCCATTCAAATGGAAGTGGAACAAACCAAGTATGATCCAGTGATCTAAGATCAAAAAGCTATGTCTGGTCTACAGAGGTATCTTCCCCATCTTGGTAACCTCTGCATTGCCACATTGTAAAGAAAAGGACACCACAATAGGCTGGGACCTGCTTATTTTTCCATTTTGACACCCACAGAAATGTTTTGGCTAAGCCTACCCTGGCCATGTGGACTGTCAAATGGCTTCTGCGTATTTTGTTGTCCTTTCAAATATTTCTCAAAGAGTAGGATGTGCCATCTGGTAGACAATCTGCCTACAAGTTAGAGCGTCATACCTAGATTTGTATACAAGTGTAGACTAGCCCGAAGGAACAAGTGTCTACAACAAAAGCCAGCAACCATGTAGATGAGCCCAAAAGAACAACAAACCTATACAACAAAGAGAATTATGTTCTTGAAATCACCTATAGATGCTGGATAACCTTGCTGAAAAAGCAGCCTTTGGTCTACCACAACTGCCCCTTGATCTTTGTATGACATTATAGGTGTACTATCTAAAATACAACCTGTATGTTAGCAAATTCTGGACGCCAAATTCATGTTATCGAGGGCATAAATTGGTTGGTTGGTTGGTTTCCTATAAATTGGGTTTGGATTATAAATGGGATATTGCTTTTTAATCTCCGCCATAATGATGTCTCACTTGGACTGCTACCTGTCTTACTTGGAGTGCTCTTTGTTTGTTTGCTTGTTTGCTTGTTTGTTTACTGTCCCATTAGTATGATTTACTAATTCTGGGGAACTAACCCAATGTCAAACATGGGGAACTTCATCCAGTTCAACATATGGCTTGAAACTGCTAACTGGATCTAAGCTGTATGAGTGCATTGGGACAGAATTCCACCCCCAAATCCCATTTTCACTGGCCACCAGTCTCTTTCTAGATACCGTTTTTCCATTGCTGCCAATACACCTAATGGGTTTAGGAAACATTATTGCTGCATTTTTCAAACACCAGTTCATGCAGCCGTCTTTTCCATCTCCTTCACCTGGTTGCTCCATTTTGCTCTGCACCATACTCAGCCCTAGCACTGTACAGATTTGCAACAGGAACACGGTTGCATTTGATCTTTTATTGTGGTCTAATCGAGACTGTTTTAACCTCCATGAGTCATGTTCATTGACTCTTTTCATTGGTTTGCAGGCATGCCTGTGCACCATAACTTATATGAGTTCTTGTGAAAGATCATGCAGAGGTGCCTTAGGAATTTGCTGCTGTCCTGGATTTTTATTTCTCAGCGTCATTTGAATTTAAGTTCCCCTGTGTTGCTTGTTGCAGAGGTGCTATCTCTTGTAAATGAAATCAATTGCTGATTGCACCACTCAATGACCTGGTTCACATCCTGTAGATCGAGAAACAGCACTTTAATCCACAGGTCATCGTAACCAAGGGTACCCATGTGTTTAGCACGTGCCTAAATTTGAGACTGCTAGAGGCTATGAGTGAATATCATGCGTAAAATACTTTCCTAGTAACCTTCTGCTGTTTTACATGGTCTCCAGCATCTGGATCTAGCCACTGTCAGTGTCAGGGAACTGGTTTAATGGACCATTGGTCTGATGTAGTAGGACTGTTTTTATGTTAGATTCACCTTCAACAGCTGCTGAGATTTACTGCTGGCAAACCCAAGCAGCAAGTATCTCTAGTCATAGAAACACAGGACTGGAAATGGAATAAAACACAGTTCATCTCTTTGCCTTTGTTCCGTAGAATCCATATGTTGCATGCCTCATTATGTCTTCCATGTGTTTAGTGGGAAGAGAGAAGCATATAATAAAGTCTTCTTGTGCTCTTGACTTTTAAATGACTTCCAGATGCCAAGGTGACTCCAAGGTCAGGCAGCAGGAGCCTGCCAGTTCACAAAGGATTCTCAGAGAAGCACACAGACCACAGTCCTCTGCTCATCAGGTCTGTTTATAGCACCTCTTCCTGGACCGCGGTCATATCTGGGTTTCCTTTGTATTTAAATTTCCTGCGTATTTTTTTCGGGAGCGGCCACATGTTTTTTAATGAGCAGTTGGTGTCCTCTCCTCTGCATCGTACCTTCTATTCTGGTTCTGTCCTAACCTGTGTACTACGCATTTTGTCCTACTTTCCGGCTCCAGTTTCCAAGGCTCCGTCTTTTAAGCCGGGGATAAAGGGGAGAAACTGAATTTACTGCATATTTTCAGTGTCCTGTCATTGCAACAGAAGCAAACAAGTAAGCATTTTCGAGCGAAGCTTCTAAATCCAGCCCCTGGGCCAGTTCGGACTGTGAGTCACCATACTTCACCAAAGCCCCTGTTCATTTAACAAATCCAGAAGAACTGTATGCCACAGCCCGTGCCTTTCTTTTGTATTTTACTATTATGTGTGTGTGTGTTATCTGCTGTCAAGTCAGAGCAGACTTATGGCAACCTTAGTAGAGTTTTCAAAGCTAATCAGATATTTCAAAAGTGCTTTTTCCCGGTTTGTACCCCCAGTGAGTTTATATGGCTGAGTGGGGATTCAGACTTAGGGCTTCTGACTCCTAGTTCATCACTCTGTCCACTATACCACACTGGATATTATGTTTACTATTATTGCATTTAACAACATTGGCAAAAAATATCTGTACATTTTAGTTTTCTAATGACAATGAATTATTACGTTCAGAGGAACAATTGAGCTAGACTAAGACAAAGCATTAACCTGAATTTGTTGCATTATACCTAGATTTTGTGCAGCCAGGTCAATGATCACTTCTCCAATCATAGAAGTAGTTTGTTGTGATATGCTATACGAAAACTGTAGTAATATTGCATCATGCTGTACACAGCAACAGGCCAGAATAACATTGGGAAATAATCTCTGCTTCACTCTAGTGGCCTGTTCTGATATTGCACTTTGTAAAAATTATATTTTCAAAAATGGCGATGTACCAAAGCAAAGAATATTTTATTTGATGAGAAGGTGGCATAACAGTAGGGAAAAATCATATTAAAATGCCTCTAAAATGCCTTACAACATTATTTAGCAAGATTTGTTTTTATACAATAGTCAAAATTTTAGAGTTTTTTAATTTTTTTAATATTTATTGTTTTTCGGTGTTTTATATTGTAAATCACTCAGAGTCCCCTCTGAGGAGATGAGCAGTGACAAATCTAAATAAAATAAATAAATAAATAATATATGCATTTATCTGATCTGGTTTGTCACCCACGTTTCTCCCCAAAACTGGGACCAATGGGTGTACAGTAAATAACTATACACCATATGTACTAAAGATTTTAACATCATTATATTAAAACACAACACAATTACAATTACCAGAATCTCTATTTGCATGATTCTGCAAATTCTGATTTTTTAAAAAAGATAACAATTTCAACCTGTGGACTTTTGGATCAAAGGAAAGTTACAAGCTTTTCTTACTCATCTGTGTGTAAGTCCCAGTGAATATAGTGGAGCTCATTTCTGAGAATATACAGTGGTAACTTGTATAAAGGAATTAATTTGTTCCAAATTAAATTCTATTAAGCAAATTTTCATTTGTGCAAATTTCCCATAGGAATGCATTGAAAATGCATTAATCCCTCATCGCGACCATTTTTGTTGTACGGATTCGTCCCATTACCGATTCTGTTAAGTGATTTACCCCATCTCTGGAATTTTTTCCCTTTAACTGGATTTTCATTTAAACCATCCGCTTCTTATATGAGGGTCTACTGTACATGTATGGGGCTATGCTGGAAATTTGTTAAATCAGCTATGCAGTGTGTCTGTAAAAAAAAAAAAAGGCAAATGCATTAAGATGTATAGTCTCCAAATCCCATGAAGTACTAATTCCTCTCTATTCAGCATTAGTTAGGCCTCACCTTGAGTGCTGTGTCCAGTTCTGGCCACTGTATTTTAAGAAGGATGCCAACAAAATTCAGAGAAGGGTAACAAGGATGAACTGGAAACCAAGCCTGGTGGGGAAAGACTGAAAGGCTTGGTTTCCAAATCATCCTTGTTACCCTTCTCTGTTTAGGCTTGGGATAAAAGAATACAGTGGACCCTTGTATAACAAATGATTTGTATAACATAAAATTTGTACAACATAAAAAATTCCGGAGATAGGGGAAATTTGCTTAACAGAATCGCCTATGGGGCGAATCTGTACAACATAAAAATGGGATCACTCTGTTTTCAATGCATTCCTATGGGAAATTTGTATAAAGGAAATTTTGCTTAACATAATTTCATTTGGAACGAATTAATTCCTTTATACAAGGTACCACTGTACAGAGGAGAGGCAGAATCTGTTCTCACTCATCCCAAAGCACAGGATACTCAATAATGGGCTTTAGCCACAGGAAGCCAAATTTAGGTTGAATAATAGAAGAAATATCTGAACTGACAGAATAGTGTGACAATGGAAACAATTACCTTAAGACAGTGGTTCCCAACCTTCTTAATGCTGCAACCCTTAAATACAGTTCCTCATGTTGTGGTGACCCCTTGCCCTGCTTGGAAGAGGCCACATGCCCCCCCTTTGGCAGGCTACTGCCCCAGATGCCATAGAGAACTTCCCTCTACAGGCACCCTCAGCCAATCGCAGCCTCCAGTGCCATTGACTGACATCCCCTCCAACATATCAAGTTGTAAATCGGTCTTCCCCCTCCCCCTCCTCCTCCAGACCCAAGCCTTTTGTGCCTTTTTCTTCCCTGGCTCATGGCAACTCCTGTGAAATGGTCATTCAACCCCCAAAGGGGTCCCGACCCTCCAGGTTGGGAACCACAGCCTTAAGAGATCCTGAGCACTCCAGCACTGAGGCATTCAAGAGAAAACTAGACGACCATCTGTCAGCTCTGCTTTGATTTGGATTGTTGCATTGAGAAGAGAGTTGGACCTAATAGCTTTATTGTAACTCACTTCTTCTAAGTTATATACTGCATGTTATCAAATCCTAAAACTGGGTCATTTCCTAATCTCTCTGCTGGAAACGATCATTAATGTTGTGGTGCTTTGGTAGTTGGCTTTCACTTTGCCATGTCGCCTTTGTTTCACCAATTTGATTGCCATGCATATTTTTGCAATTGAAACTGACACATTTGGAGAACCCTTTGCATTCAGATTAGTATCATTTTAAATCTGTTTAATTCCCTAAATGCAAGACTCTCTGTCTTGTGCTTCCAACATTGTAAGGCCATTTAAGTTATCAAGTGGTGCAGCTAATAAGCAACATGGTTCTTTGGATGTTAGCTGATAACAGCACAAGAATCATCGCTGTTTGCAATTCCCATTTATTCAGTAATACATATTTCTTGCATAAATCTCCAGGTAACATTGCTGTGATGAATCTTTTATTCATATGTGATCAAGGACTGCACTGTTCTGTGAGCTTCAATTACTTGTGCAGTTAGAAAAGAACAGGAAGGGGGAACATCTTTAAAAAATCCTGAATACTGGTGGTGTCAAAAAGGTGTTCCAGAATTCTCTTTGGTCCACATTTTAAGGAGAATGACCAAATCTGCACTTCATGGATTTAGATGAAGATTGCAGCACAGATTCCTTTATATTTTGGCACTTTAAAAAAATTGTAATGCATTTCAGTCGCTCAAAACACCTATCAAAATGTAGATTAAAAACCAAGAAGACTTTTTTAAACTAATCAGACTAAATCTCAGCACACTCTTAATACCTGCCTCCAGTGAGCTCAAAGCCATTCACTTATCTTTCTTTTCCACCTAATTTTCACAATAGCCCTGTGAGGTAGGTCAAAATGAGAGAGTGTGACTACTCAGTGAATTCCATGGTTCGGTGGAGACTAGAACCCAGGACACCCATTTTCCAGAACAGTGCTCTATCCACTGCACCAAGCTACACTAGCACTGGGTTGTTGGGTTATTTGTTTGTTTGTTTGTTTGGTATTCTTGTTGTTTAATTGTACTTTCAGAGAGCATAACCTTTCTAGGGCAGTTAACTAGTAGGAATTAATAGTGATAATAAACCATAACAATAATACATAAAAATCCCAGTGAGTAGAGGGGAATGGTAAATGCCTCCTTGTAGTAGGACAGGCTTCCTAGGTGCTTAAAGGAGGCAGTAATAAGAACAGAATGCCCTCCTTGTCCTGCCACAATTCATTTTTAATTCATTCATTTCATTTTTATCCCACCTTTCTCCATATGGGACCCATGGCCACTTATAACATATACAGTATTTAAAAATAGGCTCTGTTTAAAGAACCACAATATAGGTCTTGAATGCACGGTTGTGAAGCAATACCAGTTCTTCCTAGGTTGGTAGCAAAATCAGAAGATAGTTCTGGAGACTCCTGTTTGATGCACTTCGGTGGTTACTTCACGTCCTTCCTCGAGCTGAGGTGAACTTGCCTCTGTGTTGAAATCGGTTTTCAACACGGATCGAGAAGTGGATTGAAAAGATTCCCGAGCTCCAGGATGGGAATCTCTCACCCCGCTTGGAGCGCAGTTCAGGGGGCCTGGTCGGGGTGAACCCGGATTGACCCCACAAGGACGTGAGGTTACGTTCCTTCGAACTCGGATTGACCCCACAAGGACTTGAGGTTGCGTTCCTTCGAACCGGTCTCCAGCGGGGCCGCAAACTGCAGTGAGAGGGACATGAAGTATCAGCCTTCTTGTTGTCCTGTAGGATTCCTTTGAGACTCTGGTTCCTGATGCTATTTAACCTATTAGTTCATTATTTTTCCATCTGTTCCTATTTTGGATTGTTAAATCGTTTTGATTTATTGTATTTGTGCTTATTTGCTTATTTGTTCTTTTTTATTATTATGATTTGATTATTTGGTTTGACCGATTAGTTTTTATTTACTATTTTAAGTTGTTTAATCTGTTTCTGTATTTTGCATATGTTTTAAACTGCCCAGAGTAGCTTTTTTGCTAGATGGTTGCAGTATATAAATCAAATAAATAAATAAATAGGCATGAAACTACTTGGAGAGGCATTGGGTTGCTAGTATGTGTACAATGCCTAAATGTATGTCTCTTTTCTATCCACATCCAAGGAAGATGTTTTAGTTCTAAACCACTGTCTGGTGTCAATAAGGGAAAAGGGATACAGCAGCTTGAGTGTTCTGCATTCATCTCTGAGAGTGAATGCCCATATCTGCACTATGGCCAGGGGTACATTTGCAAGATTTAAATGAATGTGCCAGGAAATGTCTAATGCCCCCCCCACCTTTGATTACAGTAATGTCCTCTAGATGGGACTTTAGGGAAGTGTTTGGAAATGTCAGTGGAGCTAAGATCCTACAGCCAGACTACTGAAGGGAGCTCCTTACAAGGAAAGCCAAAATTTATTTTTACAATTGTTTCACTGACTATCAATGTTCTAGACACAACTCACAGTGCTCATGTATGACTGTAAAACTCTAAATGACTTGGGTCTAGGCCAGTGGTCCCCAACCCCCGGGCCGCGGACCAGTGCCGGTCCATGGACCGGTCGGCAAGGCCGGGAGGCTCCTCCCCTTTCCTCTGCCGCCCTCCTCCTCCTCCTCTTCTCTCCCGTGGGCAGCTGGAGGACTAAACGGCAGCCGCCCGGGTTCGGCCGCGACTCCGCGGCCGGTGGCGGGGCGCCCCGCCCCGCTGCGGCCGGCTCGGCGGTCCCGGTGGCGCCCTCGGGCCGGAGACGCCACCCCCACCGGCCTCCTCCCTTCCCCCTCCCGCTCGCCCACCCGAAGGCCGCAGCCGGAGGCAAGCGGCGGCGCAGAGGTGCCCCACCGAGGCGGGCAGCGGCGGCGGCCGCGGGCGCCCCCCACCGCCGGCCGCGGAGCCACAGCCGAACCCGGGGCTGCCGTGGCCGCGGCGGCCTTCAGGCCTCGGTTGGGGCAACCTCTGCGGTTGGGGCACCTCTGCCTCCCGCTTGCCTCCGGCCGACCGACAGGAGGAGGAGGGGGCCTGCCCGCCCAGGAGCCCCGGGCTCCCCCTGCCCGTGCGCGCGGGGAGCGCACGCCCGACGCCCCAGCCGACAAGCGCCGCCGCCGCCGCCGCCGCCGCCACTCCCATGGCCCCCAAGGTACACACGCCAAGCCCCCCGCACCTCCTCCTCTCCCTCCTCCCTCCTCCCCCCCCCCATCCCCCACCCCCTCCCCTGCCCCCCACACCCCCATCTCCCCCTCCCCACCCCCACCCCTGGGCCACGGGAAAATAATCAAACAAATACCAGTCCGTGGAGACAAAAAGGTTGGGGAGCACTGGTCTAGGCAATCTGAAGGGTGAGGGCTCGTAAAAGTCTTCTACGCTTTCTAAGAACTTCAGGGGAGGGCTTTAATTCTGCCCCACCATCGTCACAGGAACTTTGAGTGAAGACATGAGAAAGGACATTTTCAGTGGCTGTTCCCAGGCTATGGAACTCCCAAGGGAGGCCAGACTCATTCCTTCCGTACCACCATTCATAAGATCTGGAAACACACAAATATCAGCATACACATGGAGAAGGATTGAGTGAGTGTGTCTCCAGTGGGATGCAGGGAAGGTTGGCCATCAACTAGTGTACCTTCGTTCAGGCATCCATTAGGCGGCAATGCACATTTCTTATATCCAGTGTGTCCCTACCTAAATACAGAGCAGAAGGACAATTATGGAAGCATTACTATGATCTAGCAGGAGTCTCATCAAAGGCATGTTCTTGCACAGATTGTGAGATTGGTCATGCAAATGGAACAGGCAAAGGGGAGTACTTACACAACTGCCCTCCCATTGCATGTTTAAGCAATAAGGGGAAGATCAATGCATTTCAATGCCTTTAAAATATTGTAATGTTTCATTCCTTCAGCTGTCTGAATACCTGAGTATGCAGGATGCAACAGTGCCCATGTCTCATCATGACTGGATCAGTCCAAATAAAGTCACTGCTTTAGAAAAGGGATCTAGAGTATTCAAGACTAACAAAAAGTGATGTAAGTGTTCGAGTAGTACAACAATGGAACCAATTACCTCGGGAGGTGGTGAGCACTCCAGCACTGGAGGCATTCAAGAGGAAATCAGACAACCATCTGTCAAATATACTTCAGTATGGATTCCTGCATTGAGCGGGTGATATGTAGGCCCCCTCCAACTCTGCTCTTCTATAATTCTGTGATGGCCAAGCCTATATTCACCACATATTCACCAGAAAGGTGGCCAAAGGAGTAAAGAGGAGTGTGCGTTCTTGCCATATCTATGGATGTGTCGTCTTGGCATATCTATGGATGATGAACTAATAGAAAGAGCAAGCCCAGGCACAGTGTGGCAGAAAGGTGCACAGTCTCCAGGGGCCAGACCATCATTAGGCTAAGGACTAAAGAAGGGCAGAGGACTAAAGAATTTGGACTTATAATATTTGTAATGCTCAGATAATGTTTCAGGACTTGCGTCCTAAATGGACTTAACTGGAAGTGAATCTGCTTGAAACCAGAGCCTCAAAAAAGCTGTTTTGATCTACAATTTCCAGAATCCCCCACATGGGGAGGAGCCATGTCACCTAGAGGATTCTGGGAACTGTAGTCCCAAGGTAAATTTCCAAAGCTTGGGCTGTAGCCAAAGGGACCTATTTCCAAATAACCATATTTACCTGTTCCCAACACCTATGATCTCCCCAAGGCACTTTGGCTCATAACTTGTGTGAAACAATATTCCTGCCTCTCTCAAGCATATGAAAAACATTGTTGTTCTCTTCTTAGGCATATAACTGCCCAGGAATTTACAGAAGTGCCCTTCTGCAAATATATAAAGTAGAGATGGGCACAGAACGAACATTTTTTTCTTTTCCGTTACCGTTTGTCATTTCTGTTACGTAACGAAACGACAAACGAAAATTGTGATGAAAATGCAACAAAACGAACAGAACCACAAAAATTGTGGTTGTCACGTTTTGTTTCCATTAATGGCGACGCGCAATGAAATGAGCTGTTTTAAATGTTATAAAACGCCCTGGACATCTGTAAAAATGCAGCGATAATTATTTATATTGTCTGTTAATACCTACCGGGGGGGTTGGGGTCCTTAAAATGTTTGTTTTTGTCTTCTCCCATTGCGATGTATTTTTCTTTCCCCTTTAAAATGGATGTTGCACCAGCCACAAAATGGAGGCAAGCCATGTGATGGGATCATGTTCAACCAATAGCATGCCCAGGTTACAGACTGGGCTTGCAGGTCTGGCAGCCACAGAGGGCATAAAAAGATCTGGCAGCCCCCGTCCTCCATGCAGTCTCTGGTGGGAGTTAGGGTGGGATTACTGTCTCTGCGACTCTAGCTTCAGTCCTGCAGCCTCCCTGTGTGTGTGCGTGCTGCGTACCTCTCAGTGAGTACCCTCCCTTGCCCCTCAGTGCAGTCACTCTGTGGCTGCCTTGGGGGATGCCTGCACACGGAAATGCTTTAAAAATCGTGCAAAAAGCGGGTAGAAATGACAAACGAAAAAATGAAAAACGGTAATGAATTTTTTCCAAAAATTCACGACAAATGGAAACGAACCAAAACAGACCTCTCAACGACAAACGAAAAACCGAAATGCCTTTTGTTTTGTTTTGTGCCCATCTCTAATATAAAGGCTGTTTCCAAACTGCTTTCAATGCACCATCCTTATTTGAACGACTAGTTCTAAGATTCTGTTTCCATTTTATTCTAATATGTGCATGCATAGTTAAAATGAAATATAAATAAAAATAGACTGGAAAATGCAAGCATTGCTGTGGTTAAGCTAGACAGGAAAAAATTAAGTACAGTTCATTGAATGCCATTGGTTGTAAAAAAAATAATACCCTGTATATTTTTCATATTAAATATTGCTTGTTTCTAATTAAAAACATCAGAAACCAAATGCAAATATGTGCAAAATTCCATCCAAATGACAATTTTCAGGAAGTAATAAGATAAAACACAGCATTCCATCCTTTTTCAATTCAGACGGAGCTTAGCTCAAGACCCAAACATTAGTTCAGCCTTTTTACCCGCTACTCCTGTCCTTGAAAGGGTGCCACACAAGCCATAGGATTTAGAGATCTCCCTCTCTGATACTTCATGTCCATCTCATTGCTGTTTGCGGTCCCGCTTGGGACCAGTACGAAGTAATCTAACCGCACGTCTATTGCGGGATGAGGGGAGTTCGTCCTGACCACGCCACCTGAACTGCGATTTAAGCGGGATGAGAGATTCCCTTCCCTGGCCTTGGGAATCTGCTCACCACACTTCTCATTCTGAGACAAGTGGCCATGAGGTAAGTCTCATCATGCAACGTGCCATTCTCCATCTAGTGGCAGGAGTGCGAAGTGCCATTCGCCAGTACATTCCCTATGGAGTTAGCAACACAGTGCAGAGAGATTAAAAGACAAATGTCTCAAACTCAGCTCCGTAACTGATTGAAGGCAAGGATTCAGAGAATTGAAACATCGAAAAACAGAAGGTCGGGCCAAAAAAAAAATGGAGAACAAAGTCATGGAATTTCACATCTTATCACAGAATGAGGACGTGCAGTAACAGTCATGCCAGTATCATCAATCAAGCCCATGCGTACACAGGAACAGGGACAGAACCTCAAGAAGACCACATGACTGAGACCAACATCAACACGCAACGAACTTCCTCCCGGGACGAGAATGGACATGAAGTAACTAAGACAGACAGCCAATCTTGGATCCTCTGTCCCAACCTTTGTGGAAACATCTATACGCCTGACCTCTCCAGAAAGTCTAAAGAGATGAAAAATGGAGCAGATCAGGGTTTATCTAAGGATCAGTGCTGATCAGGGGATGTACATAGTTGGACCTTTAGGGACTGCAAGAATTTGGAAGCCCCAGACAATTTCCCTACAGGAATAGAAAGGTATGCTTCCCTGAGAATGTCTTAACTAGTTTCAACAGATAGCCTTATTCTCTGTGTATTTAGCTTTTCCCCTTTTGAAAGGTGTCCCAGATGGATGCCATCATTGCATCTACAAGTGACAAATCTCACAATCTATCATCTTATCCTCAAGTAACAGATCTCATGGAGTCACTAAGCACTGACTACCGCCTTTTGCTTCACTAGCTGAGCCTCAGGTCCCAAAAGTATGTGACACTACAACATTTAAAACTACTTCATTGTATCTGTTCTGGCTTTCCTTTCCCCTAAGTCAAGATAGCTCCAAATCTCATTGCATATCCCTGTGAGTTATTTGAGGAATTTACCTCTGAGCCATAATACCACACTTAAACATATAAACAGATCCTGGCCTCAGAGCCATAAAGCTATCCCTTACAGCTTTATAGATCCTGGTCCAATCTTCCCACCATTTCTACTAATCAACTCTCCCTCCTCTTCTTCCCTGTCCTCCTCTCCCCACTCCCCTATCCACACATACACTGAACTCTATATACTATAGACAATGAATATCTGGTATGAAATGTACTGTATATCCCATCCCACATTATATTCCACACCTAATTCTGCTGCTATATGGCTGAAGAAATGGATGTGTAGTCCACGAAATGTCACATTAAAATATGAAAGTTAGTCTTTAAGGTGCCACATATTTTGTGTCTTATGTTTTGTTGTGTTTTTCTTTGATTTTTGCCTAAAATTCTTGAAAAGACTAACATGGCTACCCTCTCTGAAACTTGTTCTAACCTGTTGAACATTTCACTGTCTTTTTAAGTACCTTTTCCAGTTCAAATGTTATTTCTTGAGCAGGGTGAACAGGACAGTACATAGCACACCAACTGTGGTCTCATCATAGGGTTGTGTAAGAACAACATGACATTGGCAAGCTTGTTTTCATTTTGTGTTGTAATTATTGTTGAGAGTTGTGGGCATTTGCTTAAAGCCCTGGTAAAACATACAGTGGGAATCCAGCTATTTAAGGCTGGATATAGCTACTGAAGTCTCCCTTTACAGTTCTACTTATATTCCTCCTTCTCCAAAGCTAGCATTTTAAGAACTAGGACTCAAGAGGCTATCTTTCATGTATAAAAGGTAAAAATGTATTTCACTCACTTAAATTCCAGGGATACAGCACACAAGCATTAAGTCAAAGCAAAGAGAAGGAAATAGTAGATAACAATAGCAAAAAATAAGATAATTGCCTCAGCCCACATAGCTTGAGAAGATTTAGAGGCTGCAGAGAACCAACCTACCAGTCTGGCATCTTGAAAGTTAAAAAGGTAGAATGGTGTTGACAACTACATGCAGAGAAGATTTGCGAGAGGTAGCTGTGTTAGTCTGTGCAAGAATTCCAGGCAAAAATCAAAACAAAACAAAATAAAAGACAAAAATATGCAACACCTTAAAGACTATTACATTTGAATATAAGCTTTCATGGACACATCCACTTCTTCAGAGTTTTATTTTGTTCTGAATTTTGCCTGGAATGCAGAGAAGAGAAGAGGAGTGAAGTTTCTCTTTGTCCCGTGGAAATAAGCCCCTCTGATTCGTTAGCATTCGAACAAGCAAGCAAACAAATAAGTTTGCAAAAGAGGCTCCTCCTCCCATGTGTTGAATTTTGCATCATGATTGCTAATTAGGTAACAATTATTCCCAACATGAAATTACACTTTCCACAGTACAGAACAGGCAGGTGGTATACAGTGGAAGTTCAACCACCCAACCACCCATCAAAAAAGCTGGCCCAGGATACCAAGTTCATCAAAGATGGAATTAGGTGCTCATGGTTACACAAGGCATGAGCATAGAGAGTTCCTGACATTCAGCCTAAATCTAGCTTCTGGTAGCTTGGGGGCATTATTATATGCCACACACTCTGGGATATTTGAGAACAGATTGTGCCGCTCCTGTACATGACTACCTTTCAAGTACAGTATTTGAGAGGTGCGATCATATCTCCCTTCTACTCGTCTTTTCTCAAGGCTAAACATGCCCAGTTCCTTCGCTCTTTCCTCGTAAGCTTTGGTTTCCAGATCATCCTCGTTGCCCTCCTCTGAACTTGCCCCAGTTAGCTGATACTAAATTCTTAAGATAGGTGCCCCCCCAAGAAGGCAGGGTTAATCAAAACATCTACAGATAGACTTGGAAAATAATTACCATAATTTAAAGAGGATCTACAGTCCTAGGACAGGGCTCACAATGTGTCCCCACTAGCATAATTCCAGACTTTCTCTGTCTTTTTCCAGTGCTGTACAACACCACTGAGTGTGGTACTTGCCTCTTTTCTTTTTCTTTTCTCTCTCTTAAGATTCTGTGAAAGGCTCTGTCCCAGGACTGTTGCCCCTTGGGGAGGAAAATAAATTTGTGACCTTGGCAAGCTGACTAAGCATATCCATCGTGACATTCAAGAAGCTTTAAGCATTGCCAGCTCAGCTGGAAAGGAGGTCATGAAAAGAACAGTTTCATCTGCCACTTACTTGTGCATTTCGCTGTGGACACAGCACGGTTGGGATTATTTATTAAGGTTGTGTTGTTATTGTTAATAATCATGTCTCTTAAACACTTTTCGCAGCAATTTACCATTTTCAGCACTTCATTTCTCATCTGGCTTTTCCTCTAAACAACTCTTTGAAGCTGGGTTGTTGGGGCCTTGATTTCCAAGAGTAAGGCAACAATCTTTTTGGAGCAAGAGGTTAAGAATACTTTGCATTTTAGAATTGATAGCCTTCAATGTCTAGGTCAGTGTTGGTCGAACCTATGGCAGAGGTACCAAAGGTGGCACTCGGAGCCCTTTCTGTGGGCACCCGACATCGCACCTACACAGTTACCTGAATTCAGGTTGAATTGCTGTATTGGCACTTTGAGAATAATTAGTGGGCTTTGAATCGCAGTTTGGGCACTTCATCTGTACTTAGAGAGAGAGAGACAGATTTTCACACATACACACAGAGAAAGCTCTGTCTGCATTCTTCCCTCTTGCTCCTCTTGGTGCCAAATAGAGTTCAAATCTTTCTCTCTAAACCTTTTCCCCAGCATCTTCACTCTTCCAAAAAAACACCTACAGGCTTCATGGGGTTGTAAACAGATTCATTTTCACTTGGGCTGCACATACAAGTCCAAAGGAACTTGTGCCCATCTGGTTTAACTTGTGCCCTGGAACTGATCAGATCTCTACAATCCTCCCATTGCACTAGAAAAGTCAAAATAGTTATAACATTTGCTTTGTTTTCTTTCATTTTGGTAGTGCCATGTATGGAATTTCACCTAAAGAGCGGAGTAAACCAGCCAGACTTAAGACAACTAGTTTCAGGAGATTGCATGCCAGATACCCTTTAAGAATTCAGAAATAAAAAAAGAGCTAAAAGAATTTGTGACCCATGTGATTCCTTTTGGGCTTCTGGATACAAATGTATTCAGTACTCTGCTTTCCCTAATGAACCTAGCCAGTGAGTTCAAATCAGACCAATGTGGCTCAGAATTTGGAATCTGTCTGACCCCAGTATGTAGTGTTGTTATAAAAACTGCACCGATCAATATACTGTATGTGCTCTATAACATTAACATACACAGAGCACACATATATTGGAGCAGTTCTTTACGCAGACTTTTTGTACTCTATGCCAAAAGTTTGTTTGCCACATCTGCTATCTCCTTTTTGCACCTGTACCACTAGAAACCTACTGCCAGTCAAGTCTGAGTATTCCTCATTTTCCATTTCGGATGCCATGGAACTTTTTTTTTAACTGTAACAACAGCCTACAAGAATGAGGAGTAGTTTAAAACAGAACTTTATCCTAAAGAGACACCAGATCCTACTGTCTAACAGCTTTTGTTGCCACATAATCTATTTATCTTCAGGGTAATCCTTCAGATAAGAACCAGCCTGTGTACCTTGTAGGAACTGCATAGTGCCAGAGTACACTGTAAAGATTAGAAGTTACCACTTCTTTGTGTACCTGTAAATTGTTAAGAGGGATAGTCAAAAATGAGCTGCTGGCACTCATGTTTCTCATTCTTAATCTTATTCTTCAAATTACTTGTTACTTGTTCATGGAATGTAACTAAGTTACAACCTAAAGGCAGTTTATGGACTAAGGAAGATGGCAATTCACTTCAAAATAGAGATGGACAAAGTGCCTGCTCCCAAGCTAACCCTAACCCATAAACATTAGAGGTGGGCATGAAACAAAAAAACACACCATGGTTTGGGTTCATCTGTTTCGGGCTCACCCTTGGTTCGGGTTGGTACGTATTTCTTTTTAAAAAATTATATGAACCTGAACTGGTTCGAACTGGTTCGGGTCCAACTTACCGGGTGGCAGCAGCAGAGGAGGATCCTGGTCCCGGTGGTATGGGCTTTTTGAGGTGCTGGCTTGGGGCCAGCGCTTCCTTTTTTTCTTCAAGTGCTGACTGTGTAGCCCCTGGGGCCGGGTTGGTGCTCCTTTTATTTTTTTTTTTTTTTTCTTTATTGTACAGCACCAACCCGGCCACCCCTGGGGCCAGGTCGGCACTCATTTCCCCCTCCCTTCAAGTGCCATTCTCCCCCCCCCCCCGTGTTTTTAGAGTGCTGACTAAGCAGCCCCTGGCGCCGGGTCGGTGCTCCTTTTTATTTTGTTTTATTTTATTTTACTTTTTGCTGACCACGTGGCCCACCTACCAGCTGTAATGCGGGACTGACAGGGTTTTTTGTTTGTTTGTTTGTTTGTTTTGTTTTTTCCTGGAGCCCAGGAGGAGGACCGGACCACTCCACCACCACATGCAGGAGACAACAGCTGTATGAAAAATGAACTGAAACGAAACTGAAATTTCCATTTTGTTTTGTTTCATTTTTCTTAGAGGGGGCAGTTCATTATTCATTTTGTTAGGTAACAAAATGAATAACAAATAACAAAACAAACCAAAAGTTCATTTCATGCCCATCTCTAATAAACATTATAATAACTATGTCTAGCAGGAGCTCACACTGTGAAATGTAATGCAATCTGACCAGGGCTTAGAAGGTCCGTATCTTCAGTGCCATCTATTTTACCTCAAGTACTAGTTCACAAAGACTGAACAAAGGGCTATTTTGCATTCATCCCCAAAAGATTGCATGCTCTAGCCCTGTGGCAGAAATATAAAGACCAGCTCTTAAAGGGAAGGGCTGTTTAATGTAGAAACACAACCAGACAAGGCCTTTTTTCTGGTGTAAAAAGTGCTATCTGGGAACCATATACCATAACTATATGTGGGCAGGCTCTCAGATTCAACTTGGTACTGAATTTAGTACCTGTCATAGGGAATGGGAAGAGAGTAGAGGGACACTACCATTTTCCTATTAGGGCAACAATCAGGTAAGCACTACCTGTAACCAAAACTGATTCTCCCACCCCACCCCATTCCAAGAAAGGTACCCTTGTTAACCTGTTGTAGCTAAAGATTAAGAAGAAGCATGTGATTCCTCACAATATTAACAAACATGTTCTACCATTAGGTTTCATGGACTGTAATATACTTGAGAGAAGTCAGTGGTCTTGGAAAAAAATCCATTACGAACCAGGAGGGATCTTTGCCCTGTTAACTCATTAAAATGGCACCTAGTTACCATGGGTTACACATGTGGAAAACTCCTACAGATATTCAAGGGTCTTCTTTCAGATTCACCACTCTCTGTGAAAACTAGACTATGGGTGACACCTTCATAGGCTGCTAGTAGGAAAATAAAAAAGCTGCTGAGCTTTCCAGAGCAAGCCCTCTTTTTCAAAGCAGGGATAAAAGTCCAAAGATGGCAAGGGATGTAATTTGCCAGGAGAGGGTTCTTAAAAGTTCACTTGGCAAGATGGATGCCAGGCTTCTTCTTGGAAGGCACAGACCAGCAGGGTGCAAAGGGTGCTGGACTTTACAGGCCAATTCAAACAAAGAGCTGATGGCATGGGAAACAGGTAAGACTAAGGCACTCATCCTATACTCATGGGAAGTAAACACACCTCAGTACAGCTTTTGTGGCATGGTTTGGTTGGGTGTATAATGTATATTTACGATGAGAGAGAATTCTGTTTGCTCCCCATTTTCAAGGAGCCTGGCCTTATATGGATCAGTTGGTACACCAGACCGCAGTTGTTCTTGTGACTGTACAATTCTCTGAATTCTGTGACATGATTCTCAGATCAAAAATGTCATGTGTGTGTTTTAACATTAAAACAAAAGAAGAGCCATGCTGGATCAGGCCAAAGGACCATCTAATCCAGCTTCCTGGATCTCACAATGACCCTACCAAATGCATCTGGGAGCGCACGAGACTAGATTTCTGTCTCTTGATACCAATCCCCTGCATCTGGCCCTTGAAGTACCCTGGTTTTAAGCCTGGAGATTACAAATCTCCATCATGGTTTGTAACCTGTGATGGTCTTTTCCTCCAGGAATCTATCCAATCCATTGGATATTCTGTGCTATCAAATTAGAACCAATTTACAGAGCCCCTAATAAGACTTTTTAGGTAAATGAGATATTTAAGGAGTGGTTTTTGCCAGTTCCTCTCTCCCAGTGACTTTCCATGGCCAAATGTGGATTCAACCCCATGCTTCAGAGTCCCTGTCTGTCCTTTTATCCACTATACCACATTGGGAAGAGCACACAGCAATGCTTATGCTAGGGAAAGCACAGAACAAAGATGCACATATGAGAGGGAATTGTGGACAAATGTCAACGAGGGAATATTGTGTATGATGACTTTAGAATTTCTGAGTTGTTGCTTATTAAAATTTAGTAGGCAGCAGAAATTAGCTTACAATTCAGCAGATGACATCCAGCTGTAAGTCACTTTTACTTTACTTTATTTACAATTAATGTACCGCCAGCTTGTATAAACAACTCTAGGAAGTGCTCAAAATCAAGGCAAGAACAAAATAAACAATAAAAATGCACAACAAACAACAACACAGAACCCAATAACATCCAAAAACAATGTGCAATAAAACAAACGCTAGATATACTGACATCCAGGCAAGCAGTAAAGAATCACAACAATAGGAATAATCACCCAAAGGTCTCTTAGAAAAGCCAAGTCTTTAAAGCTTTCCTGAAAGCAGGCAGAGATTGTGCCAGGTGGATCTTGCAGGTCCACTGAATCAGTTAGAACTTCTTGAGTCAACACTTATGTAAGTTCCACTGATTTAATGGGTCTGCTACTCACTGGATTTTAGCCACTATAAAAGATACTGAAAAAGTCTGGAAACAGACTGAAGGGGAGCAGCTGTCACTGGGAATTTTTAATCTAGATAGTTTCCTATATCAGCAATATAGAGATTGCTCTTGTATCAGCAATCTAAAAGCCTGAATGCTTTGCTGGAAGACAGATTCACTTGATTGAACCAATGAAACATCTATCTATCTATCTATCTATCTATCTATCTATCTATCTATCTATCTATCTATCTATCTATCTATCTATCTATCTATCTATCTATCTATCTATCTGTCTGTCTGTCTGTCTGTCTGTCTATGCTGTTCCTAATAGGGATGGGCACAAAATGAAAAACAAAACGCTGGTTCGTTGGTTTGTTACATAATGAAATGAAACAAAATGAAACAATGAAGCAGCATTTCGTTACAGATGAAACAAAATGGTGGGGTTTTTTCCCATTAAAATGAACCATTTTGTTTGTCTGTAAAATGGCTCCCTTACCTGCTTGTGTCCCTCCTCCTCCTCTTCCACTGCCACTGTCAGGGACAGCAAAGCCACCACCGCCAGAACCCTGCCAGCTGGCCGGAGAGAGCAAGCGGGCCCAGCAGGCAGTCATAGGACTGCCACCGGAGCCGCCGCTGGTGGAGCCTCCGGAGCCGCCATGCCAGAGCCCTGCCAGCTGGCCGGGGAGGGCGAGCTGGCCTGGCAGGCAAGTCTAGGCCGTCTGCTGAAGCTACCGCTGCCACCAAAGTCACCGGCAGAATGAAACAAAATGTGGGGGCGCGATACAGAACAAAATGAAACACCATTTTTCTGTTTTGTGCCCATCCCTAGTTCCTAATACTGCCTTTCCCCCTTTTTGTAGCTCTGATGGTGTTATTTCTGAGATCTGCAACTGCTTGTAATATTGTGGGGAAATTCTTGACATTGTTCCCAAAGCTCCAGTGACAATGGGGACCAATGAAGTGTGTTTCATCCCAAAGTGAGATGTTTCAATTCCCAGGTCTCTGTATTTTGTTAGTTTTTCCAATTCTTTAGCTTCAACTCTGGCATCCCCTGAAACTGCAATGTCAGTGATCCAGACATTTATTCGTTCTGTACTATTATGTCTGGTGTGTTGTTGTTTGTTGTTGTTGTTGTTGTTGTTGTTGTTGTTGTTGTTTTATCTCCAGGTAACTTGGGAGAGGTGGACTTTCTAAACAAAGTCAAAAAGTGTTTCCTCCCAGCAAATTTGAATTCAAGTCCCTGTTCTAGCAAATTGTGACTGGTTAATGAATATCTGAAGGTAAAACTAGCTGTAAGACAGAAGAGTGGTAAGAATGTGTCAGGCTAGGTTTCATTAGGGTTTACATTGTAATTTTGTCTAATTAGTCTCCAGTAATTAATGCTGTGAGTATAACAGGGATGCAATCAGACAAAGTGCTGGTGAGCAAACCCCATGGAAGTCATTCATCTTTTGATAGTAATGATTATGTTCCTTTTTTTTATTAAATATCCCATTAAAAAGAATTTATGATATTCCCCTTTGTGAGAGAAATAATAAACATGATATCAGATGCCCTTATTTTTGGTATCTCACGTGTGTGTGTGTGTGTGTGTGTGTGTGTGTGTGTGTGTGTGTGTGTGTGTGTGTGTGTGTGTGTGTGTGTGTGTGAGAGAGAGAGAGAGAGAGAGAGAGAGAGAGAGAGAGAGAGAGAGAGTAAAATTAGCCACAGTTAAAAACAGATTGACTTTTGGGGAACATTACAAATTAAATTAAATCCTGGCTCCTGGTGGTGATCTCTCTCTCTCTCTCTCTCTCTCTCTCTCTCTCATGGTGAAGTAGGGTGTGTATACAAGTTACCAAGTACAGTTTGGGTAAGAAGCATTTGGGTCTTGAGGAAGATGAGGTTAAAGAAGTAGCTGTAGGAACAGAGGGACTGATTAGCTGTTGGCAGGGAGACAAAGGTGCACAGGCAGGCAGTTGAAGGATGCCTTAATTGATCTGTTTTCGAGAGAATAGCTTTGCTTCCTGCAAAATTGCTGGGTAAAAGCTGTGGAATGATGACTTCCAGTGCAGCTCCGTTAGAATCCATTGTGCTTGAGTAAATACCAACTTATCTCCATCAGGCACTTTCCACTGGGATGGCCATCCACGGACTTAAGTCCCCATTGATATGAACGGGAGCAGCACAACTTTCGGGAAGACGGGTGGTATATAAGCCATAAAATAAATAAATAAACTGTGTGGGTAAAATTCCAGATTTTACAAGCCCACCTATGGGAGGCACATTTGCTTGGGATTTTGATTTGTATTTATTTTTACATTTTTGTACTCATTCAAAATGTATTTTACCTCTAATGAAATGCACTGAAGACAGCTTTAGTCATTTAGGGAGAGAAGTATAACCATACATTTCAGCCTTTGATTCTCATTGAACTCCGCATATATCTGTTTGGCACATCCTTAGAGTGACATTAGAATGGGGCCCATCTTTGGTCGGAAATTCAAAGACTGCTGTGCATTTTGTGTCTTGGTGTGGTTTTCTTCTCCACCTTCCCTCCAGCCACAGGATGTGTCATCAAGATGTATCTGGCTTATGGAGACATCAGTTTTCAAATTATTTGAAATATTTAAGGGGGGGTTACCTCTGAGTCCAGTGAGTCCAGCACTGTCTGGGCGAGGGGGTGCTTTGCCTCTCCCACACAAAGAGTCTTAAAATGGCAGCGCTGGGGCCATTTTGTGGGGCAGTCTATATAAGAGACTGCCCCCACCAGCCCTTTGTCATTTTCCCAGCGCCGCGGAGACGCCCTCCCCCGTCCCTCAGGTTGATAACTGAGATTAGCTGGTCGCTTCGGGGCCAGATGGGAATTTTTGACTGCCATCCTGATTGCCCGAGGGTGGCAGTGTGTTTTCGCCCAGCCCATTATCAACATAGAGGTTAAGTTGTCCCCCTTTAAATTTGGTCACAACAGCGGGTAGTGCATAGGTCAATAGAGTCATCTTGAGATCCCAGGCTGGCATCCAATGGGTGCTTGGTAGCCCTCTGGGCATAAATAAATTTTTGACTAGAACACATTAGGATCAGTAACTGGCTGAGGGCAGCCCAGATGCATTTTGACATGTAAGGGGGATCTCAAGGACTATTACCGTGATAGGGGTCTCTTCTTAGGGACCAATCCCAACCGATGGCACTCCGTAGGCTCCCTTATATATTTAATAGTTGGAGAAGTTAATAAAGTTGTGGCCCTTGTTTAACTCAAAGCTGTTGTCTCGCCTCGTTATTTTGGGCTGGGGGGCAATGTTTTACAACTACCCTCTGAAAGAGTTTCCAAGGCTCAGCAGTGATTTGAACCCAGATCTCCCTAGTGTGGCATTCTGCCCACTACGACACACTGGCACTACAGTCACAATAACAATTATTGCAAAAATCACAAATGACTACAAATACTGTATAGTTTTAATATTTTAGGGGAACTGATGGCCAGACAAGGGGGATGGAATGCATCATCTCAACATTTTGGGTTGAGTTGCTTTCCTTTTTTTGTACCATTGGTTGTTTCTGATAAAACTTGGGATCTGCTTGAAAAATCTCCGCCCACTGCTTTGTTTTCTCCACTGTTTTCTCTGTCATTTTCCTATGACTTGTTTTCTTGACACAACAGAATGG
The DNA here is from genome assembly GCA_029282475.1 of Phrynocephalus forsythii. Taxonomy (NCBI): domain Eukaryota; kingdom Metazoa; phylum Chordata; class Lepidosauria; order Squamata; family Agamidae; genus Phrynocephalus; species Phrynocephalus forsythii. The sequence continues at coordinate 124,040,382 of JAPFRF010000004.1, forward strand.
TGATACTTGGAGGCTCTTGCACACAATCTTCAAATCGTCTCACACACCAATGCATACCCTGAGCTTTTTTCAGAAGGACCTTCAGAGGCTAGGTCCATCACAACATTCCACTTTAACTGTTAATCTTCTGGCTGACAAAATCTTCCTTGGAGGATGGAGCCTCATGGCACATTGGCTAAACTCCAGTACTGCAATCAAAACTCTGCTCACCACCTCAGTTCAGTCCAAGGTACTCGGCTTGAGGTTCACTCAATCTTGCATCCTTCTGAGGTTGGTCAATTGAATACTTAGCTTGCTGTCGGGGGAGGCGATGTGTCATCTGAATAATTAAATTGTAAACTGTCCAGAGAGTGCTTTAAATGCCATATAAATAAAACACTTTGACCAGACAGACTTGGTTCATTCCAGAGAAGATCCATCCCTTCCAAATTAGAAGGGAACCTCCAGGGACAACAACCATCAACCCCCAGAGAAAGATGGCGTATTCCTGAAGGTACAGGAGAGCTCCGTCAAGGTTGTCCAACCTCTAGGGATAGCTGAGTAGCCACAGTTGCAGAAGGGAGTTGCTCATGCCACAGCTGGATAAATACACAGCTAAATCCCCAACTCAGTTGCTGAGAAAAATGTGCTGCCTGTCTTGTTTCTTCCTCCCCGTTCTTAGCACTCCTTATTTCCCTGTTTGACAGATCACCTGCTGACCTGACCTGGACTGCTTTCCAACTTGGCTTCTGGCTGCTCCCTTTCAATTGTTTAACTGGCAAGGCATTAATTTGTGGATTAACTCTGGCATGAACTCTGACTGTGTGCACTCTTTGTTTCACTTTCTGCATATACTGATCTAGCTTGTCCTTAGACACCTCTTGCCAGAGAACCATCCCCTTACTGGTTACAACTCCTGATTTGCTGGGCCCTTGTAGCCTGAAACCAGGATTCCTCCAAACAACCATAAGAGTTGTACCTTGACACAATGACATAAATTCTGTGTTTGAAAGAGTGCCTGCAGTGTACCAAAGGAATGGAGATCTTCAAACGGAAATGTGTCTTAAACAAATAAATGTCTTCCATGTGCGGCTATGTTCTCAGCGATAGAAATACATTAGGTTTGCACAAGTGTCATCCATTCCCATGGTGTTCACAACCCTGAACCAGTGTTCGCTAGGTGCATTTCTAACCCCATCTGATGGTTTAATTTGATAAACAGGATTTCTTTGGACCCAGCTGTTTCTCTGCCATTTCTTTATATTATCCCCGTTGAATAAAGAACAAACAAACAATTCTCTGGAGGCCAGACTAGTTGTTGAAAAAAAATAGCACCAGAATACAATTATCATTGTTAAAATGTTGACTGTGCAAGGCAGCCCATTTGTCTCGAAAGCCAAGATTCTTTCCAGCATAAATGTCTCCGCTAACCTGGTTGTTTCACTCCAGCCACATATACAGTATTTTACAAAGATACCTTTTGCCAGGGTGCTTTATTTTTGCTTGCATACCAGTTAACTCAAACCAGATTTATTTTCCTAACAGTCTGCAGGCTTTCACTCAGAAACATCTGGTAGACTTATTCCGTTTTGTGGAATATTAGCTGCTGCACCTGGACTGCACAATTTGCCATCTCTCTCTCTCTCACGCACATGTGTGTGCTCGTGTAGATAGATAGATAGATAGATAGATAGATAGATAGATAGATAGATAGATAGACAGACAGACAGACAGACAGACAGAAAGACACACACACACACACACACACACACACACACACACACACACACACACACACACACACACAAACTGGTTCCTGATGCAGTTTTAGCACATCGAAGCAGCCTGAATGCACAACAGATGGATTTTAGACCCAGCTCTCAAAATTAATAGTTGGAAGTCATGCAACAGTCATTTAGTCCAAATCCCTTCCCTCCTCCTAATGCAGGAAATCCACTACTACCATAAAAGGTGGATCTGTACTTGTGTTCCAAACAAGAGCCTCATCCATGGGTTTTGAGATCCATGGAATCATAGAATCATTGAGTTGGGAGGAACCTTTATGGCTATATAGTCAATGCAGGAGTCCAGATCAAAGCAGATCTGACAGGTGATTTTCCTCCCCAGCTCCCTAAGCAAACCTGGCAAAAGGAGAAACCTACTGATCAAATCAGAGGAACATTTAAGTTATGTGCCATTGTTCACTAGGCAACTCAAGGTCAGGTGAATGTTCATTTTCTCATTTTACGTTTTCCCTCCAGGCATGTAAATCTTTCAAAAGTAATGCTTCAGGAATCTGACATGCAAAGGATGCATTGCTTACTTTTCCATAATCACAAAAGGAAGTTAATTTGTGGATTTGGGAAAACTTCTGTTAGAATAAACAAACAGACTTTAAGAAAGCATATCAAGCTAAAACAAAATTTAAAAAACCATGTCTGAGGAAATGCCCTTGTCTAAGAAAGTTCACATTAAAATATATCACTTTGTCTTTAAGGTGTCACAATGGTTTCTGTCTTTATTTCGTTGTTGTTGTTGTTGATATACTAACACAAACTAACAGAACTGCATCTTCTAAATCTTTAAGAAAGGTTTGCTTCTAATGATGCATGAACTGTGGCTTCCAGTTTAGGCCTAAAGACATTTCATGTCATGTGGAAGAAGACAAGATGAAAGATGTAAGGAGCAACTTGAGAACAAGATGTTGACCTCTTCACAAGCCCACAACTAGGGTCTTTATCAACCAGGGCAAACATGGAGTCATATTTGCACTGAACAGGCAATCCTGTGTGTTTGGTGTCCCACTATTGAACGTCGAATGTCAGAAGTTCAGGAATCAAGTTGAAAAAAGATATGTTCGTAAACAGACACAGCCCCATAGGCCAAATATTCAAATGACGAGGCACTGATTATTCCAGCCGTATTTGCTCACGCACCTGCAGTTGGGGTATTTGCAAATTGGCACCCATGTGCTCAAATACACTAATTACAGTACATCTATATGCACCTGCCTATGTATACTGGCATGTGCTTTGCATATTGAATAACTACATGTGGACATGTTGAGGATGCCTCAGCTGTTCCCATTTGCAAGTGTCATTGTGGAAAAAATGTTATGAGATAATTACTGCTTTCTTGTTATTTGGGCTGATGTTCAAGTGGGTATTTTCTTGAGGAAGACAGTGTACAGGTGCACGGAGAATATCCTTATTCAGCAGACGTTGAAGGATGAAATAGGTTTGCTGCTCCAGAGCTAAAAATATCAGGCACAGCTTACATGCATCAAGGAAACTGGAGTGCCCCTTCATACAACTCCCAGAAAAAAAAACACAGGGAGTCTCCCAGATAGATGGGTAGTATTGTCACAGCTATGAGTATTGTTTGTATCTGAGCAACATAGACCAGATACATCCTGAAATAGTGTTTCTCAACCTTTTAAAAAGCCACACTTCCTTTTGATAAGTATAAACATCTCACATATCCCCTCAGACCTGCTTCCCCCAATAATACCATTCAAAATCTGAAACACTGTGGCTAAAAACAAAGCAAAGTACAGTGGTATCTTGTACAAAGGAACTAATTCGTTCAAAATGAAATTATGTTAAGCAGATTTTCCTTTATACAAATTTCCTACAGGAATGCACTGAAAACGGAGTAATCCCTAATCGCGACCATTTTAATGTTGTACAGATTTGCCCCATAGGCCATTCTGTTAAGCAAATTTCCCCTATCTCCAGAATTTTTTATGTTGTACAGATTTTATGTTATACAAACCATTTGCTATATGAGGGTCCACTGTATTTGTAAATTTAGGGGGGGGGAGATTAATTTTAAAAGATTTTATTAAATATACCTCATTTGTCTTACTTGCTATCAGTGCAAGCTTTCAAGTGGTGTATTTCACATGACCTTTAGGGTAGAAGTTGATGTCCAGCATGTCTTTATCTGAATACATGCAATCGGCCTAGGTTTTAAGAGTTTTGGGGAAGGCCCTTATCTCAGTCCCACAACCTTCGCAGGCACATTTGGGGAGGACGTGAGAAAGAGACTCCCAGTGGCTGCTCCCAAACTCTGTGATGGCCTCCCAAATGAGGCCACATTGGCATCCTTCCTGCTGTCCTTGAGATAGCAGAAGAATATGCCCCTCTGTATATAAGTTTTTGATGACTGAATGTGTTCCACCTTCTTTTTTCTTTTTTTTTTTTTTTGTTTCTCATATGGATTTGCTTTTCAAAGTGTTTTCACATTTTCTTTCTTAACAGTTTTAATATATGGTTATAAATTGTTAATACTCTATATCAGGGGTCCTCAACCTAAGGCCCGGGGGCCGGATGCGGCCCCCCAGGGTCCTGAATCCGGCCCCCGGGACCAATTGCAGACCCCCACCCCAAGAGGTATCCCCCTGCTTTGAAGTGGAAGCCTCCACAGCTGCTTCTATTGCTGAGGCAGTTCAAAATGGTGGGCTAAGTCCCCCCACTCCCTCCAAACCGCTGATCAGCATGCTGGCTATGTCATTCAAAGCCTTGACCAAAGAAGGTCTCCCGACCCACCGCCCAGATGGAAAGGCACTCTTTTGGGGGAATGCTTGAAGTGGTGTCTGGGGGTATACAGAGGTTTGAAAATTTGAGGACCCCTGCTCTATATTGTTTTGGACAATTCCACTACAACTGAAGAGGTACTGAAGTGGAATTGTCCAATTCTGGACAACTGGAAACTAAGTCCTATGAAAAAGTCTGATTTGGACATGATTGAAAACTTGAGGAGAATAAGAAAGTACTTCCAAATTGCTTGAAAGGTTGTCACAACAATGTAAATCAATTATCATTCCAGAGTGCAAGGTACACTTACAAAGATACAGGAAGCCAGATGCAAGAGAAAGTTAGACAGCCATCTCTCAGATACAGCCATCTCTCAGATACAGGATCGCAGTACCTGTGGGGGGGCAGCGGGGAGCGATCAAATCACTCCCCACAGCCCCCACCTGCCCTCTGATTGACCCCCACCCCCACCCGCCCCACTTCCGCATATCACGGATTTTCATGTATCGCGGGTCGGGTGGGTCCCTAACCCCCGTGATAGGCAGGGGGTTACTGTATATTTTAACTTGGATTCCTGCATTAATCAGGAGGTTTGACTTGGTGACCTTAGTGGCCCCTTCTAACACCATTTCTCTATGATTCTATTGACTCAGTGGAGCTGAAGGCTTACCTGGAAAAAACACTTATTACATTACAATTGTAATTGTTTTTAAATATTTGTGAAATGCCTTGGGTCCCCATGCACCGGAGAGGAATAAAATACAATCAAAGAAAATGAATAAAATAGAGGTGAATGGATGCTGTGAAGATAGACATTAATACAAGCTGTGCTCCCTAACGTCTCTCTCCACACATCCGACAGTGTCACAGACTTCACACACAGAGAGAGTGAAGGTCTAAAGAGAGCTCTGTAATTGCCTTCAGGTGAATGCCCTTACAGACTTTCCACAGGGTCTGTAGTGTCAACCTGCCAAATGCAATGACAGCAACCTTTTCAGACCTTTGTGTTTGATGCACAAAAGTGTGTGATACTACTGGGTGAATAGGGAATGCATTTCACATGTGTGTCCCTGCTTTCACCAGCCATTAATCCCTATGCATATTCAGCCAAGCAACTGAATAGGGCTAATGCCAAGTTCATTGTATTGTTTTGCTTTTAAAGCCACAAGGTCTGAAAGCATTAAGAAAGCCAAAGGCGCAATTGTTTTTCCCCTTTTCAAATATATAATTATGCATGCCTCTTTAAAATACTGATAAGCTCCCTATGCCCCCAGTTGAGAATTCCACTTACAGAGTCTTCTGAATTAGATGGGGGCTGCTGCACTTTTCTCAAACTCTTCATTCTTGCCTCATTGTCATTTTTGTATTTTTGACTTTCTTGCCATGATTGAGAGCATTTGCACGACCTGCTGTATTAACAAATTGCACTTCAGGCTGCTCTTGGTTGCTCTGATGTCACAAAGGTCCTAGGTACCTCCAAATAGGAACAGGCATCTATTTGGGGGGGGGGGTTCATCTGAGGCCATACAATTCCATTCCACATAGGTTGCTCATGATTAGAGATGGGCACGAAACAAACTTTTAGTTCATTTTGTTATTTGTTTCGATACCTAACAAAATGAATAACGAACCCCAGAGTGAATTTAGAATGAAACGAAATGAACCGCACAGTCAGTGCTTGGGGGGGAAGCCAGCCCGCGCTACAGCTGTAGTGCGGCTGGAACCCAGAAGTAATAATAATAATAATAATAATAATAATAATAATAATAATAATAATAATAATAATAATAATAATAATAATAATAATAATAATAATAATAATAAAAAAAGCGCTTACCCGGCCCCAAGGATGGCCAGGTCAGTGCTCTAAAATAAAGAAAAATAAAAAAAAAAAAGAAGCACCCACCTGGCCCCAGGGACCATGGGTGGGCATTTGAAAACAAAACAAAACAAAAAAGAGGCGCTGCCCCCATGCCAGCGCCTCAAAAAGCCCCTGCCTCAGAGGATAGGATCTGCCGTCGCCGGTGGTAAGAACCTGAACCAGTTCGGGGTCATACGATTTTTTTTTTTAAATTTGTACAAACCTGGACCCGAACCAAACCAGGGATGGGCCCGAACCATATGAACCCAAACCATTGGTTTTCTGGTTCCTGCCCACCTCTAATCATGATATCAGTGAGGGGCCTAAGCAGTCCTGTGGAAACTGCAAGAAGCCAAGGGTTTTTACAAGAAACAAAGTCAAACACAATCTAAAGTCATAAACCAGTAGTCAAGTCACAAGGGTCACAGGATACAAAGAGTACAGAAATATAAGGTAGCAATGAAAAGGTCAATAGCACCATTGTTCGCCAAAGGCTGGCTGGCCTAGTCCTGAATTTTTATGCCTGGGGAGGTCACCTCTTACTAGCAACTCTACTCTCAAGACAATTTGCTCTTGATCTGAGCAATCATTTTTGTATTCTCTGCCTAAGCCCATGGTTTCACTTACCATTATTCCTTTTGACTGGAGAAGGGGTTCTCATCTGTTCCTGCTGTCTCAATCAAATAGTTAGCCTCCTTATATTTCTAACAGTCCTCCAGTCCTGATTCCCAAGTACAGGCAGCTGTTCTCCAGCCAAGGATGAGGAAAGGTAGTGCAACAGTATATTGCTGTATACTTGATGCCTGTGTGGCATTTGGGCAAACTGCACAGTCTCAGGGAACCCCCAGAAGATGGGAATAGTAAACCACTTCAGAGTACTTCCTATCTGGAAAACCCTGAAAAGGGTCTTTGTAAATCAGAATTGACTTAATGGCACATCATTCATCATCATTATTAATAATATTAATAAAAATAAAGGGGAGGTGCATTTGCAAATATTATGTAGTGTAGTATCTCCTCTGTTAAATGTTCAGTCTTAAGTTTCACTCAGTCTTGCCTTTCTTTTTTTTTAAATCCTGTAAAGAAGGCATTTTACAGGTATTTTCCCCAGCTAGAATTTGTAATTTGCATGCACCTTTTGAATTGAAATCAAACATTTGCCCTGCATTGGCCCCAGTTTAATTAAAATGATGAAAATGTGTGATAGGCTTTTGGTCTAAGGCAAAAAAGGATGCACAGAACTGAAATTTGGAACAAACATTAGAAAATGGAGAAATGCATGGTTGGAAGCGATAAGAAATGCCAAGACTATGTATTACATGGGATCATGGGATGAAAACAGAAAAATATCCACCAAAAAAGAAGGAGAGAGAATATTCTGGCATGCTGTGAAACCGTTGTAGGGATGTTTGGATAGGATTACATGCTTTATGGATAATGCCCCTGTAACTAACCGCGTAGATGTTTGTAATCTTTTGCATGGCCCTTTTGTACAATTGTCGGCTCTGCTCATCAGTCTTAGCATAATGTTCCCCTTCACACCTCAGCAGGGAAATTTGGAGAGTATTAGGAATGGCTTGGTTTTGAGCAGAAATGGGGGAGGAATATTAAGGGGCCATGGAGAAGTGGCAATAGCAAAAATGAGCTTCATACTGAGGTAGGCATTTCTCCAAATAAGCCGAAGAGACATCACATGTGAGAATTGGAAATTTCACCAATATCCTGGAATCCTAGGAGGTGACACCATGTAGAATAAGGGAAACACTTTACCCTTCTTCTAACTGACTTCCTAATGAGAGCAGAGTAATCACTACTCAACTAAATGCATTAACTTTGATGAGCTGCAAACGTTTGTGGCTGGCTGGCCCCAATGCTTAGAAAAGTTTGTATTTTCGAAGGCTTTCACGACCAGGTTCTGATAGCTGTTGTGAGTTTTTCGGGCTGTTTGGCCGTATTCTTGAAGTTTTTTCCAGAACACAGTCAAACAGCCAGAAAAATTCACAACAGCTATCTTAGGCCGTTACTTCACAAAGTGCCTCGCTTCGAACCGACCTTGCCTTCGCTGTGAATTCGAATCCCACCCCGTTTATCAGTGCTCATTGCATTTTTACTACCAAATCGATTACTACCTCACGTGCTCCCTTTGCATTAGGACGCCGCTTTGCAACGTTTCGCTTGTTCCCATCCTTTAAAAAAACTCGGCGTCATCAATAGGCTGTCATTTCCGTGAGCTGGTTATGTGTCTAATCTGGTGGTGGAGAGAAGCGGGCTTGAACCCCCCCTTACATGGGGAGACTTGAAAGCCAGCAGGGTATTCCTTAACCTCTCCCCTTTGTTTTCCCCATTCCCTTCCTCGAAGTCCTCCCTCTGATGCAGACCTGACATCGCCAAGAACAGCCAGAAAAGGTGATCGGGCTTGAAGGCAACAGCTATCTTAGAAAAGTTTCTTTTCTTCAGTTTGGAAGCCGAAAGGTCATTTGCAGAATATTTAAAAATAAAAATAAAAAAACCCGAGTCCAGCTCAGATCACTATTTATTTATTTATTTAGAAAGGAGGCTTGCCACACTACCCAAAGGTCTTCTTTTTCAGATTACAGGTTCCAGAATCCCACAGCCAGCTCAGTCACTAAATGATACTGTATAACTAGACCCCCTTCAATCTGATCTACTAATTCCAGTACTAAGCTCAACTTGTCTCAAAGGCAGTTACTTCACGTCCTTCTTTGTTCAGCGACTAGTTTTGTACTGTTACAGTGTTGGTTGCGATCACATGGTTTTGTCCCTGTTTCAGTGTTCCCATGGTAGTGATAACTTGTCTCATGACAAGTGTTACCTCACGGTCTTGTACCGTGACAAATATTGAACTTGTCTAGCTTCCTTTTTCCTTTTTTTTGGGGGGGGGGGAGGCTTAAAACATTCTTCTTCGATCTTTCACTTCTGAAAAGTCAAAACAAAATTTAAAAAACCCTGGACACAGTTTTCTGAGAGAAATGAATGTTTTGTTGTGTGACAGTCATTACTACACGGTGTCTTGTCTTGGAACAGAAAGCGGGAACAAAGAGTAGCAAGGGAAAACCCAACCCCAGCACCAGGTACAGTATTGTTGCGCTTAGCACCCATTCCAGGGGCGTGGTTGAGAAAAATTTCAGTAGTTGTGCACGGATGTGAAGTAACATTTTTGGTACCGCTCCTAAGCGCAAAATTAACATAGACAAAACGGAAGTGAAGTAACCACCAAAGACAGCAGCAGATGGCCTAGGCTGGGAGAAAGAACAAGAGACCCTGGGCCTGCTGATTCTCCTCGACTGCAGTTATGTATTTATTTCCCACTGAATTTCTTTGCCTAAGTTACATGATACTTTTCTTTGTAAATGGGGTGTTAGGTGGTTGACAAGAAGAATGACTAAAAGGCTGTATATATAAAATAATTTAAAATAAAACAACTGATTTTAAAGCAACTTAAAAGCACAGCAGTAACCAAGTATGGCACCTGCAGGATAAAAATCCCTCTCATAGCCATCAACTGTCAAGAGCCCACCTCAGGTAAAAGGGCTTTCCTTATGGCAAAAGGACAATAATGATAATAAAGAGGAGGCCAGCCTAGCCTCCCTTGGAAGGAGTGTTCTCCACATCAAATGATCCACTGAGAAAACCCTCTCCTGAGTGTGTAAGTTTCAGGAGCAAATGGGCAGGCAGCACAGAGACATGTGACTGGCATGTGACAGGAAATGCCTCTGCTGATGTATTCATTCTTAAAGGAGGAAGACCCACTATTGAAAGTCCTGTCAACAGAGGTAGGTGTAACACAGTTATTATGGCCAAAGTTTATAGCTCTTTGGATAACGACACTGCAGTATGTTTATTTTGTAGGTTTATTCCCATGCAGATTCTTTGATAAAAGCCGACTTGGGGTGACTAACGTATCCCCTCCCTCTCCATGAGGGTTCAATCCAAGTATTATTCATTTAATGGTTATCAGACAAGAATGCACAACAGGAAAAAAAAAACAAGGAAAGCCAAGAGAAACAAAAATGTTACGGCACTGCCATATTTTCAGCTGAGCTTTCAAACCTCAAGTCTGTTTTCTGAGACATTAAGAGTAAGGCCTTATAAATTGCATATTTATACATGGCCCCACAACCAGGTCCAGATACAGATAATGGATAATGGTTTGTTTGTAATGGAATAGGCTATCGAGATGTGAATAATGTCAGTTATCAGTCTAGAAGGAAACAATGGCAGAGTTGAGACAAGTGACAAACTATGATGTGAATCAGTATAGGGTAGTAATGATTTGGTAATGACTTAAGAACAACCTTAATGGTAGTTGTTGCTAGTTTATTTATTTAACCAAAGATCAAGTGGGGGAAGAGAAATCACGTGAGGAAGACTAAAAAGCAATTCTCTCTCTCTCTCTCTCTCTCTCTCTCTCTCTCTCTCACACACACACACACACACACACACACACACACACACAATGCTCTTCTCTCCTTATTCTGTTTTGATTCCATGCCCAAGAACTTCTGGTCACCCTTCTATCATTATGCTTCATTTTGAGAACACATTTTCACACACACACACACAACAGCAGAGGAGTCACATTTTGAATTGTACACACAGCCAGAATCAAATGCCAAAAAGAGATATATTAGGACAGAGTTAAGTTCACACACACACACACACACACACACACACACACACACACACATTTTAGGGAGGATAAAGGGTAATAAATAGAAAGCAGAAGACTACTAAGCATCTTTCAGCCGACCAAGAACATAAATCATATATATTCACACTAGCCGTGTTCCCAAACTTTTTGGACTCACAGCTCCCTTAATTTACTGGCCACGTCTCCCTTTGCCTGAAGGGGTCCTCAGGGATCTCACTGCCACCATGGGTGGGATCTTGTCACCACTCCCCGGCATTAATCCAGCATTCTGGCCATCCTCATGGAAAGACAACCTGTTTGAAAATCAAGAAATGAGAAATGGCCTTTGAGTCTTTGATGGCCCTCTGCTAATGAGGATATCAGGATTTTCGAAGGGCAAACTTCCCTCAGATGAGGAAACTAGTTAGAGAGAAATTGAAGGGGAAGGTTAGAAGAATCCAATCTCTTCAGAGTGCATGGAGCCTCTTTAAAACAACAATAATAGAGGCCCAGCACAAGTGCATACCACAAAGAAAAAAGAGCTCATTTAAGTCCAAGAGGACACCGGCATGGTTAACGAGTGGAGTTAGAGAGGCTCTAAAGCACAAGGAGAGGTCTTTCTGTAAATGGAAATCCTCCCCAAATGAGGAAAATAAAAAGGAAAACAAACTCTGGCAAAAGAAATGTAAGAAAATGATAAGGGAGGCAAAGAAAGATTTTGAGGAACGCATGGCTAGCAATATAAAGGGTAATAATAAAAGCTTCTTTAAATATGTTAGAAGTAGAAAACCTGCAAGAGAACCAGTTGGCCCTCTGGATGGTGAGGGAGGAAAAGGGGAGGTTAAGGAGGACTTGGACATTGCAGAGAAATTGAATGAGTTCTTTGCGTCTGTCTTCATGACAGAGGACCTTGAGCGGATTCCGCTGCCTGAGCCGCCCCTCTTGACTAAAGAATTAAATCAAATACAGGTTAAAAGAGAGGAGGTTTTAGGACTAATTGATAAATTGAGGATTAACAAGTCACCGGGCCCAGATGGCATCCACCCAAGGGTTATTAGGGAACTGAGAAACGAAATTGCAGATCTCTTAACGGTTATATGCAACTTGTCTCTTAAAACGGCCACAGGAGGACTGGAGGATAGCGGATGTCACACCAATTTTTAAAAAAGGAAGGAGGGGGGACCCGGGAAACTACAGGCCAGTTAGCCTTACATCTGTCCCAGGGAAGATGGTGGAAAGCCTCATCCAAGAGAAAATCTTAAAACACATAAAAGAACAAATCTTGCTGAGAGAAAATCAGCATGGCTTCTGTAAGGGTAAATCTTGTCTGACAAACCTTTTAGAATTTTTTGAAAAGGTCAACAGGCACATGGATTTGGGTGAACCGGTGGATATAGTCTATCTGGATTTTCAAAAGGCTTTTGACACAGTCCCTCACCAAAGGCTGCTGAGAAAATTGCACAGTCAGGGGATAAAAGGGCAGGTCCTCTTATGGATTGAGAACTGGTTGAGATCCCGGAAACAAAGAGTAGGTGTCAATGGGAAATTTTCACAATGGAGAGAGGTGAAAAGCAGTGTGCCCCAGGGCTCTGTCCTGGGACCAGTGCTTTTCAATCTGTTCATAAATGACCTGGAGACATGGATAAACAGTGAGGTGGCCAAGTTTGCCGATGACACAAAACTTTTCCGTGTGGTAAAAACCAGAGAAGATTGTGAGGAGCTCCAGAGGGATCTCTCCAAACTGGGGGAATGGGCTGAGAAATGGCAAATGCGTTTTAATGTAACTAATTGTAAAGTAATGCATATTGGGGCAAAAAATCTAAACTTCATCTATCAACTCATGGGCTCTGAGTTATCCATGACGGATCAGGAAAGAGATCTTGGTGTGTTGGTGGACAGCTCCATGAAGGTGTCTCCCCAATGTGTGGCAGCGGTGAAGAAGGCCAATTCCATGCTAGGGATTATCAAAAAGGGGATTGAAAATAAAACAGCGAACATTATAATGCCTTTATACAAAACAATAGTAAGGCCTCACCTGGAGTATTGTGTACAATTCTGGTCACCGCATCTCAAGAAAGACATAGTGGAACTGGAAAAGGTTCAGAAGAGAGCGACTAAAATGATTACTGGCCTGGGGCACCTCCCTTATGAAGAAAGGCTAAAACATTTGGGCCTCTTTAGTCTGGAAAAAAGGCGCTTGAGGGGGATATGATTGAGACATACAAAATAATGCAGGATATGAGTAAAGTGGATAGAGGGAAGCTCTTCTCTCTCTCCCAAAATGCCAGAACTAGGGGACATACACTCAAATTGAGGGCTGGGACAGTAAACTGACAAAAGAAAATATTTTTTCACCCAGCGCGTTGTAAGTCTATGGAACTCCCTGCCACAGGATGTGGTGATGGCATCTGGCCTGGATGCCTTCAAAAGGGGATTGGACAGATTCCTGGAGGAAAAGTCCATCACAGGTTACAAACCATGATGGAGATGTGTAATCTCCAGGCTTTAAACCAGGGTACTTCAAGGGCCAGATGCAGGGGAGTGGTATCAGGAGACAGATATCTAGTCTCATGCGCTCCCAAACACATCTGGTGGAGCCGCTGTGAGATACAGGAAGATGGACTAGATGGGCCTTTGGCCTGATCCATCATGGCTCTTCTTATGTTCTTATGTTCTTATTTAGGAGCACAGATAAATTGCTATTCCACTCTCCTACTGGGAGATTAGAAGTCATCCTTGAATCCACTGTGTTATTTCAATACGCACCAATGAACCTAGGATCCTAAAAGAGTTTCTTCCTGACAGCCTCCAGACATCTCTCCTATTATGAACTGCACCATCTGCCAGAGGTTTTTGAGGTGACCTCCTCTTTCTCAAATGAAGGGGTGCTTGATGAGAAAGCAAAGCCCAAATTTTCTTGGCATCATCTTATTTCCCTGCTGCTTGGTCCTTCAGCCACTATGACAGGCATGTCTAGACTTCGGCCCTCCAGATGTTTTGGACCACAACTCTCATAGTCCTTTGCCATTGGAAATACAGGCTTGGAATTCTGGGAGTTGTAGTCCAAAACATCAGGATGGCCGAAGTTTGGACATGCCTGCACTAAGACATGAGACGTCTACCCAACATCTCAGCAGGAAGGTCCATGATGGACCCTGCGCTGGACTCTAGGCCTGCACAAACACCCATCCCTGCAAAACACTGCAGCTGAGCCTGAAAAGAAGGAAGTCTTCTTGAACTCATCAGGTCTTATTTCTCATCAACCCAGTATTGCTCAATGGACTGCTTTTTGAAGCTAGAACTAGCCAAGCAACAATCTGTTAAAGAGCTAATCGGTTCAACTTTTTTCATGTAAAGAATACATCTGAGCTCCAGCTGAACACTGCGCAATAGCACATTGTTGTGTCCATCAACCACAGATGTGGAAAATCAAAAATGAGAGTGTGTCTAGCAGCACTTTTTGTAGAGAGCTACTCATTCTCTTAAGCCTCTGATTTCCACATCTTAATATCCACAAGAAACAGGGCATTCGAAGACCTGAACTTACATATCAACAACACAGAAAGCCCTGCCTTCTTCAAAGTCTGTATCTACAGGAGATGTCTCAAATATGTGAGGTCAGTTTTCAACTAGTTTGGATTAAGCATGAAAATGATATGTCAGGGTTCATGCATCATGAACAATTTATGCTGCTAAATTTTTTTCTTAAAAAATATAGACTCTTCCAGATGAAAGATACTCTTCCTCTATGAAAAAGCTTGGCATGGCGTCAGACGATTTATCTAGTTATCATCCGATTGCCATTGTTCCCTTCCTGGGCAAGGTGGTCGAGAGGGTGGCCACTGTCAGGCTCCAGTCATATCTGGAGGAAAATCGTGTCCTGGATCCCTTCCAGTCTGGTTTCAGACCTCTTCGTGGGACCGAGACTGCCCTGGTCGCTCTGCAGGATGACCTCCTCAGGGAGGCTGACAGGGGGTGTTCCTCCCTGCTTGTTCTCCTTGATCTGTCAGCTGCCTTTGATACCGTTGACCACGGTAACCTGCTGGCCCGGCTGGCCGAGGCAGGAATTGGGGGTCAGGCTTTGTCCTGGCTCCATTCCTTCCTTAGCGGCCGGACTCAGCGGGTTCAGCTGGGTGATGACTTGTCGGCTCCTTGGACTCTCCCTTGTGGAGTGCCCCAGGGGTCAGCAATCTCACCCATGCTGTTCAACATTTATATGAGGCCGCTGGCGAAGGTCATCAGGAGATTTGGAGTTCACTGTCATCAGCACGCTGATGACACGCAGCTCTATCTCTCCTTTTCATCTTCTGCAGTGGAGGCAGTTCGCTCCTTGATCTGTGCCTGGAGGCGGTTCTGGAATGGACCAGAGATAACCGGCTCAAGTTGAATCTGGAGAAGACAGAGGTTCTGTTCTTCGGGGCGCCCTCGTCTGGGTACAATGGCCCCCTCCCTAAACTGGGGGTGTTTCCCTCCAGCCTACGGCCAGGGCCAGGAATCTGGACGTGGTCCTGGACTCAGCCCCTCCCTGGAAGCCCAGGTGGTGGCTGCTTCCAGGGCCACTTTTAACCATCTCTGCAGGATCGCCCAGATTCGCCAGTACCTCGATGAGTCCTCCCTGAGGACAGTTGTGCAGGCCCTAGTGATCTCGAGGATTGACTACTGCGATGCCCTCTATGTGGGGTTGCCCTTGACCCTGGTCCGGAGGTTACAGCGGATGCAGATTCGAGCACATCACCCCAGTTCTGGCTCGCTTGCACTGGCTACCCGTGGTCTTCTGGATTAGGTTCAAGGTCCTGGTTTTGACTTTCAAAGACCTCCATGTCCTGGGACCAGAGTATCTGGCGGAGCGTATCTCTCAGAGATCAACTGGGACCAGACCCACGAGATTGGCGCAGGCGCACTCACTGAGGGTGGCCACACCCAGAGAGGTGCGGAAATCGCGTACGCGTGACCGCGCCTTCTCTGTGGTGGGCCCCATGCTATGGAACCATCTCCCCAGTGAGCTGCGCCTAGCAGAGTCCCTGCCTGCCTTCAAAAAGGCCCTGAAGACTCACCTTTTCAGGGAGGCGTTTGGCGACCTTTCTATTTAGCTTTTTTTTTTTTTTTGCCCGCGTCATCTTTGCTTGGGTCATGCCCGCCATCTCATTCTCTTTTGCTATTGTGCCTGTTTGTTTTAATTGTTTTTTACTGTGAGCCACCCAGAGTTCCCTCCTGGGAAGATGGGCGGGATATAAGCTTATCAAAAAAATAAATAATAAATAAATGTATCACTCTTTCCTCCTGTCTCCTGTTTGGAGCCATAGGAGACCCACTCCTACTCTCTTTAATAAAGATGCTTCCCTTTAGGAGATTTCTGTGAAATGGTTCAAGAAAAATTAAAGAAATTGAACTTGCCAGCTGAGATTCTTTGCTGGATATTTTTTTAAAAAAAATCGACAGTAATTGAATGCTTCTGAAGGCTATGTGGATGGATGAAAAAGCACAGGAAAGCACAGAAGAAGCAACTGTATTAAGCAACACAGGAGGAATATTGTGTGAATACAGTGGTACCTTGTATAAAGAAACTAATTCGTTCCGAATGAAATTATGTTAAGCAAATTTTCCTTTATACAAATTTCCCATAGGAATGCATTGAAAACAGAGTAATCCCTAAATGCGACTATTTTTATATTGTACAGATTTGCCCCATAGACAATTCTGTTAAGCAAATTTCCCCTATCTCTGGAATTTTTTATGCTGTACAAATTTTGTGTTATACAAACCTGTTGTTATACAAGGGTCCACTGTAGCTGGGATAGGACCAATAAAACCAGGATAGGACCTAGTGCTTTAAGGAGAACAAATGGGCCAACTGGAAGAGTCCTTGGTTTTTCAAACATATCGTGAAATGTAAGTGTGCATTTAAATACAATGATGTGCAAAGTTGCTTGCACTTAGCTGGGATTGGCCACTGAATGCACAAACTATCAAAGCTGCGGTGCTTTGTAATTTAAAGCATCAGGGTGAAGCTCATAGGAAGCTGCTTTCCAGGGTGAAGGTTTCCATCCACGGGTCCCCAGTCGTTCTTGGACTGCAACTCCCATTAATCCTAGACCAGCTAGTGATGAAGGCTTCTGGGAGTTGTAGTCCAAGAACATCTGGGAAACTACAAATGGGAATCACTGCTCTAGGGAGTCAAGCTCTTGGTCGACCTAGCTCAGCATTGACAACACTGGCTTGTAGCAGCTGGCCAGTACTTCTAGGAGATGTTCTGTCCAGCCTTACCTGAAGACTCCAGGAGCTGAAGCTAGGTCGTGGTGCTCCCATGCCTCGCGGATGTTGAGCTACCTCACCCTGCCTTTGCAGTGCATACTTTCCGCATATGCTCTGTACAAGATCTAGGCTTTGTCCTCTCTCGGGATAAATTGCCGCAGGCATATGCTTCCAATCTGACACTTTTTCAAGACTGACTAAACATGCAACAGAACTATGCACAGATTGAGGAGAGGAACTGTTGGCAATTGTTTGGGTTTTTGAACAGCTTCATGAACATGTTTGTGGGCAGAAACTGGTTAAAGCAGAAACAGACTATGGACCCTTGGAAGCCATGGACGAGAAACTGTCTGTGCTCGAAGCTTGGAAAAAACGATTGCAAAATGGCAAATGTTCGTGCTGTCGTCTCAAAGTGACCTTTAATGGGTATCATAGCTGCAGAATGAAGCCGAATCCAATATGCTGAGAAATTTGGTTTGCTTCTAGAGCTTGGAGCA
The DNA here is from genome assembly GCA_029282475.1 of Phrynocephalus forsythii. Taxonomy (NCBI): domain Eukaryota; kingdom Metazoa; phylum Chordata; class Lepidosauria; order Squamata; family Agamidae; genus Phrynocephalus; species Phrynocephalus forsythii. The sequence goes on from JAPFRF010000004.1 coordinate 124,058,160, forward strand.
TTTGGGGGAAGGGGGGGGTTCCCAAGGCCAATTTCTCCAGTTGAGATATTTTATTTAGAGGGGAATTGGCAGTTATGTTCTCCTACACCATAGGTGTGATTTCCCACATCTACTCAGGACTTCATTTTAGGAACTACAATAAGGCTTACTTCCAGGTAACTGGATGCAGGATCCTGAAACAAACACATCCCAGACCACCAGTGCTTATACAATAGTAGAGAAATAAAGCTTGGTGAAGCTTTATTACTGAACGTTTCAGTTCAAGAAAGGTGTGAAATAGATATCTGGGGAAAAGAATTGAGTTAATATAAAAAAAGGGTACAGGATCGTCCAAGACTACAGATAAATTCCTTGCCAGTTCCTGCTAAACACAAGTCTATATGTCTATTATAGGAAGTCTGCACAAATCTGGAGCCCAGTGAAGACCCCCAGATATTTCCCTATGAAATTTGACTGGGAAAACACATCCTGTTGAATTTAGATTTTAGAACACTAGGATATAAATAGAAGATAGGTGTTACACTTGTAGCATCATTGCCTGGAGAGGGAATCGGTTTCTAGTTTTAGAATAGATGGCACTGAAGAACTGGCCATTTCATGTTGGCTATTCATAGGCAGTGAGATACAGCAGAAGTAGGAAATGGGTTGACAATTTTTCCTGATCCTCCCCAGTCCTTTACAATGCCTCTCATTGTGCTCTGAAAGGTTCATCAGGATCTTTCAGGACATTCTTGAAAAACCTTTCTCTGATGCTTTCCATCAATCCTGGAAAAACTCCTAGTTGCTCATCCATTGGATACTGTTAGCTCTCATGGCATTGACTCTGCTCCAGATCTGGCTATGAACTTTAAAGGAGTTATAAGTGCTGTAGCTATTTGAGTTCAGTTCCTCTAAAGTTAAATCTCCAACCTGATTCACTGCCCCACTAACACAGGAATTACCAGCTGCCTCTCTGCTGATTTGGATCCGAAACATTCACTGAAATCCTGTTATACATTCTCTGTCTAGAAAACCCTGGAAGGGGTTTCCCATAAGTTGAAATTGACTTGATGTTACACAGTTGTTTCTTGTTTCTTGTTGTTGTTTTGCAAATGGCATAACCTCCAGAATAGAATTATGATAAATTAGGACATTTCTATAGACATCTGTTGCAAGAAGAGTTGTATAACTTGACATGCAATAGAGAGGTGTTTTTAGCTTATGGCAATTCATGTGTAAAAGATACACTATTTGCATAACAGGATTTCAGTCAGTGTGTGCAAAATTTCATGTTGCCAACATATAGCAGATCCACAGTATACAGCAGATGGTCAAGGAATCTCAAGATTCAAATTTATGTAGATCTCGGAAAGTTTGTTTGTTTGTTTGATATACTACCGCTTGAGTGGAAACACTACTCTGGGTGTCTGAGAAACTAAAACTCGGAACACCACATGACTCCATACTAGAATACAATCTCCCCACTTCTAATTTGCTGGCCCAAATCCTCTTGCCTAATTAAATTAGCATTACACAAATGACATTGAATTTTGGCAATGAAATCACCATATGCATTTTCTACAGTGCAACTGATAATGTCTATAGTGATTTTTCAACTTTGGTCATTGAGTTGTACTCAGTAGCCTTATGGGACCCTTGTAAGTCCATTAATCTATAGTTCTCTGATCTAGATCTAAAATAACACAAAAAGAAAAAGAAACCATAGGAAAAGAATTAATATTAACAGCCTTTGAGGTGAGTTATTGAAGGCAGCTTTATATCTTGAGTATTTCTTGACTATTGTTACTTGCTCTGGGTTCCCACCATCCTAGCATATGATTAGGGATAATAGAAGTTGGCACCCATAAGAATCTGGAAGGTCAAAACTCACCTCTTCCTAGAGTAATGCCACAGTATGGAACAATTCTGTTGAAGCCAACTGGGTCTTCATCCAGTCAGTGCTGGCCACTAGCTTGAATTTTGTAGAAGGAAAACAGAACAGTGATCCCCCGCCCTATCGTGGTTCATATACTGCAGTCCTGCTATATTGCGGGACCATATTATATGAAACCCCCCCCCCTTGTGTAAGGGGCAAAGGCTGTTTCTGGCCTCCCATACTTACCCCAGGCCTGCGGAGGCCTTCCCAGGGGCTTCCAGACGGCCTGGGAAGGACCTCGCAGTCCCATTCGGGGCAGCACCAGGCTGGAGGTAAGTACAAGTCCCCCCAGTTAAGGCCACCACACCCGACCTGACCTGCATCCGCATATCACGGATTTTCAGTTATCGCAGGTCGCGTCAGGTCCCTAACCCCAGCAATAGGCAGGGGATCACTGTATACAAGTAGGGTTGACAATACAGCAAAGTTATTGCAAGGATTCTTGTTAACAAAATCATTATACACCTATGCACTGCTTTTACATGCCTGTATTCTTAATCAAGTGATGGAGGCAACTGTCGAAGTATTGAACCTGGTGATCTATTTCCAGAGGATGAAAAAAATATGGAGTGTTGGTTTTCAACTGGCCTGCTTCTGATTCAATGTTGTTTTCCCCCCACGAGGAGCAGCACAGATTTTGATGGAAAATCCAACAAGCAGTTGGTGTAAAATCTCATTACAGCTGTAGTGTTGACACCCGGCACTAAAGGTGCTTTTTCTGTCTTAGGAAATGGCACAACTTCAGCACGTGGTTTGTAACGTGCAACAATGGTATATCAATCACCGTGTGTACCCTCTCTTGTCCTAGCCCATTGCAGCTGGAGACTGGCAACCTTTTTCCAAAATGAAAGTTGTTTAGGAAAGGTACGCACAAACATATTCCTTTCATCACAATCCTGTCTCTGCTCAGATTTTGCAGATTTTCAGAACCGTGTCATACCTGGTTCATCACACATGTAGAAACATAACTGAATGCACTATAAGCAATGATAAAATTTCCAAACAAGCTTCAGTTCTGTAGGGGGAAAATACGTTCTGTCAATAGCTTGAGACCTCTAGAGCATCATTTCTCAGTGGGGGTGGGGTTCTGCCAGATCTGAAGGGGAGCACAGACTAAAAACAGGTCTTGCCACACTACTTTATAAGGTTAGCTATGTTTTGACTTTTTTGGGCAAGAATCACTAAAAAAATCAGCCCCACCATTAGAAAATGTTAAAAAATTTAACTCTGTGCCTATATTGACTATATATAAAGTAATTCTCTTGAATAGGAATCAAATAAACACAAATAAAGTATTTTATAATTTTTCATATTTCTGTTTACTTACTATTTCATAATAAAGTAATTATAAAATACTTTATTATGTGAACTTGAACAAAAGCTGATATTCTGATAATAAGTGTTCTCTACAAGTGTATATAGCTGCATGCAAAAATCATTCCATTTCTCAACTGACTGGCAGTCCTTTGTCAAAACAAAGAATTTTGACTTGATACTTGATAGTCTATCTTGGCTCTGAAGTATACAGCGGTACCTTGTATAAAGGAATTAATTTGTTCCAAATGAAATTCTGTTAAGCAAATTTTCCTTTATACAAATTTCCCATAGGAATGCATTGAAAACAGAGTAATCCCTAATCACGACCATGTTTATGTTGTACAGATTTACCCCATAGACTATTCTGTTAAGCAAATTTTCCATCTCTGGAATTTTTTATGTTGTACAAATTTTATGTTGTACAAACTTTCTTACACGAGGTTGCACTATAGTTCTGGATACCATGGCTTTAATGTTTGTCTGGGTCAACTTTTCTACTTTTCTATTTCTTCTCCCAACACACTCCAGCTGCCCCACTCACAACCCAGCAATCATTGGCTGGGTCCCCCTTCTTGGCTGGCTGTCCAGTCCAAAAAGGAGCAAGGACATCCCTTCATTGTCATCTCCAGCAGCTGGCCACTCAGACAAGGAGGTAAGGCAGGGACTCCTGTGGTGCTGCATGTTCAAATTTTGATGAAGTGTCACAGATCACTTCGTGCCCATCTCTAATTGTAATCCTGTTGCTAAGCCTAGCAAATTGCACTACGGTAGGCCTATTGAGTCAATGGGGATCTGATGAGTCAACACCTGCATAATTTCCATTGATTCAAAAGGGCCTGCTCTAATTGTGACTTACTAAACTAAGCAACAGGATTTCAGCCTTAACATCTCACAGTGGCAGAGCAAGAAAAAGGCATGGCCAGTTGTTATATAGCGGGTTGGATGAAACCAGGCAATGCCCAAGTGAAATTCAGCTCTTTATTCATAGCAGAAGCACACATTGCAAAGGAATAAAAAGCACTGCTAAAAAGGCCCAAGGGCCAGGTTATATACACACCCAGAATATTCCAGTGGCAGGCCATTGGATGGTTTAAACAGCCTGCTGGCCCCTCAATTGGACAAGCCAGAATCCTGCCCTTCAGTCATTCTCCAGCCTCCAGCTCCCACATCCCACACCTGTCTCCCATTGCCCTATGCTTGGGAGCTTGATCAGGCCCCACCCAGCTGGGGCCCAGCTAAAGGTTGGCTGGAGCTAAGGTAAGTTTGGAGCCTTCCTTTCTATTTATTAATATACTCCAAACTCAGGCAGTTCACGGGTTACACAAAGAACACAACACCGGTCCTCTACAGAGATCAAAGCAATACAATCAATATGTGTCAATGTCTCTGATAGACTTGCTTTCTCTCCACAGCAAGTTCAACCAGTGAATTGGTTGTCTTAGATTTCGCCATCCAGGAACACCCCACCACCTTTCTCCTATGTCACAGCATGAAAGGAAAGCCACCTTGACATGGATTTCCATCATTTTTGACACTGGTTGGGCTGGCACACGTTTCAACAGTAGCCATGTTGCCATCAATCTCAAGCCTGTCCATGTGGCAACAAACATTAACGGGCTATTGAAGTCTGAGTTCATTCCTTTTCCAAATAAATCCACACAGACATGCAGCTTCTATTTGACGTATACTCAGACAGTATCCTACATTTGAATGAAAATGGGGAGAAGTATGTTTACTCCATGGAGTGTGCCACTGTTTGGGTTAGCAGCAGTACGCTAATATTCATATGAAGCACAACATTTTAGAGATGCAGGCAAAAGAGAGTACGAGGGAGGGAAGGAGGGAGCCAACTGTTCTCCCCTCCAAAACCCTTACCTCAATCATGACATAAGTATTTCAAGATGTTTGCTCAAGTATTACAAACCACAGTGCAGACTATCAATCTGTCAGTGAGACAGCAGAAGCACTGGTATTTCTGAGTGATATTTGAAATCTTTAGCCCGTCGAAAAAATTTAACTAGGGCAATACCATCCTCTTTTCCACCGGGAGCATTCAGCGTTCCCAAAAGCAACGAGAAAAAGCCTGGATGAAATTGTACGCTTCATGCCAGAGGAAAAGCATGTAATGCAAATGAGCAAGGATTTTGCTACCCTTCTGCGTCGCAGGGCAGAGCGAATCCAAAGGAAATATTTTGGCAATGACTTCACCGAAGTGAAAGAATTTTGAAATTCCCAGACATTTACGCAATGTTGTTTGAGAAAGGTGATGGAGGTGGCAGCAGGTGGCGGGCGGGTGGTATATGCTGAACAATAGTTGGTTTGTTCGTGGTGGAAAGCATCTCAAAGAAGGTTTGCCTGGATACGGAGCAAAGGAATGGTAATGCAGATAGGAAAAGAATATGCTACTCGAAAGAAAGCCTGTGTAAATTTGCATCAGTCCACAGAATAGGCAATATTCCTTTTAGGGACTGACATCTCCATCAGTGGAAATAGCACATTATTCTTAGAATCTTTTCTTCTTCTTCTTCTTCTTCTTCTTCTTCTTCTTCTTCTTCTTCTTCTTCTTCTTCTTCTTCTTCTTCTTCTTCTTGTGTCATTACAGTCATGACCGACTCTTTGTGACCCCATGTCTGTGGAGTTTTCTTGGCAGGAATACTGGAGTGGTTTGCCAGTTCCTGCTCCAGGTGCCCACAGCACCTGGTATTCCCTGGTGTTCGCCCATCCAAGTACTAACCAGGCCCAACCCTGCTTAGCTTCTGAGATCAAGCGAGATTGGATGTGCTTAGGGCATCTTAGAACTGCAAAATTCGATCAACAAGTCTAGTCCTGGTCAGGGAGGCACAATGGGAAAACAAACTCTCAACCACTGGCCCTGCAGCCAGAAATGTAAACTGCTGGGCTATCCAGCATTAAATGGCTAGACGTTTAGGTAGCAAGCCTATTGTTCTGGTTGGGGACTACTGTGGGTTGCTGGGTGGTGTGGATCTTTCTGCTTACAAACAGGGATGTGTGCAGATGGGTAGCGAGTGACAGGAAGGGGGGGAATCAGATTTCACAGCCTCCCTCCATGTGGGTAGAGAAACCTCAGCTTCCCATACTTATTTAATTTAAAAAATAAACTGACTGAAGCCACAATAAATTGTTATTACAGATGGGCCAGTCAGGTTCATAACCTCAAGGATACAAACATGACTATCAACACCACAGGTGCTGATGCTGCCTAAAACCCTCCCCCCTGAACCAGACCAACCACTCATTGGTGCCTGCATGGAGCACATAGCCGTCATTTCCCTTGCTGCACCAATTGGGCAGCAGCCCACCTGATTCTTCCCCACCTCCTCACGCAGTCAGGCAGGTAAGGGCTGGCGGGGAGGGGGACGACGACTGATGCTGTGATTGATGTGGTGAGAGTGATGACGGCTGCGCCCCCGGTAAGGCTACCAGTAAGTGGCCAGTCCAATTTGGGGGTAAAGTACTATGCTGCATTGGCACCTGTGGTAATGATATTCATATTTATATCCAAAAGATATGAATATGACTGACCCAACTGTAATGAAAATATTAAAAAAACAAAAACAACAGTATTAAAACAATTCGTAAAAACTATTGAAAGCACCATAAAAACACATTTATTATTATTATTATTATTATTATTATTATTATTATTATTATTATTATTATTATTATTATTATTATTATTATTATTATTATTACACAGCAGATTTTGTATTACAAATCACTAGTTGAACGCTTCCCAAGTGTTTAGGACTATGCGATGTATTATTATTATTATTATTATTATTATTATTATTATTATTATTATTATTATTATTATTATTATTATTATTATTATTATTATTATTATTGGAAGAAGAAGAAGAAGAAGAAGAAGAAGAAGAAGAAGAAGAAGAAAAGAAGTAGCAGCAATAAAACAGCAATGAGTGACCACTGTATCATCCGTAGCAAACATTTAACTTATAGCCATGGGAAAAAATGCTTACTGATTCGTTATCTACTCCATTTCAGATCACGACATCATGGCATGACGATATATCTTTGAATTCCATTTTTATTTATTTTCTACACTAAATTACATAAAACATATATATTGATTGTCTCCTGTCATTTTACCGCTTCAATCACAGTTTTTCCTAACATTTGTGCCCAATATAATTCATATCTCCTTTCCCAGCTTAAATGAGCATACTTTCATACTTTGTTTCCTTATTATCTCATCCCTATTCTATGTATCTTTACTTACATCTATTTTTAATACAAAGAATATAGCCTATCTAATCTCAACAATCTATTCAAACTCACTGTTTAGCGCTTCAATACTAAACAATTTAGGACAGATTTGGCTAACTGTATATATTCTATATATCACCCACAGTATATTTACCCATTCTTCCAAAGAATGCCTAATTTCAGCAATCATCACTAATTCAAGTTAATACTTTATATCTTTGAATTCCAAAAGGGGAATAATTAATACAACTTATTTATCCCACAATACAGCCTGACTTGTTAACCAGAGGTACTACCTGTAACATGAGATGACAGGATGGGCATCGTTTTGTGGGATTACTGCAAATAATGTGTAATCTTCTTTGGGAGGTATGGAGGAAGGGAGGGGGAAAGGGATGGGAATCAATGGCACCATTTAACTTTTTAACATCATAATGATAACATGCAGCACCGGGACCTGCTAAGGGCAATCAACCATCCGCCTTCTGTATATGAACCTGCAAATTATTAAATAAGGGAAAACCACTATTTTCTCACTTCCTCCTCCCCTTTTAAATGAAATAACTTTCCTTTTAGCAACCCATCCCCCATGTGAAGTGTACAGCTGCCACCAGCAGTACATCAATGGCATTCAATGGAATGGAATAGAATGGAAGCAATTTGGCAAGACATAAGGACAACAATCCAGCTTCTGTGATATGGAGAAGGCCTCGTTTTTGAAAAGAGAGTTGAAACACATTTGTGCCACAAGGTGGCACTGTCTGAAGGTTTCCTCCCTTTCATAAAGTTGGAAGCACAGTATCAAATATGTACTCAAGTACTGTACTTCTGTTCCGTCTCACCTTCAAACCTTCTAAAGTATTAAAATGTTTCCTTTGAGGCAAACGTTTTAATGTTGTGGGGAGGTTCAAGAAAAAAAGTATCACCACTGCTCCCATTGATTTGATGCAGACAGAAACCATAGAACATTAAAACTACATTCCTGTACAGGTCAGATTTTTAACAAAGTTAAGTGCACATAACTTAAAAACATAAGCCAAATGTAAAAATATGTGGAAATGGAAATGCAACTTAATCCATGTTGTCATTTTGCTGTGCATTTAAATATCACATTCTCCAATATAGAGAGAAACCCTTGCATGCATTCTCTCTGTACTGTAGTTCTTTTTAATGTACAATGTAATGACAGCTTGACAGATATGGATTTAAGTTTTAATTTTCATATATTTATGTATTTCGTTGTGATTTGTTCCTGTTTATAAGGGACAACCCACTCCCTTTCTGTTACATGTCTATTGTGAATTATCATCCCAACTGGGTGGGAGATTTCACAAAATGCATTTGTTCGTTTAAAGTATCTCCAGATTGACCCTCTTTCCACTCAGTGGTTTCTCATGTGATTTAAAAGAAAACCATAAAAACCATAAAACTAAATATCCATTCCAAATAAACCAAAGGAGAAGAAAAACAAAAGTGGCCAGAATACCAATGCACCAGTGAAGTTGTAATTACATAATTAAGAGTGGCTCGGTGCCACTAATTAAAGAGATGCTTCTCACATTCCTTATTGTACAATAAGTTGCACAGCTGCCACACAACCATGAAAAATGAGCAGCAACTCAAATGTGATAATTTATGGGTTTCAGCACCTTAGGCCATTTCCCACCTAATGGCCTATTGAGGCTATTGTCCACCTAATGAGTCTACTCAGGCCATTGTTCATCTTATGAGCCTATTTTAGACCAGGGTGACATGAGGTCAAAGTGAACTATAAAATGGAGGACTCGCAACTAGCTTTCTTCAGACTGAGGAAGCTGTTTGGATGAGCAGTTTTTTGTGTGCTCTCCTGTGGATCTCAAGTGCTGCCCCCAGAACAGTTTTTTGATGCCACAGAAAACAAAGCAAAAGTGCCCCCCTTCCACATTCATTCTATGCACAAATGTTCAAGGAGGCTATTGAGCAGAGCATGTGGAAACCTGGTGGTTTTAACACCTCCAGCTATGTAATGAAAAAAATCCAGGCAGAGACCTACAGATCATATTAAAAAGGTAAAGGTTTCCCCCAGCACACGTGTGCTCATTGTGTCTGACTCTAGAAGTGGCACTCATCTCCATTTCCAAGTCAAAGAGCCAGTGTTGTGCAAGTCCGTGACCATGTGGCTGGCATGGCTGAATGCATTTCTGCACACAGAACACTATTACCTTCTCACTTTTTTATGATGGTACCTGCTTATCTACTTGCATTTACATGCATTCGAACTGCTAGGTTGGCAGGAGCTGGGGTTAACAGCTGGAGCTCACTCTGCTGCGTGACACCCAGGATTTGAACCGCCAAACTGCTGACTTTGCAGCTGAAAATTTCAGCACTCTAGCCCACTTAGCCATCAATCCCCTTACAGATCAGATTAGTGTAACTACAAATCCCCCTCAAATGCACTGCCCCTTATTGTATAATTATTTTTAGTCAATTGTACCTACATTTACCTCAGCTGGTACACAATATCAATTAGAGGTGGGCTTCAATGCATTCCTATGGGAAAACGAAAAACAAAGCGAACAAAATGGAAATTTCCATTTCATTTTGTTTCATTTTTCTTTCATGGATCTGTTTGTTATTCATTTCGTTCCATAACAAAACGAATAACAAATAATGAAATGAATTAAAAATTCATTTCATGCCCAGCTCTAATTTCAATGCAAAGAGTCTGGTGTTGAGAAAGAACAAAGATGTCTCTCTCTCTCTCTCTCTCTTTTTTTTTTTTTTACAAAATCTTCATATATGTCAGAATAAAAACAAAAAAACATGTTCACTGGTTATGCAATATAAAATATTTTAAATGGTTAGTTGTATTATTTTGCTTCACTGACTGGTTACATAAATTCTATGATCTAACTTATCTCAGAATATTGACATTTCTGACACTACTGACTCTAACATGACACTGAACCCTGACTGAGGTTAAAAAATGAAAGCAGGCAAACAAATTTGAGGTAGAGAAAGCAACAAATGGTTCATAGAATCATAGAATCATAGAGTTGGAAGAGACCTCAAGGGCCATCTAGTCCAACCCCCTGCCATGCAGGAACCCCATCACAATATTTTCGACAGATGGCCATCCAGCCTCTGCTTAAAAACCTCCGAAGAAGGAGACTCCACCACCCTTTGTGGCGGCATATTCCAGTGCCGAACAGCTCTAACTGTCATGAAGTTCTTCCTAATGTTGTTATACGTGATTGGTGCTCAACCAAAGCCCCTTCGTTTGACTGCTGATTCTCACACCCATAGTTACATTCTGCCATTGAAAATAAATTCTGTGGCTGAACTTTGATTTGTAGTCCTAAACAGAAAAGACACACTAAATCTATTGCTGAGTGATGAGTCTTCTGTTATCTAAAGCCCATCAAGCCAGTGCTCTTGCTAACACTACCAGGTAAATTCAGGCCTACCTCTAGATCAGGTAGAGAAAAATTTGTCAGGTCTGGGGGCCATTTTTTTGCCCTCAAAAACATCCTTGGCCACACAGACTTCCACAAAAGACCAAAGAAATAATCAGAAGCTGTTAGAAATTTACTTCAAGTTCTGAAATATGGGTTGCTTATCGCTGCTGGTGGTGGGGTTAAGATAATCTGGGTGTCGGTGTGAATTTTGCCAAACCTGTTCTAGACCCCATTTGAGATTCCCTCCTTCTTAAGGTTAAACCATCCAGAGCTGTGGCCTCCTAGACATTTCTATATACTCCGCTAAATTTAATTGAATCAAGGACATTCCACTACAGAAAACGAGTGGAAGGCATATGTATTTATCTAGTTCTAGAATTACAGTAAATCATTAAGGATTTCTCTAAAGAGCCACAGGAGCTGTGAAATTAATCTCTCCAGAGACACAAGGTTTTCATTTAAACTTTTCGTGCTTGTCTCTATTACTCTTTTATTTTGTTTCTTTTGGTGCCACAAAAGACTTTAATGAGTGTCTTCGTATCCTTTAAGTATGGATGATCCAGTTCAAGCCACTTCCCTTCCCTTAGGAATACAAGGAACATGTTTTTTCAATTAAAACGTGAACTTCACTCTTTTAATCAATGGCAATGAGATCTGCAGTGTTTTCATGGCCCGTTATGCAGGAAATGAAGGGAAGATTTTCTGCCATCTTTATCAAAGGTGGCTTTTTTAGTCAATTGGCTTTATACCTGTCTGTACAATCCTGTACTGCATACTCTCTTGCCTCCCCAGATTTCTAATATTACTAATAAATGCTTTTTTTTTTAAAAAAGTGGCACTTTGTTTGGTTGAGCGTTCCTACGCTGAACACCCACATGTCTCACACAGAAAGACATTGCCCTTGATCATTGCCCATGAGATGGTCTCCATGTCTACATGATGAACTGCTGAAGACAGATGACCTTCACTGGGCAAATAGCTTTTGGATGCTTGCAGAATCTGATATTTGTCATTCCCAATAGAAATTAACCTGATCTGCATCTCCTGGTTATCCACTGGTTCCAAAAGCTTCTAATGCACATCTTGGATTAGTGAATGAAGACATGTTTTGTTTTATTTCAACATAAACACCTTATTTTATACAGCACTGTTACTGCCAGATACGATGAAATCTCTCTACTGGCCAAGGTTATAGCTCTTCGGCTTGGAAAATGGAGAAGGTTGAAAAGTCCTTTCCATTCCATTCAGTTTTGATAAGAATTTTCCCAAACTCAGTTTTATCATCGACTCAGTGGAAGGAAATCTATATAGGGGTGAGGAGGGGTGGGAGTAGCTCTTGTGGATTGGGAAACGATTACAATATATTTTTAGGGGTAACTATCCATTTCGTGCTTCAAAAAAATAAGGATGTTTGAACTTTTGGAATTTATGGAAATAACAATCTACTGTGTGCCAAAAGGTTACATCACCTTGGCTGTTTTGGAGGCAGTGCCTTAAAATTGGGAATTATTATGGGGAAAACCCAGTTTTGTGTTTCAAGGGCGTGTATATGAGCATCTACACATAGCTATCTTCCTGGGTAATAAAGGCCTCTTCCCTTGTTCAAACTCTGTTCTTCGTTCACTAACCCCATTTGAATTAAGAATTGACAAGGATTTCTCATGTGATGATCTCTGCTTATATCCCCTGGAGGTTTTAGCCCTCATTGCTGTGATCCTGTCTGCCAGGGGTGGGAATGTTTGAAATAAAGATAATTTAATTTCCTGCCCTTTTTGTTTCCCTCTAAGTATTGAGAGGGCTGTGTGTGTGTGTGTGTGTGTGTGTGTGTGCGCGTGTGCGTGCGTGCGTGCGTGCGTGCGTGCGTGCGTGCGTGAATGCTAAGCTTGTCAATATTGCATCAAGGAAAGGAACTGACTCGCCATATACTGTATTTCCTTTGGTTTATCTGGGATAACAGATCACAGGGGTCTGTAGGATCCAGAAAGATCATTTCTTCCCAAAATGCAAGGTGTGTTGGCATCCATACTAGTTTAGAAGATGACGCAGGCCTGAGTCCATTTGCCTTTGCTAATTTAAGGAGGAAGTCTATGCCCTCCAGCTAAAGGTTTCCTGACAGGAATTAACAATCACAACAATAGAAGAAAACTGATATTTCCAAAGGAGATAAATGTGTAGAAATTCCTGATGGAACCAAGTGGGTCAGCAACAATAGTGGGGGAAGGCACTGTTGGGGAGGTTATGTTGTAGGTAATAACCATGACACTGAAGTTAATGTTCCTTATTACTGTGCAGAAGAAGGGAGCACTAAAGTTTGGGTTTAAATCACTCTGCTTTGTACAGTATTTACTGTATCAAATAAGCATTGCCACCTTTTATTCACTGGCAAGCTCCTTGCTGATAATAGCATAAAAATGTAAAGGTTCCCCCACACACTTGTGTGCTAGTCGTGTCCAACTCTAGGGGTGGTACTCATCTCTGTATTCAAGCCGAAGAGCTTGAATACAGTGACCATGGCTGCAAGGAAACACTGTTTTACCTTCCTGCTCTTTACGGTGGTACCTATTTATCTACTTGCATTTACATGATTCCAAACTGCTAGGTTTGCAATTGCTGGGGGTAACAGTGTGAGCTCACTCCGCTGCATGGCACCCGGGATTCAAACCACCAAGCTGCTGACTTTGCAGCCGACAGTTTTCAGTGCTCTAGCCCACTGAGCCACCATGCCCCTGGTTGATAATAGCATAGCGGGCAGGTAAACCACTATCACCTCCACATTTGGAGGTGTTATACCTATAGAGCTTGACAATTGTTTGAATGTTTCACTCAGGTGGAACTTACCCAGATTGTGAAATTTCTTTATGAACCTGAGTGGAAGATCTAAAGATGTTTTGAATCCAAGACCAAAGAAAGATTCTGTATTTCTCAATGGAAATTTCCCCAAAGTCTGTTCATCAGAAGGTGTCAGAAGTGTTTTGTACCCAATGGAAAAACTGCGCCTAATTCCCAGTGAGAATTTCAGGATCTCCATATCATTCCACAATCACTTCCTCTACTATCTTTGGCCATGCAAAGCTCACCTTGAATGCCATCTCCTAGATTTGCGGGGATAGTCTGTGGAGCTGTAAAATAACACAGTCTCCAGAGAAAGGCCGCTGAGTCTATCTAATACCAGTGATTCAGGATAAGTGAATCTAAGGAGATGAAGCATGTTTAATGTAATTACACATCCACTTCTTGTGATGTATGACCCTGTGAAGCATTACTAATCCCCAAACAGATACCTGCAGGGAGGACTATCAAGAACAGCTGTTAGGACAACAAGAAATGAGCCACATGAACTCAGAGCTCTGCCGGCATTTGGCTGCATGGCTTGGAGAAGTTACCTTTTTGCCCATTAAATCGGAGATCTATAAGAAATTAAAGAGATATCTGTGAGCTAATATGTTCATTTCTTACATAAATCAGGCTTCTGCCTTGTTCTTCAGTGTAATAACCTCCATCCTTTGCTTTACTGCCGAGGACTTGTTATAAAATGAATAACGATCACCTAAGATGGGATGTCATATTCATTTCGGACATTTCCAATGTCAGGGAGAAGAAAAACACCAATCTTTCTGCCTCCATTTATTGTATGGACCCTTGTGTTCTTCATAACTACATTATCCATTTGGGAGCTCATGAACAAGAAAGATAATGAGCGGAATGGGGTCTTTCTTCTCTATGGAATCCCAAAGCCATCTACTTCCCAGTGGGAAAGTGGTTAAAAGACTGGAATTAGGTACATGCAGGTGATTGAATTGTAAGCACCTACAAGCTCTTTGCCATCCCATTATAGTAATTTCATAACCTATATTTTATTTATGCTTTGTTGCTAAGTGTATGATACTTATTGTGGCATGCGATCTTCATTTCATGTTCCACAAAAAAATTTAAATAATTAAGAGTTCCTTTTGTGTGTATTTTTTCCCAACTGGCAACAAGATTTATAAGAAGCCATTTCCACCACATGGTAACAGGTGCAAGAAACAGTGATGGAGTCATTGAAGTACAAATGTGTTCCATAGAGTTTCCAAGAATCTGAAAAAAATACAATCTTGCACACCCACACATCTGCCGTTGCAATGATTTCCACTTTCGCAGTTGGAGACCTATTATTTATTTATTTAACTATGACGGTTACTTCACGTCCTCACTCGTGCTGAGGTGAACTTGCTTCCGAGTTGAAATCGGTTTTAGTCACGTGACCTAATGCCAGTTTTGCCCCTGTTTCTTTCTACTCACGGGCATGCTGAATGGAACCGGCAGTACTTTAACCGCACGTCCTCGATGCACGCTGTGCTGGTACTTTTTGAGTGGTTTTCCATATAGTCCTCAGCATTATACTTTCCCGGTTTTTTGGTTTTTTGATTAATCAGTAGCTCTCAGTCATGGATTCACGGCACGCAAGCATTTGGAATGTTTTTTTTTCTTGGGCATTCATTTCATTGCATTGCTCGTAGACAAAGCCCCGTTGACTGCTTTTTCTGACACTAGATGGCTTCTGGTGCCATGGTTTTCGATGCGGGGTAAGAGAAACCGCACATCTGGAATGAGAAGAAGATTGAGCAGATTCCCGAGCTCCAGGACGGGAATCTCTAACCCCAGTTCCAGCTCAGTTCAGGTGGCGTGGTCAGGGTGAACTCGCATCGACCCCACAAGGACGTGAGGTTCCGTTCCTTCGTACCGGTCACCAGTGGGGCCGCGAACAGCAGCGAGAGGGATGTGAAGTATCAGTCTATTACAGTGATAGTCTGCCTTGCCTCTCTCTAACTCAGGGTGTCCTGATGTGGTTCTCCTCCTGTGGGGGAAGTCATGTAGAGAGACTTCACAACCCACTCATTTCACAGATGAGTCTCTTGAATGAACTAGCTCAACACTTTACCATTCTACTGGTCCATAAGAACATAAGAAGAGCCATGCTAGATCAGGCCAAAGGCTCTAATCCAGCTTCCTGTATCTCACAGGCTCTAATCCAGTTTCCTGTATCTCACAGTGGCCCCACCAAATGTGTCTGGGAGCACACGAGACTAGATATCTGTCTCCTGATACCGCTCCCCTACATCTGGTTTTAAGCCTGGAGATTACACATCTCCATCATGGTTTGTAACCTGAGATGGACTTCTCCTCCAGGAATCTGCCCAATCCCCTTTTGAAGGCATCCAGGCCAGATGCCATCACCACCTCTTGTGGCAGGGAGTTCCACAGACTAACAAAATGCTGGCTAAAAAAATATTTTCTTTTGTCTTTTCTTACTCTCCCAACCCTCAGTTTGAGTGGATGTCCCCTAATTCTGGTATTATGTGAGAGGGAGAAGTGTCCCTCTGTCCACTTTACTCATGCCCTGCATTATTTTGTCCGTCTCAATCATATCCCCCTTCAGGTGCCTTTTTCCAGACTGAAGAGCCCCAAATGCTGTAGCCATTCCTCATAAGGGAGGTCCCCCAGCCCAGTAATCATTTTAGTTGCTCTCTTTTGCATATTTTCCAGTTCCACTATGTCATTTATGAGATGTGGTGACCAGAATTGTACACAATACTCCAGTGCATTAGGAGAGAACATCTGGTAAACAATGAGCTTTTGACAAAGAAACTGATGAAACCATTAAACAACAAGCAGCAGTAAATTGTTCCCAGGAATCCAAAGGGCCATAAAAACATTGCCAATTGCACCTCTGCATGAGCTATCTGTTCTGCCTTGGCCTCTTTCCAATTGCACTATAGTTGGGAACCAGCAGTTGCTCCCATGCTTCTGTGAGGAAACCTCAACTCCAAGGAGTATCTGTTATGCCCAACCTGTCTGAGTCATCTGCAGAGGCAGAAGGTAGGAATGACCAAAAGTGATTTCCAAGTGAGATGTTATTGGAGGATTGTCAGACTAATTAGAGGGATCGTTACATGGCCCAGAGTTGCACTTCCCATTCAGAGATTAGTTGTACACCTTGGATGTGCTCTTGGACCCAGCTCTCTACAGAGATATACTATGGGGAGACAAATACCTGCTGTAACCAAGAGTGCTTTACATCAACTCTAGAGATGGGCACGAAATGCCAAAATGGTGTTTCACTTCATTTTTCATTTCTTTCCCCTGTTAAGCAAAAAGATTTTTTTAAAAAAGCATATTTTGTTTTGTTTCATTTTTCATTTTTTATTATTTTTGGGGGTTTTTTTTTACACTGTTGGGGCTGGGCTGACTGGTCAGCCATCCCCACCATCACCACCAGCTGACCCACGGGGAGGCTGGTCAGCATTTTTATTTTTTATTTTACTCCTGCCAACGAGCTGGCTGGCGGAGAGGCTGGTTGGCAATGGGTTTTGTGATCCCGCCGACCAGCTGGCCCGTGGGAGGCCAGTCAGCAGTGGGTTTTTTGCTTGTTTGTTTTTACTCCCACTGACCAGCTGGCCCATGGGGAGGCCAGTCAGGTTTTTTAAAAAACTTTTAAAACTTTTCCTGCCAGCTGATCAGCGATTATTTTTATTATTTATTTTGACAATCTCTAAAATTGGCACTTGTCAAAATAAATAATAAAAAATGAAAAACAAAATGGAATGAAATAAAAATTTCCATTTTGCTTCATTTCATTTTTTAAGGAGCATTTCGTTTTTCATTTTGTTAGGAAACAAAATTAATAACGAATAATGAAACACAAAAAATCATTTTGTGCCCATCTCTAATCAACTCTGTTTGATGGCTCAGTGCACCCCTACCTGGAGAAGAAATGCCTAACAACTGTGGTTCATGTTTTTGTGATCTCCAGAATCAGTTATTGACATATTCTCTATGTTGGACTATCATTGAAGTCAGTACAAAAACTTCAGCAGATCCAAAATGCACCTGCCAGATTGATCTCAGATACCAACATATATGACCATCTATCTCCAGTTTGGCATGTGTCCATCAGCTCTATGTCAGATTCCATGCTCAATTCATCACCTATAACACCCAAAGGAGCTTAGGACCTCAATAGCAGTCTGCAGTGCTCATGGTAGCAGAGGAGTGTCCACTCACCCCACCACCCACCAAGCTCAGTGGCATCGGTGCACCCACTCACCTCACCCCCACCAAGCTCAGCGGCACTGGCGGCAGAGGAGGAGAAGCGCCCACTCACCCACCCACCAACCAAGTTCCACAGTGGCAGCGCACTCACTCGCCCCACCCACCCACCAAGCTCGGTGGCACTGGCAGCGGTGGAGGAGGAGGAGCAGCCATTCACCCCCACCAAGCTCCACAGTGCTGGCAGCGGTGTGCCTGCTCACCCCCCCCACAACCCACCAAGCTGTGCGGCGATGGTGGTGGAGGAGGAGGAGGAGCGTCCCCAGGTCAGCAGGTGGGCGGGACCTTGTAGGCAATTTCTTAGCACCCCGCGGACTACGTGTCACCCATGGGCGACACATTGTGCAGGCCTGCACTAGACAACCAAACATTTCTGTCATTGATATATAGAAAATCTGGAGATACAGTAGCTCCTATTTGTGGAGTGAAACTGCCAAATTTCAGACAGGCAGTTTAAAGGATATTCATCCAGGTGAGTTTATCGTGAAGTTGAGTCATGGCAACTGGACTCCTTTTTCTTGTGAGACTGAAACATTTCGCTGCTCATCCAAACAGCTTTGTCAGTCTGAATCTCTCAAGAAAAAGAAGTCCAGTTGCCATGACTCACGTTCACGATAAACTCACTTGGATGACTGAGAATCTTCACAGACATCTCTCTTCCCCAATCTTATGGAGTCATTTGATAGATGCTGATCCTTTTTAGGGTTCTCTAAGTAGAGAATACTCAGAAGTGGTGTATCATTCCCTTCTTCCAAGGATGATAGGGAACTGTGCAGCTTCCCCAGGGTCACACAGGCTGGCTTTTCCGCAGCGCCCGGTAGGAACTGAACTCCCAATCTCTGGTTCCACATATTCTCTACGTTGGACTATCATTGAAGTCAGTACAAAAACTTCACCCGAGCTATCCATCCAGCAAGCTAATACTTTTAAGAAGCTCAAAATCTTGTTTCCTTTCTTATCTCCACGCAAGAGAGAGCAGAATGTACTTACTAGCCTCAAATGCAGCCTGTGTCCTGCTTTAGCCTTTCCCGTCCATCTTCCCAATTATCACTGCTGCCCCAAGAAGGATAGTTGTGGTGCATGCAAACACAATCAGGCAGAATTGATGTTTCCATTCCCATCTTCTGGGTAGCTATTGCCCCAATTTTAGAGCCAAAGCACCCTAGAATCACTTGGTCCAACTTCCAAAATTATTACACTGAAATGGATTTAGTGTCCACATGCAGTTGATTTTTTACTGGATCTGGATTTTTCTGGGTTCCAGATCTGAAATTCAATTAGCATGATGGGAAGCTAACCACAGCCTCTAATAATAGGGTATATTGCCATCTGTCATTGCCTTAGTCTTTGATCTCTTCTCTAGTGTATAGCTAAAATGGCAGGTGCTTACTTCATGTTCCCTCTGTCCTGTGGCTTTTGCCATAATGTTGCCACCATCTTCCATTTAAATTCCGAAGGGCCAGCATCCTGTTGTGCAGTTATGCAAAAAGACATGACTTTCTGAGCCAAATTGCCCTCAAGTGGGGAAATCTCGGTAGCCATTTTGTGTTCCAGTGACTTGGTGTGCAATAGATTATGCCTACGGAGAGTTCTTAATTTATGCCGTTTTTTGTGTAAAAGTTGCACCAACCTATTTTAGCTAATATGTATTAAATGGTGGGTGCATTTGAAGTACAGACCTCCTGATTTACTGGCTAAGGTTGATGAGAGTTGAAGCTGAACAGAGACATTTGAAGGGGGCTGTAATTTCCCCTACCACTCTTTTAAAGGGCAGCACGGCTGTGGTTAATCTGGCCTTGACGACATGGCATCCCACAGAACTGCTACTGCTGCTGCATCTCTAGGCTGAGGCCATCTGAAACAGTGTGCCACACCAATTCCACTGATAGGAATTTAAAGGTCTGAGAGCAGACAAAAATAGAGATGGGCACGACCAGAAAAAATGATGTTTCGATTTTTCCTTTGTCGGAATGGGTCTGTTTCATTCCATTTCCATTTGTCGCGAAATTTTTCGGAAATTTTTCGGTTCGACGTTTCGTTCGTCGTTTGTCGTTTCTACCATGATTTAACGCGATTTGACTTCACAGAGCATGGGGGCGTCCCACAATGACCCAGAGAATGCGGAAAACACTTTAAACTGGGTGATGAATAATATATTTAATAAATATATCATAGCATAAGACTGCATCCTATGCAATAATGCAAACAAAGTGGGCAGAATGCAATATTCTTTTTTTCTCTTGGTCAACGCTGACTGAACCGACCACCCACCCTACTTGGTCTGGCTGCCTGTTATACTTTTTGTTTGTTTGTTTTGAAGCCTTTATCCATCCCATTTCCCCTCCACCTCTCAGAGGCAGCAGGAGACACAGTATTCCATTCCTCCCCCAAATCTGGATGAGGGTCTACTCCTCTCAATGTCCCCTCCCCATGACACTCCTTGTAAAGCCAAGCAAATGCCACCCTGGTCAACTAGCATCAGAGATTCAGATGCTTCCCCCACACTCATCCGGATGAGTGCCCCTCAACCTCTTGGGGAATCCTCACCAGCTGGAGTATCCCAAGGAGCTCACTGGCAGAATCTCCAAGGATCAAATTCAGGACAGAGCAGAGGGAGCGCCCGGTGGGAACACCCTGGAAATGCCATACCAGCGTGGCCCAGCCGAGCTGCCTGCCCAGCCTTTGCCTGGGCAGGTTTGTCATTTGCCTCAGATTCTTGGCCCCAGCGCGACAACCAAGGAGCCCGGTTCGCTCATGGAGCAGACCTTCTCCCTCCTTGACCAGGTTCAAGGCCCATCTCCAGGGCAGAGACACTCCGCTGCCCTCCATCCCATCCGGCTTACCTGCCGTGTCACCGGAAGTGGCCTAACCCTAACCCTAACCCTAACCCTAACCCTAACCCTAACCCTAACCCTAACCCTGTAACTGTTTTCATTGGGGGCCGACTTGCAAGAAGGGCCGCCTGGGAAGAAAAAGTCCCCCCCGGGACTGCCAGCGAAAGGGACCACTGTTTTTTCAAGAACTGATTGGCAAAGGCAGCCATTCAGAGAGCAGGAAGGATGGGTGGTGGGGTTGGACCTGCTGCCTTGAACGGTTGGGGTGCAGGCAGCTGAGCCCGATTCGTGACAGTCTGTGCAGCAAAGCCACAAAGCCAGAGTGCCAGGGAATTTTTCTTGGTTGGGGAGGGATTGTTTCAGCGGCCTCCTTTGGAGGCCACAAGGCCAGAGTTCTGCCAACCCAGTGGAGACACAGTCCACGCAGGAAAGCCACGAAGCCAGAGTGCCAGGGAACGTGAGGGAGGGATTGTGTCAGCCGCCTACTTTGGAGGCCACAAGGCCAGAGTTCTGCCTACCCAGTGGAGGAGACACAGTCCACGCAGGAAAGCCACGAAGGCAGAGCGCCAGGGATTTTTTCTTGGGGAGGGATTGTTTCAGCCGCCTACTTTGGAGGCCAACAGGCCAGAGTTTTGCCTACCCAGTGGAGACAGTGGAGAGCAAAGCAGAGTGCCAGGGAATTTTTCTTGGTTGGGGAGGGATTGTTTCAGCCACCTACTTTGGAGGCAAGAGTTCTGCCTACCCAGTGGAGACAGAGTCCACGCACGCAGCAAAGCCACGAAGCCAGAGTGCCAGGGAATTTTTCTTGGTTGGGGAGGGATTGTTTCAGCCACCTACTTTGGAGGCCACAACAAGCCCAGAGTTCTGCCAACCCAGTGGAGACAGAGTCCACTCACGCAGCAAAGCCACGAAGCCAGAGCGCCAGGGAATTTTTCTTGGTTGGGGAGGGATTGTTTCAACCGCCTACTTTGGAGGCCACAACAAGCCCAGAGTTCTGCCAACCCAGTGGAGACAGAGTCCACTCACACAGCAAAACCACGAAGCCAGAGCGCCAGGGAATTTTTCTTGGTTGGGGAGGGATTGTTTCAGCCACCTACTTTGGAGGCCACAACAAGCCCAGAGTTCTGCCAACCCAGTGGAGACAGAGTCCACTCACGCAGCAAAGCCATGAAGCCAGAGCGCCAGGGAATTTTTCTTGGTTGGGGAGGGATTGTTTCAGCCACCTACTTTGGAGGCCACAGTTTTTCCTACCCAGGAGACCAGTTCCACCAACCAAGGGGAGACACAGTCCACGCACGCAGCAAAGCCACGAAGCCAGAGCGCCAGGGACTTTTTCTTGGGGGGAGGGATTGTTTCAGCCGCCTACTTTGGAGGCTACTAGGCCTGCCAGGGAATTTTTCTTGGTTGGGGAGGGATTGTTTCAGCCGCCTACTTTGGAGGCCACTAGGCCAGAGTTTTGCCAACCCAGTGGAGGAGACAAGAGTTCCACCAACCCAGTGGAGACACAGTCCATGCACGCAGCACAGCCATGAAGCCAGAGTGCCAGGAAAGTTTAGGGAGGGATTGTTTCAGCCGCCTACTTTGGAGGCCACAGTTTTTCCTAGCCAGGAGACCAGTTCCACCAACCCAGAGGAGGAGACACTGTCCAGGCAGGAAAGCCAGAGTGCCAGGGAATTACTTTTCTATCCTCCTCATAGAGGATAGGGTGCTTGAAATAGAAATAGAAATGGAAATAGAAATACAAATAGAAAGATAAATAGAAATAGGGTACTAGAAATAGAAATAGAAATTTGGAGAATACTAGGGTACTATAAATAGATAGGGTAATAGAGGATAGGGTACTTGAAATAGAAATAGAAATGGAAATAGAAATACCAATAGAAAGGTAAATAGAAATAGGGTACTAGAAATAGAAATAGAAATTTGGAGGATACCAGGGTACTATAGGATAGATAGGGTAATAGAGGATAGGGTACTACTTGAGGCTGCTAAATCCAGCAGGGGCAAACTGTTGCAGTGGATGCCATGGGGTGACAAGCTGTATCGTATCAGTATCCCACAATACTTGTTCAAGGGATTTCCAAACCTGGACTGTAACCGGCGGGAGTGACTTTTCCCCACCCCCCATGTCGGAGGACAGAGTCCCCCAATTCCAAATAGTTGGTGTCCCTATTAAAGTTGTTCTCCTCAAGTGATTTGCCACCTCTTTCTGCCCAGAGGCAATGGAGGTGGGGGCAGCCGAGGTTGCTGCCTTGGCAAGTCAAGGAGACTGGCCAACAGGATGCATATCGGCTCGGAGGCTTAACTTGAACCACTGAGCTGCTGATAGGCTGAAGGAGAAGCACCTGGAAGGCCTCCTCCAAGCTGTGGAGTACCAGGAGCCTGACAGGCAGGCAGGTAGGCAGAGGGGCGGGCAGGCAGGCAGGCAGGGAAGCAGTAAGTCTTGCTTGCAGGTAGGAAGGCAGGCTTGCAGGGTACCCACCCAGGCTAGGGAAGGCACAAAGCCAAAGTGCCAGAAGGGAGGATTGTTTCTGCCTTGGGAGGCAGAGTTTCTCCACCCAAGGAGACCGAGTTTCATCAACCCAGGACACAGAGTGGATGCAGGAGAACACAGGACACAGAATGGATGCAGAAGAGCAGGGCTATTTCTTTAAGGAATGAAATGTTTCAGCCGCCTACTTTGGAGGCCACTAGGCCAGAGTTTTGCCTACCCAGTGGAGACACAGTCCACGCAGGAAATCCAGAGGGCCAGAAAATTACTTTCCTATCCTCCTCATTTAGAGGATAGGGTCCTAGAAATAGAAATACAAGTAAAAATAGAAATAGAAATACAAATAAAAATAGGGTTAGGGTAATAGCAATAGAAGTAGAAATGGAGAGGATGGGTTAGGATAGTGTAATAGAGGATAAGGTACTAGGGAACAGCGTGAATAATAATAATGTTGCATCATTGCTGGCAGCCAGACGCAATGCTGAAAGAAAAGAAAGAATTCTGTGAATCCCTGGTTAGTTCCAGGTAGTTGATGTTCCTGATGAAGTTTGCCTCCCTTGGCCATTCATTCCGTCAGCCCGGAGTGGAGACAGAGTGGATGCATGCAGGGAGGGTGGAGTGCAAGGAAGGATTCTCCCCTCCTTGTCCTAGGGATTTTCGGCCTGTTAGAGGCAGGAGTGAGTTTACACCCCAGGAGACCGAGTTTCGTCAATCCAGGAGACAGGGTGGATGCAGAGACCCTTCAAAATTACACATTGAGTGGTCCTCCCTGGTTTGGAGCCAGGCAAGGGCTAGGAAAATTGGGCCTAAAGATACAGATTCCCTTCAAATGACACATTGAGTGGTCCTCCCTGGTTTGGAGCCAGGCAAGGCGTAGAAAAATTGGGCAATAATTGAACCCTTCAAATTGAGTGGGAATGCAGGCAGGCAGGCAGGCAGGCAGGCAGGTAGGCACAGGGCGAGGCAGGCAGGTAGGCTGGTAGTCAGGCAGGCAGGCTGGCAGGAAGTCATGCTTGCAGGGAGGAAGCCTAGCTGGGAGGCAGGCATAATTGCTGGCAGGTCTAAGTGTTGCTCTGGTAGGGCATGTTAGAGCAAGGGAGGCCTGATTGGAAGGAACCGGTGGAAGAACGACTGTGGGCCTAGGTCTTGGAGTGTTGGGGTAATCCCAATGTGGAAAGGTTGAAGCGGATGAAAGTCAACCTTTCCACAGTCTCCGGGTCCAGACGAGAGCGGCGCGGCCTCAGAACATCTCCCATGTGGGAGAAGACACGCTCACTCTGGACACTGGTGGGTGAGATGGACAAGAGGTCCAACGCCAGAGTCGAAAGAGCGGGCCAGATGTCTGCCTTTCTGGCCCAGTAGTGGAGTGGGTCCAAGGTGAGGGGTTGGAGGGGCTCGGCCATGTACTCCCTCACCATGGTCAGAGCGGGGTCCGGTTCTTCTTCCTCCCTTGCCTCCACTGAGGAGGAGACTGCCATGGCTAGGGCAGAGGCCAGGTAGTTGGCTGCTGGTACAGAACCTGGTCTCTGGGTGTACACTCCTGCGGTAGAGGAGGAAGAGGATCCTTGCGAGGATTCCTCTTCTGGATCGCTCTGGCTTCCGTGCGCCCTTGGGAACGCCTGGGCCTGATTTGAGACAGCCCTGCGGACTTGACGGCATAGCTCCATCTTCTAGGAGTTCAAGTCAGCAGGGCTCCCCATCAAGGAACCCTTGATGCGAGCGCCGCACAGGCATGCCATCTGGTACACCTTTTCCCTCCTCAGTGGGCTAAGGCAGGTATCCACGCCGGTCAACAGCCTGTCTGCCAAGGCCCTGCTCTTTGGGAGAAGATCGGCTTCTTCCCGGATACTGGCCTCTAGGCGTTGGCGAAGGGCATGTATCAGGGGGAGCATGTGGCCCAGGCTGGCGTTGTAGTTGCTGAGGACATGGGTGGTCTCCTCAAAAGGCTGCAGGATACCCACCATCTGGGAGAGGGCGAGCCACTCGGTAGCACCAATGTCTAGTACCCTTCCCTCAGGCAGGACGGGAGTGTGGGACATGACGTATTCCACCACTTGCCTCTGCTCCACCAGGCGCTTGACCATTTCGTAGGTAGAGTTCTGCCGGGTGGTCATGTCCTGGATCACGACGTGCTCTGGTCCGCCCATCTCCGCCTGCTTCTCACACATCATCCTTGATGCCTTGACGCTGTGTGAGAAGTGCCCGACTATTTTCTTGCACTTGTCCAGCAAGGCCTTGGTCTCCAGGGTCCCCTCACACCAGGAGTCCTTCAGTGCACCCAGCCCAATGGCATTACCCACCACTAGATGCAGTTTGTGTGCTGCGCACATGATGCCCTGGAATCCTGCCCTTTCAACCGTGTTGATCATGTTACGTCCTGCGTCAGCGACCATGAATCCGCAATTGACCTGCCCCTCGGGTCCCCATCCCCACACTCGCAGTGATGTCTTGAGGACCTCAGCAATGTGGATGCCTTTGGCACTGTCCTCCATGCTTTGTGCCTGGAGAAGCACCACCCTGTACCCTCTTGGGCTCCCCCTGCAGCTGTTCTTGGGATGCCCTAGTGTGAAGGACCTCCTTGGGTTGCCACCAG
This sequence comes from Phrynocephalus forsythii, assembly GCA_029282475.1. Lineage (NCBI taxonomy): Eukaryota > Metazoa > Chordata > Lepidosauria > Squamata > Agamidae > Phrynocephalus > Phrynocephalus forsythii. The sequence continues at coordinate 124,084,084 of JAPFRF010000004.1, forward strand.
TGAGCTGTGAGAGAGAGGTATCCGTGGTGCCCACCAGTACAGAGGTCGGAAGTGAAGTGGATCTTCCTTCCTCTGGCCGCCTGCAGCAGAGCCTGGACCATGTCCCTGACTGACTCAAAAAGGGAGGGAATCACCCTACTGCTGAAGGTACGCTGGGATGGAGGCTCATACCATGGAGCCACGTGCTTCATCAGGTGTCTGAAGCCCGATGACTCCACAAAGGAGAGGGGCAACCCGTTCATGGCCACCATTTCACCAACCATGCGAGTGGTGGTCTCCTGTGCCTTGGCCCTATTACGTTGGCTGACAAAACTCCCACACAGTGGCACCACTTCCTGCAGAGTGGCCTGCCTCTTCCCACTCTCAGTGGATCTGTCTCTGGAGTCCTCCTTCCCCATGCCTGCTTCCCCCCTCTTCCTCCCTGAGGAACCAGGGCCTGACACTGTCCCAGGCAGAGTCCCAGGATGCCTTCGCATGAGGTGACTATGTAAGGCACTTGAGGAGAGGTGTTTGGGGTCATTCCCCCTGCACACGACCACCCCACATTTCTTGCACACCGCAAGCCTCAAGTCTTCACGGCTGTTCTCAAAATGCTCCCAGAGAGAGCCTTGAGGCTTATGGAAAGTACTTCCCCCTCTGTTACTGCCTGCCGCTGCTGTGCTGGTGGTGGTGTGGCTTGTACCCTGCTGGGACAATTGACTGCTGCTCTCACTGGTGGTACTCTGGTCCTGGGTGAAAGGAGGGCTGCTCCTTCCATCACTGCCTGAACCCTGCCTTTCGTCTGTTCCTGCCAACAGGTCCTCAGAATCCAGCAGATGCAGATGAACAGAGCTTTCTGATTCCCAGTACTCGTCTTCCTCCCGATACAAGGGGGGGGTGAGTGTGAGACCTTGGCAATGGGGATCGCATGCAGTCATCCATGCTTCCCTCAGTGACAGAAGATGGTCCAGTGGTGGTTGTGTAGCTGCTGCTTGGAGAGGGAGTGGTACCAGCAATATCACTATCTGCACTGCTTCCTGCGCCTTCCTTCAGAAACGTGGCCCTATTTATTTTAGTGGGGGTCCCCTTTCCCTTCCCTCTGGCTCTGCCAGCCCTCCTCATTTTTTTTATTTCTCAAAGATGTAGAAAAGTAGAGATATATTTTCTTATGAAATATATTTTCTTATATTTGTGTTTAGTAAACAATTAAACTTATCCTTTTGGCCCACAAGCTTACTCTCACACTGTGTTCTTTTTGACAAGCTTTCAATGTTGCCCTGCTGGCCCTTGATATAATTTTCTGAATTCTAAAATCAAATTGATCCACTGAATTGGAGTGTGGCTGTGTTCAGTGCACGCAACAACACAACACAAAAGTAGATGCCTCCAAAAAAGATATTGTATTGGGTAAATAAAATATGGTTCAGTTGTACATTGACTGCATAGTGCAGCTAAATGAATTTGAAAGTCTCTCTCTTATTTTCTCTCAGGTAGGAAAACGTTGAAAAAAAACAAATGGTAGTATTTGAAACTAAATCCAGAAGAAGTCCCTTTTAAATTTAATCCAGTATAAGCAGAAAACTCAGCAGAGAACTTGTTGCTGAGTTGGAAAAATGAACAGTGGCAGAAGGAGAAGATTACTGCTCTTCGCTTCAGCACTCAGTCAGCAGAACTGCGCAGTGCAGACCACAGGGAATACAAACAAACAAATAGTTGTGTACAGTCAGTGCACACAACAACACAACACAAGTGTAAACAAACAATGAGCTGGAGTAATGAGTAAATATTAATATAATATAATATTGTAAAATATATATGTATATTCTGTCCCGTTAGGAATAGATCTTCAGAGCAGGTTCTGTTATTGCACCCCAAAATGTGTGTGTGCAAGCAAACTTGTTGGGCTCTCCCTATAACTGAACTGGAGTGGTGGAATTGTTCAATGAGACTGAGAGGTAAGGTAGTGTTGTATTTCCCCCTCCCCAAACAAAACAGGTCTCCTGTTCAGGAAGGGTGGCTTGCCAGCCACACCCCAAAAGTAACCCTGAAAAGAGAGTAGGGGTACTAGATGCCTCCAAAAAAGATACTGTATTGTATTGGGTAAATAAAATATAGTTCAGTTATACATCAACTGTGTAGTGCAGCGGCTAAATGATTTTGAAAGTCTCTCTCTTATTTTCTCTCAGGTAGGAAAACGTTGAAAAAAACAAATGGTAATATGAAACTAAATCCAGAAGAAGTCCCTTTTAATCCAATATATAATATATTTATCAGGTTGCCTTATTAATCAGCCCCCCAGTAAATGAACTTGATTTGTTAGAGGTAGGGTGAATGCCCCCCCACAGATTAGGCTGATGTAATAAATTAAAATAATTAAATGTAATAGCCTGGGCTGGCAGCAGCACCATCTGCAACGGGTCTCCTGTTCTGGAAGGGTGGCTTGCCAGCCACATCCCAAAAGTAACTCTGAATAGAGAGTAATAGCCTAGTAGGGGTACTAGATGCCTCCAAAAAAGATATTGTATTGGGTAAATAAAATATAGTTCAGTTGTACATCAACTGTGTAGTGCAGCAGCTAAATGAATTTGAAAGTCTCTCTCTTATTTTCTCTCAGGTATGAAAACATTGAAAAAAACAAAATGGTACTATTTGAAATTGAAACTAAATCCAGAAGAAGTCCCTTTTAATCCAATATATAATATATTAATCAGAAAAGCAGAGAACTTCTTGTTGACTGTTCTGTTCTTGCACCCCAAATTGTGTGTGGGTGTGCAAGCAAATTGAACTTGGAAAAAAGTAGGAAATAAATGGTATATTTTAAAATAAATCCACACACCCCACTCCCAGTCGACCCTCCCCCTTTATCCAATAGCAGAGAAATCCTCCTCTCCCCACAAACAGCCAGAGAAGAGAACAAAGGAAAAAAAAAAAGAATAGCTGCTTCCCTTCGGCAGACAAAGCTGCAGGGAATCAAAACAATACTTTTCTAAATTCAATTTCCTCCCTGCCTGCCTAACTGAAAGCCTACAGCCACCCAGGCCTCCCTCCTCCAATATTCGTCTCGATCGTATCGCACCAGCAGCCAAGCCATAGCCCTCCTCCCTCAACCACCACACGTCGACTGTGATTTCTGGAAGTTGCCTCGGGTTTTTATACCCTCTGGCACATCCAGAAGTGTCAGTCAAAACCTGGCCATGCCATTGGTGGAATGGAGCAAAAAATTTGCATGGTCCCATCCCATGCCCAGCCCATTAATGGGCAGGTCTAAAAAAATTAAAATAAAATAAAATAAAATAAAATCAATGCAACATTTTATTGCAATAAAAAACCCACTGCCTGCTACTGTTAAAATTCAGGCATTAGAATAAATAAATTTCAACATGTTTGTGTTTTGCTTTGGTGTTTTTTGGACCATGATTTAAAAGAAAAATTGCGGACGCCATTTTGGATTCCCCCCCACCGCATGGCATGTCGAGACAAGGATGATCCCCCCAGCCTGGTGCAAGCAGCCCAGGACAGGATAGGAGGGGGGGAAGGTTGGGGACCCCCCAGAAACCACCCCTCTGGTAGGTGGCAAAGCCTCAGGCAGGCATATTTTTGCCTGTTTTTTCGGCCGGGAATAAGTTTTTTTAAAGCTTTTTAAAAAACATTTTTCCTGGGCTTCGCATCGCGTGATGCCACAAACAGAAACGAAAAACCCGACCAAATTTTTCTTTTGTCGGTTCGGGTTCGAGTGGGGCAGGCTTAATTACCGTTACCGTTTCCGTTACGTAACAGAACCGAAAAAACGGTAACAGAAATGGAAATTTCGGCGTTCCGTGCCCATGTCTAGACAAAAACATTGGTTCTGAAGGATCTAAATTCTATTTTCTACTTTTTCAACAGAAAAACATTTTGCAAAATAGGAGGGATAGCAATTCTTGCATCTCCCACATGAAAAACTGGACTCCCAGCAAGGAGCCTCGTGACACAGTGGTTAAATGCCTGTACTGCAGCTAAAACTGTCCTCACGACCTGGGGTTCAATCCCAGGTAGCTGGCTCATGGTTGACTCAGCCTTCCATCCTTCAGAGGTTGGTAAAATGAGTACCCAGTTTGTGGGGAGGGCAATGTGTAGCCTGCATAATTAAATTGTAAACTGCCAAGAGAGTGCTTGAAGCACTATGCGGCGGTATATAGGCAGCACACTTTGCTTTTTGAGGAAATTTTCCTCTAGCTTGCTCAGGGCCTCTTTTTTTAATGTAGCATTTTAAGCATTAGAAACTTATTGTTTGAACTACCAGCTACTATCTGGAAGAGGAGTCGTGACAATTGGACTTCTTTTCTTGAGAGATTTAAACGTTTCACTACTCATCCAAGTACCTTCATTGGATGAGTAGCAAAACGTTTCAATCTCTCAAGAAAAGAAGTTCAGTTGCCATGACTCATCATCTTCCAGATAAACTCCCCTGGATGTCTCCTTGGATGACTGAGAATCTTCACAGACATACCAGTCACTATCTCTATCTCTATCTGTATCTGTATCTGTATCTCTATCTCTATCTCTATCTATATATCTATTTTTTTAAAGCAAACATAGTTTGTTACAGGTGACATAATTACTTGAGAAATTTTACTTCCTGGCATATAGTTATGAATCAATGTAGAACTTGATGGACAAAAATGTTTTCCCATTTCGAAACTGGGGATTCATTTTGGAATCCCTCTTATGGTAAGTGTAGCCTGCACAAATAAATTGTAAACTGCCCAAAGAGTGCTTTAAACACTATGGGGTGGTATATAAGCAGAATACTTTGTTTTTGCTCTACTAAATGCTTGCCTACCACTGTCTCCCCTCCAATACTTATATTAGAAAGAAATAATAATGATAATGCTATGCTTGTGGAACAAGCACAACTTCATTTACCTGTGAAGAATAGGTCTGTTGGATAAGGACAAAAGCCACATCTAGTCTTGTCTTCTATTCCTGCTGCACCTAACCAGGTGCCCATGTCTCCAGTAGCTTCTATTCAGAGGCCCATTTTCTTTGATACAGGAGGAACAATATTGCCATTATCACCCACAGACATTCATACTCCCATCTTCCATGAAACCCAAAATGATTCAAATCAAGGCCATCTCTCTTCTTCCTTTATGTTGAGATTTGAACTCTTTCTTTGGTTCAAACAGAATTGCTCTCACACTCTAAAGGTTCCCATGCTACTGTCAGATGCTGATGTTTGACTCATTGTTCACACTGCACTAATTATTGCTGCCCATTAATTCTTTGTCTTTTGCACAATTCCTATCAGTACAACATGTGGTAGAAAAAGTGGGCTGAAAATGTGTTAATGAAGTTGCAGCAAAACAGCAGCAACAACAAAAGAGTAGAAGTTGATGGTGGTGCTGGTGGTGGTGGTACCAATGGTGATTTCACTTTAGTTTAAAAATATTTGCTTGATCTCAGCGATGGAAGGAAGGAAGGAAGGAAGGTCACTGGTACAAACCACTTTGAAAATGGAAGGCATTTTTCGCACCACAGTATTTACCCGAACTGGTAGCTGTAAAAAGAAAAAGAGGATTCCAGTGCTCATCTTAATTTTAACAATTTGGTCCCATGGTGAGTTCTTCTATTGAGCCATGCTGCTCTCCCGTGCATGGATTTCAGAGAGATTTTGTCTGCCCACCAAGGAACAGCTATAATGGGAAGCTTTCTTAGCCATTGTCTGTTTCTCCATAACCAGCCTAATCTCTACACATCATTCATATCTACAAAACACTCCAACTCCACTCCCTCTGCAAAGAGAATAACTATCGCACCACACACATGTGGGGGGAAAGACTTGGTTCCACCCATTAAGCCATTAATCCTTTGCTTTCTCAAGAAGTTAGATCTTTTCAGTATGGGTTGGAAAGAATTAGGTCCTAAAATAAAACACATTGAGAGCAACAAAAATAACCTGCCTTTCTCCCCTGCAGATAATCTATTCATTTTTCTAGAAAGAGACATTTTCCTCAAGTTGTCAGATGTTTGATCAAGCAGAGACCACCCACATTAATTTGATACAAATGTTATAATCTAATAAAGTCCTTGTGCTTCTCATTGTTCATGACCTCAGTTCTTTTCCAGTGTGCTTTACATCTGAAAAACAAAAAAAGCAGAATCAAGTAAAATAAATCTGTTGTCAGCACTTAAAAGAAACGGGGGTGAAATGTACAATGAAACCACATCAGTGGCTCTCAACTATTCAAGGATTTCTGCCTCCTCTATACAATGAGACCCAGATTCTTCCCAGCAGTATCTTTGAGAGACCTGTTTTTTGTTTTGTTTTGTTTTGGTCACGGAAATGGTATTGTGTTGGGGGGGGTTACATCCAGGGCAAAAATGATTTTGGTTCATAGTCCCACATGATTTGGGGTGGAGGGTTAGGAGTTGGACATGTCAGCCTGCCTGCCTACCCTCACTTACCGATACACTGTACAATCTACCGTATATACTCGTGTATAAGTTGTTCCAAGTATAAGTCGAGGCAACTAATTTAACCCCCCAAAACTGAGGAAGCATATTGACTCGAGTGTAAGTCTAGGGTGGGAAATACAGCAGGGCCTGGCAGCTCCTCCGTTGTGAGCTGGTTCCACCCATTAAGCGCTTGCCTTGGTGGCTAAAAGTCATTTTAAACATTGCATGCCGCTCCTCCACAATGGGTGTGTGTGTCAGGAGAAGCGGCGTACAATATTTAAAATGACTTTTAGCCACCGATCCAAAGCACTTGCCTCAGTAGCTAAAAGTATTGACCCGAATATAAGTCGAGGCCCCCTATTTTCAGCCCAAAATTAGGGCTGTAGAACTAGATTTGCATTCGTGTAATAATGCAGTAAGTATGTACTGTATACATAAAGAGTATCCATAGGTCCAAATGTTCCTCCGAGGCCATGGACAAAGCTGCATCCTTGAGATATTTGTGGCTGTGCCTAGATCTCTAATGTGGTGTCGTGGACAGGAGACGTGGATTTGAATCCTTGCTCAGCCACAGCTGGAACAGTGAAAAAAATCACTCTTTAAATTATATCATACTTATCTTGAAAGGCCTATTAGGGTCTCTATAAGTCCATTTCAACATGACAACATATAATATAGCATGAGCATAGCATGAACAGAGTTTGGGACAGATTCAAATGTAATGTAGCCCATTGCTACTAGGAATTTAAATAAATCAGTGATTTGTTAACATTGATGTTTAGGAGGTTCAAAAACAATGTTTTGCGTTGTTACAATGGTAATTTCCTCGGCTCTTGCTTTGTTGGGAGAAGGTGGGACATTACCCCATGCTTTAACTATATAAATCAATTTGATGGTTTCTCTTTTTCTCTTTCTCACAATCCTTCTCTCCCTCCTTTTTTTAAAAAATTGCCCTACACAGAGCATACAGGATCCTGCCTGCTGCTGACGAGGTACTCAGAGTAGATTAGAGCAAAGCCATTCTCTAACCCAGTGGTTCCCAAATTTAGGCCTCCAGAAGCTTGTGGACTAAAACTTCCAGAAGTCTTCACCACTAACTGTGCTAGACAGCATTTTTGGGAGTTATAGTCCAATAACATCTGGAGACCCAACGTTGGGAACTACTGCCATACTAGCCACTCTGGAAAGCGTGGCTGGAGTCTGCCACTGAATTTCTTGGAGTGGAGAGAGAATTGATTGCTCTCCTTGCTCTGCCTCTTAATAACCTGTGCAGAAGTAGGTTATATGATAATGCTCCATCATATGTCATGAAGAACCTTTATAAAAATTGGAGGGGGGATGCTCACTGCCATTCACACTTGTTGAAGAATAGCCAAGATCATTGCTTTGTGTTTACGTGAAAAGTTGTTACCTGATGAAAAAGGAGTCAGCTTCTGGGATTTTCCCGTTTGGTGTCACTTTTTGAATGTTACAGAGCACAAGAAACAATAAGAACATAAGAACATAACATAAGAAGAGCTATGCTGGTTCAGGACAACGGCCTATCTAGCCCAGCTTCCTGTATCTCACAGTGGCCCCACCAGATGCCTCTGGGAGCGCACAAGACTAGATATCTGTCTCCTGATACCACTCCCCTGCATCTGGTCCTTGACGTACCCCGGTTTTAAGCATGGATATGATACCGTCAGATATTAGTTAGTGAAATACATGTACTAGACAGGATGTTCTATATATATTTGATATGTATTTAATTGATTTAAATATGGAGTCTGTAAAAGTGCAAAGTCACAGTGACTCAATGTATAGTTTTTTCTAATGGAGTACAGATGTTAAGAATGAGCATAATGAATTTTGGCCGATGCAAGGGGTTGCAAAAGCTATAAGGTAATGTCATTTATGATTGGACAGATACCTGTATAAAAATGTTCTGTAAATCATTGTTCATTGGGCCTTCCATGAGTAAGGCACCCACTTTGTTTCTATGTCATATATTTTGTCAATGTAATGTATGCTGTTATGCTGTTATGTTGTTGAACTTTGTATAAGTTCTGTGATGCTGTGATATATTTTTGTAATATATCTGTTTGGTTTTAAGAAAACTCTGTCTCTGGCTAACTATTTATTCAATAAGTATTGCTTCCACTGGCTGATCAAATAGCACAAAACTCTGACAGATACATCTCTATTAGACATGGGCACGACCAGAAAAAATGATGTTTCGAGTTTTCGTTTGTCGGAACGGGTCTGTTTTGGGTCGTTTCCGTTTGTTGCGAAATTTTTCAAAAATTTGTCGTTTCATTTGTCGTTTGTCATTTGTCATTTCCACCGCGATTTAGCGCGATTTGACTTCCCACAGAGCATACAGGCGTCCCGCAATCAGGGCCGGTACAGTAGGTGTTTTTGCGCCCTAGGTGGCGGGCGGGGCGGGGGGGCATGGGTGGGCAGCGACAGCAGCAGGGGGAGGCACGGGCGGGCAAGCAGGCGGGCAGCGGCCGCGGGCGGGCGAGCGAGTGGGTGGGCGGCGGGTGGCGGCGCGGGTGGACGGGCGAGTGGGCAGTTAGGATATCACTTAGGATAGAGGTTCTGTTATTGGCTTGCACCCCAAATGTGTGCGTGTGCAAGCAAATTGAAGTTGGGAAAATAGAAAATAAATGGTAATAATGGAATCAAAAATATTGTAAGGCTGATATCAGCAGCAGCTGCAGCCTCCCAACAAGAAAGATATTGGGGTGCAAATCAACAAACACAATATAGTTTACTAGTAGTTGTTCAGGCCAGGGAATGTAATAATAAACAAACAAACAGTGGAGTAATATGTTGATGGAATCCAATATATGGTCATAAGGCTGATATATCAGATTCAGCAGGCAGCCTCCCAACCAGGAAGATATTGGGGTGCAAATCAACAAACACAATATAGTGTACTGGACTGGTAGTTGTTCAGGCCAGGGAATGTAGTAATAAACAAACAAATAGTGGAGTAATATGAGGATGGAATCCAAAATATGGTAATAAGGCTGATATATCAGATTCAGCAGGCAGCCTCCCAACCAGGAAGATATTGGGGTGCAAATCAACTAGCACAATATAGTGTACTGGTAGTTGTTCAGGCCAGGGAATGTAATAATAAACAAACAAACAGTGGAGTAATATGAGGATGGAATCCAAAATATGGTAAGGCTGATATCAGATTCAGCAAACAGCCTCCCAACCAGAAAGAAATTGGGGTGCTGCAAATCCACAAGCACAATATAGTTTACTGGTAGTTGTTCAGACCAGGGAATGTAATAATAAACAAACAAACAAACAAACAGTGGAGTAATATGAGGATAGATTCCAAAATATGGTAAGGCTGATATCAGATTCAGCAGGCAGCCTCCCAACCAGGAAGATATTGGGGTGCTGCAAATCAACAAGCACAACATAGTGTACTGGTAGTTGTTCAGGCCAGGAAATGTAGTAATAAACAAACAAACAGTGGAGTAATATGAGGATGGAATCCAAAATATGGTAATAAGGCTAATATATCAGATTCAGGAGGCAGCCTCTCAACAAGGAAGATATTGGGGTGCAAATCAACAAGCACAATATAGTGTACTGGTAGTTGTTCAGGCCAGGGAATGTAATAATAAACAAACAAACAGTGGAGTAATATAAGGATGGAATCCAAAATATGGTAAGGCTGATATCAGATTCAGCAGGCAGCCTCCCAACAAGAAAGATATTGGGGTGCAAATCAACAAACACAATATAGTTTACTAGTAGTTGTTCAGGGAATAAAATGACAATAAAATTCAAAATTCTTCTGATCCACTTAAATGGAATGGGCCTGTGTTGTTGAACTGCACAGTGCACTCACAACAAGTTTAAAAAACAAACAATGAAGTAAGTAATAGTAAACTAAATAAATAATATTGTAAAATATTCTCCACTAGATAGAGGTGCTCTTGGATTGCACCCCAAATGTGTGTGTGTGCAAGCAAGCAAATTGAAGTTGGGAAAATAGAAAATAAATGGTAGTATATAATATATTTTTTAAAATAAATCCACACCTCCCACTCCCAGTCGAACCTCCCCCTTTACCCAATATAAAAAAAATCCTCACAAACTGACAGAGGAAAAAAAAGAATAAACAGCTGTCTACTGCTATTCCCTTCAGCAGACAAAGCTGCAGGGAATCAAAGAAATTATTTTCTAAATTCAATTCCCTCCCTGCCTGCCTAACTTAAATCTAAAGCCTCCAGCCTCCCTCCAAATTCGAATAGCCACCAGCAGCAGCCAGCAACACAGCCCTCCACCCTCCTCCACATCCAGACCCGACTGCAACTTCTGGAAGGTGCCTCGGCTTTTTATGCCCTCTGGCACATCCAGAAGTGTCAGTCAAAACCTGGGCATGCCATTGGTGGAATGGTTCAAAAAAATTGCATGGTCCCATCCCATGCCCAGCCCACATGGGCAGGTCTAAAAAAATAAGAAATAAAATAAAATAAAATAAAATCAGTGCGACATTTTACTGCTATAAAAAAACCACTGCTGCTACTATAAAAATTCAGGCATTTAAAATACTTAATTTTCACATATTTCTGTTGTGCTTTGGTGGGATTTTGGACCACGATTTAAAAATAAATATTGTGGTCGCCATTTTGGATCCCCCCCACCGCATGGCATGGAGACGACGAGGATGACCCCCCCCCCAGCCTGGTGCAAGCAGCCCAGGACAGGAGAGGGGGGAAGGCCGGGGACCCCCCCCCAGAAACCACCCCTCTGGTAGGTGTCCTCAGGCAGGCATATTTTTGTCTGCTTTTTTGGCCGGGAGTCGGTTTTTTTTATTTTTAAAACTTTTTTTTCAGTGCTGCAGTGCTCTGTCTTGGCAATGGCATTGTGCGATCGCCGCGATGCCACAAACGACAACGAAAAACCCAACCTAATTTTTCTTTTTTCGGGTCGGGTTCGAGCTGGAGTGGCGTAATTATCGTTACCATTTCCGTTACGTAACGGAAACGATAACCGAAAATGGAAATGACAATTTCGCCGCTCCGTGCCCATGTCTAATCTCTATCATGGTTTGTAACCTGTGATGGACTTTTCCTCCAGGAATCTGTCCAATCCCCTTTTGAAGGCATCCAGGCCAGATGCCATCACCACATGCTGTGGCAGGGAGTTCCACAGACTAACAACACGCTGGGTGAAAAAATATTTTCTTTTGTCTGTTCTTATTCTCCCAATCCTCAATTTGAGTGTATGTCCCCTAGTTCTGGTAATCTTGCAATGATTCCCAACCTTCGGTGCCTGTATCTTCTTCGACTATAACTCCCAGAAACCCTGGCCAGCATAGCTAATAGTGAAGTCTTCTGGGAGTTTTAGTTTTAGTTCAAGAATATCTGAGGGCCAAGGTTGAGAACCACTGTGTGTAGAACGTCTTAGCCACTGTCATGGGTGCTGTCATAATTCAGGCTGCTCTTTGCTATGTAAAGTTTGACATCCTTTTTTCCTGCTGGCCATGTGGGCATATTATGGTCCAGCACGATGAGGACATTTCCTGACATTTTGAATCATGGACACGGAACCACACTATCACACATTCATTCAACTGAAGTTTTTTAAAAGAATTGAATAAATATATTCCATGCACAAAGGAAGTGCTATACAAACAGTTGCTCAGGGAAAAGTCAGCAAGCAAAAACTAGTTTCCCTGGGAAAGACTACATGCTCAATCATCAGCTCAGTACAAACTGAAGGATTTTCTCCAGGACGGTGCTTTTGGAAATTCCTCCACAATACTCCTCTGTATTACGGGTTAAAAGTAAATAGCATGGCCTCCTCAAATGGCTGTGGTCAGTAGTCTGAGAGCTACACATCATTGTCATCTCAGGTTTTCCAATGATTACAGTTGTCCCCCGCCCTTTTGCGGTTCATATACTGTGGTCCCGGTATATCGCGGGTCCACAGTATATGAAAAAAAGGCCTCCTGGGGTAATGAGGAAAGGCCTTCCCAGGCCTGACAGAGGCCCAAAAGTGCTTCCCCGCAAACTGGACGTGACTTTTGGTAAACCAGAAGTGACCTCTGAATCCCTAGAAAGCACTTTTGGGGCCTCCGAGGGCCCAGGAAGCCCCTTGCAGGCCCTTTAGGAGCAGCAACAGGCCTGGGGTAAGTACAAGAGCCCCCAGAGAGACCCCCAGTCTCGAACCGACCTAGCCTCTGCATATTGTGGATTTTCAATTATCGCGGTTCGGGTTGGGTCCCTAACCCCCGCGATAGGCGGGGGTTTGCTGTACTGCGATGCCTCTGCTTTCCTGCCACACCTAAAGACCCTTTTGTGTGTTGTGTAATCCCAGACAAGTTACTTTCCCAATGAGAAATGCAGCATATCATTAAGACTTTTCTTTTCTTAAGTATAGCAATGGAAAGACAAACATTCTCTTTTTAAATCAATTCAACTGAATCAGCTTATAGTGTTGCTATTAATTCATTCATTCATTCATTCATTCATTCATTCATTTGGTGGCAATCAGGCGGGCCCATCATCTGAACTTGATTGTTTTGAAAAATGCTACTTCCTCCCAGGTCACTTGGTGTGATTATTGAAAGGCTTCGGAACGTGCCACATGTTCAGATTCTGAAGCTGAAAGTGTGCAACACTTGACAAATTATACTGAAAACTTGCTAATGTTTGCAGGTGGTGAACATGGAAAAGTGGATTAGACCCTGCACAATTTGATCTCAAAGAAATGCCGTCATCCCATCTTGCTTCCCAACAGTAGCTTTTAAGACTTGAGGCTGCAGTGAAATGACTCTCCATTTTTGCCGTCTAATAAATACATGTGGCAAAAATTGTGAGGGTTAAAGGTTTTGGGGAAAGGAGTGAAAAATATACAGTGAAAAATATACAGTTTCACTGGAGGCAATTACTATGGAGAGTGGCTGTAGGAGGAGCCATTTTTCCACCTCTCTTTTAAATTTTAAGGTTGTCTTTTAGTGCAGAGTAAAGGGCACAAATCAGAAAAAATGGTGTTTCATTTTGATTTGTGATTTGATAACTCAAAATAACAAATTTACATTTTTTCTGAATAAAATTTTAATTTTTTACTTTAAAACCCTAAAATGCCCCTCTCAAACACCTAGGAACACCAAAATTGTACAGAAGCTTTCTCCTGGCTCGTCTCTATAAAAGCCTTGCAAGTTTGATGATGTTTTGATTCCAGACATCTGAGTCATATACCCTCAAAGAGTGTCCCCAAGGAAAGAGCCCTCATGTGTAGATGCTCCACCTGACCTAACACTTCTCAACAATCCGTCAAAGTTTGGTGGATACTTGGTTTCTGAATTCAAGGTGTGGGTCTCCAAGAAAGGGCCCTTTAGCAAATGGTGTGACAACACCCTGGAAGCAGGAGAAATACATATATAAATCATCAGCCCATCCCAGCAGGAGGGCGGGGGATTGTATGGTATAAAAAGGGTGGAGCCTGGTCTGTGAAAGAGTTAAGAGTTGAGAGTTTAGAGCTGAGAAAGCTGAGAGAGCACAGCTCTGTTAGAGTTCAGTCAGGCAGGTTAGGTGTGAGGGCTTTACTATTTACTGTTTATTAAAGACAGGGAGGCTTGAAGATTTGATTTAATCTATTTTATGTTTAAGGCAACGCATACCAACTTCAGTCATGGTTGGATTTATTTATTTTCTCAATAAACATAATCATTATTTTTATATTACTTTCTGAGTCTGTCCCAATTTATAAGGCAATGATTTAAAATGTGGCAGCATTACCAAGTGGATCCTGTGAAGATTAATAATTTGGTTCCCTACACTTCACATTTTCATCACAATTACACGTTTGAAAAGGGAGGTGTCGTCACAATTTGGTGGCACAGCAGTGGGATGTCAAAATAAACCTGGTTGTGCCTCTGAAAACTCAGCCTGTGCAAGTGGTGACGTCACAGCATAGTCAATGAAGCAGAAGTAGATGTTTTTCTGGAACTCTCTGGCTTTCTCCATAATCCAGCGCATGTTGGCGATTTTATCTCTAGTTCCTCTGCCCCTTTGAAATCCAGCTTGTACTTCTGGAAGTTCTCTTTCCACATACTGCTGAAGCCTGCCTTGTAGAATTTTGAGCAGAACCTTGCTAGCATGTGAAATGAGTGCAATTGTGCGATAGTTGGAGCATTCTTTGGCATTTCCTTTCTTTGGGATTGGGATGTAGACCGATCTTTTCCAGTCCTCTGGCCACAGCTGGGTTTTCCAAATTTGCTGGCATATCTTATGCAGCACCTTTACAGCATCCTCTTTTAAGATTTTAAAGAGTTCAATTGGAATGCCGTCACCTCCACTGGCCTTGTTGTTTGCAATGCTTTCTAAGGCCCACTTGACTTCACTTTCCAGGATGTCTGGCTCCAGGTCAGCAACTACGCTATCTTGGTTATCAGGGACATCCAGATCTTTCTGATATAATTCTTCTGTATATTCTTGCCATCTCTTCTTGATCTCTTATGCTTCAGTTAGGCCCCTACCATTTTTGTCCTTTATCATATCCATCTTTGCACAAAATGCCCCTTTAATATCTCCAATTTTCTTGAACAGATCTCTGGTTTTTCCTTTTCTGTTGTTTTCCTCTGTTTCTTTGCACTATTCATTCAAGAAGGCCGCCCTGTCTCTCCTTGCTATTCTTTGGAAGTCTGCATTCAATTTTCTGTATCTTTCCCTTTCTCCCTTGCATTTTGCGTCCCTTCTCTCCTCCGCTATTTGTAGGGCCTCGTTGGACAACCACTTTGCTTTCTTGCATTTTCTTTTCTTTGGAATATTTTTCATTGCAGCCTCCTGTACAATGTTACAAGCCTCCATCCATAGTTCTTCAGGTGTTCTGTCCACCAAATCTAGTTCCCTGAATCTATTCTTCACTTCCACTGTGTATTCATATGGGATTTGATTTAGGTTATACCTGACTGGCCCAGTGATCTTCCCTGCTTTCTTCAGTTTAAGTTTGAATTTTGAAATAAGAAGCTGATGACAGTCAGCACCAGGTCTTGTTTTTGCTGACTGTATAGAGCTCCTCCATCTTTGGCTGCAGAGAACATAGTCAATCTGATTCCGGTATTGTCCATCTGGTGATGTCCATGTGTAGAGTCGCCTTTTGTGTTGTTGGAAAAGAGTGTTTGCAATGACCAGCTTCTTCTCTTGACAAAACTCAATTAGCCTTTGCCCTGCTTCATTTGGAACTCCAAGGCCAAACTTGCCAGTTATTGCTTTTATCACTTGACTCCCTACTTTAGCATTCCAATCCCCTATGATGAGAAGAACATATTTCTTTGGTGTCAGTTCTAGAAGTTCTTGTAAGTCTTCATAAAATTGGTCAATCTCAGACTCTTCAGCACCGGTAGTTGGTGCATAAACTTGGATTACTGTGATGTTCAAAGGACTGCCTTGGAATCGTACCAAAATCATTCTATCATTTTTGTTCTTATTTGGCTTCAAAGGGGTGTTTGCTTTCTTCCTTGTTTTTTCAAACAACTGCTGCTCTGGTGCCAGTAAGAAGAACTCAGTGTGTACAAATTGTAGCATCTAGTTATGGGTTGTGTTTATTACATTCGTTTGTTTGTTCATTCATTCATTCATTCGTTCGTTTGTTCATTCATACGTACGTACATACATATGTACATACATACATAGATACATACATTTTGCAAAGTTTGTGTTTACAGTGCTCATTTTACATTTACAGAGAGAGAGAGAGAGAGAGAGAGAGAGAGAGAGAGAGAGAGATCACCACCAGGAGCCAGGATTTAATTTAATTTGTAATGTTCCCCAAAAGTCAATCTAGCTGCACGTCTGTTCCAGTAAGAACTCTCTCATAGAGATGGACTGGAACTGCTTATTTGGAGGTGCAGTTTGTTTCCTGGGCAAACAGTTTGGCACTCCACCCTTCCAATGGCATTCACTTGGCAGCAGCACCCTACCCGCCTTCTCCGGGCACTACTGGTTTGTGCCCACCTTGACTCAGCCACAAAGTATTAATAAGATGCTGACTCCCCCCCCCTACAGTTTCCCATCTCCATCTCCAGGAGCACCTGGTACATGGAAGCATCCCGCTTCAGATTTCAGAGACAAGGCCTAGCCATCATCACTGGTAACCGTGGACGACGGCCCTGACCTCCATGAATGTATCCATTCTCCTTACAAGCGGTTGCTGGTATCATGGGGCTCTTAGGACAGCCTAGCATTTTGTGCCGCTGTCGATCTGGCAGGCAAGGCGGCTGAGGGATGTCACGCTGCGGCCAAGCCTGATTAAAATATTCCTTGTGGGCAAGGACAAGAAAGCACGGGCAGGCTATCATAAGCACTAGCCTCTGGCCTCTTTGCTTTAGAGCCACTCACCCATCTTATTTTTTTCCACAAACAGCAGCTGCTCCCTAACGGACCTCAGATATAATAACCCTGTGGCAAAAACCTCTTTCTCTCATATGGAAATAGAACTCATATAACAACCTTCCACTGACATTTACCGGCTGAAATGAAGGAAAGGGCTCTCTCAACCGCTCCCAGGACAACTAACATCTGGTCTGTGACTCACCAGTGGCCCTTGAAGGAGGTTTTTGAAATACCTAAAGTTGGACAGCAAAACTTTAATGAAAACTAGATCCTCGATGGTTCATTGTTCACAATCCAGAGAGAGAGAGAGAGAGAGAGAGAGAGAGAGAGAGAGAGAGAGAGAGAGAGAACTCTTCGCTCTCACCAATCGCTTTTGTGTTCCATTTTTCTCTAAGACGGGTTCTGTCATCTTGCAGCTCATTTCCATTTCGGCCTAATTTAAACTGGGACACGATGGAAGCGCAGCAGGGATGCAGGTGGGATAAGGACCAATAATTCTACCACTCTACCTTTTTCCAGGTTTGTGGAATTGAAAAAAAGGGATGAAATTCTCTGAAAGGTCAGGAGTGTTCATTAAAAGAACTTCTTAGAAACTGTAGCATATGCCAGTGAGTCTTATGCAGCTGGTAACCTAAGGCAAAATGGACCTCAGGAAGAGAACCAACGACATTCCTCCACCTCCTTTTTTTTTTTAAAAATATTTTTACACGCTTGTAACAACAACAGTGAAATGAAATGCAAAGAAGTTTCCAAACGTTCTCTGGCAAAAGCAAAGGGCATTCCTAAGATTGGTAGGGCGGCTAGTACAATAAACAGACCTTTGGGGAAAAAAACTAATGAAGGAAGGATACCATGACCTTGGGTATTGGAACTTTTAATATTCAGCTCCTTCTATGCTTGGGACAAAGAGACTTTGTGCATGGAAGCATGGAGCAAGATTGCACATCCATCAAGATGCAGAATTCGGTGATTGGACTGGGCTTTGGGTCAACTTGATGCCCCCAACACATGTTTCTGCTCTGGAATTCTGAGTTTTGCCACTGTCTCACAGGTAGCACTAGAGTCCTATATGCACATAAAAGTGAATACAGCAAGATAGTTGAGAGGAACCAAGTAGCTGCTACATGTGAGAGGACCAGAGTATTCTATGAGATAATCTTCACCAATATGCATATGCTGAAATCTATATCTATAACTTTCATCAAAAGCTATCGAAGAAACCAAGAAGGGGCCGTTTCTGCTCATGACACATTTTTTATGCACAGACCTCCACAACAGCTCTGGATTCTACTATGCTATCTTTCCAGGTTTTGTGGAGGATTCTTAGGATTGTAGTGTTAAACAGTTATTTTTCCAGGTTTGGAGTTATAGTACTGAAATCCCTTATGCAACATCATTTAATCTTAAAATTTTAGAACTGGGAGGTAACCTAAAGATCATAAAGCCCACCCTCTGTCAAGGAGGTACAGTGGGGAATCAAACTCCCAACCTCCGGCTCCTCATCCAGGCACCTAAACCATGGAGGTATCCAGCATTTAATAATAACAATAACAGCAGCAGCAGCAGCAACCACCACCACCACCTATCAACTGCAGACCTGGAAGGGACCTTATGGATTATCAATTCCACTGAGCTATCCAGCATGTTTGTGTAAGCAATTGTGTGGTAGAACAAAGAGCCAATTTCTATATTAGACAAAATAAAATGCTAGATCAAAGTAATCTTTATTTATATCAAAATACACTGTCCCATTAGTACGAACAGAACACTCTCTGGTCGGTTCAGAACACATCAGATCACATTGTCTGTGAAGATTCTCAGTGAGGTTACCTGGAAGTTGAGTCCTGGCAACTGGACTTCATTTCTTGTGAGATCGAAATGTTTCACTATTCAGCCAAGCAGTTTTGTCATCAATCTTCAGAAGAAAAGAAGTCCAGTTGCCATGACTCAACTTCCAGATTAGATCACACGGAAATCAACAATACAATACAATATACAACAACCCACCCATAAAATCACTAGTTAAAAACTGCCTTTGAATAGAATTAAACAAATTTAAAATAAATTTGGCTACAGTACCTCAGGCCAGTGGTTAAAAGGCCTAATGAAGGGCAGTTTTAAATAATTCTGTTTTACTGATTTCGTGAAAACCTAGAGGGAGGGTACCTGATAAAACGCTTTAGGAAGCTTGTTCCATAGGGAAGCACGGTTCCCAGTGTTAAATCTTTTGGCTTCCTCAAGTGTCACCATTTAATACATCACAGGGAGGATGGGTTTCGTCAGGTAAGCTATTTTGTGGCAGAGACATTCTGACAAGTATTGAGATCCTAACCGTGATGGGCATTATCGGTGATGAAGATATTAAATTAGGCACAGAAACTAACAGAGAGCTGATGAAGGCATGTAACAGCTGTGGAAATGTGTTCATATCAGCTTCACCTGTGATCCATCTACCAACCACATTTTGCTGAAGTTTCCATATAGATATCAAGGGCAGCCCTACATAAAGATCTTTACTTTATAGCGATCACCCACATATGAGCCATTGTTGTTAGGCATTTCTTATCCCAGTAGGGTCACAACTGGGCAATCCACCAAAGTCCTACCCAGAAAACCCTGAAAAGGATCACCATAGGTCAGTGTTGACTCAATGGCACATGATTAGTATTATCATCTCTCCCTTAAAACAGATACTGTACGTATGCAGCAGTTGCTAAAGCTGTATCTGCACGTAACCTGTTCTTAGATAGATTACGTTTCTGGAGAACAAGGGTCACAAATCCCACCCACTTTCATGGGCTGCAGGGTTAAATCCGCAAAATCAGAGGAACTGATTGCAGAAACGGAATTGCTGCATAGAAAAATGGCAGAAGCCACTGCAAGGGAAGAGAGGGGCCGTTACAACGTAATGCGACTTGAAACAGGGAAGTCACCAAAACAGACCCCTTGAGAGCTCCCCAACATGGCCCCCATGAATAAAGATTTCAGTCCTGGATCCAATGATAGATTCTGAGCCATTTCTCTTGTTCACTCAAAGATTCCTCTCACATACCAAAGCTAGACCCAGGGCCCAGGCAAACTGCTTAGAAAGGAGACCCCTGTGAAGGGGCCTGCCCTGCAACCTTTGCCTCTCAAGCACTGGCTGCTTTTGTCAAAGGGATGAGGTGGAGTCAGGTGGAAAGACAACAGAAATAGCAGCAGAGAAAATTCTCCAGGTACCGGTGGTGACTACAGAGTCTTCCTTCCATGTGGTAAATTAAGTTCCACCTTGGAACCAGTTTAAGTTCCAATTTATTTCTTATAATTTAATGATAGTTCATATAAAATTTAAACTTGAGTTTATAGTCCTGTTACCCAAAATGCTAAACCAGCTAGCTAACTCCACAGAGGTCTAACTCTTACTGTACATCTACCTGTGTGCACTTATTTACATTTACATGTCAAAGCTTATTCAGCAAACAGGGTGAAGAAAGCCCCTTGTATGTGTAAGGTCAGAGTGAAAGTATGCTAGAACATGCATGACCTACAATTAAAAGGAAACAGGAGATGTTGCAATTGTGTTCTCATTTTCACTGTGTTACACACAAGCAGTCAGACATCTTTCAGCAAGAATAAAATGTATGTTAATGATTACAGAGAGAGGTTTTGTGTTGTTTTTTTTTTTGCAGGTGGAAGAAACCTTTCCTTCCAATTTGCAATGCAAATTCCTAGGTTGTATGAAAGTACAATAATTTAATAGATCTGCAAATTAGGAATATTGCAGGAGTGCAACATGATGATTTTATTGTTAGCGTTGTAATAAACTTAAAATAATAGGACAGAAAATTCCAGGTTTTGTTACATCTATTTGTCTTACAAAACCTTCCACATAGAAGCTTACATTCATCTTTTTCTTCTTTTATGCATAAAACATAATCTAAACGATCTTCACAAAATGAGCCAATATTCATAACCTGGCAACCAATATTGGGTTTTATGGAGTTTTTCTATATGGCTAACGTTTATGGGCATCTGGTGCAGAATATGAATATGGTATCTCAAGAATCTCAGCTCTCTCTCTCTCTCTCTCTCTCTCTCTCTCTCTCTCTCTCTCTCTCTCTCTCTCTCTAGTGCAAATTTCTGGTTTTCATGGTTTCCACAATGTGCAGAATGGTTAATGGAAGTGGGGTGGAAGCTGTTTGAGTCATTATTTTGTAGCTCCAAATGGTGAGCTGTAGAGATGATGCATGGTCTTCCTATTTCCTAACATAGACTAGTTCTGGTTCAAAAGATGAAACAGAGAGCTGGCCCTCCCACTAAACTAAGGAACTATCCACATGCAGCAAATATTGACTGTTGAGAAAATGCAGTGAATTAGGAGATTTTGCCTTTGCAATAACAACATTTTTACTCCCAGTGTTGGGAAGGAAGGGCCCATGGAATGTTCCAATTCATGTGTCCAAATGGGCATCCATGAATCTTGACTTGGGGAATGAATGCACCACTGACTGTTCACTTTCTGTTAGCAAAAGGACTTGCACTGTGTCGGACAAAATAAGCCATGGTTGAGAGCGGATAACAATAATAAATAGAATTATTGATGGTTCAATTACCAGAAATGAGAACAAGCACCGAAGGATGTTTGCTGTCATCATCTTTGCTTGTGGGCCAGTCATTATGCTTCCCAGCCAGTCATTCTGGGGAAAAGAATATTACATGAGGTGTACCTTTTGACCAAAGAATCCCACATTCCACCAATACATCCCCTACATACACTGGATGCAGTCTTCATAAGGATTGATGACTGATAAAGACGGGCACAATTTTTTAAAAAAATGCAAAATTCATCAAAAATCACTAATCTGTCAATTCATATTCATATACATTGACACCCTCCAATGAATACAAATCAATGATTTTGATACTCTCCAATGAATTCAATATTTTTTTCATTATTTGATTTGCTAGGCTATTAAATGACCCCGACCAAGGCTCGTAGAGATACAGAAACATATAGAGATGCTTCCCCTGACTTTCCTCTACAATCCCCCCCCCGGCCAAGTTTGGTGAAGATTGAATTTCAGACATACAAATTATTGTCCCACAAAGAGGGCCCCAATTTTTCCCAGGCACCTAGAAACATCTCAATCAGGTGTGTCCAAACTTTTTGCAAGAAGGGCCAGATTGGGTGAGGTGAAAATGTGTGGAGGCCAACAATTCAGCTGCATTTGGTCCCCAGGCCGAACTTTGCACAAGCATCTAGGATATGCAAGTAGGCAGGGAAAATGCTGTAGCAACAGAGCCAAGGTTGGGTAGGCTAGGCAGGTGGTTGGGGAGGATGGAGAGAGGCAGGGAGGGCAGACAAACCGTAAAACTGCAAGCTGATGCCTCCATCCGGTATGGGGAGGGGCCAGCTGACGGGGATGTATGACAGGCTGAGCTGGTGGGGGGAAGAGGTCATGGGCCTCTCAAAATTTGAAAATGGGCCAAATTTGGCCCCCGGGCCTGACTTTGTACATGCCTGATCTAAATCACAAAGAAGCTTCCCCTGACTCTCCTTTTCAAGTTTGGTGTGTTTCCCCAATCCAGTTTGCTAAAGGACACTTGTCTGGGCCCCCAAATTGTGGGTGTGTAACTCAGATGCCAGAAACCCAATTAGATATTAGATAGCCAGTAGATATTTGTTTGTTTGTTTGTTTGTTTGTTTGTTTAATTTCATTTCATTTTTGAATATTTTTACCCCACCTTTCTCCTTGGAAAAGGACCCAAAGTGGCTTACAATAATGAGGGACAATATACAGCCCAGAACACTTAAGACATATTCAAGTTAAGAACAGAGAATTTGAAGACACATGTTAGAACTAGAGATGGGCACGACTCAAAAAAATGGTGTTTCGTTTGTCGTTTGGTCATTTAGGGGTCCGTTTCGGTTCGTTTTCATTTTCATGATGTTTTTTGCAAAAATTTCATTTTCATTTCGTTAGGTAACGAAACGAAAAAACCAAAATGAAAATGAAAAATTGCTGTTTCATTAGCATTCTTTTTAGTTCAATGCATCTGCTGCAACGAAAACAAAAAACACGGCAAATTTGGTCGTTTCATTTTTGTTTTGTTTTTTAAAAAATTATTTGTTTCATTTTCATTGCGTAATGAAACAAAAAACAAAAACAAAAACGAAAAATCGCTCGTTTCGTGCCCATCTCTAGTTAGAACATTAAAAAAGATAACATTAGAGCTACAAAGAGTACGGAAGAAGAAAAGAAAAACCCATTATGAGGGGTGGAAAGCAACATGGAGAACACTGTTGTTCTTATGAAAGCAGTCAGCGCAATCATGTATGGTAATCCATATAGAAGTCACATAGTAGGTAGTCCCTCATTCAGGGAAAGCTTGCTTGAAGAGGAAGGCCTTTGCCTGCTTCCGGAAAGACAGCAGAGACTGAGCAGTCCTGGCCTCCAGCAGGAGGGAGTTCCAAAGTCTGGGAGCAGCAAAAGAGAAGGCCCTTTCAGGGGTTCTTTTGAGACCCACCTGTA
Organism: Phrynocephalus forsythii; assembly: GCA_029282475.1. NCBI lineage: Eukaryota > Metazoa > Chordata > Lepidosauria > Squamata > Agamidae > Phrynocephalus > Phrynocephalus forsythii. The sequence continues at coordinate 124,107,368 of JAPFRF010000004.1, forward strand.
TTCTTGTGGAATAACGTAACTTTATTCAGAGAACATGGGCCCATGGGTGTCACAAGGAGTGAAATGTTCAGGAGGGGGCTTTTATAATTGCAAAATGTTAACGAAAGTTGTTCTAAACATTCCATTGGCTAAATTTTGGCACAGTTCCGCCACACACATATATGCTTACCAGTACAAGCCCAGTTTTTGTAGGGAAAAACATTACTTCATTCCTAAAACATTCTAGCAATGATATGAAGGCTTACAGTTTCTACAAGCTGTACTGCTGACTAGGTAATGGAGAACAAGGGCATGAAGCATAGCTGCATCAAGCAAACTATTAAAATGGCACTTTTCCAGTCACAGTCCTTCAACCTGTGATTCAAGGTCAAGGTCAAATCCGGGATTCTTCCTCTCCTCCAGGCCAACAGGATTGCACAAGTTGAATGGAGGGACAAGGAGACACATGGCTAGGGTTGTTTTGGCTTCATGTCATGGCAGCATTTCATCATGGGCCCACCATTCATGATTCACCAATGCAAAGTAACGCTCACTGTGACAGGGAACACAGGACAGCCCTTTGGCATAATGAGGGGAAGTGATGCTGAATCTCACCGGATAGATTTGTTAAGATGCCTTCTCCTTTTAATCTTGCTTTATTCTCCTCTGGCATCCTCTGACAGTAATTTCTCTCTCTCTCTCTCTCTCTCTCTCTCTCTCTCTCTCTCTCTCTCTCTCTCTCTCTCAATCTCTCTCTCTCTCCCCTGCTACTTCACACTTTAGATAAGCCTTCTGGTCCCCCAGCAGATGCATTGTGAATCTTCTCTGTCTATGCCTCCTGCATATGTTTCATTAAAAGTGTTTGTTTCTTTCATGAGCTTGAAGTGTGTGTGTGTGTGTGTGTGTGTGTGTGTGTGTGTGTGTGTGTGTGTGTGTGTGTGTGTGTGTGTGTGTGTGTGTGTTGAGGTGGGGGAGGGGGGGAGGGGAGGGGTAACGTTTTTGGCTCACCACTCTCCACCACTGAGCAGTACATGCGAGTCACTTGGAGGTCTTAACTTTTTTTCTCTCTTTCTTTTTGCCAATTTGTGCGCCTCTCCTTCCAGCGACGACGACAATTTGCACTGGCACCAAAGATACAAAAACAGCCTTTTGATTTGTTACACGGTGGAACTGAACATGAAAGAACACGGTGGGAGGTGCCAAATGGGAAAAGCAGAAAATGGAATGTATTTTCACCAAGGGTTGCTTAGCAATCGGTGGCACAGGAATGCTGACATTTTGCAAGTAGAGGGGGATCACCACCCATTCCACATTTCACCCTGGCAAGTGGAAACAGGCCTTTTTTGGGGTGGGGGTGGGAAGGGAGCCTAAACTGGTGATGGAAAGAACAGAGCCTACCACTTGTGGTTCTTAGCTGCACTCCTTTTGATTACCAAGTTCTTACTTTTTTAAAAATAATTTTATTGGGTTTTTAAGGGGGGGAAGAAAGGGAGGGGGTATGGGGGGAAAGGGAAAAAAAGCAAAGGGGGGGATACAATTTTAAAATTTACATTGAATATGTCAAGCAAAGTAAAAATAGTGATATAACATATTGATAGATTGCCAAATATTATCACAGTACTAATAGGTTTGTTACTTCTTGCCATCTCTTCCGAGAAATCTCATCATAGTCTCCCTTTAAATAGCCGAAGAGTCTGTCAATTTCGATGCATTCTCTTATCTTTTCGTGGAAATTCTTCTCTGTTGGCACGTTTGGTTGTTTCCAGAATTTCGCATGCAGTATCCTTGCAGCAACAATTACATGGTGAAGTACATATCTCTGATCATATGAAATATTTATATCTACTATATTTAATAAGAAAAGTTCTGGTCTAAGCTCTATCTTAGTTTTCAGACATCTTTCTAAAAATATTTTTACCATTTTCCAATATGCCTTTGCCTCTTTACATGTCCACCACATATGGTAAAAAGTACCACAATCATATTTACATTTCCAACATTTAGGTGAGCAATTATACATCTTGGATAATCGGTGTGGTGCGAGATGACATCTATAGAACATCTTATAACAATTTTCCTTAAAAGAAATAGATTTAAAGATTTTAACTGTGTTTCACAGAGAGTCCCATTTGTTTAGATGAATAGAGTAACCAAAGTTTTCTGTCCATCTTATCATAGTATCTTTGACCAGTGTATCAATCATTTTTTCATTTAACAATATACTATAAAATTTACTAAGAAGCTTGGAGTCGCCAGAGGAAAGTATTTTGTCAAGTGGAGTATCAATAATCGTAAATCCCCCCTCTTTGGTGAGGTCTTTGAAGTGTGAATATATTTGATGATACTTCCACCAGTCTAAATAATAGCCTTCTGATACTAATTTCCCTAATGATTTCAATGAAAGGTCAACATTCAGAAGGTGTCTATAAGTTATAGCATTTGGAGTTTCACTTATATGGGAGCTAAAAATCGCTCCCAGCAGAGATAGCCACAATGGTGCTTTACAGTAGAATTGTTTTTTAATCGATAACCATATTTTAACTAAGGCGTTCCTTATCCAATGCTTTTTAAAGAGTGGCCAGGCTTTCTCCAACTATAGTATAGAGGTTTTCATCTTTATCACCAAGTTCTTACTTTAAAGAGGAAATAAATGGGACAGTTTGGTAAAGTTCTTCTGTATCTTTCTGTATTCAGTGAAAGATTCTAGACCAGACTCTGAAAATGGTCGCTTGAAGAGCACTATATGGAAAGTTAACGGGGGTGAGGGGGTGGTTTAATGTGTTAAATCCTTGTGACCCTCTGGATCAGTGGTTCTCAACCTGTGGGTCCCCAGATGTCCCTGAACGGAAACTCCCAGAAACCCTTTCCAGCACAGCAAACGGTGGAGTTGCACTCCAGGAACATCTGGGGACCCACAGGTTGAGAACCACTGCTCTAGATGTTCCTACTACACCACCCATCATCTATGACTCTTGGTCATGGGTGAGGGTGAAGAAATTGACAATACAGTATCTGGAAGGCCATAGGTTTTCTACTAGAGGTGACATAAACCAAATCACAAACCAGAAAAATCGACACAATTGTTATCTGATTTGGGGAAGCCATTTAGCCAATGCAAAAAGAAGAGCTGATTCCCCCCCCCCCGCTTATCGATTTGTTTTGCTTTGGCAAAATGGGATGGCTCGCCCACCCGCTTCCCACTGCCCCTATCTACCTGGTCTATCTACCTCTGTCCACCTCAGGGCTGTCCAACTTTGAACAGGCTGAGGTCTACTTTTTTCTGGCCCAAAGTGCCTGAGGGCTACTACTCTAAAACCTCTACTTACAAATTTTATCCATTCCAAGCACATGCTCGTAAGTAAAAAAAAAAATGTAAGTAGAGCGGAGGTTTCCCATAGAAATGCATTGAAATACGTTCCCTCCAGAATGGATTAACTTAACAGTTTTTCAATGCATTCCTATGGGAAGGCTGACCATGCACACTCTTCCCTTGTACCCGCTCGATCATCTGGCCAGTGGGGTGGGGGGAACAGGGGACCACGCCATGGCCCTTGAACTGCCCAGTTCAGCTGAGACAGTGGGCAGGCAGACCCAGAACATTGCTGGGGCAGTGCTGGTCCTTTGGATGGGGAAGGTGGCCGGCAGGCTACTTTTGAACCCTTCACGGTCTACCAGTAGCCCACGGTCTACCTGTTGGGCAGGCCTGGTCTACCTTATCCTGCCAACCAGCTGAGCTAGTGGCCACCACCCAGCACCAGTGGCTTGTGGCAGCAGCAAGGAGCAGGCAGCCTGCACCAGCACGGATCTGAAAAGGGAACTGTGAAACTAGAGTGACACAGTTCATTTGGAGAGTTTTCATGATGATTAGTCATTCATGGTTCATGAGTAGCCACAAACCATCACACACTACCGGCTTTTGAGTCCATGCTTATCTCTATTCCCCACCCCAAGTTCAATGGTAAACAAAGTCTTGTAAAACTAAGCACACAGAGCTACAAGGTAGAGCTGGCATCAAAATAATACTAGGCCCTGGGAGTGCACTCCAAACTCAAAGATCATAAGAACATAAGAAGAGCCATATGCTGGATCAGGCCAAAGGCCCATCTAGTCCAGCTTCCTGTATCTCACAGTGGCTCCACCAGATGCATTTGGGAGCGCATGAGACTAGATATCTGTCTCCTGATACCACTCCCCTGCATCTGGCCCTTGAAGTACCCTGGTTTAAAGCCTGGAGATTACACATCTCCATCATGGTTTGTAACCTGTGATGGACTTTTCCTCCAGGAATCTGTCCAATCCCCTTTTGAAGGCATCCAGGCTAGATGCCATCACCACATCCAGTGGCAGGGAGTTCCATAGACTTACAACGCGCTGGGTGAAAAAATATTTTCTTTTGTCAGTTCTTACTCTCCCAGCCCTCAATTTGAGTGTATGTCCCCTAGTTCTGGCATTTTGGGAGAGAGAGAAGAGCTTCCCTCTATCCACTTTACTCATACCCTGCATTATTTTGTATGTCCACGGGATATGATGTACCACTACCAGCACCACTGCCTTTAGGCTGGTGCAACCCTTTGTGATGACTGATCTCAGATCTGCCAACACATCAGCTGTGTTGGCTGACTTCAGCTGGCAGAGGAACTAAAAAGGGGGGAGGAAAAGAACGGTGCCATCTCAGCCCAGGCTCACGCCCATGATGCCAGCACAAAGTTAGGCAAGGGAGTAAGTAATACCCAGCCTCCAAAGGCCCAGTCAAGTTTGATTCAGCACACCTCAGCTAATTCATGGTCACCTCAGGCAGCCCTCAGGCATCTTGGCTGGTTAAGACTGTATCCATAGAGTGCATCATTCTACATGATGCAGGCAATGGCCATTTGACTCCACTTTCACTTCTATGACTCCATCCTGGGATTTGTAGTTTATACACCCACTTATTCCCTGCTGCTGCTCTAAAGAGTAGATTTAGCAGATTGTTTTAAGTCCATCATGACAGGACAAATCCAGAATGTTTTAGCGTGGAGCCATAACAACTACAGTGGATTCATATTACTCTAATGCTGTAATAGAGATACAATATTTAAACCAGGATGGATTTAAAGCAATTACTGCTTTCCAGGGCACTTTACCCTCTCTCCTTTAAGATGGTGCTAGGATTCATAAACAGAGAAATCTGAGCCATTACATCATGACGCAATTATGTATGTCTGCAGTGTAGTCAGAGGCAATAACTCCATACAAATAAAACAGCTGACCCATCCAAGAAAGCATATGGAAGGTGAGAGACCACCTGTATGCCACTAGCCTAATTTATTCAGTGTTATATCTATGCCACAAAGAAGTAATGTTAAATTACAATCATAATGTACAGTACATTATAATCATAATGCAATTTACTTTTACTTTCCCTGTCAAGTTATTTGCAATCAGTGCTTTCTAAACTCTGTATGTTCTATGGCAGTAATGGCAGGAGTGACCGGTGCTAGTTTCCAGAAGCTAACGGGACACAGAATAATCATATTCCTTTTATGTAGGATCTGGTACCTATCAGGCAAAAAGCAGCAATGATTTGAAATGACTTTTAGCAAAAGGGAAAGGAGAAAGTGTCAAAACAGGTCTGCAGTAGAACATTAAGAAAACAAAAAACATGACTACAGAAGAACACAACTTTAATGTTGACAATGAAGAAACTGAAACAAAGGCCGCTATCTCACCTAGGGGAAGATCACATGACTGAAGATGTGGGATCTCTGTTCCCACGTACAAAGATTTTTTTAAAAGAGTGTTCAGCCCCACGGCCAGCTGGTGGAGCTAGGAAAAAAATGAAAACAAACAAACAAAAATAAAACAGCACTGACAGCCCCAAAGTCAGCTGATCAGCGCTGGGGCGGGGAGGAGAAATTTAAAAAATAAAAAAAAGTGCTGACCAGCCCCAGGACGAGCTGGTTGGGGCTGGGGGAAGCAGAAAAACAGATCACATGCGAGCTCCCACAGACTTCTGGCTTGCATTTCTACTGGAGCAAAAAAATTTGAACTTCTCCAGTAGGTCATGGGAAACTTGCTAAAAGGGGCATAACCAGTTTTTTTTTTTAAAAGCCCAGTGGCTGTGGGGACAATATACTCAAGTATATAGGTAAGTTACAATTTATTTACAGGTGCGGGAGGGCAAACAGTACAGATGGGTTACTCTTGAATTTGGTGGAGGCACAAACAACCTTGGAGCTGTGCTCTTTTCACTGCCTTTTTAAAGAGAGGTAAGATAAGGTAAGATAAACCTTTATTGATCCCACATTGGGGAAATTTGCTTGTGACACAGCTCCCAATACAAAGAACAAATAAAGAAGAGTAAGTGCACAAAAAAGTGGAAGATGAGAAAGAAGATAATAGATAATAGAGATTAAATAAAATAAAAATCCAATATACAAATATACACTATAAAATAACAGAATCTGCCTCATCCAATTTGGCCCTCATAAATATGGAACAATCAAAAGGTATCCCCAGTTCTAAGCAGGGATCTTGCTGTAAACAATGAACTGGACACATCTACATATCTCTGGCTCATCCACAGTTTTCTCTTGTTCTCTACTTAGGAGCCATTCTTACAACGAGCAAAGGCCACCTGGAGTGTCTAGGCTTGGGTTGTCACTTGAAATTGTTCAGAACCGACCTCAGTCCTAGGGTGCAAGAAATGCATTGAAGGATGACTCCATCTTGGATCATTTATCATCATGGCGGTCACAACAGGACAGAACAGATACTCTGTGAGGTGCATGCTGTCCTGGACGTTGCTGAACAATTTGCATTTGATGGATGGAGGAGCTGTGAATGGTATGGCATAGTAAACCTGAATCACAAGGCGTAGCAAACAGAGGGGTGGAGGCTCACCCTCTATCTGTCTCTCTGTTGCATACTTTGAATAAAGTCATACACCTATGTTTTGTTTTGCTGGTTCCACATTGGTGTCAGAGCTTACACAATTAACTTTGAAGACGAGACCTAAATGGACTACTGTCTTACTCAATGACAAAAGGAAAGGTAAGGGGGATAATGCCATTATACAAAACGATAGTAAGGCCGCACCTAGAGTATTGTGTACAATTCTGGTCACCGCATCTCAAAAAAGACATAGTAGAACTGGAAAAGGTGCCAAAGAGAGTGACTAAAATGATTACTGAGCTGCAGGACGTCCCTTATGAGGAAAGGCTAAAACATTTGGGGCTCTTTAGTCTGGAAAAAAGGCGCCTGAGGGCAGATATGATTGAGACATACAATATAATGCAGGGCATCAGTAAAGTGGATAGAGGGACGCTCTTCCCCCTCTCACAAAATACCAGAACTAGGGGACATCCACTCAAACTGTGGGTTGGGATAGTGAGAACAGACAAAAGAAAATATTTTTTACCCAGCGCATTGTTAGTCTATGGAACTCCCTGCCACAGGATGTGGAGATAGTATCTGTTCTTATGACAGTTCTAAGACCAAAGTAAAAGTTATTTCAAAGGCTATTTCCAGGGAATCTGGAGCTAAGGTCAATGGTTTAACAAACATGCCCTGTAATTATGAATTATGCTGTATGGTTTCATAAATTGTGCTTCCTAATGATTAACTATTCATGTATCTACACCATGCCTTGTCCTTCAGGCACAAAGCTGGGTTAGTAGGAATGAATAATGCTAATCAGCAGAAACAATCCAAGTAAGGAAAGGACAAAAGAAAAGCAACCAATGGGGTGGGGAAGAAAACAAGAGAAAATACTCAACGGGCAAGGGGGTCCCAAGGAAATAATGAGGAGGGACACAAAAAATAATCCCAAGGAGACATGCAGGAGGACTGGTAAAAAGTGTTCTGCTTATATATGACCCCATACCATTTCAAGTACTCTCTGGGCGGTTTACAGCTTTTAATTACAGTATGCAGGCTACACATTGCCCCCCCCCCAGCCAGCAAACTGGATATTCATTTTACCGACCTCGGAACAATGGAAGGCTGAGACAACTATGAGCCTGCTACCTGGGATTGAACCCCAGTTCATGAGCAGTTTTACCTGCAGTACAGTCATTTAACCATTGCACCACGGGGCTCCTGTAGTAGCCAAAATAATGAAAAAATGTGGGGAAGGTATCCCTCTAAAATAAAAATTGGAGTGGAGAAGCAAAAAAAGGAAAGTATTAAACACGAAGAAAGGGAGATGGAAAAATTCCAGATGGAGAGCACCAAGAGCTACACAGTAGTCCAACACGAATGAATGAAGCAAAAGCAAAGCACTCCTATAGTGCACCTCTCTTTTGTCAACATAAATGATTCAGTTTTTAAAAAGAGGCTCTATTTCAACTTGCATTGATTTGCATACCTAGTCAGCCAATTACCAATCCACGTAACAGTAGCATTATCTATCCCACATTCTACTAATCTCTGTGCAAGTTTGCCATGGGGAACCTAATTTAATGCCACATAGGTGTGTTAGATCACAGCATTAACCTAGCAAGCCTATAAACCTTCAATCACGTGAGCATCACATGGGTATAAAATGCCAACATGTATTATGTGGCATATCAATAATATTGAGCAGCCCCTGGTTAGTGTGGTAATCAAAATATCATAGGCCCCTTTGTCAAAAGTTTTGGCTGAGGTCAAGATACTGTATATTATTTTGTCAGGATTCCCACCATTTATCAGGGAGTTTACATGATGAAAAAAGGAGATAAGATCAGTCAGGGCAAGTTTGTTATTCAAAGCAGAAGAAACCATCAAACTAATTCAAAGCAGAGATAAATTGTTATTCTGAATGACGTTTTTCCATAGTGTCACTGATACATGGAAAGCATTCATCTCCAGAGAGGTCTTGGTAAGAAGAAAAGTGGGGAACAAAAAAAATCGATAATAGAATGAAAATATGGGTAGACTGTTGAAATTAGCTACATTGAATGCCAGGGGTCTAGGAACTGTCACGAAGAGAAACAGAATAGAGTCATTAATTAAGAAGAATAAACCGGACATCGTTTTTCTTCAAGAAACACACCAAGCGAAAGATGGCCAAAACGAACTGAAACTACCCAACATCAACATCTATGAGAAAAGTTTTGGTACATCTAAAGCAAGGGGGGTAGCAATCTTAATATCAAAGCACTGTGATTGTATTGTTGAAAAAACTGTGAAAGATTTGGAAGGTAGATATATTATTCTTCAGGCCACAATTGGTCTAGAACAATGTACACTGATAAATGTTTATGCACCAAATGCTAATCACAACCTGTTTTACAAAGAGATATGGGAGCAGATAGAAAAGGTACAGAAAGGACATGTGATTTTGGCAGGAGATTTCAACATGGTTATGGATAAAATAAAAGATAAAACAATGACTAGGAAGGTAGACTGGAGGGCTAGACATACAATCTTAACAAAATTCATCGCAAATACAGGATTAAAGGATGTTTGGAGAGAATTAAAGGGCGATGAAAGAAAATTTACTTTTTATTCATCAGCCCACAAAGCTTACTCGAGAATAGATTTTATATTTGTCTCACAAAGTTTGTTATCTAAAGTTGTAAATACAAATATAGAATTGATAAAAACTTCTGATCATGCTCTAATGTCTGTTGAAATAGAAAATAAGAAGAATTATAAGGAAGCTAGAAGGTGGACAATAAACCCTAGAATTTTTCAAACCCCAGATACAGTACAAAAAAAAATACAAAGAGAATGGCTAGAAACCTGGAATATCAATGAAGAAGGTGGTGGTCAAATAGGAGTTATCTGGGACACTCTGAAGGCAGCGGCTAGAGGTTACATAATAAAAGAAAGTGCTATTATAAAAAGTCGAGATCAGCAAAATAAAAAAAATTGGAGGCTACTATAGCAGACCTTGAATCTCAATTTTTTCTAACCAAAGACAAAAAATTTTTAATTCAGGTTGAGGCCAGGAAAAGGGAATTAGAAGATATAGATCTACAACAAACCCAAAGAAATCTACTATATTTGAAAAGAAACTTTTTCGAATACAGTAATAAAAACTCCAAGATGCTAGCAAAATTAGCACAGAAAAGGAAAGAAAAAAGCATGATAGGAAGGATAAAGGATTTAAGCGGCAATATTTCTACTCAAATGAAAGAAAAATTAAAAGCTATTCAAGAATTCTATCAAAACTTATATACAGCCAATAGAAGTAGTAAGGAAGTTATGGAACAATAAATGCCTGTATTGCAGGTAAAACTGTGCTCACGACCTGGGTTCAATCCCCGGTAGCAGGCTCAAGGTTCACTCAGCCTTCCATCCTTCCGAGGTTGGTAAAATGAGTACCCAGCTCGCTGGGGGGGGGCAATGTGTAGCCTGCACACTGTAATTAAAAATTGTAAACCGCCCAGAGACTACTTGTAGTGGTATGGGGTGGTATATATATAAGCAGAAGCAGAACAAAAACCTAAAAGTAAGACTAGCGGAAGAAGACAGGCTTGAAATGGAAAAAGCTATTAAAGAGGAGGAGATAGAGGATGTTATAAATAAGCTAAAGAATGCCAAAACTCCAGGAGATGACGGATTGGGACCAGAATTTTACAAGGTATTCAAATCAATGTTAATTCCTAAATTAAAGAAGCTTTATAATGAGATATTGGAGGGCGAGCAAGTTCCTTCCTCCTGGAAACATACCTTAACTATTTTAATTCTCAAGCCTAATAAAGATCCAATAGATGTTGGATCTTACAGACCAATATCACTTATAAATCAAGATGCCAAGATTTTTACAGCAATTCTAGCCAAAAGAATGTACACATTTATAGACAAATATATTAAAGAAGACCAAACGGGCTTTATCAAAGGTAGACAAATGTCAGACACTGTAAGAAGAGTCTTGAATGTTCTTTATGAGATGGGAAGATCACAGGACAAAGCATGCATTTTGTCTCTAAATTTATTTAAAGCCTTTGATTGTGTCCAATGGCCTGCGTTAAAACTTTTATTAGTGAAATGGGGATTTGGCCAACTCTATTCTCATAGCACCTCATCAATCATTGTCAATGATGGGATGACAGAAAAAATTACCCTTGGCCGAGGAACAAGACAGGGATGTCCTTTATCTCCAGTTCTGTTTTGCATAGTGATAGAGCTACTAGCTAATGCAATAAGGGAGGACCAACTTATTAAAGGTATGGGTAAGGAAGGCAAGATAAAAATCAGTTTATTTGCGGACGACGCTTTGTTAACAATAAAAAATCCGGTAGAAAATATATTAAGAATAAAAGCACACCTAAAGGAATTTGGTGAAACAACCGGATTATGTGTCAACTGGCAGAAATCAGAAATCATGCTTTTCAATCAGGATAATCGAGACATGGAAGAGATCTCCAATTACGAACTGAAAGTTTGTAAATGTATAAAATACCTAGGGATACTTTTAGATAAAGACATTAGTAAAACGAAAGAACGAAATTACACAAAAATAAAGGAAGAGATTAGAAATAAATTAGAAAATTACTCCAAATTAAACTTATCATGGTTTGGTAGAATAGCAATGGTAAAAATGAAAATACTTCCTAAAATAAATTTTCTTTTTAGAATGTTACCTATTCAATACACAGAAATTGAAATTAAAGTTTATCAAGATCTTTTAAATAAATTCTGCAATGGTGGAAAAAAAGCAAGAATAAATAAAAGCTTATGGTACAGATCTCAAAAAGAGGGAGGTATAGGCATACCTAATCTTAGAATGTATTACATAGCTAATCAGCTTAGCTCCCTGGGGGAAATACTATTTAAACCTCAAAAACTAATATGGTGGGAACTTCAATCAGAGGAACTAAATGAAGACATAAATAAATATGTGTTTAGTTTCCCCCCAAAAAGGAAAAGTTACCCAATTAAAAATCCTCTTCTAAGTTCCCTATTGCTCACTTGGAAAAAGTATGGAAAGAAATTGATACAAGAAGGTTCCCTGCTTGGCGCGGTGATCGATCAGATAAATTTCCCCACGAACATGAAGAAATTGGGAGACTTATTTAAATTAAGGAAAGTGGCAAGACTAAAAGATTGGATTAAAAAGATGACATCAAAACAAGAAATTAAACGTATTCTGCAAACTCAGGAATTGTCCTGGTTGAATTACGCCCAGTTAGAAAGCTGGACGAAAGAATGGATTAGGAGAAATACACAACTTAGAGGATATACAAAATTTGAGCAATTTCTGACAACATATGAATCAGAGAAAGGAAATACAGGGAAAGGAACAGTTGGTAAATTATATAAAATAATTCAAGATTCATTTGAGAATAGGGAACAGGACACAATAAGAGAGCTATGGAAACAAGACATAGAGAAAGAAATAAATAATGATGAATGGAAAAGAATTTGGAATTTGAGGATTTTACGGTCATTATCAGTCAGAATAAAAGAAAACTACTTCAAACTAGTTTTAAGATGGTATATGACCCCAGTCAGAATGAATAGAATGAATCCAAAATATTCTAAGCTCTGCTGGAAATGCGAAAAAAAGATAGGTACCTATTTTCATTTATGGTGGGAATGTGAAATAGTTCAAAAGTTTTGGCAAGAGATTATTGAGGAGATAAGAGAAATACTACAAACTGATATTAAATGTGTACCGGAAATTGCTTTGTTATCATTACCATCTATCAATAAATATGATGTGAAAACTAAAGAATTAATAGCAAATCTTATGACAGGAGCTAGACTGATTATTGCTAGGAACTGGAAACTGAAATCAGACCTTAAAATTGCTGAATGGTATAAGGAAGTGTGGGACATAGCACTAAATGATAAACTATCTTGTAATATAAAAGTTTTGAGAGGTGAAATAAAAAAATATATTTTCTATGATGTTTGGGGGAAATTTATAGATCATGCACTATTAAAAGGGAAAGGGATACAACCAATTTATAACCCAACACAGTTCTGGCGTAAAGGACCTTAAGAAGCCTATTGGAAGAAAAAGAAAAAAAAAGATGATGAAGAAAGAGAAGATGCAAGAATACTGGACGGTTTCTTGGGGGTGGGGGGCACTTTGTACTGTTTATGATTGTCTATTACTGTTTTTTTATATATAATTGTTTATCATTGTTATTTTGTCTTTTTTATGTTCAATAAAAATTATTAAAAAAGAAAAGAAAAGTGGGGAACATTTATTAGTAGAGATGGTCACGAAATGAACTTTTTTCGTTTCCTTTATTCGTTACTCGTTTTGTTACGTAACGAAACGAATAACGAACATTGTGATGAAATTGGAACAAACTGAACAGAACCAGAAAAATTAGGTTCGTTACGTTTCATTTTTTGTTAATGGCGACGCACGATGAAATGAGCTGTTTTAAATGTTAAAAAATGCCCTGGACATCCATAAAAATGCAGCAATAATTATTTATACTGTCTGATAACACCTACGGGGGGGGGTCCTTAAAACGTTTGATTTTGTCTTCTCCCATCATGATGTATTTTTCTTGTCCCTTTAAGGATGACAAAATGGATGTCGCCACTCCAGCCACAAAACGGAGGCAAACCATGTGATGGGATCATGTAAATTCTTGGACAACTTCAAACAATAGCATGCCCAGGTTGCAGACTGGGCAGGTCTGGCAGCCACAGAGGGCATAAAAAGCTCTGGCAGCCCCCGTCCTCCTTGCAGTCTCCAGTGGGAGTTAGGGTGGGATTGCTGTCTCCGCGACTCATTATTTTCACTTTAGGCCAGCCAGCCAGGTGTGTGTCTCTGTGTTCCTGCCAGCTGCAGGCTGGCTCTTAGGGGAGAGAAAGAAGAGATTTCTCTCTAGCTTCAGTCCTGCAGCCTCCCTGTGTGTGTGTGTGCGTACCTCTCGGTGAGTACCCTCCCCTGCCCTGCAGTGCAGTCACTCTGCGGCTGCCTTGCACCCTGGGCAACACCCGCTGCTGCCTTTGCAGCCTCCCTGCGTACCTAGTCTTACTGTGTCTCTGCCAGCATCAATTATTGTTAGTGTTTTCCCTCTGGTCTGGGGCATTTGGGGACGCCCATGCACGGAAATGTTTTAAAAATTGCACAAAAAGCGGGTGAAAATGAAAAACGAAAAATGAAAAAACGAAAATGAATTTTTTAAAAAAATTCACGAAAAATGAAAATGAACCGAAACGGACCTGTCAACGAAAAATGAAAAACCAAAACACCATTTGTTTGATTCGTGCCCATCTCTATTTATTAGGCATGTTCAGACAGCAGTAATGCAGAGAACTGTGGGAATCATGCAATTGTCTAATTAATCTACTCTGTTGCTCCTAGAGATGAGATTTGTGTTTTGTATTTTTGAATTATGAATCCCATAATTCTGCTTTCTAGACAACTAGATACCTAATTGTGTCTCATCTGGAATAAAGGCCTAAACTGGAAGTCTTTAAGGCCTAGCTCTTAGTAGCCAAGTTTCCTGCCTCAGTGATCACTCAGAGGTTTCTTTCTGAATAGGAAGTAAGACAGAGCTAGGCCTAGCTAGGCTTCCAAGTGTTACAAATTTAGGCTTTTCTCCCAGTGGAGTTACATTTAGGCCTTTAGATGTCTGTCAGGTAATACTCCCAGAATGGAGAATGATAGGATCTATAGTCCAGAACATCTAAAAACCCCATCCTTAGTGGCACAGGAGGAAACAGCCACAGGACTTTGCTGCCTCGAGTATTGACCATGTTATTTGAGCATGACAGCAGCTTCACTCTAGCTTGTTTTATTTCCAACAAGCACGAGGATGCATCCCCAGATTGTTTGATGCATTCTTCTTTTCATGAAATTGTCTAATTAGACTATGTTGTGCAAAGGCCTTGCTCTAATGTTGCCAGAGCAATATGCTTGGCAGAATCTCAGACTGTTTATCAAATACCTGAAGCCGTTCTTCATTCTACACTATTAAAAAGTTCATTTCGAAGTTCTTTTTCAACAGAAAATTCTTGGAAATGTGCTTAGAAATCGTTTTAAGAGAGAAAACTCCAGGCAGCAATATAAGGAATCCTTGAATTACCGACCATTGGATTCATTATTCTAAAATATGTGTTTTATAATCAAAGAATTTTGAACAAGTTCATGTTTTCCTGGAAAAACATGAGAAATTGAGTGTCTATGGATTGGTGGGTGGGGGAGGGGTCTTATTGGTTTCATCTTCCTTCTCAGTCTTTAGGCTACTAAGCCTATTTATTAGTACCATAAAGACAAGTATCAACTATTAGAGTTTCTCTGTTTTGTTTCTGCCCCCTTCTATTCACGTGCTGAATTCCCTGGCCTTTTTCGTTATTGTTTTTTACCTGCTACCCTGATGAGAACCTGCCCTCAAAGACAGGGTAGAAATACACTGACTGGGCAAAATCAAAATTTAGAGAGCTCCTTCACAGAAAGGGTCACAGGTTTCTTGTGGTCTTGCAACTCCTGATGCAAAATAATAAAAAACAAATTAGCAAAGGAAAATGAAACACCTAGGATGCTTGGTATTGCCTGTATGAGAGATGGTGTGGTGTAGTGGATAGAATTATGGACTACGACCTAGGTGAAACCTGTCTTCAGATCCCCTGTTGGCCATGGAAACATAGAGTGGGGAAGTGACTCTGGTAAAACTACCCAAATGTCTCACATATGTTGAAAACCCTATTGTGTGTGTGTTATGTCGTTACAGTTGTGACCGACTCTTCGTGACTCCATGTCTATGGAGTTTTCTTGGCAGGAGTACTGGAGTGGTTTGCCAGTTTCTACTCCAGGCGCCTACAGCACCTGGTATTCCCTGGTGGTCTCCCATCCAAGTACTAACCAGGGTTGACCCTGCTTAGCTTCTGAAATCAGGCGAGATCGGATGTGCTTAGGGCATCTAGGCAGCTCTTGAAAACCCTATTAGGATAATAATAAATTGGATGCCACTTGATGGCACGTAACATCATTTTCTGTTGAGAAATTCTAATGTCTCCACTTCCTCTTCCACCAAATGGGCCTAATTTACGGAAAGCTAAAAACTGTCACTTCAGTTTCTGCCTGTCACGGTTTGCCTAAAAATAGCACTGGATAATTTTTGTCCCAATAAATCTCATTGGTTGGAACAACAACAATAAGAACAACACATTTCACACAGTATTATAAGTTGTTGCAGATGTCAAAAATAACATCACCACAGAGTTACAAAAATGGCACTATTAGGAACAGCATACATCTTGTTCCGATACCTAACAAAATACTTAGGTTTTTGTTTAAAACATGTATCTGTCATATAATACCAGTCTATGTTTTTATAATTTTCATTGACTGTGACTGGTATTTTTCGATAATGATCGTCTTTGAAATGCTGAACTGGAAGGGGCTTTATGCATCATCAAGTCCACCCCTTCTCAAGAAGGCACAGTGGGGAATTGAACTCGCAACCTCTAACTCTGCAACCAGAGACCTAAGCCAATGAGCTACCCAGCAGTTTGGGGAGGGGAGGACTTGATGACAAAAAGCCATGGAATTCCTAGGATTTTGTTGTTGTTGTTCAAGCTGTTTTTGTCTATAAAAACAAAACAGATTTTTATATGGTTAGGAGCTAAAACGGTGGCCTCTTCCCATGCCACAGAAAGAGCAAAATGCTTCCATTTACTTGCCGTTCTTCTCAGACAAAAACAAGTGTCATGTTTTGTGGAAATGTTAACGTTACATTGCTGAGCTTAACTTCTTAATTTACTTCATTATTAAGCAGCTGATTGGTTACATTGCTGACCCAACACTTCACTCTTCATTTCAGACTCCATAACTCACACACCAATCACATGTGCCAAAAGAACCTCAGTTATAATGATCTGGTTTTTTCCATTTCACATGATGTCTGTGAAAATTCTCAGTCATCCAGGTGAGGTTATCTGGAACTTGAGTCATAACAACTGGACTATCACTTCAGTCCAGTTGTTAAAGCTAAAACTGTGGCCTCTTCCTATGACAGTGTTTTTCATTTTTCTTGGCCGCTCTAACCCGGTCTGAAAATGTCACAAAAAGTGTGATTTGGAAGGATTAAAATTATCCCATCCTTGTGTGTCCAGGTTGAAATCTTGAAATCTCAGCTTAGTTTAAGAAAAGGATGACCAATATCTCAAATAAATCAGTTGGCAGTCATTCCATCAGGCAGGCAACAGACTGTTGCTTTGCAGCAGCCAGTGACCCAAGGACCAACTTTTGAAAGCATGGATGATGTCACCTGTGACTTTCAAAGATCTCAAAATTGGGCCTTATCTCTACCAAGTCCTCTGTCACAATCCATCTTTCTCCCTTTATTGCCAGTCCCCCTTCTCTCAGTGCACCCTTATCCCTTTACTCTCTTTGCCACCATCATGTGTTCTCCTTGTCTTCTTGAGCAATGGCTGCTGCACAAGTGAAGTCCTTCACCTAATTTCCACCAGTTCTTCTCTCTAGGCCATGTTTATTATCAGAACATTTTCCTGGAGGAAAATGTTCTGATAATAATGTTCTGACAAATGTTCTTCTGATAAAAATGTTCTGACAGATTCCTGGAGGAAAAGTCCATCACAGGTTACAAACCATGATGGAGATGTGTCATCTCCAGGCTTAAAACCAGGGTACCTCAAGACCCAGATGCAAGGGAGTGGGTATCAGGAAACAGATATCTAGCATTGTGCGCTCCCAGGCACATCTGGTGGGCCACTGTGAGGTACAGGAAAGCTGGACTAGATGGGCCTTTGGCCTGATCCAGCATGGCCTTTATGTTCTTGTATTGTTGGATACCTCTGTGGTTTTGGTCAGTGGCTGTGGTGCCAGAGGATGAGAGAGTCTGATTCCCTACTTCTCTTCCTTGACAGGGGTTTCGACTTGTTGATTCATAGGGTCCCTTCCAACTCGGCAGTTCAAAGGTGGTTCCTTATCTTCCTATTTTAGTTCAATAAGTAATAGGGGTTTCCCCAATCCTGTTTATAACATTTTTGTTGTTGCATCTCTTTCTTGCATCAGGATGATTCATGTGAACTAAGAGATATCCAATGACAAGATAATAATAACAACAATTTTAAAAACCCCAAACCATGCCACTTCTCACCCCTACTGTTAAATAAGGTCTTTGCCACTTAAGAGCTTTCTCATCCCTGGTTTTTCAAAGGTTCCTACGATATTTTCCCTCCGTGGTGTCTTTAATGAAAAATGGGTTTTTTTCCTCACCACCTTGGCAAATATTTTCCCCGGCAGGTATGCTGTCGAACATGTTGCATTGACAGCATGACATGGAGTCTAAAAAGCACAGAGAGACTAATTATGGGAAGAAAATTACACAAAAAGACCAATTTTCTCATGATGAAAATGACAGCCTAGTGCCCTGCCTCCTAGCCAAATTGGGCACGTTGCCTGCACAACATTCTTGTATCATGTTACATTATGAGCTATGGCAATTGATGGGGGGGGACTGGGGGGAAGACATGGCATCCTTGCATAGCTAGCTGTGAACTTCAGAAAGCAAGGTGAGTTGACAGCTAAAGAGGGCATCAGATTAACAGCTCGGCCAGAACCCTCCACTTTTAAGTCAACAAAGAAATTTGTCTCATGCTAGACATCTCAGCTTAAGGCAGTTACTTCACATCTTTTTTTGTTCCATGACAAGTTTTGTACCATGACAGCGTTAGTTGCAATCACATGGTTTTGTACCTGTTTCAGTGTTCCCATAGTGATAACTTGTCTTGTGAGAAGTGTTACCTCAAGGCATTGTGCCATGACAAACACTATTTGTCTAGCTTCCTTTTTCCTTTTGGGGGGGCTTAAAATTCTTTTTTGATATTTTGCTTCTGAAAAGTCAAATTTTTTTAAAAAAACAGACAGTTTTCTGAGAGAAACAAATGTTTTGTTGCGTGACAGTCGTTACTCCATGGTGTCTTGTCTCGGAACAGAAAGCGGGTACAAACAGTGACAAGGGAAAACCTTACCCCAGCACCAGGTACGGTATTATTGCAGCTAGTACCCATTCCAGGGGTGTGGTCGAGACAAATTCCAGTAGTTGTGTGAAGGATGTGAAGTAACGTTTTTGTACCGCTCCTAACCACAACATTAGCAGAGTCTGGAAGTTGAGTCATGGCTACTGGACTTCTTTTTTGAGAGATAGAAACGTTTTGTTGCTCATCCAAACAGCTTCATCGGACTGATGAAGCTGTTTGGATGAGCAGTGAAACGTTTCTATCTCTCAAAAAAAGAAGTCAAGTAGCCATGACTCTACGTCCAGATAAACTCACCTGGATGACTGAGAATCTTCACAGACAACATTAACAGAGACAAAACGGACGTGAAGCAACCACCTAAGTCCCAAAGCTGAGATAAAAGAGAAAACAATTCCCATTCTCCATTTTTTTCCTACATTAGTCTTAAGAGCATTTAAGTTGGCTTAAGAGTCAGTGTCCTGAACGGCATCAGGACCAATGTACGCATACACATTTACGTTGGAGTTTGGCAGAGTTTGCGAGGAAACTGTGTGTATCTTAAAAATAAAACTTCCTCTAATTGCGCAGCAGTTAAAAATTGTTCAGGTAGCATGGAACGTACAGAGCAAGCTGAACTATGTAGTCTTCCTTATTAGACCAACTCTTATTTGTTAATTTGCCTCAACAGGCACTTATTTGTTTCAACACAAAGACTTGGAGACTCTGACTAATGAGAAAGAACAAAATGCTTCAATTTACTTGCAGTTCTTCTCAGACAGAAACAAATATATTTTGTGGAAATATTAATCTTACCTTCCTGAGCTTAACTTCTTAATTTACTCCATTATTAAGTAGCTGACTGGTTACATTGCTGACCCAACACTTCACTCTTCTCTTCGGACTCCATAACTCACACACCAATCACATGTGTCAAAATAACCTCAGTTATCAATCTGGCTCTGTTATATAAATTGTTTTATAAATTTCCATTTCACATGAGGGGCTTACTTAAGGTGTTCTGCTGTAACCTCCCTACCCCTGCCCCAAAAGGCACAGGGACCGTACTGAAATCTAGAGATGGCAACAATGCTCAAGTTTAGATTGCAGCCTATGGCTGAACACATGACAGAGAATGTAAAGAACACTGGAACTCTGCAAAGCCTTCTATTCTGATCAAAGGAAGGTTTGCATTCACTGTGGTGCAAACATGTTCTTGGATGTTTCTCCTCCTAATGGGGGACAACTGGTTCCTTCTGAGGGCCACCAAGCCAAGAATATGGAAAGAGCTTTTGTAAGTCATCACTAGATCAGGGGCTACTGTAAAATGTAGTTCCTTTCCCTCCCTCTTTCCTTCCAAAGGGTTTTAAGGCCCTTCACTCCTTGGAGAAATAAGGATTTGCCCAAGAACCCTCCAGGTGTAGTTCATGGGCAGCTGAATGGGAACATGACCCAGATGTCCTCACCCAGCACTGCAGCCAGTGCATTGCACTGGAGATAAGTTGGAATAAGCAGAGAGTATGATTAGTGAGGGTGGCTGCAGCTTCCAGAAACATTTTGGAGGAATTCCAGGCTAATGAGGCTTGCGATGGGAAATCACGAGGGAACGAAGGAAAGGAATTGGAAATGCGTGGCCTGGCCAAGACTGAAAGGATGATCACTCTGACTTAAGCAAGGCACAGTAAGACTTATTGCAGAGGAGCTCAGGATTGTATTACCGTGGTCAAGAGGTGTGTTTCTGTGTGGTGTGCTATGCAGTGCTGTGCTCTCGCTCGCTCTTTGTGTGTGTGTGTTTGTGCCCAGTCCCAAAACTAAATACAATGGTACCCCGACTTAAAAGCAGCTCGACTTAAGAGCAATTCGACTTAAGAGCGGAAACTGTTGGCATTTTAAGTGCCGCCTTACAAATTTTAGATATGGTCTGCTCGACTTACAAATATTTTTTTTAATTTTTTTTAGTTTTTAACTTATTTTTTCAATAGTTTAGATAGGTATCCCCACTTAAGAGTAGTTCGACTTAAGAGCATGCATACAGAATGGATTAAATTCGTAAGTCAAGGTACCATTGTATTCAAATTTGTACACTGGAGTCTTACGAGGCATTTGTTTTAAGAGGCACCACTGTATTTCTATGTATATAGAATAGAATAGAATAGAATAGAGTTTTATTGTCATTATGCATATGCAAAATATGCAGTGTCACATGGCTGTCATTTAAAACACTGAAAAACTCTTAAAATTGCTTCATTGCTGATTAAGATATTTATACTGTCACATGGCTGTCATTTAAAATTCTGATTATGTAGGCCACATGTGCTACCACATATAAATCAATTCATTTTTCTGTCCTGTTTCTGGGCAAGGGCGTATCTAGGAGGTGCGGAAGAGTGCATCTGCCCCAGGCACAGCAATCTGGGGGCACCTGGAGGGGGAGCAGGAGGAGGAAGCTGTGCGCCCTCTCACCAGTAGCCCTCTTCCCCCACCTAAGGCTTGGCAACCAGACCCACTTCACTGCAGCCGCTTCCTTCACAGGCGAACGGCAAAGGAAGCAGGCAGGTAGGTGTGCAGGTAGTGCAGTAGCTGCTGCACCCTTCCTCCTCCTCCTCCTCCTCCTCCTCCTCCTCTTCCTCCCCTTGTTCACCATGGGAGAGGTAAGGTGCGTGTGTGTGCGTGCACGCACACATGCACACACACACACACCTGCCCACCCCACGCCCGCAGGATTGCCCCCCTTGCTGGGTGGATGCGATGGGGTTGGGGAGGGCCAAAGGGGTGCAAAAACAACTTCCCCCCACCCCAGGTGCTCCAAAATCTTGCTACACTTCTGTTTCTGGGTCCTCCTTTTTTTTTTAAAGCAAAGTGCTTCTCGTTGTGCAGGGATCACTCTCCCACCTTCGGTCCCCTCCCCCCAAACTGCTGGGTAGCTCATTGGCTTAGGTCTCTGGTTGCAGAGTTAGAGGTTGGAAGTTCAATTCCCTACTATGCCTCCTTGAGAAGGGATGGACTTGATAGGATGCATAAAGCCCCTTCCAGTTCAGCATTTCAAAGACGATCATTATCGAAAAATACCAGTCACAATCAATGCAAATTATAAAAACCTAGACTGGTATTATATGACAGATAAATGTTTTAACCAAAAATCTAAGTATTTTGTTAGGTATCGGCACAAGATGTATGCTGTTCCTAATAGTGCCATTTTTGTAACTCTGGGGTGGTGTTATTTTTGACATCTGCAACATCTTATAATGCTGTGTGAAATGTGTTGTTCTTATTATTGTTGTTCCAACCCATGAGATTTATTGGGACAAAAATTATCCAGTGCTATTTTTAGGCAAACTGTGATGGGCAGAAACTGAAGTGACAGTTTTTAGCTTTCCGTAAATTAGACCCGTTTGGTGGAAGAGGAAGTGGAGACATTAGAATTTCTCAACAGAAAACAATGTTACGTGCCATCAAGTTGCATCCAATTTATTATTATCCTAATAGGGTTTTCAACATATGTGAGACATTTGGGTAGTTTTACCAGAGTCACTTCCCCACTCTATGTTTCCATGGCCAACAGGGGATCTGAAACAGGTTTCTCCTAGGTTGTAGTCCATAATTCTATCCACTACACCACACCATCTCTCATACAGACAATACCAAGCATCCTAGGTGTTTCATTTTCCTTTGCTAATTTGTTTTTTATTATTTTGCATCAGGAGTTGCAAGACCACAAGAAACCTGTGACCCTTTCTGTGAAGGAGCTCTCTAAATTTTGATTTTGCCCAGTCAGTGTATTTCTACCTTGTCTTTGAGGGCAGGTTCTCATCAGGGTAGCAGGTGAAAAACAATAACGAAAAAGGCCAGGGAATTCAGCA
This sequence comes from Phrynocephalus forsythii, assembly GCA_029282475.1. NCBI lineage: Eukaryota > Metazoa > Chordata > Lepidosauria > Squamata > Agamidae > Phrynocephalus > Phrynocephalus forsythii. Next base: position 124,130,074 of record JAPFRF010000004.1, read on the forward strand.
CATGAATAGAAAGGGGCAGAAACAAAACAGAGAAACTCTAATAGTTGATACTAGTCTTTATGGTACTAATAAATAGGCTTAGTAGCCTAAAGACTGAGAAGGAAGATGAAACCAATAAGACCCCTCCCCCACCCACCAATCCATAGATACTCGATTTCTCATGTTTTTCCAGGAAAACATGAACTTGTTCAAAATTCTTTGATTATAAAACATGTATTTTAGAATAATGAATCCAATGTTCGGTAATTCAAGGATTCCTTATATTGCTGCCTGGAGTTTTCTCTCTTAAAATGATTTCTAAGCACATTTCCAAGAATTTCCTGTTGAAAAGGAACTTCGAATGAACTTTTAACTGGTGTAGAATGAAGAACAGCTTCAGGTATTTGATAAGCAGCCTGAGATTCTGCCAAGCATATTGGTCTGGCAACATTACAGGAGGGCCTTTGCACAACATAGTCTAAGACAATTTCATGAAGAGAAGAATGCATCAAACAATTTGGGGATGCATCCTCGTGCTTGTTGGAAATAAAACTATCCAGAGTGCAGCTGCTGTCATGCTCAAATAACATGATCAATACTCGATGGAGCAAAGTTCTGTAGCTGTTTCCACCTGTGCCACTAAGGATGGGGTTTTTAGATGTTCTGAACTATAGATCCTATAATTCTCCATTCTGGGAGTATTACATGACAGACATCTTACAGAGACCTAAATGTAACTCCACTGGGAAAAAGCCTAAACTGTAATGCTTGAAGGCCTAGCTAGGCCTAGCTCTGCCTTACTTCCTATTCAGAAGGAAACCTTTGAGTGAGCACTGAGGCAGGAAACTTGGCTACTAAGAGCTAGGCCTGAAAGACTTCCAGTTTAGGCCTTTATTCCAGGTGAGATACACTTAGGTATCTGGTTGTCTAAAGAAGTCCTAGAATGCAGAATTATGGAACTCATAATTCATAATTACAAAACACAAATAACATCTCTAGGACCAACAAGCAGGTTACACCATTGCATGATTCCCACAGTTCTCTGTATTATTGCTCTGTCTGACCATGCAAAAAAAAAATGTTCCCCAATTTTCTTCTTCTCTGGAGAGGAATGCTTTCCATGCATCCTTGAGACTATGGAAGAAGGTCATTCAGAATAACAATTTATCTCTGTTTTTGAATTAGTCCGATGGTTTCTTCTGCTGTGAATAAATAACAAACCTGCCACAACTAATCTTATCTCCTTTTTTCATCATGTAAGCTCCCCGATAAATGGTGGGAATCCTGGCAAAATAATGTATCTTGACCTCAGCCAAAACTTTTGACAAAGGGGCCTATGATATTTTGATTACCAAAGTACTAGGAGCTGCTCTATATTAATGATATGCCACATAATACATGTTGGCATTTTATACCCATGTGACGCTCACGTGATTGTAGGTTTATAGGCTTTTTAGGTTAATACTGTGATCTAACACACCTATACGGCATTAAATGTTATAAGGAATTGATAAACGTTAAATGAGAAGGAGAACAGTGTTGCATCCACTAGCGATGGATCTTTCCTGTTTTAGTGAAAGACCAGTGCTGTCCTACTTTCAGCACATCATGAGAAGGCAGCATTCCCTGGAAAAGACAATAACGCTGGGAGTGGAGGAAGCAGCGGGAAAAGAGGAAGACCAAATACAAGATGGTGCGAATCCCTAAACGAAGCCACAGGCTTGGGTTTAAAAGAGCTGAGCAGGGCAGCTGAGGGCAGGACACCTTGGTGATGGCTAATTCATAGGGCTGACAAAAGTCAGTGGAGACATGATGGTAGAAAACAACCACCATCATCACCTAACTGGTGTTAACTCTATATTTGAAGCAGGTTGGGCAACTTTCAGAGGACCACAGGCCACTCATGCCAACACCTGAACATGCCAACGTCACTCCCGTGTCCCCCAACTTCAGAAACATTTTTCTTAAAAAAAAAATCTTCCAACTGAAAAAGCCTCCTTTCATCCTTTAGTGGACATGCATAGCTTGTGTTTATTGGGGCAGGGGTAGGGAGGTTACAGCAGAACACCTTCCGTAAGCCCCTCTCTTCTTTACTTCTAACCAGAGATGATCTAAGGGTGAACCTTGGACCACATGCTTTGTCTTAGATGGTTGCCTCCCACTGACTAATGGCAGGGCCAGCTCTGGGGACAGGATGGTATTTTGTACCGCACCAGGAGGTACCAGGCTAACATATAGGTCTCTAGTTGGGCTGCATGGGACACACAGCCACTGCCTGTCCACCTTGCCACTGCTCTGTGATTAAAGCAGCTAATGCTCAATGTGGCATTTCACTCCACCCTGTTAACTCAAAGGAGAGTTAATTGCTCCAAAATAGGAGTACATAACAGATCGAAGATGCTTCTGTGGAATAATGTAATTTATTGTGCATGGGCCCATGGGTGTCACACAGAGTGAGATGGGGAAAATGGAAACTAACTAGTAGAGATGGGCACGACCAGAAAAAATGACGTTTCGAGTTGTCCGTTTCGGGTCATTTCCTTTTGTTGCGATAATTTTCCAAATTTTGTCATTTCCGTTTGTTGTTTGTTGTTTGTGTTGGGGTTGGGGTTGGGGTTGGGGTAAGTGGGCTCTGGGAGGCACCCAGAGGTGCAGCCCACTAACCCACCCTAACATTAACCGTAACCCTAAGCCTAGCCCTTACCCTAACCCCAACCCTAACCCAGATCCGTACGCAAGTACACTTTCCTTCTTAGTGGGTCACAGGCACCCAGAGAGGTGCCTCCCACAGCCCACTATCCCCTACCCCTATCCCATTCCCTAACCTGTACGTCAGTATGCTAGTACGCTCCCCTTCTTAGTGAGTCAGAGGCACCCAGAGAGAGAGGTGTCTCTGCCACCTACCCGCCACCCTAACATAATGTAAATAATGTATGGTACGCGGCGGCTTCGCGTTACGCTTCCCTTCCCTTCCCTTCTTAGTGGCTCAGACGTCAGAGGCACCAAGAGAGGTGCCTCCCAGAGCCCACTTACCCCAACCCCAACCCCAACCCCAACCCAAATGACAAACGAAAACAACAAATTTTTGAAAATTATCGCGACAAACAGAAACGACCCGAAACAGACCCGCCCCGACAAAGGACAACTCAAAACGTCATTTTTTCTGGTCGTGCCCATCTCTAGTGGCTAGGGGGTGAAGGCAGGAGATTACGGGAATCGAAAGTCAAAACTTCATGAGCTCAAATTTCATTGGTTGCTCACAGAAAGGAAGAAACGAAACTTAATGCAGATAATGATGACTTCACTCACAAGCTATTCCTTAGAGGCCAGTGTAATAAGAAATGGGGGGGGGTGAAGCATTGAGCATAGCTGCATTCGAAACGGCACTTTTCCAGTCACAACCTCATGGTAGGACCTACTCTGCAATGACCTTCACTCCTCCAGATGCATCACCCTTGGCTAACCAAAAATGACTTGCTTCCATGACACAGCTCTGTCCTTTCTTCCATGCTGACAGTTTTGCATGGCTTCCCACCCCTGACCCCATTTTTCATATCAGATGATGCTTGGGATAGCAAGGCATTACCTGCCACTAGCATCACCATCCATCACCTATTTCCTCTTAGGTTAACTCAAGCTCTCACAATAGCTGGGAAAGAAATGGATTTTCCTGGGAACAGAAAAATGTTGCAGTGATACCTGATTTAATGCAAATATTTTGTGATGGGTTTGGTTATGAGTGGGCAACTGAGAGCTATTCACTTGATAGATGTCCAGCTGCTGACTGATCTAGCTGTCTGCCTTTGTGGACTCTTTTGGAGGGGAGGGGGATGCCAAGGAAGGTTTTCATGATTGCACGTCCAAATTTACAGCTATGTTGAGCTCAAAAGGTTAATTTTATGTGTCTGAAAAGCAACACATTGACACAATAGTTAAAATTTTTGATTTAAAATATTGTCGTCCTACCTTTTTCCTTTAAAAGAATCAAAGGCGGCTTACGTGATTAAAAACAACATCATTCAATAGCTAAAAACCGCAGGTGTACAAATATTCAAAGAGAATTAAAGTACTGCATTACAGTAGGACCCCCGTGTCCACTGATTACGTTATCCACTGATTCAGTTATCCACGGTTGCTGGGGGGAATTAAATAAATAATTCAGCAGCCACAAAGCAAGCTACTGTAACAAACAGCAGCTGTAAAGCAAGCTACTATCATAAAACAGCATCCATAAAGCAAGCTACTGTCACAAATAGCAGCTGTAAAGCAAGCTACTGTCATAAAACAACAGTCATAAAACAAGCTACTGTCACAAAACAGATGTTTTGGAGCTTTTTGGTGTTCTCTCTTATCCATGGTTTTCATTATCCACGGGAAGGCATGGAACCAATCCCCAGCGGATATCAGGGTCCTACTGTATATTAAAAAACAGTAAATGAAACCAATGCCCAAACACATTTAATACAACAGAGCACAACAACCCATTAAAAATCCCTCTCAGACCACCTGTTATTGAGGAAAAGCCTGCTTGAAAAGAAAGGCATTTGCCTGCCTGCAGAAGGAGAGCAAAGATGAGGCCCAGCCTAGCCTCCCATAGGAGAGAGTTCCAGAGCCTGGGATGAGCAGCAACAGAGAAGGCTCTCTCCTGTGCCCCCACCATGCAATACTGTGAGGGAAGGAGAGAAAGGTTGATGATCTTAAAAGCCTGGTCAAGCTCATAGAGGGAGATACAGTCTTTGAGGCCCCTATGCAGCGTCCCTTTAAATGCAGATTAAATTTGTAGATAAACCATGTCCAAAAATGCCATCATCACGGCCACCGGGCTTTTTGGGGAAAAAAAGAAGAAGAAGCAAACCCCCTTAAGCAAGGTTTCCAAGACTTACCAGAGAGGTAAGGAGTTTTTTTGCCTGCTTAAAAAAATCCACCTTTTAAAGAGGCATACGTTGTGGGACCCCATAGATGATCTGGTTTTCTTTTGTTTGTTTTTTCCCTCATCGTGTGACCAGCTGTTCCTGGGGCTGATCGGTGCTGGTTTTTTGGGTTTTTTGGTGGGTTTTTTTCATTTCCCCCATCCTCTGAGCACCAGGAAGCTGGATCGGGTTGCTGGTTTTTTTTTAACTTCCCCAAGCTCTACCGCCAGCCAGCTGGTCCTTTTTAAAATCCTAACGCCACCTGCCAGCCATGGGGCTGAACTGCGCTTAAAAAAAAACACCTTTGTATGCGGGAATTGCTATCCCACATCTTCAGTCATGTGATGGGAGGAAGAGGAAAAGCCAGACCTTCAGAAGATCAGGGTCTTCCCCAGGTGAGATAGCAGCCTGATAGCTTGGACCCAGGGGTTTATAGGCTAGGACCAGTTCCCTTGGATTTTTTTTAAAAAGGAGAAAGGTGGAGTAGAAACAAACAAACAAACAAACAAACAAACTGATGAAGATTTTTTAACTACACTGGGCTTTACTTCATTTCGATGATTCCCTCAGCAGTCAATTACTTCAGCTTTATAACTGAGCTCTTAAAAGGGTTGGGGGCATCTCTGTGTCAACTGTAAAAACCAAATCATTATCTCATTTGTAACTCGGAGAGACAAGTTCCAGAACTGTCTGGGGCTGTGAGGGGTTCCCTGGATAACCTTTTCCGTCCCTATTCGACTGCCAAATTTAGTGGAGTTTCCGGGATTTTTTTTTTTTTTTGCACTTAGAGATTCCAGTGGATTTAAGTACGCCTGGGCAGATGGTGTGGAACAGATACAGAGAAAGGAGAGAGACCTCTGACGGATAATGTCTCCGGCATGGGTAACACAGGGTTTTAGGGAGGGCGTTCTGGTTATTGTTACTACTTGAAGTTTGTACCAAAAGGGGTTTTGCCAAAAGCAAAATGTGTCTAATTAAAAACTCAATTTCTCATTTGATGCAAGGACCTTGCAGTTTCCAAGTGGTTCTGAAGTAACTATTAAACACTAAAAATAATAATAAACCACCCTGGCTTTTCCTCTTTCTCTCTTAAGTATGCAGTTTTCTTTTCAAGAAAATGATGTCAAAATGAGGAGCAAATTTCACTCTGGAGTATGCTTGATAGTACTTCTCATTTTCTGTGGTTTGGAGCTGGCTTTTACTACATATCTCGTGCGCTCGCTATCCATTTCTCTCATGCAATCAACAGGAATGGTTGGGGGGAGGGTGGGAGAACATTAACTTTTGGATGTATGGTCAGATGTACTTTAAAAATCAAAACCAGCCTTATCTGGCATGCATTTCTGGCCACCCCCAAAAATCAGAAGTAAAAATCCTCTTCCACTTTCTGATGTGGAGTGGGAAAGGACAAGGGGAGGGAAGGAGGAAAGAGCAGTTATCCATCATTCTTTCTTTTTGTTTCAACTGAACCGAGTTCTAGTGACACTGAAGGGTTCCCAAAGTGTGTGGATATTTAAAGAGTGGTTTTACCGGTTCCACATTCCCAGTGAGTTTTCATGGGATTTGAACCCAGACCTCCTGAGTCCTGATTAGAGATGGGCATGAACCAGAAAAATAATGAATTGTGATGGTTCGTGGCTAAGGGCCTTTTCACACGACCCCTAAGATCCGCTGGCCACTTAAATTCGGACCAGAGATCTTAGGGGTTTGTCGCTGTTCCTGCGTTCCCACCCCCTCTGCACTCCTGGCTGCTGGCTGCGTGAGGGGAGGGAGAACAAAAGGAAGAAAAGAATGCCGCTCACCTCCGTTCTGCCGTCCCAGCACTGCATTCAGATCTCTTAAAGGGGCGGGGGGCAAAAAAAGAACAAACAGAAGCAAGGAGAGCCCGGCAGTCACTACTGTTATATCCACATCAGGAATTTTCACCTCCGGAGAGCAGGTACCTGAAAAGTGTGCTGGGATGCGCTTAGGTGGGCGTGGTCGCACTTAATTATCTGTAAACTCTGGAGCTGGTGGGGAAATAATTTTAAGCTCCGGAGCTGGGAGCCATTTGCCGCGGAGTTTAGGGGTCGTGTGAAAAGGCCCTAAGGATGAAGCAACTGGAACTAGGGTCAGACTTATCTCCAAGTGAAGTAAGCTTGAGTATAGGCCTTCTGATTATTTCATATAGGAAAACAAAAACAGAAGAAAACATAATATATGCTATATAATTACACATTTTCTAGCGCAGAACTATAACATTTCTCAATTCAGCCCTGATTAGAGCTAGCCACTATACAAAATTAGCTGCATCTGTGTAAGGCAATAACAGTGGATGAATACATGTAGTAGGGAGCATTTACCTCATTTCATGCATTTGATAATAATAATAATAATAATAATAATAATAATAATAATAATAATAATAATAATAATAATAATAATAATAATAATAATAATAATAATAAAAAAGAAGAAGAAGAAGAAGAAGAAGAAGAAGAAGAAGAAACTGGACTCAGATGGAGCTAGATAGTCTGGATAGGAAAACAGAAGGCCTGATTTTTGCAGCTTAAGAACAAGCTATCAGAACAAATGCAGTTAAGGCTGAATAGAAAAATCAGCTGAGTACCCCATATGTAGACTCTGCAAAGAGGCGAATGAAATTATCAACCATATATTGACTTGTTGCAAGAAAATTTCTCAGACTGATTACAAACAGTGTCATAATGTAGTTGCTCAGATGGTTCACTGGACCATGAACAATACAATAAATAACACAATTAAATAATATACAATGTATAGGTGAAAATAAAACTAACCAATCAAGCATAATTAAATCTGATAACAAAGCAAAAGTAAATCAAATACACGCAAAAACAGAATTGGATCAGCAGCCAGTGCAGTGCGGCCAGATTAAAATATAAAACCAGATCAGCAAAATGGGGGAGATGACAAGCAATAGTCAGGGAAAGCACATCTATACAGCCAGGTTTTAAGTTGTTGTTTTTTAAAACTTGTAGCATGGGGGCCAAACCAATCTCAGGGGGCATCTGGTTCCACAGACAATGCGCGACCACCAAGAAAGCTTGGTTCCTGGTAGTGGTTTTCTGTGCTTCCTTTGGGGTTGGCACCTTCAAATGGCCCACTTGAGAGGAGCAAGTGTAATGGACAATACTCTGTGGCAGGAGCCATTCTGACAGATAATGAGGCCCCAAACCATTTAGGGCTTTGTATGTCAACATAAGAACCTTGAAATCAATGCAGAATCGGATCAGCAACCAGTACAGTATGGCCAAAGTTGGTTTCTTTTTATACCTGTTATTAGTCTGGCCACTATATTCTGCTCTAGCTGGAGCCTCCACATTAACTTCAAAGGCAGCCCCACATAAAGTGCACTACAGTAGACTAATTTCGATACTACAAGTGCATGGACCAACACGGTGAGGGCCCCCAGATGGAGGAAGGTGTGCAGCTCTGCAATCTGCTGTAGCTGGAAATGGGTGGACCAGACAACCAACACCACCTGGGACTCCATGGTGAATGCCGCATCCAGAAGGAAACCCAAACTGTGCACCTCCACCTGGGCAGGAGAGTCCCCCACCACCAAAGCTGAGGGAGCTTTCCAATCCCCTGAGAGTGGGAGCTCCCACCCAAAGGATTTTTATCTTGCATTCTACGTAATGAAGATCATTTCCTGTCATTTCACTGAGTGAATCTAGCTGGCCCTACTGTTAGACAGAGTGGGGCAAGTACATCAGTGGCTAACGCTGGGATCTGCATTGAAAGCCTCCATCTACCCCCCCCCCGGCCTTTCCCTGTTCTCAGGAAGCACAGTGGTGTACATTGCAGTGCTACCTTGTATAAAGGAATTAATTCGTTCCAAATGAAATTATGTTAAGCAAATTTTCCTTTATACAAATTTCCCATAGGAAGGCATCGAAAACATAGTAATCCCTAATTGTGACAATTTTTATGTTGTGCAGATTCACCGCATAGACAATTCTGTTAAGCAAATTTCCCCTATATCTGGAATTTTTTATGTTGTACAGATTTTATGTTATACAAAAATATAAAATTTCTTTTTGGGGGGCACTGCATACTTTCCCTTTTTTTAGGAGTTTCACCCCCATGCATCAAGGAGAAGTGAATGAGAGACAGTACTGAGATCTGTGGGTATCAAAATTGCTAGTTAAAGCTCAGGGCCACCCACAGGAGATATGATTTGTCTATGGAAGAGGGTATATAGGCAGAAATGTGGTGTTATCAGCTCAAATCATTGAACATCCAGGACTCTGAAGTTGGTCTGGATGTTATGTGGGCATTGGTTTTCTTCTATATCTCAAGTGCATCTTTACCGGCACAAGGTGCATACAGGGAAATGAAACAGCTAGGCTCTCTCTCTCTCTTTTTTTTAATGAGCAAATTAATATTCTGTGGAAGTTTCATTTAGCAAAGAAAAGTCATTTTCCCTCTGAGTGGCACACTTATAATCTCCCTGTTTTGTTGCCTGAGAACGCGAAGTGAAGAAACAGTGGGCTTGGTGAGTAAAATACATGCTACAAAGGTTAGAAAAAGTCACTAAGCGATTTTTATTGTCTGTTTTTCATCAAGATGCTGAAAGTTGAAAATTTCACCCAGTGTTAATAATACAGTATTAGTTACACATGACTGCCTTATTGGAACTAAGCCAACGTGACTTCTGCTCACTCAGTCCTCAATTTCTCAAGCGGGCAGCTATTTAAGCATAAGAAACCTTCCTTTCTAATTCACAATATAGGTCAATGCTTAGCTATGGCAATTTTAACAACAGAACAAGTGTTATTTTGCACATTTGACAAGATCACCGTAGGAAGACTGCTGTAAATAATATTTTTTTTAAAAAGGCAGAAAAAAGCAAAGAGCTACTTCCACCTCTCCATAATGAATATAATAATCATTATTATTTTGTGCTGTTGTGTCAAATTAAATTTCTCTAGGCATATAATAGTTATTGTGTTCTGTTTGATTATTCTTGTTTTTAAATTGTTTATTTGTTGTTTGTTTCTGTTTATATTCCTTTTGTTGTAAACCGCCCGGAGTTCCCCCGGGAAGATGGGCGGTATATAAGCTCAATAAATAAATAAATAAATAAATAAATAAATAAATAAATAAATAAATAAACCAGTTCCTCCTTCTGGAGCTCCTCTGAGACAGAGCAGGGTGCTCAAGGTTGCACAGGCTGGCTTTTCTCCTGGGAGACCCAGGAGAGCTCAACTCCGAGCCCTTGTTTCTGCAGCAAGATGCTCTACCCTACTGAGCTACCCAGCACTTATATTTATTTATTTTATTTATTTATTTTAATACTTATATACCGCCCGTCTTCCGGAGGAACTTCGGGCGGTTTATATGGTAGTCCTAAGATCAGGTGGTTTCCGGAATTTGCAGAGCAATCGCAAGACTTGCCACTTGAGGATGCTTAAGGGTTAATTGTATTAGAGCAAATAGAATACAGAAAGTGCTGCATGCATCACAACACCAGGGGCATTGGAAATTATTTGGCATGGTCAATCCAAAGATGAGCACTAGAGATGGGCACGACTCAAAAAAATGGTGTTTCATTTGTTGTTTGTCGTTTAGGGGGTCCGTTTCAGTTCGTTTTTGTTTTTCGTGATTTTTTTGCAAAAAAAATCGTTTTCGTTTCGTTACGTAATGAAACGAAAAAACGAAAACGAAAATGAAAAATCGCTGTTTTTAGCATTCATTACAGTTCTTTTTTATTTTTTTTTATTAGAAAATTTTTAATATACAAAAGAACAACAAATTCAAAACATTAACCGTACAGAATCAATCTAAAAATTCTGTTCTTCGCGCGTTTTAACGTTATTCATCTCCCAGCCTTTTTCAATGAACCCCTTTTATATACTTATAAAAAAGGTTCTAAAAGTAAATAGTAGTCCCTCGCGTTCTACCCTAATCCAGTGAGAGTCTTTAAATCCTTACAATAAGTCTCCATGTAGTTCTTAAATTTTTGCCAGTCTTTTTGGAACCTCTGGTTGTCTTGATCCCTCAATCTGCATGTCAGTCTGGCCATCTCTGCAAAGTCCAGTAATTTCGCCCTCCATTCATCCAAAGATGGTATATACGTTGTCTTCCAGTTCTGTGCCAGGAGCATTCGTGCCTGCTGCTGTATAAAAATAAAGTCCTGTCTGCTCCTTTAATTTCACTATCCACCAACCCTAACAGAAAAAGTTCAGATCGTTTTGGGAATGTACACTTTAACATCTTTTTGAGTTCATCATATATCCGTGCCCAATATTCTTTCACTTTCTCACAGGTCCACCACATATGATAAAAGTCACCTTGTTTCTCTTTACATTTCCAACAATAATCATCTTTCATCCTATACATCTTTGCTAATTTCGTTGGAGTAATATACCATCTATACATCATTTTCAACAAATTTTCTTTTATCAAAGTACATGAAACTTCATGTTCTTTTTCCACAGTCTTTCCCACACATCTAACTCAATATTATGACCCAAATCCATAGCCCATTTTATCATACATTCTTTGACTTGTTCATCTTTTAAATTCAACTCCAACCATAATCTAGTCAACTTTCTTTTTTGGCCCATTTGAAACTTAGATTCCTTCTCTCCAAACCCAAACATCCTTCTGTCTTCTGAAAAATGTCATGTAACTGATGGTACTGAAACCAACTTTCATTAATTCTGACTTCAGTCTGGGACCTTTTCTGAGAAGAATAACACATCCCCATAGATCCCCAGTCCTTCTGTATCTTTCCTCTTCTCAATGCTTCAATCGGGATAACCACCTCGGGTGTGTCTCTCTAACCCTTCCCAGACCTGATGACTTTCTAATTATCATAAAACTTTTATGTACTTTCACTTTATCATACCAAAGATAAGCGCTCTATTATCATGACCTTCTAAGTCCAAAAGATCCCCATCAACTAAAGTAATCCAATCTTTTATCCAACCGAGACAGGCCACTTCATAATACAATCTCAGGTCTGGCATGGCAAATCCTCCCCTTTCCTTAGCATCTGTTAATAATTTAAACCTTATTCTTTGCCAGACAAATTTAGACAATATCTTCTGCCATTCCTTAAAATGGCTGTCCCTTTGATTATTGGGATCATTTGAAATAAGAATAACAACCTTGGTAACACGTTCATCTTTATCACCGAAATTCTTCCCATCAATGACAAATTCAATCTATTCCATGTTTCAAATCTCTCTTAATCGAGTATAGTTATCCTCAAAGAGGTTCAAATTCGTAAGATTCAAAGATTTGCCACAACGAGAATTTCATTTGGAGACAAAATTTGTTTTTCGTTTCAAATCACTAAAGAATATGGTTCTTTTATATTTATATTTATTTTGATTGAGCTGATAGAGTTATTTTGACTCAGTGGACTTTCATACATTTTGATTTACCTCTGAGCAACAGATTCAGGGATCTGCTCTCAGTTGGGACTACAGAAGATACTGGCCATAGTAACCCTTGCTGATGAAATTATCATGCCTTATTGCTGGCCAGCCATACCCTAAGTTTCACAAACGAGGGATGGTCTATCCCTTTATAAGTCATATAAAGCCCTTTCAAAAGAGGTGTTCCAAGCCAAAGATAAAAGAATTTCTGGCAAATCACTAAAGAATATGGTTCTTTTATATTTATATTTATTTATTTTAGAGTATTTTACCCCGCCTTCCTCCTTGGAAAAAGGACCCAAGGCGGCTTACAGAATGAGGGATAATAGAACAAGGAATTGAGGGACATCATACAGCATTAATAGACAACATTACATTAAAGATACAAGAGAATGCGAGCAGTTAAAGGGGAGAAAAGTTCCATGTAAAAAGTATGAGTACTTCTCCTTAAATTATAGCAATTATTTGCAATTGTGCAGAACACCACCATATGAAAATGTTACACACTGCATGTGTATTCCTGAGTCCCCTCCATAATTTAAGCCCCCACGTAGTCACTGAATGTACACATGATGCTTTTAAGCTGCAAAATTACACTGTTATTTTGTGTAATATTGATTCTCGCTTAGCATGCATATATAATATTGATTCTTGTTTCACATGTAGTATAGGCAGTCCTAATTTTTAGGCCCGTATTAAATCTAGTACAGGTTTCTTGCCTATGTATATATTATCTTGTGTCTGAAGCCAAGATTCCCCTCTGAAATCTGGATCCTCTTCACATATACATATCACAAAATTAACTGCATATGATGAAATAGAGATATCCAATGATGATCTATCAAAACCCTTACACTTGGTAAAAAAATCTATCCTCATTGCAGCCTGGCGTGTTTGCAACGGCCAATGAATGAATGAATGAATTATGTACTAATCAATTGTCTATTGATGCACATTGAAGCCCCTCCATTGCGGCAGACTTGATTAACCTTCAAAATAGTTGGCACTATAAAATGTGAATTTATTTATTTATTTTGTTTATTTATTATTAAATTTTATTTGTATTTATTTATTTACGGCCAATGGCCAAACTGGACAAAATACATAGCATCAATGTGTATTCCATGATAGTATTTCAATGAGTACATAAAATTGGTACATAAAATTGGTAGATAAAATTGGTAGATAAAAAGTACAGGTTAAAATTTTAATTAATGCATAAAATTGTTAGATAAAATTGTTAGATAAAATTGGTAGATAAAAAGTACCAGTTAAAATTTAGCAACCATTAAGACAAGAGTATTAATATTCTTTATCTCCATTAATAATCTGATTTCGAACCCTTAGTGCTACTGCACAGAATTTGGCAACCTGCTTAGTTATTTGATAACATTTATCAGAAAGGAGCAGATGCAAGTAAAAATCTATTGACCTCCCAGGGAATTTGCCTATAATAGGGAAATAAGTTCTCTCGTGAGGTCTTGATAATAAGTACAGAATAAGAGAACATGTTCCACAGTTTCCAGGTGATCATTGGTACATGGACAATTACGGTCTGTTAGTGGTAACCCTTGATATCTCCCCTCCAAAAACTTGGAGGGAAGGACATTAAACCGCGCCAAGGTAAAAGCTCTCCTGGAGGAGGAGGATACAATCCTGTCCAGGTAAGGAGACACAGTGAATGCAGATTTCTTTAGGAAATCAGGTTTCTGAACCAGAGCAATATGATTCTGTAAAGCTATGTCTCTAATTCGTATCTTCACCTCATTAATGGCTTTACTATAACCCATTGCTTGGAGGGCACAGGGGAATATCCTATATTATTTATCACTTTTAATATTAGTATTTTCCATTGTGATTGGAATTTATCTAGTAAGATCAGAGGGGTTAGGCCATCCGAAAGGAAGGTAAGTTTGAGCCAGTGTTTGACCATCAGAAAGTTAGTTAATGCTACAATAGGAATGAGTCCAGCCTCTAGGCGGAGCAAAAAATTGGGCACACATAAGGGAACCCCAAGATAGCTCTTACAAATCTGGTTTGAATGATCTCCAGGGGTTTCAGGTTAGCATAACCGAACACCTGTGAACCGTAGAGCATTTGGGTGATGATTTTTGCCCTAAAAACTTGTAAAGTTGAAGGAACATGTTTTCCTCCAGTCGTGTTGTGAAACTTACTTATGACTTTAGCATTTCCTTGTGCTCTTGTTGCTGCATATTTGATGTGTGCAGACCAAGCACCGGACGACTGGAATGTTATGCCTAGGTACTTGTACTGCTGAACTTGTTCAATCTGATGACCATTAAGAGACCATTTGTGCTTAATTCTTCTTCTACTGAAAACCATTACTTTGGTTTTGGTATAATTAATTTCTAACCATTCTTGTGTACAGTAGGAGGAGAAAGATCTCAAAAGCCTTCTAAGTCCGATGCACGTAGTTGACAAAAGCACTGCGTCGTCTGCATACAAAAGTATAGAGACTGGGCGGGATGCCAGTTTAGGTGGATGAAAATCTATGTTAGATAGGCTCTCGACAATTCCATTAATATATAGGTTAAACAAGGTGGGAGCCAAAATGCATCCTTGCCGTACACCCCTACGAACATGAACCCGATTTGATAAAATCCCATTAGAATTGCAAAGGACCTGTAAACAGGAATGTTCATGTAAGAGACGCATTAAGAAAAGTAATCGTTTGTCAATATTCATGGTCTCTAGCTTTAGCCACAGTCTATCTCGAGAAATAAAATCAAAAGCAGATTTAAAGTCTATGAAGGCAGCATAAACAGCCCCACTTCTGTTTGATGTGTACTTACTAACTAAATGATGTAAAACATGGCACTGGTCAATTGTAGATTTTCCCTGTCTGAATCCTGCTTGCTCATCTGCAAGAATATTTTCCACCTGTAACCAGTCCTGCAATTTTTCCAGCAGATGCCTGGCGTATAATTTACTGATGGTGCTTAACAGACTAATTGGACGGTAATTGGCAGGGTCTTTCCTATTTCCTTTTTTATAAATTGGGACCACTATAGCTAGTCCCCAGTCTTTTGGAATGCAGCCTGATCTATCAATCCATGTAAACAGAGAAGCTAGAATGGGAGCCCACCATTCAGCATTCGTTTTGATAAAATCCGAGGGGATATAATCTGGTCCGGGGGCTTTGTCTGGTTTTAGTCTATCAATCAGCATAAATATTTCTTGTTGAGTAACTGGAGGCCACTTAGGGAGGCTTTCTAAATCAGTTAGGCAGATCCGCGTATGGGAATGAGGAGCTGCATAGTGCCTGTCATAGAATTCTTCCCAGACAGTGGGCATTATGTAGTAATCTATTTTGGGAATAAAAGTTAAGGTTCCCCTGGAGACTATCCTCCAAAAGGTGGCTGAGTCTCCAATGTTAGCAGCAGTTAGCAAGGACTCCCAGGCCTTCCTCTGGGCCTCAAGTTTCTTGGTTTTGATCAAGGATTTGTATCTTTTCTTACACTGAAACCAGTTATCCAGAATAGTTCCTGGATTTTGCCTTTTGTAGACACCATAGGTATCCAATAACTCATTCTTTAGTGCTCTACACTCTGCATCAAACCAGTGTTTAGAGTGGGAGGTACAAGATGAAGCACATTTGGTTTTGTAAGTTAAATGAGGTTGCAAGGACTCTACCAGGTTATCATATATCCTTAGGGCTTGCTCCATGAGAGCTGGCCATGGTGATATTATTGCTGTAATGCAGATATAGATCAGTGGCTATTAGATTCTGTAAACTGGCTGACTGCTTATCGGACCACCTTATTCGTATTTTCCTCATATTGGCTGCTATAGGAGGAATTGGGATGCCCTCCACTAGCACATTTTGGTCACAGTATAACTTTATTGTTATAGGTAGATGATCACTTTCACTCCGGTATTTTATTTGAAAGTTATAATAAAGTCAGCCAATTCTCTAGAGATCAGTGCATAGTCAATTGTGGAAGCTCCTCGTGTAGAGATAAAGGTGTACTCTCCAGGGCAATCCCCTTTGGTACTTCCATTTAAAATAACTAATTCTAAATCTATTACCATCTTTAAGAACCCCCAACCAGAGTAATTAAAACCACAGTCTTTAGATTGCCTTGAGTAAAATTTAGGAGGGGGGGTAAAAGTTTCAGGGATTATTGATTTATAGTGTTTTAGAAGAGCATTATTATTATTACCAATTCTTGCATTAAAATCCCCAGCCATTAGGACATAAGCTCCAGGATGTAGCTTTAAAAGTAGCTTAATGAATTGTTCCAACTGTATCCATAAGGCGTCTACTTGCTCATGGGTTCGTTGGTATGGAGCATAGACATTTACAAGCAACAGTAAGTCCCCAGCAATTCTTAGGAGCAGTGCAGTGGCTATGTTATTTAAGGATTCCCAAGATAGCACAGTGGCCTGTAACTGGGTGGACAAAAATGTAGCTAGGCCCCCCTTAGGCCTCCCACCCTTATTACTGGGTGAGGCATTTAAGCAATACGCCTCATATCCGTTCAGTGCCAGGTCATCCAGAGCCCATGTTTCTTGTAACATTATTATTTCAAATTCCCTGAGAAATTCAATAAGTTCAGGATCTGATACTTTAGCATGCCAACCTGCGATGTTCCATGAAATATAATTAACCACAGAGCTCTTTGATTGTAAAGAGGAGTCTGCAGCGACAATTGCATTGCTAACCGGGCAACAAGGAGCCTTGACTAAGTCTGCTTTACCACTTTTGTCTATATCAGTAAATTCATCATTTACAGGGATTTTCTCACCACCCTCACACATTTGTACATATTGTTCATATTGCTCAGCAGAGGATACATCATCCAATGGGTCAAACACGATAATGTTCGTTTCTTGATTCAGGCACCTTATTCAGATGGTCGTAGAGGAGCCCCTGTCTCTTAGCCTGGTTATGCCATCTGCCACCCCTGATAGGATGTCTCTTGTTGTAAAACCTGTTCCCTATTATAACAGGAATGGAGTATTCTGATGGGCTATCGGAATTCCTGGAAGATGGAATAGTCTGTGATGCCTCAGGAGGCTGCCTCTGACGATTGCCTCTATTATCAGAGCGGGGGCCTTGCCCCAGCGAATCACAAATTGAGGATTGTAGATCAGACTTCCTCATGTATTTAGGGCTGGTACCCAGAGGTAAGCTCGAAAGAGCAGGATTAAGACAGGTAGAAGGTTGTCCACCTTTAGGCTGGGTGTTCTTGTTTGAAATGCCCTTCGTAGTTGTCTCTGAGGCTTCTAATATCTTATACAATGGCTTGAAGTTCAAACCTCTCCTTTTCCTTCCTTTCTTAGATGTTAATTTTCGGTGCACCTTCCTCACCTGGGGTTTAGGCTCTTGTTGAGGTTGTTTATGTTGTTTTCCTTTCTTTGCTGGACATAAGGTATGTTTCTTCCTTGACAATTATTAAATTTATACCCCGCCCATCTTCCCAAGGGAACTCTGGGTGGCTTACAAAGCTGATCAAGTCAGCAAATTCACAACACAATAGAAATAAAACAGACAAACAGGGCAATACATATAATTAAAATCAAGCAGCATAGGAGCACCCTTTGTTTCAAAAATCTCGCTGCTGATACAAGACCCTAAGAGAGGCAGTCGATGGCGGGGGGAAGGAAAGAAAAAGAAGATGCACTGATGAGTTAATTGAAGGTCCTAGGATCTCTAGGCCAACTTGGAGAAGGTGAGAAGACGTGGCTTGCTTCTCATTAGCTTGTGGAGGTGGAAATAAGCAACCAAACTTAAGGAGTGTATTATCAGAAACATGAAGTTTGCAGTGGTTTCACTTTTGTTTCTTAACTTGACAATATGTGGGTGTCAAAAAAACTGGCTATTAGAAACAGACATTTAGGTCACAACCCCAGAATAGAACCAGATGTGTTTGAGAAGGACTGAGGAAGCTCCTCACTTGAAATGAAAAACAAATAGAGCTGATGGGCTTAATAAGGAAGAGAGATGGAAGGTGGACCCCATCCATTAGCCTTCAACAAATCATCACACGTTTGGTAATTCCAGCAAATCTGAAAGAAAAAGGGTGAAACTGAAGCTTTAGTTGAGGAGAGGGGAGTTGTTAGCATGCTCCCTCCTGATTAAGATCTGATTATGCTTTTTTTCCCGTATTGCAGGGGGCTGGTTTAAAGATAATTACGTATCCCCCCTCCCTTTATAGGTCCTTCTTACAAACACTGGCATTTTGTTTAATCGTTCATTTCAACAGATGGAAGTCATCCAACTGGTTTGCTGCCTGATAGCTTAAGTAATAATGTGTGTCACTTTAGTGCTCCATTAACTGCATGGAACTCTGAACGGATATTACCTAGCCGTGTTTAAACAAGGTGCTTCAGTGCTAAAAAGCAGAAAGATGTTTAAAGGGACGGTTTACAGTAGTTGTAAAACAGAGAGAAAATGATTTTTTTTTAAAAATAATAAGAGCAATCATCATCATCTTCTTATAACTGCAGAGGTGGAAATGACCCTATGGATCATTGAGTCCAGCTCCTGTCAAGGAGGTACAGTAGTGGGGAATCGAACTCCCAACCTTTGATTCCGTCGCCAGATGCCTAAACCTCTGAGTTATTTGGCGGTTAATGGATGGAACATGTGGGTGAAGGAAAGGGACAATTCAAATGAGGGCCCAACTATACGTTGGATACCTGTGTTGAGACTAGAGATGGGCACGAATTGAAAAAATGGTGTTTCGTTTTGTTTAGTTTTGTTAAGGAGTTTGTTTTGTTTTGTTTCATTTTTCATGAATTTTTGCAAAAAAAAATCATTTCATTGTTTTGTTAATTTGTTATTCGTTTTTACCCGCTTTTCCCCAGCACCCTCTGTGCGGCCCCTGGGGCCTGGTCGGAGCTGGGGGGTGCCTACAAACGGGCGTGGGAGGAATAAAGAGGGGAGCGGCTCTGGCCGCCTAAGCACGACCTCCTTATCTCCCCTCTCAATCGGCCCAGCGATAATGGGCCACGGGAGGGAGGCACAAGGGGGGCGGCTTTGAAGCCACACTGCTCTGGCCACCTCAACGTGGCCTGCTTATCTCTCCTCCCGGGACTGGGCTGAGGCTCGAGCCCACCGTGTCCCACGATGACACCAACGAGGTGCGTGCTCCCTCTGTGCAGCTCGGCAGAAAAGGACTTCCGGACCAGCACCAGGTAGGAAACATCTCCGCCCCCCCATTAACGAAATGAACCTAACCGAACCAATTTTTCTCAGTTCGGTTCATGTTAAATTTGCCCCTAGGGTCGTTATTCATTTTGTTACATAATGAAACAAATAACGAATAACAAAACAAAAATTCATTTCGTGCCCATCTCTAGTTGAGACTGTTACCCTCCCCATGCTTCGGACTACAGCTCCTGTCACCCCAGTTAGCATGGCCTGCATGGAATACACCCTGAATATAAAAATGACATTTTTGAGAGAGTAGTCCTCATGAAGGAATCTGCAAAGGTTGGGTTAGGACAGTGGTTCTCAACCTGTGGGTCCCCAGTTTTTCCTGGACTATAACTCCCAGAAGTCTTCATCACTAGCTGAGCTGGCCAGGATATCTGGGAGTTGCAGTCCAGGAACATCTGTGGACCCACAGGTTGAGAACCACTGGGTTAGAAGAAGAGCATACCAATTTGCACAGGGAAAGATTTGTTTCTTGTTTTTCACCATCTTCGGTAATTTGACAGCTGTCAGCCTTGGCAGCTTTAAGAAAGGATTGCATAAGTTCATGGAGAACAAGGGTATCAATGGCTATCATTACGGATGCCTGAGGACAGCCTCTGGGTTGGAGAGATAGGCAAGGTATCTCTAAATGCCATTGGCAGGGAATCATATGCAGGTGAAGACATCTGCTTGGGAATACCCTGAGACACTGTGTGAGACAGAATGCTGGGCTGAATGGGCTGCGGCCTATTCCAGCAAGGCTGTTCTTATGTTCTTATGAACAAAACTTGTATCTTAGTGCTATTTTAATATAATACTTATTTAATTTTTCTTAAAGAGATATATATCTCTTATTTTTAGCTTTTAAATACTATTTCAAGATGTAAGCCGCCTTGGGCCCTTTCGGGAAGAAAGATAGGTTAGAAATATTTTAAATAATAAATAAATAATATCTACCACAGAGATGTCATCAAGCAACCAAATTTGAATGTTTTCTGAAAGACGGACACAAGGGGCTAGACTAGGAATATAAAAACATAAGAACATAAGAAGAGCCATACTGGATGGCCCATCTAGTCCAGCTTCCTGTCTCAGTGGACCCACCAGATGTGTCTGGGAGCACACGAGACTGATACTACTCCCCTGCATCTGGCCCTTGAAGTACCCTGTTTTAAGCCTGGATATTACACATCTCCATCATGCTTTGTAACCTGTGATGGACTTTTCCTCCAGGAATCTGTCCAATCCCCTTTTGAAGGCACCCAGGCCAGATGCCATTGCCCCATCATGTGGCAAGGAGTTCCACAGACTAACAACACCAGAGAGTTAGAGAAACTAACTGGGGCCTAGAAGCGGCCCACAAGGCCATCGTCCAACCACTTACTTGATGCAGGAATACAAAGTCCTGCTTCATTTTCTGCTCAGCCCCCACCCCCAGATCACACATGGAGAAAAGCGGTAGCCATATTTAAAAAAAAAAAGGAAGGCCACAAAGGAAGGCTTACATGTGGAATAAACACACAAGAGAAAGTGTTCATCCCTGTTGCTTCATTAACTGAGCCCCAGACAGGGAACCTGACATGGCTGAAGCTCTTCCCTTCTAGACTGCATCAGTGGGGATATATCACACACACCCCACTTGCCTCTTCACAAGGATCATTGAGTTGCAGGTCCCTCCATGTTCAGCTGCTTTTGTGGCTGGCGTAGGGAGGCCTGCCCTCCTGCCCTAAGGCAATGGGTTGCAAGAGAGGTGAGGTGGCCACACATACTTTTATATATAAAGCAGCCATCGGTCTGGAAGGCTGCTAGCAAACAATCTCCCTTGAAAGCCTGTCCAGTCCCAGGACTAAGAAGAGGGTTCAGAGACCTTGAATTTCCGCAAACATACTCAACCTTGCAGCAGACAGAGAATCCCTGGTCACTGCCTTCCCCACTTTCAGTTACAATGAAATATGCTATAATTCTGCTTAAAAGATAGCACCCATTTCTAATTTGGTATCAGAGCATAAAATTAGCACACACAGGTTTATAAAAATCAGCATCTTCTTTTCTTCTGACTTTGGTTATGTATATGTGGCCCTCGTTAGAGAATGGAGGAAGGTGAAGGAACCAACAACACATAACACACACAACACTATCTGATATGCTGGGATACACATTTTTCTGCAGCCCACCCTTTCCTATTTATTTATTTATTTATTTATTTATTTATTTATTTATTTATTTATTTATTTATTTATTTATTGTCTCATTTCTATACCGCCCCATTTCCAATATGGAACTCTGGGCGGTGTACATAATAAAAACAGATAAAAACAATAAGTCAAGATGGATCAATGGGCGGTAGGCAGATAGCAATAACAACCAACAAACATCAAAGAAAAAAAATAAGGGAAAAAAGGAAAAAATAAAGAAAAAGAAAAAAATAAAGAAAAATAAAATAAAATAAAAATAAAATAAAATAAAATAGGATAGGTCGCCATATGCCTCCCTGAATAGCAAGGTTTTCAGTGCCTTATGGAAGGCGGGCAGGGACGATGCAAGGTGCAGCTCACTGGGAAGATGGTTCCAAAGTGAGGGGCCCACAACAGAGAAGGTGTGGTTGTGGGTGGCCGACCTCCGCGCCTCCCTAGGAGTGGGCACCTGCAGTGAGTGCCCTTGTGACATCCGAGTGGGTCTGGCCACAGCTTACCTCTGGGAGATTCGCTCCGACAGGTATTCAGGGCCCAAGCCGTGGAGGGTTTTGAAAACCAAAACCAAGGCCTTGAACCTTATCCGGAGGATAATATCTATCTATCATCTATATCTATCTATCTATCTATCTGTGTAAACTCATTGTTCCTATTGAACTGTTGGATAGCTCTGTGGCTGAGGTACAGTATTTGGCTATGGTGCCAGAGGTTCTGAGTTCGATTCCTCCAGGAGCTGAACATTTTGATCCACAGGGTTGCTTCCAGCTCTTCAGTTCTATGATGATGATGATGATGATGATGATGATGATGATGATGATGATGATGATGATGATTCAAAAAATACTAGACGCAGTCAATCAAAATTATAAAAGACATTGACTGACATTATATAACAGAGACAAATTTTAACCAAAAAACTAAGAATCTGTTAAATATTGTTGTGGTATGTGCTTTATTCCTCATACTGTACAGTAATGTCGTATTTTGTAGCTCTTTATTTGACTTATTTATTTGATTTATATACTGCAACCATCTAGCAAAAAAGCTACTCTGGGCAGTTTACAAACATATACAAAATACAAAAACAGATTAAACAACTTAAAAATAGTAAATAAAAACTAATCAATCAGAACAAATAATCAAATCATAATAATAAAAAGAACAAAGAAGCAAATAAGCACAAATACTATAAATCAAAATGAATTAACAATTCAAAATAAGAAAAATAAAATTATCTATATATATAAAATTGTTAGTTTTTTCCAGTTCTTTAATTTCACCTCTGGCAGAACTGCAGTGTCTGATTGATCCATACATTTCTTTATCCTATTATTACTGTGTCCGTTGTGTTATGTTCAAGGTGTCTTTCAGTTTGGGTCCAGGAACCGAACAAAATCTTGACTTCATTACTTTATGACTTCTTTACCTGATGTTCTCATGGGTTTTAGGAAGCTGGCAAGTTATATTTTTTGCATAATAACCATGATGATGATGATGATGATGATTCATAGTTGTCCTCTCCCCCTGTACCTTGCCAAAACAATTTCAGTTGCCATTAATACTGTAAGAAACCCTCCATGCTTTCTTCTAATGCCTTCTAATAATCCTAGTAATAACCCTAATAATACAATCCTAGGAATCCTAATCCTAATAATACAATTGCAGCATCTTTTCTAAATCTCATTCCAGTTAAAATGCTCTAATTTTATGGACCCTTTAAGTAGCTCATCTCTCACAGTAATTACTTGACATCCCTATGAAGCTTAGATGAAAGCTACCCACCTTAAAGTCTTCCCTTCCATTTATAATTATTCATTAAAATGCATTTCTTCCATTTGGATGGAATTATTTATTGTTCTGAGCACTGCCTTTTAAATAAAGAGCTCCACAAACCTGTGATTACTGATTAGGCGTTTCCTTCTGTATCTGGAATGCCCACAGACCACTACTATCACCACCATTCAAAATACAAGTGAGGGTCAGTTCCCACATTAAAAGAAATACATATTTGCTGTTCAAACATTTTCCCTCCAGGCAGGCAAATCCTTTAAAGGTAGATGGCTGGGACATCAGACTTGCAGGTAAAGCTTGACTAATTATAAAACAAAGGCAGTGTGATCTGCAAACTTCAGGCGGTCATGTTAGGATAAAAATATACTCCCTTTGAAGGGAGCCTGGACTCAAATGGCTTGCTAACTGTTTGGTTTAAATTGTCCCTGAAACATCCTCAGTAGGATATTTCCATATATTTCAAGGGCAAAGGAATTCCTCACTGGTTTATCTTAGCAGAATGTTTCATTTAATTCTGTAATACTGGGTAGCAATTGGAGTGTCCATATATTGTTATGAGGTCAACTACACAAAGATTTGTTCTGCAGTTTGTTCTCCTCTATGGATGGGATGGTTGACTCCTTTTCCAAGCGACCACACAATATAAATGCCAGCCTGTACCAGCCCACCCTCAGCACATTCCTACATTCACCTTTGGAGTCCGTGTCAGGGGCTACTTTTTTTAGGTGTAGGTAGGATCTCTCAATTTTGGCTTGGTTCATGTGTGATAATGGGGCTCAAACTAAAGCAGTTGACTGGCTCCCTTTGCTGAAGCCACCAAGTAATCTTCAGAAATAGGAAGCTTCCTTGCTACTTGCCTTTGGAGGTGAAGGGAGAGGAAGCTTTGTATTTCTTTTCATTTGTTGCTAACATACCAGAAATGCTATAAAAGGGATTTTTAAAAAGCCTTCTCAAGGAATCAGTGATGCAAGAGGCAGTCTAATGATGCACCTGAACCAAAAGACTGCACCAGAAAAGCATATATAAATGCTTGTATGCAAATGCCAAAAGCCTCCGGAACAAAATAGGGGAGCTGCAATACGTAGCAATAGATACAAATATTGATATTATTGGCATCACTGAAACCTGGTGGACGGATGATAACCAGATGGGATACAGTTATCCCAGGCTATAAATTGTACAAGAAGGACAGGAAGGGGCAAATGGGAGGTGGTGTAGCCTTGTATGTCAAAGAAGTGATACAATCATAGGAATTGGAATAGCTAGGTGATTTGGAGTCACCATTAGAAACTCTGTGGGTAAGAGTATCAAGCCACAAAGATGATCTAACAGTAGGCATATGCTATCAGCCTCCAACCCATGCCCATGAGGGAGACTTGCAGTTAGAGAATGTTGTAAATGAGGCATCCAAGAAAGGAAGCCTGGTTATAATGGGGGACTTCAATTACCCTCACATAGACTGGGTGAGCTGTTGTTCAGCACATGACAAAGAGATAAAGTTCCTAGATGTGCTAAATGATTGTTCCCTGGAACAGATGGTTGAAGAAGACCCAACTAGAGATATAAGAATCCTTAACTTGATCCAGAGTA
The DNA here is from genome assembly GCA_029282475.1 of Phrynocephalus forsythii. Lineage (NCBI taxonomy): Eukaryota > Metazoa > Chordata > Lepidosauria > Squamata > Agamidae > Phrynocephalus > Phrynocephalus forsythii. The sequence continues at coordinate 124,155,113 of JAPFRF010000004.1, forward strand.
ATACACAGGATCTGGTGCAAAATGTTAATGTGACTGATCCAATAGGGAACAGTGACCACAACACAATTACTTTTAACTTAAACATTGATTGTCAATCACTGATAAAATCTAACACGGAGACCTTAAATTTTCAAAAAGGAAATTTCCCAAAGATGAGGAAACTAGTGAAAAAGCTGAAAGGGAAAACTGAGAGAGTCCAAACACTCCAAGAGTAATGGAGGCTGTTCACAAAAACAATAAGAGAGGCCCAATTGGAATGCATACCCAAAAGGAAAAAAGGGCACTGCCATGTCCAAGAGGACTCTGATGTGGCTTACAGGAGCTGTTCGGGAAGTAATCAAAGACAAAAAGCTCATTTAGAAGATGGAAGGCTTATCCAAATGAGGACAACAGGCAGAAACATAAATTCTGACAGCACAAATGCAAGACAACAATCAAGAAAGCAAAGCAAGACTTGGAGGAATGTATAGCTAAAATCCCTGAAAGCAATAACAAGGGATTCTTTAAGTACATTAGAAGTAAGACACCAACTAGGAAGACCATTGGACCATTAGATGACAATGGAAGGCAAGGGGTTATTATATTAAAGAGGAAACAGAGATTGCAGAGAGACTCAATGACCTCTTTGCTTCAGTATTCACAGAGACCACATGCCCCAAACACAGCCTATCTTCATAGTGAGGGAAAACAAAGAATTAAGACAGATAGGAATAACCAGGGAGGAGGCTCTTGCATGCCTTGTTAAACTAAATGCTAACAAATCGCCAAGACCAGATGGCATCCATCCACGAGTTCTCAAGGAAATTAAAGATGAAATGGTTGATTTCCTAGCCAAAATATATAATCTTTCCCTCAAATCAGGTGTTGTGCCTGATGAGTGGAAGGTAGCAAATGTAACACCAATCTTCAAAAAAGGATCCAGAGGTGATCCAGGAAATTACTGACCAGTCAGTTTGACATGTGTCCCAGATAAAGTGATAGTAATTATCCCAAAATATAAAATTAATAGGGACATAGAAGAGAAGGCGCTGCTGAAGGAGAGCCAACATGGTTTCTGCAAGGGCAAATCATGCCTCAATAATCTGGTGGAATTTTCTGAGAGCGTCAACAAGTATGTGGATAAGGGAGATCCAGTTGACATTGTTTAAGCTGGACTTTCAGAAGGCTTTTGACAAGGTCCCTCACCAAAGGCTCTTGAATAAACTTGGCAGTCATGGAATCAAGGGACAGGTCTTGTCCTGGATCAGCAACTGGCTAAGGGATAGGAAACAGAAGGAAGCACTAAATGGACACTTCTCCAAGTGGGGGGAGATAAAGAGTGGGGTCCCCCAAGAATCAGTACTTCTTTTCAACCTCTTCATAAGTGATCTAGAAGTAGGTGTAAATAGCAAGATAGCCAAATTTGCTGACAACACTAAATTATACAGGGTTGTAAAAACTTAGATAGATTGTGAGGAGCTCCAGAGGGATCTCTTGACACTGAGGGACTGGGCAAACCAGTGACAAATGAACTTCAATGTTAGCAAGTGCAGAGTGATGCATGTTGGGGCAAAAAACCTCAAATATGTTTATAATCTGATGGGGTATGAAATCTCTGCAACAAACCAGGAAAGGGACCTTGGTGTCCTGGTGGACAGCTCAATGAAGGTGTCAACCCATTGTGCTGCAGCAGTGAAAAAAGCAAACTCAGTGCTAGAGATCATTAGGAAGGGTATAGAAAATAAGTCAGCAAGTGTCATTTTGCCTCTTTATAAATCTATGGTGAGGCCCCATCTGGAGTATTGTGTATAGTTCTGGTCACCATACCTCCAGAAGGAAATCATGGAAATGAAGTCATGACTTTTAAAACTCATTGTTTTAGTTACTTTTGTTACTTATGTTTTTTTTTTTAAAAAATAACCACCTTGTGATTGATGAATGAATGTATAAAACTTGACAATTTCTCATCAAAATGCTTCTAAAATGCTTTAAAATACAATGACACCTCGACTTACGAATTTAATCCATTCCAAATGCATGCTCTTAAGTCGAACTACTCTTAAGTCAGGGTACCTATCAAAAAAATTGAAAAAATAAGTGAAAAAAATAAAAAAATGAAAAAAAATATTGTAAGTTGAGCAGACCATATCTAAAATTTGTAAAGCAGCAGTTAAAATGCCAACAGTTTTCCGTTCTTAAGTCGAACTGCTCTTAAGTCGAGCTGCTCTTGTCGGGGTACCACTATATATGGTAAAAACTAACATTAAGGAACTAAGTATCTATTAAGGAACTAAGTATCTAAATATCAAAATTAATGTAGTTCTAACTACAACACTGATTTTGCTCCCATAAAGTATCTTTGTTCCTACACGTTACTAGGCTTATAAATCTTCACTTGTCTTATCCTTCTAGGAACAGGAGCTGCAACAATCTCCTCTCTTGGGGGCAGAGTATGTGAGAAACTGAGTGTAGCCTTTAAAATAAAAATAAATTCAGTCCTAATTACACAGTAGATAAGATGTTTCAGGCAAAAACATACAGAACAGATTGGCTTCAAGTCCCCCTCAGTTAGAGTTGTAATATTTCCAGAAATTTGGTAGTGGGGGAATGGGAAAAACTGGGTCCCCCCCCCAATTGTTCAATTTCCCCCAAAACTTTTTCTATGCTTTCAGACTTTCCAGCGGTTTTACGTCTCTACCCTCTTTAGACCACCCCTTATTTGTTAGTTGGCATTTATTGTTTTGATTCATTCACTAAGGGCATTTATACACGACCCCTAAGCTGCACTGCAAATGGCTCCCAGCTCCGGAGCTTAGAAATGTTTTCCCACCAGCTCCGGAGTTTGGAGACAATTAAGTGTGACCCCGCCCACTTTAGCGCGACCCAGCGCATTTTTCATGTACCTGCTCTCTGCAGGTGAAAATAATTTGATGCGGATAAGAGTGCCGGGCTCTCCTGGCTTGTCTGTTGTTTTTTTGCCTCCCGCCCCTTTAAGAGCCCCTTGAGAAGGAACCAGGAAGTAACAGGGCTCGTGGCAAGTTCGACCGGCACCGGCAGGTTAGTAAAGGCTTCTTTTGTCCTTTTTTTCCCTCCGCCCCTCACGCCGACAGGAGCAGGAAGTGCTGAGGGGTGGGGACAGAGGAACAGAAACGAACCCCCAAGATCTCTGGTCCGAATTTAAGGGACCAGCAGATCTTAGGGGTCATGTGAAAAGGCCCTAAGAGACCTGGTAATGGGAAAGAGTTCCAGTTTACTTACAGGTCTTCATAGATAAAAAGAAACTTATTGTATGGAAAATTATTAACTTTTTACATTGTTAAGCTTCACGGGTTAACTAGCTTCATTAACTAATTACAAAACACATTAACTGTCTTCTGACAGATTCCATGGCCAACACTGACAGAATCCTGACTGAAATTGGGTTGGGGGTAGGATAAAGAATCTGAGGTAGAGAGGAAACAACTGGCTGCTAATGGATTGATTGACATTCAACTGTGGTCCAGAAATATCCCTCCCATCCAAAACCTCTCAAAGGCATCACATGTAGGTTGCACCCTGTCCATCATTCTCCTTATTGGCATCCTTGTGATGCATTCCACACCACTAGAACCAATGTTTTGCACGAAATTACCAGGTAGTGCATACAATTGCCTAGTGTTTTTTTTTAACATAGAGGCCAGCATCCTGTTTCCATGGCTCACACAATAGGAATGGTGTCATTGTCAATCAGAAGACTGCTGCTCATTAAATACTTCCTTTTTTCAATGTCAGGCAACATGTGACTGCAACAGCATTGTTTTTCCATCTTTGATCCTCCGCAGAGATGGAAGATGCTTTCTCTTTGGATCGCAACCCCCCCCCCCCAAATCCCACGATCCCATCCCTTCAATTGCAGTCTGAAATGCAAACATTTACTATCTTGGAACCATCAGCAGTGGCACTCCACGGGAATAAAGATGGACGAAACCTCACAGCGTTGTTTTCAATGGAAGCCAAAATGCAAGCCTTATATGACTCAATGTATTATCAGTGCAAAAGAGCAAAGTGTTTGCTGACTCGTCAGGCTGGCGCAGCCTCACCTTTTATTTGCTTCTTATAGCACATGACTTTATGTCAGCTTGTCAGAGCCTATGTCAGGCATGTCCAAAGTCAGGCCTGGGGGCCAAATGTGGCCCATTTTCAAATTTTGAGTGGCCCGCAGCTTTTTCTCCCTGCTGCCTCAGCCTGTCATGCATCCCCACCAGCTGGCCTCTCTCCATATCGGATGGAGATGTCAGCTTGCAGTTTTACAGTTTGCCTGCCCTCCCTGCCTCTGTCCGTCCCTCCAGCCACCTGGCCAGCCTACCCACCCCCAGCTTCATTGCTGCAGCGTCCTCCCCGCCTCCTTGCATGTCCTAGAGCAGTGATGGCGAACCTTTTAGAGAATGAGTGCCCAAACTGCAATTCAAAACCCAGTAATTTTTTTGCAAAGTGCCAATACGGTAATTTAACCTGTATACAGGTGGCTATGAAGGGGCGATGTTGGGTGCCCATAGAAAGAGCTCCGAGTGCCATCTTTGGCACCCGTGCCATAGGTTTGCCATCACTGTCCTAGAGGCTTGTCCAAAATCTGGCCCGAGCCCCAATGCGGCTGAATGGTCAGCCCCCACATATTTTCACCTCATCAAATCTGTCCCTTCTTGCAAAAAGTTTGGACACCCCTGGCCTATGTGATCAGGGGCTGTCCTACTCCCATGTGCTAAGGAAGTATTTGCATGCAGCACTTGATCTGAGGAAAAATGCACTCAAGTATACGGCCTGGACATTTAAACATAATTAGGAGAAAAGAGGAAAGAAATTTGCTTTTGTGCCTCTTCTTCTCTGTGTGTTCGATTAAATTTATGTTGCAAACTTCCAGAAGTGCAAGTCTTGTTATCTCTTGTGATAAATTTCTTCTAGGAACAGCTGTGAGCATGTCTGTTAAAGTTAACCTTTCCGGCACACCAAAGAATGAGACAACAGAAGAAAAAAAATGGGAAGAAATGATCTGGCCTGGATTTGCACTTGAATCAACCCAAATTCTGTATCACATATATTAATGTCAGTAATGATTTGCATCAACACCCATCTGGGTAAGGGTGAGGATGCTCCTTACTGAATGTTTTCCCTTCTGAAAATTGTGTACAAGGTAAGAACAAATCATACACTCATACAACTGGAGACTATGTCTGTTGTGTGTGTTGTGTCGTTACAGTCCTGACCGACTCTTTGTGACCCCATGTCCATGGAGTTTTCTTGGCAGGAATACTGGAGTGGTTTGCCAGTTCCTACTCCAGGCGCCTACAGCACCTGGTATTCCCTGGTGGTCTCCCATCCAAGTACTAACCAGGGCTGACCCTGCTTAGCTTCCGAAATCGGGCGAGATCGGATGTGCTTAGGGCATCTAGGCAGCTTGAGGTCACATAAAGGTACAATGCACCTCTGGTTTGAGAGAAGGGCCACATGGCTTTCGTTTTTCATAGGCCAGGAGGAAATTCTGATGCTGGATTTAAGTTCTCTGCGAGCCTAGAATGCAATGCCAATGCAGCACATTGTTGTTATTCTGACTATTTTTGTTGTTTTCGATTAATTGAAATCAGGGTGGAAGGCAGGAAGGATGGGGTTTTGGTTTTTGGTTGGTTTTCTTTGTTTGCTGTTTTTAGTTGTTGTTTGTTTTGCCATACACTAGCTGGAGTATTGCCTGTTCACTAAGCGGATGGTATGGAAATAAAATAACATAAAATAAATTGAATTGTAATTCTAACTGGCCTTTTTGGAAATAAAGGTACTACCTGAAGTTTAGAAGTGAGATGTAAATTTGCTTTGCTTTTTGGTAGAGACTGGCAAAGTGTGTCTATTTCCTTATCCAGTCAGCATCTGCTTTGGGAACTGTGACACACACGCATGCACACACACACACACACACACACACACACACACACACACACACACACACACACACACACACACACACACACACACACACACACACACACACACACACACATGCACCACAGAACCTGGGCATTATTTGAGCTCTGGATTATACATCCAGCCATTGGGAGACTCCTTTTGTGAATTGTGAATGCAATCAGATGATTGTACCTCATCAGATTTGACAAGGGGACCTAGTCTCACAGCCCATTCAGAGCGAGGCGAGGGTATTGCTTCTAGCCCTCACTCGGAATGTAGAACCCCAGTCGAGTTCCGCTACTAAAGACTTCCTTCTGAAATAATTTCAGCAGAACCCTAGCTGAGGCTCTTTCGCAACATGACAACTGGACTAGTATATTCTCCCTCCCCCTCCCCCACAGGGCACAAAATGCCCATTAACTACGTTTTTGGCCACCACTGTTTTAGATGGTATTACGTCTGGGGATTTTTAACCCAAACAGTTTTGCTACGAGGCAAAACATCCTGAGAAACACTCAACTTGCAGAGATAAATACAGCTCCAGTCTGGAGAGGTTTACTTTTCCTGCCAGGTGCATGGAAGGCCCCCTCCTTCTCTCGTCCTCTTTCCCTTCAAGAATCTCCAACAACAACAGCAGATGTGAAGGGGACTTGTAGGTGGGAAGAAAGGGGGAAAATATAACCAGGAGGCTGAAAGCAGCAGCAAACATGTTTGCTGGAGCCCAAACAAAAAGTATCACAATACACAAGAAGATTTTTCACAGGGCTTTTACCTGCCACATCAAGAATAGTGCAGTTTTGATTTTACAGTAATTCTAGAAAATCAGATCCAGTTGGTCCTATAGTGCAGCCGGCAGGGTTTTCGGAAGGATATTTTGCTTAACCTTAAATCCAGAGCTGGAACAGATCTGGACTGCAATATTTTTTCAAGGTTCTTTATTGTACAATTAGACATCTAAAATGGATAAACAAAGAACCAATGTGTTTAAAAATGACATAATGTAGAAAAGCATTAACAATAGCTTAAATATATGTGTTCTCCTGAATAGAATAAAATGCAATAGCAAAGAACATAGTACCTCCCATATAAAATTATACACTACATATCATCACTGTGGTTCCTGTAGAAAAAAAGAACTGAGAAATATCAAAAATATTGTACAATTGAGTCAGGTTTGGGGTGAAATAGTTTTCTTCCATGTATTTATTGCTAGGAAAAAAACCACAGACTTTTTTTCTCTCTGACTTATTTACATTTGCCAAAATATATTTTGGATACCAACTGAGGGTCTTGTGGGTATTTCAAGAGAATAAAGGTTATCAGTCGGATTCAGTCCCCACTATACAAATTACCATATTTTCCATCTATAATTGTGGTGTCCAAACTTTGGCCCTCCATATGTTTTGGACCACAACTCCCACAGTCCTTTGTCATTAGCAATACAGGCTCATAATTCTGGGGCTTGTTGTCCGAAAAATCTGGAGGGCCAAAGTTTGGACACCCCTGAATAAGATGCCCCATGTATAACACTGCCCACTTTCCCAACAAAAATTCCAGTTTTGTAATGGCATGGTTCGCTCCTCGGTTTACTTCCAGGTGTAGGACGACCCTCAATTTTGGTCTTACAATTTTAGACCATGGAAAAATACTGTACATACAAAAAGATGAACCAGTGACTTTGAGGAGTCTCGTGGCGCAGTGGTTGAAACTGCTCTACTGCAGCAGTAACTGTGCTCATGACCTGGAGTTCAATTTCAGGTAGCCAGCTCAAGGTTGACTCAGCCTTCCATCCTTCCAAGGTTGGTAAAATGAATGCCCTGCTTGCTGGACATGGGGGGCAATGTGTAGTCTGGATAAATTGTAAACCATCCAAGGAGTGCTTTAATCACTATGGGATGATATATAAGCAGAATATGTTGCTTTTTATTTTTACTTTGTATTCCGCTTTCCACAAAGGGTACCTCTTTCACTATAAATAATACCAGAGAAATGCCGCTTCAAAACTGTGGATGGTAAACCATTGAACCTTGCTCTAGAAATGACCAAACAACATCTGCGGACAGCTAAATGTTCAACTAGAGATGGGGATAAATTGAAAAACACATCACACTTTCTGATGCATTTGGCCGATTTGTTCAAATTTGTCAATTCGAATATTTCACAAATGGAGGCCAATATGAATTGATGATTTTTTCAACAAATTTTGATCCATTGAATTATTAATATATAACAGTGGTGGCGAACCTTCGGCACTCCAGATGTTTTGGACCACAACTCCCACAGTTCTTTGTCATTGGCAATTTGGCTCAGAGAATTCTAGGAGTTGTGGTCTAAAACATCTGGAGTGCCAAAGGTTCACCACAGTGGTACAAACAATTGGAAACCAAAATTGGGGAGAAGCACCTTCTGGCTCTCTTCTACAATCCCTCCATATTTGGGATATTGGATTTTTGATGTGCCCACAAATAGGAAAGTCTTCCCTGGGCACCTAGAAACTGCAAACTTGCAGAGAAGTTTCCTCTGACACTTCTCTAACAATCCCTCCAAGTTTGGTGAAGATTTGGTTTCCCCAACCCAGTTGCTAAACACCGCTTTCCTTGAGGACCCTACTTTGTGGGTGTGTAACTCGGGCTGCTTTTACACAACCCCTAAAATCTGCTGCAAAATGCTCGCAGATGTGGAGCATAAAATTGTTTTCCCACCAGCAGTGGACTATTTTTTTTTTTTAAGTACGAACACGCCCACTTAAGCGCGCCCCAGTGCATTTTACAAGTACCTGGTTTGGAGGAGGTAAAATCCTTGTTGCTGTTCCTTGTTGCTGTATTAAAGCATTGCATGCCTTTCCCTTTTTGTTTGTTTTTGTTGGGTTCTTCCCCCCCCTTTCAGACAGGAATCCTAACAGGCTGGAACAATTAGCTGCTGAGGCTGGCAGAGGTGAGCCTGCATGTTTTTCTCTCTCCCCTCACTGCAGACAGAAGCAATCAAATCAGAGTGCGGGAGGTGGGAACACAGGAAGCAGAACAAAAACCACATTGGGGGGATCTGCATTTAAGTTGCCAGTAGATTTTAGGGGTCGTGTAAAAGCAGCCTCAGATATCTGGAACCCAACCTTCATGAAACTCGGAGGGCTTGTACAGGTGAGGTTGAGGAAGGATCCCTGAAAATTTCAGGCCTTTACATGCTGGGGGATTATAGCTTTTTAAAGGGGAGATGAATTGATTCATTGATTTCTCATGTCATCACTTGAATATGCCATGTTAAAAGTAAGGTTCTCTATGAGACACATGAATAATGAGATAAATGTTATAGGTTACCAGAGAGGGATACAGCAGTAGCCATTTCTTGATCTCGAAGGACTGTTTTTATTCACTTTCAGCAGGAGCAACTGTAGATATTCAATAGTATCACCTCTGTTTCCTTGAGGGAGGATAATATTCAACACGTTAACAAGTTCAAACTTCAGCATGTTGACTTGGAGAATTTGCTTAAAGACCCAACATCTCCAAGAATCCCCCTAGATATCTAGGGAATTCTGGGAGGTGTAGTTCAAGGAAGCCAAGTATTGTAGACTCTCCTGCCTACAATTCTCCTGTATGGTTTGTCCTTTGCATTTCTCAATCATAATTATAGCCCACCCTTTCCCTTACAGAATGCAAGAGCTTGCTTTTATCAGTACAGTAGCAACGTTCTATATGCTTTCCTTCCACAGATCCGATGCTATTTCTACCCGGCAATTAAGATCTAGCCAGGGAGCCCTCCTGAAAGAGCCATCCTTCAAGGAGGTGAAAGGGATGGCTTGCAGGTATAGGGCCTTTTCAGCAACTGCCCCCAGACTATGGAATGCTCTCCCAAGTGAGACCCACCTGGCACTGACGTGGATAACATTTCAGCACCAGGTAAAAACCTTCCTGTTCCAGAAGTTTTAAACTGATGATTGTGGGTCCTGATGGCAATTTTAGTGTTGTGTTTTAATGTATTGTATTTATTGTATTTATATGTTTTATTGTTCTAATTTTATTGTAATTTTGATGTTTTAATTGTTTATTTCGATTGTGAGCCACCCAGAGACCTTTGGGTAGTGGTGGCATACAAGCTATATAAATAAATAAATAAAATATTGTGGTTCATATCCTGCGGTCCTGGTATATTGTTGGACAGTAGTATATGAAGGCAAGGGCTCCTGGGGCAAGCTGTGTGGGCTTGCTTGGGGCTTCCTGCACTTTCCCCAGGTCTGCCCCTGCCCCTGGCAGGCCTCCGACGGGCTTCTTGGGCCTATTGGAAGCCCTAGACGTGGTTTCCAACAAACCAGAACTGGCTTTTGAAAAACTGGAAGTGACTTCCAGTTTGCTGGAAACCACTTCTGGAGACTTCAGCCTATCAGAGGCCCCAGAATTGGATTCCAACGAACCGGATGTGACTTCTGAAAACCAGTGTCCATATAACACGGATTTCCCTTTATCGTGAGTCGGGTCCCTAATCCTCATGATAAATGGGGGATTGCTGCACAAAAGGAGCAGATTCAGCTATTTTGCTGACAAATCTGATGCTTCCGTGTCTTCTCTCAGACAAAATACACAAAGAACAGGGCAAAAAGTATTCTCAAATATTCTACAGCCTTTCCGCAGATCAGCAGCACCTAAATCACTAGCAGGCCACGGTTTAAGGACCTGTGGAGCAACTGCTGTAGAATGATTGCAGAGACATACTTGTACATCCTTAAAGGAAGATCCATGTGCCAATGGGGGAGAGCAGTTGGGGCCAGTTAAAATTTTTGTGTCCAAAAGGATGCAAATCAGTTTGGCATGCTCTTCTGGAAGTCAAGTTGATCCCAAGCTCTGTGGAATTTACATTTCTGCTTTTCCATTGGATGGAAAGGTTATATGAATTGTAAGATCCAGGAACATAATCTAACAGCAAAGGAAGTTTTCATCTTGTTTCAAAAATACCATATCATTAGTATTGGGTCCCTCCCCCAATATCCAGTTTTCTGACCCCTTAAGTGGGAATTGTAGTTTATTTTAATGCACAGTTCAGACCCATGGCCAGTAGGTGGCGCTAGCATTTAAAAAGGACCGCCTGGCTGGGGGAAATTAAAACAAAGAGCACCCAACGGAGCTTCCTGCTGCTTCCAGGGTTGGAGAAAATTAAAAAATAAATTAAAAAACAGCGCCGATCAGCCCCAGGAACAGCTGAATGAGAAAAAGAAGAAGAAGAAACCCGGATCATCTGCGTAGTCCCATAACGTCTGCCTCCTTAAAAGCTGTATTTTTTAAGTGAGGCAAAAAATTCCCTACCTTTTGGTAAGTCTTGGAAACCTCACTTAAGGGGGCATTACCGGTTTTCTTTTTCTTTTTTTACCCCCAAAAGCCCGGTGGCTGTGGAGACAGTATTTTTAGACATGGTTTATCTACTAATTTAAACTGCATTTAAAGGGACATGGGATAGGGGCCAAAGAGCCTTTGTTTGTACTGGGGTTCCTAATGAAATATTTTATATTTTCATCTGCTTTATGTTTTGTTCTGCTGTTTTTCTTTGTGGGTTTCACAATGCAATAAATTACAGTAATACCTCTTAAGATGAAAAATTCGTGAGATGAAAAAAAAATGGGAATAGAGCTGCTTCGCATAACAAAAATTGCCTATGGGATGCCTTGAAAGATGAAAAACCATTATGAAAAAAATTCAAAAAAATTGTAAGGGAAACCATGCTTCACAAGATGATTTTTAAATGAAATGAAACAACCTGTAGAATGAATTAAATTTGTCTTAAGGGGTATTACTGTACTTGAGATTTTTGGAATGAAAGGAGCATTGAAATGCTTTTGTAGATTTACTGGGGAGGGGGGGAATACCCCTTCCTCTCTTATGTATTATATTTATCATAGATAATTGTGCCCTGCCTTTTAATCAGATCACATGGACATTAGTCAATTGATTAGGTCCTGACTTGTTAGGAAGATTTGTCACTCACTGTGCCTTCAGTCACAGTGCCTTCAGTCAGGGCAAGATGCATATCCCTTCTTTTATTTCTGCAATTTGCTTGCTCCAAATGCTTTTGAAACAATGATACAACGTAATCTCTGGTCAAGGACAGCAATAAATAGACAACAGAGCTTATAAATATACAACAGAAGTAAAAATTAGCCATAGATTTCAGACTCAGATGTTTAAAGGAGAAATCTCCACGTAAAGTGCACAATGTTTTTTTTTCTGATGGCCCACAGAGATCTATTCCTAGGGAAACAGCATTGCATTTCTTGGTACGTTGAAGTCTCTTGGGTGGGTGGGGGAGAGGGACAGCAGGCGAGTTAGTGATGAGTTAGTTTAGTACTCAAAATGCCCTATGCAGTTACTGACACCTAGTGGTGAAACCGGGGAGCAGCAGGTTATGCGATTAAATGAAGCTTCCTCCACTGTGGACCATAATAGTAGGACGGAGTGCAGTGGAAAATTTGAGGACAAGCCTTTCCTTTGATTTAGAACTAAACTGGGTGTGCCTGCCTGCTTTTTAACCACCCACCTCCAGGAGCTCTTACTATTAATGCATGTTCCTTAACCTAGGCTATTCAGGGGAGAATTGTTCCAGCTAAACAAAACAGCATTGGGACACCTTATAGAGGTGTAACAGCTTTATAGTAGACTCCAGCCTATTTAATCAAAATTAGGACAGAATTTGGCAGAAAGCGAAGGAAAGAGAGATGCAACCTGCCTCAGGAAGTAGCAGATTCTCTTCGGTTTTGCTGAGCTCTGCTGTGCATCATCCAGGGGTTGAACTACTACACAATTGTTGAGATCTCTTCCAATTTGGAAGACTATGATTCTGTTATAATATCTCCTTAAGTATGTGTTTATTTTACAAATTAGACTCCAGCTAAAACAAAACAACAAAAGTGGCTCACAATAAATGGCATCCTTCATTCTCAGCTGTCATTTTGATGCAATAGTGAAGTGTAGCAAAATCAAACCTTTTCTTCCCTCGGTTGAAATTTTTAAAAAGTACGATGCAACCACAAAAAGCATAAGGGAGTTGGAGGAAAGTGGAGAAAGGAAGTTCCAACTCCCACAGCTTTACCCTGCCCTATGTGAAGTAGCTTCATTTTCCAAATATCCCACTCTTCAGCTTCAGTGAACAATTTGGAGTTCTGTTTTTCCCTTCATGGCTCAGAACACGTCTCCCCTTACGCTCTCTCCGCACCATCTTTGCCTGGTCCACTGCCCATTCACCTTGTATCTAAGTTGAAACAGCACCATATTTGGTAACCTTTTTTTTCCACAGGGAAAAAAGTTCTGTCAGCCCCTGATGAAAAAAGATAACACTCTACAATATAACATTTCCAAGGGTCTTCCTTCCCTGTTTGTAATACTTCAGGAATTCCTGTGTGGCAAAGCTTTCATCAAGACAGATTTGATTCTTTCCATGATATTTCCGAGAGATCTTAGGACACCCCACTCCTTCCGCCTCTCTGAAGTCAAACAGAGCCTTCCTGCTCCCTTTGACATACAAATCTTGTGAGTCTGTTTTATTTTAAGGCATGTGCTCAAGTTATTTTCATATTCCTTGCTAATAGAGAACAAATGTACAACATTTTCTCCCGGGACCAGTTTTGGGCTAACTAGCAACTACAAACTCTCAAATCAACACCATTATTTTCCTCACACTGCTGATAACTCTGCTTTTCACATCTATAATCATTACACGCTCTTTTCCATAAAAACAGCACATAATTATCACACCGTTACGACTTAGCCAATAGAAACACCAGCGATAACAGAAAAAATATTTCCCAGTCTCTTGTTACCTTGGACTCATACGGAGATTATTCCGAGTTCCTTGTTTACTTTACGGCTAGGTTTTTCTCAAGCAGATTATAATATATCTAATAGTTGTGATTTCTAACTCCTTGCAAACATCTTTTCTTACAGTAAGGGTTCAGATCCTGGAAAGTGCTATTAAGAAATCTGAAGTAAGGGATGCCCAGCTTGGAGTCCGTTGTCTGAGATGCCATTATCTACTTCTTTTGATTGTATATCTACACAGGGAACAAAGTAAGACCAGGAGTGTTCTTGACCAGGCCAAAAGCCGAATCCCAGTTTGGGTGCAACCTTCTCCCTCAGGATAAAGAAACTGACCTACAAAATAATAGTATAGCTGCCAGCTCATTTTCCATCTTATCATTTTAAAATATAGTATATATTTAAACCATATTTAACCCATCTGTTTCACTTTAGTCACTCACACTATAGTAGAATTTTTTTATGTAAAATCAAAGTTTTACATTAATTCTCCTGATGAATTCAGACTTCAACTGAATGGAGCATTTCTGGCTTAATCTCTGGTGTGTGTGTGTGTGTGTGTGTGTGTGTGTGTGTGTGTGTGTGTGTGTGTGTGTGAGAGAGAGAGAGAGAGAGAGAGAGAGAGAGAGAGAGAGAGAGAGAGAGAGAGAGCTTAAATATTCACTGACTGGCCCTTGTTGGCATTGTTTTTATTGTATTTTAATAGCCATCTCTAGTACCAGATTTTAGATATACAGTGATGCCTCTGATAATGAATTTAATTCATTATCAGAGGCAATTTGTTATCTGAAAAATTTGTTATCCAAAATGTGGTTCCCCATTGAAATGAATGAGAAACCAAATAATCCATTCCAGAGGTCTGAGAAAAGGCAAAAAAGCTTTGGGGGGTCTTTAGAAAGTGCACTTTAAAGCCCTCCAGAACATCTCCTCAGCAGTGCAATACAAACATGGACAAGAGAAACTAGCAAGACTACCCCAGCCTATTCCTAGCCAAGGTGCTTGACATATCTTGCTTTGCATGTAATGAATCTACCTCATATATTCGTTTCACCTTTTGAGTTGACTTACTGAAATAAATGAACATTTGTGTTTCACCTGTTTGTGCTAACAGTTGACCAACAAAGGAACAAGATTATGTAGTTTCCTCATACAAGGAGACTTTATGAAATAATATTTAAACTATGCAACATAATTATTTACAGGAACTTACTCTTGCATATTGCTCACTCTATTTGCATACTTTATTATACTGATCTTCCTTTTCCAAGATTCTGAGGCATGTTGAAAGGAGAGACATTTTAGCAGTAAAGGTATTCCTGGAGCGTTCGTGGTGCAAAATGAAAAACAAGAGAGGAACAAACAAACTGATTTGTTCAACAGTACAGCTCTTTGGATGGTAGTTGGAAGAATCAATGTCAGTGAAAGAGATAGGAAAAAATATGAGTGGGCAAAGACACAGAGAACATGTTTTGAAAGGGAACCTTGTCACCATTATTTTGGACAATCATTTCACTGGGCATGCTGGCTAGGGCTTTTGGGAGTTGAACAACTACATTTGTGGTTCTCAGCCTCTGTCCCTCCAGCAATTATGGACTAGGACTCTCCAAATTCTCAACTACTGGCCAGTCTGTCTAGGGGTCATTTCCTAGAATCATAAAGTTGGAGGAGACCTCAAGGGCCATCTAGTCCAACCCTCTGCCTTGCAGGAACCCCCACCACAGTGCTCCTGTCATATGGCCATCCAGCCTTTGCTTAAAAACCTCCAGAGAAGGAGACTCCACCACCCTCCTGTTTTAATAAAGACTAAAAGTGGAGGACCAAAGGTTAAGAACTTGTGATGTACATTTTGAAGAAGCAGCCATGTTAGCCTGTTCAAACATATTAACAAACAAACACCACAACACAAAAAAAGCAAAGCAAAAACAGAAAAACAAGGGACAAAATACTGTGGCACTTGAAAGACTACTCTATTTTAACACTATAATTAAAACATTAAAATAGAGTAGATCATTTATAGCTTAACATTAAAATATAATAGATCCTTTTTAAAATGCCACGTGTTGGTCTCTCTTTTTATTTTGCTGTGCTTTATGTTTGAGACGTCCAGGTAACATCAGATGTTCTCCAGCTGTTTCAAGGCCAAGAGAGTAGAGCTGGAAGTAGGAGGCAGTGCCAAAAGAATACAAAATTGAGAAGAGGTGGACAAAAAGCAGATTGCCACAATGCAGAATTCCATAACAGCAGGAGAAAAACATAATTGGGAAAAGGGGAGGATGAATTTTGATCGAGCTTTCTTTTTAAAAGGAAAGCTTAAGTCAGAGTCAGGCTTTCTGTGCAGGCTTGTAACAGACAAAAGGAGCTACATTGTTGTTGTTCAGTTGTGTCTGACTCTTTGTGACCCCATGGACCAGAGCTTGCCAGGTCTTCCTATCTTCCACTGCCTCCTGGAGTTTGGTCAAATCCATATTGGTTGCATTGATTTCATTCTCTGCCATCCCCTTTTCCTTTTGCCTTCAATCTTTGCCAACATCAGGGACTTTTCCATGGACTCCTCTCTCCTCATGAGGTGGCCAAAGTATTGGAGCCTCAGCTTCAAAATCTGTCCTTCCAGTGAACATTCAGGGTTGATTTCTTTCAGGATGGATAGGTTTGATTTTCTTGCAGTCCAGGGGACTCTCAAGACTCTCCTCCAGCACCACAGCTCAAAAACATCGATTCTGTGGTGATCAGCCTTCTTTATAGAAGGAGCTACACCAGACTTTTTAAAAAAAAAACATTCAGAAAGGTGGGAAAAGATAGGGAAATCCAAACTACATTTGAGTTACCAGCTATGTGGAATTGCAAAAACACATAAGTTTTCTTGTACAGGTTCAAACATTGAAATTTTGGTTACACATTTATTACTATATTGATCCTTATCCTGGCATATTTTATTTACATTTACATTCCAGTCATTGATCTTACACTGTGATTTACAACATTAATTCCATTGATGCTCCATTTGAATCTTTTCTGGTGCTTAAACTCTGGGACTCACGTGTCCCTTCAAGGATTGTACAACTCTGAAATACTAGACCTGTCCTCTTCAGCCTATAGAGTAATAATCCCCATCTTCCCACTTGATCTTTAAGAATTTCAAAACTTCCAGGGCATTTCTAGTTGCAATAATATTCTACACTTATAAGAATCAAGGGCAGATTTCTGACAGTCCCTTTAGCAGCTGAGATTTTGCTTATGTAAGATAGGTGAACCTAAATGCCTGGCCCATGACCTTCTGTTCTACAATCAATATTTCAATCTGAAATGCCATACTAGAAATTTACCCTATTTTCATTGGCTTGCAAGGGAATTCACCTGAAGAACTAATACAACATTATTTGGCAAAATTCCTTACATCATCAGTGATGGGGCTAATTTTTTTCTTCCTTGTTATGTATATTGGAACTGAGTTGTGAGCCAAGTTTGATGCACTGTGCTCCCTTTGTTTTTGGCTTCCTGCTATGTATTGTTCTAATTTTAATATAAATGGTTTGGATGATCACGAGAAATATTCATTGGAAAAAGCTGCACCAAAACCAAGCCAGAGTGCTTCAAAACATGGAACTGCGTGCAGAACTGTCTTTTCCTTGCTTAGGATCTTAACCGAGCAACAGCATACCTGGAAGTGGTCAAAGTTGCTTTAAGACCACGATAAGGTAAAAAGGCAAAGGTTCCCCCTGCACATGCGTGCTAGTCATGTCTGACTCTAGGGGAGGTGCTCATCTCTATATTCAAGCTGAAGAGCCAGTGTTGTTCAAGTCCATGGCCACGTGGACCACATGGCTGCAAGGAAACACTGTTTTAACCTTCCTGCTTTTTACAGCGGTACTTATTTATTTACTTGCATTTGCATGCTTTCGAACTGCTAGGTTGGCAAGAGCTGGGGTTACCAGCGGGCACTCGCTCCGTTGCATGTTACCCGGGATTTGTACCACTGAGCTGTTGACTTTGCAGCTGACAGTTTTCGGAAGCCTTACCATTCCCTTAAAGGCAACACTCTCTTCCAAGATTTATCTTTACCAGCAATTATTTCACCTGCCTTGTTATTCCAGGATGCCTATTACAGTGTTAAGAGGTGTTATCCTCTTTCCTGAATTTCATTTATGTATATTTAATGCATTTGACATATTTAAATCAACTGAATGACAGCAGCCCTTGCAGGTTCAGCATGATCAACAGTCACAGGAGCTCAACAGGTGGCAAAATTTGCAGGAGTTATTCAGACAAAATGGAAGTCATACACATTTCTTATAGAACAAACACTGTCGAGTTACAACAGATGTCAACGATACAAATATGAGGTCAGTAATACCTAGGATGAGGCACTTCAACAATAACCCTGAAGGGAAGTTATTGTACTAGTATAAATTTAAAATAAAAATACAGAACAGTCTTCTGAATTGCCTTAATTATATAGTGTCTTTAATCTACATAAAGATCATTGTTAAGTCTGGACACACATATGGTAAAAACTTGGTTTATGAGCATCATTAATTCTGGAAACATGCTTGTAATCCAAAGCACTTGTACTTTATATCAAGGTAAATTTCCCCATAGGAAACACTGTAATGGAAACGCAAATGATTTGTTCTTCAGACCAAAAATAGTCATATAAAAAGGATTATAATACTGTAATATAATACAAAATAAGAAAGAAAATACAAAATACTAAGAAATATAAAACAAATTAAATAAAAATATAAAGAAAAACAAAACAAATCCTTAACCTGCACTCACCTTTGAAAACCTTTGTGGCTGGTGTGAGGGAGACTTCTCTCCTTCCTTTGGTGTTGAGACATGCCTGAGACCAAGCATTCCGGAGAAATTACCCACAATCCAGCGGAGGGGGAAAGAAAGAACCATTGGCTCATTTGTGATCATGTGACATACTACAGTGCTCATATTGCAAGACACTGCTCGTTTATCAAGGTAACATTTATAAGAAATGTTTGCTCATCTTGTGGAAGACTCATAGGCCAAGGTACTTGTAAAGCAAGGTTCTATTGTAGTTATTTTGAGAATGAAATCAAAACTTCCCCTTATCTTAATAAGATGGTAAATCTATGTTGTGAGCCAGATGAATCAACCACAACTTCTTGAAGAGCCGTTAAAGAAAATGTGGGCAATCTTTTTCACAAGAGTGCCACAGATCCAAGCTTTGATTTGAGGAGGGATATTAATCTTGAAATGTCTCTAATGTCCCAATTGTGTGTCTTTTGTATCTATCCTATTGAGTCAGTTGACCAGGCCATTACATAGTGGCTAACGGAAACAGAGCTTTATAAGCTTACCACATGGAGAAAGGAAGCAAGAACTTGTATATGGTCCTCTCGTGGTAATGGCTATCAGCTTCTTGGCTTTCAAAAGGGGGAAAACTGTATTGGCTACAATGATAGACTTGCAGAGCCACCATTAACTAAGGCAATGCATCTCTTAACAGATAAAGACAAGTAGCTGCATGGAGAGACAAAATTGTCTTCACATCTTGCTAGTAAACCCCCAAGAACACCCAACTAGTCAGTTAAGTCAATGAGTGGCAAATATGGTAGACTTTTGGTTCGACACCTCCATATATTGGTGAGACTTCCATATATTAGTGAGCTCCAACCGATGAAAGACCCAACATGGTGAAATGTTGCCCCATCATAGGATCTCTGTTCATGGTCTCTGTGATGCAGTTTCATAGGTCGTTAGATCAATGGTTCCCAACCTTAGGTCTCCAAATCTTCTTGGACTGAAACTCCAAGAAACCTTCACCACTAACTGTGCACTAGCTGGATGCTGGAGTTCAAGAATGTTTGGGAAGTCAAGGTTGCTAACTACACTGTTAGAGGTTTGACTCATTAACAGCATATTTGTAGCTCAGTGGTAGATAACCTGGCTAGGTT
The DNA here is from genome assembly GCA_029282475.1 of Phrynocephalus forsythii. Lineage (NCBI taxonomy): Eukaryota > Metazoa > Chordata > Lepidosauria > Squamata > Agamidae > Phrynocephalus > Phrynocephalus forsythii. Next base: position 124,174,743 of record JAPFRF010000004.1, read on the forward strand.
AAATCTACAGGTAAGGCTTGAAAGATTTAAACCAGAAGCCACATGGGCCACTGGCAATGACGATAATACCTGGGATAGGGTTAGGGTTAGGGTCTTAGTGTAAGCTTGCTTCCTCAGTTCCTTTCTGCTATCCCATAGTCTATCAGCAAACACATCCGCCAAGTAAGGAACTGCTTAGTCGAAACAGCACCTTCTGTAGAAAAGAGGAAGGACAGCAAAATTTGCAGATGCACATGAAAAGAAATACACGGAAAAATAAAAGGACACCCCCTTGCCAAAAGACAGAGAGAGAGAGAGAGAGAAGAGAGAGAGAGAGAGAGAGAGAGAGAGAGAGAGAGAGATTCAAAGAAACTCGAGCATCTTTGAGGGTCAAAAAGTGTGTACTCTTTGGGAGGAAATAATGCAAACTTAGAGAGAAGGGACAATGCTGGAATCCCAACAGAAGCACTGTACATTCTTTCATGGATTTGTGGCTGTTTTCCACTATGCATTTTGAATTTCCATGCTTGGTTTCTTTCATTCTACATTGCAGCATTGTGTCGAACATTCCTTTTGTTGAAACGAGCAACAAAACAACTGCATTTCCCTTCTGTAACTCTGCTACCTCCCTTCCATTTTCCAAACCAGCTTCTTCAGGAAACATTTAAAGTGGACTGTGTCCAACTCTTTATGCACAAGTATTACGTTTGGTATTAATGCCTAAATCTGCCAAGGCACAACAAAATGCCTTCAGTATTTAGCAAAAAATAAATAAAGTAAAATTACAGAATACTAATTAGGCTAGGATTTAAATTCTTCTTGGGATTTATCGTACTAAGAAAAGCAACCAATTTGAGTCAACAAAGTAATTATTCCAATTAAAACCTCTTTGTTAAAACTTACTGGGACTTAGAAAGCAACCTCATATGGACATGTTGCTGGTCAATGTGCAATTTTAAAAAAATTCTTCATGGGGCACTGTGCCAAGGAGATTTACAGGCTTAAAACAATCAAGCCTAGCCACTCATCTTTTTTTAAAAAGTGATAGCTATCTGCCTAGACTATTTCTGTCTAAGAAACCCCACCGAGATACAATTAATTCCACCAAAGATTTAGCAAAATTGTTAAAGCAAAGTTACTCCAAATATGCTACATCAGAAATACATCATTCCTCCATTAATGGACTTAGGTTTAGAATGAATGTTGACGGCAAAGACAGAAAAACAAGAAAAGTTAGCTTTGGAGAAGCCTAATGGAAGGTCACACAGTTTTCACATGCCACCTACAATATATTCAATAAATGTTACATCATGTGTTTTAACCCAAAGAAACACATCTAATCTTGAAAATGATAACGGCCAACAACAAGCAGTCCTTTGGCCAAATTCACAAGTTGGTCAAGAAAAGCCCGTGTCAGTGAGACATGTCAACATGCCACTTGGCAAACTCTCTCTTTACTCTGCAGCTCGAATTAATGGAAGCTCTGGCAAAATGAGATGCTGACAAAAGGCTCTAGAATACTGTTGGCGAACCTATGGCACGGGTGCCAAAGGTGCCACTCGGAGCCCTTTCTGTGGACGCCCGACATTGATTCTTCACAGCCACCTGCATTCAAGTTAAATTGCTGTATTGGCACTTTGCGAAAAATTAGTGGGTTTTGAATCGCAGTTTGGGCATTCGGTCTCTAAACGGTTCGCCATCACTGCTCCAGAACCTACAGGCATAAGCTGAAATTTTGGAATACCATTCCTTCCTCTAAAAAAGCCTTTCTCACTTATAATTGAGCAAGATTCGTCTCTAAAAACAGAGACTAAGAAAGCAAAGAGTATTTAAACATTTTAAAAACAGTATATACAGACACCCATATATATCTATATATTTAAATGAGAAGTTATAATCCGAGTTTTCACTTCTAGAGTGAGACAGTGAATCTTCAACTATGCAACTTGGCAAAATTAATGAATTTTATTTACAAATTTATGCTCCAAGACTACAACAGAAAACACTTCAGTGAAATCCCGTATTAACAAAATGCAGTGATTTATTTGTAATGGTATTAAAATGGAACAGACTGATAGTCTCTCTATGATCAAGCAGTTTCCTAGGAATTGTAGATGGGTGAAGATCTCATGTTGACTGCAATAAGGCCTTCCAGTATTTTTCTTGTGTCTTAGTGGCTTTCTCCTTTCTTGCCTACCACCTAATGGAAGAGAAAGGATGAGTTAGTGCTTGAAGAATTAAAAGGTAAGGGGCTCACTCAAAGGATGATATTATCTAGAAACTGGGATGGCTTTTTCTATCATGCATTCTAGCGGGGAAAGAATTTTTAACACCAACAATACCTAAAAGTAAATTGGACCAAGAATCAAATGAAAAAAAAACTTTCTATATTCATCAACAAAGACAGTCTTGTTCAAATGCCTGCTAGTTGTATATGCTAATATACCAAAATTTAACTAAGTTAAAGGAAGACCTTGTGCACAATTGTGTGGTCATCTCTAGATAACTACAAGGCAAAACGCACAACTCGGTGTCCTGCAGTAAATTGTAGCATAAAGAAAATCTTCTTACAGGTATAATGGGCTCTAATAGGAAGACACTGCAATGGCATAGCCTGTTCCACAAGTACAATGTGAGATTTCAGAAAAATCTTGCTGTACCAAATTACCAGAAGCAAATTGAATGTCCTATAAGCATCGGGAAGGAAGGAGTGATGGCACGCAGACTAATTCTAGTGCTGGCAGGAACATTTAAAAGATTTAAGGTGGGAGGAGTGGGGTTTCAGCTGGCAAAAAGCAGTAATAAACAAAATGGGCTGCGATCCTCACCTTGCCAACTCAGAAATAACATCCTTCCAGCTGTTACAGCAAGAAAGGATGGGTGAACAAGTTGGATACTTTGCTCCTCCCACAAAGTGCTGAAAGTTGGGAGGTTAGTGCTGAAAGTTAGTGTTGAAAGTTAGTGTTATGTGTTGATAAGAGATAGACTAAGGTTTGTTTCAAAGGCCAGGTTGAAGGCTCTATTATGTCTTCTTCCCTTTTGTTCACAGGCAGATGAGTAACCAATAAGTAGGATACTAATATTAATTTTGCACAGCCCATTAAATGTACTGTGTATTTTAAAAGGCAGTTGTGTGTGTGTGTGTGTGTTGCATTGTTACAGTCGTGACCGACTCTTCGTGACCCCATATCCATGGAGTTTTCTTGGCAGGAATACTGGAGTGGTTTGCCAGTTCCTACTCCAGGCACCTACAGCACCTGGTAGTCCCTGGTGGTCTCCCATCCAAGTACTATCCAGGGCCGACCCTGCTTAGCTTCCGAAAACATATTCAATTGTGCACATTACAACTCTTGAAACCTTCAAAAATTACAGAATGAAATCTGGCTGACTTTTAAAATTTTATCTATAACTATAATTCTTTTGGAGAGAGAGAGATATGAACTTGTAGTCAACAGTAGGTGGGCCCACATTTTAATCAGGGTTTTGCCTTTAAATGTAAAAATAAAAATCAAGCCTAGCCTACTTCTAGAGTTTAAGAATTGTTCTAAGCAGTGGCATGCAGATATCAATTCTCAAAGCAACTACAGCAATGTAGAATTAGGATCTCACAAAACAATACTGAGTGAAAACTAGAGTAAAAAGTTAAGATTTATTTAAGCATGTTATAAAAAAGGCCAAGCTAAACTGGACAAAAATGTGAAAGCAGTATTTATTTTTCAATTGTGCTTAAAACACGGTGCTCCAGGTTGAATTAAGTAATTACACTCACAAATCAAACAATTATGATGTTAGCGGAGGTATATGACCATCCTTAAAAAAATACATTTGATACCATTCAGAGGGGGATATGCTCAAGTGGCCCATGTGTATTACCTGAAAAATTAAATATTTCGGCGTTTACATTTGTTAACATAAACAGAAATGCCTAACCATCCCCAGTGTTTTAACAATGACTTATAACCCAATAGGAACAAATAAGAAGCGAAACACATTTTCTAAGATCCTCACTAACCCAGATACCAATTTTTCGATCTATAAGACCACTCCCATTTTCCCAACTCAAAATTATAGTTTCACAACTGCACACTTCTCTCCTCAGCTTACTTCCATGTATAAGATGACCCTTGTTTTTTGGTCTAACAATTTAAGAAAAAAATAGTCTTATGCACAGAAAAATACTGTACTTCATTGTTCAGGACGCAGGATAGACTCCATTCAGAAAGAGACTTTCACTGCCTACTTTGGTCAAATTCCATCCTTTAATGGTGTACCATCATGCCGCCAAAGAGGCTAAATTGTGAAGGGAAGACCAAAGAGTGGCTAAAGGAAATGAGGCACTCAAAAGATGCTCATTAGCGACGTTCCAATCAGAAAGGGAGACTATTCTTCCTTGTTATGAAAGTAATATTGTTAAAGGAGCAGTCATTAGGATACAATACTTTGTAACACTATCGACTCTTTATTTACTAGTATCCAAGGATTAGGGCCAGAATACTGTTGAAGCATGGGTGGAGCTTGCAGATTACTGTTGAAATCAGCAATGTTCATTCTTGTGCTATTGAGTTACTTGTATCTTGTTATACAAGTTCCATAGAAATGGGACCTCCTCAGACAATGGACTGCTGCAAGAGCAAAGCAAGGCAGCAGACTTCTGGCCAAGGTCTAATTCACATAATGGATTCCTCCTAACATCTTCACATGATTTAGTGAAAGAACCCTGCCCCTCCAGATACACTACAAGTTACCGTATCTTCAAAATCAAACACTGCACCTAAAAACACCATGAGCGAACAGGGTCCAGGTAGGCGATTCCATATTTCAGAGATGCACAGTCTGACAAGCACAATACTTAAGGGACAAAGTATGAACACTTGGCATGATTCCCGTGTACAGAATGTCCTGCTTGCCACTGGTGGACAGCTGAAGGAGTCTGTGCTAGTTGGAACTGGCATAGTGGGCTAGAAGTCTCAATGGGCTGACTCAGAAGAAGCCAACTTGGTATATGTTGTGAAAGTGACTATTACAAGATCTGGAAGAGGAGTGTTCAGACTCATCAGCTGAAAAGACCTTATACTGAATGGTTCTTTAGCTACAAGGTCACCCGATTCGGGGTTGCTGTTGTAAAGGTCATGCTTCTTTTCCATTTCCATCTTTCGCCATTGGGATGCAAGGACAAAATATGAAGCTGCACTGGTATGAAATGTAATTTCAGTAAAACTTTGAGGCATCTAACAACGGAAGGCGACATTTAAGGGAACTTATGTGCAAAAGAAGAATGAAAGCATGGTATATTCAAAAAAAAGGGGGCAGTCCATGATAAAAACAAGAGACCCAGGAAAGCTGTTCCAGAAGGCGCAGAGCAGGAAGTGATGGTACCAAAAGCAGTGGAAATGAGAAGCCAGATGCTAGATGAAGAGAGGGGGCAGGGAAAAAGGGGTGGTGTAAGGCAAGGTCAATTAAAAACAAAAATCTTCTGCATTTTTATTTCTTTGGACCAGGGAAATGCTGAAAAATAATAAAACATATTGTTACAATGAAGCAAAGAAAATAAGTATGGAATGGAAGTGTCATGCCACAAAAAGCAAGGTGCAGATCACATGCAATCACATGCCAGATGCTTTCCAGCCCCCCCTCCCCAAATGACCACTGGCCCTCCTGAGATGGACCTAGCTCAGCATTTGTAATCAACTGGCAAGGAGTACAGAAGAACGCAGGCTATCTCATCAAGTCTTTATCTGATACAAGGGTGGTGCTGGTGGAGGCTGTTGTCTATTCTCCCTCATGCCTATAATTAAAGCCTGCAACATTAGAACGGCACGTGCAGCAAATAAAGCATTGAAAAACATTTAATATACAGTGGTACCTTTACTTACGAACAACTCTACTTATGAGCAATTTGACTTAAGAGCGGAAAATCAGCATTTTTAACTGCTACCTTACAAATTTTAGATGTGGTCTTGCTCTACTTATTTTTTTTGTCTCCAAATTTTTCAATTTTATTTATTTTATTTTTTAGATATGGCTGCTCTACTTACAAGTTGTTCGACTTATGAGCATACATTCATGACGGATTAAACCCGTAAGCAGAGGTACCACTGTAATGGTAGTGGCAGAAGAACCAAGATAACAGCCTTCCTAGCACATTATCTGGAAAATCTTACTGCTCAATCTTTTCTCTTATGTTCTTAATGGGCACTGCAGACTGTGACCAATGATAAAAAAAAATGTGAGTGCCAGACAGAATGAGAAACCCTTACTGGGCAGGGGCTCCACCCCTATTTACAATCCTTAGAAAAATTGGATACTCTTCTGTCCATTGGGAGGATTTTAAATTCCATCTGCACATCTTGTAATCCACCTCCAACCAGATGTAATCGTCTCTCAAGATTCAAGGTGGCAGTCTAACTTTGTAGTTTCTAGCACCTAGCAAAAAACCTAGCAAGGCCATGTTACCTATATTCTGTATATATAGGTATACCTAGATACCTGCATTCTGGCTGGGAGATCAGTGTGGCCTAGCTGGGGCTTAGAGACTATCAGTGCTGTTAAGACAATGGTTAAGAGAAAAAATTTACCCAGAATCCACTCTGTTAAGTTTTGTAGCAGCAAAAACAAACAAACAAACAAACAAAAAAACACCCAGCGGTTTGTTTAAATAATATTTTTTAGAAGTGATCGTGTTGTTTGGATTTTAGTTGGCATTTTAAGGCAGAGAGGGGCAGTTAGGATTATAGGACAGTTCAGCAAGTGAAGTTATTGCGAGAGACAAGATGTTTGGAAAAGGTGGTAGAAGTCAGAATTCACTGAAGGAGATAAGGATATGTGGGAGAAGAGGGTGATGGTTTAAAGCTGCTTATATTTTCTTTTTTTGATGCCCATACAATATTAGATTACAATGATGAGACAAATCGTTCAGTTTTTCCAAGGTCTCTCATATTTAGTTCTATATCATTCTGTGTCGAATGAATTAAAATATTTTTATTTCCTTACATACATATTATTTCATTCACTTTATTCTGGAAGTCTGCATCTAATTCAGTGTGCATATGGCCAGCTCTGTAGTGCTACCCATCTAGATGGACAGAGAGACAACCTGGGGCAGGGATGGTGAACCTTTTTGACACTGAGTGCCTAAACTTGGTGATGGGGACGGCGGCGGGGGGGGGGTCAGGATCAGCGGCAGTGGGGGGGGCAGGGGGGCGAAGGCAGCAAGGGCAACGGGGGTGGTGGCGGGGTCAGGGTCATCGGCAGCGGCGGAGGGGCAGGGATGGCGGTGGAGGCGGTGGCAGGTGACGGTGGCGGCAGGGTCGGCTTGGCATGCAACACGCTCCCTGCCCCCTACTTCCCCCTCCGCAAATTCCTCATGGCTGGTCCAGCGGAGGCTGAAATGCGGGGGTAGGGAGCATATCACATGCCAGGCAAAAGCCCTCTGCGTGCCACCTTTGGCACGCGTGCCATAGGTTCGCCATCCCTGACCTGGGGCTTCGGCCTGGCACCCAAGTGCTTCCTTTCTAGTTTCCATTTCTGGGGAGCTTCCCAAATTCTGGAACCTCATAACTTCTCTCTCAACCGCAGCTTAAAGAGAGCTTTTGTATGTGAAATGCTCTTCTAGCCCTGCTGTTGTGTGTGATGGCATCAGCCCTTCCCCCTCAGAGGCACAGCTGCCTCCATGAGTGCTGAGGCAAGGTCTCTAAGCCATATCAAAATCACTCCGGCCAAGATAGCGTAGCTGCTGATGTCAAGACATGTCAATACAATCTGGGCTAGGAAAGAAAGAGACTTTCCATAGAAGATGTTCAGCTGCACTGCGAGTGAAGAGATATTCTCTTCTTGTCCTCTCCACTCTTTTTCAAGGGAGGCCAAACTGTGCTAGTGAAACAAAATATGTACCAATTAAAATGTTATAGCAAATGGTTAGTTTAGGATTTCGCTTCCCTCTCTTTGACATTTAAGTCTAATTTTCAAACTAACCCAAGTCTTCTGTATTGTTTTTACAATGGGAGTTAATGGCCCAGGAGGAAAAACATCCCTTAGTCTGTTGCTCTGCCCAGTTCCATCTCCAGAAATAAACATAGCAAACCCTTTGTGTGTGTGTGTGTGTGTGTGTGTGTGTGTGTAAGTGTAAAGAGAAACACATCACTTTCTTTTATATAAAGAAAATTGAGTGTTGTGCCCACTGACACCTTAAATAGATTCTGTTAAGTCATGTTTTTTAATTTTTTACATTAGTTAAATGAACTGAAATGCTGCCATACTGGAGTGAACCATCGGTCCCTTATATGTGGTCCATAAACATCTGAAGGATGTACATGGACCACACGTTGATAAATAACTGGCATCAAGTTTCATGTTTTGAAACATGCCAGGAAAAAACATAAAAAAGGGTGAGGGTAGCATTGGCACTAAAGGTGCCCACCCCTAGGGAAGCCTCAAAAACTGTTATGAGAAACCAGGCTTTCACAGTGGCTGCCCCTGCTCTTTGGAACAGATTGCCAGTTGACATTTGCTTAACTTCATCTGTGGCAATATTTAAGAATTCTTAAACTGGCTCTACCATGAAGCTTTTGGCAATGCTGCATATTACTTGTCACCTACCTGACTATTGTTTACTCTATATGTTTATTATGTTTACTTAATATATGTAAAATGTTATTTTTATTTTGATATTTTAACTTTCCTTGTACACCACCTGGAGTTGTTCTCTGTATTAAGTTTGGTGGTAAGGTAAAGGTAAAGGTTCCCCCTGCACATGCATGCTAGTTGTGTCCGACTCTAGGGGCAGTGCTCATCTCCGCATTCAAGCCGAAGAGCCAGTGTTGTGCAAGTCCGTGGCCATTAGAGATGGGCACGGATAGAAAAAATGGAGTTTTGTTTGTCGTTTGTAGGGTCCGTTTCGGTTCGTTCCTGTTTTTCGCGAATTTTTTCAAAAAATCATTTTTATTCGTTTTGTTACAGTTTTGTTACCATTTATTTCATTTTTTAAAATTTTTTTAGCATTTAAAGTAGTTTACTGTATTGCAGTAACGGAAACGAAATGCACAACAAAATTTGCGGTGTTTCTGTTCATTTCATTTTGGGGACAGAATTTCGTTATGTAACGAAACGAAAAAACGGAAACAGAAACTAAAAATTGTTTTTTGTGCCCATCTCTAGTGGCCATATATAATGGCCACCTGGCCCCCTGCTTTCATTTCAATGAAACTATGAGGATACCAAGAAAGAGTATGGCCTAGATGTCTTTAAAAGGGGACAGATTTCTGGAGGAAATGTCCATTGGAGGTTACAAGCTACAATGGGGATATCTGTCACATCCAGTCTTAAAAGGAGGTTATCTCAAAATGCCAGGCACAGCGGAGTGGTATCAGGAGACAAGTATCTAGTTGTCTCAGGTGCTCCAAGAGGCATCTGAGGGCTACTGTTAGTTACAGGCAGCTGGACTAGATGGGCCCTTGGCCTGATCCAGCAGGGCTCTTCTTATGTTCTTATGATTTCTCCCCACAAAATAAAGCTATATCTGCCAGATTTTGTTCTTTTTATGATAATGATAAAAACTATAGTATCCCTGTCCTGCACTACTTTTGATTGCTACATTGGCTAGGCAACTTTCTTGCTACTTCTGGCTGTGGTCAGTCCAATAGTATCTTGAACTTACAGTCTTCAAGCATTTTTGACATGCTTCTGCCCAGTTTCTGAAATTCCAATATTTACAGGGGGCATAGAATATTTATGGATGAGCGTTTATGAAGGGGGAAATGATTTCCATGGAGATCATTGAGCAAGTTTTGTGGTCAAACAACAACAAACTTAACCTTGATCACTTAAGACAGGTGATCAAGTATACTGTACACTTGCACTCAAACGTTTATGAATAATCCACCAAATGTCATGCACATTTCCAATACTGCAATATATCTCTCAAGCCATGGATTCCCAAGCATTATATAGTCACCTCCATTCCTTGTTGTCCATTCAAAAATGTCAGCATTATTTAAAGACTACTGTATTGAGATAGGTAATATCTGCCTCCCTCTGCTTTACAAACTGCAGTGCTATTTCCAATTGAGGTTAACTGCTACAGCACTGTAATTCTGTAGGTTTGTTGTGCAATCTTATAATCTAATGTCTAACACTGTCTTCGATTGAAAAATTGTTAGATTTCATTTGGGGAGGGGGAACTAGATTTCTTTTTAAACAAAAGAAAGAAAGAAAGAAAGAAAGAAAACATAGAAAAAATTGCAGTGAAGGGCAATCATATACAAAGTAGGGCTTCCAGAACCCCAAAATTAATTTAAATATCAAGCATACTGTACTCTTTATCTCAATTTCTGGCACTTATTTTGCTGGCTTTTTATTTTTGTATTACTAGCTGCAAGAAATACAAGTTTTAGAAGTCACTGAACTTTGTTTTATAGACTAGATCCTGGGGGAAGATAGGATGTAAACATGACTCCTGTTTCTAGTGCTACAGGTAAGTAAGCTAGGCACCAGATCTTCCAACTGTCTTCTCTAATGCATGCTAGCCTTTTGAAGACAAAATGGAAAATTCTGGAACACTGGTTTTTAGTTTTTATAGGATTTCTCAAGAAACCATTTATATTGACAATCAGAAAAAGATAAAGGTAACAGGCAACAGAAATCTGAGTTTTCATCTGAGAAAGCAAAAGGTACTCAGTTGTCGTGCGAACCTGAAAAAATTCCATGCATCAACATTCCTAATATATTACACTGAAGATAATTTTTCCTGCTAATACTGCCACCTGCAGCTTGTGAACACTGCAATCCTGATTCAAACGATAGATTTGTACTTACCCGCTTAAAATCGTTCATGTTTGTGGCCTGAACTGGTGTTCCAATAAATGTGAAATATGTAATTCTTGTCGTTTCCTCATCGCCTTGATTAGATTGAACAAACATCTGTAATGGCAAAAAACCCAGCAACTCATTTATAGGAGGTGGAGATGTCAACAGGCCATAAAACTTCAAATTATTTGAGAGTCGGGGGACAAAAGTTTAGGTACCCCAGACCATGTTGTCTTGAGCCAATGAATTCTTAAGGAAGAAATGGCAGGTCTCAAAGCTGATTGCCTCTTAAAATAACATATCTCATGTGGCCCATTAACACCCAGCACTTTGTGCAATGAAAAAACTGTCACTTCCTCTAAGGTAAGCCCCAGAGGAGAATAGTTAAATATCTATTTTCAAAACCAAACACTAAATGGTTAGAGGACAATTTACCAAGTTTTCCCAAATGAATCCATTCCAGCTTTTTCATACTTCTCCAAAAGGAGCACTTGTTCAATAACTCAACATTTTTCTTTACATTTCTTTCTTAGCTTCCAAAAGAGACAAGACCCTCAAAACAGAGTTTATTGAGAATACCACACTAGTATGCATGCTTGAGAATGGGAAGTAAGAGGGCTTCCATACTGGCATCAAGATGTGACATATGGCTACCTGATGGCACAGTTTGGACTGAAAAAGACCACAGGTGCATGTGTTTCTACTTAGATGAAGCCATAGCTTCCCTTTAAGAGCTGTTGCACACCTTTCTGGCCCAGCAGTAGGGCATGCATTCTTTTTGGCATGCTCATTGTTTTGCCTGTTCACCCTGGAGATAGCAGCCTCAGCTTCCAACTACCATCATAGCTGCAGAAAGAGCACAGGAAGGGGGAGAAAATGGAATGGCACCAATTGAAGGAGAACAGCAATGTTGAAACATTTCACTTCTCCTGACCCTATGTAGGCAATGAAGTGAAGGGCTTAACTGACAGCTTATCAGGCTACAAGGGGTCATTTGCTGTTAGGATGGGAGGAGCACACCAAATGGCACATCTGTGCTCCTCCCTCCAACCTCAAAAGACCCTTTGTAGCCAAATTCACCCTGCGCTCAAAATGGCCATTTAGGACACGCCCTAAGAAAACCTGGAAGATCTCATCAGGCACTGGACACTTTGGCTAGTGATTAGAATGCTGGTGGCAGAAGCAAATATTTGCATTGGATTGTGTCAAAGAACTATGTTTTGACTACAGGATTCTCAGAAGTCTCCTGATGGGATTAACAAGGAGAGACTTGAAGGCTTTGTACTCACAGTTACGCTGTTAACATTCTGAAACTTTACATAGCGAAGCTGGATAATACTGTCTTCTTTAATATCATCTGATGTTAATTCCAGGGCTTGTGTGGGTTCGCTTCGTTCTGCCTCTTCAAAATCCATTGATCGCGGGAGGTTGATAAACATTTTAATATACTTTGGACCTTGACCTGTGATGAAAATATCATTGTCTTTTCTTAAAAACCACCCACATAGTTTTAATACTCATATGGTGCTATGCTGAAGGTTCATACATGTACTGCAGTTCGACAGATGCCAACAATTTGCCTGACAAGACATTCTGCAGCAGTACTTAGTTAATGAGGGCTGAGACTATATGTTTGCAGCTATAAGAATGTAAGCAACAATCAAAGCTTTGGGTTACCACTATGAAAATAAGGCAGGGGCAAGGAATGTAGGGTTTTTGAGATAAGGTTGGAATGCAAATCTCATCACCCCTCACTACTGGTTAGGATTAATGAACGCTGTTGTCAAAAAAATGATTGGAGGGGCACATTTTCACGGCACTGGGCTAAAACACCAGATTCAATTTTCATTGGGGGAGGGAGTCTATATGAACTTATGCAAAGCCTGTTTACATTCCTATTACATGGCAATGTAATGTATGTGTAGACTTTTCAGAGTGCAAACTGAAGAGCAATGCCCCAGTTTATTTAAACTGGGGATATAGAACAAACAGGTGGTTCACCTAGGATTTTTGGCAGCCAAAATCATGGTTCCAATTTTCAGCAGGAACTGCTGAAGGTCATTTAAAATCAGCAAATGTTCCTTTTAAAGGGATGTTTGCCCTTCGACATCAAAACTATGCATCAAACTTGGAAAACTCCCAGTTTGCTGCCGCATTTGGTAATGCTAATTGATACTGAATTCTGGTGATGTAGCCTGGGGAAAGGGAAATTAGCACCAGACTCACAGCACCCATCCACTCTTGATTTAACTGCGTTAGTTAACATTGGCTCTATAAAAGGCATTAAGAATTACCTCATATTCAGAACACTAAAACCAAATGCTATGTGAGTAACTTGAACAGCCGTGGAACATCATCAGAATCTAAAAAGCAGTTTTAAATGGTTTCAAAGATGGTTTGTTTTGCAAAGTTTGTTTTGATTGTGGTCTATTTTTTAAAACGTAAACTTTAAAACATGGGAGAATACAGAGAAGCTGCCACAGGAGAGGAACTGCACCTTGTGCTGCCCATATTAAAATCAAAGGAAAAATAATATATTCATGAATAGCTTCTATCAAAGGAGGAAATGGTTTACTCACCATTATCTGGCCCATGAAATTTCATCGAGTAAAGCTTGACAGGCTGATTAAAAGCTACAGTAATGAGAAGCTGTGGGGGAATAAAAAAAAATCTGTATGAAGGATCTTAAATGCATTGATAAAGACCATTATTGCAGAAGGAGTCAAATGCTATTCTTTCCCAGGTAATCTCAGCCAATTTGGACCCCCAGGTCAACAACTTAAACCTACATAGAAATGGCAGCACTATTCAAGTCAGAGGAATACTACTGTCCTTTAAAGGAAGAAATAAACTCAGGAAAGGAAAATACCTGCTCATCGCAATCTGATTCCAGGTAGGTCGGATCCTTACGTAAACAGTTATCAAAGCCATGCTCATCGCTTTCATTGAGGCATTCACAGCCAGCTTTATTAACAAACGGCATCAAATCCATCTGGAAGAAAAAGACAGTACCGGTTAGATGGCTTGGCTGTTCATGCTGCTGCAGAATAGAGGCAACACACACATGCACACACACACACACACACACCTTTTATCACACACTTTGCTGTTAAACAGATTGCTTCAGTTTCCACATTTAACAAGACTGCCAACAGCTCCCTGCAGAGACACAATTGTTGTGCCATCTTTAACATGAAATGGATACTAAACCCTGCTATTTTTGAAAAGCTTGCTAGTGGCCGATGCTGGTTCTCCTCACACAACCATGAGGTTTAAGTCATGTATCCCAAAGTAGGCTATCTTCCCCAACATGCTGCCCTCCAAATGTGGAGTACAATTACTATTATTTCCAGCCAGAGTGGCCAATATAGCCCGATACTTCTGAAGGGCATCAGGCTGTGCAAGGAAGGACTTCCAGGAAAAAAAAAATCCTGCTTCCTTATCGAAGTATTAGAGAACACGATTGGCTTTTCTCTACCACCTACCCAAATTCAGTTAAGGACTTTACTATATTTCCTCTAGAGGTTCACACTCATGTTATTCTTCTTCCTTCCCTCCTTTTCTAATGTCCCTCTTAAAACTGTTAAGTTGTTACTTTAAGCTGTAATTTGCCCGGGTACTTTGGTCCTGCATAAATGCAGAATACAAAAAAAAAAAAAAATTACATATAAAGGCACAGAGGAAAAAAAATGAATCAAATTGAAAGGCAGGCTTCCTAGAATTCTCCATTTGTGCTATTCAGGGCAGTTTTTGTAAGCTTTACAAGCAAATACAGTGTCAAAAGGGGGAAACTGGTTGCCTCTTCTGAAGTCAAAGCTTCTGCACTTCACATTATGTTTAACTATTAGCATAACTATTTACATTCACATTAGATGCAATGAATGCAGTGATATAGGAAACATTTGTAAACCTGAATAGATGCAAATTCAAGTGGCTTATATATGTGAGGATTATTTACATAAGAAAGATTCATTTGGGAAGGTAAATGGCCTTGTGTTTGCACTATAGCATTTGTATCTATTTAGCTGTGAATTGAAAGTACTTAAAATCTCAGTATAGATGTGTTTTGCATTTGACATAATTCTAGGTTTCCGCAAATACCATTTCCCAGCAAAGTCTAATGGATTGCATTTGCTAATATTAAAAACATATGGCTCTGGTTGAGTGCCAGCCTATCAGGCTCCTGAACTATTAGCAGCTCTGGCACTTTGCTGAAATATTAAATTCAGCACTTTGTTAGGAGCGGTATTAATACATTTGGGGCAGAAGGGGGAAATCTGACCCCTTTTAAGGGAAACATTATAGCAAATATGTTCAGAAACGGTCATGAAGATGATCGTTCCAGGTGTGATTTCTCCTACTGAGGTTCTCATTTACATGTGCATTATCACCAACAATGAGACACGTTTCTGATCTGGAAAATTCAGGAGCCATAAGCTAAGAAGGCAAGTGAAAGAAAACACACAACTAAAATTACTTGGGGGAAAAGGAGAAAACATTTTAGTAACTTGAAGACACACATCTACTCAGAACTTCTACTGCAGGGCTGTTCAACTTTAAATAGGCCAAGGTCTTCTTTTTCTGGCCCAAAGTGCCTGAGGGCTACTACACTAAAACCGCTACTTACAAATTTTATCCGTTCCGAGCCCATGTTCTAAAGTAAAAACTTTTGTAAGTAGAGCAGCAGTTTCCCATAGGAATGCATTGAAAATCAATTAATCTGTTCTGGAGGGAACAGATTTCAATGCACCATGGCCCTTAAACTGCCCCGCTCGGCTGAGACAGTGGGGTGGCAGACCCAGAACTTTGCTGGAGCAGTGGTGGTTCTTGGGATGGGGGAGGGACGGGTGGAGAACTTATCCCCTCACTTTTTTATTGATGGCTGGTGGGCTACTTTTGAACCCCTCACGGGCTACCAGTAGCCCATGGTCTACCTGTTGGGCAGGCCTGTTCTACTGTATTTTCTCCCTTTCACAGAATTATTTTCAGTAGCCTGGAGCAGATATGATATCCAGTCTCTTAAAGATGGATAAGGTATTTGGCATAGATTATGGATCCCCCATAGCATGATCCCCTCTACCCTTTTATCACTGTCCCATTGGCACTGGTGCTGAAGCTGGCAGCATCCCATTTCTCCTTGGTCATGGTGAATTTTTTTAAAAAGCATAAAAGTTCAGTACCACCATGTGATCTTTGGGAAATGAGAGTAAAACTGATTGTCAAGAATGCTCCTTGGATTCAGTGCAAACTTTAATTTTAAAGAGGCTTTAAGAACAATAGAGAAAATTTGGGAACCAAGTGATCAGGGCTTGTTATGTATTGCTCAATAGGGTTCCATCATTCTATAGTATTAAAAAACTCTGTTATGGTTTCTTGCCATACTATATTCCAGCTATACTGTACCCATCATCGCATTTGCTGAGTAATGACTGTCCATTATGAGAGCTCAAGCTAATTGCTTTTCTTTATTTTCCACAAGAAAATTAAATTATTAAGAAAACATCCCAAATATTTTTAACAAGCACACAACTTGTAGCACAGCTGAAATGAGATATGTTATGCTCTAAAAGTATGAAACCCCAAGTGTTTCTTAATATTTGAGATTTACAAGGATTTCTAACATTCTCTCATCAAGGAGAGGGGATGTTTCCTTATTAATACTTTGTCAATGAAATGTATCCACCTTCAGGCGGCGTGGTGGCTCAGTGGGCTAGAACACTGAAAACTTTCAGCTGCAAGGTCAGAAGCTCAGTGGTTCGAATCCCGGGTGCCACACAGTGGAGTGAGCTCCTGCTGTTAATCCCAGCTCCTGCCAACCTAGCAGTTTGAAAGTATGTAAATGCAAGTAGATATATAGGTACCGCTATAAAAAGTGTAAAGGTAAAACAGTGTTTCCGTGCAGCCATGCTGGCCACGTGGCCATGGACTTGCACAACACTGGCTCTTCGGCTTGAATATGAAGATGAGCACCGCCCCTAGAGTCGGACACGACTAGCATGCATGCGCGGAGGGAACCTTTACCTTTATCCACCTTCAGAAGCAGGCTCAAGCCCAACCTTTCATCAGCCTGCTTTTGTCCTCCAGTAATGCTTTTCATATTGATGAGAATTCTGAAAAAAATAACCTAACCCACCTCTTGTCCTAACAGGTCTTTCTGCTCTATGTGTACAGTAGAACCATCGTCCTACATAGATGTTCAGAACTCCTTGCTAACACCATCGTTGCCTAGTACAAAGGGGAGGGAGCAAGAATGGCCTCTATCATTTGCTCCAAGAAAAGTATGATGAAGGAATAATAATGAACAGCCATGCGCCAGCAAGTCAATTCAGTGATTTCGGCAACCCTTCTCAGCATTGGCCAGTGAGTGAATACTGGCTTACTATCCCTGTCTTTTGGGGCACCTGGGATTGTGCAGCATGCCGAAGGCCACACAGGCTGGCTCAACTCACAGGAAGAAGATATTATCGATGTGCACAATCCACCAGAAAACCTTTTTTCCCCAGTATCTATTGGACAGTAGTTAATAGAATTGATTTCCCCCTTCTATTCCATTCTCTTTTGCGCTATGTAAATCCGCGGCAGAGAGGTGTGTTAGTTTTCTCTTCAGATCTGAGATACAGAAGGATATGAACAAAGAGGAGGTTGAGAGAAGAGGAGGTTGAGAGGAAAGTTCCCATGATGTTGGACATAGCTCAAAGGGAGTATCATTTTATTTTCCTTCAGGTAAAGATGCTTTTCTGTATATGAAAGGTGGATAAACCTACAAACTGCCGTACAAATTCAATGCTGGTTGTAGACTTGTTTCAACATCCTCTTAATTCAGATTCTATGACTATAAAATTAACTACCCACCCTAAGAGATCATAAGAATCTATGCACACTTGGCATATTCTAGACAACAGACCTTTCACTTAGGTAAAACTAAATGAACAGTATATTTAATCTGGCTCAGGAATCAAGCTTTCTCTGTACTCTCTCTCCAACTGCAATTTCTCATGCCGCATCCAAGGTTGTTCTAGAAAGGTCACTACAGATTAAAAAGCCCAGGAAAGGGGTTGGGAAGGGATGGAAAACATTGTGGAAAAACACTGTTCTATTTTGTTTCTGCGAAAACAAATGTTCAAGGTTTCCAGTGCAACAACTTTTAACTTTGGGGAAACTAGAATTTGTACAATATTTCCTGTGCATCCTGTATTCATACACACCACACTACACCCCAAGATTCATTTCTCCACCTCGAAGGTGCAGAATGGTGGCAATGGCTTTGTTGCATATAGCCTGCAATACCTACAGTGTAGTAGCTTACATTTCTCTCTGTAAAATAAGATATATTCACAATTTGGCATTTAAAAAAATATATTCTGCATTCACAATTTTGCCTACAAAAACCAAGGCTTCTCTGTTTTTAAATTTCACCAATATGGCAAATGGTACAATTTCATATGCTACTCAAAGTGATGAATGAATGAATCACTTTGTGTTGCTGAAGAAGTAATATGTCAGATTTTTATATTAAGATAAAAAGGTAAAGGTAAAGGTCCCCCCCCCCCACATGCATGCTAGTCGTGTCCGACTCTAGGGGTGTGCTCATCTCCGTATTCAAGCTGGAAGAGCCAGTGCTGTGCAAGTCCATGGCCATGTGGCCGGCATGGCTGCAAGGAAACATTGTTTTACCTTCCCGCTTTTTATGGTGGAACCTATTTATCTACTTGCATTTACATGCTTTTGAACTGCTAGGTTGGCAGGAGCTGGGGTTATCAGCGGGAGCTCACTCCGCTGCATGGCACCCGGGATTCGAACCGCCGAGCTGCCAACTTTGCAGTCTACAGTTTTGGTGCCTTAGTCCACTGAGCAACCACGCCCCTATATTAAGATAAGTAATATGTATATTTTGATTTTTCCCTTTTTGGCACCGAAAAAAACCCAGTTCCTTCCCCTATGGGGCTTCAATGTTTCCTGATATATTACATCTCCAACTCTACATTTTTGAATCAGCAACTCTCCATTGGAAATGAGAGATCAGGAAAACCAAGAGCATAGGTGAGAGCGCCTACATATGTCTGGATAGTCTATCCTGGTTCTTCAGAACCCCTTCAAGAAATGGTTTATCATATTTTAGAAATAATTTATGAAATAAAATTTGCATACATATCCTTTTGGAATATCTGCATCCTCATTATTTCCAGGATCATTTTCTAGGTGCTGTTTGATTTTCTCTTCTAATCCCACAGCATCAGCACCTTGATAATGGTCGATTCGTACTTTGTTCCGGAAGAAAAGAAATGTAGGAGTTGCAGATATATTATTGGTTGCCGCTGTTCCCTAGCATACAGATATCAACAGTTAGGATTATGCAGCAATAATTTAACATTTTCAATATAATGTATACAATAAATGCCATTCATTCTACATTATTGGTATAAATGCCTCTCCATCTCTAGACAATTAGTTTAAGTATTCATTGGAGAATAACCTAGTAATCAATTCATTCCACAGAGCTGAGACGACTTCAGCAGTGATTTATAAATTATTTTGACAGTGCAGAACAATGCCAACAACAAATGAAAAATGTACAAGAATCTGCAGCAACTTTTACAGGTTTTTCACAAAGTGTAATATAGCTGTTTACTTGTTTTTTTTTTTTTTTTTAAATCTAGCTTAACTGTATTGGTCAGAAGATCTTAGAGCAGTGCACAATAAAATCAATTTTGATAGTTTAAAACATATAGAAAGTTCAAAAATGTACAATTTTAAAAACATATTAAACAATTTAAGCAGTTTTAGACCATTTAAAAGGGTACACTTACAAAAGAATTCAGTTTATTAAAACCCAAACCTTAAAACACAAAAGGCTACGGTGAACAGACATGTTTTAACTTTGTGTTAAATTTTTCAAGGAACAATTAGGCTTCCAAGGTAAAGGCATTCCACAATCAGGAATCACTTGCAAGCAAGGCTCTTTCTCTGTGTAAACTGTAGCTGCTGCTGTGGAACAGACAGTCCTTCTAGCAGAATGCAGTGCACTCAGGTAGTTAGATGTAGGGGAAGATTCCCTCCTTAACTCTGGACATCACATGCTATCAGGGCTTTAAATGTCATCAATACATGGAATGCAGATTTGAGATGTACAGGCAGCCAGAGTACAGTAACCCCCCACCTATCGCGGGGGTTAGGGACCCACCTGACCCGTAATGGCTGAAAATCCGCGATCTGTGGATGCAGGTCGGGTGGGGCCTGGGGGACGAGGGGCCAACGCCGCATACTGCGCAGAGCCGCCTAGGAGCAGCGCACGGTGGTGGTGTTGGGGGATCGGATCTCCCGCTGTCACCGCCGGGCGCTGCGCAGAGCCACCTCGGAGCAGTGCGCGGCAGCGGCGTGGGGATCCCATCCCCTGCCGCCGCTGGGTGCTGCCCAGAGCCGATATCGCTCCCCGCATGCCTGCAACCCCCAGAGGAGGGCGGGCGGGCGGGGAGCGATCTTTGGAGAGGGCTCTGGCTGTGGAGACAAGAGCTTGTCTCCGCGGCCCAGAGACCTTTAAACATCACCCGCTGCTGCCTGCACCCCCAAGGGGAGGCCAGGTGAGCTGCGCGTGACGGCTCCCCTTTCCCTTAAGCCCTTTCGGGGTACTGCGGTCCCGCAATATAGCGGGACTGCAGTATGTGAACTGCGAAAGGGCGGGGGACCACTGTAATTTTCTTAGAAGTACTATCAGATGGCTTCAGGAATACAATATACTCCTGCTACACTTAGCTGTGGCCTCCATATTAGCCCCATGCAACATGCACTGGAGTAGTATAGCTAGTAATCTCCCAGTAATTGTGCTCACATCTCCCCTGGATGACAACTGTTTGGCCCCAGCAATGGTGCATCAGATTCCACTTTGGCCTCTAGTCACATAAAAGCAGCACAATATGGCCAGGAGAATCAAAAGGCCAACACTCTCCAGCCAGTCACCCATCACATTTTTTGAACATTTTGTTCCAAAGGCAGATACAGTGGAACCTTGACTTACATACTGCTTGACTTGCATCATATTTGACTTGCAGCAAGAAGGGGCCTGTTTGACTTGAGTCACAGGCTTTGACTTACATTCGGCCCCAAGGCAATTGAATTGGGCAGCAGCCACAACCCAGCATCGCGACCTCCAAACTGCTCCTGCCTTCTTCCCCTCCTCCGGCAGCCGCGGCTTTGGCGAGGCCAGCTCAGAGCACCTGGAGCTGGTCCTTGGCCTCACCGAAAAAGGAGAAGAAGGGCCGGGAGGTCAGGGCTGGCCTCGCTGGTTAGACAGTCGGCTCAGTCTTGTAAAAAATCTGGCTGCAGAATTCTGGTCCACAATGGAAGCATTTTAGTTGGGGAGCTGTAAAGTTGTGGGACTCTAATGGTAAGCATAGAGTTGTTCAGAACTTGGAACGTCAGGTTAAAATCAGTAAAACTTAAATGTTAGACATTGTTGCTATGAACATTAAAAAGTGGAGGCATATTACTTGTGGACTATAATTCCACTGCCTCCTCCTCTCTTTGAAGAGACATTTCATTTACATCCCCAGAAGGAATCTCCTATCCCAGTCAAATTTGTGTTAAATTGCTGTTTTCGGGGGTCTTTTTCATCATCTGGAACGAATTAATCCACTTTCCCATTACTTTCTATGGGAAACGTTCATTTGACTTAAGTCATGTTTGACTTAAGTCTAGACCACTGGAATGGATTAATGACGTAAGTCAAGGTTCCACTGTATTTGCAATAGGACAGTAGGTTTCTTATACCGAGGCCTGGGAGGTTGTCCTCAGAAAGAGGTATTGTGTCATTCAAAATGGCTGGCACTACAGTCTGATATATTGAAGAATTTGTGATCCCTGGGATTGCCTCAATTAATTCACCTCCTAGATCTTTACAAAGATGAGCAAGGATCAAGCTAACATGTGCTAAGATGGACCAATCAACCACCTAGCCCATGGATCTCAAAAAGGCAGTTTAAATAATGCAGCATACATGGATCCACATTACATGGGCTCATTAAAAATAATGTAACAAAGGGTTCATAGCGCTACTGGGCCAGGTTTATTAAACTCAGAGCACGAATCTTACCCACCTGTTCTACACTTATATGTCACCTTTGAATGCAGTGGTTTGTCTAAACTAACATTCTATTACATACAAACTGGAGAACTGATTTCATTTATTACAAACAAGAATACAAAAACAAATTAAATAAGCAATGGAAGCTCTACAACCAATGTGCAAGGGTGTGGAAATACAGACACATTGTCAACTCCAAGAACTAAAAGAAGTCTTACATCTCAACCCTATGCTAAAGAGCTGTTTAAGGTTTACAGCAGAAGTCACATGTCCATAGTAGAGAGGAGATACTGGCAGGGTCAATATAGTGAAATGTACATCTTCTCCCATAAATGGAAGTGCTTTGTCATTTATGATAAAACATTTTGACAGCCTTTCTATATATGCAACTGCATCTTGCATGTAAAATATGTTTAAGCCTGTATACATGCTAAACCAAGGAAAATTAAAGCCAACTTTAGATTGCGACACTACAAAAGCAATCATTAGCTTACTCTCCCCCTATACCTTTTACGTTGATAATAAGTTTTCTCCACTATGCAATGTACCACTGAATGTAAAAAATGCTTTACAGTTATCTTTCAACATATTTAAATTTTTCATAGAACAGAGCTGATACTCTATAACCAGGATATTGTTAGTTTTTAAGTTGGAAAATATAATATTTTAACAATAATTTAATCATTTAAGCATTGTAATACTATTTGTACACATAAATATATACTGGATCGTTGCATAATTAAAAGGTTTCTGCTGGATAAGTGTAATTGCAGTTTCACACAGCGCCAGTGTAGCTTACTCTAAGTATTCCAATTACTGTTTACTATTTTGGGGGGAAAAACAGATTCAGTATTAAGTATTTATGGGCATAGAGCCAACACCTGATAAAAGTTTATTCATTCAAAAGCCAAAAAATATATGTGTTGGGTGTTATGTTGTTACAGTCATGACTGACTCTTCGTGACCCCATGTCCATGGAGTTTTCTTGGCAGGAATACTGGAGTGGTTTGCCAGTTCTTACTCCAGGTGCCTAGATGCCTAGATGCCCTAAGCACATCCGATCTTGCCTGATTTCCTGGAGTAGGAACTGGCAAGCCACTCCAGTATTCCTGCCAAAAAAACTCCATGGACATGGGGTCACGAAGAGTCGGTCACGACTGTAACGACACAACACACACACACACACTCCAGGCACCTACAGCACCTGGTATTCCCTGGTGGTCTCCCATCCAAGTACTAAACAGGGCCGACCCTGCTTAGCTTCTGAAATCGGGTGAGATCGTATGTGCTTAGGGCATCTAGGCAGCTCCAAAAAGTATAGCTGACCACTTTAAGGAGGGATGCAGATGCAAAAGACAGAAGTAAGTCAGGTGAGTAGAAAGTGACACTCCAGTTGTCCTCTGCAAGTTTGCAGCACTGCAGACAAAACAGCCGATGCGTGTACTGCAAGGGACACCACAATGCAGCCTGAGCAGAAATGTCCATAACACCTGGAACAATTACTGTTACTTTTAAGAAGTAGATGTGTCTGTCCGCTGCAGCAAAAACAAAGTCCCATATTAACTCTTCAAGGTTAACAAGAGTTCCTTGGCATGAGTATTTGTGGACGGAGATAATTTTTCACCTCTTGTAACACACAATGACAAGTGGGCTTTGTCTACAAAAGACTTTATGAACTGGTTCATATGTAGGTGCCCCTAGGCTGTTTGTTGTTTTTATTACTGTTATGAAACATTTGTATCTGACTGTTCTGCTAACAAGCACTGGAAGTATTGTCGAAAATACAGTTAAATGGAAATGAAAGCTTACAAATTCCTTTGTTTTTTTGTTAAAAAGCTGTTTCAATCAATTTATGTTCTATTTCTGACTAAAAAAAGATAGCAAACAAGTATAAGAAAAGCATCTTCTTCCCACATTAGTAGGTAAGTGTTGGGAAAATGCCCAAAATCTGAACAAAACATGGAAGTGTCTTGGATTATTCTGTATATAGTTTTAGAAGTCTGTTGCTAATAGTTTGGCTGAGACATTCATTCACACATCTTTCTTATATCTGCATAAATGCTTACTAAAATGGAAATTTACCAAAAGAGATTATAACTGGAAGACATTTTTGGTTCAGAACATTTTGGAAAACCATGTGAAAAATGTTAAACCATGGATTTGGCACTCTTTTTGGTGTTTATTTAAACAAACAAATGTAATTTTGTTAGTGTCCTATCTTAGCAATTCCAAGACATAAATTATGCTCAAATACTCTTACATAGTTACTACACTGGGATTTTATGCACTCCCAATTCCCTGAACTTCTCCAAAGCCAGAGACACAAACCTACATATACAACAAAGTAAATACAGGTAAAACTCAAAATATTAGAATATCATGCAAATGTTCATTTCAGTAAGTCAACTCAAAAGGTGGCGCTAATATATGAAATACCCATTACATGCAAAGCAATATGTCAAGCCTTACTTTGGTATAAATGTGATGGTTCTGGCGAAGAGTTTATGTAAAATCCCAAATTCACAATCTCAGAAAATTAGACAGTGTGAATAGGTTCAATATTCTAGGCTCAAGGTGTGGTATTCTAATCAGCTAATGAATCCATAACACCTGCAAAGGGTTCCTGAGCCTTTAAATGGTCCCTCAGGCTGTTCAGTAGGAATCATAATCATGGGAAAGACCTGACCTGATAATTGTGCAGAAAACCATCATCCACACCCGCCATAAGGAGGGAAAGCCCCAAAAGGTACAGATTACAAAAGACCTTGGATGTTCCCAAAGTGAAGCACACCAATAGAAAGTTATGTGGAAGGGAAAAGTGTAGAAGAAAAAGGTGCACAAGCAGCAGGGATAACCACAGCCTGAAGAGGAATGTCAGGAAAAGGCCATTCAAAAACGTTGGGGACTTTCACAAGGAGTGGACTGAGGCTGGAGTTAGTGCATCAAGAGCCACCACACAGAGATGGATTCTGGACGTGGGCTTCAAATGTTGCATTCCTCTTGTCAAGCCGCTCCTGAACACTGTTGTTCAGTGGTCCAAAGTCCTCTTTTCTGATGAGAGCAACTTTTGTATCTCATTAGGGAATCAAGGACTCAGAGTCCAGAGGAAGAACGGAGAGGCACACAATGCAAGATGCTTGAAGTCCAGTGTGAAATTTCCACAGTCTGTGTTGATTTGGGGAGCCATGTCATCTGCTGGTGTTGGTCCACCGTGCTTCACTGAGTCCAGGGTCAACGCAGCCATCTAGCAGGAGATTTTGGAGCACTTCATGCTTCCTTCTGCAGATGAGCTTTATGGGGATGCTGACTTCATTTTCCAGCAGGACATGGCACCTCCCCACACTGCCAAAGGCACCAAACCTGGTTCAATGACCATGGAATTATTGTGCTTGACTGGCCAGCAAACTCACCTGACCTGAACCCCATAGATAGAGAAACTATGGGGTGTTGCCAAGAGAAAGATGAGGGACAAAAGACTGAACAATGCAGCAGAGCTGAAGGCCGCTATTGAAGCATCCTGGTCTTCCATTCCACCTCAGCAGTGCCACAGGCTGATAGCATCCATGTCACGTTGCATTGAGGCAGTAATTGATAAAAAAGGAGCCCAAGCACTGAGTACATGCACATGCTTATACTTTTCAGAGGTCCGATACTGTTCTATTTCCAATCCTTGTGAGACTGATGTCATGTAACATTCTAATTTCCTGAGATTATGAATTTGGGGTTTTCATAAACTATAATCATCACAATTATACCAAAGTAAGGCTTGACATATCTTGTTTTGCATGTAATGAGTCTATCTCATATATTAGTTTCACCTTTTGAGTTGACTTACTGAAATAAATGAACATTTGCCTGATATTCTAATTTTTTGAGTTTCTCCTGTCTACAACAAAGTAAATTGCCCTAGAGTTACCTGTGTGATGTAGTTCTTTGGAAGTCATCCTCTGAGGAGCCTTAAGGGCAATGAGACTACAGCTCCTATTCTTTGAGAGTTTGGGAAGTTAAAGGTCCAAAAATCTGAATAGCACTTCCCAACTAGTTAGGCTGACATAATACAAGCAGAGTAATATTTGGAGGTGAACTGACCTATGTTAAGAAATCACTGTACATATTATCAGCTGCTTTTTCAGTGTGCAACTAATATTGACAAGGGTTTCCTCACTTGGAGCAAATTGCCTTCAAACCTTATGCTCCTCGCATAGTATGCAAGAGGATTTGGGCCTATATGTGATGTGATGAAGCAAAAATGTATCAGTAGTGTGATCTAATTTTTACCTCTTTTAAGAAACCCGCTATTTTCAGGCTATGATCCTACATATTTTCCATAACTGAATGGTGAATCAACATTTATTTAATGCACTGCTATCACACCCTTATTTCGGGAGACTCAGAGAAACAACGCAACCTATCTAATTCTAGGTATCACACTCAATTTTAGCTGCCCAGAGACTTCTTGGTAGTGAGGCGGCTAAAAAGTCTTATAAATAAATAAATAAATAAATAAATAAATAAATAAATAAATAAATAAATAAATAAATAAATAAATTTCAACTAATAAGTTCCATGGCTGAGAAAAGATCTGGCTCCCCAGTCCTGGTTCAACACTGACTCTATTATGCTAGTCAAGTGGTATTATGACCAAATCTAAAATACACTGCAAGTAAAATGCCATGGGAGTTGCTAGTCCGAAAGGTGATGTTGATACTGAGTAGCCAATGATTACTTAACTTGGCACTAAACAAAATCACAGATTTCAAAGTTTCAAAGAATATTTCTTATAATTCAGTGGATGAATATGACACCCAAATAGAAATTTCCAGGTTGCTTGGAACTGACATACTACAGATATGAGACCTGCATTCAAATGTTTACAAGGAAATTGTTTTGGTTATCTGATATAATGTAGGCTAGTGGCAGCTATCATGTGACAACTCTGTCAGGTTGAAAAGCTGGTTTACAGTGGCTGTCATGTGATAAATCTTCTTTTGCCAAATGAATGCAGCATCCATCTGAGGTATGAAAGCTTAACTTCTATCTCGACGTTACACAAATCATTTCAAGAGCAAAATGGGCAGTAGAAATCTCTCAGTCCTGAAATATAAAAATTGAGTTTTATCTTGCATAACTCAACTCATAAATTGTATCCTTGGCTTTTCATGCTAAATATACAATGTATTCCTTCCAATTGTGGCTGTTGTATTCACTTAATTCAATGGACTTCCAAATGCATTTATTTCATATTGGGAAGCTTTGGCAACTACATATCCCAATATGTGCATTGTATCAGCCCAATGCTGTTTGCTATGTATACAAATATAAACACTACTCACTTGGCACTGATGTACGTCAACTTCCAAAAATGTTGCCTGTGGATATTTATTGCTTAGAGCATTGAAAGCAGGAGCTATCCTTAAACACGGGCCACATCTGTCAGAAAAGGAAAAAAATATGTTATGACCTGCGATTCACTTAATAATATAGGCTGGAACACAGCATAACAGAGCTTGTGTATCTAGCACTATTCTCCGCAACCCTCTCCTCTGTTATCCCTAGAATGTTCATTAAAGGGCCACAAAGCATCATTAATGAACTTTTCACCATGATGTTAGTTTTTCCTTCTGTCTTTTTTGGCTGCCATTTCCATGGCCAGGGAGGTTTCCAATGCCATCAAGCCACATGCGTATTAATTTGACACTAGCAGTGAAGAAAAGCAAGGCTGCTGCTCTTATGATCCTTGCAATATTTTGCTTTGCTGGGGGAGGGGCACTGTGTAGCCTGCATATGTGTGTGTGTGTGTTGTGTCGTTACAGTCGTGACCGACTCTTCGTGACTCCATGTCCATGGAGTTTTCATGGCAGGAATACTGGAGTGGTTTGTCAGTTCCTACTCCAGGCGCCTACAGCACCTGGTATTCCCTGGTGGTCTCCCATCCAAGTACTAACCCGGGCTGACCCTGCTTAGCTTCCGAAATCAGGTGAGATCGGATGTGCTTGCATAGTTGCTTGTAAACTGCCCAGAGAGTACTCTATGTGCTATGTGCTGGTATATATGCTTCACACTTGTTTTGCTTTGCCTGTGGTTCTAAGACAAAAAAATACAGTAGCTACCAGTAATTCACTTCCAGAGTATAAGTACAGTGGTACCTTGTATAACGTAATTAATTTGTTCCAAATCAAATTATGTTATACAAATTCTAATTTCCCATAGGAATGCATTGAAACTGGATTTAATCCGTTCCAATGCAGCGCTAGGTTTTTTTGGGCGAGGGCGGGGTGGGCGGGCGATGGACCCCCGTGCAAGTTTAAAAAAAATACAGTATTTCCTTGCAGCCATGCCGCCCACATGGCCACCGACTTTTGCACCACACTGGCTCTTCGGCTTGAATGCGGCCATGAGCACTGCCCCTAGAGTCGGACACGACTAGCACCCATGTGCGGGGGGGGGGGGGACCTTTACCTTTTACCACAGAGCCGCGGCGGCTTCCCCCAAGCCCGGGACCTTCTCCACAGCCTCTTGCAGTGCTAAGGCACTGGAAGGAAGCTCACTTTTCTCAGCCGTCTAAACAGCCCCCCCCTTGTCTTTTCCCGCCTGGACACCATTTTACCCCATGGTAGGAAGGCAGCAGCTGCAGCCCCAACGGGCACTCAGGGTGGGGTGGGGTGGGCCTTCCCCACCCTTTCCCCTGCTTTGGCCCCTTACCTCGCTCGGAGCAGCTCCCCTCGCGTCGTTGCACACCTCCGGCCGTTTCCTCGACCTCCCGCGCCTCCCACACCCACCCCGTGGCACCACGCTTGTTTACCAACCGGCCTGCCACCACCCCAACCCCCCCACCGCAGCTTGTGGCCCGGCACCAAACCCCGCCCCTTCCCGCCTCCTATTGCCCCGAGGTAGCCGACGCCTTTCCTCGGGCTCGGAAACGTTCGCGCGACTGACCCCCCAAGGAGGAGCGAGGGCCCGGCCGCAGGGAGCGTGCGGACCTCCCTCCTTCCCTCTTTCCCCGAGCGGCCGCACCTCTCCCCCCCGCTCACCTCTTGCCGGAGCCCCGGAGGCGCCCAGCAGGCAGGAGGGCGCACTGGCAGCCCGCCCCAGAACCCAAGCATCCGTGGCGGTGGCCTGCCGCCTCTCCCCTCCCCTCCCCTCCCCTCCCGCATCCTCCTCCCGGGCGGCCACAGGTGGTGGGTGGAGGTGGCCGCGGGGGGGGTGCGGTGTGCCGCTTGGCCTGAGGCAGGGGGCTTGGGCGGGACCGTGCTGGGAATTCCCCCCACCCTTGGCCTCTTGCCGGAGCCCCGGAGGCGGCCGGCAAGCAGGAGGGCGCACCGGCGGCCCGCCCCGCCGGGAGGAACCTCAGCATCCGCGACGGCGGCAAGCGGAGGACCCCTGCGCAGGTGCCAGGTAAGGGCACCCCTCCCTGGCTCGCCCCCCTCCGTGCCTGCCGCCCCTCCCCTCCCCTCTTTCCCCGACCACCCCCTGTCCTCTTCCCGTGCGGCCGCAGGTGGTGGACGGAGGTGGCCGCGGGGGGGGGGGGAGGGGGGCGGATTTTTTTTCGTTGTACGGATTTTTCGTTGTACAAACCCTCTGTTATATGAGGTACCACTGTACCCGTGAAAAATTCCTTTGTGTTGACTAATACTTTGTCAACCCCCACCCCCAGTAAATGGATAGTCACTTCTAATAAAAGAGGGAACAAAAAAGGAATAAGCAACATATGAACAACAAAGGGAACACTAGAAAACGGCAAAAGCAAAATAGTTAGCGTGAAAGTAAAACTATGCATGGCTATCTTGATTAATCTGCCAAAATGAAGGAAAAAGGGAGAAAGATGTTTTTGGAAAATTTATTGTGGGGAGCAGAGCATTTTGCATTGTTTTCCCAGACTTCCACACCATAAAATTTCTCTTGCTGAAACTTTCAGGAAAAACAGAACTGGCTGTGTGTGAAAGGTGACTTATTTATACAAACAAAAAACAAAACAAAAAGCAGAATATAGATGAAAGTGGAAACCTAGATCTGTGATGGCATAACCTCAAGTAACAAGTTAAAAATGAAACAGAAAATTCATAGCCTTATAAAATATTAATTTTATATAACTAATGAAAAGATAGACCTGACAAAATATGACCAATGTACAGCATAGAAGATTCTGGGCAAAGTCAACCATGAATTCATTGTGGGCCTCCCCCACTCCTGGTCATACATTTTATTCCAAGTCAAATATTTTTCAGAGAGAAAAAAAAGGCTATTATATCAATGGATTTGATATAAAAGAAATGAACTCAAGGGAACAGAAGATATCAATGAAACTCTGCAAAGTGGTACTTTTTTTTGGGGGGGGGTCAAAATATTGTGACATAAAGATGTTAACAACTTAATAATTCCAAAATGCTTCAACAGTCTCTTACTTGGTTTTCCAACTGGACAGAAACCAACATTCTGTCATTGTGCAATACCTGACTAGTCACAGGATATAAGATGGTTTCTTCCATGCCTTAGCTGCCCAACCCTGTCTGACCCACCCAACAATTCCTACTGGCTATTAGACAGATTGCCAAAGAGTTACATTACACAAACACTAGGTGATTGCATTATTTATTTAAAATGCTTTTACTCCACCTTTCTTCTTAAAAAGGACTGAACTAGAATCCTGCAATCACATATTTGGCCAGTTGGATCAAGTAAATAAACAAAATTCAAATCCTTTCCCTGATTGTTTACTTGGTTTTACCATCAGATCACAATGCCATAAGGACAGGAGAAACTATAATTGATAGGTTATCATTCCCCAAGACCTGGTCTTTTGACATATTTTGTACTACAAATCCCATAAACTTCAACAAGCATGGTGAGTGGTCAGTGATGACGAGAGTTTTACTCCACAGTGTCTAGAAGGAGGCACTATTCTAAGTCAATTACTAATAAATCTTTATATAAGCAGCCATGACAGGAAGTTAAAAGGAAGGCAAGACACAGTGATGACTGGGCTGGGGCTTGGGAGAGTCTGGTTTCAGTCTCCGCTGTGCAAGGAAACCCCACTGCATATCCTTGAAAAAAAGCTCTCTCTCAGCCTAACCTACCTCGATGGCTGTGAGGGTCAAGTAGGGAAAGGACCAAGCCAAATACACCACCTTCAGTTCACCAGAGAAATGTAGTTTAGAATTATCAAATCATGGAAATGGATCAGACTTATAAGGCCATCAAATCTAACCTCCTCCTCACCGCAGGAATCCAAACCAAAGCAAATCTGACAGATGGTTGTCCAACTTTTCTCTGAATGCCTCCAGCGCTGGAGCACTCACCAGTTCTTGAGGTCACTGGTTCCACTGTCATTCTGCTCTAACAGGCTTTGACATTGAGACAGAAGTGAGCAACTTCTAAGGCTGAACTGTCTAACAGTGTCCAATCCAGTATGATGCCCTTATGGCTTTGATCTACCAAGGAAAACCTGGAACCAGATTTTTTAAAAATGGGACATGCCCATATTGGAAACAAAAATGGAGAAGGGCTGATAATTCCATTTGTGACTGTGGTCACATCCAGCAAACTTATCACAATGGGGTTCTGTCACACTAGTAACTGTTTGTTCACTATTGGTATTGTGTGTTTTTAAAATGTCATCAAGTTTATGCTGTTAAGGTGTTACATTTTATATACTTCCTTTGCAAAATCTTATGCAATAATGCTGTATTCTGCTATGCCCTGCAAAATAAACAAGTCAAGATTCACACACACCCCATATTCAGGACATTATATTTCCAAAATACACACACACACACACACACACACACACACACACACACACACACACACACACACACACACACACACACACACACACACACACACACACAAGCCTCCCTCCCTCTCCAGGCTGTCCTGGGGCTACAGTTTTACCCCATTTCTGAGGAAGCTGGGGTGTGTGAGTAGTGGCAAAAGCAGATGCAATGGTGCGAGACTGTATACCTGTGGGTGTTTCGGGGTGTGTGCCTGCAGGTGTAAGCCATGATGGTTTACATTAGATATTTTAAAAAACTGTTAAGAACATCAGGCACATCAGGCAAGCCGAAACTAAAACATTAAAACAAACCACATGCAAAAAAAGAACTAAAGGAACTAAAGGTGGCTGGCAAACACCTCACAAATTAGGGAAACAAACACCCTGAAAAGCAAAACATCAACAAATAAGACATCACTTTCAGTCGCCAGCCAGTGGCGCAGTGGTTAAATTTATTTATTTATTTATTTATTTATTTTTACAACTGTACTGGTCTCTGGCTAAAACTGTCCTCACACCTAAAACTGTTCAATCCCGGGTAGGAGGCTCATGGTTGACTCAGCCTTCCATCCCTCCGAGGTCGGTAAAATGAGTACCCAGCTTGCTGGGGTGGAGGGCAATGTGTAGCCTGCATTATTGTAATTAAAAACTGCAAACCGCCCAGAGACTACTTGTAGTGGTATGGGGCGGTATATAAGCAGAACACTTTTGCTTTGCTTTATGTGCCTCTCTCCAAAGCCAGGTTTTAAGCCAGGCATGTCCTAACTTGGGCCCTCCAGATGTTCTGGACCACAACTCCCACAGTCCTTTGCCATTGGCCATCTACGCTTAGAATTCTGGGAGTTGTGGTCCAAAACCTCTGGAGGGCCCAAGTTAGGACATGCCTGGCTTAAAACCTGGCTTTATGAAGGCGGGCAAGGTCTGTGCCAGGTGTTGTTGTTGTTGTTGTTGTTTTTCTCCTCCTCAGCTGCTCCCCAAACCCCCCGCCTGCCCCTCTTCCCACTCACCCTCTCATGGTGAACTTGGCCACCACCAGCCGGGACCCCGCCGCGCTCAGTTCGCTCTGGAACTCGGCGTCGTTGGCGGTGACTTTCACCCCGACCATCCCGGCAAGAGACTCGCGGGGGGCGGCGGCGGCGGGATAAGTACCGGCGGCGACCGGCGCGGAGCCTCCTCCTCCTCCGCCGGTATGTGCACCGTCACCGCGGGAAGAACAAGGAAGGGGAGCTGGTGGTGGAGGGGCAAGGCACCCAGCATGCACCGCAGCAGCAGCCCACGCGCAGGCGCAAAGCCCCCTCCTCCTCCTCCGCCGCCGCTGCTTCTTCTATCTTCTTCCAGGCGGCCGGGGGGGGAAATGGGCTCATTCACATTCGGGTCTAGAGATGCGGAAGGGAGAAACGTTAAGGGCCACCACTTCCGGGGACAGAAGGACATACCGCTTCGGCCCCGTCTCTCTCTATGGGTGGCACGGCGGGGCCGCTCTGAGCGCCGCCCCCTCTCGAAGGCCGGCTCCCCTCCATTTCGATTGGTCGCGGTGGACCAGGTGTAGACCGAGAGCGGGCAGCCTGATTCGGTTGGCAGCCTGAAGTGTGGTTAAATTATGACACCGCCTTCTCTTGCCATCTCGACGGGATTCCCTCTCTCCGGCGCTGGAGGTGCCATTTTAAAAGTGGAAAGGAAACGCCTCCCCCACCCAAGGCTGAGATTTATTTTAGCAGATTTGCCATTTTAGCTGTTGGCAATGGCTGACCGCGGGAGTAATTGTAATCACGGATTATTAAAAAAACATATTTTTAGTTTTGTTTTTAACTTTTAATGGTTGTGCAGACCGACACGATTGGCTCTTCTAACATCTACATCGCAGATTTGTTATTTATTTGTTCTGTTTATTCATTAGGCTACCTTTCTCCCCTTAGGGGGCCCAATTACAATATTAAAGAATGAAATTAAAAATGTAATAAATCGAACAATAGAAAACAATTATGCACTAACTAAAATACAGCTGACTGATTAAAAACAAGTAAACATTAAAAACTGCCTCCACTTAAAAGTGACATTCAGGGACTCAATTACTTAGGCGTCGGTGGAAGGATTAAAAAGGAGACGATTCCATAATCTCGGAGCACTCACATTGAAACTGTATTTTTGGATTCCTGGAAAACACGAATACGCCTTAACGACAACGTTTCACCTGATACGTCTCCACATATACCCCACCAACACAATCCCTAACCCATTTGCAATGACAGATGTTCGAAAAGACCTTTTCAGCTTTTCCTTTTTAAAAATTCTGCATTCCTACTGAAGTCTATGGGGCTTAATTGCATGAGATGCCAATCTGCGAATACCAGTGGGGCAGGCGTGAATTTCGATGGGGTTTAAGCACAACTGACCCTTTTGGCCTCAGGGTTTAACCGAGATCTGGGCTACCTACCCCTCGCTGTATCCGGAGGTCCCAGGGCCTCCCTGACCGTGCTGCATTTTCTTAAATACAAGTGAACAACATTATGAGATTAGGGGTTAATTTCGAGTCAGACAAATCATGTAACAACTACTTTAAGATCCGTTCCGATGTAACGTAACTCTTTTCCTCCCAGGGGAAAGAGAATGTTCGCAGGGAAGAAGAAGGAAAAAAAAACAGCTCAGAAAAGGGACTGATGTATTTTCTTTGTTTTGATCCACCTCCCTGTCTCTCAAGTGCAGTGGGATAGTTAAGGGCTGCAGGTTCAGGAAAGTTTACTGTACTTGGGAGTCAACCCTAAAAAGCAGGGGAGCGGACTTCCGGATCCTATAGAAGGGTAGGATTTGATTGCACGCTTCTCACATGCTTGTTAATCTCCCGTTAATTGTTCTCCTACTATAGATAGATCCTCCTGTTGCGGAGAGATTTGCTCTTCAGTGGGTGTGAACAAGACCGGGGCCTCGACGTCTAGTTTTGTAACGCCATTAGGCACTTATCCAGAAGTTCCGGCCATTCCACGGGGGCAACAGTCGGCAGTGGGCAAGAGGAAGCCATCCTATCCTGCTCTGTGGGAAGGTGTTTGGGTGACCTGAACAATTTTTTTTATTCCCGCCATCTGCATCTCTGGTATTACTGTTCTGTTTGCTTATTTTATTAGTTTAATTTATTTTGCTGTTATTGTAATTTGCTGTCCTGTTAATTTGTTGTAAACCGCCCGGAGTTCCCTTCTACGAAGACGGGCGGTATATAAGCTCCATAATAAATAAAATAAATAAATAAGGTGCCTTTACCCCTCTGATTTCGGAAGCTAAGCAGGATCGGGCCTGGCTAGTCCTTGGATGGGAGACAACCAGGGAATACCAGGTGCTGTAGGCGCCTGGAGGAGGAACTGGCAAAACCACTCCAGTATTCCTGCCGAGAAAACTCCATGGTCATGGAGTCACCAAGAGTCGGCCACGACTGTAACGACGCAACACACACACACACGTGGGAGTAAAAGCGCATGCAGTGGAAATGGAACTATAAGTAACATGGAAGTACCCTTCTTGTTAATTGTACCGCCCAGAGTGGCCTTGTTGCTAGATGGTGCGGTATATAACTCTAATAATATAAGAGCGGTATATAAGTCTGATAATAATAAAATAAATTAAGGGCCTTGCAGGAAATAAAAGGAAACTATTAATAGCCCACGATGGCAGTGCTATTTTTTTGCTAGTGGGAAGGACCTCTCCGCTGTACGGACTCGGGTACCCACGCAAGGATCCGACCCCCCGCCCGCCCGCAAATGGCCTGAAATCCCCGCTTTAGACGTTTCCAGTCCTCTAGCCTAGGACCTGCGGGGGGAGCGTTGCCATGGCTACAGAAGCGGCTCGCGGCGCCCCCTCCCTTTCGCCCAGACGGCTGCCGCCAAGCGCGGCGCGCGCAGGGAAGGAGGAAGGAAGGGAGGGAGGGAGGGGGAGGCGCTTTTGCGACACTTGCGGTAGGCAGGCAGGCGTCGCGGCCGCTGCTTGGAGGAGCCCGTCAGCTGATCCTTCTTCCAGCAGGCAGCCAGCAGCCCTTGAGAGAGAGAGAGAGAGAGAGAGCAGAGGCTGAGGAAGAGGAGGAGGCAGCGGCTCAGCCAGCGGGCAGGCGGGCAGGCGGGCGGGCGAAGGAATTGCAGAGAGCCCAGGGACGAAGTTGGGGGGGGGGGAGAGAGGGAATTCCCTCCAGAAGCGAGAAGAGGCAGCCAACCCACCCACCTCTGGAGAGAGAGGTATGCGTCCCCTTCTTAAGGCTACTATGGGGTCAAGAGGGAGCCCCACTGCTGCTGGGAAACAAGGTTGCCTTTCTCCCCTTTATGAAAGAGGTTGGAGTGTGTGTGTGTGTGTGTGTGTGTGTGTGTGTGTGTGTGTGTGTGTGTGTGTGTGTGTGTGTGATCCTTCCCCCCCCCCTCAGAGTATTGTTATCACTCACCCCTTTCCCTTTTTTTTAGGGTGTTGTGCTGGCAACCCTTTTACCTCCCCCCCCCTCGCTGCTGCTCTTGGTGGAAATAAACCGCCTGTTTTTTTAAAACTGCCTCCCCCGCAACCTTCTTGGTTCTCCTTTTTCTGGCCAGAAAAAGCTGCTGCACAGGTAGTGAAAACCCCACTTCTCAAGATCCCAGCCCCACCTCCGGGATTGGGTTCAGTCCCACTTCACCCCCATGCTACCCTCCCCCCGCTCGCACGCTTATTGTGGTTCTTCTGGAGAGTGTCTTCTCCAGAGACTCCTGCCCTTGGGAGGGTGGTGTGGATTTTAGGAAAGAAATGTCTAAGGCACACTTGACGTCTTTGCTGCTGCTTCTTATGGGGGAAGTTTCCTCCCTTGAGGTGGCTCCAATGAAATGGAGTGGGGGGGGTAGGACTGGATGGCCCTTGAGGTCTCTTCCAACTCTGTGATTCTATGAAATTGCTCCTTACTTTTGAAAGCTCATCGGAAGGAGACTTCACTTGCTGCTTTCTTGGCACTGCTATGGAAAAGGACTACTTACTATATGACTTTTATATGGATTGCCATGCATGATTGCATTGACTGATTTCATAAGAACACCAGTGTTTTCCATGTTAATTTCCACCCCTCATAATGGAGGCTTTTTTCTTTTTGCGTGCTCTTTGTAGCTTTAATGTTACTTTTTAATGTTCTTAAGATGCCTCCTAATTCCCTGTTCTTAACTTGAATACAGTATATGTCTTAAATGTTCTAGGCTGTACAGTATATATTGTCCCTCATTATTGTAAGCCACCTTGGATCCATCTCCAAGGAGAAAGGTGGGGTAAAATATTCAAAATAAATAATAATAAATAAAATGTATAGATAGGTGAAAACAAGGAGGCTTGTGGTGCCTGCAAGAGCAATGAGGTTTATTTGGCATTTTGTGGACTGTAGCCCAGTTCTTAATATGTATTGCATATATAATAACCAGATGGGCCTTTAGTATATTTGTTCTTTACCCTTTCCTTCTTTGTTCCTTCCTTGTATTAAGTGCACAATTCTCCTTTTGGTCCTCTAGTCTATTTGAAATTATTCTAAAAAGCAAATAACTGGTTCTATTTACTTCTGTACTTAGCACACAAACGCTCATCCTTAATGGCAATGATCGCCAGTTGCTGACTCTCCTTGTGCTTTTGGTCTTGGGAAATCTGCATTGGAGCCCCATTGCTTCAATCCCTTAGTGTTGAAGTAGCCATGTAGCCAGATGGGCTGTATAGAAATCCAGGAAATAAATAATAATAAATAAATAAACAAGGCATTCTTAAACTAAAGCATTGGTGTCTTGTGGGAAGAAGGGGTAGCTGTCTTCCCTCCTTTTCTCTCACAGTGTGATTATCTACTTGCCCTTTTTGCCTTCCGTGTCAGAGAAGAGGTGGCCACTTACCTCTTCCATGTGTTCATTCTTGCAAATAAACACCTGCTTTCTTAACGCCTCCCACTTCTATTCCAGTTCTCCCAGATAAAGCTTGGTGTTTACGCTCTGTCACTAACTATGGACTTCCTTTAAAATGCTTTAGTTTAGCGAGTTTCATCACAATGCTCCAAGCATTGTGGGGATTCTGGTAAAATGTTTTCACTGTTTACTGTGTTCTTCTCTTTAGTGAGTTGTAACATGTGTCTAGGGAAGGAAGATGCATGGTATTATTGCTGTGGATGGTTCTGCTGTTTGCAAATGCTGAGATGAATGCCTAAGGATATACAGTACTAGTCTTGAAACTCTTCAGGGATGTTGAAAGTGGGTAGTTTTAGAAGGTGTGGGCTTTTCACTGCTACCAGTGGGAAATCCCATTCTTGGTTCATTTGGTACCAACCAAGTATTTGCCCTTTCCCTGACTGACAAAACTGTATGGGTGATACACATTTAGTCTTCTCTTCCACTGGATGTACTACTTTCTTGGGCATTGATTCACAGTGATAGGGTGGCAGATATTTCTGTTACCCCCTTCCCAGCTACTGGCATTTGCCACACTGTGTGACTGTATAGAAGGTGTTTTTTTCTTCTCATAGGTGGGATCAATGCGATTAACTAGAAACTAACTATTGAAATATGTTACCATTCCTTGTATTGGACTTGACCGAGCTGGGTATAGAACATTTTATCTGTCAGAATGGCTCCTGCCACAGAGTTATTGCCCATAACGCTTACTCCTCTCAGGGGGGCCACTTGAAGGTGCCGACCCCAAAGGAAGTGCAGAAAACCGCTATCAGGAACCGGGTTTTCTTGGTGGTTGCACATTGTCTGTGGAACCAGCTGCCCCCTGAGATTGGTTTGGCCCCCATGCTACAAGTTTTTAAAAACAGCTTAAAACCTGGCTGCATAGACGTGCTATCCCTGACCACTGTTTGTCATCTCGCCCATCTCACTGATCTGGTTTTCTATTTTTATCCGCCTCTGTTTGGTTTTGTATGTACAGTGGTCCCTCGCCCTTTCGCGGTTCATATACTGCGGTCCCACTATATCACGGGACTGCAGTATATGAAAAAAGGCCCCCTGGGGTAAGGGGCAAAGGCCTCTTTCAGGCCTCCCATACTTACCCCAGAACTGGGGCTGCCCCAAACGGGCCTGCAAGGCCTTCCCAGGCCTTCTGGAGGTCCCAAAAGGACCTCTCTGTAAACTGGAAGTCACTTCCGGGTTGCCAAAAATCATTTCTGAGGCCTTCGAGCCCCCAGTTAGGCACCCCCCAT
Source organism: Phrynocephalus forsythii (assembly GCA_029282475.1). Lineage (NCBI taxonomy): Eukaryota > Metazoa > Chordata > Lepidosauria > Squamata > Agamidae > Phrynocephalus > Phrynocephalus forsythii. The sequence continues at coordinate 124,213,527 of JAPFRF010000004.1, forward strand.
GCCCAACCTAGCCTGCACCTGCATGTTGCGGATTTTCAGTTATTGCGGGTTAGGTTGGTCCCCAACCCCTGCAAGAGGTGTGGGGGTCACTGTATTTGATTTATTATTTTTGCTTTGTTACCAGATTTAAATATGTTTGATTGGTTAGTTTTTATTTTTGTCTACATGTTCTATATTGTTTAATTTTATTATTCATTCTATTATCCATGTCTTAACTTTTGTAAACCGACCAGAGTGACAGTTGGCTAGATGGTGTGGTATAAAAAAAATCAAATAAATAAATAAATATTGTTTCTCCCCAATTATTTATTTATTTATTTATTTTTACAGCTTATATGCCGCCCACTACCCAAAGGTCTCTGGGCGGCTTACAACAAGGAATTAAAACAGTTAAGACATAAAATATCAATAAATAATTAAAACATCAGTAAAACCTTATACTAAAATCATCACTAAAATTGCCATCAAAGGACCCCAGTCTATGTTGTATCAATTAAAAAACTTCTGGAACAGGAAGGTTTTTACCTGGCGCCGAAATGTCATCAATGTTGGCGCCAGGCGGATCTCACTTGGGAGGGCATTCCATAACTTGGGGGCAGCTGCCGAGAAGGCCCTTTGTCTACAAGCCATCCCTCTCACCTCCTTGAGGGATGGCTCTTTCAAGAGGGCCCCCTGGCTAGATCTTAATTGCCGGGTAGGTTCATATGGAAGGAGGCGGTCCTTCAGGTATCTAGGTCCCAAGCCGTTTAGGGCTTTATATGTCAAGACAAGCACTTTGAATTGGGCTCGGGCAGCAACTGGTAACCAATGCAGGTTATGTAGAATCGGCGTGATGTGATCTCTGGCGGCCCCACCACTCACCAGCCGCGCCGCACGATTCTGAACCAGTTGCAATCGCCGGACCGTCTTCAAAGGCAGCCCCACGTAGAGCGCATTGCAGTAATCAATACGGGATGTTACCAGCGCATGCGTAACTGTCATGAGGCTCTGCTCGTCTAGGTAGGGGCGGAGCTGGTATATTTTCCGCAGCTGAAGGAAGGCGCCCTGGCCACCGAATCCACCTGGGCTTCCAGAGTTAGACCAGGGTCCAGAAGCACCCCCAAGCTGCGGACCCTGTCCCTTAGGGGAGTGCAACCCCGTCCAAGACAGGGAAGTGGCCCTCTAACCTGTCCGGCGAAGCACCCACTAACAGCACTTCCGTCTTGTCTGGATTGAGTTTCAATTTATTAACCCTCATCCAGTCCATTATCTGGCTCAGACACGAGTTCAGGACAGAAACCGCCTCACCTGGATTGGTGGAGAATGAGAGGTAGAGCTGAGTATCGTCAGCATATTGCTGACTCCTCAGCCCAAACCTCCTGATGACCTCTCCCAGTGGTTCCATGTAGATGTTAAACAGCATGGGAGACAGTATTGAGCCCTGAGGAACCCCATGACATAAACGCCACGGGGCGGAGCAACTGTCCCCAGCACCACCTTCTGGACACGGTCAGCCAGGAAGGAGCGGAACCACTGCAAAACAGTGCCTCCAACTCCCAACCTGGCCAGCCTATCCAGAAGGACACCATGGTCAATGGTGTCGAAAGCCGCTGAGAGGTCCAGGAGTATCAACAGGGTTGCACTCCCCCTGTCTCTCTCCCGGCAAAGGTCATCGTACAGGGCGACCAAGGCAGTCTCTGTTCCAAAACCCGGCCTGAAACCAGATTGAAATGGATCCAGAAAATCCGTTTCATCCAGCAGCGCCTGGAGCTGTCCGGCCACCACCCGCTCCAACACCTTGCCCAAATAAGGGAGGTTCGCTACTGGCCGGTAGTTACCCACCAGCCCTGGGTCCAGGTTGGTTTTTTTAGGAGTGGCCTAATTACTGCCTCCTTTAAGGCAGCAGGGACCACTCCCTCTCTTAATGAGGCATTTACAGCTTCCTGGACCCAGGTGCGAACCCCCCTGGCAGATCTTTCAATTAGCCAGGAAGGGCAAGGGTCGAGCAGAGTGGTGGCAGAACGGACAGATCCAAGCACCCTGTCCACATCCTCGGGTCTCAATAATTGAAACTCATCCAATAATACTGGACCTAAGCACGGCGCACTGGACACATCCCTTGATTCTGCACCAATAGTGGAGTCCATTCCCTGCGAATCTGAGCGATTTTTCCCTCAAAGTGAACAGCAAACTCGTCACAACGGGCTGCCGAGTGGTCCAGAACCTCCTCCGTATTTCTCAGTTGAAGAAGGTCCTGGACCACCCGAAACAGCTCTGCTGGACGGCACTCTGAGGAAGCAATACGGTTTGCGAAATATTGCCTTTTCGCCAACCGTATTGCCACAGAATAGGCCCGATAATGGGCTCTAAGCTGTGTTCGATTGGACTCACAGCGGTATTTTCTCCACTTGCGCTCCAGCTGTCTCCCCTCCTGCTTCATTGCCCGCAGCTCAGATGTATACCAAGGAGCCGTCTGGGCTCTGCGCAAGGGGAGAGGGCGCTTAGGTGCGATCGTGTCAACTGCCCGGGACATTTCCCTATTCCATAGGGTGACCTGAGCTTCGACAGGAGCACCGACCATATCAGACGGATAATCCCCAGAGCTTTCAAGAAACCATCTGGATCCATCAGTCTCCGAGGGCGGATCATCTTAATAGATCCCCCACCCTTGCAGAGGGTTGGAGTAGCTAATAGCCTAAACTTGACCAGGAAGTGGTCTGACCATGACAATGGAGTCAGGACCAACCCCTCCACATCCAAACCACCATCCTCCAATCCCGTTGAGAAAACCAGGTCTAGAGTGTGGCCTTTCTCATGTGTCGGGCTGATGACATGTTGAGACAGCCCCATGGTTGTCATGGCGGCCATGAAGTCCTGAGCCGCCCGGCCAAGGCAGCCTCAGCATGGATGTTGAGGTCCCCCAGTACCAACAGTCTGGAGGTCCTCAACACCAGGTCCGAGACCACCTCCGTCAGCTCAGGCAGGGAGACTTTTGGAATGCAGCAGGGTGGGCGGTACACCAACAGAATCCCCAGTCTGTCTCGTGAGCCCAGCATACAATACAGGCCCTCTAAACCTCCTCTCAAGGAGACAGGAAGCCTGGTCAAGGAGATAGAACTCCTATAGACTATAGCAACTCCCCCTCCCGACCTTCCGGGCGACACTGGTGCTGGACTGAATACCCAGGTGGGCAGAGTTGGGAGAGGGGAACCCCACCTTCCTCTCCCACCCAGGTCTCAGTAATGCATGCCAGGTCGGCACCCTCATCCAGGATGACATCATGAATGAGGGCGGTCTTATTTTTACCGACCTGGCATTCAACAACAGCACCGTGTGGCCCGTAGGTTCGCTGATATGGTCACCTGATACCTTCAGGTTGGAAGTGGAACCAGAAGAGGGGATAGATGTAAAATATCTAACCTCTCTTCTCCTACGCGGGCACGTTCCACTCCCACCCCCATACCTTCCTCTACCCAGCACAGGCTCAATGGCTCCCCCCTCCATTGCCCTCCTTCCTTCCTGTTCCATCAGTTCCATTGTGAGTCCTTATCTCTATCTCAGATGGCAAGAAAATGACAAAAAATGAAATAAAACAAAACAGAATAAGGCAGATAAAAACAAACCACCCCACCATTCAGCTTCAACATCCCACCACCCTCTCCCTTTCACAGGCAAATAATAGAGGTTGGTATCAGCCCGATGCCCCTCCCCCCGCCACACCTCTCTGATGGCAAGCCAGCTAAATTGTCTCTCGTGCCTCTCACTCACGAGGAGACCCAGCAGCAAGCAGGTGGAAACAAAGGGTTGGCGGTTGAAGCAGGGTCTGTTTGGAGCAGCACTTGCTGGATGATGGAACCACAGCACAAGCTTGCAGACAGCTAAAAAGCTGTAGGGCGGAGTCCCAGCTCTCCAGTCTCACCCCTCAATTGGCAAGCTGACTAGGTTACCTCTCGTGCCTCTCACTCATGAGGAGACCCAGCAGCAAGCAGGTGGAGACAAAGGGGTGGTGGTTGAAGCAGGGTCCGTTTGGAGCAGCACTTGCTGGATGATGGAGCCACAGCACAGGCTTGCAGACAGCTAAAAAGCTGTAGGGCGGAGTCCCAGCTCTCCAGTCCCACCCCTCAATTGGCAAGCTGACTAGGTTACCTCTCGTGCCTCTCACTCACGAGGAGACCCAGCAGCAAGCAGGTGGAGATAAAGGGGTGGTGGTTGAAGCAGGGTCCGTTTGGAGCAGTACTTGCTGGATGATGGAACCACAGCACAAGCTTGCAGACAGCTAAAAAGCTGTAGGGCGGAGTCCCAGCTCTCCAGTCCCACCCCTCAATTGGCAAGCTGACTAGGTTACCTCTCGTGCCTCTCACTCACGAGGAGACCCAGCAGCAAGCAGGTGGAGATAAAGGGGTGGTGGTTGAAGCAGGGTCCGTTTGGAGCAGTACTTGCTGGATGATGGAACCACAGCACAAGCTTGCAGACAGCTAAAAAGCTGTAGGGCGGAGTCCCAGCTCTCCAGTCCCACCCCTCAATTGGCAAGCTGACTAGGTTACCTCTCGTGCCTCTCACTCACGAGGAGACGCAGCAGCAAGCAGGTGGAGATGAAGGGGTGGTGGTTGAAGCAGGGTCCGTTTGGAGCAGTACTTGCTGGATGATGGAACCACAGCACAAGCTTGCAGACAGCTAAAAAGCTGTAGGGCGGAGTCCCAGCTCTCCAGTCCCACCCCTCAATTGGCAAGCTGACTAGGTTACCTCTCGTGCCTCTCACTCACGAGGAGACCCAGCAGCAAGCAGGTGGAGATGAAGGGGTGGTGGTTGAAGCAGGGTCCGTTTGGAGCAGTACTTGCTGGATGATGGAACCACAGCACAAGCTTGCAGACAGCTAAAAAGCTGTAGGGCGGAGTCCCAGCTCTCCAGTCCCACCCCTCAATTGGCAAGCTGACTAGGTTACCTCTCGTGCCTCTCACTCACGAGGAGACCCAGCAGCAAGCAGGTGGAGATAAAGGGGTGGTGGTTGAAGCAGGGTCCGTTTGGAGCAGTACTTGCTGGATGATGGAACCACAGCACAAGCTTGCAGACAGCTAAAAAGCTGTAGGGCGGAGTCCCAGCTCTCCAGTCCCACCCCTCAATTGGCAAGCTGACTAGGTTACCTCTCGTGCCTCTCACTCACGAGGAGACCCAGCAGCAAGCAGGTGGAGATGAAGGGGTGGTGGTTGAAGCAGGGTCCGTTTGGAGCAGTACTTGCTGGATGATGGAACTTGCATTGTTTAATCTTGGGAGTTCTGGCATTGGCTTTGTGCATTTACAGAGACTTTGGCAGAATGACAGCTTTGTTATTTGCTACTGATACATTGCATTTATTCTTTGAGTTTGTTTGTAGCTAATATTCCTTGCTTATTTATTAACAGTTGGTTCTAAAAGAAGAAATGTTTATTGATTTATATTAAAATAGTACATGAATACCATATTAAAACAGGAGTAAACCATATATTGAAATTAAAAACCAAGATTAAAAACAATTTTAAAATGTTCAAAACTTTCCATACATTATTAAACAAGCATTCCTGGAACACTGCATGAAAGCCTGCTTAAATAAGAGTATCATAGAATAATTGAGTTATTAGGGTCCTATAAGGTCATTGAGGCTAACCCCTTCTCAATGCCTCACATCCGATGAAAGGGCAAGAGGTAAAGGGGCAACCTGGGTTCTGGGACAATAAATCAAACAAAATACTGATTGTATAAAAACATGTATTTTTAAATCACTCAAAATATTAGGATGAATTACTCTCTCTGTATCTCAAAAGCGCACAAGAGCACATGAATGCTTGATTATTGTGAAAAAGACTGGGGTGATGTGGGCCAGTTGGCTGGGATTGCCAGGAAAGGGTTTATCCATGTTTTAAGGATGGTTTAAAACAAACGGGTAAAGGCTGAAATTCTTGCTATGTTCTGCATGTAGAAGTCATCGGCACAATGTTCGGTTGCTTCCAGCTGGCAGTTTATGAATCGCAACTAGGATGGGTGGGCGGTGAGTGAATATTATACCGTTTGATTTCCACATAGGTAAAAAAGGAACAGAATTTCAGCCAATGGTTTATAATGTATCCTTTAGCATTGAGAAGGAGCTTTATTATGCTCTATTGTTCCAAAATGTAGCAGTCTCCTGTCATCTTTTTCTGTTGAGTGAACTAAAAACATGATGGCAAACTGCCTGAGTTAACTAGGATAAGTATACAGGATAAGTATACAGACCCTGGATTGAGTTTCCATTTAGCTTGTAAATAACATTTTTATTCTTGACTTTGAGTGTTTTCATTTAAGAGAGGTTTATCTTCCTGTCCTTAAATTTGTTTAAATTATTATCTGTTCTTCTGCATGCCCCTATGTCTTCCATGGGGAGAGAGTATTAAAGGCATCCATGGCATAAGTGTAGAAGTTGACACTTTAAATATCTCAACTTTATAAACTAAACTAAACTAGCAAAATAGCTCCAAACTGCTTTAATCACTGGTATGGTCCTCTAATTTGCTACAGTCAGTGAGATTCGGGGCATCTGAATATGAGGTGAGGCTGTATCACCTCCCCCATTCAAACATATGAAGGCTTAACATTGTATTCATCTCTACCTCTGCTGTGAGAGGAACATGGCATCTGCCGGATGGTCTACACCAGTGGTGGCGAACCTTCGGCACTCCAGATGTTTTGGACCACAACTCCCAGAATTCCAAGCCCATATTGCCAATGACAAAGGACTGTGGGAATTGTGGTCCAAAACATCTCCTTTGCTTTCATAACAGTTTCATAGTAGAAGCCATCAGGATGGGGTCAGTTGGTGGTTCCTGGCACTACCTTTGAGCTATGACTTCCCATGGCCATCTGAAGCTCAAGGCTTGCAACACTTCCGTAGTTGGTATGAGCTTGGTCCATTCTGGTGTTTTCACCTAGGACTTCCCTTCATCATTCTCTCCCACATTCTCCTCCTCTATTGCCACCAGCCCCCCCCACTGCTTTCTCACTCCCCCTTTATATTCATGTGGTCCACTTCATTCCTTCAGGCATGTCCAAACTTCGGCCCTCCTGTAGTTTTGGACCATAACTCCCACAGTCCTTTGCCATTGGAAAAATAGGCTTGGAATTCTGGGAGTTGTGGTCCAAAACTACAGGAGGGCCGAAGTCTGGACATGCCTGAGTCCCCAGCTCTTCACCTTTTGTTTCTTTTCCACTTTCTGAACTCCTTCCATCATTTTTTCTTCTTCCACTGCCACTGGTGACTCTGGTGGGGCTGGCAGGTTTACTGTCAATATTGAAACCCCATAGTTCCCCCTCACAGTAAGTATTTTAAACTCTCAGTTGCTATCTAGCTGTGATAAATTTATACGTTTATGCTAAAACAATCAGATAGTCAATTTGCCAACTATTTTATTTCCATTCTCAATAAACTTACTATTATTTACTTAGGGAAACAGTTAAATGTGTCAAAGTCACACTACGAAGAATGAGTTTTACTTCTAAACAGGGTGGTATAGGATTGGTCTGTTAGTTACTGTAGAATTGGAATGGCCTCAGTGAAATGAACTAAATGCTTCACATCAAATCTCTCAAAATATTTGAGTTGACGTCTTCCCAAATAAGGCAATGGTTCCTTCCAGGTCCGTTTGTTAAAGAGCATAGATGGAGCCAGAGGAAACATTAATAGCTTTGCATATCTTAGTGGTACTAAGGTTATGAATGATCAAACATGCCACACTGACTTATACAAGTAAAGTCTCAACTTTCCAATCCCTGCCTGTTGCATCAGGCTGGAATTAAAGTTAAGAGTTCAGAAGCAAATGTAAAAGTACATAGTTCAGGACAATGTTTAGGAACAAGATAGAAAACTTTAACAATGTGCTGAAGTGTTGTGGGAGAAATGGACACGAAGCATTTGTGACTCTTCATCAAAATTCATACACATGGCATCAAAGGTGTTGTGCGTTCCTCCCCCCATCCTCCAGCCAGCTGCCCCACTCACTACCTGGTGCTAACTTCCAGGGTTCTCCTCCTCAGCTAGCTGTCCAGTCTGGGCAGACATGAACACTTCCCTTCCTGACCTCCTCTAGCAGTTGGCTCTTCAGATGAGGAAGCTGGGCAGAGATTTCTAAGTATCCTATTCTGCTGCTGCTGCTGCTTCTGCTCAGCAAACTATCCTTTTCGTTTGGGCTCTGCCATAGATACCTGGTTCTGCTCTTCCATTGTGTTGCGTTTCATTGTCCCATTTGGTGCTTGGTCTTTTAGTTTTCTTCAAATTTCTTCACAAGTTTTCTCATGCCATGCAGCCTTAGGTGCTGCTATTTACTAAAATAAAATCTGAACTGATGATGATCTTTCTGTGTAAATGAAAATATCTAGTGTTTGATGTAGAAACTATGCCTTCAGGCCAAAGTGTTCAGTCTAGTAGCATGAATACATTGCCCTGGTAAGTATTAAGAGGTGGATTGTAATCAGGATGGATAGAAATAAATGATTATATTACAAAAGTCAAGTTGATTTAAATCACTATGTAAATTTAAAGAATCAAAAATGTATTGAAATTGTCAAAATAGTCCATTTTTTAAAAAAAAACTTACTTAAATCATCTTAATTTAAATGAAATCGACCATGATTGTAATCCATGGAATATCATGATAAAAAAAATCAGTTAGTCAACAGTGGCTCAATGCTTCACTGTTGCAGCTTCCTTTCTTAAGATTGCTCTGTTGAACTTATTCCCACTGACTTGACCATAGAACTATATTAATTTGGACAGCAGAAATAATTGCAAACTTGCAGACTTCTGTTTAAAAGCTTTTTGCTATTGGTAAGTATCCCATCTGAACTTAATTATATTTCTAGGTACAGTGGTCCCCCGCCCTATCACGGTTTATATACTGCGGTCCTGCTATATTGCGGGACCATATTATATGAAAAAGCCCCCCTGGGGTAAGGGACAAAGGCTATTTCTGGCCTCCCATACTTACCCCAGGACTGGCGCTGCCCCAAATGGGCCTGCGGGGGCCTTCCCAGGGGCCTCCAGAAGGCCTGGGAAGGCCCTCGCAGTCCCATTCGGGGCAGCGCCAGGCTGGGGGTAAGTACAAGAGCCCCCAGTTAGGGCCCCCACACCTGACCTGACCTGCATCCGCATATCACGGATTTTCAGTTATCACGGGTCACGTCAGGTCCCTAACCCCAGCGATAGGCGGGAGATCACTGTAATCACATTATAGATTACAGCCATGAAGCATAAATTTAACACAGCAGCGCATGCTTTGAGATTTAATGTTAGGGTTTTTACTTTGTTGATCAGCTCTTGCTCAAGCATTGTAGGGTTGCTTTAGGAATTCACAGCTAACACCTGACTGGGTGTGATTCTCACTGGCTGACGTCCAGAGGGTGGACAGATCAAAAGTCACTTGGCAAAAATTCAGTGGGTTCCAGTTTGGATTGATAACTCATTGCAGCTTTATGAAATGTTCAGAGTCAGCCCCAATTGTCCCTTCTCTCATCTTCCCAGGAGGCTGAGTTTCTGACACTAACCTCTTGGGATAGTCAAGTTCGGTTGGGGCCTTAGTTGACTTTACTGAGTTCCCTGGAAGTCCAGATCCAGAGAAACAAGTAGGAAGTTTGAATCCCTGTTTGGGGCACAATCCTTTTAGGCAGGGCTGGTAAAGACATGTGATAGGAGCTGGGCTCCATGATGGTACTCCTCCCACAGCCTCCTTTTCCATCTCTGTTGCCACTTGCCAATGCTGGGTTGGGGTAGGATCCTAAGGTCCTTTTGAGCAGCAAAGATACTGATGTTTAAGTTTTGCTGGGTCAATTGGGTGCTGCATTGTCTGAGCCTCAGATCCCCAAGCACTTCCATGTCCATGGACTGAGCAGGAAAAACATATCTTCCCTTGTTCTCCTGTCTCTGTTTGCACCTTTCTGGAGGCACAGAAGATGGGGTCCCATTGCTTGAATGTCTCCTCCCATTTCTCCCCTTCATCAGATGTGATTGATGACGAAAACCCTGAGCCCTATAACTTCCACCCTTTTATTCCTACCATTTTGTTCTCCAGCTGTCTTCCATTAGGTGGTAATCCTTCCTCGACCTGTTGCTGCACATCCCTGCAACTTAGGGATCTAACTAACTGTCATATTTCTCTAAACTACGGGTGAGTTGTTCTGGAAGTTGAATTATGGCAACTGGACTTCTTTTCTTGAGAGACTGAAATGTTTCGGTGCTCATCCAAACAGCTTTGTCAGTCTGGAGGAAAGCTAGTAGGGAATCTTCCATTTTATAGTTCACTTTGACCTCATGTCACCCCGGTCCGAAATAGGCTCATAAGATGAACAATGGCTGGAATAGGCTCATAAGGTGGACAGTAGGCTTATAAGGTGGGCAATGGTCCACCTTTACAACCTTGTTTATTGATTATTTGATTTATTTTAGAGTATTTTTACCCCACCTTTCTACTTGGAAAAGGACCAGCCTTCCCAACACCCATAAAGTATGGATCATTAGTCATGGCCTTGTTGGTGGATTGTTGAAATGACCGCTTGATAAATAGCAAACAGATTGTGCCTGAGCCACCACCTCTGCAGAGAGAGGGGTTTTCAGTACTCACATGAATGGCTTCTCTGAACCCTCTCTCAAACCACCTATCCTCTATGTCTAATATGTGTACCTCCTCATCTTTGAATGACTGCCCTTTGTCCTTCAGTGGAGGTATATTGCCAATTCTGGTCTTGAGCTGTTGTCCCTCTGTTGGGCCATCCTCCTGTTTAATGGCTGTTTAGCTTCTCCAATGTAAAATCTGCACATTCCTCACTGCATTGGACTGCATATACTATATTGCTCCTTTTGTGTTTTGGTGTCGGGTTCTTTGGGTGGATGAATCTCTGCCGTAGTGTGTTTGTGGGTTTGAAGTAAATGGGGATGTAGTGTTTGCCAAAAATCCTTTTAAGCTTCTCAGACACTCCAGCCATTTAGGGAATGACCAGGTTCTTCCATTGGCTTTGAGGCTCAGGCTGATCCATTGTTCTTCTGGGTCGGCACACTGCTTTGTTGAAGGCCCACTTTGGATATCCACAGGCCTTAAGTGCTGTCTTCAGGTGCCTGTCTTCCTTCTTCTTGGCTTCTGTGAAGGTGAGGATGCTCTCTGCTCTGTGGTTTAGGGTCCTGATGACTCCTAATTTGTGTTGTAATGGATGGTGGGAGTCAAACAGTTTCCTGTAAATCTCTGCTCCCAGGCCACAGTTGGGTCTGATGATTACTGCAGAATCCAGGAAAGTCAGCCTGTTGTCTTGGGTGTCTTCCCTAGTGAACTTAATATTAGGATCCACTGCGTTGATGTGGTCTGTAAAGGCCTGTACTTCCTGAGTCTTTATTTTCACCCAGGTATCATCTACATACCTGAACCAGTGGGATGGTGTTGTCCCTGGGAAGGTGTTGAGTGCCTTCTTCTCCACTTCTTCCATGTATCGGTTTGCTACAATTGGTGACACCGGGGAACCCATGGCACAACCATGCTTCTGTCTGTAGAAGCCCCCTCTGTACATGAAATACGTGGTGTTCAGACACAGATCCAGGAGCAGGCCTCTCTGGTCTGGGTTCAGGATGCTTCTGGAGGTGAGGGTGCTGTCTTCACTTAGTATTTTCTTTATAGTTGTTAGGGCATCTGTGGTGGGAATGCTGGTGAAGAGAGATGTAGCATCAAAGGACACCATGGTTTCATCTGTATCCAGTTTCAGCTCCCTGACTTTAGTTATCAAGCGGCCATTTCAACAATCCCTAGACAAATGAAGAGTGCTTCACACTTCCATCAAGGTCATGACTAAAGGCCCATACTTTATGGGTGTTGGGAAGGTTGTAAAGGTGGGCCATTGTCCACTTAATGAGACTATTATTGTCCACCTAAGGAACCTATTCAGGCCATTGTTCATCTTATGAGCCTATTTCAGACCTGCAATGTTCTCTTCCAGGCACATGTGTATCCCCATCAGTAAAGATTTGTAGTGTGTACATTTGAAATAATAGCTGTATGTATGAAAAGTAACAGATCTTTTAATATTTGTTTCCTTGGAGCTAATATGAAAGAACAAGAAAGAAATTATTTGTAATATAAGTCTAAGCTGTTTGTGGTATATTAAAAAGCTTAAGAATACACAATTGATTTAAGGCTTACATTTATTGGCATATTCTCAGAATTCCTCATTATAACTATGTTGGAGATTACAACTACTGGCTTAGCTAATTTTCCAGGTCAATTCAATCTTCAGCCATCTTGTTGATAACGATAGCTTGATTAGGATGGCTGCTGTGGATTTGTCTCCATGGTAACTAGGACTAAAACTGCCTAGTTAATTTCCTAAATGCCTCAAATTCAGCAGACTCAAAGTAGTTTACCTTGATTTCAAATGCTTTGTCAAAAACAGCTAATTTTTAGGTCTTTCAGATTCAAGAACATAGTTCACTGTATGCATGCATAATTGTGGAATAATGCAATCCATTATTAGTTGATTTGTTTTTGTGTTTGTTCAGTTGTCAGTGAAGTGGAAGAAGCATGTAATAGTGTAAACATTAAGCCTTACTAAAAAATAAACAACAAAAAAGGTACTGATGTTTTTTCTCTTGAGTGGAAAGATACATGCTCGGAGACTATGTCTTAGTCTTTGTGTTCGTGGACACTATTGTATACTTATGCTTGTTTCCAACTGTACACTTAGTTTGGGTGATGTATGGTATGACATATGCTTATGCAACTGCAAAATTGCACACTGTGAGGCACGTGCAACATGCTAGACTTGAGGTTCTGAGTGGTGGTCCCTTGTTTTAAAACTTTGTAAACATTAGTACATGCTTATAATCTGATGACTAAAGGCCGTCATGGTGGATGTAGAGAAACATTATTTTCCATTCCTCAGTGTAGCTAGAACAGGTTAATGGAGTGCAATATTGTGGGTATTTACACCCTTAGCCTTTGATCTGGTGGTCTGTTAAGTTTTAAGATTTTGCTGTGCATGCATCCCATTGATATAACTGAAATTCTGTGGTGATTGAAAAACTTAAGGACCAGTAACTGTCCTCCTACTATATAGTCCAGTGACCTGGTATAGCCCAATAAAATGGAGTGCTTGGCTATAGATTCTAGAGGCTGGGAGTTCTTGTCTCCTGGGAGCAGGGGCCAGTTGAAATAACCCTCTTGTGCATAAGAGTGATGGGGTTACCCACTGTGCCACTGTGCAGTCATGGGCAAGGAACACAGTCCCCAATTGTTACCAGAAGGAAGGACTGGTAAGCCACTTCTGACTGTTTTGTATTGTATCCGGAAAATCATGGGAAGGTTGCTGTAACTCAGAATCAGCCTGACAGCACCTTACTTTTATTAATACATATTTCCCTTCTTCCCGAGACTTCAACTTAAACAAGGTTGTGCCTCTGCTATAAACCCCCATAGTCCTTTCCACTGAATTTTGATATATTTATGGCTCTCAAACTACACAGGATTTAACTTTAACCACTTTTCTCTGCCTTAATAACTCTTTCACTATCCTTTGTACTCATTTGCTGGGAATGACTAGGGCCTGGTTAAGCATCTCCATCTAGTATTTCTTTGTCCACTGCTTTGACTATTACCACCATCTGTTTATATGGGTTACTTTTCTCAGTAGTGTGTCTCTCAAGTATAGGAACATTCACCAAGTGGATTTGCTTTTGCTGAAGGAGTTCCATATGCTATTTCTTTTTGCTTAAAATACTGTTGTATGCCTTCCGTCCTTAAACTTGCAAACTGCCTCGTGATAATGGTTTTTTATTAGTTATCAGAGTATGTTAAACAAAGAGGCTTATGTTTATAGAAATTAATATACCGTATATACTCGAGTATAAGTCAACCCGAGTATAAGTCGGGGGCCCTAATTTAAACCCAAAAAACTGGGAAAATTTATTGACTCAAGTATAAGCTTAGGATGGGAAATGCAGCAGGGCCTGGCAACTCCTCCTTTGTGAGCTGGGTGTGTGTGTGATGTTTAAAATGACTTTTAGCCACTGAGGCAAGTGCTTGAGTTGGTGGCTAAAAGTCATTTTAAACATTGTTTTAAAATGACTTTTTAAAAAGTCATTTTAAACATGGGGGGGTCAGGAGAAGTGGCACATAATGTTTAAAATGATTTTTAGCCACCAACCCAAACTTGCCTCAGTGGCTAAAAAAGTATTGACCCAAATATAAGCCGAGGACCCCTTTTTTCAGCCTAAAATTAGGGCTGAAAAACTAGGCTTATATTCGAGTATATACAGTATATGAAACTTTATAATGACACTTTTGTAAGAAGTCAGAAATACATTACTAGATTTGAGTAGAATGTGAAACAAAAAGAGAGATGTTATGTTAGCTGGGATGCTTTTAATAAATACTACTGTTTTGACTTTTTCTATCAACTGTACTAAATTGTTACTTTAGGGGAAAAAACTTTGTTATTTAAGGGGATAGGAAAACAAACTTGTATGCATACTTGAAGTATGTTGTGCCATATAAATGACTAATCTGTCTACAAGTCTTGGTTCATTTCTCAGAAATATGGCTCTTCCTACCATTTACAGTATATTGAAAAAATGAAATAGGAAATGCATGGTAGTTGTGCAAAAGACTGAAAGATCTAGTTGAGATAAACAGTAAGAAGTCCAGGATAATTGTTTATCCTTGCTTTACATCACCATAACTATGACCCATTTGACACTTCTTTATATGAATCACTGTATGCTGGCATAGAGCACATTGAGATTTTATTAATAATAACATTTCATTTGGGCACCTTTCATACTTGAGAGTGCCAACAGTGTCTTGTAAGGAAAAAAAAACTTATAAAAATATGACATGGCCTAAGCTGCCTAGATGCCCTAAGAAGTCCATCCGATCTCGCCTGATTTCGGAAGCTAAGCAGGGTCGGTACTGGTTAGTACTTGGACGGGAGACCACCAGGGAATACCAGGTGCTGTAGGCACCTGGAGGAGGTAGCTGGCCAGCCACTCCAGTATTTCTGCCAAGAAAACTCCACAGACATGGAGTCACGAAGAGTTGGTCACAACTGTAATGACACAACACACACACACACACACACACACACACACACACACACACACACACACACACACACACACACACACACACACACACACACACACACACACACACAAACTATTTAAAACTCTGAAATGCAGCTTGGAAAAAACTCCAAGCTGGTTACAGATCTGCCTTAAATGGGAGAAAGAATTAAAGGGAAGCTTTAGCTGTGGATTTCATGCTGTGGCAGAGGCTGGACATCATCTGTGAAGATTGTCGGTCATCCAGGTGAGTTTATCTGGAAGTTGACTCATGGTAACTGGACTTCCTTTTCTTGAGAGAGAGAGAAACGTTTCAGTGCTCATCGAAACAGCTTCATCAGTCTGAATAAGGCTACTGCGAATCCTCCATCTTATAGTCCTCTGGACATCATGACCCTTAAAGGCTCTTCCCCTCTTGCCTTGTTCTGTGATTCTTTGACTGCTGGTTGGATGTGGTTGTCAAAGCAGAATAGGGTTTTGGTCACTTCAGGATCCCTCTGATGATCCTGATAAAACAGTTTTTTGCTCATTAAGACTTAATGGCATATTTTTAGGTATTTAAGGGAGAAAAAGAATGCCCAACAACAGTCCTATTGGAAGGAAGTGTTTGAGAGTGTAATTGTTTCTGCCTCTTTAAGCATTAGACTTGTAGTTAGCAGATAAATATGTCGACTATAGTAATTTTCCATCACTGATGTAAAAATATTGATTTTTACACAGTGATATACTTTGTATTCCAAATGTAATGATAGCAAAGCTCAGTCTGTGTTGCCAGCTTATCCTTTGTCAAAATGAGGCCGTCTTTTCAGAAAATGAAGATAATATTAAAAGCATGGAAGTCCCGTACTAAAAAAACAGAAGGAAGCAGGTAGCTACAGAAACAATATTTTCTCTTTGGAAAAAGTTATTACTGTCTTTTGTGAAAGCTCAGTGGCAGCAAACATGGAACGTTGATATCTTTCTTGCTGATCATTTTTGCTTGCACCTGTATTTGCTAAATGTTTTAAAAATGTCTAGTGAGGAACAATTTTATACACTTGTGTTAAAATGTGTGTTCAATTTTGTGTACTGTGACTGTATATGGACAATTTTATAATGTCTATTTTGTTGCAAATAGGAATGATAATGTTACATTGGTTAACTTAAATGTGGAAATTTGGGAACCAATCACTTAAACTTGGTAGTGTGTGGAAATTACAGATATTGTATCTCTCTTAAAATACAGTAATATGTTGGGTACATATGTATAATTTTTTAGTAGGAGACACTTCTCACCGAGCATTTGTTCAGCTGTGTACTTTATTTGTATATCAGTGCATGGTTGGATGTTTGGCACCTAAAATTTGTAGATGCAACATTTTAAATATATTCTGTTTGAGAGGAGGAGGGCTGGTGCTTAGGAATGGGGTGTTAGATTTTCTAATAAGCTTTACATTTTTATGTATTTACATATATAATACAAAGAAACATACTAGATTCAGTCTTATTATTTTATATACAGACCTTCTTTATAAAATACTTTAAGATAAGCAGATCAGAATACATTAAATAACTAAAAATACTATATCTGCCTGGGTTTGTACCTAAGGTTGTGATGTTCTTATAAGTTCAATGCGAATGCTCAGGAAAGTTGAAATACAATTTCGGCTGTGGTGATGGACTAATTTGGTTCTAGTTCAGCTCTGGATTCTATACTTCGTTCGAGGCAGAGCCTAGTTCCTAAAAATGATTTAAAATCCTTCAGTTCCATGATTTAAGTTTATGTGACAGTGCAGTGGACCATTTTGAAGAGATATTAGAAACCATTCAGACTGAATGAATAAATTATTACAAATATGGTGACTATTAGTCTTTGAAGGTTGGTTTTAGGTATGAAGCAATAGCTAAAGAAATTGAATCAGTCTTTAGCCTAATGAATTTTTAAGCATGAGCTGCTGCTGTTTTCAACATCCACTTATAGGGATAGATTTTGAGACCAATGGGATATCATAGTTAATTTAAGGGAAGGAAAATATAGGGGTTAGGCGGTGGGTATTGTCCAGTATCTTACCGGATGCATACAGAGTAGATGGACAGTAGAATAAGCATTTTCTTTGTGGTCCAGTGAGATTCCCATCATGTCAGCAGTTGTGTGACTGTGTTTGCACCCCATGAGAGAATAGACCCTTGGTAGAGCGGGCTACTGGAGTGGGAAAAACATTCATGTAATGACTTTTCCACTGCATGTTTAACCTTATGGCTAGATAGGTCACTGACTAGACTACTTGGGGATCTGATTTTCCAATATGTCATCTGGGTGAAGGCCTTGGAGAAACTACATGGAAGAAAACACTAATAAACTGCTTCTGAGTACTTGATCCTTAGGAAACCCTGAGAACAGTTGTCATAAGTTGTAATCAACTTGATGACACATCCTGATGATGATATTGGGCATAATTTATTTCGAAGGATGGTGATTTATTTCAGAAAGTTATAGCTTCACAGAGGCTACATCATGCCATGGGGCACATTCTGTTAACGTCTGAACTATTAACTATTTATATTGTTTATAAAGACTTGAACATGTCTTCAGTACTACTTTTTAATGAGGTATCATTCCAGGTATGAATGTAATAAATAAATAATACTCTACAAAGTCAAAAATGCCTTCATTCAAGAAGAAATGTCATCTATTTTGAATTGTCAATATGTTCTTGATGATTCAAGCCTATACCAGGACAGGCATCCAAGATGCATATTCTGAAAGTGTAGTAGTCTTGCTTAGCTGACCTATGTTAATCCACCTTTATTGTTCCCAAGTCCATAGTACTGGCATAAGATGTGAAAATATTGTTCAGGATATGTGTTTACTCCTTCTCTGTGTGTAAAGTTTGCTGCAAAATAGTGGATTCAATGGAATATCTATGTTTTGTGGCTTATAAGAGAAATATAAGCAATTCTGTGCATATATGAAGAACCAACATGATGGAATGTTTAGAGTGTTTAACTAGGAAATGGGAGGTTCAAGTGAATTACCCTGGTTATGAACCTCATTAGGTGGCTTTGAACCAGTCATTAACTTTGAACGGGATAAATCTCAGAATGCTTTTATTAGTACTGTGCTGTTGTAGCCCTTTCATACTCTTGAAATATGCAGAGTTTAGGAAGTAGACCCCACAGATGTGATCTCATCTCTTCCATACATCATGCTTTCAACTGCAATAGGACGGTGGGAACTATAGGTCCAATGAGAGCTTATATTCCTTCCCCACTGGAATAACATTCCATATTTTACCACTGTAATTTGAGAAAGTTTTTTTTTGAGACAAATTATTCTCTGGGGCAAAAGGTCCAGAATGTTATCCATAGACTTCTACATTTAATCATACATACTTATGCTAGTTTAAGGTCTGCTTATTCATAATTTCCAATTTAATGGTTTTTTGCTGCTAAGTACTATTTAATTGTCTCCTTTATTCTGCATGAAGTATACCATCAGTCATTTTCAAGTGTTTATTCCCTACTTACAGCATGTCTAATCAGAAATAAGCTACACAGAGTTCAGTGGGTCTTGCTGTCATATAAGTGTACATCACTGCAGTGGTGGACATAAAGTGCAACCTTGTTTTGTATATCTTGCTAGTTGTGTGGTTCCTTGCATGTGATCACTTTAAACATGTTCTACACTGAGAGGGAGATGTGTAGTTTAGATAACAGAAGTTTGATGTAAACAGAAACTATTCAGAGAATTGGAATGAATTGACTTGCTTTGAAAAAGCTCTACCTGGCTCTATAGACTTGTTGACCTTAAACACAATCAAACTGGTTACAAGCTGTACATGGGAAAGAAATGCAGAACTTTATTTGATGAAGCGTTTGTAGCCTATCTATTTTAAGGTACACTAACTGTAAACCGAGCTGCCTAGGTGCCCTAAGCACATCCAATCTCGCCTGATTTCGGAAGCTAAGCAGGGTCGGCCCTGGTTAGTACTTGGATGGGAGACCACCAGGAAATATCACGTGTTGTAGGCGCCTGGAGTAGGAACTGGCAAACCACTCCAGTATTCCTGCCAAGAAAACTCCATGGGCATGGAGTTACGAAGAGTCGGTCACGACTGTAACGACACAACACACAACTGTAAACCATCTAAATGAAAAATAACTTTGTAAGCCATCTAAACCAAAACTTAGGCAAAACGTTTCTCTTCAGTGTGTTATTGACAACCACATTTTAAGCCTGTGTTTTGTATTGCTTGTCTCACAAGTTTCCTGTGAAGTTGAAATCTTAATTGATCAACAACCTGTTGCTTTGCATAGTAAATCTCAGTGGAGTAGGCCTATTGGTTACAGTTTCTCTGTAAGCTTCATTGATTTAAATGGGCCTACTCTCACTGTGATGTACTTTAACATAGTAAGTCACAGTTAGAGTAGATCTATTTGAATAAATGGATTTTGCGGAGGTGTCCATTCAACAGGCGTATTCTAGTGCTATTAATGATCCTTTGCCATTGCTCTGATAGTAGACTTCTCATAAAAACAAAGTGAGCTGTCATTCTTTAGGAAGCAATAATTTTAAGTAAGCATTGACAGATGAGATTTTGAAGGGTGATATTGCATTTGTGTTTTAGGTGACAAGTTTCGACAAAACAAAGGATCCAGTTGACCCACACCAACCTGCCTGTCCCTCAGTTCAGCACTGGAGGGCAATAAGAGAAGTTAGAGAAATGAGCATGAAGGATAATGCATTCTTAGGAATGGTCCACTTCACCTCTTGTGGAACTCTTTTGAAAGTGATACCTGTTCAGGCTTTGAAAACTCCTGTTCTCCATGGTCTATAATTAAATTAAAATTGTGACATATGATATGTAGGCACAACAATATCTAGTTATTACAGCTGATGTTGAGGTTACTGTTTTCATTGTTTGTATCTAAGTTTCATTGCATACTGCCTTGAGAAGGCATATTGTGAAAAGCATCTTATGCATTCCTAAATAAATGAATTTGAAGGACTACTGTAGGAAGGCAAGAAAGACATGAATTTCAAAAGCCCTGTCCCTTTCTGAAAAAGCTAATTTAGTTGCAATGCCTGGCAGAGAGCTAGGAATCAATTGTACATTAGATAGCTCCTTAAATTAGTTTGACAAAGATAGTTATAGAACTTGTAAGGCAACACATTATTTTATGACCTTAATAATACTGGTCGTCCACTTATGCAATTAGAATTATTCTGCATTATTACAGAATAAAATGTACAGGTATTACCGCCCAGCCGCCCAGAACTGTTGAAAGAGATGAAGTTGGGGCTTCTCCCTTGAAAAGGTCAGTTTGCAATTAAAATGACAGCAGAATTATTGTTATTTTAAAAATATTCATAAGGCTCCAAATTAGCTATTAACCACTAGAGGGGTGGGGCATGGGAGGATGAAATAATAGCCAGCTGTTCTCTCCTGCCCTGAAGCACAGGCTTTGTGTGCATTGCAAAAACTCAGGCATAACTATAAGAAAAAGGATCATCCTACAAATGGTACTAAAAACAAACACTAGTATTGCAAGAATATTGAACCCCCTTCATTTCTTATGAACAGAGTACTGTATGTATGAAAACATGCTATAGAAATTTAAAGATGTTTTCATCCGGCTAGCAGCTTGTTTGGGTGACAAGTTAAGCCATGCATATGTGGGATCCCTGACTTCCATGCCAGCGTTGTGAGTAGTGTGAATCCATGCTGCCTGATTGCTCATGTTTGCATTAGAAGCAGCTAAACTGTAGTTTATTTACTCCACAGTTTCCTTAACATACATTTTTTGTAGGTGTCGTTCCCTCTCTGGTTAGTTGCTTTCCCTCCCTACAAATCAGAGAAGAAATCAAGCATTGAGGGTGCATTTCAGTTGTTGTTGTATTGGCGAGAAAGTGAAAGGACTGGTCTTGTTTAGCCTTGTGAAAAGAAGACCGTGGGGAGATATGATACCACCTTTCAAATACAGTGGTACCTCCACTTTACGAGTTTAATCCGTTCTGAATGCATGCTCATAAGTCAAACAACTGGTAAGTAGAGCAGCCATAGCTAAAATAAAAAATAAAAAAATAAAAAATTGAAAAAGTTAAAAAAAAAATAAGTAGAGCAGACCGCATCTAAAATTTGTAAGACAGCAGTTAAAACGCCAACAGTTTTCTGCTCTTAAGTTGAATGGCTGGTAAGTAGAGCCACTCATAAGTAGAGGTACCACTGTACTTGAAAGGAGGGGCAGGATCTGTCCTTGGTCATTCCAGAGTGCAAGACAGGAAATACTGGACTCCAATAACAGAACACCAGATTTAGGCTATATATATTTAAACATTAGAGCAGCATGACATCGGAACCAGTTAGTGAAGAACCGTAAATTACAAGCTTTGTATTTATTTGTTAGAGTTATATCACACTTTTTCTCCTCTTCAAGGACCCAAGATAGGTTGCAAAATGATCAGAACACATGTAAAACATCAGGAAGGAGGGAGGTCAGTCTGGCTTCCCGTGGGAGGTATTTTTACGGATTGGAGAAAGTCAATAAAAAAGCGCTTTCTCCTATCCTCTCTCCTCATGTGAGGATGCTAGTATATCCAAGAGCAATGTCTTCTTTAAAAAAAATCTTAAAAGCAGAGGAGGCTCTGGAGAGATGCGATCCTCCAGATAGCCTGGACTAAAATTGTATAGGGTCTTACAGGTCGTAATTGACACTTTGAATTGGACCTGGAAATGGACTGGTGGCCACTGGAGCTGCTACTCTCTAGCAATATGGCTGCCTCATTTTGGATCATTTGGGATTTCTGAACACTTTTCAAAGGCATCACCATGTAGAGAGCAATAACGTAATTCAAGTGGGATATAACAAAGACATGTATCATTGTCGTTAAATTAGATATTTTCGTGTAGTCTACTGCCCCTTTCCTGACACCCTTAAATCTTTAAGTATTTTGCTGAACGGATAAAATGTCTGCAAAGCTTTGGAACTGTTTTTGCCAAGCATGAGATAACAATGGTTGAAGATATTACTAATTAAATGAGCATACATTTAATTAGCAATATCTGGTGTTTGGAGTGTCATCGTAGTGCTTTGAATGAAATAGGTTCTGTGGCTTTCAATATGGAGTTACATTAATTAGGTTATTTGCATTTTCAGGTGTGAAAGCATAATGGCTGGCAACAGTTTGGTCCTACCGATAGTGCTTTGGGGACGTAAAGCACCCACTCACTGTGTGTCAGCCATACTACTAATGGATGATGTATCAATGATTGTAACAGGGTGCCACGATGGACAAACATGTCTTTGGGACCTCTCTGCAGATCTAGAAGTAAGTATATATTGTGTAGCAAGGGATGCATGAAATTTTGCTATACTTAGGGTTTAGTAACTTGGTTTGTGAAAATGTATTTTCTGGGCAGTTCTAGTCTGAAATGTGTAGGTTTCCTGTAATGAGCAGCCGAAACATCCTTAAAGTACATGATCTTCTCTGAAGGCAAAACCTTGCTGCTTGAGCTGATGCATAATAATCAATATATGCTATTGATATTCATAGGGTTGCTCTTGTAGAAAAGAGTGTTGATTTTTTTTTAAAAAAGGAATCATTAAGCTGTGGAAAATCAATAAACCCTGCTCAAAGCAACTCTGCTGCTTCCCTTTCCCCCCTGACCTTTTTCGAGGTCAACCTGCTAGCTCAATTTAACATGAATAACCAATGCCTGGGATGAACCTGGGAATGCATTGTTTCTCCTCAATCTGGAAATGCTTTGTTTCTCCTAAACAAGTCTATTTCTAAAACTGCTTGTGATTTTTTTATTGTGGTAAGGGGTCTAATTAGGCCATTGTATTTAAATTAAGCCTTTGAAGAGTGCATCCGCTTGGAAATAAGAAAAAAATAAACTCTGATCTCATAGCCACTTGGACCTCTTAGAGACAGGAGTCTCTCTTTCTTATTTTTATACAAGTGAGTTTTACCTTCAAAGCCGGTTGTGTGTCTCTTGTGTGCTTTCTTTCTTTCTTTCTTTCTTTCTTTCTTTCTTTCTTTCTTTCTTTCTTTCTTTCTTTCTTTCTTTCTTTCTTTCTTTCTTTCTTTCTTTCTTTCTTTAGCTTGTATGCCGCCCACTACCCAAAGGTCTATGTGCTTGAAGGAAACCCCCATAGAACTTCTTCAGTGATGGGATTGTCATCATCACTATTAATGAAATAAAAACAGGAAGCTATACAATGTGATTGATTATTACTACTTTTTAGGGGAGTGGTATCAGGAGACAGATTTCTAGTCTCGTGCGCTCCCAGGCGCATCTGGTGGGGCCACTGTGAGATACAGGAAGCTGGAATAGATGGGCCTTTGGCCTGATCCAGCATGGCTCTTCTTATGTTCTTAAGTTTAAATAGCTTTTTACTACTCTTCTTTTTCTAATGCTAAACAAGCAGGTGATTCTGTAAGACAAGACAGATTTCAGTTGCTCCATCTTGTTTAGAGCTACAGATGCCAGTTTTGAGTAATAATCTGTTTGGAAACAAATTGCTGTAAATTTTAAATGGTTGAGCAAGAAGCAGCTCAGGGCAGCATGTTTATGCTGGATTCGTTGCTAGCCAATGGGAAATGCCTCATTGATATGATATACTTTGTATCATGCAAAGCTCAGCAGTCAAATTCAACTGAAGACTGCCCTACATGGTCTTCATATTGGAATAGGAATAGGAATCTTTATTGTCATTGCCCCCTTGCAGGAACAACGAAATTTCGTGGTTGCTATATTCAACTCATTTAAAACATTTCACATAGATTTAAAAGCAGGTACAACACATATTAATATGACATATAAAATGACTAAAATATGACATATAAAATAAGCTGACTTCAAAGTCCAGAATTTCCGTTTAAGGCCAATATTGCTCTAAAAAAGAAGCTATTTTTGAGACGGTTTGTTCTTGCCCTCAGTACTCTATATCTCCGTCCTGATGGCAGCAACTCGAAGAGGCGATGACCAGGATGTGATGGATCTCTTAATATATCTAATGCTTTACAGTGGCACCTGGTAGTATAAATTTGTTCTAGGGTGGGGAGTGAACAGCCCACAATACTCTCTGCAATTCTTATGATTCTGTGCAACACTGTCTTATCCCGGTGGGTACAACTTCCATACCACACACATAACCCGTACGTAAGTACGATCTCAGTTGCACAGTGATAGAAGGCCAGCAGCAGCTTTTGTGGAAGATGGTTTTTCCTTAAAGTTCTCAAGAAAAATAGTCTCTGCTGAGCCTTCTTTGCAAGCCCCCTTGTGTTGACACTCCATTGGATAAAAAGCATCCGCTTTCTTCCATGGCCAACTATTTCTTGTACTGTAGATCAATGAAATAATAAAGTATGGCAAGTTCTTGAAAGAGCAGATGGGATGCTATTTATTTGGTAGTATAAATAGCAGGCGGCAGATCAGTTATCAGATGTTTTGTATTAGAGAATTGAGTTGAAAGCAGGATGGAATTTTTTTTTAGCTTTAGCCCCTAAGAATGTCCACTTGACAGGTCTTAAAGAGAATCCCCCCCCCCCCGATTCTTATGATGCCATTATGGCCAAATGAGTAATTTTGTTATAGAACTTAGATGTAACTCTTCCTATGCCTTCTGTCAAAGACTTTGAAGGTCTCCAAAGACACCTTTGTATAACACCAAAGCAAATTTGGTGTTTGGCATACTCATTGACTAAGCCTGAACTAATTTTAGAAATCTTAGGATCCAGTGGTACATAAATCTTCATAATTTGGGGTTGAGTTTACAAAGGATAGAGAAATGTAAAAGCTAAGTTTAATGTTGAGGCTGTTTTTGCTTATCGTTTTCTGAAGACAGTTGCTCAGTTGACTTTGAAAGTGTGCATTACCAAAGCCTTAGTATATATACACTATTTTCTTCTAAAACTTTAATAAATATATGGTAAAATGTAGTTCAGTTAAATCATACCATGTATTACTATGCACATTGCTTAAATTGATCATCAAAATCCTAGACAGTACATCCTATACAGTATATGTATGTTCTTAAACTCATTAAAATGCCTAGCCAACTAATTAAGGCTATAGCTAAAGTTGTTCTACAATACAGTACTTCTATTCCTAATAGCTGTTTAATCCATGTTTAGAACATATAGCTTCTTAGATTCTGACTACTTCTTAGATTCAGTCTATCCTTCCCTGAGGGCAGTTTGTTGTTTTTGTTCCCCACTGTCAACGGTCCATAATGAAGTGAGTATATTGTATTTAATTAGTACATACTGTAAATCTGACACAGGCATATATTTAATTTAAGGCAATACATGCTTAAAAGAACATTATACAGACAGAGAAGTATACCAAAGCTTAGTCTTGCTATTTCTGAAATACGTAGGTGTTAGAACTAGTGACAATAATTAGAGCAATTGCATTTATTTATAAAATGCCTCAGATATCCAAGGTGCTGTGTGCAGATCAACAACACAGAAAGTTGAAGCAGCTGTGCCTTTTATTTTGTTTTTATTTTAATGCAGTTTGATAGGACTTTGCATAGTTTCAGTTCACTTGTAATGCCAAATCACATTTTGGTGCTATTTGATGGAGACATAGGCCTAAATCGAGCATGCTAGCCAAATGAAAATCCCTGGTAACAGAGTTTTGTTGCATCATACTGGCTCAAGTCCTGCTCTTTAATGTAGCAAGTTGTAAAAAGAGTAGTAGGCCAATTCAATCAGTGGAATGTATACAGAGTTGAATTGCCAACTCCGCGCTGATTTAATGGGCCCACTTCACTTACCGTGATAAGCATCAGGATTTCAGTCATTATTGTATAGCTGGAAGCATTGCACAAACGTGATCCCTGCTGTGCATCAGCAACTGTCACTTTTCCGTCAGTTTTATGAATTTGTATCTGTTAGAACAACAGGCTGCGTGCTAGCCCAGTGGTGTAGTTTGACAACCTTCCTTTTCTTCCTCTCCTGTTTCCTGGAAGCCAAACTAAGAGCCAGTGGCTTAGCAAAAAGTCCAAACTGAGCAACTGAGGCACTAGATGGGGAAAATTTTGCCTGCAGAAGACATTTTGCTTTACTCTTTCAGAGCCACGGAAATCATTGGTGTAAGGTGTCTTTCCCCCTTTATCGTGGTTAAAATAAAAAAATATTCCAATGACAGACCACATTCATCTCTCTTTCATCCTTCCATTTTTAAAGCAATTTATGCGGGTTAATTAATTGTAGCCTTTAACTTTCCTCACCATTCAAAGAACTTTCCATTCATTATATTTCTGCATATCTTTCTCTGACTCTAGATAAATCCCAGAGCTCTGTTGTTTGGTCACACAGCCTCAGTTACTTGCTTGTCCAAAGCCAGCTCTTCAAGTGAGAAACAGTATATAGTGAGTGCATCCGAAAGTGGGTAAGTACTCTCTCTTCCCACTTTTAATGAATTGAATCTCTGTTTTTCATTGTGTTGTGATGGTCAACTTTGTGTAGTATCATAGAGCTGTTTTGGGGAATGCTTTGAGCTTTCCTTGCGATGGAGTTGTTCTTCTCCTACTGCTGCTCTTAACAGAAAGTATAAGTGAAGAAATGAAGCAGAAAATCCTGTGTTCACATGAATGGAGAAAGTTAACTTCCCTTTCTCTTGTTCAGGGAGATGTGCCTCTGGGATGTGAATGATGGAAGATGTATTGAATTTACTAAATTAGCCTGCACTCATACTGGCATCCAGGTAAATGTTTTATTTATAGACAAAACTGACTATGTATGCATTTAAAGGACTACATAGTCCCCAATATAATGAAAATATTCTGACTCATTAACTGAAGTTTACAGTAACCACTCCTATAGTTTTCATATTAGTGTAACAGTTCAGTTCTATGTTGTGAAAGAGCCAACTTTAACTGCCAAGAAGTTTACTACAGGGTTTTTTTTAGCCATGTGTTAATTTAATACATTCCTCCCCCCTCCCCCAAGTGAGTGATTGCAAAATCAATAATATTGAAGGACAGCCAGATGAAATTCTATAGATTTTGGTTCTAATTTAGACTGTACAGTAGGACCCCTGTATCCACTGATTCATTATCCACTGATTCAGTTATCCATGGGTGTCAGAGGAAAAAATTAAATAAATAATTCAGCAGCCGCAAAGCAAGCTACTAGTCAGAAACAGCAGCTGTAAAGCAAGCTACTGTCATAAAACAGCAACCTAAAGCAAGCTACTGTCACAAACAGCAGTTGTAAAGCAAGCTACTGTGGCAAAGCAGCAGCTGTAAAGCAAGCAACTGTCACAGAACAGCAGTTTTGGGGATTTGGTGGCGTTCTCTCTTATCCATGGCTTTCATTATCCACGGGAAGGCCTGGAACCAATCCCCAGCGGATACTGGGGTCCTACTGTAATATGAATTCTGATTTGGAATTTTATAGAGCTTTCTGCAAATATGTTGTTATGCACCATCAGTTTTTTTCTAACTTACTACAGCCCCAGTAGGAATGTGAGATGTGTCAGGATTGGTTTACAGTTACGTCCCCTTGCCCACTTTGTTTTTCTAGCACCATCACAGTTTTGAATCTAGGTTTCCTCGGTCTTGGTCTTACATTTTATCCACTACACCAAGCTTCTTCCATTATATAAAGATAAAAGCTGAAAATTCTGAAGTACAAATTAAACTATTTTTTTAAAAAATATTCTATTTATTATAGTTTTTATTATTAAAACCATGGTATCGGTTACAATATGCTGTGTGGTACAATGGATAGCGTGACGGGCTAGGACTCAGCAGTCCTGGGTCCATATCCATGCTCAGCCATGCACTGGACATGTAGAACTGGGTATGTAGATTTGCTAAAACCAGTCCTGAAAGCCATGTTGAGTTCACTATAAGTTGGTTCTGACTTGATGGTACATAACTAACTATTCATTACTTACATCTTTTGCTGTTATAAATTAGTAATAATTTTAAAAACCATGTGCTCTCCAAATAACTCCTATGTTATGAAGCAGGAAGCCCTTCACGACAATGCATTCAATCAATGTCATAAACTTGAATTAAGGGTTTACTCAGTAGCTTGTATGGTCTTAATTTAGTTCTATCAGTTCACAATTGGAACTCAGCGAGAAGGAAGACTGTTGTGCCACGGCCATTATCCAGAAATTCTTGTCGTGGATGCTACCAGCCTTGAAGTTCTTTACTCCTTGGTGTCAAAGATATCTCCTGACTGGATCAGTTCCATGAGCATTATCCGATCTCACAGAACACAAGGTTAGTTAATGGCAGTAGCTGTGAATGTTATGGTTAAGGAACATTCTTGCTAATTGTTACATGTTGAATTCATATCGTGATGCTCTTGGGAACCAGCATGACACTTTAATGTTCTTGAGAACTAGATGGTTGATATTTGATCTAATGGTGCAATTTCTAATGAGAAATTAACTGAGTGAAGATTTGTATCCTCTTCTCCAATTATGGTCTTTGATGCTCTCCAGTCCAGTTTGTCTTTAATTGCATTTTTTATAGTCCTGACCTTTGTGTTTTCATGTACTGCCCCCATTTTGTCCCATTCAATGCATGTGTGTGTTTCTCCATGAACTTCATCCCAGGACACCAGGTTACCTGTTTTGTATGAGTTCACCCAGCAGGAAAGATAATAACTGCTTCTTTATGAAGCCAGGGCTTTTGGATATATTTTAGCTGCTTGGCTAGAAAGACCACATTCCTACCTACTTGAGTAGCTAATTAAATAATTGGTAAGGAGAAAGAAATAGTTAACGCAATAGTTGTTTCTTGGTGGACAAAATCCTGTTTCTAAGTTACACAAAAAGTGTAACTTTTGGAAGTTCACTGCCCAAATTTAATTTTTTGGTAAACATTACCTTCATGATATTGAATTGTGCAACTCTGCATGCAACAGATAATGTCTTTGAAGATTTCTTATTTTGATGCAATTCATCAAAATATATGACTTCTGTGTAACTAATGAACAGGATTTCAGCTAATGTGTTTGTGCTAAATGTGTCCCCACTACTTGAGCCTCGTGGCACAGTGGTTCAATGCCTCTACTATAGCTAAAACTGTGCTCATGACCTGGGGTTCAATCCCAGGTAACAGGCTCATGGCTGACTCAGCCTTCCATCCTTCTGAGGTCGGTAAAATTACCCAGTTTGCTGATGGGGGGTGGGGGGCAATGTGTAGCCTGCATACTGTAATTAAACTGTAAACCGCCCAGAGACTACTTGAAGTGGTATGGGGCGGTATATAAGCAGAACACTTTTGCTTTGATGTTTTCCATTTTAAAACAAAATCAAGGCTACTAATTTTAATAAACAACTTTAGCCTATCTAGACATCTCTGCACTTAGAATACAATTATATTGCTTATAAGACAATTTAATGCAACTCTCAGAAACATATTGACATATTTGGAGTTCAAATTGCAAGCTACATATCACTGACATTTACCTTGAGTTGTAATTTGGTCCATAGTGTCTTACATTGTATGTCTTTCAGCTTTGTTTGTTGGGATTAAATAAATTTGTTGTTGCCTTTCTGAAATAATCCTGATTATCTTTCTATTTTAAAAATACAGTAATTTTTAACATTAATTTTCACTAGAGGATACTGTTGTAGCAGTGTCTGTGACTGGCATTCTGAAAGTGTGGATAGTAACTTCTGAAGTGAGTCATATGCAGGTAATGAAAACCATATCTATCTTTATGTAATTAGATTATTTCCCTTTTCAATATGATAATTGTTAGTCATTTTATTATTACTTAAGACTGCTGTACTGTAGTTTTCATTGTCTTTTTATTATACAGTAGGACCCCGTATCCACTGATTCAGTTATCCACAGTTGGCAGAGGAAAAACAAATAAATAATTCAGCCGCCGCAAAGCAAGCTACTGTCACAAAGAGCAGCTGTAAAGCAAGCTACTGTCATAAAACAGCAGCCGTAAAGCAAGCTACCATCACAAACAGCAGCTGTAAAGCAAGCTACTGTTGGAAAACAGCAGCTGTAAAGCAAGTTACTATCACAAAACAGCAATTTTGGGGAACATTTTGGCGTTCTCTCTTATCCACGGTTTTCATTATCCATGGGAAGGCTTGGAACCATTCCCCAGTGGATACTGGGTTCCTACTGTACCCCAAATATAAACTTGTGTTTCATTAATGCTTCTTCTGTTTCTGTTTGAATGTGCTGCTCATGTCTAAACTAACTAGTGACAGATGGTATTTAGAATTCACTAGCCTATGTTTATTTCTGATTTTCTGATTCCTGGTATATGCAACCTGCTTTTGGTTTAGTCTTTCATTCTGCAATGTGTGAACATATTTTAGTTTCAATATCTACTATCAATCTATTAGAGCACTCAGGTGTTTCAAGATGGTGGTGGTAGGGAGGTATAATCTCCTAGCCATGTTTTTTGAAGCCCAGACAGCTTACTGTCCTTGGATGACAATTGACAACTCGATGTAGGCAGCACTTTCTTACAATAGAAGGGAAATTGTTGCAGGGATGGAAAAAGAAGATGCCTTAGTTAAACAGAATTTAGAATGACAGAAAACCCTGAAAGGAAATGACACAAACTGGCAATGGCTTTTGTTTTTTAAATATATTTCTAATCCTAGGTTTTAAGGCTACAAGGGTAAGGAGGAAAGAATATTCAGAAAAATCCAACCTCATTACAAACCGTCATTGTTAGCATGCAGAAGAAGAGTAGAGAAATGAGGTCTGTTGGAGATTATAGGTGAACGATTAACTTTGGATCCCCTCATTCTCTTCAGGATACCGAGCCAATCTTTGAGGAGGAGTCTAAACCCATTTACTGTCAGAACTGCCAAAGCATTTCTTTCTGTGCATTCACCCAAAGATCACTTCTGGTTGTCTGCTCCAAATACTGGAGGGTAAGAATGATGCATTTAAGTAAAAGCTGGCTTTTCTTTTTTAATGCAAGCTGCTGTAATTAAATTATTTCTTAGGCATGCATGCAGAAAAATTCAGACAGTCCGATTATAAATCAATTAGAGTTTGGCTTCATGGAATATATAATCTCTTCTGCTCATGGGAGCTCACTCTGCTAGCATGTTGTTGTTGTTTTTTGCTATGCCGCAGGGATCTATCCAGAGATTGTGCTACTTGTTAAGAGAACATTAAAATAATGGGCATGACCTCATCTTACCACATTTTTAAAATAATTTCTTTTCAGATTGATTAGGATATTTGGTTTCCTGGAAGCCTCCTTTTGACCCCTTTCCACTGACATTCTGCTACATGAATGTGCAGAGTTTTAAAAAACTTTTTTAAGTTTTGCTTTTTTAAAACAATGTTCTTTAAATAGATTTCTTTAAAAATTTGCAATACAGGATTAAAAATGCCTTTAATAGTTACCGTATATACTTGAGTATAAGTCGACCTGAGTATAAGTCGAGGCCCCTAATTTAACCCCCCAAAACTGGGGAAATGTATTGACTTGAGTATACTGTAAGTCTAAAGTGGAAAATGCAGCAGGGCCTGTCAGCTCTTCCTTTGTGAGCTGGGTGTGTGATGTTTAAAATGACTTTTAGCCACTGATGCAAGTGCTTGGGTCAGTGGATAAAAGTCATTTTAAACATTGTGTGCTTCTCCCCTGTGATGCAGAGGGGGGTCATGAGAAGCGGCATGCAATGTTTAAAATGACGTTTAGCCACAGATGACTTTCCTCTTTCACCAAGGAGGTGAAAGGGATGGCTTGTAGGAACAGGGCCTTTTCGGCAGCTGCCCCCAAGCTATGGAATGCCCTCCCAAGTGAGATCCGCCTGGCGCCAACACTGATGACATTTCGGCGCCAGGTAAAAACCTTCCTGTTCCAGAAGTTTTTTAATTGATACAATTTAGATTGTGGGTCTTCTGATGGCAATTTTAGTGTGAAGTTTTAGTATAAGGTTTTTATTGTTGTTTTAATTATTTATTGTTGTTTGATGTTTTTAACTGTTTTAATTCCTTGATTGTAAGCCGCCCAGAGACCTTTGGGTAGTGGGCGGCATATAAGTTGTAAAAATAAATAAATAAATAAATAAAAGTATTGACCCGAATATAAGCCGAGGGGCCCTTTTTTCAGCCCAAAATTAGGCCTGAAAAACTAGGCTTATATTCGAGTATATACAGTACTTGAAACACAAACATAACTAGCTTTTATATTTACTTTTTCCCTTTTA
The DNA here is from genome assembly GCA_029282475.1 of Phrynocephalus forsythii. NCBI lineage: Eukaryota > Metazoa > Chordata > Lepidosauria > Squamata > Agamidae > Phrynocephalus > Phrynocephalus forsythii. The sequence continues at coordinate 124,245,759 of JAPFRF010000004.1, forward strand.
ATCTAGGTTACATAACACTCACAACCAACAAATAGGCAATTAAGAAAAACAGAAGAGATAGAAATGAGAAATGTTTTGACCTAAAACAGGTTACGAAAGATGCTGTTTTACTTTGAAACATTGCATGTTTGAGATCTGTTTTATCTTAATAATTTTAATGACTTCATTGTGCAAATGATGAGGGATGCAGACTGTTGCCACTAAACCCATTTTTATTCTGTTTATTTCTGTATTAAATTTCTAAAGTTCAGGGGAGATTATGATGCTGAAATCTCAGGTAGTCACATACTAGCACATCATGTGATATAATGGCTGGTTTCTTTTATGCAACTGATTTGGTTCAAGTGTTCATTGGAAATAACCTTGCTTTCAGGTGTTTGACGCTGGAGATTATTCCCTACTATGCTCAGTCCCCAGTGAGAATGGACAGACTTGGACAGGTGGGGATTTTGTGTCAGCGGACAAAGTGATCATATGGACAGAAGATGGCGAAAGTCTTATCTATAAACTCCCACCCAGGTACATGAAATTACTAATAACAGACAATTATATAATGATAACCTTACAAATAAAAACTCATAATCTTAGAAGGGCAGAATTGGAAGACACCTTGTGAATCATCAATTCCAGCCCGTGCCAGGGACAAACAGCAGGGAATGGAAGTCCTAACCTCTGGCTCTGCAGGAAGATAACAAGATCACGGAGCTATCCTGCAAATGTTGGCCTTTATATGTCAAATATTAAGAAAGTCACTTCTTTGGAGTTCATGTAGAACTGAGAAACATTGATATTCATAGAATCATAGAGTTGGATGGGACCGCTAAGGTCTTTAACTCTAACCCCCTGCTCATTTAAGGAATCCAAATCAAAGTAGATTAGACAGATGATTGTCCGGTCTTCTCTTAAATATTAACATACCATAAGAACGTAAGAACATAAGAAGAGCCATGCTGGATCAGGCCAACGGCCCATCTAGTCCAGCTTCCTGTATCTCACAGTGGCCCCACCAGATGCATCTGGGAGCGCACAAGACTAGATATCTGTCTCCTGATATCACTCCCCTGCATCTGGTCATTGAAGTACCCCAGTTTTAAGCCTGGAGATGATACATCTCCCTCATGGTTTGTAACCTGTGATGGACTTTTCCTCCAGGAATCTGTCCAATCCCCTTTTGAAGGCATCCAGGCCAGATGCCATCACCACCTCCTGTGGCAGGGAGTTCCATAGACTAACAATGCGCTGGGTGAAAAAATATTTTCTTTTGTCTGTTCTTACTCTCCCAGCCCTCAATTTGAGTGGATGTCCCCTAGTTCTTGTATTTTGTGAGAGGGAGAAGAGCTTCCCTCTATCCACTTTACTCATGCCCTGCATTATTTTGTACGTCTCAGTCATATCCCCGCTCACGCGCCTTTTTTCCATACTAAAGAGCCCCAAATGTTGTAGCCTTTCCTCATAAGGGAGGTGTCCCAGCCCAGTCATCATTTTAGTCACTTTCTTTTGCACCTTTTCCAGTTCCACTATGTCTTTCTTGAGATGCGGTGACCAGAATTGTCCTGCTTGTCAATATATGGAAGAGGACTGAAGAAAATACAGTGGCTTTTACTCCCGTCTCGCTTTGTAGTGGACACCCAACATAGGCACACTGAAACTGTGGTTTTAGGGTGGTTAGTTTGGTAGTGTTTTGGGGATCTGTTTTGTGTTCAAGACTATTCTTGTGCATTTTTTTTATCCTCCAGTTGTTTGCCGGCTAGTGATTCCTTTCGCAGTGATGTTGGGAAAGTTGTAGAAAATTTAAATCCTCCTCAGCTCCATTGTGTTGTGGACAGAGCGGTAGGAAAAGAAGATAAACGGGTAAGATGCTTTTCATCCTGTTAGAGCTTTTTACAAGGAGGAAATTAAATAAAGGGGCAATAAGTAATCTTACGGTGAACTTTTGTGCTATAGTTGGTTTTTTTTATGTTTTCAGAGCTTCTTTCTAGTTATCTTTTATCTTTTCTAAGCTTATCTGTAGGGATATATAATGGGAATATTAATATGCCCAGATATTAATGATCCAGCAAGCTTCCTGCAAAGCATTCTGGGGGGGGCGTTATTGACTCTCTCTCCTGCACGGGAAAGCCCTGGGAGAAGGGAAATAGAGTCCCTAAGATTCACGTGCAGGAAGCAGATGGCTTGCTATCTCGTCCTTCCATCCTGACATGGTATGGCCATAAAGGACAAACAAGACCATTCATCATTACCCTCATGTCATGGGATGGGATAGCAAGCTGCTGGGGTATCTATCATTTCCATCACTCGCTAGGTGACATGTCCACGTCACAGAAAGCCCTCCCCGGGAGTCCATCAAGCCAATGACAGGCTGACACATAGGATACCACACGATATCTGTAACTCCACCTCTTACAGCTAATAAAGGCGTGCCTTGCAGCCTGCTCAAGGGAGAAGAAGAGCATGGCGGCCTGACTTGTTAGTAGGCAACATAAAAACAAATTGAAGCTGCCTTATGTCAGAGAATTCTACTTTAATATTGTCTCTGCTGACTGTCAGTCCACCTCTAACAAACCACAACTCTTTCCAAGCACTGGTACATAACATGCTTTAGTTGGAGATGGTAAACGTTGCAGAATAAAAATGTAAATCAGGAATATGGGAATACAACATTTAAGGCAAATCATGATATAGTCACTGAACAGGTAAAAATCAAAGATGGGGTGGAACATCTGGTGTGAAAAAAATAGTGCAACATTTGTGAAGCCAAAGAAAGATAGTCTGTTTGGCCTTAGGTGCACAAATAGGCATGGCATAGGGCCGGGATTCTTTTGAGGAGGGCTGTGCTCTGTTGCCACTTGACCCTCAGACTGTTTCGATGCCTCTTTTGTTTTGCAGTTATTAATTTGCCCTCCTGTTACCCGATTCTTCTATGGCCGCAGGGAGTGCTTCCATAAACTGTTGATCCAAGGAGACTCTTCAGGGAGGCTTAGCATTTGGAGTATACCAGACACGCTCGATCAGCAAAATGTGACAGAAGGTGGGTGCTTTGCAATTTGCTTATTTGCACAGTCTAGCATAAACAGCTCCTTCAAAAGGAGGAAGAGGAATCCACACCACTACTGCTCATCCAGTACATCGGGGGTGGCGGCAGAAGAGGCGCCCATACTGCACCGCTCACCTGGGCTATCCAGGCGGCAGCGGAAGAAGCGCCTGCACTTCCTGCAGGCATCTGCAGTTCCACGTGGGCGCCTCTTCCATCGCCACTACTGATGTTCCGGGTGAGCAGTGTGGCACGGGTGCCTCTTCTGCCCCCCCCCCATGTTCTGGGAGAGCAGCACGGTGTGGGTGCCTCTTCAGCTGCCACCACTACCACTGCTCAGGAGGTTCCCTCCTCCCTATAGAGGAAACCCCTGGCCTGGAGGTAAGGGCAGGGGTGGACAGGGATTGCGAACTGGGAGGGGGGGAAGGCTTGTCTTTTACCCCCTCCCTGGCCACCACTGCCACCTCTTTCCATTTCCTCTCTTCATCACCACTGCCACCCCAGATAAAAGCGTTAGCTATTATTTGCAGATTTCTGTATCCGCGGGGAGTCCTGGAACAGATCCCCTGCAGATACGGGGGGTCCTACTGTAATACCAACCTCCCTGGCTGGGGAGGAGTTCACCCAGGGAGCTAATTAGTGTGATAGTGGCCATCGAGTTGTGCACGACAACTCCCACAATCCTTCACTCTGGATGTGGTGGAACAGGCAGGACATGCCATCCACTGCCTTCTATAAGCCGGCTGAGCATTTGGGAGGTGGTGGAACTGTGGTAACTTTATATTGACTCAAATATAAGCCGAGGGTGATTTTTTTCAGGCTGAAATAAGGGCTGAAAAACTCGGCTTATATTCAAGTATATATGGTAAGGTCAAGATATGGTCTGAAAACCCCAACTTGACCCCTACCTTTTTGCTCCAAATCATTTTCGTTCCCTGTTTTGGGAATTCCCCTACCTTGTAAAGCACAAACACACAAGGAAAATAAGAAAAAGAAAAATTAAGAAATAGGAAAGGGAAAGGAGGTAAGATTAAGAGAGAAAGCAATGGATTTTCAGTTAAGAATGAGGGATTTGTTCTGTTAAATGTTTAATTTTATTTATTTATTTTCTTATGATTTTTGTGTAATTGTAGTCAATTGTGGTAATTTTGTTTCAACTTTGTTTTAAACTGCCCAAATTGGCCTTGCTGCCAGATGAATGAGTGAGTGAGTGAGTTAATGAATGAATGAATGAGTGAGTGAGTGAGTGAGTTAATGAATGAATGAATGAATGAGTGAGTGAGTGAGTGAGTGAGTGAATGAATGAATGAATGAATGAATGAGTGAGTGAGTGAGTGAGTTAGTTAGTTAGTTAATGAATGAATGAATGAGTGAGTGAGTGAGTGAGTTAATGAATGAATGAATGAATGAATGAGTGAGTGAGTTAATGAATGAATGAATGAATGAATGAATGAATGAATGAATGAATGAAGCTGGCAAGACTTCCCATGCAGTGGACACTCAGTAGAATACTAGCCCTTGTTTGTATTGAGGAAATATAAGTTAAGGATACATAGAAGATGCTGTAGAAATAAGCAGAGGAAAAAGTCAAAAGCAAGGTAGGCACTTGGAGCTCGACAGCTTCTCCCAAACAATTTTGGCTAGAGACATAAGGAAACCACAAAGGGTCCTGCCATTTAAGACAGGGATGCTATGTGAAGGCAGATGCACTTACAGTTCTGCTAATCTGGAAGTTGAGTCATGGCAACTGGATTTCTTTTCTTGAGAGATTAAAATGTTTCGCTGCTCATCCAAACAGCTTTGTCAGTCTGTTTGGATGAGCAGCGAAATGTTTCAATCTCTCAAGAAAAGAAGTCCAGTTGCTATGACTCAACTCCCAGGTAAACTCACCTGGATGACTGCGAATCTTCACAGACAGTTCTGCTAACCATTTCCCCTTTCCTCCCAAAAGTACTGTGTACTTCACCCATCCAAAAGGATGAAAACCCACCAATGAGGATTGTTTAGAAAACTCCATAATTGTCACTCAAAGTTGATTGTCTGGTAAAAAGTACAACCAGAGACTTGCAACTTTTAGAATGTGGCAGGATTGGTGAGCAGAATGGTAGAATCTGTGAATAATTATAATGAAAAAGTATGCAAAAAGAAACAAAAGTTTTTATACAGGAGGGAACATGGAAATCTCCCAATTGTAACTACGTGCTGCCAGTTTGTATAATATTAATCTGATTAAACGTCTGGATGATCCTTCCTTACTGTGTTATTGAGTGAGCTGAGGTCTTTTACAACCTGGGTTTTGTATGACTTGAGTTACTGAAATTTTTGAAAGTGGATTTTCTCTCTTTAGAGTTTTCTCTCTCTCTTTGAGCATTATTTTTTTCTCTCTTCTCCGAATAAGGATTAAAAGTCACAACGTCTACTTCTCTACAAGAAGCATTTGATAAACTGGTCCCCCGCCCGGCTGGAATTATAGATCAGTTGAGCTTCCTACCCAATAATGATGAACCGCTTAAAGTAACAGCAAGTGTGTATATTCCGGCACATGGACGCCTGGTGTGCGGCCGGGAAGATGGAAGCATTGTTATTGTACCAGCAACCCAGACTGCGGTAGTTCAATTGTTGCAAGATGAACATGTGAGGAGAAGAGGTAGGAGAGCACTTGCATGTGTAAAATGAACAGATGGTGGTTGAAGCAAATATGGTCATTTGTATTCATGTTATTCATTTGAAAAGTACGTCTGAGAGCTTCAGGATATTCTGCCTTCATACCTGCATTTCCTTAAACAGTAAAGCAGAATGATAAGCTTTCATGAATTATTCTTGAAGTTCCTTTCCCCCTACCTCTATTCTCCACTATTTCCTTTTTCCTCCCCTCTCCTTCTCGTTTTGTAATGACATAGTTATGCTTCAGGAAGGAGAAAAGGGCATCAGTATAAATGTCAACACAGCTCTCTCATTGAATCTACAAATATGCAGGATATCCAAATGCAACTTGTAACTAAACTCTTGAAGGCTCTTGACTCTGCCATAGGGTTGGACAATTAATGTGTCTAATATTTGAACAAAGGTTAGAGAAGCCAGAGCTTGATTGTTTCATTGATGCAGTATTTGTTCTTCTCCTTCCTCCATTTTACCTTCCCGAGAATATTTTGGAGTGGAGTAGAGTAGGCTAAGAAAGTGACTGGTTCAGGTTGTTCATGAATGAATAGGGATGTGAACTTTAATTTCTGTTGTCTTGCTCATTCATTCTAAATACTACACTGCACTACCATCTAGACTACATGGCATGTTCCTTGTGCATAATCACACTTCCCCACAATTATAGGCAATCCACAAAGCTGCTTGTAGATGACACACTGTGAGAGGGCAGCTGGGGCTGGACCGAGGATGGACTAGGTCAGTCATGTCCAAACTTCGGCCCTCCTGATGTTTTGGACCACAACTCCCAGAATTCTAGGCTTAGACTGCCAATGGCAAAGGACTGTGGGAGTTGCGGTTTAAAACATCTGGAGGGCTGAAGTTTGGACATGCCTGGACTAGGCCATTCTCCCTGGGACTCTACCTGCAGGAGGTTATAGTGGGGACTTTGACACCCCAGAGTTGGCAGGATTGACTTACCATATCAATTGCTTATCTTTGATGGAAAGAGACAGCACCTGCACCTGAGCAGGAGGAGGGAGGAGATATAGGAACACCTATGGCAGCCAGGCATAAAAGGAGATAAAGAGGGAGGAAGGTACAGAGAATGAGTGAATGACTACCCAGAACCTGCAGAAGACCCCTTGTTCCAGTTGTGCCTTCTTCCTTTTGCTACCTGCCTGACCACTTTGCTCCTTCTCCAGTCCTAGCCTTAGAGACTGAAACATGGAAGTATGGTTCTGATTGGTGCCATGGATTTTTAGCAGTGAATAAATGAGGAAGTGGACCATCCAAGTTCAGGCACCAAAGTGAGACAAACCACCATGTCATCATCCATGCTGGCCCAACCTTGACACTTTAAAATGATTGAGATCATTGAATCATAGAATCATAGAGTTGGAAGAGACCTCAAGGGCCATCTAGTCCAACCCCCTGCCATGCAGGGACCCCCATCACAGTGCTCCCGACAGATGGCCATCCAGCTTCTGCTTAAAAACCTCCAAAGAAGGAGACTCCGCCACCATCTGTAGCAGCATATTCCACTGCTGAACAGCTCTAACATGAAGTTCTTCCTAATGTTTAAATTGAATCTCTTTTTCCTGTAGTTTCAGACCATTGCCCTGTGTCCTAGTCTCTGAAGCCATGGAAAATAAACCAGTCCCTTCCTCAATGTGACACCCCCTCAAATATTTAATCATAGCTATCATATCCCCTCAGCCTTCTTTTTGTAAGGCTAAACATTCCCAGCTAAGAGATTTCTTCCAGACCCTCAATCATCTTGATCACCCACCTCTGGACCCGTTCAAGATTGTCAACATCCTTTTTAATGTGAGGTGCACAAGAACTGGACACAGTACTCCAGATGAGATCTGACCAGAGCAGAATAGAGTGGTATTATCACTTCCCTTGAACCACCAAGACCCCAGATTCCTTTCACAGGTACTCTTTTCCATCCAGGTTTCTCTCATCATATATCTGTGCAATTCATTCTTTTTACCTAGATGCAGCACCCTACATTTCCCTATGTTGAATGAAACCCATTCTGTTAGCTTTGGACCAGGACTCTAATCTGTCAAGGTCCTTTTGGATTTTCATCCTATCCTCTAGGGCAGGCCCGTCCAAACTTTGGCCCTCCTGATGTTTTGGATCACAACTCCCAGAATTCCAAGCCTGTGTTTCCAGTGGCAAAGGACTGTGAGAGTTGTGGTCCAAAACATCTGGAGGGCTGACGTTTGGACATGCCTGCTCTAGGGAATTAGTAACCCCACCCAATTTGGTATCATCTGCAAATTTGATCACCCTACTCTCTATTCCTTCCTCCAAGTCATTGATAAAAATATTGAATAATGCTGGACTCAGAACCGAACCCTGGGGCACCCCATTGCTCATGTCTCCTCAAACTGAAGAGAAGCCATTAATCATCACCTTTTGGGTGCGATCAGTCAACCAATTACAAATCCATCTAAGAGTGGCACTATCCATCTGACATTCTACTAACTTCTTTGTAAGTATACCATGGGGAACCTTATCGAAGGGCTTAATGAAATCTAGATAAGCAATATCCACAGCATTCCCCTCATCCACCAGGCCTGTAATTCTATCAAAGAAAGAGATCAAATTGGTCTGGCACGACTTGTTTTTAAGAAATCTGTGTTGACATCTCGTAATGACAGCATTGCTAGTTAAATCATTACAGACTGTGTGCTTAACAATTTGTTCTAGGATCTTTCCAGGAATTGAAGTCAAGGTGACTGGGCGGTAATTATTTGGGTCCTCTTCCCCCCCTTTTTTTTGAAGATAGGGACAAAAGTCGCCCTCCTCCAATCTATGGGGACTTCCCTTGTTCTCCAGGACTTCTCAAAGATTGTTGCCAATGGTTCTGAAATTATTCCTGCCAGTTCTTTTAATATCCTTAGGTGTAATTCATCTGGCCCAGGAGTCTTAAATTCATTTAATGTTTCCAGGTGTTCCTGTACTACCTCTCTACCTATTCTATGTTGCAATTCTCGTCCTACCTCATCTACTCTTTGTACCAAGGGAACTGTTTTTTCCTTTTTGGGGAAAACTGAGGCAAAGAAGGTACTGAGTAGATCTGCCTTTTCCTTGACTCCTGTTAGTAACTGGTTATCATCGCCACGCAGAGAGCCTATCATTTCCTTATTTTTCCTTTTGCTGCGGACGAAACCCTTTTTACTATCTTTAATCTCTGGCAAGTCTAAGTTCATTTTGTTATTTAGCTTTTTTTACCACCCCCCTGCATATATTTGCTATTTGCTTATACAGTATTCCTCTTTGGTGCATTTCCTATTTTTCCAATTCCTATACTTGTTTTTCTTTATACTTAGCTGAGTTGAAAGTTCTTTAGTAATCCATTGTGGTTTCTTTAGTTGTCTGCCAGACCATCAAGGAATCTGTTGGACCTTGCATTCTTAGCTGAGTTGGACTGCCAACATATATCAGGATAGTTAAAATCTCCCATTAGTACTACATACTGTATCTCCCTTTTGACTGTGTGCCCATCTTCATCATCCCACCATTGGCTTATTAAGTTCTTAAGCCAGAATGTTCTTCTACGCCCTGGGCCACTCTTCCAATTTATTTTTCCTTGAAGGATAACTTGCAGCAGATGCTATTTCTCATTGTGCATTATGTGTCTGAAATATTTCAGTTTTCTTCTCTTTATGGTATTGAGGATTTCTAGCTTTTTATTCATGCGCTGTAATACAGCCACATTAGTGACTCTGGCTGTCCAAGGTATCTTCAGAATTTGTCTGTACGTTCACATTTTGACCACATTAAGACCACTACCTCATTAATTTTAACTGTGGTCCCACAGAATTTAGCAACATTGAACAACATGTTTTTATTAGGCTCTGCCAGTTTGCCTGTGTTTTCTGATAGTATAGTATGACTCTGAACCTCCTGGAATGAGTTGTAGATGTGGTTCAATAAGATTTTTCCAGATTCCAGGATAAAATGAGCAGTATGGAAAATACATGTGTCACTGTTTCAATTCTCCCATAGCCACCACAGGGGGTAAAGGTGTCTTTTAAAATTCCCCTTCTTAATCTGCTGCTGATGGCATGGCATTTAATCGAGAAGGGTAAAAGCTCTACATTGTTTATATGCTAAAAGTGAATAGAAATAATTAGCAGGTTTAAAAGGAGTCTATAAAAGACCAATTAAAATACCATTGGAATTGTGCCTAAATCATGGTAGATCTATTTTTGGCTCCTCCAGGTTCACTGTAGATCATATATTACTTCTGTGTTTTGCAGAAATGTGCATCTGTGAAATGGTTTAGAAATGTTGCTGTTAAAAGGACACATACTGGAACAATTACCATGTTCGTATCACCCCAGATTCCAGGAATTTTCTTAAAGAGGCATTTGTGCATACATATTTGTCACTAATCAAGTGTAAAGAGGCTGTATGTTTAAAATAATTTTACCTCACCTTTCTTATTAACACTTTAATTCCAAATTAAAATTAGCGTACAAATGGGAATGAGTCCTACATAATAATAGTACAGGGGATGCGTATTGTATGAACAGGCAGTATCAATATAGGCCAAAATATGCAAATCAGGAATATGGAATCGGGTGTGCTAAATCACAAATGCATTGATATAATAGTGATTTTTGTAAGTTAATGGAACTCAAGGTTTTGTAAGTTAATGGAACTGCAGGGAGGAGCAGGACCAAAGGGAAATATGGGATAGCTAAATCAAAGGATACAATCTTCTTAGTTGGGCATCAATGATTGTCACATTGAAGAAGGGACTGGTTTGTTTTCCATGGCTTCAGAGGACTAGGATGCAGGGCAATGGTCTCAAACTACAGAAAAGAGTTTCAATTTAAACATTAGGAAGAATTTCATGACAGTTAGAGCTATTTGGCAATGGAATATGCTGCCACGGAGGTTGGTGCAGTCTCCTTTGGAGGTTTTTAAGCAGAGGCTGGGTGGCGATATGTCGGGAGTCCTGTGATGGGGGTTCCTGCATGGCAGGGGGTTGCACTAGATGGCTCTTGAGGACTCTTCCAACTCTATGATTCTATGATTCCTTTTGGCTGAGAATTTTATTTATTCAGATTTATTTTCTATGTTTCAAATACACATATTCACTTTCAAATATATGTCACTTTTTTCCTAATGTTGAAATGATAGAAAATATAGCCATTGTGCGTGACATCCTTATGCCCCCTTGTGTTTTGATTTTCTAGGCTGGCCACCTCATAGAACTCTGCGGGGTCATCGCAACAAAGTCACCTGTTTGCTGTATCCTCACCAGGTCTCGTCTCGTTATGACCAACGATATTTGGTCTCGGGCGGTGTTGATTTTTCTGTCATAATCTGGGACATCTTTTCTGGAGAAATGAAGCACATCTTTTGCGTGCACGGTGGAGAAATCACACAGCTTTTGGTCCCTCCAGAAAACTGCAGTGTAAGTTGAAGGGTGTCTGCTTCCATCCAGAGGCGTAGCCAGGATTTAGAGTGCCTGGGGACAAAGTTCTTTTTTGTGCCCTCCCTGCTGCTCCCCACAATGCACTGCCCTGCTAAACCCTGTGGGGTGTGTGTGTGTATGTGTGTGTGTGTGGCGCACACAGTAGTGCGCGCGCCTTACGCCTCTCCATCCAAGGCAAAGAAGAGGAGGAGGGCGCCATGGTCACTGCACTTCTGCCTGCCTGCCTGCCTGCTTCACCCTCGCCTGGCGCGCGGTGGCGGAAGCAGCGGAGGGGGTGCCTGGTCAAACCTTGGGGGAAAGGAGGTCTGCTGGGTGGCAGGAGGGTGTAGGGCAGGGGTGTCCAAACTTTTTGTAAGGAGGGCCAGATTTGGTGTCTGAGAATGTGTCAGGGGCCGGTTGCTCCCCGACCCTGCCACCCCACCCACTGACCCATAAGCCCCACCCACTGACCCCTTGCAACCCCACCCGCAGGAAGGAAGGCGGGGACCAAGGGAGGGAGGGAGGGAGGGAGGTGGAAACCAAGAGAGGAAGGAAGGGAGGTGGGGAACAAGGAAGGGAGGGAGGGAGGGAGGTGGGGACCAAGGGAGGAAGGAGGGAGGAAGGAAGGAAGGTGGGGACCAAGGGAGGGAGGGAGGAAGGAAGGAAGGTGGGGACCAAAGGAAGCACAGGGAGCCGTGGCCACAGGTCGCCCCTTGGAAGAGGTGATCTGTGTGACCTTGCACCCCCACAAGCTCCCCAGCGGTGGCGACGGCTCGCCCACCAGCCCACCCAAAGCTCCTTGGCAGTGGAAGAGGCCTGATGGCCTGTCCACCCCCACACATTCCCCTGTGGTGCCGGTAGCGGCAGACTGCCCATCCAGCCCATCCGCCCATCCGCCCCAAGCTTCCCAGCGGTATCAGTGTTGGCAGAATATTTAAAAAAAAAAACGGGGCGGAGGAGGGGGAGGGAGGGGCGGGCCAGCCAGCCAGCTGCAGGCCACTCAGAATGGCCTGATGGGCCGGATTTGGCCCCCAGGCCGGAGTTTGGGCAGGCCTGGTATAGGGCTTCCTCCTCCTGCTCCCTTTCCAGATTGCTGCACTCGGGGCAGATATACCCTTCTGCTCTCTAGATACACCCCTGGTTCCATCAGGTATTCCATTGTTAATTGTTAGTAATATTGATGAACTATCCTCATTTATCTTTTCTTTTTTGCCAATTTTTCTTGCCAGACACTTAACGTAGTGATTGAATAGCTTATGTTAATGAGGGAGTGAGATTATAACTTTTGTTTTGCTTTATATTGGAAGAAATTTTTGTACATTCTGGAGGGGCATCCCTTAAAACTAGTTAAGGAACATTTTATTTTTAAGTGCTTTTAAGGGCCAAATGCGTTTTCAAGGGAACTTAACAAAATAGGGCCTTGAATCAGCAACATAAGAACAAAGTTAGCTATAACACAGTTTTAATATTTATTAATCAAGATGCAGTCACTGACAGTTGAAATTGAAGGTGGACTGAAACATTCTTGAGCTGACCAGTCCATGGACCAGTGTCATCGGGGATTTCCTGTCCACGTAGGGGCATGGCTAGGAGAATCCCCTGAAGTTGGAAGACTAATCTAGCCACAGCAGATATTTGGTGCTCAAATGCGAGTGCAAAGTCAAAGAGCACTCACAAATTTTATATTGCTATTAGGGGGATGGTGTTTAGTTTTGCTGGATAGCTCAGTGGTTTGGACATCTGGCTGCAGAACCAGAGTTTGGGAGTTCATTTTCCCAATGTGCCTCTTTGACAGGGGCTAGACTCAGTGGTGCACAAGGTCTCTTCTAGCCCCTCGTTTCTAAGATTATTATTATTAATTTATTTTATATATGCTACCCAGAGTGGCTGGTTCTTACTAAGTTGAGCAGTATAAAAGTCAATTCTACACACACACACATATGCATACATGCATACATACATATGGCATGGTGTGTGTGTGTGTGTGTGTGTTGGAGGCAGGTGGTTCTAGAATAAGTATCTGTTAGTATTTTTTGAAGACCGCCTTGCTGTGTGGCCTTCATAGTCAGCATTGATCAAAACTGGACACAAGCAGGAAGTCATAACTTTCAGAAATGGTAGAAAGGGAATTTGTCAACATGAAAATAATTTGGATTGTTAGGGAAGGATTTGTAGGCCACAGTGAAGACATCTATAGAACAACTACTGATAAACTATGGATTAGTGATGCACTATGGTGCATTATGTGAAGAGAACTTTCAATCAATTTTTGCATCATGCTTATGTCATGTAATCATGTAGGTAACTAGCACTGGGAGAAGAGGAAAAGAAGATTCTAAATCAGTTGATGTACTGATGGCATAAATAGGTTGTGATGTTGGACTTTGTTGATTCATTCCCAAATTGGACTACATTGTGCTGATCATTAAAATCTCCAGACACTTCGTGACTTCACTTGGCAACTAGTAGACTACTTCTTTTAAACTGCTAATATCTGAACATTTCTGCAACAAAGGGAGATAATATGAACTTCCTGGAATGGAAATTCAGGGGCCTTAGCACAGGTGGAACATATTTCTTGAAAGTATAAGGTACCAAATCCAGGCAACAGCATTGCCAGCTGAAGTTGGGAAATGGAAGACTGAGCATGATGAATCTACAATACAGCTTTGTGTAAAAACAGTGTCCAATGTGCTTGAGAAGTAAGTTAAAGTTGTACCTTTGATGTTACTGGATTTAAACCACAATAATAATCTTAGAATTCAAGCTCTTACTGTCTTTCTCCTCCAACGTTCAAGGGTTTCTTAAGATCTGCAGCTGTACCTCCAATAAATTCAATCATTTTACTGGATGAATTAAGCAGCTTGTTTCAAGGATGTGATAAACTGAATGGCAGAAATAAATAGCATGTGCAAAATTGTTTTTTTAATCTTTTTCAGACAAGAGTACAGCACTGTGTTTGCTCCGTAGCCAGTGACCATTCAGTAGGACTCCTGAGTTTACGAGAGAAAAAATGTATAATGTTAGCTTCACGACACCTCTTTCCCATTCAAGTCATTAAGTGGAGACCATCTGATGACTACCTAGTTGTTGGCTGTACTGATGGCTCTGTATACGTGTGGCAAATGGATACTGGTAAGGTTAATTGCATAAGAACCTATTTTAGATGTTCACATATTCTCTGGCTAGGAATAGGATTGCTTAATACCACTTTCTAATTTTATGTGCAGTGGGGTTTTTCTAACCACTACGGCTCCTCATGCACTGGAAAGCTTGGGGACCTTCTCGAACAGCACAGCTAAGACATGGGATAACATAGGGTGAAGGAAGTAATCCATGGTTTTCTTAAATGATTAGAGATGATTAGAGGAGGGGTAATGTTGCCCCTATCTTCAAAAAAGGCAAAAAAGAGGAACATGAGAACTACAGGCCAGTCAGCCTGACATCAATCCCAGGAACTATTCTGGAACAGATGGAGTAGGAACTGGCAAGCCACTCCAGTATTCCTGCCAAGAAAACTCCATGGACATGGGGTCAAAAAGAGTGGGTCACGACTGTAATGACACAACACATGCACACACACATGCAAGCTGCTAGAAGCACTGGAACAGTAACTAGAGGCCAACACAGATTTGTCAAGAACTACTATTGCTGTACTAACCTGATCTCATTTTTTTTGATCAGGTAACCTCCCTAGTAGACAGAGGGAATTCTGTAGACATATGTCTCCACTTCAGCAAAGTTTTTGACACAGTTCCCCATGATATCCTGATTGGCAAGCTCACTAGGTGTGGGGCTGGATAAATCAAGTGTAAGGCGGATACACAGTTGACTACAGCATTGTACTCAGAGGGTGATGATTAATGTCTCCTTCTCTAAATGGGAGGAGATAACAAATGGGGTGCTCCAAGGCTCAGCCCTGGGTCCCGTGCTCTTCAACATTTTTATTTTTATTAATGACTTGGACAAGGGAGTGCAGGGAACGCTTGTCAGATTCGCAGAATACACAAAATTGGGTAGAATTGCTAATACTCTGGAAGACAGAAACGAAATTCAAAATGCTCTTGAAAGGCTGGAGCCCTGGACTGAAACCTAGCAGGGGTACATGCAAAGTACTGCACCTAGGAAGAAGAAACCAAATGCACAGTTAGAAGATGGGGGACACGTGACTCAGCAATACTACGAGCGAGAAGGATCTTGGGATTCTTGTAAGATCATAAGAGGAATATGAGCCAACAGTGTGATGTGGCCACAAAAAAAAGGCAAAGGCTATTTTAGACAGCATTGAAAAAAGTATAATTTCCAAACCTTGTGAGATACTCGTCACACACCCACCCACCATATTATGCCTCACCTTGTGTACTGTGTCCTGTTCTGGATACCACACTTCAAGAAAGATGTTGACACATTGGAACAAGTTCAGAGGAGGGTGACAAGGATGATCCGGGATCTGGACACCAAGCCCTATGAGGAAAGACTGATAGAATTGGGCATTTTAAGCCTAGAGACTGAGGGGTGAAATGCTAGCACTTTTCAAATATTTGAAGGGCTGTCATACAGAGAAGGGGCAGGACCTGTTCTCAGTCATTCCAGAGTGCAGGATGTGCAACAATGGGCTCAAGTTAAGAGAACCCAGCTTTCGGCTGAATGTCAGGAAAAACTTCCTGTTAGATCAGCACAGCAGTGAAACCAATTACCTCAAGAGGTAGTGAGTGCTCCAACCTTGGAGGCATTCAGGAGAAATCTGTACAACCACCTGGCAGATAGCCATTAAATTATATTCCTGCACTGAATCATTGTGATGACTTTGGAAGTCCCTTCCAACTTCAGTATTCTATGATTCTGTGACATAATGGTCAAAATTCTGTGGGTTTTGTGTGTTTGTTTAGTGAGTGCAATGGCTTATTGCCAGTAATGTATATTTTTGTTAGGACATTCACTTTCCCTTTATTCACATATAATGCCTGCTGTTGGTAACGCGACGATCTCCAAACTGCATAACTGCAAGATGGAGATTACTGGAGAAATCACAGAATATGCTTACATTGTCCTTACATGGTTTCTAATAGGATTCTATCCAATATGAATTGTACCCTTTCCCAGGACTGTGCATCTACCTTTATTTTCATAACACACCCAAATATTTCCTTTGTACCCAAATGTATTGAACTGAAAAAAAAAAAGATATTATCTTTGATCAAAGAGAAAAAGCTCTCTATTTTGGCCTTTTGTTGCTCTGTTCAGGAATTTAAAAAATCAACGATACACGTTCCTGTTCATTTCCTGCATTAAGCTAATGAACTATATGGAGCATATTCTTAACAATAATTAGCAGTGAAAGAAGGAAAGTCTTTAGCGAACATGTGTTAAGTCATGTTTTCTAAAGTCTAGCTAAAAGCTCTTCCAAGATAAGGAAACATCTTTTTTTTTCAGACATCCTACTCCTCCCCCCCATCTGACTGTCAGCTTTCTAGGCACTCTTTCCTATATGTGAGGGTTATAGAGTCATAGAATCATAGAGTTGGAAGAGACCTCAAGGGCCATCTAGTCCACCCCCCTGCCATGCAGGAACCCCATCACAATATTTCCAACAGATGGGCATCCAGCGTCTGCTTAAAAATCTCCAAAGAAGGAGACTCCACCACCCTTTGTGGCAGCATATTCCACTGCCGAATAGCTCTAACTGTCATGAAGTTCTTCCTAATGTTCAAATGGAATCTCTTTTCCTGTAGTTTGAAACCATTGCCCCGAGTCCTAGTCTCTGAAGCCATGGAAAACAAACCTGTTCCCTCTTCAATATGACATCCTTTCAAATATTTAAATATTGCTATCATATCACCCCTCTGCCTTCTTTTAGAGAGGCTAAACATTCCCAGTTCCCTAAGCCGTTCCTCATAAGACATTTCCTCCAGACCCTCAACCATCCTGGTTGCCCTCCTCTGCACCCGCTTGAGGTTGTCAACATCCTTTTAAAACTGAGGCGCATAGAACTGGACACAGTACTCCAGGTGGGGTCTGACCAGAGCAGAATAGAGTGGTACTATCACTTCCCTTGATCTAAACACTATGGTTCTGTTGATGCAACCAAGAATCACATTGGCTTTCCTGGCCGCCACATCACATTGCTGATTCATGTTCAAATTGTGGTCCACCAAGACTCCCACATCCCTTTCAGAGGTACTATTCTCCAGCCAAGTATCCCCCATCCTATATCTGTGCAATTCATTCTTTTTACCTAGATGTAGCACCCTACATTTCCCTCTGTTGAAATCCATTCCGTTAGCTTTGGCCCAGCACTCTAATCTGTCAAGGTACTTTTGGATTTTCATCCTATCCTCTAGGGAATTAGCAACCCCTTCCAACTTGGTATCATGTGCAAATTTAATTAGCACACTCTCTATTCCTTCCTCCAAGTCATTAATAAAGATATTGAACAGCACTGGACCCAGAACAGAACCCTGGGGCACCCCACTGGTCACGTCTATCCAAGCTGAGGAGAAGCCATTTATGATCACTCTTTGGATGTGATCAGTCAACCAATTACAAATCCACCTGACAGTAGCACTATCTATCCCACTTTCTACTAACTTCTTAGCAAGAATACCACGGGGGACCTTATCGAAGGCCTTATTAAAGTCCAGATAAGCAATATCCACAGCATTCCCCTCATCCACCAGGCCTGTAATTCTATCAAAGAAAGAGATCAAATTAGTCTGGCATGACTTGTTTTTAAGAAACCTGTGTTGACTTCTTGTAATGACAGCATTGTTTGTTAAATAATTGCAGAGAGACTGTTTAATAATCTGCTCTAGGATCTTTCCAGGGTTTTAGAGCTCTCCAAGGAGATACGCGCTGATCAGACTGAGGTCTGTCAGACATTCACTGAGCTCCATTGTCTCTTATTCAGGCAAACAGCTTCTGGCTTTCACTTGGAGCAGAGGCCTTCAGAAACATAGCAGTTGCTGTATTTTTTTTTAAAAAAGGCTCAAGTTTGATTTTATGTGGTTCAGTTGATTGAAGCCATGCTGGATCAGGCCAACGGCCCATCTAGTCCAGCTTCCTGTATCTCACAGTGGCCCCACCAGATGCGTCTGGGAGCGCACGGGACTAGATATCTATCTCCTGATACCACTCCCCTGCATCTGGCCCTTGAAGTACCCCGGTTTTAAGCCTGGAGATTACATATCTCCATCATGGTTTGTAACCTGTGATGGACTTTTCCTCCAGGAATCTGTCCAATCCCCTTTTGAAGGCATCCAGACCAGATGCCATCACCACATCCTGTGGCAGGGGGTTCCACAGACTAACAACGTGCTGGGTGAAAAAATATTTTCTTTTGTCTGTTCTTACTCTCCCAGCCCTCAGTTTGAGTGGATGTCCCCTAGTTCTGGTATTTTGTGAGAGGGAGAAGAGCTTCCCTCTATCCACTTTACTCATGCCCTGCATAACTTTGTACGTCTCAATCATATCCTCCCTCAGGCGCCTTTTTTCCAGACTAAAGAGCCCCAAATGTTTTAGCCTTTCCTCATAAGGGAGGTGCCCCAGCCCAGTAATCATTTTAATCACTCTCTTCTGCACCTTTTCCAGTTCCACTATGTCTTTCTTGAGATGCGGTGACCAGAATTGTACACAATACTCTAGGTGGGGCCTTACTATTGTTTTGTATAATGGCATTATAATGTTGGCTGTTTTATTTTCAATCCCCTTTTTGATAATCCCTAGCATGGAATGGGCCTTCTTCACCGCTGCCATACATTGGGTAGACACCTTCATGGAGCTGTACACGAACACACCAAGATCTCTTTCCTGATCTGTCACGGATAACTCAGAGCCCATGAGTTGATAAAGTTTTGATTTTTTGCCCCAATATGCATTACTTTACATTTGGCTACATTAAATCGCATTTGCCATTTTGTAGCCCATTCCCCCAGTTTGGAGAGATCCTTCTGGAGTTCTTCACAATCTTCTCTGGTTTTTACCACACGGAAAGGTTTTGTGTCATCTGCAAACTTCGCCACCTCACTGTTTATCCCTGTCTCCAGGTCATTTATGAACAGATTGAAAAGCACCGGTCCCAGGACAGATCCCTGGGGCACACCGCTTTTCACTTTTCTCCATTGTGAAAATTTCCCGTTGACACCTATTCTTTGTTTTCTGGATCTCGACCAGTTCTCAATCCATAAGAGGACCTGCCCTCTAATCCCCTGACTATGCAATTTTCTCAGCAGCCTTTGGTGAGGGACTGTGTCAAAAGCCTTTTGAAAATCCAGATACACTATATCCACCGGTTCACCCAAACCCACATGCAAAAGAAGAAACATAACCATGTAAGCCGTGATCAAAACCCAAACCCATGGTTGGGTAATTCCACTGTCAGGCCACCAAAATATCTTAGGTAGATGAATATACAAGTCCATAGGTCCCTTTGAGAGGGACATTCTTATTGTAATTCATGCAGTTCACATCTTGTATATGTGTGTGTGGGGGGGAATCAATTTACTGAATTTAGAAAAGCTCCTTTGCCCCTTTGTAAAGTTTGTGTCGCAAATTAGCTGCTGTTAACATGTAGGCCTTGTAAAGTTCAAGTGATTTCTTCTGTAGCTAGTTTTTTCTCTATCCCATATCGTCTCAAGGGGCTCTTGACCGCTGTGTGATGGGAATAACCGCAGTGGAGATCCTGAATGCTTGTGATGAGGCTGTGCCTGCTGCCATTGATTCCCTCAGTCATCCTGCTGTCAACTTAAAGCAGGCCATGACCCGACGAAGCCTTGCTGCATTGAAAAACGTGGCCCACCAGAAGCTGCAGACCCTTGCCACAAACCTCTTAGCTTCAGATTCATCCGATAAAGTAAGTGCCTTAGTTTATTCCTTTAGATAGCCTAGTGCAGTGGTTCTCAACCTGTGGGTCCCCAGATGTTCCTGGACTGCAACTCTTAGAAGCCTCCACCACTTGCTGTGCTGGAAGGGATTTCTGGGAGTTGCAGTCTAGGAACATCTGGGGACCCACAGGTTGAGAACCACTGGGGTAGGGGATTGCTTTTGAGACGTGCCTTTCAGTGAAGTCCCAATCGTTATTACAAGTTGTGGGCCATCCATCAGGGCTCTTTCTTTGTGCTTACTGTGAGGAGGACCTGTTCTGCCACTCTTCTGTAGAATGCCCACTCTGGCAGAGGTGCCACCTCTTATGCTTTTTTTTTTTTTTTTTTTTACTCATTGTAATGAACAGTTACAGACTGGAGAAGATAGCGGAACACTGTAGTTGTGTTGTGATACCTTTTAGAGAGAAAAATGTGCCTAAATATATTTGGTGGGAAATACAGCTTCATGGCCTGAGGACACAAAGGACAAAACACCAAAGTCCCAAGTTTACAGCCACCTGAGGAGGGTTGCCTGTGATGCAGAGGACTTGGTAGAGTAGAAATGGAGAAGATGCAATTTTCAACCTACAGGCAATTGGATGTGGCGTCTTTACTATTCGAGGTCAAGTTCCTGGTTTCCGAAAAGGTGTGCAAACTTTTGTGAACGTTGGAACTGACCATATGAACCTAACGTGATGCGCTAGTCCTATTTCCGCGTTCCATTTGCCTGGTTGTAGTTCCACACTGAATGTCTCTTCAGTCAAAGTAAATGTCAAGATGGTAAAAGGGGTTTCATCATGCATGTATGTTTCTGTTGCAGATCAGATGCAGGCAGGTATTGTCTCTGTGACTGGGTTTGGGTTTAGTTTTGGATGCTTCCCCCTTTCCTCTGTTAAGAAAAGAGGAGTCAGTTGGTGCTCTTAACAAATGCTTATTAAACCAGAACTGAGGTTCATCAACAATAGTGTCTTTTGGTTCATCTTCACCAAACAACTGTGACAACTTCAACCGTCTTTGTTTCTGTATAATTCTTTACTTTGGTGTAAAGAAAATAATCTTATACTTAACACCAAAAATGTAGATGTCCATTTACCACTGTACATAAATGGTGAGGAGATGAAGAGGGTTGGTAGCTTTAAATTTCTGGGCACTTACATCTCAGAGGACCTCTCATGGGCTACAAACGCCAACATGCTTGTGAAGAAGGCACAGAAGAGGTTTTATTTCCCGAGAATGCTCAGGAAGATGAATCTATCTCATATTTTACTTCTGTTCTACTATCGCTTTTTTGAGTGTCCTGACCTATGGCATTTTTGCTTGGTATGGGAGCAGCTCTGTAGCGGACAAGAAAGGTCTACAGAGAATAATTAAAATTGCCAAGAATATCCTCGGGCTCCAGCTAGCAACCCTAGATGACATCTTCACATCTCGCTGTTTGAGGAAGTCACACAACGTTCTCAGAGACTCTTCTCATCCTGCTCATAATTTCTTTGAACTGTTGCCTTCTGGCAGGAGATGCAGAACAATTAAAACGTAGACCACATGTTTTCTGAACAGTTTTTTTTATCACTTAATAATGAACTTAAGGACCAACAGCAGTGAGCAAATGGGCAGATTTACTTGGCCTGTTGTGTAGATGTTTGTGTTTTCAGGGTGGGGGCTTTTGGTGTGTGGGGGAATGTTTGGGCATTTTTATGTGTGTGTGTGTGTTGAGGGGAATTTTTTATGCATGTGTGCGTTCAGAGATTGTGTGTGTGTGTGTGTGTGTTGAGTCTGGTCTCTGGGTGTCTGTGAATTTCATTGTATGTGTATACTATGTATAGACACACAATGACTATTTATTTATTTATTTATTTATTTATTTATTTATTTATTTATTTATTTAAGTCTCTTGGACTATGCTGGTACATCAAATCTCCCCCAGGCCATAGGTCTGAGAAGGGATTTGCAACTTGCTCACACCTAGGGTCCTGCAGCACAGTTGTTGTGTCCATGCAGCACAGTTGTTGGGTCCTGCAGCACAGTTGTTGTGTCCACTCTTTGGTGTTTCTCTCTGGGGTTGCACAAAGAACTGCACAATTTTAACTTCCATCTGGAATCCTGCCTGGAAGATTTCATTATTTAAATAGCAATGGAGAAAAAAAATTCAATTAAATGCCAAATAAAGGAGGCAGTATTGGAGGATGCCAAACAGTGTAGCTTTCCCAATTGGATTCCTGCGCTGATCAGAAATGTCAGAATCCAGTAGGAGTTTGGGAACTGAGCAGAAGTGCTGTATCTTATAATTTTACAGACAAAGTGGCATTTGGAAATAAATGCATTATTTGCTCTACATTTCAGAAAGGGGTTTCTAGGCCCCTAAGGCTGTGAAGGTAGGCTTGAAAGGAAACAAACCTAAGGGGATCCCATCTGAATTTCCAGGAAAACAGATCTCTGTGTGTCTTTTTCCACAACCCAATTCAAGTCAAATAAATATATACTGTATGCAGTAACAGGTATTTAATTTTCTCAAGTGCCATTCATTCTGTAACACTTGGACAAAAGGGAGGTGCTATTAGGCAAGAGGCAATTCCATAATTAGTAGTAGTAAACTGTGCTGTTATGGAGGTTCAAAACAACCCACTGTGGGCAGAATATGCCGGAAAGGGCATGGAATGCTGACTGATTTGTTGAGGCTGAATAGAAAATAAGTGTACCGGGAAGGGGGGATGTAAACAAAGGCTTGGGATCCTGAATAGTAAGAATGGAGTAAAAGTCATCCTGTCCACATAATCTTGAAGTTCTGAGTAGTACAGTGTGGTGGAGTCAGTCTGGTGTTGAACATGCTGAATAGCTCAGTGGTTTAGGTACAGTATCTGGCTACAGATTACTCTCTGCCTCCCTGACAGGGGTTAGACTTGATGATCCATTGAGTCCCTTCAAACCCTGCAGTTTAGATTAGTGGTCCCCAATCCCCGGGCCGCGGACCGGTGCCGGTCCGTGGATCAATCGGCACCGGGCGCGCCGCCTGTCCCCCCGCCATTTGCCACCCCCGCCGCCGCGACTCCCCCGCCATTGCCCCCCCACCCGCCCGCCGGCTCTTCCTTCTTAAGGCACAAAGCGCTGGGCTTCTTTTTTAAAACCGGGATGGCGGTGGGAGGGCTTCAGGTTACACACCTCGCGGGCAGGCGGGTGGGCGGGCTCGCACTCTTCCTCCGGGGCCACGCGCGTGGCAGGGGAAGGGCAAGGGCGGGCGGGCGGGCAGACGGGCTGGCCAGGAGATGGGGGCGGCGATGGGGCGCGCGCCACTCACGGCTGACTGGGCAGTATATATATATATATATATATATATATATATATATATATATATATATATATATATATATATATATATATATATATATATATATATATATATATATATATATATATATATATATATATATATGCATGTTAGGGTGGATTCGGTTTCTTCCCGTGTAGAAATCTGGTTGTTTTGGCGACGTTTCGATTTCAGGTCTCACTCGTCATCTTCAGGCTGGTGTTCTGGCTTCTTTCTTCTGGAAGCAAAGTGTGGTCTCAGTTGAAGTCCTTCTATAAATACTGCTGGGGGTGTGGTTTGCTTGCTCTGTTGCTGATTGCAGGTTCCTTTGTTCCTTTGTTCTTTTGTGATCTGCTGTGTGGCTGAGGCGATCGTTAAGGGATTAACTGCTGATGGCTGTTTAGATGGCTGTTTACATGCTGGTGGGTTAGATGGCTGGTAGGTTCTGGCAGTATCCTGGGCTTTGGTGGAGTGGGGTCCTGTGTCTTGTGAATTCATTTTGGTCTGGCTACGTGTCTGTGGTCTCCCAATGTTTTTTTGGGGTGTGTGTGAGTGTGCTCCATGTGGTGACTGGAGTGGGGTGCCGCAGTAGATGGTGCAGTCGTGGTTTTGTTATTGGATGGTGGTTTCGTTTCATCTGTGGGAAGGGTCTGGGTTTGTGTTTGGTGTGGATGGAAGGTGGTGGCATCTTGTGTCCTTTTGGACCTGGTGTCAGTCTTTGTGACAGAGGCTCGTCTGTTGACCAGGGCTAGTTTCAGATGTCAGGCAAGCGGGAGGTGTCATCTCGTTTATTCATGTTGTTTGGGTGTTTCTCTATTTCAATGGCTTCCATGATTATTCGACTGTTGAAGTGTTCAGTTTTGGAGATGAGTTTGGTTCTTTCAAAGTCAATTTCATGACCTGTTGTTTTTATGTGCTGGAAGAGAGAGGAAGATTTTTCTTCTTTTTTGACTGCGTTCTTGTGTTCTGCGATGCGTGCGCTTATTCTCCTGTTTGTTTGTCCGATGTATGTGGCTGGACAGACTTTGCATGGTATTTCAGACTCCTTGGTTTTCTAGCTCAATCTTGTCTTTGGGGTTTCTTAAGATGTTGGCTATTTTTTGGTCGGTCCAAAAGGCTGTCTTGATATTGTGTTTGTGGAGAATTTTGCTGATTTTGTCTGTGGTGCCTTTGATGTAAGGGAGGAGGGCGGTGCCGTTGTTCTCTTCTGTTTCTTGGTTCTTGGGGGGTGTTTCCTTTTGGATTAGTTTGGTGATGGTGTTTTTTTGGAATCCGTTCGCAATTAAAACATTCGAGAGAGTGTGTAATTCAGTTTTTAGGTGGTCTTTGTCAGCGAGGCGTTTGGTTCTGGAGATGAGGGTTTTTGCTACGGAGTTGATCTGTGCAGGGTGGTGGTGTGATTGTGCATTTAAGTAGCGGTTTGTATGTGTTTTTTTCTGGTAGATGGTATGTCCTAAGGAGCCGTCGGGTTTTTTGTAGATTAGGACGTCCAGGAAGGGAAGTTGGTTGTTGGCTTCTATTTCCATAGTGAATTGTATTTTGGGGTGTAGGCTGTTGAGATGTGTGAGGAAGTTGTTCAGTTTATCTTTCCCGTGTGGCCAGATAACAAAGGTGTCGTCAACATATCTGAGCCAGAGTTTGGGTTTATGTTCGGACTTCTGTAACACTCACTTCGAGTGAGACCTCGTCGAAACGTCGCCAAAACAACCAGATTTCTACACGGGAAGAAACCCGAATCCACCCTAACATGCATACCTATACCCGTGAAAATCTACGAAAACAAATATATATATATATATATATATAGGCATCCGCGGCTGGGCGCTGTCAAGTCCCGCGCGGCCGGTCCTTTTTAGAGATCTCCCGCGCGCTCTCCCTGGAAAAGCGAAAGTGCCTCCATCGTCATGTGAGGGCCTCGGGAGAGTCCATTTGGGAGCTGGGGCCGGGGGGGAGGAGAGGGAGGAGCTTCTAGAGAAGGCTCTGCTTCCCCCCACCCACCACTTTACCCACCCCTCCACGTTCCCGGGATTCGGTTGGATCCTGGCTGGGTCGGAAACGTTTGGAGGCCGGTGGCTCAGAGCTGATGCAATTTGCCCAGAGATTGGGCCCGTCTTACCTCACCCCGCTCGCGCCTCGCAGGGTTTTTTTTGGGGGGGGTGGCTTTTTCGCCCTTTCTCCTGAAACATCCAAGCGCATCCCACGGGCATTTCTAGATGCCCTAAGCCAGTGGTTCTCAACCTGTGGATTTCCAGATGTTCCTGGACTGCAACTCCCAGAAGTCTTCATCACTAGCTGAGCTGGCAAGGATTTCTGGGAGTTGCAGTCCAGGAACATCTGGGGACTCATAGGCTGAGAACCACTGCCCTAAGCACATCAGATCTCGCCTGATCTCGGAAGCTAAGCAGGATCAGGCCTGGTTAGTACTTGGATGGGAGAGTCTCATCAATCGGCACCAGGCCGCCGCCGCCGCGACCCCCCACCATCGCCCCCACCCCGCCATCGCCGCCGCCGCCGCGACCCCCACCACCACCATCGCCGAGGGAGGAAGGAAGGAAAGAGGACTGGGCACAAAGAAAGAAAGAAAGAAAGAAAGAAAGAAAGAAAGAAAGAAAGAAAGAAAGAAAGAAAGAAAGAAAGAAAGAAAGGGGGAGAAGGAGGAAGGGAGAGAGAGAAAGAAAGAAGGGAGAAGGGGAGGAAGGAAGGAAGGAAGGAAGGAGAGGAAGAGGCAGGAACAAAGAAAGAAAGAAAGAAAGAAAGAAAGAAAGAAAGAAAGAGAAAGAAAGAAAGAAAGAAGGAGGAAGGGAGGAAGAAAGTAAGTAAGTAAAGGAAGGAGGGAGGGAAAGAAAAAGAAAGGGAGAGAAGGAGTGAGCGAGAGAGAGAAAGGAAGAATGAAAGAAGGGTGAGGAAGGAAGAAAGAAAATGAGGAAGAAAGGAAGAAAAAGAAAGGGGGGAGGGAGGGAAGGAAATAAAGAAAGAAGGGAGAGGAGAGGAGAGAGGAAGAAAGAAAAAAGAAAAGGGGGAAAGAAAGAAGAAGAAGAAAGGCGAGTGGGAGGGAAGGAAGGAGAGGAGGAGGGAGGGAGAAAGAAAGAAAGTGAAAGAAAGAAAGAAAATGAGGAAGGAAGGAAAGAAAGAAGGGAAGGAAGGAAGGAGGTAGAGTGGGAGGGAGAGTGAGAGAAATAAAGAAAAAAGAAAGAAGGGAGAGGGAGGGAGGGAGAGAAAGAAAGAAAGAAGGGAGAGAAAGAGAAAGGAAGGAAGGAAGGAAGGAAGGAAGGAGAGTGGGAGGAAAGAAAGAAAGAGGGAGGAAGGGAGAGAGAGAGAGAAAGAAAAAAAGAAAGAAGGGAGAGGGGGAGGGGGAGGGAGGGAGAAAGAAAAGGGAAAGAAAGAAAGAAAGGAGGGAGGGAGGAAGGGAGGGAGGGAGAAATAAAAGGGAAAGAAAGAAAGAAAGAAAGAAAGTAAGGAGGGAGGGAGGGAGGCCTCATGTCAAGGAAGGGTGAAGGGTCCCAAGACCTCACGGCGGCGGGGTAGCCCCCGGGGAAAAAAACACGAGGAAGTAAAAACAGTGTTTCCTTGCAGCGATGCCAAGGACTCGCACAACACTGGCTCTTCGGCTTGAGTACGGAGATGAGCACCGCCCCCTAGAGTGGGAAATGACTAGCACACATGTGCGTCAGCGGCCGGGGGGGCATTTACCTTTTTTATCTTATTAAATCAAAACAAGCGGGCCAGGGAAAAATTATCAAACATTTACCGGTACACGGTGATAAAAAGGTTGGGGAGCACTGGTTTAGATGATGATGATGATAAAAGTTGTCCTTTTTTCTTCGTAAGTTTTACACTAGGACAGTAGAGGGCATCAGAGATCAATTTTTTTGTAAAATTGATTTCAACTCCCCCCCTCCCCCGTTTTATGGCTGGCATTCATAAAACAGTGGAGCTTTATTTGCAATCCCACACGTGCTTATATAGATTTTAGCTCCGCTTAAAATCAATGAGATCCACATGTCCAAAACTGGAGAGTGGGATTGCTACAGATTATCTTAACCCACTGTATATTTCAGTATCCATTTGCTATTTTAGAGCTCAATCTCCCACATGTTGCAAATTGCTTTAAGAGGCTAACAGATTCAGGTGACAGAATATGCATCTTTGGAAAAATAAAACATTGAACTTAACGTTTTGCCGTTACAAAACTTCTCAGGCAATGTATTTATTATCTATTTACTTGTTAATTTGTTAGCCATCTGACTTCCCTTCAGGAACTCTGGGCATTAAAAACTCCAGAGAAGGAGACTCTACCACTCTCCGTGGCAGCATATTCCACTGCCGAACAACTCTAACTGTCATGAAGTTCTTCCTAATGTTCAAATGGAATCTCTTTTCCTGAAGTTTGAAACCATTGCTCTGAGTCCTAGTCACTGAAGCCATGGAAAACAAACCTGTTCCCTCTTCAATACGACATTCTTTCAAATATTTAAACATAGCTATCATATCCCCTCTCAGCCTTTTGGGGCTTCTGTCATAAGATACTGTATTCATAGCCAGCAAAGCAGAAATCTTGTTGATAAGATCATAGTCCTGTACATACTTAGCCTGGGAGTACTTCCCATTGACCTTAGACTTTTGAGTAAACAGTATACGTTGTCATGGAGGTCTTTTTTAGTCTTGCACTAGTATATTGATAGGTATGTATATGGGACAAAGGCTCTCAACATTTCACTTTAGCATGAGAAATATATACCAATATTTATCAGTATGTGTAAAATAAACTGCTGTCTTCAAAGAAAGGAGGAATAGTCTGTCCACTCTTTTTTGTGGGGGAGGATTTTGTGTATGCCTGTCTATTTTTCCTGTGTGAATTGGTTTAATCCATGCACACTCCAGGGATTCTTTATTCTTTGCATAAAAATATGATGCATTTAGTGAATGCATGCTTATTTACATTCAAAAATGAATGGGAACAATTATTTATAGACTCAAAAGTCTTTTTCAAAAATAGGTAATACATCTTGGCTCAGTTTTTTCAATTATTTCTCAGTATGAAGCTTTTCGCTATTAAAAATTTAAATAGGATCATAGCCTACACATTTTCCAAATGTTTGAACTCTTCAGGCTGTCTTGTCAAGGATAATGCTCTTTTCATTATGCACAGCAGCCTAAGAAGTAATGTCATTCTGTTTGTTTCAGGGAAATTTGCCTAAATACTCTCACAACGCTCTGATGGTTCAGGCCCTGAAGACGAACTTGACAGACCCAGATGTCCACGTACTTTTCTTTGATGTTGAAGCTCTGATTATTCAGCTACTAACTGAAGAAGCCTCCAGGCCTAATACGGCCCTTATTTCCCCAGAGAATTTGCAGAAAGCATCTGGCAGTTCGGACAAAGGGGGTTCCTTCCTGACTGGCAAGCGAGCAGCAGTCTTGTTCCAGCAAGTCAAAGAAACAATCAAAGAGAACATCAAAGAGCATCTTCTTGACGAGGATGATGACGATGAAGAATCAAGGCATAGGAGAGAAGATAGTGACCCAGAGTATCGCTCCAGCAAATCGAAACCATTAACACTGTTAGAATATAATTTGACCATGGACACAGCTAAGCTGTTTATGTCATGCCTTCATGCCTGGGGCTTGAATAGTGTTCTAGATGAGCTTTGCAGTGATCGCCTGGGGATGTTGAGGCCTCACTGTTCTGTCTCTTTTGGCTTGCTTTCAAGAGGAGGTCACATGTCTCTGATGCTTCCTGGATACAATCAGCCCATAGGCAAGGTGACCTCTAGTGATGTGGAGGTAGGAAAGTCTGTAGCTCTCACAGAGGGACATATCAGGGGTACGTACGGCATATCACGAGCAGTAACCACTCAGCACCTCCTCTCCATTATTTCTTTGGCCAATACCTTGATGAGTATGACGAATGCAACATTTATTGGTGATCATATGAAGAAGGGACCAGCCAGGTACTTTAACGACAAATTCATTTTACATATTATTGCTTTCTCTCTCTCATTCTTTTCCTCATCCCATTTCTACCACACATGGTTGTCCGTTCTTTAATGCTGGATCATGGCTTTTGTAAGTTGCATCACTTTCTTGTCAACATGGAATCTGATTTCATTCTTATACCCCTGCTTATATCTCGTAAGACTGGTGAATTTTGTGTATGCACTTGGATTCCATTTTGGGATGGCATTTCAATCAAATTATGTATTTAAATAACATTTCAAAGAGGTAAAATTATGGTGTGCAGGTACCATATTTTTCATTCTTTAAGATGTACTTTCCTCCCGCTCAAAAGTAAGGGGAAATGTCTGTGCGTCTTATAGAGTGAATACAGTAGTCCCCATTACATATGTATCACATATTTTCATTTAGACAGAGGTTACCTGCATGGAGCCTCTCCCGTTCCATGCTGCAGCCGGGATTCCGCAGTTCCAGTCACCTCCTTTGCAAACAGGCTTCCTCCAGGGAGCCTCTCCCCGCCCCGCCCCTTCTGCAGCCAAGATTGCCCTGTCAAAAATCACCTCATTTGCAAAGAGGTCTCTTCCACGGAGACTTTGCCCTTCCCTTCTGAAGCATGGACTCCCCAGTCCCAATCATCTTGTTTGCAACCCTCCCCTTTTGCAGCTTGGATTCCACAGTCCCCATCACCTCATTTGTAGGCCTCCTCTTTTGCAGCCTGGATTCCCCAGTCAGAAATCACCTCATTTGCAAGGAGGTCTCCTTTGCGGAGCCTCTGCCCTCCCCTTTTGCAGCCAGGATTCCCCACCATGAAACCTTGGGCTAAACATTTTTTTTCTTGAGTTCCTCCTCTAAAACCTAGGTGCATCTTATGGTCAGGTGTGTCTTATAGAGTGAAAAATATGGTAGTTCGTAAGATGAAACTGTACTTACTTATTGGACAGGTTGCATGATGTTGAACATTATGTTTGTGTGATTTCAAAAAAAATGTTTATTTAATTGTTTTTAAATATTCAAACAACTTGCATTCAAATATTATATTCTTTAGAGATGCAAGGAGCCTTGGGCCCTTTCTTAGGAAAAAGGCAGGGTAAACATATTTAAAAAAAGAACATAAGAGCAGCCTTGCTGGAACAGGCCACAGCCCATCCAGTCCAGCATTCTGACTCACAAAGTGGCTCACAGATGTCTGCACCTGCTTAAGATTTGCTGCAAATGGTACTGAGAGGTATCCTGCCTATCTCTCCAACCCAGAGGGTGTCCTTAGGCATCCATAATGATAGCCATTGATACCCTTGTTCTCCATGAACTGGTCTAATCCTTTCTTAAAGCTGTGAAGGCTGACAGCTGTGACCACTTCTTCTGGCAGGGAGTTTCTCTGAGTGAAAAAGTATTTCCTGTTATTTGTTTCAGATCTAGCACCCAAAAGTTTCATGGAGTGTCCCCTAGTTCTAGTGTTGTGCGATACAGAAAACAGTTTTTTTCTTATTTACTTTGTCCACACTGTGTATGATTTTATAAACTTCAATCAGGTCACCTTTTAGGCACCATCGTTCAAGAGTGAAGAGTCCCAGCCTTTGCAGCCTCAGATTGTAAGGAAGGTAATTAATTAAAATAAACAAACACTGCCTTAATAAAAAAATTAAATTCTCCATTGAGCATCAGATCCACAGAGGATTCCAAATTAGCTGCTGGAAAGCAGAAAGAATGCAACATGCTTGCAAAATAAGATAAAATAATAGGATATCTGCAGTGTTTAAAAAAGAGAGCAGGGAAGTGAAATGGTGATGTGTGAGTTGAGAAAAGGTTTAGGAAGATGTAGGATGCTAATATATGTACATATGTATGGTCGTGTATGTGTCAGTGCTTGATTCTTAAGATGTTCTCACTGTTAGCTTATAAGTGTGGGAGCATCAACCAATCTTAACTTCCTTCACTGTATATTATTTGATTTGTAGACCACCTAGACCAGGGACTCCTGAACTTACCAAAGTGAAGACTCCTGCACCAGTTGCTAGTCCAACAGCTCAAGGGCTGATTAAACAAGGTAATACCCAAGCTCTTGAGGTGATTGTGATCACTTGTACTCACAGAAATAGTCTTGATTATACCTTTTTGAATTTGTAGCTGCAAATGTCAAAACATGAGGTTTGAATTGTGATTGATTCTCAAGATATATTGCTGAAGAACACAGCTTCTAGTGATGAAGCTGAAAACTGCAATTTTAAGAAGTTTTGAAGTTATTTATGTTTGGAACTGAGGTCTAGGGGTACATAATCTACGGAATCCATAAAATTTATGTTTTTCTCTTGATCTGTGCTTACTTTCAAGGACATTATAGTCATGTGTATTCTAGCACATTTCTGGGCCATCCTTTGACATCTGATGACAACCATAGCTTTCAAAGTGGCTTCAGCTGTGCACTGACCCCAAGGTTCTTATTCCATATCATGGGGTTGAAGGATGGCAGCTCAGTCTGTTCGGTTGTTAGTTAGCAGGGTCTAGTTGAAGGCTACAGCTACCCTGGGCTTGTGGTCAGTTTTGCAAAAGGTCTGATTCTAAACAGATGATATAAATGGGAGCAGTTATTATTGATATCATTGGTAAATTGTGAGTGGGAAAATGTAGGGTTCACTCTGATATAAAATATCAAATTCTTCATTCCTGTCTAGCATAAGTAATCTATTTAGAATTGCTCTCTCTGATACTCAAAGTTACAGAATTATGTTACAGAATTTCACCTCTTACTTACTTACTATTTGTTTGGGCCCTGGAATTTCAAACAGTGATGCTCACAAGGAGATCAAATTGTCCAAGAACATGTAGTAGGTGCCCATTGAAATTGGTGGGGGAAGGGGAAATCTCACCTATTTATATAACCTTATTTACTAGCTCTTCTTTCCATGCCTAGTACTTCTTTGGTTGATCAGGCAAGAGCCTTCCTGAGTGGAAGCTATATCACTCAGAATAGATACTCTTAATGCAGAATTTGGTTGTCTCTGCTCTCTGTCAGCATTGTTGGCACTCATCAGTGTTTGCAGCCTCTTCTCCCACAAAGGAGGACAACGTCTAGATCTATCCTGGCCTTGTTTTGTGTTTTCATTTGCCCACCCTGCCCCCAAGGTTTGTTGCAAGGTACTGTAATGTGTTTATCACAACATTTGAGGCTGAGTTTAAAGCCCCATGTTGTGCTGGAAATGGTAGAACAAGGATGTTTGTCTATGCACCGTTGACATTTCTAATATGCATGTTTGAAGAATATGCATTTTAATACGATTAATCTTTATGCAGAAGATACCCTACATATAGAAAGAGTTATGTTGCTTTTTGTATACAAAGGTGTGTCTTCTGGTTGTGTTGTGTTGTGTCATTACAGTCGTGACCGACTCTTTGTGACCCCATGTCCGTGGAGTTTTCTTGGCAGGAATACTGGAGTGGTTTGCCAGTTCCTACTCCAGGCGCCTACAGCACCTGGTATTCCATGGTGGTCTCCCATCCAAGTACTAACCAGTACCGACCCTGCTTAGCTTCCGAAATCAAGCGAGATCGGATGTGCTTAGGGCATCTAGGCAGGATATAGGATTTAATTTGAATCAAGGTTCTTGAATGCTGGTTCTCTTTGGCTGCAACAAGAAACCTAGGTCACTGAATGCTTTCACAGGCTTTCTTACCCCTGTTCACAAAGGGATGCAGGTAACACAACATACTAAGCATGTGTTCTTTCACAACCCAAGAGCTATGCAAACAGATATATTTTCTGAGAAATACTGTCCTACATCCCTTTGTCTGCTGGCTGAGGGATATATTGTATATGCTTTCTATATCAAGCAAATGGATGATTTCACCTTTCTGGTAAAATGTTGCAGAGTTTAACTTTTGATAATCAATAAAATACAGTGATCTCCTACCCCGATAGAATATTGTTGTGGCACGGCCAGTATAAATAAATGCAACAAACTGTTGATATTTCCAGATACTGTACTAGAGTTTGATGTACAATATCACTATCTTGAAAGTGATAGCTTGGTTGTGAAGTGATATACAAAAGAAAGAAGCTGGACATTCAACAACATGCACAGGGACAGATGTAGAGTAGTCAGGTGCTGTTCACATGACATTTCTCCTCGCTTCCTTTCCTCACTGAAATACATAGGGAGAGATTATCAAAGATTATCAAACTGAACTGTTAAGTGAGTTTCCAGCTATTTTACACCCTCAGTTTTAATTAACTGATATCAAAGTAAACTACAGCAATGTTTTCAAGACATTTTAAGACTCCTGCAACCTCTGTCCCACTGTTCCCTAAGGAAAATCCTAAGGAAGCCAAAGAATCTTGGAGGGGTGGGGGAAGATGGACATCGGAAACTTTCCCTTTAAAGAAAACTGCCATGACTGATGATATCACAAGATTTATGCAATTTAACTTTATGTTACAGAATTTCACCTATTACTTACTTACTTACTTACTTACTTACCTTACCTTACCTTAACCTTAACTTAACTTAACTTAATTTAACTTAACCTCATGGCACAGTGGTTAAATGCCTGTCCTGCACTAAAAACTGTGCTCACGACCTGGGGTTCAATCCCCGGTAGCCCACTCAAGGTTTACTTAGCCTTCCATCCTCCCAAAGTCAGTAAAATGAGTACCCAGCTTGCTGGGGGGGCAATGTATAGCCTGCATACTGTAATTAAAAACTAAACCGCCCAGAGACTACTTGAATTGGTATGGGTCGGTTTAGAAGCAGACCACTTTTACTTTTTTTTTTAAACTTAACTTAACTTAACTTAACATAACATAATTTATATCCCGCCCATCTAGTCTGGGGCCATTCTGGGTGGTGAATACCAGTAAACAAACCATAATACATTCACACGAAAGTAACTCCAAACTATAGTAAACATTAACAAAAATCAATAATATCAATGATAAACAACAGGAAGCACAGCAGACAAATAAACCAGTAAGGAGAGTTCAAATGTCAAAACCAGAGGCGGAGTTAGGAGGTGAATTATCCAGCATCAGCCATTATCAACTTGATCGGGGAAGGCCAACCTGAATAACCTGGTCTTTAATAGTTGTTTAAATATCTGCAGTGAGGGAGCTTGGTGAATTTCCACCAGTAGTTGGTTTCATATTGGCGTGACTAACTTTGTTCTTCGTAGAGCATTAATACATGTTGGATAGGATCAGTTCATGCTGTTTTCAGATTTCTGCAGAGCCCAGGACTACTGGCCTATCAAGCCAGCTGTTCTTACTTTCAGTTACATTGATTGATATAAATAATGACAGCCAGAGAGACTTTCCCCTCCCCCTCCCCCATAAAACAAAACAAATCACAAACAGTCTGATTTTGAATTTTTGGAACACGTATACCACCTTATGTACTTATCTGTGTGCTTCTTTTACCAATTCTGGCATGTTTGTTTTGTGTGCGCGCTTTTCAGTGCCCACAGAATACATTATAGCTGGTTTACCAGTTTGCGCGTGCCACCATGATGCATTTGTGTAGAAATCATAGAAGTAATTTTGATGCAGATGTCTTAGAGTGACAAAAGAAGTTCACTGCATGAAAACCAAACATACCATTCAGGAAACAATGCTTAATCTGTTCTGCAGCCTGAACCTATTGTCATTCTGCAATGGAATAAAGAAGAGGGATTAACTTGAAGATGCTTGTGCATGACATATGGTAATTCTCTGCAAGAAGGAAGTGTCAGCTAGTGACCTCTAAATCTTAACATTGACCTCTGGTTGTAGAATGGTGTGTGCCATAAGGTCTGCCTGTCCTTTCATATGATAATTTGATTCATGGAGCATTAGTGAAACTATAAAGTTTATAGCTGCCTTCACATAAAAAAAAAAGAATCCCAACACAATTCTCAATATGGCCATCATAAAACAGCAGAAATTTTAATCCGGGAAGAACTGTTGCACACAATTAACTTTTAAGTTGCCTCTTCTTGAAAAGAAGTTAAGAATGCACATTAAATCAACCTTGGCATGGTCTTTATGAGGTTACTTGTCCAGATGTTTTATTCAGTCTGGTTGTGTTATAATAACTTGAAAGGTCAATACACACAAAACTAAGCTTTCTTATTAAATACTAATGTTAATCGTATTAAATGTATGTGTCATGTCCATCCAAAAGCAGGTCTGAATTGCCTTGTAGCATGTATGCAACACAAATGCAGAATTCCATGATTGATATAACAAAGTAAAATCTGTGTAAATCACAGTCAGTGCAGCAAATATAAATCTGTACCATAAGGCTTGAATCTTGAAACAAACAACACTAGAAGTATTCACCGGCAAATCAACTCTCCAAATTTGAAAGGAATGCCACGGACGCAGTTTAGGAAATTGGGACTAAGACCTAAATGTCTGGGGAAATAAATATGTCGTTGCCTAGCAATGAACAGACGAAAATGTCCCTAGTCTTGACACTGCTGAGGGCATCACAAACACAGGGCTACCACTGAAAAGGCTTCCTTCTGAGCTGCCATCACTGAGGCTCTTTGAAGAGAAGAGTGGCATCAGTGATTGTATGGGTGACTATCGGTTCATTAATCTTATATGTATATGAAGTTTTGATGGCAACCATGGTACTGCCCACAGCGATGTGAAAGTTTTAATGCTAAGGATAATTGTGACCAGCATTACGATCCCTTTTCTTATGCCCTCCATGGCTCAAAGTGGAATTGCTGCAGAGATTTTTCGAGTAATATTTTCGACACACACCACGCAACCAAACTATCTCCCTGCATTCTATAATTGAGTTGTTTCTTCTATCACTAGCACGCTTCTTGAAAGGTCCTTACGTGGTAAATGTAGTCCCAAAGAATTCTGTTTTTCTTCATTCCTTAATAGTACTAACCAATTTCTTTTTCTTTTTCTGGAAATATCTGTCTTCATTTTCCTCTTTCTTCTTTCCTGCTCAAGTTGCTGTTTCTGCTAGCTCTGAAGCTGAACACTCTGGCTCTGGCCCTGCTTCTCCTTTACATACCTGTTTCTTAGTAAATGAAGGTATTCTCACCTCTCTATCTACTTCGCCTCCCCCCCTTGAACTAACTTGTTCTTTCATTGTTGTTGCATGCCTCTTTTAATCTGTGCTTTCATTCACTATGCAATGTGAGGACAAGCTTCACTTAGCAACCTTTATTTTCTTCTAATGATTAGTTTTAATTCATTTTCTCTGCCTTTGGGGCAGACCTAGTCTCCGTTAAGTGGTGACTGTACATCACTTAAACAGCTAACTTATCCGACTGGCAAATAAGTTTATATTTAACGTATGTAGATCAGTAAATTCATTTTGTCAATCTTCTTTCACCTGGGGGAGAACAATTCTGTCTCGATATAAAACAAAATATAATAAAATAAATAAAAATAAAAAATGGGAAGAAACCATGAAACCATGTTGAAGATACAAGATGGTAGTGCACAAATTCATCTTTTGAAAAAGTTGATGTACATTCGGCTGCAAGATCACGACTTCTGACAATTATAATTACAAAAACTGTGTATATTTTACTGCTGTTGGTTTGTACCCAGCTGCAGTTGCCTGGCAGTGAAATGGGCGAAACATGCAGCACTTTCTGCCTCTCCATGTACTTCCATATACTATATGCTTTGCAGAGTTGAGAAGCTTAGAGTTGATTTAGAAGGGGATGGGAATGCACTAGAAAGAAGAGGAAGGAGATGGCAGGTGATATTGCAGAATTGGATGGCACTGTCTTTTTTTTTTTTTGCAGCTTTCAGCAATCTATGAGCATTCTGTCGTATTAGCTAAACCATTACTTAGTTTGGGATGGTAGTAGTTGTCCAATATATTCAGATGCCTCCAGATTGTAGAAAGCTGATTTCTGGATTAATTTCCAATTATTTGTGTAAATTTTTGCACTGCAGCCCTCCAAGGGATCTCCAACCTCCCACACTACCAATATTTTGCCATGTTTTGACCAGCATTAGGGAGTAGAAGATGGATTTTCCCCTTTTTTAAAGTTATAAAAATGTAATCCCATTTTCAGTACATGCAAGTACTGTGTTAAGAACCTATACAGTAAATAGCCATTATTTTAATTTATTTAAAAAGTACTGTATTCTTAAATAAATAGGGAAATTAATATTTTTAGCTGTCCCTCCTTTGGAGGTGCCAATAAGTTTTTTTTCTAATCTGGATATGGTTTTATATGGACTATTATGGCTGCCTCTTTGGAAACTCCTGTGAGTATAGGGCTCAGATTGCTGAGCAATCTGAAAAAAAAAGGTCCTCAACCTGGCAGACACAGCCCACCCTCATCTACTGTATAAAAAGAAGTATTTTAGATAAAGAACAGTGAGTAGTATGATGGTGTGACTTCGGTTGTGCTCCTTAGCTGCCATGCTACGAATGAATTGCTTCATTCAGTTTTTCGCTAA
This sequence comes from Phrynocephalus forsythii, assembly GCA_029282475.1. Taxonomy (NCBI): domain Eukaryota; kingdom Metazoa; phylum Chordata; class Lepidosauria; order Squamata; family Agamidae; genus Phrynocephalus; species Phrynocephalus forsythii. The sequence continues at coordinate 124,283,403 of JAPFRF010000004.1, forward strand.
CACACATCTGCTAAGCTATTGGTTCAATCCACCCATCCTTGGATGTTGGACTGCTTCTCCTAACTTTCATTGGATTCTGGGAGCTGGTGTACCACAACATATGGGGACCTGAGTTTTGGAACAAACACTCTGAGCCGTGATTAAAATAAATTCATTGGAAATTAAGGAACATTCCAACTGAAATAAGTGAAACACAGCTGGAATCCCCCCCCTCTTGACGCCTTTTACTGAGGGCTTTCCCTCGTATTCTCCTGGCTTTATTCCATTTTTTTTCTTATTTTCTTTTTTGCAGTGTATTGTTGATTTTAACTTTGATGTAAACCGCCCAGAGTTCTGTTGGAAAACCGCCCAGAAAATGGGCGGTAAATAAATAAATAAATAAATAAATAAATAAATAAATAAATAAATGTAGAGCTACTGACAAAGTTGTGCTAAGTACTCTCCCTTTATTGGGTTTATTTTATTTTATTTTTGATACAAAAGGAATTTATCCTAGAATTCTCAGTTGTTTTGCATATTCACTTTTTTTCCTGGATGCCCCTTCTTGGATAAGTCACAAAGATGACCATCTAGCTGAGGGTCATCCCAGTGAATGGGATGCTGCTGAAATACTATGCAGGAAATCAGATCCAGTTCTGTAATAACATCCATGAGGGCAGGTGAATATCATGGGAGGTAAAAGGATATCAGTTAATACATAAATACGTGTACAGAGCCATTTCAAAAATGATGAAAATGCTAAACAAGCTGAGTGGCTTTTCATCAAGCCTAGCTGTTTTGGACTGTACAAAGTGTGCTTACACCTAGGTGTATTTTATTTCTCTTAAATGAGAAAATGGTTTTTTGTAATTTAAATCTATGGCATGTTAACATGTTAACAATCCTACAGTGAAAACTTGGCTTTATTAGCAGCCACGTTTAACCAAAAGCTGTTTTGAGGATGTGTCAGTGTTATTTCAACCCCTGAAATAATTTGTGTGCTTGTCTTTGTGGCTTTAAAAATTAATGCTTTGTTTTTTGTACTTTAGTGGTCAATACCCCACTTAATATTTATGTACGTAGACCAGCTGTGGAACCTGCTGTGGTGATCTAATGAGGTTGTGTGCCTGGTTGTGTGCAACCAGTACTTTGTTAGATTACTACATTAGCCTTTACAGTTGGAACTCCACGTTTCTGTAGATATTGAAGCAAGTACTGTGTTTGATGGCTGAAAACCTGTGTCTGGCTTTATAGATTGGCCTGCAATCATTTGCTTAGTTAGATGTAGACTTAGTTTATTTATAGCATCGTCATTGAAATAGTGAAGAGATTGATTCCAGCGCTGATCGTTGTTGTTCTTTGTATTATTATTCATAGCTGAAGCCCTGACAATTGTGGCGCTTAGGAATTGAACGTATTTTTCGAGCCCTGTTGCTATGGCATTTGTATGCAGAGGAATCTGCCATGCACAAGCCACCAGTGTTACTGCTAATTATTCTCTATTGCACTTCTTCCATTCAGGCATGGGGAAGAGGAATAAAAGTCTGAACAAAATATAACTTCCTCGAAAAATGAACTAGGGATGGAAGTAGAATACACATCCCTTTTGGTCTCCACTGAGGATTCAGGACCATCCCTCCCCTGCCCCCGTTGTATATACCACCACATCAGTCTCCCACTGGTGCTTCATGGCATATGTCCCTTCTTGCTCATAGTGCTGCTGCAAGAGTGTGTTTGTGCAGAGGTCAGGATTGCATCCATTGTTTTCATGTGTCATTTCTGTGGGCCGCTGTGACGAATCTACAGCATGAATGACTGGATTGCTTCAGAGGCATGGGTCAGAAGTGGAAGGCTCCCCATTCTGTTAAAAGTATGAGTCTTCATTTAGGTTCATCAGAACTTTTGTCTACAAATAGCATTTCTTATGTGTTCACATTTACACACATATTTATTTCAAGCACGTGTGCACACTTCGTCTCTCATTCTCTGTCATGTATACATGCATGAATTCACGTACACAGTGTGTGTTTAAATTAAACAATAATATGATCCTGTGGGTTCAACTCAGAAGAATTGTAAATAGAATGAAAATATCGATCAGCAGCATTTTTGTTCCCTGGAATTGTTGCTTGGTATGACTGAGAGCACAAAATCAGGATACCAGGTTTGGTAAGCTGTCTCAAGTTACCTGTTTGTTACTTATTAAAAATGACCTTAATTCTTGCTGTTTAGCAGGACAGAGAACTTTTTTTAAAAAAATATATGGAAAAACGCAGCCTGATTTTTTAAAAAATATAAATATTACAAATTTTAAAAAGTAGCATATACAGATAGAGAGAATAAAGATATTAAGATGCCTGAATAAATGCATTTTGGAAATGCTCCTGAAGCAATTGCAGTGTTCGCATCATTTGGGCCACTACAGCCAACAAGGCACTCTTTCTTGCTAACCTGTAATGTGCAAAAATTACATCAAAAAGAGCTTCCCCTGACTGCCTTAAGTCACAAACATTCTGGAAGGAAAAGAGAATAAATTTCCAGTTTAGAAGCACCTGATTGGGTTTCAGATGCGTATGAAATAATCCATCTGATGAAGCACTTTCTGAATTAGTGTAATTATGATTCCACCCAGGATGGATTTCGTTTAAATCATGATTTGAATTTACAAAATCAGATTTTGTCAACAATTGAAATTTTTTAATAAATAAATAATGATTTAAATCAATTTGTTTTTTTTTTAAAAACACTTTTAAAAATTAGTTACAGTTATAGCTTCTGAGTTCTGTGGTAGCTGAAGCTTCCAGTTTATCTTCAAGTGTGGACCCCAGAGAATATATATTGCAGTATTCCAGTTGGGAAAGCATTTATCTTCATTACCAGGCAACGAACTAGTGCAGTGGTGGCAAACCTTCGGCACTCCAGATGTTTTGGACCACAACTCCTACAACCCTAGTGTTTGTCTGAAAGCAGTTGTCTCTGACACACCCACTAAAACTAGTAAAAGGTCTTTATAACCAGTGAAGCTAGCTGAGCTCCAAGTGACAGACTGAGGAGTGTACCCAGATACCTCCTTTTTCAGGAAAAGTCAAGTTCCATCTAGAATGGGCCATATACCCAATAATTCATAGATATGAGAACCACTTACCCGAAGTTTGCCTAGCTTCTCAGGATTCCTATTCTCTTCTGTGAAAAGTTAATGTTTCCTTAAACATGTTAGAAAACAACAACCCTGGGAAATGGATAGATTTTTCATCATTTTCATATTACTATCCATGGCCTCCCTGTAAGGTGATGATTTATTTTTCCACATGTGAAGGAGTGCCTTTGAATCTAGTCTTTCATAGGACTAGGTGTATGCCGTTCGGCTTTGTTTTAGTTTTAGGCCGCGACCATCGTAGGGGATCAATGGGAAGCGGAGGAATAGGGACAGAGTAGTCTTCTTTTGCTGGCTGTCAACATACAATCCTTTTGCCAAAAAGGGGGGGGCATATATCTGTTTTATCCAAATGAAGGGGCTGTCTAAGCAGGGTAGAGAACAAATTTCAGATCTGTTGTACAGAAACAGAATGATTAGGGGATCAGTATTTCTTGGCAACTGATTCTACCCAATTGTATCAGTTACAGTTGTCTATCTGGAAGGTTCCGTCTCTAAAAGGGTTTGTTGGTACTGCTCTCAAAATAATCAGATATTCATCCTGGATGAGAAGCAAGGGTTAGAACCAAAACCAACATAGTGAAGTGGTAAATAAAGAGTACTGAAATATAGCTAATTTGAGCTTTAATTTTGGTGGCCTTAATGATAAAAAAAAATCATGCAAATCCCCCTTTAATGTGTCAGCTGTCCATTTAATGCAACCAGAATGTTGTTGCCTGAGGTAAAAGTTTATTCTGAAAAGTCCTGAAGGTCTATTAAATTGTGCTTTGAAAATTAATCATAGTTCTAGATACAGTACTGGTAAAAGTAGTATTATTTTAAACATCTCTGTTCTGGTTTAATATGTTTATGCCTATGTCTTGACAGGATGGAGTCAGCTTGCTGCGATGCATTGTGTTATGCTCCCTGACCTGTTGGGCTTGGATAAATTTAGACCACCTCTCCTGGAAATGTTGGCTCGCAGATGGCAAGATCGATGCTTGGAGGTACTGATTATTTTTTTCTATTGAAGACAGCACTTGCGGGTGAAATGAATGTATCGGCCGGCATGGGAAATATTATTTTTATGTCGGATATATTGTTCCAAGAAAAGTGTACTATAATTCTGGTTTAAGGGTTGGGTTTTTATATACAGGTAGATGCAATTCAATTTGCAGGTTGGTGTTGTAGAACGGAGAGCTAACATTCCAGAATGTCAACAGTATATTGTCGTTGAATGGGAAGCAAGACTTCAGAGAAGACACGGTGAAGCGTTCTGGCCACTGGATGTCATCATTGTTCCATCAGAACACATGGAGATGCCTCTGAAGAGCAACGATGTTCATTGCTATAAAGTCCAGACAGACCAACTTAGTTGGATTCAGCTGCATGTAGTTCATTTATTCTCAAAGCATCCACAGCTTAGTAACTGCTGCAATTTTATTTTTAATCTTTTTTAAAGACGATGCCTATTTTTAAGAAAGCAGGGGGTGTATACAGAGAACAGAGCACTCTACATCACTCTCCAAGAAACTCTTTTGCAATTGTAGACAGTTCTTCAGTGTGAAATGCTGATATGCATTTTGTGGATGTTTTAATTAGTATTAGTTTTCCCCCAGAGTACAGTATTTGAAAAATTTTAACCATTATCATCTGTGTGGTGATGTGGTTAATGATGGCAGACAGGAGCTACAAAGATGTCATTGATTGCTGCAAGGATTCGGCTGTATCAAAAATTTAGATCCATCTTTTGTTCTAATAAAGAGAAGGGCATTCAAGTGTGAGGTTATTTAAGCCAGTTTTGAAACAGAGAGGGGGAGAGGGAGAGGGAGAGGGAGAGGGAGAGGGAGAGGGAGAGGGAGAGGGAGAGGGAGGGGAGGGAGGAGAGGCTACTGCACTGTTAGAATTGTAACTCCTCCAGTCTGCAGATTGGGTTGGCACCTACTATTTTTGATAAATGACTGTCTGGCCTTGACTTCCCATCTATGCATTTGTGGCCAAAAAAAAAAAAAAAAAGAGGGGCATGGTGATTGTGGAACTTTAAAAGAAATATAGGAGGAGCGGACTTGTAACATATACAGTATAATTTTATGCTGGCTATTTACTTCATTGAAAATCTACGCCTTGGGTTATGAATTAAAATTTGGATCCAGGCTCATATAGTCGCCAGTACTTATTACGTCACCTAACTTACAATTTATTTAGTTCTTAACCTACCCAAGTCTAATACCTAGGAGAACAGATAGTTCCTTCCTTCCTTCCTTCCTTCCTTCCTTCCAAATGGGGCTGGTGTTCACCATGCAGCATTCATAAGAACTTCAGCTTCTGTTCTCATAAATTAAGGGTTTAGGACTCTGGTACTTGAAATATCTCTCCCAGAAATCAGCAGCCCATTTCACACGCTACTCCTAATCCCCACTGTTAAAGAAGACCACACCAATCGAGGCTAAAAAGGTGTTAGTGAGGAACAGGACCTTATTGTTGATGGACCATACTTTATAGAACAGGCCTCCACTTGAGGTGTACCAAGCTCCATTTCCTCCTGATACTTGGGAAACATATAAAGACAGAATTCTATAGAGCAGTCTTTAAGAACACCAGGTATTGTTAATGTTATTTTCTAAATTCAGGTTTTTCTTTTTTTACCCTTATGTTTGAGTTAGTGCAGCACCATATTACTTGTGTTATTTTATGGGGTTTGGGTTTTTTTTTTAAAAAAGTCTGATTCTATAAACTGCCCAGTGTAATGGATATTCACTAACGGGGTGATATACAAACTAACTATTATTATTATTGTTATTTTCTTTCCGTTATTATATTGTTGCTTATTATTGCTGTTGCTGTAAACCACCCGGAGTTCCTTTGGAAGCCAATAGAAATAATTACAGGAGAGATAATTGTACATCCAGCCAAGCCCAGGTTCTTAGTTACTCTTACAACCACATTACACCCTGCCTGGGACCCACTTTTCATACCGTATAGTGGCAAAGGAGCTACTTCGTCATGGCACCTTTCCTTGCTGCTCCAAGTAAACTTTGGTTTCTGGAACTGTAGGAGCATTTCATTCATAAGAATATGTGCCAAACCTAGATTTGTATCAGTATCATCTATGTCATTGCCATTGGTCGTGTAGCTGTTTGCTTCACATGTTGCATGAGAACAAGCCACAAAAGGATCACATCCTATCCTGTTGGTGTCATGTGGATGAACTGGAACAAGGCATACATAAAAGTGAATACAGTGGTACCTTGTATAAAGGAATTAATTTGTTCCAAATGAAATTTTGTTAAGCAAATTTCCCTTTATACAAATTTCCCATAGGAATGCATTGAAAATGGAGTAATCCCTAATCGCGACCATTTTTATGTTGTACGGATTCACCCCATAGGCGATTCTGTTAAGCAAATTTCCCCTACCTCTGGAATTTTTTATGTTGTCCAGATTTTGTTATACAAACCGTTTGTTATACAAGGGTCCACTGTAGTTCTCTCACAAATTCCACTGTCTCTAAAAGAATTAAGGGGAATATTCAGGTCTGTTATGTGAACTTCCTAAGTCTCCTCATAAAAAAGTTCTATTTTCTCACCTGTAGTTTTCCCTGGATAAGTCATTTACACCCAGTGTTTAACCTCTGCTTGATATTTTTTCACCCTAGAATTATTTTTGTAGTACTGTATATCTGACTGAAGAAGACTTGTGACTTATGTTAAGCTCAGTTTCATAATTCACTTTAGTGAAGTGGAATCCAATTGCAAATACATATTCTGGTTGGATTTGCAGGTAAGAGAAGCTGCCCAGGCCTTGCTGTTAGCAGAGCTAAGAAGAATCGAACAGGTGGGGAGGAAAGAAACAATTGACATATGGGCTCCATATTTACCACAGTATATGGACAGTGTTATATCACGTAAGTGTTTCCTGTGGAATCCAAATCTAAAACAGATTGGGAAGTATGGCTCTAAGCTATGGAGCTAAAGTAACTGTGTAAATTAATATCTTTTGTGGAGAAAACGCTCACAGGTTGAAATAAAAATAGCATGGTTTAAAATTAAATAGACCAGAGACACATCCCATGATCCACAATCCTGTCTTGTAAATGTTGAGGACTAGTATGTGTCAGGATTGTACTGTGCAAACATCACGTATGTTTTAATGACTTCATGCCATCGCTACTGATATTCACAGATGTTTGTGCACAGGTGTCATACGTTGCACAGTAATAGAGTCACAAGAGTATTGCAGTTTGACAACTTATAAAATTTTATTTAGAGACCTCTTTGAAATCTAAATCAAGATTTTTGAAATCACTGTATCAAATTTCATTTTATTGTGGCTGCTAAGAGCAAAAGTGCATTCTGTTTGCTCTCTATTGGAACTGAAGCTTCATAGAATTCTTCTGCCAATCTTAATAATAATGTGTATGGCAATACCTTGGTTTACGGGCATAATGAGTTGCAGAAATATGCTTGTAAACCAAAATCACTCATATATCAAAGCCAATTTCCCCATAAGAAATAATGGAAACTCGGATGATTCGTTCTGGGGGCCCATAGACCACATACTGTACACACAAAATGCCAAAACTCACAAAAGAAGTTGGCTAGAAATCCTTGTCCACAACATGGTTTAGGTACCTGGCTGAGGAATCTGCTCTGCTTGGGGCTAAAAACTGCATTTTACTTTTTGTTTTTAATGTGACAATAATAAAGTGCAATTTGTAGCAATACACACACTTAATTAGCTGCCCCATGACCAGAAATGGTTTAAAAATTAAGAATGTTGGAAACAAATTGAATAAAAATAAAAAATAAAGAAGATTAAAACAAACCCTCTCTTTTGAAAACCTTTATGGTTGGTGCAAGAGAGACCTCTATTCCTCTCTCCTCCCTCTGCTTTTGAGGCTGTCTGAAAGGGAACGTTTCAGACAATCACCCACAATCCAGCAGGGAGAGGGGGAGAGCCACCATTGGCTCACTTGTGATCATGTGACCTGCTCCAGTGCTTGTATTGCAAAACGTTGCTTGTTGATCAAGGTAAAATTTAGAAGAAGTGTTTGCTTGTCTTTCAAAACACTCTTAAACCAAGGTACTTGTAAACCAAGGTATTACTGTATATATATTTGTGTGCAATTAGAAAAGAAACAGGTTTCAGAAAGAGGATCTCTACCTCAGTTGCCATTTTAGGTGTCTGATGGGTATTTGTATGGCCCATCTTCTCACCTTTTGGTTGGAGAGACATCAGACTGTATACAAGGATGATAGAGTATGAAAAGTACATGAACTGAACAAGTTGTTTGTTTTGAAAAGTAAATTTAAATTCATTTGTCTTATGTAACACTGTTACCTACTTTGAACATGGATTTGTCTGGCATATCGGGTTGTTTTGCACCAGTCAAATTTGACTAAAAAATGGTGAAGGTTATATTTGTGTATAGCCATTTCATCCCAAATTAAATTCAAGCTGAAATCCTGTTGCTTTATGTGCAGAAGGCAAATGATGTAATATTCAGATGCTTCTGGCTGGCACTTAACAAGTCATCACTGGGATTCTTGAGGGTATTTCTATCTATTGGCTTAACACCCACTCAAGGATCCCAGAAGGGGCCCGTTAGTTGCCAGCTAGAAGTAACTGATTGGGGCCACATGGACTTCAGCATATGTAAATAAGCAGCAGGACCTCAACCATAGTTTATTTTTCACTAGTGGATTGATAGTTATTATTTTCAGTATAATGTTTTATCCAAACTAATGGAATTTCCTTTTGTTCCAAATGCTTTGTGTACTAAACTCCATTTGATTTCTGCAAGGGAGTTGTTATGTGCTGTCAAGTTGCCTCTGACTTAGAGTGAATGGTCTCTAGACCAGGGGTCCTCAACCTATGGCCCGCGGTCCGTATCGCCCCCAGGGAGCCTGAATCCGGCCCCCGGGAGCAACAGCATACCCCCCGCCCCCCCCCCGTGGGGGCCTTTGAAGTGTGGGAGATCTTTGCCTGCCGGCTGCTTGCCTGCCTGCCTGCCATTCACGGATCCTCCTTCTCCTTCTCCTCCTGCCTCGATGGTGGCGGCTGGGGCTGGGGCTCGCCTGCTCCCTGCTCCCCACTCCCTCCGCCAAAGGGTGGCCGTATAAGAGAGGCAGAGAAGCCAGCCAGCCAGGCGGGAGGAGGAGAGGTGGCGGCAGAGGCAGAGGCAGCGGCGGGCGGACAGAGGGAGGGACGGACGGACACACGTTGGGGACCGCAGCTTGCGGAAGCCTCCTGCGCTGGATCGTGCCCATCCCCGATCGGAACCAACCCTTGATCATCTTCTTCTTCTCTCGCACACCATCCTCAGGGCAGGGGGGAAGGGTCTCTGGGCCCCCCGCTGGCTGGCTGGCTGGCTGGTGCGCGCTCTCCTGGCCAGCCGCGCCCCCTCTCTTTTCCGCCAAGCACGCACGCGCCCTGCCTGCTTGCCTGCCTGCCGTACTACCTTCCTCCTCTCCCTCGCTCCTCTCTCTCTCTCTCTCTCTCTCTCTCTCTCTCTCTCTCTCTCTCTCTCTCTCTCTCTGTTTCCAGCAGAGTCGGCGGAGGGAGGGAGGGAGGGAAGGAAGGGAAGGGAAGCGTGTTGGTGGTTTAATGTGGTGTGGCGAGCGTGTGTCAGGGACCTCGGGAGCTGCGGAAAGGGAGGCGGCAGTGGTGGCGGCGGTTCAGCCTCGCTCGGCGTGAGAGCCGCGAGGGTGCCTCTCCTCCCCATCCCTTTCCCCTCAGTTACGGGAGAGGCATTTCTGGGTGGCGCCCCCTCTTTTTTTGCTTCTTCCTTCGGGCATCCAAGGACGGCAAGTTGCCCCCCCCTCCTCCTTCCTTCCTTCTCTTTCAGGCTTCTCTGCTCATGGTCTTGTGTAGGGCGGAGGGAAACGGGGGGGGACCACCCCAAGCGCGCTCTTTGGGCGGGGCGGGGCTCTCCCGTTTTAATTATTTATTAATTTTTAATATCAGCTTTGCATCCTTTCCACCACCACCACCTCCCCGCTGTGTAAAGCTAACTGGGAGACAATCGGGCAGGGTAATAATAATAATAGGGAGGGGTAATTATTACATCGTGAGGTGTGCAGGAATTGGAGAGAGAGGATTATGAGGGCTTTTTGTTTTGATGTCGTTCGCTCTTTATTGTTTTGCTGTAAATTCCCCCCTTGGCTGATACCCCCGTATACTTGTTCCATTAGCACTGTTTTCTAGTATTCGAGGGAGGGTTGGAGGCCTAATACACAGACCCTGATACACAGACTTCACGAAGAGGAGAACGAGAAAAAAGCGACCAGGTATTGGTGATGTCGTGCAGCCTTTTTGGGGGGCCTATTCTAGGAGAGCAGAAACGCATGGGGAGTTTTTTGTATTCAGTCTTCAGAATTTAAAATTCTTCATTTCCCACCTCATCTTCCTTTCTTGAAAGAAAAGGAAATACTAATATTTCACTCAAAGTATTTTAGACTTCAGGGTTGCAGTTGGACATTGGGTTAACCCATTGGGTTATTATTAATTATTATTATTATTATTATTATTATTATTATTATTATTATTATTATTATTATTATTATTATTATTATTATTATTATTAATATTGCATTCTTTTTCCTGTTTTTTGTGCACTACAAATAAAATATGTTCAGTGTGCATAGGTTCTTCATATATTTTTCAAAATCTAGTCCGGCCCCCAACAGTGTCTGAGGGACAGTGAACCGGCCCCCTGTTTAAAAAGGTTGAGGACCCCTGCTCTAGACTGTCCTGTCCTTCACTGCCCTGCTTAGCTCTTGCAACCAAAATCCTGTAGCTTTCTTAGACATCCAGTCCATCTCATATTTGGTCTTCATCTTTTCCGTTCTGCCTTCATCTTCTACCTTATTGCCTTTTCCAGATGATTTCCAGTCTGAATAATTCATATAATTACAGTGAATTATTCTGAGCAATCTCTCAGAACAAAGTATGGAAAAAATACATCAATATATTCAGCCTTTGCTTTCACCTACGCCTTGCTATTTTAAACAATTAAATTAGAGGACTAATTGGGATAAAGGGATGTATGTATCAGATCTAGTAAACATTAAATATGTTTGTCCTGATAAACCATAATCTCTTGGGCTGTTGTTATGTGCTGTTAGGTTGCTTCTGACTTGTGGTGGCCCTCAGTAGGGTTTTAAAGTTATTCAAAATGTTCCAGAAATGAATAGTTTACCATTGTCACCCCCCCCAGTGGATTACCATGGCCAACATGGGATTTGTTCATGATATTTCTGAGTGCTGATTGAAGGCTCTCCACAACATTACACTGATTCTCAGGGCTATGGTAGAATAATGCAATTGTAGAACAAGAAGGGTTCCCACAGGTTGTTGAGTCCAACAATCCACAGCTTAAGCATCCTTGACAGATGGTCATCAGTTCTCTACTGATGTGATAGAACCTCTTAGTGTCAATAGTGGAGTCCTTTAAATTTTTAGGTACTATTATATCTCAAGATTTAAAATGGTCATCTAATATTGAAAGTATTATTAAGAAAGCACAACAAAGAATGTTTTTTCTGCGTCAACTTAGGAAGTTTAGACTGCCAAAAGAACTGTTGATTCAATTCTATAGAGGTGTTATTGAATCTATTATCTGTTCCTCTATAACTGTCTGGTTTAGCTCTGCGACTAAGCATGACAGATATAGACTTCAAAGGATAATTGGAACTGCAGAAAAAATTATTGCTACTAATTTGCCATCTATTGTGGAATTGTATACCACACGAGCTAAAAAGAGGGCGATGAAAATATATACAGATTCCACGCATCCTGGACATAATCTGTTTCAATTGTTACCCTCAGGGCGACGTTTTAGGGCATTGCATACTAGGACAACTAGATATAGAGATAGTTTCTTTCCAAGTGCTATCAAACTGTTGAATAATTAATTTTTACATTTCTTCTTCCTTTTTAAATAATAGGTTATATTGTAGTATTGTACTGTGTTTTTATTGTTGACTATATGATTCTTATATTTCCTTTTATATAGAGAGAGCATTTTTACCAAAACAAATTCTGGGTGTGTCTAACCACACTTGGCCAATAAAAGTATTCTATTCTATTCTATTCTATCTATCAGTCAACCTCAGGTTTGGGTTATAGCCCTCCTTTGGAGTAGTGAGTGTAGGAGGGTTGAACTACCCTCCTCATTGATTATTAATCACAGATCTCAGCATCCAGCGATATATCATGATTGATCCCATCACATTTTCCAGGCTGCTCTATTTGCATATCTTATATGATGCTCAGGAATCAGTTTGCATCGTTTGGGCTAATATGCCAGCTGTATCAATTCCTGGAGAGATTTGATCTGGCCATGGTGATGGATGCCTTAGTTATATTCTGTTTGGAATAGCCTAACATGATATATGTGTTTTAACAGAAGCAAGCGTGTTGTGACACCTTAAAGACTAACAGATTTATTTTAGTGTTATGTTTCATGGAGTACAACCCACTTCCTAAGGCATATGGAGAGAAATATTTAGTTGGTGATTTATGTACACTGTATACATAGTTGTCGTTACCGTGACCAGGTGAAGAGGTAAACAGGCATAAATAATGAACTTTCAAAGTGAGAGCAGCATTATGGCTGCATGTTATGAGCTTTCAGAGTGTTGACTGTATAAATGTCTTAGCCATAAGTAGAGAGATTAACTATTCACTAAGCAAGCATCTTTGTAGTGCAAAATGGTTTTGCAGAGGAATTGGCTTGTCCTCCCTCCCCCCCGGATTTTGATGTTAGACTTTGCCAGAGGAAGTGGCCTTTGTCTATGCATAAGATTGTAAAGAAAGTTAGCCTTATTTGTATGTGTGCATGTGTCTTCTATACTGTCAAGTTGGAACCAGCTGGTAATGACCTTAATAGAGTCTTCAAGGTAAATGAGATAGTTTAATAGTGGTACCAGTTCCACTGCTTCCCAGGTAAGGTTTCTGGTCTCTTCTCCAGAGTCCTAGTCCATCTTTCTATCCACTACACCAGTGCTCCCCAACCTTTTTATCACCACGGACCGGTAAATGTTTGATAATTTTTCCGTGGCCTGCTTGTTTTGATTTAATATTTTTAATTTAATTGTCACTCTCCGCGCGGCAGCGGCGAGGCTTGGGCCCCTTCCCGCCCCATCTCCAAGTGGCCTCCACATCTTTTCGACGGAATAACTCCCCACACACAAACACACACACACCCGGGAGAGGGGCCAAAGGGCTGAAACTAGTCCAAACCCGGAAGCCAAGCGGACTTCAAAGGCAGCCCCCGCGCCGTGGAACGAAGCCCGAAGACGCGGTGGGACCTGAGCGCTCCTCCTTGCTCTCTCGCCAACCTCCACTGACCAGCCGGCCGACCGGCCGCCTTCCCTCCACGCGGAGGGGACCTTATGGTTCGGCCCAGCCCAGCGTCCAGCGCCGGCAGGAGCCCACCGCCTCTCCCTCGCTTGTCAGAGCGCGCTTTTTTGGAGGAGGTGGAGTGGGGGTGGGTGGGCTGAGGCGAGGCATTGAGGGGGGGGCAGCTCCTGCCGGAGAGAACCAAGCTCCATCGGGCAGGGCTGGCCCTTCTCTTTCCTGGGCAAGGCAAGGTGGCGCCCCACTCAAGCCCACCCTCGCTCGCTCGCTCGCTCGCCTGCTCACTCACTTGGGTGAGCCCGCAAAAAAGGGCTTGTGCCAGGGCCGGTCCCGGCTCTTGTTCGCTTGCTTGCTCGCTCGCTGGACGCCTCCCGGGCTGCTCACACTCTTCCCTCCTCGGCCAGTCCGTTCTCTTGTTCGCCTCCTCCTCCTCCTCCTCCTCACACACCCACCCCACCCACCGCCGCCACGCTCGTTCACCCGCCCACCCCCCTCTGTGTGTGCGAGTGTTTCCTCTCTCTCTGTCTCCCCCCCGCCTCTTTTTCTCTTCAGGAGAAGCTGGGGCGGGCAGGTGGGCGTGAGGGAGAGGGGAAGAGGAGGAGAAATCTGCCACCACAGGAAGTGGAGCCCTCGGCCAGGAGGACCAGCGCGGGAGATCCGCGGGGAGCCGTCGCTCCTCCCGGCCAACAAAGAAACCTGCTCCCGAGCGGCCGCTAGCTCCGGAGGCGGAGGCAGCGGCACCGCGAGCGCCTGGGAGCCGGTCCGGAAGGGGGGTAAGGAAGGGGGGCACGGGCATCTCCAGAACTCCCTCTTCCCCCTCAGTCTCTTATCCCATGAAAACATGGGGCGAACCTCCAGCCCGGATTTCTCAGGATCCCCCTCCGAAGGGAGTCAGCTCCTCTTGCTCTGTCCTGGTTTCCTCGGGCGGCCCGGTGCCGATTGATCCATGGACCGGCACCGGTCCGCGGACCAGGGGTTGGGGAACACCGCACTACACCACACCGGGCATCTTATTTATATGTAGTGAGTGTCCAGTTTTTGAAGGAAGCCTGTTCTTTTGCTCCTGCTGCCTTCAGAAGGATGGCTAGTTGGGACACAAGGAAAGATTTTCCAGTGACTGCGTCATGGTTCTAAAACTCCCTGCCAAGGATGGTGCTATCTCTGCTGGTTTTCCATTGGTGACAATAGCCATTTTAGTATGGCAGCTAACCTTGTTTTCAGTGAAAGAAGCTTTTAGATGGATGGGTCTTTTATTTCCTTCCCTTGGTGTGTTTTTATGTATAGTGTTTTTTTAATTAAAAAACTCCATTGTAAGACATCTTGACTGCTATGATTGGGAGAGTGGCAGAATGCAAATCAGATAATCAGATATATAAATACATTTAGCAAAGTATTACATAGCACAGCATGCATAAAAGCAGAAGAACATCAGAAGTGATGGTTTAGCTATTTGGATTTTACGCTATAGGTAACACAAATCATGGTTTGCAAACCAGTTTCAGATAAATCATTGCTTGCTGAGTATATACCATGGCTTACTGACTGAAACATTGGACTTAACTAAGGCATAGTTAAGCTGCCTTTAAGTGTGTTCT
This sequence comes from Phrynocephalus forsythii, assembly GCA_029282475.1. Classification (NCBI taxonomy): domain Eukaryota; kingdom Metazoa; phylum Chordata; class Lepidosauria; order Squamata; family Agamidae; genus Phrynocephalus; species Phrynocephalus forsythii. The sequence continues at coordinate 124,298,472 of JAPFRF010000004.1, forward strand.
GTCACAATCGCCACTGTCATCTTAGAACTACAGAGGTAGAATGGGCCCTATGGATGGGTTGAGTCCAACCCCTGTGAAGAAGGCACAATGGGAAGTCAAATTACCAACACTGATGGAATGGCTCTTCCTTTGTGACCTGTGTTCCTATAATTGAGTTGTTAAACACCAACACTGGAGTTGGAAGAGAACTGTTTCTGAACTGAATGTAGAATTCAGGATAATATTTGTTAACCCTACTCTAGTCTATTTTAAATAGATTTTTGGAAGATATTAGAAATGGTTGTTGTGAGTTTTTCGGGCTGTTGGGCTGTGTTCTGGAAATTTTTCTTCCTGATGTTTTGCCAGACTCTGTGGTTGGCATCTTCAGAGGGCAAGGAGCTCAGGGAACTAGGAGTTCTCTCTGTGCTCTGGGGTATAGAGTGAGTGAGGCTATGGGGTTTTTTTTTTTAAAGTTGTGGCAAAGAGGAAACTTGCAACTTTTAAAAAAACCTTCAGTCTCACTCACTCTACACCCCAGAGCACACAGAGAACCCCCTGAGCTCCTTGCCCTCTGAAGATGTCAGCTGCAGAATCTGGCAAACTGTCAGGAAGAAAAACTTCCAGAACACAGCCTAACAGCCTGAAAAACTCACAACAGCTATCAGATCCTGGTCGTTGAAAGCCTTTGAGAATACATATTTGAAATAACTCTTGGTTTTTGTGTGGTAAGGCTTTCCTTGGAGGACAGTTGTTTTGAAAATGAGCTTTAAGAAAAAGTGAGGGAGCATGTGTTGTGGATGAAATCACTGAAACAGTTGATAGCTGCCTTGTGTTAGTAATCAATGTTTTAATAAAGGGCTTAATATTACTTGTGGTGAATAATATGTTATTGATGTGTGCCATTAGTCTGTTTCTTATTTGCTAAAGAACTGAGCTATTTATAATGCTAATCGAAATAATGTGATTTACAAGATATAGGACATCAACCTGGGCACATGTGTCTGCACTTGAATGGCATATATGAAGACTTTCATTCCTTGAGTTTTATTAGGGAACAAATCCTCATATGTAAGGTATTGTTAATTTCTATTTTTTTAAAAATTGCAACTCCAAAACAAAAGAAAAATCACAGTTCTCATCATAAAAAGAATTTTAATTGCCAGTGGTACAATGCGTAAGCCTTAAAATACTCTGAAACAAGACAAAAAAAAAAAAAAATGAAAGCAGCATTGCTGAGAAACAGATTAAAATGAGCATTTTGTGTTGTTTAGAATAAAGATTAAAAAGTGTTTGGAGGAATTTTTTGGGCTAGGGAGATAGAGAAATATTTGTCGGGTGACAAACCATCCTCCTCAAAGAGTAGCCATTGCTAGAGATGGGTACGAAACACCAGTTGGGCAGTTCGTGCTGGTTCGTCCTTTGGACCAACAGGTATTTGGGGGTTCCCAACCCTCCTTCCTCCAATGGGAGGTCACTCTGAGGCAACACCCTGACTTGCCTACCCTGCCTCCTCCGGGAGCTGCCTCTGATTGGGTGTCTGCCAGAGGATCTGAGAACTGCCAAACTCCTGTTTGTTGGATTTATTTATTTATTTATTTATTTATTTTTGGATTTATATACCACCAAGCTTAATTAAGAGAACAACTCCAGATGGAACGAACTGGCAGGAATTGGTGTTCCATGTCCATTTCTCCTCATAGCCATTCACTGCATTTCTTGGCAGAAGCATCTGGAGCAGAGACTCTGATGTTGATCTCAAATTCCAAGGGGACTAAAAGGGAGCCATGTGGCCATTACAAAATACAAACACAAGAGTAGGTAATATCTTTATAGACCACTAAAAAAACATACAACCTGCTCGCTTTCATGGATTAGAACTGTCCACTTCATCAGGCTTTTATCGGGGTAAAGAAGTTAAGGTTGAAAAAGTCCATGCCTCCAAAATGTTCCATGTGCTGATCTGCATGTGCACTGTGGTGAATCCTATGAGTTGCAAGAAAGAAAAATTCCCTTATCTTTTACTCATACACTAGTGGGACTGTAGAAGTACAATGCAAACCACATGAAGGATTTTCTAGATTATCGCCTTACTGTTTCTAATGTTGTTATACTTATCCTCAATAATTTGCCTTATTAAGTACTTTGGATGGATGAGGCTAGAGGAGTCTTCCATAGTTGAGTCTGTGTTTGGGAGGACTCTGATTTGTTACATTTTTGATGAAGGATGAAAAGAGGAAATTATTGTAATGATACTCCATTGCCAGTCTGACATTCATTATGGCATACTGCTTTTATCAATATTACTCCCTGATGGAACATCATTCAAGCCAAGCATTCCGTAGTACATTAATACCTCATAAGATGAATGCCCCTTAAGACGAAAAACTTATAAGTCGAATGTAATTTTCGGGGATAAGAAAACTTGTAAGACAAATTTGTCCTTCCCGTCTACATTCATCTTATGACAGGGGTGCCCAAATTTTTGTAAGGAGGGCCAGATTTGGTGGCTGAGAATGTGTCAGGGGCCAGTTGCTCCCTGACCCTGCCACCCCACTGCAAGCCCCACCCACTGACCCATAAGCCCCACCCACTGACCCCTTGCAACCCCACCCACAGGAAGGAAGGCGGGGACCAAGGGAGGGAGGGAGGGAGGAAGGTGGAAACCAAGAGAGGAAGGAAGGTGGGGAACAAGGAAGAGAGGGAGGGAGGGAGGGAGGTGGGGAACAAGGAAGGGAGGGAGGGAGGTGGGGACCAAGGGAGAGAGGAAAGAAGGAAGGTGGGGACCAAAGGAAGCACAGGGAGCCGTGGCCACAGGGAGCCCCTTGGAAGCGGCTATCTGTGCGACCTTGCACACACCCCTCCCAAGCTCCCCAGCGGTGGCAACGGCTCGCCTGCCAGCCCACCCCAAAGCTCCTTGGTGGTGGCAGAGGCCCGTTGGCCTGCCCACCCCCACACATTCCCCTGTGGTGCCGGTGGCGACAGACCGCCCAGCCGCACAAGCTTCCCAGCAGTGCTGGTGGTGCGGCCCGCCCGATCACTGCCCCGTGCGTGCACCCAACCTCACAATGTTCCCGGCTATGCCGGTGGTGGCGGCCTGCCCACGTGCCTCTCCATGCGCGCGCCTACCTTCACAAGGTTCCTGGTGATGCCGGTGGCAGTGGCCCGCATGCACGCCACCCCCATGTGTGCGCCCAGCCTCACATGGCTGCCAGCGGTGCCTGTGGCAGCAGCCCACACAATGACTGGCTGGCCCGCTGGCTTGTCCAGCCCCACAAGCTTCCCAGCGGTGCTGGTGGTGGCGGCCCGCCCCCTCGCCCACCCACCCAGACCCACAAGCTGCTGCTCACCAGCCGGCCCACCCAGCCCCTCAAGCTTCCCGGCAGTGTCAGTGTTGGCGGAAGATTTTTTTTTTAAAAAACATGGGGCGAAGGAGGGGGAGGGAGGGGCGGGCCAGCCAGCTGTGGGCCACTCAGAATGGCCTGATGGGCCGGATTTGGCCCCCGGGCCAGACTTTGGGCAGGCCTGTCTTATGAGGTACCATTGATCCTTGCCCAGCCTGGGCTGTTTGCAAGGGAACAGCCCAGGCTGGGTGACGATCAATGGGTCCCTGCTCTGCCCACCAATTTGGTGGGCACAGCAGGGATTCACTGACCTTTGCCCAGCCTGTTCTGCTTGGAAGGGAAGCAGCAGTGATGATCTACCAACACTGTTTTCATTCCAACCTTCCTTTCCTGGGCTGGGAAAAGATCCATGGGTCCATACTCTGCCCAAGCAGAGCATGGATCCATGGATCTTCGCCCAGCCTGGGAGTGTTGGAAGAGAAGCAGCATGGTGATGTGGGAGCAGATCCATTTTAAAACGTCCCGCCATGAGTGTTCTGGCCCCAGCTGTAGCACTCATGTCAGGACATTTTAAAATTGTTTTTCTCCCAGCCTGGGAGACTTGCAAGGCAAGCAGCATTGGCGACCGGCCACCACTGCCTGAATCGGGAGAAGATCCATGGGTCCTCCTCTTCACCTGAGTCTTTGCACAGACACACAGGGGAAGAGGATGTGACTGCCCCCTCAATTAAGGGACAGTTTAATTGTTCCCCCCATGCAGCCGAGACAGACACAGCTCGTGAGCTGTCATAAACTGAGGTATTACTAAAAATCTGGGTTAACATCTATACCCTGTGATGCAGACACATCCTAAAAACTGGACAGGCTGATATGTTCATGAAGGCTTCTGGGAGTTTTAGTCCAAGAACATTCGGAACCACTGGTCTATAGGATTCTTTGTTGTGCCCAGTGTGATTTTTTTCTAGACATTTTGATATCTAGAAAACTTGTTGAAAAATACCCTTGGTAATTGCTTTGTGTTTGGAAAAGAACTGGTTAATCTAAGAAGAAAAGGAGCCAGTTTCTGGGATTTCCCTTGCTTGGTATTTTTTGTGCCATTGGCCCATTTCATGGCATGTTGAATGCTGGCTACTGAAGCACAATATTTTACATTCATAAACTAGATTTTTTTTTTACAATTGAATCAATGGAATTTACTTTTGTAACTGTGTTCTACTTTAGATGCCTTACATTTTCATATACAGTACTTTGATCACTGCAGTTTAATAACAATTCATCATCTTTTAGTCTCTCTATAAAGCCATATATAGTGGTACCTCTACTTACGAGCGGCTTGACTTAAGAGTGAAAAACCGTGGGTGTTTTAACTGCTGCCTTACAAATTTTAGATGCGGGCTTCTCTGCTTACAATTTTTTTATTTATTTTTTCAATTTTTCAATTTTTATTTTTATTTTTCACATAGGACTGCTCTACTTAAGAGTTGTTCAACTTAAGAGCATGCATTTGGAATGGATTAAACTCGTAAGTAGAGGTACTACTGTATAGAATGCACCATTCATCAAACATGCAGCAGCATATGGGTTCTTTTCCAGTAGGCCCCATAATTGGCATGGTTATTTTTAATTTATACATTCTTGCTGCTGCAGTGATAGAGCAGAGAGATCTAGGTTGGTTTTCTCTATATTCTGTATATGAGTTTTAGACATCAACTTGGTATGTCTGCTTGAGCACAGTAGATTTGGAGGCTCTAGCACTTCAATTCAATTATTTTGTTTTTAGGACAAGGAAAAACCAACAGCGAAAGTCGATCTGAAATGAGATCAACAAAATTTTAACTGATTGTGGCCTGCTGTTCTAGGAAGGGCAATATCAGGGAGTTCAGTGTGTAAATTGAATTTACTGAATAGGAGTAAATGAGTGAAGCTATTATTTGTTGCCAATTTTGCAGTCAAATGTCCTTTTTGCTTTAGGAGACACTGAAAACGGTTTGGAAAAGGGGTTAATAAACACTCACACATCTCATATGCCAGGCCTGAGCAATGTGTTGACTGCAGGCAATGGGTAGCCTGCAAAGGGTTGAAAAATAGCTGGTCAGCCAGCCGATGTGCGCTCACCCATTCCCCACCTCCCCAACCAGCTGATCAGTGCCCCGGCAGCGCACCAGGTGAAAAAGTGGCCGGGAGGACCACAGCAAAATCCCCCGCCTCCCCCCCTTCTAAGCCAGCTGATGAGCATCCTGGCGGCACGCCGAGTGAGGAAGTGCGGTGAAATCTCCCATTTGCCCCCTCCTAGGTCAGCTGATGAGTGCCCCAGCAATGCATGGGTGAAGAAGCAGACAGGAGGGCTGCAGCGAAGTCCCCTGTTCGCCCCCTCCCCAGCCAGATCATCAGCACCCTGGTAGCGCATTGGGTGAGGAAGTGGCTTGGAGGGCCACAGCAAAGTCCCCCATTTGCCCCTCCCCCGCCAGAGGATCATCACCCCCATGGCGCGCTGGTTGAAGAAGCGGCCGGGAGGGCTGCGGCAGTCCCCCTCTCCCCCTCCTTAGCCAAATGATCAGCACCCTGGCAGCATACCGGATGAAGAGGCAGCCAGGAGGGCTGTGGCACGGTTCCCCACTTAGTCCTGCCAGCCAGATGAGTAGCCCTCAGGCACTTTGGGCTGGAAAAAGTAGACCTCGGCCTGTTCAGGGTTGGACAGCCCTATCATATGCCATCGTTGATATCAGCCACAGTGTCCCTCAGACTTCCAGTTCTTACAGCACCTGTTCTTTGAATGTATGGAAAAATATGTGTATGGTTAAATTTTTATGACAAACTTACCTGACATTCATATTCCCAAACCAGTAACCATGTATATAGTTAATCTTTAGTGCTGGTATATAGGTTATAAACATATAACCCAAATTTATTTATTTTGTAAGGCAATAAAAATAACATGCTCAGGGTTGTTTTAATTCCTTCATATCTTTCAAAATACCTGTTTGTACAAAGCACCCCATATAGAGTATGGCACCTAAGAATTTGAAAAGTGTGGGCAAAGTCAAGAGTGCCTTTACCAGACTCTGCCTCTGAGTGGGACAGACACTAAAATGAAGAAGTCAAGACTTCCTTTAATGTAGGAATTTTCAGGATCATCTTGCGGGATGTAGACAAAGAAAATAATGTACTGGAATAGCTGGTTAAATGAAAAAAGAAGTGACCCTGGTAGCTTTATGCTTAGCTTTATTTTTAGTGGTCACAAGGTATCCCCTTACTCTTGCATTTGTTTAGTCTTGTACCACACAACCTATTCCTAATTCTTTGTGACCACTGTAACATTTATGTGCCTCAGTCACACTGTGAAGCCCATTGTTTTGACAAAGGCGTGTTTTTAGAAAGAGAAAGTAGAGGCCATTTTAGAACCAGTAGCTGAGAGCTGTTGCGTAATGTAGTAAGCTGCAATAAGAGTAGGCCCATTGAATCAATTGGGATTTGGTGAGTCAACTGAGTCCATTGATTCAATGGGTCTGCTCTAGTTGGGACTTACTATGAGAAGCAAAAAGATGCCAATGAAGTAAGAGAAAAAAATCCGAGCAGATTCTCATCTTTGTCCCTTGCCTAAGAGCCTAGATGCCCTAGGTACATCGGATCTCGCCTGATTTCAGAAGCTAAGCAGGGTCGGCCCTGGTTAGTCCTTGGATGGGAGACCACCAGGGAATACCAGGGGCTGTAGGCGCCTGGCGTAGGAACTGGCAAACCACTCCAGTATTCCTGCCAAGAAAACTCCATGGACATGGAGTCATGAAGAGTCAGTCACAAGTGTAATGACACAACACACACACACAGCCAAGGAAGGGAGGGATTTTAATACATGAAGCAAGATCTTTGAAATGCTTGGAGCTGAAAAACTAGCACATGCTCCAGTGCCGTGCCCTTGAAACTGAATACTGTATTTGAGACTGGTCAATAGTTATCCATTAGGTGAGACTCAAGGTAGACTCTATGAGCTGCCTAGATGCCCCAAGCACATCCGATCTCGCCTGATTTCGGAAGCAAAGCAGGGTCGGCCCTGGTTAGTACTTGGATGGGAGACCACCAGGGAATACCAGGTCTGTCGGCGACTGAAGTAGGAACTGGCAAACCACTCCAGTATTCCTGCCAAGAAAACTCCATGGACATGGAGTCATGAAGAGTTGTTCACGACTGTAATGACACAACACACACACATTTTTAGTTTCTGCTGTATTTGTATCATTTGCAGAAGACTTTGAAACACAGTAATATACCCACTGTAAATATGCTTTGCCCAGGTTAAATGTCTAGTGAATAGATTTTCCTCAGCCACTTGAGGAAGAAATGGGAAGGCAGTCCTTTACCCCATCATACTTTTTATAATAATCCTTTTGAAATAAAGGGATGGAGATGTATAAAACAGTACATGCTCAAATTAAAAGTTGTGTTTATTCTAAGAATGGCTTCCAGTCATTCCTTTAAAAATTCATGCAGTTTAGATATTATTCTATTCCTTCCTTGTTAACTTCTCATCTAGACTGCTGTGATGGCATAGTGAGAGGATTAAGTCTTTGGGTCAAAGATGAACAGCAGGAGTAGATGAGCTGGCCTAGAAAGGCACTCCTAGCCCTGTGATGAACAAGGCATATGGGAGAAGCTAAGTGGGAAGAGATGATGCTTCCTTTCCTTTCTTTAACTTCTATTTTTCACCATAATCCCTTTTAGCAAACGTTGCTTTGATTGCATGCCAGAATGATACATTTTATTAGTAATCTTACTTGGTGCTGGTCTGCTAAGATTTGTATGAGGTCTGGGCCAGCTACAGTTTCAGCATTTCAGGTACTAAAGATTTTAGCTGTTGATCCCTGATGTTGGGGCAAGCGCTGTTTATTACTGCATTTCGAAGCCAAAGATATTCAAATGCTTTAAATCAACATAGATCTCCATCATTCCCCTTAGCTCCATTGGTGCTGCTCAAGGTCTACTTCCATTTAGAGTTCTGTTTCATCATAGCTCTTGCAAGTTGCGAGCAACATTTGCAGGTACAGCATCCATATGCTAATGCTCTGGACATCGTACAGATGTTTTTTTTCTGTCTCTTGAGAGGCGTGTTTGCTTTTGTTCCATGCATCCCTGAAGTATCTGGGAGAAGCCTCTGATAGCATTGGTGTCCTCCTACATTATTATCTGCTTTGTATGGACAGCACTTTGTTTATGTATATTTGTTTTTCTTGTGCCACATTTTATTGTCGGTGCTGGCACAAGCATATGATAGTAATTGTGTGCTGGCAAGTGAAATCTAACTTATGGCAACCCTTTCCAGGGTTTCCCAGGTAGGGAATACTCAGAGGTGGTTTACCATCCCTTTCTTCTGGGGGCATTCTAGGACGATGCACACAGCCTGGCTTTCCCCCCAGAAGGCATCGTGGGGAATAGAACTCCCAACCTCTGACTCCGCAGCCAGACACTTAGACCACTGAGTTATTCAGCCATGCCTACATATGACTATTTCTGCTACTGGGATTAGACTGTTTTCCACTACAAGGAGTTAGTTTTCATTTCCTGCGAGTGTTAATTGCAAGAGTTCTTCTGCTTGTTAAGTAGTAGTAGTAGTAATGACTCCCGCTCTCCTGCCTAAATCCTATTGCCTTTCAGGAGAGTGGTGCAACTCTTGTGTTTGAAGTCAGCATCTTATTCAATAATCATTGAAAACGATCACACATTAATTTATTCGCAAAAGTACAATCTACAGAAATACCTTGGTTTACGAGTACATTGATCTATGAGTGTTTTGCAAGACAAGCAAACATTTCTGATCAGTTTTGCCTTGATCAGTGAGCAATGTTTTGCAATACAAACACTGGAGCAGGTCACATGTAAGCCGTTGGCCTACGGCCGTATTAAAGATTTCGTATTCGTAATTCGTATTCATGTAAACCAATTCTCTCTCTCTCTCTCTCTTACGGGTTGAGTTGGGTCCATAACCTGCGTGATAAATGGGGGATTACTGTACTGCAGATTATACTGCCTTTTTTTGTCCATAAAGACCTTGTTGGAGTTAAAAATAGAGGTTTGCTGGCAGCCTGAGTTTCTGACAGGATTTTGCTCAGTGTAGTGGAGTAGAATATTTAAATTCCTCACATCCATTGTGTGCAACTCCTCTGTCTACATATTGTCCTCCAGCTCTTCCATTGTTTCTTCTTTTGCTTCTTTGCTTCTTACTGGAGTCTAGTGGTTTACTTCTGCTGGATTTCATTACTTCTGTCAGAATTTGCCATGTCTTTTCGTTTCTGCAGTGCACCACCCCACCCCCACACTCATTCAAATAACATGCACTAATAGTTGGCAGACCTTATAGAGAGCTTTCTGGGAAGGATGGAGAACTGTAATGCAAAACGGTGAGGATAAAGTTCCCTGTTCAATCGACGTTAGACAGTGAAATACACCACTGGATTTTGGGCATTTCTGGCTTTCACTGTTGATGCCACATTTCATCTTTGATTACATCATTTTTATCTGTATTTCCAGTTGTTTAAAATTAGCTGTAAAGTTTCCCGGTCACCTTAAAGAATAGGGGGTCCTCTTTCTTAAACATTTGGAGGATTTGCATCATTAAGACTCCAATATACCTGGTGCTTTCTGGTTCTTCTTAATTTCCTAGTGCTAATTACTGGCTCAGTTGGCAATTCATGAACTTTGACTTGAGGATTTGGAACTGCAGTAATTTGGGAAATGCTAGCTGTGCTATGCATTTCCAATTGGTCATATGCCTTCTTGTTTCAATCTCTAACACACAGAGAGAGAGAGAGAGAGAGAGAGAGAGAGAGAGAGAGAGAGAGAGAGAGAGAGAGAGAGAGAGACACACACACACACACACACACACACACAGAGTGGACACTTGTATAACAAACAGTTTGTATGACATAAAATCTGTACAACATAAAAAATTCTGAAGATAGGGGAAATTTGCTTAACAGAATCGCCTTTGCTTAACAGAATCATGGGAAATGTGTATAAAGGAAAAATTGCTTAACAGACTTTCATTTGGAACAAATTACCATATTTATCGGCGTATAACACGCACAGGCTTATAACACGCACCCTCATTTTAAGAGGGAAATTTTAGGAAAAAAATTTTTTGGTGCCCACCTGCCCGGGTCCCTGTCTAACCCTCCCCTAACCCCCCCCACCCACGGAGTCCCTGAGGCAACCTGGCGGCTCCGTCCGTGCAGCCGAGGATCGGGGCCTTGTCTGGCGAGGCGGGCCGCGGCGGTGGTGGACTGCCCGCGCCGGGAACAAAGGCCGCCGCCGCCGCTGGTCTGCGGCGAGATTTTCGGCTGCTCGGGACGCGCGGTTTGTCCGCTCCAGCCGGCGCCCCCCCACTCATCGGAGGCTCCTTTGCCTTACCGGGGGAGGGCTCCCGGCTCCGTCCATGCAGCCGAGGATTGGGGCCTTGTCTGGTGAGGCGGGCCGCGGCGGCGGCGGACTGCCCGTGACTGGCAGCAGCAGCGGCAGCGGCTTGCAGTCTCGCTGCGCTCTGGCCGGTCTTTTCTTTATTTGACAGGCCGCCGATCAGCTGGGCTCCCCGATCGGAGCCCTGATAAGGGCTCAGGCAGCGGGAGAGCTCGGCGGCGGCGGCGGCGCGACCAGGACGCGACTTCTTTGACGGCCCGTGCTCATCTGGGCTGTCTGGTCTGGCTAGGGATCTCGCGCCTGGGGGGGGTAGATTTAGGGGGCGGGTTAGTTAGGGTCCCGGGGGGGCGGGCTCCCTGTTCCCGGGGGGGGAGATAGTTAGGCTTTAGGGAGGGGGGTTAGGGCGTGCGTGGGATCCTTGTTTCTCTGGCCTGCCCCGTCAGCTCACAGTGTGCGAGCACTGGCTATGGGACGGCAGTCGTTGTTTTTGCCAAGCACACTGGTCACCTCATATTATATCGGCGTATAACACGCATACATAATTTGCCCCCTATTTTCAGGGGGGTGCGTGTTATACACCGATAAATACAGTAATTCCTTTATACAAGGTACCTCTCTCTCTCTTTCTCTCTCTCTCTTTCTCTCTGTGTGTATGTATATGTTTGTGTGTGTGTGTGTGTGTGTGTGTGTGTGTGTGTGTGTGTGTGTGTGTGTGTGTGTGTGTGTGTGTGTGTTCCACTGGTTTAACAGTTTTATCAGAGGAAAAGGTTTTCTTCTTGTCTGTTTTGGAAGAGGAGGTGTTGTGACCATTACCATTTATATATTAAACTGTACGCACAATCTGTACTTCTTTGTAGCCACAGTCCTCAGAGTTAATGCATAAAGACATTTAGCCCAATAAAGTCTTTTGATGAGATGAGATTCTTGTTTGTCTATTTACTTTAGAAAGTGCTCTTTTTATTATAGCTACAAGGGGGACTGAAATAGGTCAGTGAAATGTTGATTCTACAGATTGAAATGCCAGTTAGGAAGGATTCTTCCCCTCCCCCGCCGCCCCCAACTATATGTATTTATTGTTGCTGGTTTGTGTCCCTCATCCTAACTAGCACCACGTATAAAGATGTAACCTTCTGTGGCCAAAATAATGTGCTTTCTTAAAGTGAAAATGATTGTTTTTATACTCTTAATGCTGAACGCACCTGAAATCTCTTGAGCGCTGGATTTGTCCAGGAGGCAATAGAAATTCTGGTATATTTTGTATGTCTGATGCTGCTACAGATAGGAAAAATGGCTACTGTGTCTTTAATAGAAAGTAAAAGGTTATCTTTCTGTGGCCTTTGTGTATATGTGCTGATGTGGATGTAGGCAGCCAGACAGGCAATGTGTTCAGAGAGACTAGGGAACCGGCTGTGGATCGATAGAAATAGTGTGAAGTGAATTAATGTGAGGCAGGCAGTCTGTCTGTCATAAGGATGGCAGGGAATTTGGGGCAGTACTGGTCAGCCACTGTAGAAATCTGTTTCCAATAAATGTAAACCTTCTGTCTGGAAAGAAACTGGAGGCAGCCTTTTGCCTGCCGCTTTTTTAAATTTATTCAAAGAGCACTTGTACCAAATTGTTTTTGGTAATGTAATAGGTTAACAAAGCAAAACAAAGTAAAAAATAATAATAATCTGTTCCTGGGGCATGCTATTATGAAATACAAACAAGGTGCTTTAATAATTTGAACGAATCTGTGAACAGTCTAAAAGAGTACAATGCATTCTACATAACAAGCATACTTCTGTCCCTGTGCATCAACATTTGTTTGGCTTAAAATTAAGGCTGCAAACCTGTAAAGAAGGACATTTGCAGAAGGGCTACCAAACTCCAAGTATGCATAAAGATTCCCTGGATTTTAGGCTGCACTGGTGCATCATTGTGCAGCACAGTGCATTTTACATCCTGCCTCTCAGTGCTTTCAGTTCAATATTTCTGTAACCCGAGAATGCTAAGAAATATTTAAATGTAGGTGGATAAGATGAAAAAGATCCCATATAATAAGTGAGCTGAATAGGTTTAAATTCTGATAATTTGGAGAATTAAACTTAACTCAGATATAATGCATTCTTTAAGAATGAATAAAAGAATATACAGGTCTCCCATATGGGTACAAAGATTGCATGGGGAAAACATCCACCCTATTAGGAGTGCTTTCAAACAGATGTTTTAGGATCTCTCCAACTTGCTGGGGCTTGCTGAATATTTCAGCCTCACACTGAGTTTCCAGATAAGCTCACCCTCTAGAATTCTGATTAGCTCCTGGAAATAGCATCATGTGCCCATCTCTGCTAGAGCAGCTCTGCTATTTTTTCTCAAGCCCTGGTCATTCTCTGCCTGTATTGCTCACTAGTGACACATTTAACTCTTCCTTGGTGTACTTAATTGGTTCTTTCCCACTTGACTCCGTGCTTCCTGATGCCCTCTCTTCCTCCCTCTCTAATGAATGAAATCCTGTCCTTTTGTCTTTAGCTTTATTTATGATTTTTTTCTTTAACATAGCCCTATGGTTAGTTACTTTGTTTGGTTTAATAGTCAGGCATCTCCTAGATGACACTGTCGTTTTGTCTTTCTCTGTTTTATCCTGATACATTTTAGGTTCCCCATCAATTTCAGACTCCCCGATCCTATTTAGATCTAATCTTATTTCAGTCTCTGACACCCCATTTGTTGTTGACCAGAGAAGTCATATTTCTGGTCACCAATCTGTTCTAGAGATCCACATTGAAACAGAGTGAGAACTGGAGAGCCAAAATCTCAACACTTCCACCCACTAAAGGAGTTTGCCCATGGGTTTCCCTTAATACAGGGTACTCTTAGCACAACAGTTTTGCCCCTGAGTGATTAGAGGGTAAGGAAGTGAATCTTGCAGCTTCTCACTCCGGGAGAGATACAAAGATGCTGTGAAATTTCTCACAAGTGAACTACGTGAAAAGCGGGGTTGGGGAGGAGAGAAGGGGAGGGACCAGATTCTTACTTTGGTGGTGGGAAGACAGGAATTTTCATTGAGGAAGTGTGAGTCTCTTTGGGGAGTCTCTACATGACCAGATCTGGAAAATCATAACGAACAAAACATTTTCTGAGTCCTTGTCATATCCCAATTTGAGAGCCTGTTTGAACCTGAATTTTATTTTGGAGATATTTTGAAGTGAACAGTTTGGCTGACTGGGGTTCACTGATAATGTTTGTATTCTTGACCAGCATATATTCTCTCTGTTGTTCCAGTTTTGAGAAATTTAACAGTGCTTGCGTACATGGTTATTGCTTTATAACTTTAACATTAAATAATTAGCCAAAGAATGCTTCAACTATTGCACAATTGCACTCATTTCACACGCTAGCAAGGTTATGCTCAAAATTCTACAAGGCAGGCTTCAGCAGTATGTGGACAGAGAACTTCCAGAAGTGCAAGCTGGATTTCGAAGGGCCAGAGGAACTAGAGATCAAATCGCCAACATGAGCTGGATTATGGAGAAAGCCAGAGAGTTCCAGAAAAACATCTACTTCTGCTTCATTGACTATGCCAAAGCCTTTGACTGTGTGTACCACAACAAACTATGGCAAGTCCTTAAAGGAATGGGAGTGCCTGACCACCTTATCTGTCTCCTAAGAACTCTATATGTGGGACACGCAGCAACCATCAGAACTGGATATGGAACAACTGACTGGTTTAGAATTGGGAAAGGAGTACGACAAGGCTGTATACTGTCACCTTGCCTATTTAACTTATATGCAGAGTACATCATGAGAAAGGCAGGTCTGGATGAATCACAAGCCGGAATTAAGATTGCCGGAAGAAATATCAACAACCTCAGATACGCAGATAATACTACTCTGATAGCAGAAAGTGAGGAGGAATTAAAGAACCTCTTAATGAGGGTGAAAGAGGAGAGTGAAAAAAATGGGCTGAAGCTCAACATCAAAAAAACTAAGATCATGGCCACTGGTCCCATCACCTCCTGGCAAATAAAAGGGGAAGAAATGGAGGCAATGACCGAGTTTATTTTCTTGGGCTGCTTGATCACTGCAGATGGCGACTGCAGCAACACAATTAAAAGACGCCTGCTTCTTGGGAGGAAAGCAATGGCAAACCTAGATAGCATCTTAAAGAGCAGAGACATCACTTTGCCAACTAAGGTCAGGATGGTTAAAGCTATGGTTTTTCCAGTAGTGATGTATGGAAGTGAGAGCTGGACTATAAAGAAGGCCGATCACCGCAGAATCGATGCTTTTGAGCTGTGGTACTGGAGGAGTCTTGAGAGTCGTCTGGACTGCAAGGAGATCAAACCTATCCATCCTGAAAGAAATCAACCCCGAATGTTCACTGGAAGGACAGATTTTAAAGCTGAGGCTCCAGTACTTTGGCCACCTCATGAGGAGAGAGGACTCCTTGGAAAAGTCCCTGATATTGGGAAAGATTGAAGGCAAAAGGAAAAGAGGACGGCAGAGAATGAGATGGTTGGATGGTGTCATCGATGCAACCATTATGGATTTGACCAAACTCCGGGAGGCAGTGGAAGATAGGAAGGCCTGGCGAGCTCTGGTCCATGGGGTCACGAAGAGTTGGACACGACTGAACAACAACAATTAGCAGCAAACTCACAATGTACAGTGGAGATATTCCATAGAGAGCAACAAATAATGAACTGGACATAGAAGTGTGAAAGCAGATTTTCTGTGGCTTCCTAAGTCGAATATTTGCTAAACTTCTAGTGGCTGATATGTATATACATTGCTCAGGCATCCAGTTTTGAGAACTTAATTGAGAATTGCAATGTGTTTAGGCATGTACAGCTACCCTGGCATCAGCTGCAGCCACGCAGTATTGCAGTTCCTCTGGCATCCTCTATAACTGTTGCAGCCCCCAGCTGCTGTTTTATTTACATGTTTCTGTAAAGACACATGGCTCCTAGATCTCTTGGGAGAACCTAATTATAAAATATGAAAAATACGCTCAGCACTGTAGCCATTTGCAGCTGGAGTTAAATCCACCGGTGGGCCAAACCAGAGGAGTTCCTCTAGTTTTGGGCCACCTCTGGTAGGAGCCACTTTCAGTGGCTAAACTGCTATATTGCAATCAAGACTGCGTACACAACCTGAGACCAATCCCAACAAATTCAGGTAGCCGGCTTGAGGCTGACTCAGCCTTTCAGTCTTCTGATGTTAGTAAACTGAGTACAATGGTCCCCCTCCCTTTCACGGTTCATATACTGCAGTCCCGCTATATTGCGGGACCGTAGTATATGAAAAAAGCCCCCTGGGGTAAAGGGGCAAAGGCTGTTTCTGGCCTCCCATACTTACTCCAGGACTAGTGCTGCCCTGAACGGGCCTATGAGGGCCTCCCAGGGGCCTCCAGAAGGCCTGGGAAGGCCCTCACAGGCCTGTTCGGGGCAGCACCAGGCTGGGGGTAAGTACAAGAGCCCCCAGTTAGGTTCCCCAGGCCCGACCTGACCTGCATCTGCATATCACGGATTTTCAATTATCGCAGGTCAGGTCGGGTCCCTAACCCCCGTGATAGGTGGGGGTCACTGTACTCACTTCTGGGATGGCGGGGGTGGGTGGGTGGGGGATAGCTAGCATAAATAAATTGTAACCTGACCAGAGAGTACTTTACTCACTGTGAAACAGAATATAAGCAGCGTGCTTTGCTTTTGCTTTCGCTGGAATGAATGGAACCTATTAGTTACAAGGAACACTTGTTCGTAAATTCTGGTGCCTCATCACGCTTCTGTCCTTTTCTTTAAAAAGAGAGGAGAGAGTTGGCCTTGATCAACTGTTTAGGAAAACAAGTTTGAAGTTCTGCTGCCTATCCTGAGTAGAGTAGCTACAACTGGAGCAAGTCTTCACCTGCAGATTTTAATTTGAAATAGACTCGTGTCTTCTCCAAGCCTGCATTACATTTAGAGAGGTGTATATTTAAGAAAACAGAGCTCAAGAAGAATGGGATATACTGTAATCTATCCTGAAGAGTACTAAGAGAGCAATTTTATATGGTTTGCTGTATTTTGGGCATCAAAAATTTACCCCATATTTCATATAAACATACTGAAATTACTGTTAACCAGTTATCTCGGAAGCATTGGAGAATAGGGAGGTCAGGCTTGGTAATGCATGTTCTTGTTCTTTGACTTTATTTCTTAAAAGGAGCCATATTTCAGTCTGTCTCTAACTGATTTATTTTTGTTTTCACAATTTCTGTTTTCCATCCCCTTCTTTTTGTCTTTGGGTTGCTAAGGTCTTTTTTCCAGTTTTTTATTTATGATTTTTCTTTCTCATGGAGGTTCAGATTGAAATCTCATAGTTGATTTGTTTTGTAAATAATAAATAATATATTCCAGCTCTTGAATCTTAAGTATGAATGAGAGCAATGATTTCTCCCGGTGCTTTTTAAATAGTAGTACTTTTTTGTGTCATGATCCAGATAGCATTTTCTTTTTTATTTTATCATTAACATGTACAAGTTTCCTTAGTAACATTGCCCATCTCACATTGAGATTTGTAACTGTCAATATGAGGCTGTGTATTTGATGTTTAACACACAGACATACACATTCATTGTTCCTCTCTGGAAATTGTGCAAATCAGCTTTCATGAACATAATACCCTCCTGTCCACGTTTCATGTTGTCTCATATGCACTGAGAGTGGGACATGTGCAGATTTCAGATGTGTGTCATCTCAATGATATTTGTCAATTCCAAGTTGCACTAAGTTGTATACAAATGTAAAACAAAAACAACAAACAAACAAAATACATTTTTTCTGCACATGTTAGGGCTATACTGCAAATGCCTTGTTTTCATTTTGAGGTTGTGGAGCAGCAGCAGAATGTTTATTATGTTTGGGGTACAAATGCACTAAAATCCAGTGCTAAATAGGTTTCCAAGAGTGCCTATCAGAAGTCAAAGTAATGTAATTTTTTTACTTTGAATATTTTACCCCACCTTTCTCTTTGGAAAAGAACCCAAAGTGGCTTACAATTATGAGCGGCAATATACAGCCTGGAACATTTAAGACATATTCAGGTTAAAAACAGGGAATTAAAAGAGGCATCTTAGAATATTAAAAGATAACAGTAGAGCTACACAGAGCATGCAAAAAGAAAAGAAAAATCCATAATAAGGGGGGTGGAAAGTAACATGGTGTTCTTATGAAATCAGTCAATGCAATCATGTATGGTACTCTATATAAAGTTACATAGTAGGAAGTCCCGCATTCAAGGAAAGTTTGTCTGAAGACAATGGTCTTTGCCTGCTTCTGGAAAGACAGAAGAGACAGGGCAGTCCTGGCTTCCAGTGGGAGGGAGTTCCAAAGTCTGGAAGCAGCAACAGAGAAGGCCCTTTCATGTGTTCCTATGAGACACACCTGTGAAGGTTGTGGGATGGAAAGAAAGGCCCCTCATGATGATCTTAGCACCTGAGCTGTTTCATACTGCGAAATTCGATCTTTGAGGTAGCTTGGACCCAGGCCATTTTGTGCTTTGTAGGTTAAGGTCAGCACCTTGAATTATGCCTTATAGCTGATTGGCAGCCAGTGGAGCTGCAAAAGGAATTGTTACTAGAATATATACTGTATATGCATATAATAATTTGTTTCCCTTTTCTTTCATTGTTTGAATGATATCACAATGTGCATGGGTTAGGGAACGTTGGATCAGAGTTCTTTCTTAGTTCTAAATTTTTCATGAACATTTCAAAAGGAACACAACAACTGGAAAAGGTGCAAAAGAGTGCATGATTAAAAAGATTACTGTGTTCTTTTTCTTAGACTATGAAGAAATTCTAAAAGATTTGCACTAGTGCAAATCTGGAAAAAGGCGCTGCAACCAGTTTATATGATTGAATTTCCAAAATAATGCATTTCCTTGTGTCTGTGAAAGGTGTTACTCCTTCAAACTTGCATGCACGACTTGTGTTCCATGTTAGACAGACAGAACTCTACATATGTTTCATCTCCTGTAATGTTCAGAGGTTCCCTTCCATCCACAAGCTTTCCATTTATAAATTCTATAGATGCTTCCATTTATGGGACCCCAGTACCATTTCATGTAATCTTAAAAGCCACCAAAAGAGAACAATATGCTGAAATGTTTGTTTATAAATCCAGTTTTCTGTTACCAGCATCTTTTGGAGACTCCTAGGATAGTAGAAGCGGAGAAAGGAAAGGGGAAAAGCAGAAGAGCTATTCAGGTACAGGCATCTAAACACATCTGGTGGGGCCGGAATTCATTCTGGATAATGGATACTTTAATTGGCCAGCATTCTCTTCTTTTGTTCTTATGTTCTTTCTTAGTTCTAAAGTTTTCATGAACATTTTGAATCTGTTTAACACAATAAAGACCATGAAGATAGATCTGCATGATTAACCAAAGAATTGTGTTCTTTTTGTTTCATTTCATAGTATTGCATGGGCTCACTGATGCAAATATATAGTAGCATGCTGCAACTTAGCAGTAGTTTAGGCATAATTTCCTTTCCATTTCTTGTCTGTGAAAGGTGTTACTCCTTTTAACTTGCATGACATCCCACTGCTGGGCCATGTTAGACAGACATGACACCTCCATTTTTCATCTCCTGTAATCTGTGATGGAAATCCCTTCCATCCACAACCTTTCCATTTATAAATTCTATGATGCTTCCATTTATGGGACCCCAGTACCATTTCATGGAATGACTCAAAGCCATATAATAGAAAAATATGCTGAAATGTTTGTTTATAAATAAGTTTTCTATTACAATATCTTTTGGATGGTAGGATAGTAGAAGCAAAATAAACTGTAACAGATTTATTCAGGTACAGGCATCTAACCTAGTCATGGGAAGGAATTCATTCTAATAATGGATACTTTAATTGGCCCCTTCATAACTTTTTAAAGGATGTCTTCTCCTGCGCTAAAGTCAGGAGTGAGATTTTGAATCTGTTTAACACAATAAAGACCATGAAGATAGATGTTATATCATATTGCTACCGCCCTCCTGTGAGTTTGTTTCATTTCATTTGAATTGCATGGGTCACTGATCTGGACAGGGTTTGTCACAGCACATGCTTTGTGTACAAGTGATTTGTTGGTCTAAACCCTGGTGTAACCAGGTGGAGCTGAGGCCTCTGCATGAAACCAGGTATACCTACTGTCTATCAGTGTACATAACACTGACTTTGGTGAGTCATTGGCCTTATTTGGTATACTTGTAGCCTCTGGTTCTTTGTTGAAAAACTTGGCATGTGGTGGACATAATTGGGCTTTCTGTTTCATGGCGAAGTTTCATGGCATTGAAGTGTAATCCTTCTTTCACCTGACTTTTATATTAGGGTTCTGATATATTAACCCCACTGTTCACTGAAATACTCTCCTGTTCTCTTACACCACATGAACTTATTAAAAGGAACATGTTATATACACTCCTAAATTGCTAGGAGAGTGGAATATGAAACCAAGTACAATAGTACTTCAGTTTAAGACAGGCATGTCCAAACTTTGGCCCACCAGATGTTTTGGACTGCAACTCCCACAATCCTTTGCCATTGGCTAGCTAAGCTTAGAATTCTGGAAGTTGTGGTCCAAAACATAAGGAGGGCCGAAGTTTGGACATGCCTGGTTTAAGAATGCCTTGGTAAAAGAAAAACTTGGTTTAAGAAACGAAATTATTTGAAATAGGGATGCCTTGGTTTAAGAAAATTTTTCAATAGAATGCTTCAGTTAGTGTGTTTTCCGTAAGGCATTAAAATTGATGTGTGATGTTTGCATGATGAAAAGAATGGGGATGTCTCAGTTTAAGAAAATTTTAAATGGAATGCCCCGGTTTGCTTTTTTTCTGACCTCTGGAACAAATGAATTGGTTTTCAATGCATTCCTATGGGAAGCTGTGTTTCAGTTTAAGATTTTTTTAAAACTATAAAACAGTCTGGAGAATGAATTAATTACTTAAACCAAGGTACCACTGTAAAAATAACAATAGCAAAGACATAGGACAGTATTTATAATTGTTTGTATGCATACAATATCACCAGAGAACAGTACATTAGAGTTATGTACGTAAAAACGAACATGCTTATAGTAGTTCAATAATATGTAGGTAGGTGATGAATGCAGAAAAAGGTGAAACACTATATATTAAATCATTTTAATGGGGAAAAAGCTCAGAGTTTATGCTACAAGAGGTCTGCATATGTGACAAACATTGATAATAGTAACCAGTATTAAATCCCTGGATATTTTTATTTTATTCCATTTGTTTTGCTTGTGCTTCCAACAAATAATATAGCATTCACATTACTTTGAGAAAAGGTATATGCAACTGGATGTTTTCCAGCCAAATATATGAGTCCTTTTAAGGAGATCACCAGGGTAAAATCATCTTAAACAAAAACGATGAATATAAAATAAGTTGTTTCAGGAATTAAGTAACCCTGTGTTCAGTGTGACTTCCTTTTTCCCCTATGGATGAGTGCAAAACTCAGAGCAGTTGATAGGAAGAGCCACCTCCTGGAAAGTGGCCTTTGTTTTCCTACATTTTCAGGAAATATGATGAAGCCGCTTCAAAATTGGCCTAATTTCCTGGAGAGGTAAAAACCAATAGTCCAATTCCTGAAGGATTTGAAACCTTTCTTGATATTTCCAGTCACTTCATATGATAAGCACTTAACATAATGCAGGAAATAAGAAGGCCTTATTGGCTCCAAGCAATGCAAAACACATTCATTAATTGTTTCTGTGATTTGAACTTCACAGCCGGAGTGACTACAGAAGCCATCCAGACAGCTACTGCTACGCCTGAACAATCCGGATCTGAAACCAAGATTCAAGAAGAAGAACATGACCTGGTTGATGATGACATTGCTGCAGGTAAGCAATTTTCGTCACACTAAACTGGTGGTCTTGGAATGTTATTTATCAGATGCATGCGAGGTGCATGGAATTTGGATTATGGTTTAGCAAGGGGCTGGATAGGTCAGTTAATTAGAGGACCTTCCTATGGAGGCAGCAATCAGGAGTTCAATTCCTTATTGTACTTCCCCAGTGACATGCCAGCCTGTACAGCCTTGGGCGAGCATGCCAAGACCTAGAGTACCATCAGGAGAATGAAGGCTTGAAGGCTTTCACAGCCAGGATCTGATAGTTGTTGTGAGTTTTTCAGGCTGTTGGGCCGTGTTCTGGAAGTTCTTTCTAACATTTCGCCAGACTCGGTGGCTGGCATCTTCAGAGGGCAAGGAGCTCAGGGAACAAGGAGTTTCTTTCTGTGCTCTGGGGTATAGAGTGAGTGAGACTGGGGTTCTTAAAGTTATGGGAAAGAGGAAGCTTGTCCTATGCAGGACAATTGGTGTTAGTCATTGTATTGTGATGGAGGGATTAAGAAGTTTCAATGTAATCAGGGGTAGCAATGATCCTAATATCTAGTTGATGGGTGTCGTTAGTTGTTCTATTGTGTGAACTGATCACCTTTGCTTGTGGCTGGATGGGAATGATTGAGTTTTGACCTGTCTGTGAAGATTCTCAGTCATCCAGGTGAGTTTATCTGGAAGTTGAGTCATGGCAATTGGACTTTTTTTTTTCTTGAGAGATTGAAACATTTCGCTGCTCATCCAAACAGTTTTGTCAGTCTGAAGAAAGCTAGTTGTGAGTTCTCCATTCTTATAGTTCACTTTGACCTCTTGTCACCCTAGTCTGAAATAGGCTCATAAGATGAAAAATGGCCTGAATAGGCACATTAGGTTGACAAGGGTCTCAATAGCCTTAAGGTGAACAATGGCCTGAGGTGCTGAAACCCATGAAGTATGGGTCATTAGCTATGGCCTTGGTGGTGAAGGTGTGAACATTTTTTATTTGCCTGGATATTGTTGAAATCACAGCCTGATAAGTGGCAGATAGACTGTTCCTGAGCGCCCCCCACCTCTGTTGAGAGAGGAGTTTTCAACGCCCACATGAACAGCTTCCCTGA
The DNA here is from genome assembly GCA_029282475.1 of Phrynocephalus forsythii. Taxonomy (NCBI): domain Eukaryota; kingdom Metazoa; phylum Chordata; class Lepidosauria; order Squamata; family Agamidae; genus Phrynocephalus; species Phrynocephalus forsythii. The sequence continues at coordinate 124,321,170 of JAPFRF010000004.1, forward strand.
CTCCTCTCTCAAACCACCTATTTTCTCTGTCTAATATGTGTACATCCTCATCTTTGAAAGAGTGCCCTTTGTCCTCCAAATGAAGGTGTACTGCTGATTCTGGTCCTGAGCTGTTACCCTTCCTATGTTGGGCCACCCTTCTTTTTAATGGCTGTTTAGTCTCTCCAATGTAGAGGTCTGAACACTCCTCACTGCATTGGACTATATTGCTCCTTTTGTGTTTTGCTATCGGGCCTTTTGAGTGGATGAGTCTCTGCCTTAGTGTGTTTTTGGGTTTGAAATAAACAGGAATGTGGTATTTGTCAAAAACTCCTTTTAAACTTCTCATACACTTCAGCCATGTAGGGAATGACCAGGTTTGAACACCACATATTTCAAGTACAGAGGAGACTTCGATACACAGAAATATGATTGTGCCACGAGTTCCCCAGTGTCACCAATTGTTCACTCCTTCACCACCAAAGCCATAGCTAGCAACCCATAATTATGGGTTTCAGTACTTCAGGCCACTGTTCACCTTAAGGCTATTGAGACTGTTGTCTACCTAAGAAGCCTATTCAGGCCATTGTTCATCTTATGGGCCTGTTTAAGACCAGGGTGACAAGAGGTCAAAGTGAACTATAAAAATGCAGGACTCGCAACTAGCTTTCTTCAGACTGACAAAACTGTTTGGATGAGCAGTAAAACGTTTCAGTCTCTCAAGAAAAAAGTCCAGTTGCCATGACTCAACTTCCAGATGTTTACTGGTAAATTCTTAGCTGCTACCCTCTGAGATCTTCCCCCTTTTAATGTGGATAATGGTACATTTATCAACTCCAAAATTCATTTTGATATCTGTACTGTAAATCTGTTCTGAGATTGCCTGTTCTGCTGCCAAATAACTCATACTGTCAGGAAATTATTTTTTGTTTGTTTGCAGTCTTCTTTCTTGCAATGTGAAGTCACAGAAAGCAAGCTTGCTAATTTTTTCCATGTGGCAACCCATTAAAATATACCTCGGTTTCTCAAGCAATCCTCATAGGGCTTGGTTGAGAATGGTTTTAAAACCTTTTAGAAATCTTGGTTGCGCTTGGTTCCACCTTCCACTTTTATAACATCCTTCTCCAAAAGGGGTGCCCAGAACTGGATTCCATGATCTAGATGAGGGCTGAACAAAGTAATATAGAAAAGTGTTGTTACTTCAGTAGATCTGATGATTATATTTGCGATGATGCAAACTCTTCTTCTTCTTCTTCTTCTTCTTCTTCTTCTTCTTCTTCTTCTTCTTCTTCTTCTTCTTCTTCTTCTTCTTCTTCTTCTTCTTCTTCGCAACCACCTATTTACCTTGTAGTTTACAACAACCTTGAGTTTCTTTATACACATAGTCATTTTTATGAAGAACCATAGTCTGTTCTATGTGTGTGCAGCTGATCCCATTCCCACCACCACCATTGCCTCACTGAGTTTTTTTGCTGAAACTCATGTTCTGGTTTACTACCCTGTTAAAGTTGTGTTGTATCCTGATTCTCTTTGTTGTCATCTACAAATTTGATAAACATCCCTGCCACTTCCTCATGCAATTCATTTAGAACGATGTTTAAGAGACCCCTACAGCACTGTGATTGCCACTGATCTCTAACATGATGCGGAGTCATTGGTGAGGGATCCTTAGATATGGCCTATCAACCAGCTACAAATCCATCTAACAGTAGCCTTCTTGCAAACATGTCACCTCGCCCCATATTTTTTTAAGACTTGGCACCTAATTTTATTTTATTTATTTATTTATTTTGATGCTTATATACTGCCTGTGTTCCAGAGGAACTCCGGGCGGTTTACAACAAATAAGAACATAACAGAAAGCAATTAAATAAAACATAATAAAACATAATTGTGGCTGAAATTAGAATAGGCTACATTTACTCCATTCCACCAATCTACTAAGCATTAAAAAGAGAGAGAAGGACAGGAGACTTGTTTTTGAACAAGCCAAGCAAGCACTGGAGATGCTAATTAATTTAAATCAGGCCTGCCCAAAGTCCGGCACCGGGGCAAATCCGGCCCGTCAGGCCATTCTGAGTGGCCTGCGGCTGGCTGGCCTGCCCCTCCCTCCCCCTCCTTTGCTCCATGTTTTTTTAAAAAAATCTGCCAACACTGACACCGCTGGGAAGCTTGGGCGGCTGGGCGGTCTGCTGCCACCGGCACTGCAGGGGAATGTGTGGGGTTGGGCAGGCCAGCGGGCCTCTGCCACCGCCAAGGAGCTTTGGGATGGGCTGGCGGGTGAGCCGTCACCACCTCTGGGGAGCTTGGGGGGTGCAAGGTTGCACAGATCGCCTCTTCCAAGGGGCTCCCTGTGGCCACGGCTCCCTGTGCTTCCTTTGGTCCCCACCTTCCTTCTTTCCTCCCTCCCTTGGTCCCCACCTTCCTTCCTTCCTCCCTCCCTTGGTCCCCACCTCCCTCCCTCCCTCCCTTCCTTGTTCCCCACCTTCCTTCCTTCCTTTCTTGGTTTCTACCTCCCTCCCTTGGTCCCTTGGTCCCCGCCTTCCTTCCTGTGGGTGGGATTGCAAGGGGTCAGTGGGTGGGGCTTATGGGTCAGTGGATGGGATAGGAGGGTCAGGGAACAACCGGCCCCTGACCCATTCTCAGCCGCCAAATCTGGCCCTCCTTACAAAAAGTTTGGGCACCCCTGATTTAAAGTAATTAAGTGTGTACCACCAGATCTTGGGAAGCAATCCCCTCCTTGTATTTTTCACTCGACTTGTGCTGTGTTCAACATCTTTCACCTTTGGGGAGAAGACAGAGGCAAAGCAAGGTGTTTAGTAGTTATATCGTCCCACTGTCATCTATTAGCACTGCTCCCTTCTTTATGTGCCGTGCACTGCACATACTGCTCCCCTGTTCTTCCTTGCTCCATGTATAAGCCAGAAAACCTCTTGTGTTATGTTTAACAACTCTTGTGAGTCTGGAGGTCATTCTGGGATTTAACCCTCCCAATCGTCTCCCTATAAATATTGGCTACTAGTTTGCTCTCTTTTTTTTGTTAACTCATCCTTGGCTCTCTTATATCTCAGCTCATCTTAAAATACTTTATGAAGTTCATCCTGGCCAGTGTTTTTAATAATAACAATATTTGAACTTTTGGAGAAGGTAGTCGTGTTAGTCAGTGCAAGAATTCCACACAAAAATAGAAGAAAAGAAAAGCAAAAGACAAAAAAGTAGCACCTTAAAGACTAACTTTCATATTTTAATGTAATGTTTCATGGACATGCCCACTTCTTCAGACATATTGCAGCAGAATGAAGTGTACAATAGAATATTTAATGGAATATACATTTCATATCAAATATTCATTGGCTGTTGTAAGTAGGTATATTTGTATGGAAGTTCTGTTGTATAAATTCCTATAGAGACAGAAAACAGACACCAAGTAGGGAGTGGGAAGAGGAAGAATGGGTGTTCATTTGAGGTTTAGAGAGTGGGAAAGTTTAAGAGATGATGGGAGGATAGGAAGTTGCAGGCATCTTTTGCCTAGGGTCTTGTGGTGGAGGCTGGGTTTGTTAGTAATGGATAAAAAAGTGTTCTGCTTATATACTGCCCCATAGCACTTCAAGCACTCTCTGGGAGGTTTACAGTTTAATTATGCAGATTACACGTTGCCCCCACCCCCAGCAAACTGGGTACTCAATTTACTGACCTTGGAAGGATGGAAGGCTGAGTCAACCATGAGCCAGCTATCTGGGATTGAACCCCAGGTCATGAGCTGTTTTTAGCCAAAATACAGGCATTTAACCACTGTGCCACGAGGCTCTTTCCTAATGCAGTATTTCTTTTCTCCTAATGGCTTTTTACCTTAATTTTATTCCTCCTTTAAAATATTAAGAGTGGGGATTTAACTGCCAATTTTCTGTATTGATGCTGCCATGTGAGTTAATCCTACCAATGATGTCTGTAAGAAAAGCTTTAACTTCCTTTTGGTCAGCACAGCTGACCGAGTAATAGGAATAGGGGTCAAAATGTCACTGGAATTGTCAAAGGCAGAGGATATGATACTATATCATGTCTTCTTGTTGACAGCTTCAGCTACTTTCAAGTAGAATTCAATATGGCAATTTCTGTAATGTTAGAATATTTTAGAGCACAAAGAAAAATGTGAATAGGTTTCAGTCCTATATTTTTCTTTTCTTTCTTTCTTTCTTTCTTTCTTTCTTTCTTTCTTTCTTTCTTTCTTTCTTTCTTTCTTTCTTTCTTTCTTTCTTTCTTTCTTTTCTTTCTTTCTTTTCTTTTCTTTTCTTTCTAGGTAGATAGATACATATTTACCTACCTACCTAAATCCCTAATTTGTCAACCATCGCAAGGTACATAAGGCATATTCTAAATAATGACAGACATACATTGAGCTAATAATTTGTTCTTGTGTATAAGAGCCAGTCTAAGCTCACAGCCCTTCCACAGAAAAATTCAGCCTTTTCCATTGGATCCCTGAAATTTCTTCCAGACCTTTCCCCCTGGATTAACTCAGGCTTTCTTCATTACGGTCAATATTATTTAGGGCAGGAGAGCAGTCATTGTGTTGTTAATCAGGAGCAGGATCTCCAGAGCTTTTGGATTGCAACTTCAAAAATGAATCTGATGGCCGATTCAGTTCAATCTTTGGTTACCTGGCTATTGTGTTGATTATGGGGGAAATGAACAGAGGTTAAGGCTTTATCATGGACCCCCAAAGACAGCATATTTCAGGTTAGAGATGCCAATTAGATGTGGCGTATTGCTCGAGGGTATCTCATGTTTCCAGTACAATTCAGTGATTATTTGTTCATCTGGAGACTTTTTGGTAGCCACTTCAAAATACAAAATGCTACCTTCTCGATTAGCTCCCTTGGATTCAAAGGGGACAACTGAGATAGAAGTCACAGACACAACAGCATTCCTTAATCTATTATATAAGACATTTCTTTCCCATGCCTGTCATTTTCTGGGTCATCCACTTATGTCCATTTTGGTCAAAATCTCTATCTTTAATGTTTTGTCCTGCGAAGCTAAAACAATGAGTGCTTCAATCAGATACCTTTCATCATCTACTTTGTAGCAAAACTAATGTAAAATTATTTTGCCTTTAATTATAACAGAAATGTAATGCTCTGAATCACACCTGAGAGCCATTCTCTTTAGCTTGTTCTTTATTTGTTATGACTGATCCTATGGCATGGTGACTCCATGCTTCTCAAATGATCAAAGTTTCTCAGCCTCCTGTGGGCATAGAAGACCAAGAGCACTGGATTTTTTAAGATATGTTGTGAAATTCATTTTGCCGCTTACCTGTGTCCAGCTGCTTACAGTAATTCTAGTCAGCAACACGAAATGTACATTTCAGATCATTATTCAAATAATTGGTGGTTCTGTCAGTGAGCAGAAATCTAATTGAAAATGTGCTTTGTATTCTGATTTTGTTAGTGCCACACACGGTATAGGATGGGGCAGGATGAATGTAAATCCATCTTGAAATCATTAGACACTATGAGCCATTGTTCCATTCATAAGCAACATGCCGCAGTAAACACTATATGGCTACTTTTCTCTAAAATTCATCTAGTCCCTATTACTCTGCTAGCCTATTTGATGTACTTGGGAAGGTGTCTGGTCACTTTAAGCTTAGAAATGTAAATAATAGTGCCATGAAATTCATTTTGAATGTGTTTCATGCTGAAAAATGCCCATTTCCAGTGCTCAAATATATAGTTGATGGAGGATTTGCTGTGAGACAGAGTATTGATCTGGGCTTGTTGCTAGTTTCTGAGGTTCCCTACTAATAAAGCGTCGGTATATCCCTTCTGGCTTGCAGAGGTGATATAATTTTGCACTGTATTGAAGGTTGAACCACATCTAGAGCACAGAAAGAGAAGTTGCTGTGAAGATACGTGCCTCTTCTGCCTGGTTTATTGTTCCTGTGCCTTTTGCTATTTTGTTACACATTCCTGGGGCCATCTTTTCATGCTGTTCATGCTGACATGAACTTTCTTGTCTAAAAATGCTTACTGAAAATACGATTTTTATGGTCAGAACCATACGTTCAGGAATTCCGGACATTTTAAAAGTTGAAGAGCTTTCTGCAAATAGCCCAACAAATTTTGTAATATGGGTATTTCAAAATGGTGTGACGCCATTGGCAGAAAGTGTAGTGGGAATAAATGAGCCAGGGTTCTTCTTCCAGGAATTCTATAAATGTATATTCTATATTCATAACATAGGTGAGTAAGAAAGTTATCCTTTTATTGATGAGTCCTATGACCATATCAACCAATAAAACAATGGTAATATAAAATACATTAAATAGCATACAATATAGTCTAGTAAGGTACAGTACAGCAAAAGGTACAATATATACTGAAGTCATTTGTGTAAATCTCCTTTACAGGATACTCCAATTTGTTCAGTGTATTGAGTTTTTTTATAGCTGCTGCCTTACTTATAAACTTAGCAACTTTGCAAACCGTATACATATTAAAGCCTAAAAGAAGATAAGATAATCTATAATTTGGGTCCCTATGCACTGTTCTTTCTTAAAAAAGATAGGTATTCAAGCCTGATAGATACATACAATTGACAAGCAAAGAAAATATGGAAAATATTTTCAACAGCGGGTGATCCACATATGCAGGGTCTCGCGTAGTATGGCAGATGGTGAAAGCACCCATATTTGACCATGGAATCACACAATTCAAATCTGGCTCCAGTAAAAGCCCTTCTTAAAAACTGAGGTAAAATCTGTGCAGTATATTTTTCAGGTTGAAACGTGATTTATGACTCTATTTTTGGACAATAATTCCAAGTCTTTCTGCGCACTAATATCTAAAGCTAATATCCAAACATAGGTGATGTGAAACAGCTTCCGTGTTATATTCTTGGCTGATTTCAGTATAAAATAATAATAGTGAAGTCTCATTCTGTATTACTTCAGCAGTGTCATCCATTGTGTCGCCTGAGCATATTGGGAGAGGGCCTTAGGGACACTTCCTCCCTAACTCTCCTGTCTCTTTGGTGGTCAGCGTGGTGCGGCTTTCCAGATGACCCAAATATTCCTTTTCATTTTCTTCGTGCCTTTCTCTGTAAATTCTGAAGTTTAATATACCGTATATACTTGAGTATAAGTCGACCCGAGTATAAGTCGAGGCCCCTAATTTAACCCCCCAAAACTGGGGGAACGTATTGACTCAAGTATAAGTCTAGGGTGGGAAATGCAGCAGGGCCTGGCAGCTCCTCCTTTGTGAGCTGGGGGAGTGGTGTGTGATGTTTAAAATGACTTTTAGCCACTGATGCAAGTGCTTGGGTCACTAGCTAAAAGTCATTTTAAACATCACACACCACTCCCCTGTGATGCAGAGGGGGTGTCATGAGAAGTGGCACGCAATGTTTAAAATGACTTGTAGCCACCGACCCAAGCACTTGCCACAGTGGCTAAAAGTATTGACCTGCGTATAAGTCGAGGGCCCCTTTTTTCAGCCCAAAATTAGGGCTGAAAAACTAGGCTTGTATTCGAGTATATACAGTATTTAATTCTAGTGGTTTCAGCTACTAATGTTGTCTTTCTTTCTTTCTTTCTTTCTTTTCTTTTCTTTTCTTTTCTTTTCTTTTCTTTGATAACTACAAAGGTCAGGAAACCTCTTAAAAAGGAATGGTAGTATGTATCCTGGTATAGTTATAATGTTCATTTCACACTGCTGAGGCTTATAGCAAGAACATGGATACTATATATTAACTGTTCAATAGTAACTGTTACAAATCTCAACAAAAGCTCTTAGTAGAAGCATAGCCGGGCACTGGTGGGCATAGACAATGCACTACTATGACAGTACAAACTGGTAGATTTAAAAATAGATATCATTCTATCTTTCTGCTTTTATTTAAATCATGTTCCTTGTTTCTTTGTTTGTGACAACTGCTAGAACTTTGTCTTACCATATGTCAAACCATTAAATCTATGTGGTTCAATAGTAATCTATAAATTCCCAAACAGTATCGTTTTCCTGAGGGTGCCATAGTGTAAATCTGACTGTCTTTGGCATACATCGCCATATATTTTGTCATTAAGTTATGGCCCTTCCTAAGAAAAAGATGCTATGAAAATGTATGTTTACTAACAGAACTTGTATGCTTTCCAATCAAATATAACTGTGAGAAGCTTGTATGACATAAATCTCAAACATTTTATTTTATTTTACCTATCCAGCAATTCAGAAATCCAAAGTATCTTACAAAATGGAGGGGGGGGAGAGAGACATTACATACTTAAAATATTTAAACATTCTGTGAAACATGTAATAATATTAATTCAACTTAAATGGGAAAAGGGGGAGGACTTACACTCATCAAAACAAGTTTTAAAGAAGGGGAAACTCAGCAGCCAAGAGATTTGAAAGGGGCAGGGGGAGACCTGTTTGCTGGAGGAAGGACAGGAATGAAGGGCCCATTGTAGCCTTCATGGAAGACCTCAGAGTGATACAGAATGAAATAATCACTGCAAGAAAACAAACATTATACATTTAAGAGCGAAGGTCTGGTGAAACATGCAGAGGTTTTGGCCCCTGTATCTGAATGGTTCCAGTGATTTTTAAAGCAAAGTGGTCTGCTTATATACCGACCCATACCACTTCAAGTAGTCTCTGGGCGGTTTCCAGTTTTTAATTACAGTATGCAGCCCCCCCCCCCGCAAGCTGGGTACTCATTTTACTGACCTCGGAAGGATGGAAGGCTGAGTCAACCATGAGCCGGCTACCTGGGATTGAACCCCCAGGTCGTGAACACAGGTTGACCTGCAGTACAGGCATTTAACCACTGCGCCATGAGGCTTTTCAGGATCCTCTTCCAGAATGCAAGTTCTGCATACTTTTATTTTCTTTTGCATTTGAAGAATGCACTGACAGTGCATGGAAGAGTCTCTTCACACATATTCAGCGCTGTGTCTCAGCTGTGTGCTTGGAAATATGCCCAACCATTGTTCATCTCATCCCCAGAAGCTTGGAGGGATGAAAGAGAAGACTTGCAGTTTAATCATCACTCATCCCTAGCAGCAAGGCTGGGTGTTCTCTTCTGTAACAATTTGCAGGCAAGCCCAAAAGGGTGCATATCTACATTGCCACCACCAAGGCTAAAGATCTGATTTTGTCCCTTCTGTTTTCTTAGGTTGTGTTTTATTTGGGAAGTTAGAGTGTCCACTGGTACCAACAAGGCAGCACTTTGCAAGATGACATGCCATCCTTAAGATGCCTTCAAGATTACCTATGTGGAGCAACCCCTTCCTTCATGCTTTTTCCTTTTGCTCTTAGCAGCAGCAATTATTGTTTGGGGGAAGGCAAAATATTGTAACATTAGAATATAGCTGTGTTTGGTTGGTTGAGAGCTTTGTTTCTTGTACCTGTGCCCAAACATAAAAATGAGAGCTTTGTTTCTTGTACCTGTGCCCAAACATAAAAACAGCTTAAGTGGTATCTCTATATTCAGACCTTGTGGCCGTTAGTAGGTTGAATATATTCTTAAATTCCCAAAGCACTTCTTATGGTCTGCAATAGGTGAGCCAAGTTTCAGGCTCTGCAAGAAGGCAGTAAATTATGCACACATGTTAATGTCCAGTTACACATCCCTGAAGATCTCCTACACAGTAAAGCGTTGTCTTTTTTTTTAAAGTGTTTTAGAAGGCTCTACCCATAATTTCAGTGGCTTTTCATAAGGTGTTATCTGTCTCTGGAAACTTAAACTAGTCCACGTAAATCATTCCGCTCCATTCATGTAAAAACGGACCCAAGTTGGCTGCTTTATAGTCCTTCGGGGTCAGAGTTCATTGATGCTGTCAGAAACCACAGGCTTTTTCTTTCATCAGCATTACCGTTGTATCTGACAGCTTGCCATTGCTGTATAAAAAAAGCTGCAAATATGTGAAATGGAGGGGCAGTGTCTAATAATTTCCACACTTTTTTGGCATTTCTTAAAGGAGAATTACCAAATATCACTTTTGAAAAATGTTTTATTCCAAATGATGGTAAATTATCAAAAGCTTTGGAAACTGAAGATCTATGTAGAGTAATTGTTTTTGTTTCTTTGTTAATTTGCAAGAGAACACAGGATTCTGAATGTTAAAAGATAAACCCGGCCTTCTAAGCAGTGGTACATCAAGCAAGCTGTTGTTACATGCTATCAAGTTGCTTCCCACTTATTGTGACCCTATGAATGAATGCTCTCTAAAATGTCCTGTCCTTAACAGTCTTGTTCAGCTCTTATATACTGGAGCCTGCGGAAACAAGACAGGCTGTATTGGACCTTCCTTGTTTCCTGCGGCCCTCGGCCTTTCCCAGCATTAACATCTTTTCCAGAGAATCCTGTGCCCAAAGCGCATATGTATTTCAATTAAATGGCACTGAAAGAGTCAGCAAAGCGAAAGACAAAAAAAGGCAAATGCATCCAACATGGTTGATTTTTGTATCTTTTTCTAAGTGCTGAACTGCATGTTTTTATATCCGAGTGACACAAGCTTGCCAGAGGATTAGCATCTACCTTTCCATAACAACATGTCCTTCAAGTTCACGTATCTCAAGCCATAGTACACAGAACGAGGCTCTGTGGCAGGAGTAGAAAAACATCCCATCAATCTGGAAAAGTTAATACTGCCAAATAAATAAATAAATAAATAAATAAATAAATAAATAAATAAATAAATAAATAAATAAATAAATTTTTCTAGCAGCATCCTTGTGTCATAATCAGTAGTTTTCTCTTGACCCAGTCTAATTATCCTTTTGATTGCTTGTTGCTTGTGGTATGTGTCTGGTCTAGTTGTTGTTGTTGTTTTTTGCATAAGAATTTTAATACCAGCCTACACAGCCTAATTGGAGCAGTGGCACATCGCATAAGTGGATATTCCTAAACAACTCCAGTATAGATCTCATAATCTCAAAGCTCATTAGAATGGGTACTTTCATAAGCACCTCTTGTGAAGAGATTAATGGATCAGGTTTTTAAAAATTATGCTAATATTGGACTCAATAACTTTAAAACTCTAATATACAGCTTTGTGCATGTGATACATGTTTATGTAAGGACCCATTCCAACGAGCTTTGAGATTATGAGATATATACTGAAGTTGTTTAGGAATATCCTTGGGTCCTTTTCCAAGGAGAAAGGTGGGGTAAAATACTCTAAAATAAAATAATAAATATCCACTTATGTGATGTGCCATTGCTCCAATTAGGCTGTATAGGCCTAATTCTTATGCAAAAAACTAGACCAGACATATAATACATTTTTGTTGTTGTTGAAGGCAGGCTTCAGCTGAGAGGATGATGGAAAGGCTAGAAGTTGGGATATTCATTTTGCATGCTGTTGTAGTAGTAATAATATGGTGGTTTTTCATTCATGGTTGAGTCAAAGAAACATTATTTTGCTGAGATGGAAGCTGAACAACTCCATTTTTTTCTCTGATTTGAATTTCTGTCAATCCTAAAGTGATTTGACTTCTACTCTATCATTTAAGGGTTCAGGGAAGCTTTAAAAAGTGCTTAAACCAATAATCAAAACCCACAGATATACAGTAAAGCACAATCTCTTTTTTAATGTAGCCATTGAAGGCTAATCCACATAGGAAACTGAGCTGATGCTCATGCTTTGATATTACTGAGACTTCACAAGCTCTCCATTAGAATGGAACAGTTATGAAAATGGAGCCAATCTTGTATCTCATTGAGCTAAGTGAAGTCAATGACTACTTCAGCCTACCTTGAGCCTACCTTAGTATTTTATTTATTTATTTATTTATTTATTTATTGGATTTCTATACTGCCCACCTGGCAGCAAGGTCACTCTGGGCACTTTACAACATTTAATACCCAAGTACCCAGCTTTGTGGTGGAATATAGAGTATGAAGCCTAGCCTTTTATAATTGGTGTTTCCATGTCAGGGATCAAAGGCTCCAGTATAAGGCACATCCCTCTATCTCTCCTTATCAATGCAATGGAAGTCTACTGTGCATCTGTGCAGATCTTAACGTTGTATTGAGTATGGAGAAAAAAGCACAATTCCTTGAATGCATGTGCTTTGGGGTTTTTTTTAATTAGATAAAATTAAAGAACGATTCAGTTAGTTCTAGAGGTGGAATTTCATCTTCAGAAAATAAACCGTCTGTCTTTTCAGGTCTTTATGATCATTCTCCTTAGTTCAGAAACCATGTGCCCTTGTCCTTGCTGTACCTAGAATAACGAAACAAGCAGAAATGTGAACTGTAGGCCACCCGGGTTCAGATTTAAATAGGTGAAAGACGTTTTTGTGAAGGTGCTTTCAAAATATAGGGATATGTCTTAAGAACTAGTGCAAAATGAGATTATTTCTGTGTGCACATACATCCTTGATCTCAACTATTTGGTAGTCTGATTTTCACAAGTCAGGTGGTCCGGTGACGCTAAAGATAAGGATTAAAGCACAAAACCATTGAGCAAAAAAAAAAAAAAAAAAGTGGCTTTCCTGTGATTCACAGCAGACCCTTTGTGAAGAAATAACCTTCAGAATGAACTTTCAGGTTTGGCCTCTGGTGCGCTGGGTGATATTACCTCACTGATGGAAATAAATTACATTAGACTGTGGCACACTATTATATATATTCTATATATTACATGGATTGCCGTTATAATTGATCACAGACCCATATGAAAAAAGTTGTAATTCACAAGACTAATGACAGCAATGTCTCATATTTCAGAGGTTTTACATCACACCTGTAAATTATGACTATCCATGTGCAAACTCTGATAAAATGGGGAAAAAAGAATTTTTAAAAATCAGGCTGCTGGCCAACTCTAGCTGGTAGAGGAAAAACAGGTAGAGTCTGGTAGTTTTTAAATGAACGTGTGTGTATTCGGAATGGGTACCTTAGTATAGTGCCGTGTTGATAAATATAGGAGCTGATGCTGAATCTTAGTCTTGGTTAATTATATCTTTCTCTTACATTGTAAGAACTGTTGCTATAATTCTGAAATAAATGGAGAGGGGGAATATGCAATGGTAATTTTATTGGTCACTGATAAATTTACAAATTTAAATGCCTTACTAGCTGCAGTTTGTCCATGTTTATGAGCTCTGCTATGCCTTCTGTTGATATTGGCATAGGTTTGCTTTGAATTATTATTTTTACTTCTGTTGTATTCATATTTAAATATACATAGTATATATTTTTGCATGGTTTGTAAAAACTATTTCTGCAACAGTATCTATGTACAATGGCATTTTTCAGAGAACAGCTTTGTCAGGTCTGTACTAGGGATGGGCATGAAATGGAAAAATTGTGTTTCGTTTCATTTTGTTTTCCCCTCTTGTGATTTGTTTCTTAGAAATGGTTGGGCTGATTCTGTCTAATTCTAAGTTGCCTTCCAAGAAGGAAATGCTACTCATTACAGGGAAATGGTACATTTCATAGCATTACATTTGTGTAGATAACATTCAAATGTGATGGGTCAGAACCACCATCACCTGCAGCCTGCATTTTCGTTGCCCGAATCTTAAAATGCGGCAAATGACTATATAAACCGAAAGCCAAATCTAAGATTCTTTGATAGAGCAGTTGAGGATGTTTGTAATTGTGTCGTTTACAATGCTTCATTGATTTAAGAGAAGTGTTTGACTCTTAAACGTTAATCTGATGTTTAATGTGCATTTGCCATGTCCTCTAATTAGATTAATTCAGAACCTGAATAAGAACGGACTCTAAGCAATTAGAAACAGTGCTGTTAAAAGCCTTGTTGCTGGAGGAAGACATTTAATAACTTAGGTTTTGTTCTCTTCTCCCTCCCCCCTTTTTCTCAGGATATGGCTAATATACGGTAATAAATTCAAATATTTCTCAGATGTTGCTGAACTAGAATAGAAGTAGAATCTATGTAAGAAATGTGCTTTTATTTTAAATCTGAAAATCTGAATATTGACCAGTGCAGCTGTGGTCCTGCAACAAAATGTTGCATAGGGGTGTTTTATCGCCCATGCCTCAGCCACCCTTTCTATTTCCCATACCTGCTTGTTTTTTCATTTTTAATTCTCCCCACCCCACCATAAGTCACCACTGCATCTCACTTACCATGATCAGTACTTGTTACTCCTTATAAAGTTTTTCCTTTCTCCATTTTCTTTTTAAAATGTTGTTACCCTATCTTAACTACATTGGAATCTTGAGTTTTTTTATTCCACCGATTACTCTGGGTAACTCTTCTTTCTGTCTCAGGTGACCTTTTAAAAATAGATTCTCAGCCTTAGCCAAGGAAATTACGTATCCACACAAATAGCTGGTTTGCTCTGTACTCTTTTTTATGTCTCCTCCCCTGTCCTACATTTCCAGATACTTCACTCCATTTTAATTCCAACATGATTGTTAGCACCCACCTCCAGACACTCAGCTTTCAGACTGAAATCCTATTGCTTAGCATAGTAAAATTCAACTAAATTCAAAGGAAGGAGTTGATGCACCAAATCCCCATGGATTCAGTGGGCCTAGTCTACTGTGACTTAATGTGCTAATTTCAGCTATTTAATATTAATTGGACTGTTTTGATTTGTAGGAAGAATAACTCTTAGGATTTTTTTAAAAGGTTGCTGCATGTCTGCAAAACATAGGCTTATGCTGAGTGCCCTATACTTACCTTTTTGTGCACAACTGGCAGTTTCAATTACATATGTACAGGTGTGTGTGGGACATATTTTAACACATAGAGAACTTCCTATACTGCCCATATAACTCACTTCAAATGATTCATGATAAATGGGGTAGCAGCAGTAGGTTTTGTACTACAATGACCCCCCGCCATTTCGTGGTTCAGGTCCCGTGGTCCTGCTACATCGCAGGATCACAGTACCTGCACGCCCCACGCCCCCCGAGAAGCCTCGGGGGAGCGTGGGAGGGCGACGGGGGGCGATCGGGTCTCTCCGCACCACCCTCCCACGCACCCCCGGGAAGGCTCGGGGCGGCCGGGAGGGGCGGTGCGGAGCGATCGGGTCGCTCCGCGCTGCTCAACCAGGCTTCCCCGAGAAGCCTCGGGCCACGCAGGTGAGCAGCGGGCGGAGGTAAGATGCCCCGCCCCCCACCCGCTTCCGCATATCGCGGATTTTCTTGCCTCGTGGGTGGGGTGGGTCCCTAACCCCCACGATTGGCGGGGTGGTTACTGTATAAGATTGCATCTGAATGTAGGCACTTGGTGCCACGATCATGACCCTGCACACAAAGGTAAAGGGCACTGCCGTCATCCTGCCTTTATCCTGCTACTAGAGTAAGAGCAAAGGAAAAGAGTAGTGTTATGATGCCTCCTGCTGATATGATAAAGCAGTGTCTTGCCATGAAGTGTCCATGATTGGATTGATAGCAGTAAGTTATATACCATCAGCCCCTTGAACAACATCTATTGCCCCTCATAAGAACATAAGAAGAGCACTGCTGGATCAGGCCAAGGGCTTATCTAGTCCAGGTTCCTGAATCACACAGTGGCCCCAACAGATGCCTTTGGGAGCGCACGAGACAACTAGATACCTGTCTACTGATCCCATTCCCTTGCATCTCGCACTTTGAGGTTTCCTCCTTTTACGTCTGGAGATATCATGTATACCCATCATGGCATGAAACCTGTGATGGACCTTTCTAGAGATGGGTGTTTCATTTCGGAAGGGGACTGGTTCCAAAATGAAACATGCCAGCATATAGGCGCCCATTTCCACCCTCCGGAACAAAACCAATCACTGTCTTTCCTTGTTGTAATTCGCGCTGGGCGAAATTCCATTCAGGAAGCAGCTTCCGATGCATCATCTTTTACTCTCCCTGGCGCTGGACAATCAGGAGCTGTGCGAGGACATGCATCATCCTGCTTCCCTGTCTGATTGGCCAGCACCAGTGAGAGGGAAAGATGACACACCAGAGGCTGCTTCCTGGTTGTAGTTTCACCCAGCACGAACTACAGCAAGGTAAGATAGTGGTTGATTTTGTTCCAGAGGGTGGGACTGGGTTCTGAGTGCCAGCTGTGCTGCCATGTTTTGTTTTACAAGCAGTACCCTTCCGAAGCTAAACACCCATCTCTAGACCTTTCTTCCAGAAATCTGTTCAATTCCCCTTTAAAGTTGCCTAGGCCAGATGCCATCACCACCTCATGCGGCAAGGATTTCTGCAGACTAACAACACAACCAATAACAATATTTTCTTTTTGTCTGTTCTCACTCTCCCAGCCCTCAATTTGAGTTCCCTCATAATTTGCTGGAGGTGGAGGAAGGATCCCTCCCTCCCTTTTGGGAGGAAGTGGCTACACAAAGAAGGGAAAAGGTCTATATGTCGTGTTAGGACGGCTCTACTTGCATGACAGTATATTTTGCCCACATTCTGCTTGATCCACAAGTAATAGCAAGCAGCAAAACAAACATGAGGCATTATGGTTGGATATTGAAGTAGATGAAAGTCATTCTAGGGCAGTGTTGGCGAACCTATGGCACGGGTGCCAAAGGTGGCACCCGGACCCCTTTCTGTGGGCACCCAACATCACCCCTTCACAGCCACCTGTATTCAGGTTAAATTGCAGTATTGGCACTTTGCAGAAAAACTGTGGGTTCTGAATCAGTTTGGGCACTCAATCTCTAAAAGGTTTGCCATCACTGTTCTAGGGCAGTAGTGGCGAACCTTTGGCACTCCAGATGTTTTAGAGTGCAACTCCCACAGTCCTTTGCCATTGGCAATCTAGGCTTGGAATTCTGGGAGTTTTGGTCCAAAACATCTGGAGTGCCAAAGGTTCACCACCACTCTTCTAGGGCAATGATGACAAACCTTTTAGAGACCGAGTGCCCAAACTGCGATTCAGAACCCACTAATTTTTCGCAAAGTGCCAATACAGCAATTTAACCTGAATCCAGGTGGCTGTGAAGGGGCGATGTCAGGTGCTCACAGAAAGGGCTCTGAGTGCCAGCTTTGGCATGCGTGCCATAGGTTTGCCAACACTGGTCTAGGGTCATAAAAGAGCCAAACTCTTTCCTGCTGGCAGACTGCAATCAATGTTTCAACTGCTCTGTATCTATGGTGTTATACAGAGGGTCTGCAGCCAGAGTTTTGGGACCTCTTTTATGGTAAGACTATGTCCCCCTAACCTACAGCCTCATGTTAGGACCTCTGAATTATTTTGATTACATAGATGGGATTAATGGGTTCTAGGCATGGTTGTGGGGGGAAGAGAAAACCAGAGGAAATACAGAAATTATTATGACAGATTTCTTCCTAGATGTCCTCTTCCAGTTAAAAGAGTCCAAATAGCATTGGTGCAGCAGGATGCTGTAGAAAATGAGGCAGTAGAGAGAGCACAGGTAGATAGCACAGGTGGAACTAGAGATGTAAAATTTCCGGAAATTTTGAAGCTCGGGGAAAAAAACACGTGCCCCCCCTCCACACACACACCTTTCCCCCCCTGGAAGAAAACAGAAATTTTCAGAAAATATGAAAAAAAATGCTACATTAGCACTCTCAACCCCATTGACAGCTTGAACGTTATTCTGTTACTTTAGGAACATAAAATAATAACTATGGACAATTTGACTTGGCATAAAATTATCACAACTGGCATATTAAAATATAGTGTATCCAAACAACTATTACAAACAGAATTTACTTTTTATAAACTAATGCAGCTAAATGATCCGATTTTCTAGAATCAGATAAATGTAAACTCTTACCTTTTTAAATTGTTAATTAATTGTTAAATTAAGTATATACTTTCAGGTTCTTTTTGTTGCTCTGTATTTTCTTCCAGTGTTTTGAGGCCTAGTGAAGAGGACAGAACAGGACCAAACATACCCCACCCACATGCAAAAACAAAAGAGAAACCTTTTTCTTGTGACAGTTAGCAGCACCTCCTAAGAAAAATGCATCTTGTTCTTGCATTGGAAAGTTCAGTTTTTAACCTAGGACTTGCTTGCCCTCAGTGCACAGAAATTAGAATAATCTGATACTATGTATATTTTTTTAGAAATGATTTGGAAAATATTAGAACACCCTGTCTTAAAATATTTTATTAATCATGTTCAAATAAAGCATTCCATAATCATTTTTTTATTTATTTCAGTTTTTCAATTTTTGTGGGGGAGACGAAAAAGCTTCAAGGAAAAAATGGTGCCCTGCTACCAAATTTTTCTGTTGTGTTTTTTTTTCTGGGCCTTCGCATCTCTAGGTGGAACAAAGCTCATGTTTGACCTAACCAAACATGAATTAAACCTTGTTTTGAAGCCTAGTCTGAGGAGATGATGGCAGGAAATCTCTCTTACATTGCCATCACCATTGTATCCGCTCATTGCTCTCCCAGAGAGCTTTGCTAGGCAGTGATTTAGGACAGACACAGCTAAAGCTCTGTACTTGGCAGCCCCCACTGTGACAGGTTTGAAGTGCTTTGTAGATAAAATTGCTTGCCTTTATTCGTGGACCTAACTTTCAGGGGCAGTTGCAGCATACAAATTGTTGGCCACTCTTATCCACTTGGGATGAATTGCAGTTGTTTCATCCCAAGGAAAATAACAAGAGACTTCTGTTATTTCCATAATAATGGTTTAACTTAGAATTGCCATCCCTTGTTCACTTGGTTTTTATGGAGAATGTAAACACGGAGATATTGCCAAGTGGCTGCACTCCAAAGTTTTCTCTGTTGCCTTCTTTTTATACCTGAATTATAGTAAATTGTTTTTGGCAATTTCAAAACAATGTGTGTGGTGTTTTTTTAAAAAAAACACCCTCTAGTCTCTCCCTTTGGAGCTGGCAATAATGACTGCAATTATTACTGTGTCTTTAATTAAAACATACCTTATTTTGCTCCTGGCAGGTTTTTATTTTAACCTCAGGTTCATGTCCTGCAGCTATAGGTGTTCCCCAATTGGAATCCTACAATTCACAACTAAAGAGCTTAATAGAATAGAATAGACTAGACTAGACTAGAATAGAATTTGTCATTTTATAAATACGAGAATAAAAATGCACCCTCCAGTCAGCTCATCACATATCCCAAATGTAAAAATCCAAGACATAAAATCTACCATTTAAGAACAAGCATCCATACTAGAGATGGGCACGACTTAGCGATATTCCCGTTTCCGACATTTTATCTAAGAAACGGTAACGGGAATTACTCCGAGACTTCGAATAAACAATTTTGGTCTGATTTGTCGTGCTTCGTTCCTCCAGCATCACGCCGCACAGAAAAAAGTTTTTAAAAGTTAAAAAAATGTTCCCGGCTGAAAAGCAGGCGGAAAAATGCCTGCCGTGCCTCAGGGCACCTACCAGAGGGGTTGTTTCTGGAGGTCCCCAGCCTCCCCCATCCCCGTCCTGGGCTGCTCTGGTGGGAACAAGCCAGCAAAAAGCCCAGTCTCGCCGGCCGCCGGCTGCCGCAATTAAAGCGCAAGCATACAGGAAAAAACTTTTAAACTTTCCCCCCACCCATTCCCGGGCCAAAAAAGCAGGCGGAAAAATGCCTGCTTGACTAAGGGCGCAGGGCACCTACCGGAGGGGTAGTTTCTGGAGGGGGGACCGCCTCCCCCCTGTCCTGCCGGACAGCCGCCATGCCATGCGGTGCGGGCGGGGATCCAAAATGGGGCGTCCAAAATGGGCGCAATACACTTGTTTTTGAAATCGTGGTCCAAAAACACACAAGCACAACAGAAACACGCAAAAATTTATAAACTGCCAGATTTTTCACAGTAGCAGTGGGTTTTTTCTTGCAACAAAATGTCTTTCCTCTCCTCCTCTGTCCTCCATTGATTTTATTTTATTTTATTTTATTTACACCTGCGCAATGATGGGCTGGCCGAGTGGCCAGCCATGTGGGAGTGGACGACCATGCAAATTTTTGGAGCCATCCCACCAATCGCATGGCCACTTGGCCATGGAGATTTCTGGAATGTGCCAAAAAAGCCCCCTAAAACCTGCCCTAGCCCCCTCACCCTAACCCTAATCCTTGACTCCAGTCCTTACCCATACGTCACAGACTGTCTTCTTAGTGGGTCAGAGAGGCACACAGAGGTGCAACCCACTAGCCCACCCTAACCTTACCCATCACTAGCCTAACCCTAGCCCTTGCACTAACCCACCTTAACCCTAAGCCAGATGTACTTGCATTGCACTACACGCAAGTACAATTCCCTTCTGTGTGAGACATGGTGGTGCGAGAGCCTTAGTTAGGCATCTCACCTATGGCTCTGGGTTCAGTGACATCCACTAGTCTTCACAGTCACTGTCTGCACAACCGGTATGCAATATCCATATGGCTATTGCATACCATTTTGCAGCAGCAGCAGGTGAGGAGGGGAGACCCCCATGTAGAGGGGTCTCTTGGAGCCTGCTTCCCCTTCCTAGTGGGTGAGG
Organism: Phrynocephalus forsythii; assembly: GCA_029282475.1. NCBI lineage: Eukaryota > Metazoa > Chordata > Lepidosauria > Squamata > Agamidae > Phrynocephalus > Phrynocephalus forsythii. The sequence goes on from JAPFRF010000004.1 coordinate 124,341,537, forward strand.
ATAGGAGGCACCCACGGGTGCCTCCAGGAGCCCACTTTCCCTTTATAGCGGGCCAGAGGAGGCACCCACCCCACAGAGGTGCCTCCAGGAGCCCGCTCCCCCCCAAAAAAACCAGTACTAACGACAACGAAAAAACGAAAAAACGAACCAACTAATTTTTGTGAATTTTCGCGAAAAACGGAAACGACCCGAAACGGAACCAGCCCGACTAACGACAACTCGAAAAATTTTTTTTTCAAGTCGTGCCCATCTCTAATCCATACACATACTTCTTTGTGCACATGCAGAGCCATCACTTGTACTCGTTTTAAAACTGACATAAAACCAAACATACACACACACAGCCCTATACTCTCTCACCTGACAGCATTCCTACCCAATACATAAAAACTACAATTTACAAAAGCAACAACAACCATACATACACACAGCCCTGCACTCTCGCATCCAACGACTGCATAATCCCCCTTACAATATACATGTTACACATCCAACAGTGCTATTACCCATCAACTTAATTTTTAAGAGAATTTAGCATGGTTACTGCTGTTAGGTAAAAACTATTTCTGAATCATTTCCATGGAAGTACCTGAGCTCTGACTTTGTTCTCTGCATGTGTATAGATCAGTGGTTCTCAACCTGTGGGTCCCCAGATGTTCCTGGACTTCAATTCCCAGAAGCCTCCACCACTCTCTGTGCTGGAAGGGATTTCCGGGAGTTGCAGTCCAGGAACATCTGGGGACCCACAGGTTGAGAACCACTGCTATAGAACATAGCATAGGGCAGTGATGGCGAACTTTTTAGAGACCGAGTGCCCAAACTGCAATTCAAAACCCACTAATTTGTTTGCAAAGTGCCAATACAGTAATTGAGGGGCTATGAAGGGGCGATGTCGGGTGCCCACAGAGAGGTTTGCCATCACTGGCATAGGGGAAAGCTGAATATCAAATCTGCCAAAATATTGGCCAGTAAATTCCTGTTTTCCATGCAGCATCATGGAATAGCTTCTGGTTTCCAGAACCAATGCACCTTTCTTAGCACTTGCATCAGCAGCTATATTTGAATCAGATTAAATACAAGCAGCAATAACAATAATGGACAATTACTCAACAAATATAAAAAAGAAAAACAGGTGGCAAAACTAAAGGTGCTTGGCTGAAACAGCACTGTATTAAGATGCCACAGGCTCTGGGAAATCCTGCCTAAATTGCCATGTTTTGAAGGTTCCCAGTAAGGGAGCCAGGCAGATTTCAGGCAGTAAGCTGTTCCGGAGACAAGGAATGACCACCAAGTAGATCCAGTTCTTAGCCTTTTCTTTCTGGGCCTCTCTTAGGGTCAGGGTCCTCAACCGCACTGCCTGGGAGGAACGAGTAATATGGGCAGTTCTAGTTGGAAGCAGGTGTTCTGCTTCCAATGAAACAGATAATGTTGATAATGTTTTTGACATCATCTGCAATGTTCGTTGTGCCTCTGCCTAATTCTGACAGATCTATGTTCACTAAAGCTGCCAGAAACATTCGTGCTAATTTCGTGGGAGGCATCACAGTAGAACTAAACATCTATAGGTTGAGGATACATGAGTCAGGTAGAGTCCACTCTGTCTTCAAAGCTGGAGCCTGGATAGTGACAGAAAGTACAGTGATCTCCCGCCTATCGCTGGGGTTAGGGACCTGACCTGACTCGTGATAATTGAAAATCTGCGATATGCAGATGCAGGTCAGGTTCAGCCTGGGGCGCCTAGCTGGGGGCTCTTGTACTTACCCCCAGCCTGGTGCTGCCCCAAACGGGCCTGTGAGGGCCTTCCCAGGCCTCCTGGAGGCCCCCAAAAGGCCTCAAGAAGGCCCAGGATGGCCCTTGCAGGCCCGTTCAGGGCAGCACCAGGCCTGAGGTAAGTACAGGAGGCCTGAAACAGGCCTTTTCCCTAATTACACCAGGGGGGCTTTTTCATATACTGTGGTCCCGTGATATAGCAGGACTGCAGTATATGAACCGCAAAAAGGTGGGGGACCACTGTAACAGAGATGAAAAGGGCCCATGAGGTGATAAAATCTCAAGAACCCTTTACTTGGTTGATTAGCAAACCCTTCCCCTTGAGAAAAATTCTGCAGAGCACAGGGCAATGAAACCTTTCCAGTGACAAAAATGGAGTGCTCAGAACCAGGCCTTTGTTTTAGCAAATTAACTCAAAGGAGCAATGCAATAGGTGCATACAAGCCCAGCTGGAGACAGAACTTTAAACTTTTAGGGAGGATGTCTGTATAACCCTCCTGATCTGAGTACAGGGGTGATTGGTTTTATAATAAAATATTAAATTAAAAAAGTATAAAGGAATTAATTCATTCCAAATGAAATTCTGTTCAACAAATTTTCGTTTATACAAATTTCCCATAGGAATGCATTGAAAACAGAGTAATACCCAAATGCGACCATTTTTATGTTGTATGGATTCACCCCACAGAAAATTCTGTTAAGCAAATTTCCCCTATCTCCAGAATTTTTTATGTTGTACAGATTTTATGTTATACAAAACCGTTTGTTATACGAAGGTTCAGCTTAAAGAAAAGACATCATCAGAACAGACAGCATGTCAGTAAAAACTGTGTGTGACCAGGCAAGACAGAATGGCAGTTGTTTTGAGAAAGAATGGAAGAACTAGCTGAGACTTCTAATAAGGCACTGGATTGTCGCAGGAGAATGCACCGTCAAATATACAGTTCCCAGCAGATAACTCTGATTTGGACAGCTAATAGTGTTTATGTGCAAATTCCACACTTCACAGCCAGCTTCCTTGGCTTCGACACACAGGGTGAAAAGGTATTGAATACAAGATAGATGATGGACCACTTCATGCCACCCTCACCAATCAGGTGTATGCAATAAATGGAAACTGTAGTGATTTATTTACTCTCTCGGAAGCAACTTGATGGAAACTACCTGCAACAAAGTCATTTCTGCCTCGTTCTCTTGGGGCCCATTCTTCACCATGGGATTATGGCTCCTCCTACTGAGAGCAAGCAGGCTCTCCTGTGTGTGTAGATTTTCTAGGAGTAGAACTTCCATAGATTAGAAGACAAGACTGCCTTCTTTCCAGCTTCGTTTTTCTCAAAAGCCACCAAGAAAGCTTATCTTTTTCTTCTCTCTTTTTTCCATTAGACAGTAACTAATCCCAAATAAACTGTGAGTAGATATACAAGTGTTTAATTATCAAACATAAGTCCTTAAGAGATTCCTTTGTTTTCTCCCTACATCATCAGTCTTTATATGACGATACTGATACACACAGAAGAGGATGGTAGAATGTCCTCCAGGAGAACCAGAGAACAGACATTCAGCATAAGAAACGTTCTGCTTCCTCCTGAGGTTCCTGCAGGGCATTCTTTACTTCAGGGTATAGCAGAGCAGTGTTATGAGTTTGGATGAGTTTCCAAGCATGAACATTTCATTGTGCCATCACTTTCTGCAATGTGTAGGTGCCTGCGAATCTACAAAGTCTTCATTACAAATCTTCCTTCTTTTACTGTCTATACGTTTAAGTTTTTGTCCTATTACATTAAAGATTTCAGCTGATGTCCTAGTCCCTTTTCTGCTAAAATTATTGCTGCTGACAAAAGATAGAGTTTGCCTTGAGTAGGACTCAGATCTACAATTTCTATTTCCCTTTGACTTGTCCACTATCTCAAGGTGCTCGTTCCTGTGAGCTTCCTATTAGAGATGGGCACGACTTAGCAGTATTCCCGTTTCCGTTTCCGTTACTCGGTTCCGTTACTCTACGGAAACGGTAATGGGAATTACTCTGCCAGACTTCGAGCTCGAACTGACGAACGAACAATTTTGGTCTGATTTGTCGTGCTCGTTCCTTGCATCGCGCGATCGATCGCGCGATGCCACGCGGCACAGAAAAAAGTTTTTAAATGTTAAAAAAGCCCGGTTCCCGGCCAAAAAGCAGGCAGAAAAATACCTGTCGTGCCTCAGGGCACCTACCAGAGGGGTTGTTTCTGGAGGTCCCCGGCCTCCCCCCCCATCCCCCGTCCTGGGCTGCTCTGGTGGGACTCGCCGCAGGCTCGCAGCCAGCAAAAAGCCCAGTCTCGCCGCCGGCCGCCGCAATTAAAGCGCAAGCAAGCGGCACGGACGTCACAGGAAAAAACTTTTAAACTCTCCCCCCACCCATTCCCGGGCCAAAAAAGCAGGCGGAAAAATGCCTGCTTGACTAAGGGCGCAGGGCACCTACCGGAGGGGTGGTTTCTGGAGGGGGGGGTCCCGCCTCCCCCCTATCCTGGGCAGCCGGACTCGCCATGCCATGCGGTGCGGGTGGGGGATCCAAAATGGGGCAGCGAAGGCAATATTGTTTTTGAAATCGTGGTCCAAAAACACACAAGCACAACAGAAACATGCGAAAATTTATAAACTGCCAGATTTTTCACAGTAGCAGTGGGTTTTTTCTTGCAACAAAATGTCTCTCCTCTCCTCCTCTGTCCTCCATTGATTTTATTTTATTTTATTTTATTTACACCTGCGCAATGATGGGCTGGCCGAGTGGCCAGCCATGTGGGAGTGGACGACCATGCAAATTTTTGGAGCCATCCCACCAATCGCATGGCCACTTGGCCATGGAGACTTCTGGGATGTGCCAAAAATCCCCCTAAAACCTGCCCTAGCCCCCTACCCTAACCCTAATCCTTGACTCCTTACCCATACGTCACAGACTGTCTTCTTAGTGGGTCAGAGAGGCACCCAGAGGTGCAACCCACTAGCCACCGTAACCTTACCCGTCACTAGCCTAACCCTAGCCCTTGCACTAATCCACCTTAACCCTAAGCCAGATCTACTTGCATTGCACTACACGCAAGTACGATTCCCTTCTTTGTGAGACATGGTGGTGCGAGAGCCTTAGGCATCACCCTATGCCTCTGGCACGTTCACTGGTCTCACTGTCTTCAACTGGTATGCATATCCATATGGCTATTGCATGCCATTTTGCAGCAGCAGGTGAGGAGGGGAGACCCCCATGTTGAGGGGTCTCTTGGAGCCTGCTTCCCCTTCCTAGTGGGTGAGGATAGGAGGCACCCACGGGTGCCTCCAGGAGCCCGCTTTCCCTTTATAGCGGGCCAGAGGAGGCACCCACCCCACAAAGGTGCCTCCAGGAGCCCGCTACCCCCCAAAAAAACCAGTACTAACAAAAACAAAAAAACAAACCGACTAATTTTTGCGAATTTTCACGAAAAACGGAAACGACCCGAAACGGAACCGGCCCGACTAACGACAACTCGGAAAAAAATTTTTTTCAAGTCGTGCCCATCTCTACTTCCTATAGTAGTGGATGATTTTATTTTTGTTTTTATAAGTGTGACTCCATGTATTGCAGCATGCTTGTGCTGCCACTCTATTGATACTGATTCAAATATGCTATGCACAGGGTTTTTATATTTTTTATTTATTTATTTATTTATTTATTTATTTATTTAACCACACAGCTATCTACGCTGGATTTTATATTACCAATCACTAGTCAAACGCTTCCCAAGCGTTTAGGACTCAGTGATGTATCGGCGAATTATGCGAACAGATCCCAGTAAGGTGGCTTTCTGCATCTGACTGATGGTGGTTCAGCTTTCAGTAACTCTACAGGCCCATGCCCTAGTTGCTCAGCAATGGGACCCGTGACCTGTAGCCCATTTATCGACGGATGTCCATGTTCATCAACACCCATTGCGGTCCTTGTTAACCCGGGCGATGACCGAGCCGGTATAGGCTTCTTTATATTGTATTTCACCATGATTCGTGGGTTGTTGGGTGCGCTTAGTTCTGTTCTGTGCGCTTAGTTCTGTTCCTCAGTCAAGGCCTCTCTGGTAAGGTTGGACCTACTGGAGCAGTTAAGCCCCCTGCCACGACAAGGTGGCACCCTTGGGGGGATGATTATTATTATTATTATTATTATTATTATTATTATTATTATTATTATTATTATTAACTGTATTGTTGGTACACACTGTAGGAGCTGAACTCTTTTTAAGAATATATGACCTTAGGTGCTATGAAGTCACTATGCGAGGCCTTCTGGATAATAACATCCTTGAGTACTTCATATAAGGGAAAGGATGATAAAGAAGTCCATAAATATAGGGCCTTTTCACACGATCCCTAAGATCCACTGGCCACTTAAATTCGGACCAGAGATCTTAGGGGTTTGTCGCTCTTCCTGTGTCCCCATCCCTTCGCACTTCCTGGCTGCTGGCTGTGTGAGGGGAGGGAGAAAAAAAAGGAAGAAAAGATTGTGGCTCACCTCCGTTCTTCCTCTCGCTCTTGCAGTGTCTGTAAAGTAGCTCTTAAAGGGGAGCCAAAACAACAACAAACAGAAGCGAGGAGAGCCCCGCACTCACTATTACACCACATCAAGGAATTTTCACTTCCAAAGAGCAGGTACTTGAAAGGTGCGCTGGGACACCCTAAAGTGGGCATGGTCACACCTAATTTCCTGTAAACTCCGGAGCTGTTGGGGAAATATTTTTAAGCTCCGGAGCTGGGAGCCATTTGCCCCGGAGTTTAGGGGTCGTGTGTAAACGCCCATAGTGTTAAGAATCCTGCCTACATTGTGTCGATGGTAGATATGATCTTGTTTTGTAACATCATTTTTACTTATATAAATTAGTTGTGTGTTGCTTGGTAGCCTTCTAGAGGTGTTTTTGTAAGTGTCCTTGTCTGTTCTAGTATTAGTGACAGACCTGACAGGATTGCTGTTTGATTAGTTGTCATCTTGCTGGGTCTTTGTTAAATTTTATTTTGCTTTTCAGTCTGCTTTCCTGGTAGGACTTGGAGCTATGACCCTTAATTTGTTGGCATGGTTGTCTTCAAAACTGTCTGCATAGGCACTAACAAAAAATTGGCAGTAAATTATGGTTGATACTTTGGACTTATTTTGTTCCTTACACATCATTTGTGTTCTTATTGAGTTTGAGTCACAGAGTCTCAAATACTTACTTGATGTATTCTAAGTATTCTAAGTATTCTTGAAGGCTTTCATGCCCAGGTTCTGGGCTGTTCGGCCATGTTCTTGAAGTTTTTCTTCCAGATGTTTCACCAGACTCTGTGGCTGGCATCTTCAGAGAGCAAGAAGCTCAGGGAACTAGGACTTCTCTCCGTGCTCTGGGGTATAGAGTGAGTGAGACTGTGGGTTTTTCTAAGTTGTGGGAAAGAGGAAGCTTGTCCTATGCAGGAGAATAGATGTTAGTCATTGTATTGTGATGAAGGGATTAAGGAGTGGCAACTATCCTTGTCTGTGGTTGATGGGTGTCATTAGCTATTCTATAGTGTGAATTGATTGCTGTTGCTACTGCCTGGTTATAAAAGTGTGTTTAATTCAGTGTCATGACTTAAAAGTTTCTGCATAAATCTGTTGGAAGGGGGTAAATTTTTTTTCACAGCATCAGGGAAAATGCAATATTTTAGCAAGATTTTATTTTATTTTATTTTTATCTTTATTGCTGGGCACCTATATTGAAGTTCAGACCTTACCGTTCTCATAACTCATCCTGCACAGACTCCTCAGTGAGAAATTAGTTTGTACAGAATCTCATATTGCTCAAACTCTCTTTCCATTTCAGTGGATTCTGTGGCGGATAAGATTTCAATTTGAAGTTTATAGGAAAATCTTTTTGCAATACAGCACCTAGCTTTGTATATGTGGAATAAAATTAATAAAGCTAGCAATCTGTGCGCAGACGTCACACTTTATCAGGCACTCCTCTTTTTATGCCCTCCTTCTGTCAAAGCTGAGTTTGTTTAAGTGAAAAATGGCAGGTGCAACCAGGCATTACCTCTTTCTCTCTCTGTCCGGTACCTAAAAGTTGGTCAGAAATTGAAGTTTGCAACAGATGAAACCATCTGTCATCCCCCGCAAACAAGCTAACAACCCCACTGTTCAGGACAATGGTGGTGCCAAAGAAGTCAGCCTCTGGACAAAGTCCCTGCTGGGTTTCATTTAAGTAGGTTAGACCAAACCTGAGAACCATCCACATACCCTGTCAGCATAGATTTTGGTATGTACTCTTGCCGAGGCCTGTCCTAGGCTGATCAAAGAAGGTTTTAATTTGTATTTAATCACTGCTTGAAAAACTATCTACCATATCCCGCCCTGGGTATTATATAAACTACTTGATGTAGTGAGATCTTCTTACCCAGAGCAAATGTTGTCTCTTTTCAGATGCTAAGTAAGTAAATCAACGTTGCCTTCAATATGTTCTGTTTCTCTTCTTTACATTTTGGTATGTTAGAATATAGGTTTAGATGAGAGAAAGCTATTGTTCCTCTCTTAAATCACTGTAGTGTACAAAACACTGCCAGAAAGAATGTTTCTATACTTACTGGTATCAATTAAGAAAATACAATTAATGGAAATCCAGAATTTCTGGTGTTTATATACAAAACTTCATCTGTCACATTCTTATCTTTCGCTAAATATACATCCTTGATTACAGTACTGAAATATATCTCCTTTTCTAAAATAAAGAATAATCATATGATGATCAACCAACAACCTAGTTACTTGATAAGCAAGATGCACATTGTAAAAAGTTGTGGACATCTGTCACTTTGAATCTCTCAAAGGAAAGCATGCATTCCATTCTAGGTTGAAAGGGTTAGAAAATTAAGAGTTCAATGGATTTATGCTATAATAATTTATGTTACTATGTATAATTAAAGGAGAATATTGCCTTGGATATTTAGAAGTGTTGTGTAATTGTTTGTGTATTATATGTGATATTTGTGATTCATATTAATACTGTTTGTCATTTAGAAGCAACAATATTATAAATGTTGGTTATAGATTTTTTTCTTTCACTACAGGTAAATTATTATAATTATATATAAAGAGAGAGAGACGGAGAGAGGGATGCCTATGATTAGTTTTCTGTAATTGTGCGATAGTTGTGTCACTTCAATTTTGGTTGCTATTTTTATTTTTATTTTTATTTTATTGTTACAAATTAGACTTTTTTCTACTCTGCCTAATCTGTTATGGGGTTATAACTCTTTGTGTATTTCCTGGTGTTACCTCTTCAATGCCCCTATGCATGCTTAACTTTGTATAAAACCCACTGTGCCTCTGTGTAATCTTAATCCAGGAGTAAATGAGATGGTTTTTAGGATATATTGATGCAAATGTTGTACCGTTCTAAGATTTTGGTTTTTTTCCTCCTCATTTTTTCTTTAGTATCATGATTTATTGTAAGGCATTAGTAATATAACTATCCTCAACCAATATGGAAGATTCAGTATGTTCAACATTGGTTGATAATAAAATACAGTACTGTACTGTACTAGTTTTCATTACTAATTTTGAGAGAGAGAGAGAGAGAGAGAGAGAGAGAGAGAGAGAGAGAGAGAGAGAGAGAGATTATTTTGAAAAATTCTCAGAGCACCAGATTCTTAGATCTAAAGATGACTTTGCATCTTGATTATATATTATTTCAAATAATGTGGGTTTTTTTAGTCCACAGTTAAACTATATATCCCTAATTTGCCAAAAGGTAGATTGAGAAGTATTGGTCCCTCTGATCTTTCTATAGAAAATGCAGACAACTCAGTAGCATGCTATGAACACTTTACATAATATTTTGCAGACAAGATCGTTCAGACTGCTTTGCCTTTGTCTATGCAAAGGTCAAAGGTCCTGTGCATGTAAATGTGGGCCCTGTTGTCCAGTGATAGTGGCTCTGTTACAGCTTGTGCAGCATGAATATGTAGACTGCATCCTTTGGAAGGTCAGAGTTGCCTTGCCATGTGTATGCTAGATGGCTGCCCTTCCTGGCTCATAAAAGGACCAGCGAGGTAAAGAAAATGGTAACTGCCTCTCTACAGCAAGGTTGTTTCGTTTTGCCTAAAAGAGGCAATGGTAAGATCTTCACTCAAGAAAGCATCCAGAAATCCTATTGTATTGTATTATACCAGCCAATCTCCAGTATTCTAGCTCAGGATCCTGGAGTGTATGGTGCCTTTTCATCTCCCGGGGTTCCTGGAAGAGGAGGGTTATCTAAGATCAATATGGCTTCAACCCTCTTCATTGTATGTATGTGGCTGTCAGCCACGACAAGCCTTGTGTGGATCCAACTGTGAGCAGCTACAGTATCAACCAAAGCAAGTGTGTTGATAGCTGCAAGGCTTGAGTTTGTCTGCAGGCAGGTTCTTCACTGGACCTTTAACAAAAGTACAAGAATGGGGGAGGGGGTGCCACTCATTGCCTTTCCTGTCTCCTTCCACTTCTAGGAGGAAGTTTTCTTTTTGTTAATGTTATTTATAACTGCGGTGCATCTGTACTGTAATACAGTAATACCTTGGTTTGAAAGTAACTTGGTTTAAGAGCATTTTGCAAGACAAGCAAACTTTTCTTCTAAATTTTGCCTTGATCAACAAGCAAGGTCTTGATATACAAGCACTGTAACCGGCCACATGATCACAAGTGAGCCAGTGGTGTCTCTCCCTCCCTCCCTCTCTCCCTCTGCTGTATTATGGGTGATCATCTGGAACGTTCCGTTTCAGGCAGCCTCGAAAGCCAAAGGAGGAGACAGGAATAGAGGTTTCGCTTGCACCAGCCACAAACATTTTCAGAGAGGAGTGCAGGTTAGGGTTTTATTTTTATTTTTATTTATATTTATATTTAATTTGTTTTCAATATTCTTATTTTTTTCAAACCATTTCTAGTCATGGGGCAGCTAGTCAAGTGTGTATAGGTTTACAATTTGCACTTTATTTTTGTCACATTAAAAACACAGTAAAATCCAGTTGCTAGTCCCAAACAGATTAGATTTTGCATCCAGGTACATAAACTCTGGTCTGGACATGGAATTCTAGACAACTTCTTTTGTGAGTTTTGGGGTTTTGTGTGGACAGTATGTGGTCTATGGGCTCCCAGAACAAATCATCTGAGTTTCCATTATTTCTTATGGGGAGATTTACTTTGATATAAGAGTGTTTTGGTTTACAAGCATGTTTCTGGAACAAATTATGCTTGTAAACCAAGGTCTTACTGTAACACAGTCTTTTAAAAAGTTTTACCTTGACTTGCCTTCCCTTGAAGTAGAGGAAATGTTAAGATTGCCAATATCCTGCAGTGGCTCTTTAATTATGGCACTTAACGATATGGAAGATTGACAGCCGAAGGAACTTCAACTACCTTGACTACTGCAAGGCTTACTTTTGGTCCATTTCCAGTAATCACATGTGCTAGAACCAGACCAACCTAGTGTGATCTTGCCCCCATGATAAAAGCAGGGGCTCAGCAGGGGATGATATGGTTTGCTCCAGTGATTACGTTATCTGATTGCCAGATTGCCAGAAAAAAAAAGTGCAAAGCAACCTATCCACACAGTAGATCAAGTAGCGATCTAAATGTCCATCTGTTTGCACCCACAAGCTGCTTTTCTTCCTGCTGTTTTTGTAGCTTATTAGCATCTGGACATCCTTTATTTTGGAAGGATGCTTCTGAAATGAGACCATCACAACTCCATACACATATTTTGTTTTTGAAATATATCTTGTAGCTTTACATATCTCTATTAAAAGGCTAGTACAGCTACTACATGGGGCTCCCCTTGAACCTTGTCCGGCGTTTGCAGCAGGTCCAGAATGCGGCGGCCAGGCTGGTGGTTGGCACGTGTTGTTACGACTGCGCCACCCCCATCCTGGCCCGCCTGCACTGGCTGCCCGTTGCTTCCCGGATGAGGTTCAAGGTGTTGGTTTTGGTTTACAAAACCCTCCATGGCTTGGCCCCTGCTTCTTTGGCAGAGCGTCTCACCCGACAATTAGATCTGGCCCACCCACCCGATCCTCGTTGGCCCACTCGCTTTGGACCGTTGCTCCGAGGGAGGCCCGTAAAACCAGTACACGTGGACGGGCCTTCTTGGTGGCGGCGCCTACTCTCTGGAACAAACTCCCGAGCGAGTTACGGCAGGCTCCATCGCTGGCGTCGTTCAGGAAAAATCTAAAGACACTACTTTTCCGGGACGCCTTTGGCACTGATTAGTTGTTTTTTTTTTCTGGCCTGCTTGTTTCCAGCCTTTGGCCCGCCTGATTGTATTTACTTTGTGCCTTGTCTAGGTGATGCTCTAGTTTTGCAACTGTTTTTATCCTGTTTGTTGTGAACCGCCATGAGTCCCATCTTTGGGAATAGGTGCGGTATATAAGTGCGAAAATAAATAAATAAATAAATAAATAAAATAAATAAATACTACATTTGATGTTTTATGTAATTTCCATAGTTGATCTTACCTACCTTGTTGATATACAGATGGAAAGGCACAGAGTTTGAGCTTTCTAGTGCACCTACTGTACCGGTTGCCTTGTATAATGATGAAAACTGTGATATAAATGTATAGGGCCCATTCTCAAGTGAGGAGAAAAACCCATGGTCAATGTTTTTGTAAGTTTAAAAAGAAGGGGGGGACCCCTATTGTTGAGGAAGCTTCTAAAGCTGTGGCCCAGCTGCTGCCGCTGAAAGTGCTTCTGCCCTTACAAGCCCTGTCGCTGTGACAGATAATTTCCATTGTGCTGCAAGAGTGCATCTGCTCTGGAAGATCATGGAATTTGAGAGAGTGTTTCCCAAGGTATCTTGGCACCCAGTCTACTTAAAAGACCTGAGAAGTCAAGAAAAAGTTCAAATTTTGTTCTCTCGCAAGCGAGAAGTCATTTATACAGCTTCCAGCCCCTGTCGCCTCAAACAAGCTCCATGTCTCTTTGCTCCTGGCCACTTTTCCTTTGAAAGGTATACATCTTGCCCATGTAAGCAATGGCACAGTAATATATGCGGTCGTCAAGCTATTATTTTATTTTATTTTATTTATTTATTTATTTATTTAACTTATATGCCGCCCACTACCCAAAGGTCTCTGGGCGGCTTACAATCCAAAGAATAAAACAATTTAGAATAGTTAAGAGTAAAATATCAATAAATCATCAATAAAAACCTTACACTAAAGTCATTATTCTAAAATTGTCATCAGCGGACCCATAATCTATATTATATCAATTAAAAACCTTCTGGAACAGGAAGGTTTTTACCTGGCGCCAGAATGTAATCAGTGTTGGCGCCAGGCAGATCTCGATCGGGAGGGCATTCCCCCCCCTTTGCCCTTCCCACCTTGGTTACACCTTAGACATGGGCACAAGGTTTTGTACCTTGATAAAAAGTTGGAAAACCAAATTTGTAAGGCAGCAGTTAAAACACCAATGGTTTTTCACTCTTAAATCTAATTACTCTTTTAGGTCAAGCCACTCATAAGTAGATGTACCACTGTGTGGGGGGCACACACACACACACACACACACACACACACACACACACACACACACACACACACACACACACACATCTATCTATCTATCTATCTATCTATCTATCTATCTATCTATCTATCTATCTATCTATCTATCTATCTTATCCCCCCTCGGGGCAATTAATTAATTCCTTTCTTTAATTTTTATTTTAGAGTATTTTTACCCCTCCTTTCTCCTTGGAAAAGGACCCAAAGTGGCTTCCAATGATGAGGGATAATATACAGTCCAGTACAATTAAGACATGTCCAGGTATTGAGAACAGGGAATTGAGGGACATCTTACAGCATTAATAGACAACATTACATTAAAGCTACAAGAAAATGTGCACAGTTAAAAAGAGAGTGCAATTCCACGTAACAGTTGTGAGAGATGGAAACTAACATTGAAAACTTGGTGTCAATGTAAACACATAGGGTTATAAATAGTTATAAACACAAAGTCTATGTGATCCTATTGATTCATATAAAAGACACATAATACGTAGTCCCTCATTCAGGGAAATCTTGCCTGAAGAAAAAGGTCTTTGCCTGTTTCCAGAAAGACAATAGAGATGAGGCAGTCCTGGCCTCTAGTGGGAGGGAGTTCCAGAGTCTGGACATAGCAGCTGAGAAGGCCCTTTCATGGGTTCCTACAAGACGTATCTTGAGGGTGGCGGAATGGAGAGAAGGGCCTCTCCTGATGACCTTAACACCTGAGTCAGTTCATACTGCGAGATTTGATCTTTGAGGGAGCTAGCACCCTAGGCTGTACAGTGCTTTGTAGGTCAAGGTCAGCACCTTGAATTTTGCTCGATAGCTGATTGGCAGCCAGTGGAGCTGTATTAATAGGGGTGTAATGTGATCTCTGTACCCCATCCAAGTCAGCAGTCTAGCTGCTGCATTTTGGACCCGTTGAAGTTTCCTGAGGCGTTTCATCAGTGGCCCCACATAGAGCGCATTACAGTAGTCTAGCCAGGAGGTCACTAGGGCATGTGTCACCCCGGCCAGAGCTGATCTCTCAAGAAACTAGCATAACTTGTCTACTAGCCTTAATTGTACAAATGCGCTCATGGCCACAGCTGTGACCTGGGCATCCAGGCTCAAGGATGTGTCCCAAAGCCCCCCCAATCTGCTTATGTGTTTTTTCAAATGGAGGGTGACCCCATCCAGTACAGGTTGCCTCCCTATCCCTTTTTTTCCTCCCTTTTGACTGACCAGGTGCACTTCTATCTTGTCTGGGTTTAGTTTCATTTTGTTCATCCTCATCCAGTTCATGATTTCATGATTGAGATAGCAGCTCCCTAAATCAATCTCCTGCTATTTTTTTATCTTTATTTTAGCCTAATTTTAGTTTATTGTTGATTTATGTATATTTTGTTTTATTATGCTCTTGTATTTTGTTTTTTACATGTATTCCTTTGTTAGCTTGTTATGTAATTCCATTTGATAACTGCCAAATTCTAGGGCTAGATGGGCAGTATAAATATAAATAAATAAATAAATAAATAAATAATAAATAATTATCAAATTCTATGTGACGTCTGAGATCAGTAGTGGGTCTTTATGTTATAACAGCCCAAAGAATTTATTGCTTTTAAATTCTTGCTTTGTTGATATATTCTTCAAACTCAGGATCTCTAAGCCTTGGACTTCCCTCGGCCAGGAGGAATAAAGCATTAACATACCTGTGCATTGAAGATTATTAGCAAATGCCATCTTGTGATAAAATATCCAGAAAAGCTCACAGTGCTCCCTGCCTCTGAAAAGAGGATGTTCCATGCACAGTCTATTACTTGTTAGTACACTCCACCGGAACCGGAAACCAGATTAGAATTAGCTATTACTTGTTAGTAGCTATAGACTTGTTATAGATCTAGTTGCTTTGTGTTTGATTAATCAGGACACTGTATACTCAGAGAGTGGGAGGAAGGGATATTGATAGTAAACCAGCTAAGTGTTTCTGCACAGTTTTAAGCCACCAGCACAACCTAATGGCCATTACGGGTTATCTTGTTAAAGTGTGATTTAATAAAATCCTGGCCTTTTGACCACATTCTAAATGAATTCGTGGCTGCCTGGTTTGTTCATTTCTCAGCAGTTGTGAACATTTTTGCAAAACTGCAGAGTAAGAAAGGGCTTTTAATCTTTATTTTTTAAAAAATCTTGATGTTCATAATGTTATTTAATTCAGAATTGTGAGAACTTTCTTTAAAAGATGGGACAGGAATAGTAACATTTTATTTATTATTTATCATGAATAGTGAGTGGAAATCCGCTTTTTCTAGTTTTCCTCACAGTGTAGCCTTTCCTTTATTATTTATTTATTTATTTATTGGGTTTATATACCGCCCGTCTTCCCGAAGGAACTCCAGGCAGTTTACAACTGGTTGCAAACTGGTTAACCAGTTTAAATGACTGGTTGACCAAGAGGATTTTTTAAAGGGATCATTTTATCATGTGTTTTACTTGTGTTTTTAATTTTGTTCTTATTATGAATTTTAATTTATTTGTTTGATGCTTTTAAAATGTTTTATTAATATATTGTTGGTTTTTAAATTTCTCTTAATACTGTAAGTTGCCTTGGATCTTTTAGGAGAAAGCTGGCATATCAGTATTTTGAATATATAAAGCAAATGTTCACAATGTGTAAAGACCAGATTTTTTTAAAAAAAAACACCTCTTTTTTGAGCTGTAGATCTCTCTGGATTTCTTTGATTTAATATTTATTCACAATGTCTAGGCAGAATAAAGTTGACAATTATGAAGTGATTTATGTACTGATTTTTATAACCCCCCCCAAAAAAAACTGTTTGCCAAAAGCTCTCTTAGCCTGTTAAAGCAATTTGAGAGCACATGTATTGTTTAACACATTTGCAGAAAGAGAAATAATTGCAATAGTTAATGTATAACACTGTTAATAATTTCCTTTTTAGTTGCATCCTCCATGATATATTTGGGTTCATAGGTTGCTACGCTGATAAACTTCTTAGTTTAATTAAAGCACACATTTCTAGGGAGGCATGTACTATTCACATCTCAAAAATACCCCAAATTAAGTTACAGAACCCACTTTTTTACCATGTGTAAAAATTGGCCTAGTGCTTTAACAGGGATCAAAAAAGGAAATTTTGATTGGAACGTTGTGTCTCTTCATCCTTAAAATTTAAGATGAAAGTGTCAACTTAGAATTTGTATAGACATAAGAAAGAAAAGAGGCATGTTGTTTTGTTTTGTTTCATCCCTAAGTTAGAAATTCATATCGAACGTTCCATATAAAATTTGTAAATGTAGTATTAATACTGTGTTTTCTGCAGCGCTGAAAGTTCTGCTTTGTTCAGCACCTGTGTTAAATGCAGGCCTATTCCGTGTGTTAATGTACTAAAACATGTCACTCTTACGGTCTAATTATGCCCGTGGAGTGCTACACGATACTCTTCCTAAGCCAGACTTCAAATGCTTATTGCATGCTGCTCATTCTTCTACCCATTTTAGCTGTTCTTCGATAAATAAATAGATCATATAAGATTCAATAGACCAATTGCAGCATATAATAGCTATTCAGAGGCAATTAAACTGCTTTTTTTCAAGCCGGCACGTGAGTGCGCCCTATTCCAACCTTCAACTTGATTCACGGTGATTCAAAATTAACTTAAAAGTCTTGTTTGCTGACAGCTTAAAGCTTAATTGACTGAAGGCCAAATAGAGTGTGTTCTGTATTCAGCACTAGGCTATTGATAAAGCCATGTGTAAATTGCACATGTTGAAAGACAGCCATTGGGGGCCCTGTCCTCGCATTAGCCCACAACTTAGCATTGCTGCATAGTCAGAAATGCTTTGTCAAGTCTTTTATCAAAATATATTAAATATCTCTGATACTTCAGGGGTTTTTCCCCCTATAAATCTGATACTGAGTAGCAGCTTTGTCATGGGCTGGCTCTCCCCCCACCTCTAGTTTTTAAGCCAATACACTGGTTCTGTTTTCTTCGGTTTTCCTAATATCAATATGTTGTTGTTCCAGCTTAATACACTCTTCTTTGTGTCCACAAAGAATACGCCTATGTTTTGGAAAACCAGGGTGCAGCTTTTTATTGTTATGCTTTAATCTTACTGCAGGTTTTATCACAATTGCATTGAAGAAAAATAAACAAATGTAATGTTTCATCTCTTAAAATCCACTTCAAATTATCTTCAATACAGGCTCCAACCTGAATTTAAATATTGCATTGAAGGAGTGGCTTGTGTAAATTCTTACAAGAAAGCAGAGCCCTTATTGGGAGGCAGGCATCTAACAATAATGCCTTTCTGTTTGCCTTCTCATGACATAGGAGAAAGAAGAATTTGTTTTATTTTTATATGTATTTATTAGATTTTTATACTGCCCATCTAGCCTGAAGTCTGCCCTGGGTGGTTTGCAATGTGACAAAAAAAAATTATAAGCAATAAACAATAACAAAATGAAAATAACTTAGTTGATCAGATATGACAAGACAGATCATCTCCTAACATTCCCTCTAATTTTCAACCCGCTCTGAGCCAATAAACTTCTGGCCAAGACTGGAAGCAAATTATCAGCAGCATTAAATACATGAGCATGGCAGCAATATAGCGTTGTGCAGCCATGCAGTTTAGAGGGAACTTTTACCTAGGACCAGAACTAGGGGACATAAACTCACATTGAGGGCTGGGAGAGTGAACAGATAAAATAAAATATTTTTTTTACCCAGCATGTTGTTAGTCTGTGGAACTCGCTGCCACAAGATGTGGTGGTGGCATCTAGCCTGGATGCCTTCAAAAGGGGATTGGACAGATTTCTGGAAGGAAAGTCCATCACAGGTTACAAACCATGATGGAGATGTGTCATCTCCAGGCTTAAAACCGGGGTACTTCAAGGGCCAGATGCAGGGGAGTGGTATCAGGAGACAGATATCTAGTCTTGTGTGATCCCATACGCATTTGGTGGGGCCACTGTGAGATACAGGAAGCTGGACTAGATGGGCCTTTGCCCTGATCCAGCATGGCTCTTCTTATGTCCTTTCATTTTATATTTATATTTTCAGTGTTGCCTTTCTCTCACTGAAGCCTTCTAAGTGGACTCACAAACTATTAAAATATAAGCAACTAAAGCCACAGTTACTCTATTGAGAAACAAGCGATTGTCTCATCTTAGAACTGCAGAGTTGAAAGAGACCCCAGGGATCATCGGGTCCCGCCCTTGTCAAGGAGGCGGAGTGGAGAAGTGAACTCCCAATCTCTGGCTCAGCAGTCATAGCCAAACTGCTCAGCTATCCAGTAGTTAATAAATATATTATATTAAAAATATAATATTGTTATTATATTTTAATACTTTAACACACACACACACACACACATATCATCATCATCATCATCATCATCATCATCATCATCATCATCATCATCATCATCATCATCTGCAGCCTTCCAAAATAAAACCTCTTCACTGCCCAGTTCAGTTGTTAAAAGCCTATATTTTTTAAAAAAGGAAGTCTTCACATAGATTTTAAAGAACAGGGATGGCGTTCCATAACCAGAGAGCATTCACTGTCTCTTGTGTCCTCTCCTGATTTTCTTTTGGTTGTGGTGGGATCTAGAGGATAGCCTGCCCTGGAGAGGTACATATGGGGATATATGGTCCTGCAGACAGCTTGAATCCAGTCTGTATAGGGATTTACAGGTAATAGCCAGAACTGATCTGGGCCCTGATGTGTGCCACCAGCCATTGAAAAAGTTCTTATGGGAGTGTCATATATAACAAATGCTGGTCATCCCTGTAACACATACTGGTCATCAGCTTGGGTACAGCCTTGTGGTCCAGCTGACATTTCTGGACACTCTTAAAAGGCAGCCCCACATGCAGTGCATTAATCCAAGTGGTATATAAGCTATGTGTCTCCAAAGCTAAATTATACATCTTCAGGGTGGGTGCAGCTGGCATTAATTGTATAAATGTACTCCTGGCCATTGCCAAAATCTGGACATTCAACTTCAGGGATGAGTCCAGGAATACAATCAAACAATGGAGCCTGAGTTCTCAGAGAGAGTACCCATCCAGCACAGGTTCATTAGCCTATGTAAAATATTTCAACCCCCCCCCCTTCTCCTTGGAAAGGACCTGAGTTGGCTTACGTCACTGAAACACAATTTATAGTTGGAAACAATAGGTATCCAATGGTTGTTAACAACATTAAAGACAATATTTAAAGGTAAGAAGAATTAGCATGAAAAAGAAGTGTACATCATTAAAAGTCGATATTAACTAAGAAGAATAAGTAAACAGATACAGAAGGGGGAAGCCACTCTGAGAAATGGAAAATAGTTTGGATCCCTATTCCATAATCTGCCTTTCAGTTGACCAGGAGTACCCCTGTCTTTCCTACATTAAGCATCAATCTCTTTGCCCTCATCCAGAATATAGAGTGGAGCCTCAGTTTGGTTGATCATTGCTAATACAGTGGTACCTTGTATAAAGGAAATAATTTGTTCCAAATGAAATTCTGTTAAGCAAATTTTCCTTCATACAAATTTCCCATAGGAATGCATTGAAAATGGAGTAATCCCTAATCATGGCCATTTTTATGTTGTACGGATTCGCCCCATACGCGATTCTGTTAAGCAGATTTCCCCTATCTCCGGATTTTTTTATGTTGGACAGATTTTATGTTATACAAACCATTTGTTATACGAGGGTCCACTGTGTGTCTAGTATATTCCAGCTTCTATTTTTAAGTGAAATAATAAGATGGGTGTGTAGAAAGCAGGCAGGAGAAAAAGAATGGGGGAAAGTGGGTTAAATATTGTTCTGAAAAGATTGATTATTACTGTCCTAGGTAATAAAGGTATTAAAGATGAAAACTAACACATTGAGTTGCATAATGCAACTGTCAAATACACTATGATGTATTAAGAGTAAACTGGACATACACACATTGTCAGAGAGAGAATATGAGAAGGACACTCCGCTGCTATTGGAGTTCTGTGCTGTCATGGCAACAAATTATATCTCAGTGATCATTGACATATCACTATGTTTATCCCCATCCCACCTTGTTCAAATCCCAGTTGGCAGACACCTGTCTCTTTAAAGTGTATACACATTGAACTTACTGTAATGATCTAAGTTATTATGTCAATTAGATGGTAGATTAGTTCTCTGGTTGGGCCTTCTCAATCTGTCCAAGTTTCTCTTCATTTGGGAAATTCATGCCAGAACCTTCCTGGTTATGAATAATGGCAAGCAAGTCTGAATATCACATTTTTAGATTATGATTGGAGTTTGTACCATACCCTAAAAAGATACTGGTTTGGGACTGCAGAGTTTTAATTCCTGAGCAATGGCTGCAGCAGATGATGTCATCAGCCTTACATAGCTTAGAGTTCTGCATCAGGGTTTCAGCTGTTGAATTATATTTCCCATTGTTCCTGTACAATGAATATTTCTGGTTAAAGTGAAGGAAAATCTCCATGTGTTTTTCATGATCCCCTTATCTGAAAAGTCTGCAGAAAGATTAATGTGATTGTGTGATAATTACATGATGACTACATATGCACCAGGGCAAGCCAAAAAGCTTATTTTTTTTCACAGCTGGCACCCCATTTTTAGTGTCAGTTTCTGTGCCTCTTAGCCCTTTTGTCTTTTTGTTCTACTTGCTAGTGCCCAGATTGCTGAGGTACACTGTTAATTTGTTTTCATTTCTTCCTTTCCCTATCTTCCATTTATTTTCTATGTCTGTATACACTTCAGTTAGCAGTGACCTGTCTCACCAAAGGGAAATGCAGCTATAAAATGGTGGTCTATAACTGTTATAGTATTTCCCTAACAGTGTGCTGCAAGATTGTGTAACTTCTGGAACTCCATAATTATGCGGGACGGAAAAGTCAATACTCTGTCTATACTTGTCAGATATTCATAAGAACGCCCCTTGATCATCATGTGCTGAAAGAATATAGAATGAGGCTCTGAGCGAAGCTGATAATCCTTCTTGGAGTAGCACTATTAAATTTGGCATGTCCGTGTTGGTGTTCTTTATTTCACTCCTTGACAAGCATATTTTAGGAGAAACGATCTGTTAAGAAACGACAAATTCTCTCTTCACATGGCGTTGCTGATTACGTTCATGCAATTATGTCAAATATCCTAGAAATCTTTGCAGTTCTGATTCTGTGATGACAACAGAGTTGTGGGATAGAATTGTTCTCGCTTAACACTTCTTACCTGTCTGAGGTATCAGCAACTTCATCTCCACACACACACACACACACACACACACACACACACACACACACACACACACACACACACACACACACACACACACACACACACACACACACACACACACACACACACACACACAAGCCAGTAGGAAAAATGCTGTTGAAGCTATTAGCAATCTTAGTTTCTGCTTGCTGTTCTATTTAAACCTTTGCTAACAGAATTCATGTGGAAGGATTTAATGAATTGTCTGTACACATGCTGAAGAAGTGGAAAGAACGTACACTGAGGTATTTTTGTAAGAGGAAGAAAAGGAAATACTAACAAAGAAAAATTTTACATGATCTTTGATATTTGATGGTACTTAAAATATCTTCAGCTGTTTAAAACACAACATTTTCCTCTGTGAGTAGAATGTATTTTTGAGTCTCTGTAAGGCGGTGTATTTTTCTTTCTGATATTGCTCTATCTCTTATTGATTTCCTGGCAAATCACGGCTATCTAATTTTACCTGCCTTCTTATTGATTCCCAATAAGAATCTGGTATGTTCATAAAGAATCAGGATAAGTTGCAACTGAGTTTCAGAATGATTGCAATTTAAAATAGTTCGTTACTCATATACTTTTCAATAAAACAGTAATCATGCTTCAAAATGTAAAATCCAGAATACTGGTTTCATTGACGTTTTATCAATGCCCAGAGAGATTTGATACTCTAGAATGAATTGCTTTCATTGATCAATTTGTTGTAATCTAGCATATCTTTAAGAGCAAGAGTAATTTGGAAAAAAACATTTTCATATGTGCTTTCATTTTGTATGCTTGCAATACAGCATGTGCTAAAAAGCATCTGCTAATTCAGCTGATGATTTTGAAATATTGTCTGTTCAGACAATGGAATATTTTTAATATAGTGATTATTTTATTTTACTAGTTTAGCCAGACCTTGTACATCAGCAGACAAAATAACCAATAAGAGGACAGACTTGTGGGTGTGAAAATGTTTCCTGTATTGCTGTATAAATGTCACATTCATTTTATTACTTCAGTTCAAAGGCAAAAAGAGGAGTCTTTTTCCCCATACGGCAGTCTTATATAACATGAAGCAATCATTGTAGTTAATCACCAACATTTTAAGTCCCTTATTATCTAAAAGTGATATACATATCCCAATTTTAAATGAAATTTAGCATGTATTTTATTGTGTGTCCTCACATAGATGCATCTGTTTTAAATTTCATTTTGTATTTTTTTTTCTTTTGACTCAGATTTTTAATTGTTTTGGTTGCGGGTAAACCAGTTTTATATATAGGAGAATAAGAAATGTAAAATGGACAAAGCTGCTTATTTCCCTAGCACACAGTGGGAGCTGTGAGAAAGTGTTGAAGGCAAAATGGATTCTTTGGTACACAAAATGGACTATCTGGATAGGCAAGCCCTTTATTCAACTAGATTTGGATTTTGTTTTTCATACTAGCTTCCTACACTCCTTAAAATGTTAATAACACATTAAATGTTTTCCCACATTATGCAGACTATAGTAAATTAAATCACAAATAATATTTTTGTCTGTGCCTTAGTAATGCTAGTAAAATGTTTTCTTAGAAATACCAGCAAGAGAACAAAACTTAGTTTGTCATCTACTTTAATTAATTTTTAGTCAATCATTTTTAATTATTCACATTTATAGCAAAGGTTAGGAAGTTACTGCATTAATGTGCTTTTACTTAAATGATTGATGCAGCTAAATACATGGAAATGTGTGGTTCCATGTATGAAAATCAAGTAAATGTGTATTTCTCTTAAGAAGTGTTTTGAAAAGAGTAATTTATAGAAGTCGGGCTGTACAGAGTGATAATAGTATTTGGCATGACTGTGCAAGATGACTTGGGTGTGTACTGTGGTTCCCCGAAAATAAGACACTGTCTTATATTTATTTTTTCTCAAGAAGACACACTAGGGCTTATTTTCAGGGGGTGTCTTATTTTATTAAGTATAATATGCTTGAATGTCAGCCCTGCACACAATCATAGCCACGCCCATCACTAGGTCTTATTATCAGGGTAGGGCTTATATTTAACAAATGCATAGAAATCCTGCTAGGGCTTATTTTGGGGGAGGTCTTATTTTCAGGGAAACAGGGTATTGTCTCTACACTAGCTGTGGTAATATCAATAACATTTATTCGCTGGTCATTCTTCCGGTATAATAAGGAAACTTAGTGTGACATATGCGTTGCAAGGGTATATGGTTCTGCTAGATCTGAGTGGATCACTGTGGATAAATTTTAATTGAGAAACTACTGTGTCTTTCCCCAAACATTAGCAAAAAAGCAATGATGAGGAAAGACTCCAAAATCTCCAGCCACATAAAACTTGAAATTGCACAGCAAGCCATAAATGTATGAGTAAACGGTAAAAAGAAAATACTTGCAGTGGTATATCTTGTCAAGGCTGTTAGCATGCAGTTCCATTTTTAAAAAAGCTTGCTCAGTGTGTTAACCCTTGCTTATAATGGCAGCAGCTTAAGGGAACTTAAAGGAGTATGTGAGGAGCATTGTGTACAAACCTTTGTGTTGCCCTCATTGGGTGCTGTAACATGTCAGTACGCTGTTAAAGTTAAGTGTATCCACATCCCTATGAGCTAATGAATACAGTACTTGGTAGTCTATACCAGTGTTTTTCAACCTTTTTGGGGCAAAGGCACACTTGTTTCATGAAAAAAATCACGAGGCACACCACCATTAGAAAATGTTAAAAAAATTAACTCTGTGCCTATATTGACTATATATAAAGTAATTCTCTTGAATAGGAATCAAATAAACACAAAGAAAGTATTTTATAATTACTTTATTATGAAATAGTAAGTAAACAGAAATATGAAAAATTATAAAATACTTTATTCAGTGCGCAACCTGGGCCTGTTTGGCTGAACACAAAGCTGATATTCTTCAGCTTTTCCAACGGCACACCAGGCAACATCTTGCGGCACACTAGTGTGCCACGGAACAGTGGTTGAAAAACACTGGTCTATACTAATACTTTAGTGGATGCTGAACAAGTTTAGATGTTAACCTTTTTAGGAAGAATGAATGATGGCTAATGATTATTTAATGACAGATATCTGGACTGAAAGGCACTTAGCACTCAAATTGTAGTGCAAAGCCTATTTCTCAGAGCTTCAGACAGGTTTATTTGGTCTCACCTTGAAGAGAACAGTGCTGTATTGATTTCATTGGTGTGGATTTAAGCACACTATTGGCTTAGAATAGCAGCAACTATGCAGCAGAAAATCAGCAACTTAATCCTTATGGTTACTGTAAGTGACTATGAAAACATTTTGGTTCCAGCTGCTTGGAAAATGGTAGCAAAATTTTAGCTTGAATGCTGAGCTGGATTAAAATCAAGGTGGGTATCCTGTTGTGTAACATCATTAAAATAGGCAAGCAACGTCAATAGTTAGACCCAAAGCATTCTAATTCTATGGCCCAGAGTCTGTAGCTTAGTTATCTTTGTGTAAATGCTGGGCCTTAAGTCACAGCAGAGAATTGACACTCATTAATGAGTCACTGCTTGTATTCCTTGTTGTGGGTTTAACTTGGTGCGGTGGTGAATGCATGCAGCAACTTGATAACTAGTGATAATTCACCACTGCAATTTTTTACACTATTGCACATATACCAATGTAGCTGATTAATAGGATTATGCCTATGGTTTTATTTTGGTTTTTTTATACACACAGTTATCCAGCCCAAAGGCTCTTAGCGCCTTGGAGAAGGACCCAAGGTGGCTTACAGTATGGAGGGACAATATACAGTCCAGTACAATTAAGACATATTGAAGCTTAAGAACAGGGAATTGAAGAGTATCTTACAGCATTAGAACACAACATTAATGCTAGGAGAGAATGTGAGCAGTTAAGAAAAGAGTACAGTATACATTCCATGTAATCATGTATGGTAGACTAAAACGTTATGAGGGATGGGAACTAACAATTGATAACATAGTGTCAA
The DNA here is from genome assembly GCA_029282475.1 of Phrynocephalus forsythii. NCBI lineage: Eukaryota > Metazoa > Chordata > Lepidosauria > Squamata > Agamidae > Phrynocephalus > Phrynocephalus forsythii. Next base: position 124,367,083 of record JAPFRF010000004.1, read on the forward strand.
TGTAATCCCACAAGGAGAGATACTGAATACAATGTAATCCCACAAGGAGAGATTCATATTTTATATGAATATGTGAAACATGTGAGAGGCAGAAAAAAATATTCTGATTAAAACCCAGAGTGCATGCTTGCAAGCACCAATATCCACAGAGTTGGGTTTCCCTGGGACAGTGGTGGCAAACCTTCAGCATTCCAGATGTTTTGGACCACAATTCCCAGAAGTCTGAGCCTAGATTGTCAATGACAAAGGAATGTGGGAGGAGTTGTCCAAAACATCTGGAATGCCAAAGGTTGACCACCACTACCCTAGGGTGACTCCCACCAATGGAACAGCAACGCCAAATTTTTCTTGTAACTGTCAATGTCCTCACAAATCTCCTGCTCTCCATGTCACATAAGTCAACTTCCACTTGTACAATAACAAAAAACTGCAGATGTCTTCTCTGTGATAGCTATACATTGGTAACTTTTATAAAGTAATTAATTTGTTCCAAATGAAATTATGTTAAGCAAATTTTCCTTTATACACATTTCCAATAGGAATGCATTGAAAACAGAGTGATCCCATTTTTATGTGGTACAGATTCAATTTCCCCTATCTCCGGAATTTTTTATGTTGTACAGATTTTGTTATACAGACCATTTGTTATACGAGGGCCCACTGTACTTGGGTTTTATTTTCAGCTTAAAGAATAGACATCATCAGAACAGATTGAACCTCGAGCAGGTATAGAGGAAGGCGACCAGGATGGTTGAAGGTCTGGAAGAAATGTCTTATGAGGAACAGCTTAGGGAAATGGGAATGTTTAGCCTTTCAAAAAGAAGACTGAGAGGGGATATGATATATATGTTTAAATATTTGAAAGAATGTCGTATTGAAGAGGGAACAGGTTTGTTTTCCATGGCTTCAGAGACTAGGACTCGAGGCAAAGGTTTTAAACGACAGGAAAAGATATTCCATTTGAACATTTGGAAGAAGTTCCTGAGGGTTAGAGCTGTTTGGCAGTGGAATATGCTGCCACAGAGGGTGGTGGAGTCTCCTCCTTTTTTTTTTTAATCAGAGGCTGGATGGCCATCTGTCGCAAATATTGTGATGGAGGTTGCTGCATGGCAGGGGGTTGGACTGGATGGCACTTGAGCGCTCTCCCAACCCTATGATTCTGTGATTCTATAACTGCCCTGTCTCTTCTTTGTCCAAAATAGTCTGCTCCGCTGTGTCCAAGAACAGCTCAAGCTCCTTAATTTGTTGATGGTTAGATATGCAGGCCTCAACATTGGAGGCAGTCAAGAGAAATTTGGACAACTGCCTGGCAGATATCCTTTAATTTGTATTCTTGCATTGAGTTGAGGTGTTGGATGTGATGGCCCAATAGGCCCCTTCCAACATCACGATTCTCTGATTCTATCATCCTGTGTAATTACCATTTTAATTCAAGCAATAACTAACCACTCATCTGTCTGTAGTGTGACTCTAGGTGATAAGACAAGTTTCCTAAAGTTGGTAGGTCATTCTGTTAGGCAATAGATTAAGAGTAATGCAGGGGGAGGATACCTGTGCGCACAGCTAAGCTAGTTAAGGGTTCTGCAGGCTTATTTGTAAGACTCTATTTTTTTTTTGTAAATGTATTTGTCAAGCTGCATGAATTTTATGTGTGGTGGTTACATGTCATCAGATGACTTAGAGTGAAGGTATGAATTATTAATATTGCACAGGTACTGTTATTAATAAACCCACTCAACTCTTGTGAACTCAAGGCTGTGGTATCCTTTATCAAATGAATCATATCATATTTGATCTTCCTTTCCTGCTATCTTAGATTTTCCCTTCAGGATTGTCTTCACATGATGAGCTCAAAGTATAGTAGCCTGAGTATTTATTTATTTATTTATTTATTGTTATATTTATATCCCGCTTATCTTCTAACAGAACTCTAAGCGGCGTACAATCAGGCGAACAGGCGCCAGACAAGACAATAATAATTTTACAATACAAAAACAATTAACAACAAATAATGAACAGGACAATATAAAAAGAACATATTAATATAGTATAGTCATTTTTGCTTCTAGAGAGAATTCAGGCTTGGTTTGATTTAGCACCTACATATTTGTCTTTTGGCTGGCTAGATAGCTAAGTCAGTTAGGCACACAGCTTGGGAGCTGGAGGTTGGGAATTTTGATTCCTCAGTGTGTCTGCGGGTACCAAAGCCAGATTGTGTAACGTTGTACATGTTACACAGTCTCAGAGCATCGTCCTCCCGTAAGAAAAGGGAAGGGTAAGCCAGTTATGTGTAGTTTCTAACTATAAAACCTCAGCAGGGTTGCCATTAATCAGAATTGGATTGATAGCACATAGTTGTATATTATTGGTTTTTCTGGTAGTCCATGGTATCTGTAAAGCTGCCCTCCAACTCTGTATTTCAAATTAATCAATTTTGTTTCCCACCAGCGTCCTTCACTGTCCAGCTTTCATAGCCACACATAGCAATTGGAAGCATAGTATGGATGATCTTGGCATTGGTTTCCAGTGACACATCCTCACATGAGAGGCTCTGGTTCCTCAGTTGCCCTTCTGAGTGTCAGTCTTCTGATTTGTTGACTGCTGTTTTCATAGGGAGAGATTATTACCACAACATATGCAATTGTCATCATTAAATTTAGGAATTGTTCTGTAGTCAAGATATTTATCTTAATAATTACTGCAGTTCTGCTTTGTGACTTGTTATTTCACTTTCATCAATAGTCATTTCACGTCATTACTTCTTTCTACCAATGATTGGGTACAACTACTTGCGTTTCTTCCCCCAGTTTCCATGCCTTCTCTTTCTGGATCTAATTCAGCTTTTTGTATATGTTAGTTTGAAGAGATAGGGAGATAAAATTCACCCTTGTCCTCTGCCTATTAGAAACCATTCTGTTTTGTCATATTCCATCCTAATACTGTAGTACAGTGGTACCTTGTATAAAGGAATTAATTCGTTCCAAATGAAATTATGTTAAGCAAATTTTCCTTTATACAAATTCCCATAGGAATGCATTGAAAATGAAGTAATCCCATTTTATGTTGTACGGATTTTCCCCATAGGCAATTATGTTAAGCACATTTCCCCTATGTTCTGAATGTTTTATGTTGTACAAATTTTATGTTATACAAGCTGTTTGTTATACAAGGGTCCACTGTAGTTTCATTTCCACAAATATAGGTTATGTAGTAGAACAATTAGTGTTGTAGCTCAGCCATGTCTTTTAGTACCTTCCATCGCTTTTGATGATCCACACAGTCCAGAGCTTGTGGGTATGTTTTGAATCATAGACTGGTTTTCTTGTAGAATTCATGGATATGTTCTAGATCTAATGAATATTTATTTATTTTTAACTTTTTAAACTTTGCCTTTCTCCATAAAATGACCCAAGGCAGCTATTTGTCATGTGATCTCTAATGTCACTTTCAGTTTTTCTGAATCCATCTTGAACAGCTGGTGTTTCTCACTCCATATGTGGTAGAAATCATTGTTGCAAAACCTTGAGCATTACTTTGCTTCAATGGAAATTAATCTAATAGTCTTGTTGTTACTGCCCTCTTTGACATCTCTTGTCTTCAGACTGGAATTAATATAACACATTTTCAGCTTGTAGGCCAGTTTTATTTTCTGTTCTCTTGGGCTTATATATTCCTGCTGGATTTTATAGATTTAATCCCTGTAGTTTGTAATAGTTCTGTTTTCCTGTCTGTGCTTGATGATTTGTTTCTTCCAAATGATTAGAGAACTGCTTTTGCTTCCCTTTCTTATAGTTCAGATTGTCTGTCACAAGTTCTTGTTATTCTTCTTGCATTGATTATTGTTATATTTCTCTTCGCTTCTTCGTCACAGTCCCTAGGAAGCTGTGTTTAGGATTCTGGTCCAGTTTTTGCTATTATTGTATATAAAGTATAAGTATAGTTTTTCATTCCTTATTTTGGGCTGGAAAAACACCCCCGACTTATACTCGATTCAATAAGTTCCCCAGGTTTTGGGGGTAAAATTAGGTGCTTGGAGGCCTCAGGGAGGACGGTGGAGGGCAAGTTGCTAGGGGAAAAACTACTCTGAAGCTGATCAGGTGGGAGATAAGGCTGCTGCAGCTTCCCATATGATTCCAATGAGAAGGTTTAGGGGCACCCCCTTTGGAGCTTCATCACTCAGCCCCTGTATCCCCCCTATGTTTCCAAATTTCAGGGGGTTCCTAAAATCACTTTCTTAAGGTACACCTGCAACTTTATTGCCCCAAAGGTAAGTAATTTTGAGTGCATTTTCTAAAAAAATATGCACTCAAAATTATTTTTAAAAATATGCAATCAAAATTTACTTCCCTTGTGACTCCAAAGTAGTGGGGGTACCTTCCTGAAGCAATTTGAGGGAACCCCCTGAAATCTAGAAAGATTTGGGGGTAAGGGGACTTAGTTGTGAAGCTCTAAAGGGGCTGGGGGTAGTAATTGGCAAAGTGTGCTGGAAACCTGGAGGCAATCAGGAAGTTTACTCTATGGTATTAACTCCCTAATTGCCTCCACATTCCAGCACACATTGAAAATTACTACCTCCAGCCCCTTTAGAGCTCAGCCAGTATACCGTATATACTGTACTCAAGAATAATGAAAAAACACCCTCAAGTTATACCTGAGTCAATAAGTTTTCCCAATTTTTTGGAGTTACATTAGGGGCCTCAGCTTATACTCGGGTCAACTTATACTCAAGTATATACGGTATTTATTTTCATTACTTCTGCTTTACTTCTGTATATCTGCCTAACAATAGCAGGTTACCCAACCTCTTTTATTCAAAATCAGAACCAGCTTTTGGGTCATATTATGTAATAATTAAAGGATATCATGTTCCTCCTGGTATTACTATTGCTACATACAGTAATTTCATTAACTTTTAAAACCTGAAATTGTGAGTTAGAATATAGTGGGTAAAAAACTGCCAATATGTTTTTTGTTCTCACTGTTGACTTCCATGAGCTTGCCAGACAACGTTAAATACATCACAAATGTGTCTCTCTCTTCCTCTTATAAGAGTTGTAGAAGGGTTACAATCCACACATATGCTAGATAAATCAGGGAAATGCCAAGCATTATTGCTGCTAAGCCTTTCCCTTCCATTGCTCATCATCAGTTTGTGTGGCATCTATTTGGTCCTGCTTTTTGTGTGTGTTTAATTTCCTTTCCTGGACGCATTACATTATTGAGGAGCACAGCATTGGATTTAATATCATAGAATCATAGAGTTGGAAGAGACCTCCAGAGCCATCTAGTCCAACCCCCTGCCATGCAGGAACCCCATCACAATATTTCCGACAGATGGCCATCCAGCCTCTGCTTAAAAACCTCCAAAGAAGGAGACTCCACCACCCTCCGTGGCAGCAGATTCCACTGCCAAACAGCTCTAACTGTCATGAAGTTCTTCCTAATGTTCAAATGGAATCTCTTTTCCTGTAGTTTGAAACCATTGCCTGGAGTCTTAGTCTCTGAAGCCATGGAAAACAAACCTTTTCCCTCTTCAATATGACATGCTTTGAAATATTTAAACATAGCTATCATATTCCCCTTCATCTTTCTTTTTGAAAGGCTAAACATTCCCAGTTCCCTAAGCCATTCCTCATAAGACATTTCCTCCAGACCCTCAACCATCCTGGTAGCCCTCCTCTGTACCCACTCGAGGTTGTCAACATCCTTTTTAAACTGAGGTGCACAGAACTGGACACAGTATTCCAGGTGGGGTCTGACCAGAGCAGAATAGAATTTTTTTTATTATTTAACAGATTTTTTTCCTGAATAAATAGAGCTCCATTACTTTGAAATGTCTTCCTGCTATCTGTACTCATCAGTGTTCTTCTGCTTTGGATTACTATTTTCCTTCATAACAGGGGAAAAATTTTGGCCAGTTGAAGAAGGTGTAGGGATGAAGATTCCTGTGATTCTTTTCTTCAGTTGGGGTGCTTGTTTGATGAGACAGGGAATATAGCAAAAATGCATGTGCCAAAAACTTATCTTGTGACACGTGTTCCACACATCCCTGAGGTGCATTAGGCATTTCTATAAGTACATTTTGATGCTTTTCATTCATAGATCTGATAGTCAAGAATAGTTTTTCCTCAAAAAAAAAAGGCACAACTGGGATTGTAACACTTCACAGATAGCCATGAAGTAAACATCCAATAGTTCAGGCCAGTATGGCAACGTGTACGAATAATTAAAAGGCAAATAGCATTGTCTTTATACTGAAATGAATACATTGTATCATTTATATTTCCTATGTCATCAATACTAGAGACTAAAAGAATTTGCCTAGGTCAATCCTGGAGGATCAAAATTTTACAAGACCTGATTTGTACTAGTGAGAACCAGCAGAAGTTCATCTAGTTTTGCAAGAAGTAGAGTAAAAGCAAGTTGTGAACTAGAATTTAAATTACAGGGCATGAGAAAATCTTAGTGTTCCTTTAAACCTATGTACAGAATTCATTTTGTCTCTTTAGAAGAAACAAATTTAGAATGCATTGGAGAACTGGTATATTTTATTTATTTATTTATTTATTTATTTATTTATTTATTTATTTATTGGACTTATATCCCGCCCATCTTCCCTGGGGGGGGGACTCTGGGGAGCTAACAATAGAACATAGCAGGAAAAATACAAAACAAGGGTAGCAAAATACAAACAAAGATGGCAACGGGCAAAGGGGGGGGAGCCTAATTAGTAAGGTCGCCAAATGCCTCCCTGAAAAGATGGGTCTTCAGGGCCCTTTTAAAGGCGGGCAGGGACTCTGTTAGGCGCAGCTCACTGGGGAGATGGTTCCAAAGCATGGGGCCCATCACAGAGAAGGCGCAGTCACGCGTACGTGATTTCCGGGCCTCTCTGGGTGTGGCCACCCTCAGTGAGTGTGCCTGCACCCATCTCGTGGGTCTGGCCCCATTTGATCTCTGGGAGATGCGCTCCGCCAGATACTCTGGACCCAGGCCGTGGAGGGCTTTGAAAATCAAAACCAAGACCTTGAACCTAATCTGGAGGACAACGGGTAACCAGTGCAAGCGAGCCAGGACTGGGGTGATGTGCTCAAATCTACGAGCACCCACCACCAGCCTGGCCGCCGCATTCTGCACCCGCTGTAACCTCCGAACCAGGGTCAAGGGCAACCCCACGTAGAGGGCATTGTAATAGTCAATCCTCAAGATCACTAGAGCCTGTGATCATAATAATCATGTGCCGTCAAGCCATTTCTGCTACCTTTCTCATGCCTCCAGGCTTATATATCAATTGACTAGTAAACAGAATATGTAGCTGCTTGATTTTAGATTTGGCTATATTATGAGTATTTCATATATCACAGTTGAATTGGAAGTGTCTTTAACAGAAGCTGCCCTGAAACATCTGTCATTTATATCTGGAAATCTACATTGTAGAGCTGCACTGCTTGACAGTTAATCTGTTTGACTAATTGATTTAATAACCTTTTGATCAATTACAAGTGTAAACTTGATTAGGCAGTAGAAGTAAAAAGTATTTTAATGATTTTAATACAAGTATTTAGTGTCACCACATCAGAAAAGGCATTCCCTTCTCTTTAGAAGAGGAGAGGAGCATCTCTTCTAAGAGAGTGCCTACTGTGAATGTGTATCACCTTTGAAGAAAAAATAAAATAAAACAAAATAAAACAAAATGCACTATTTCATTCAAATATAAATGAATCCAACTTCTTGTGACAAAGATTGTAATTTTTATTTTTATTTTTTAAAGGTTTTATTGGTTTCTTTTAAAGTAGGGAAAAAGGAATAAAGGAAATGGGAAAAAGGGAGAATAGGGAAGGTAAATGGGGGAGGGGAAAATGTATACATTAGGTACAGATCAAAAACAAAGACTAGATACCATTTAATACAGCTAATGCTATATATCATTGAATATAACTAGCTTAACAATTTTCAAGTGCAGCTGCCACCCCTTGCCATCTTCTTGCAAAGATTTCTTCGTAGTCTCCTTTCAAATAACTGGCAGGTTTATCAATTTCCATACATTCTCTTATCAGTTTTTATATGGCTAATTAGAAGTCACACATTGAGTGATGCTTACTTCCATATATAAATGAAGAACATGCTTACTGTACACCACTAAAACCTTTATATTATACCCACTATGGATATGTATTTATGTGCATGTACTTACACAATACATATGCCTAACACATATAACATCCTAATGTTCGTTGGTGAATCCAGATGTATGTTGTACCTACAGTCAACAATAAAACCTTCTGTTGACATGCTGTGCTCCTTCACCTCTGCCCTTCTTTTCTTCTCCATCTTCTTAGCATGTTTCCCACTTGGACAGTTGGTTTTTAGGGCTGTAATGTGCTGCCCTGTGTTAAACAGATGCATGCACGCACACATATGGAGTAGGAAATAAAGGTACAACAGTGTCCAGTTTTTCCATCGCAATAGTCATATGCATTTTGTTTTGTGCTTTTTGTGAGAAATTGGAAGACTCATTGTCAACATAATCTTCTCTGTAGTAGTAGTAGTAGTTGTTGTTACAGAAGGAGAGAGAAAAATAATGGGACTCCTAATGTTGTTATGTATGTGTTGCTGCTTTGTGGAGTATTTGAAACATGAACATATGAATTTATTTATTTATTTATTTATTTATTTATTTATTTATTTATTTATTTATTTGTTTGTTTGTTTGTTTGTTTGTTTTATTTTATTTTATTTTATTTTATTTTATTTTATTTTATTTTTACATTTTATATGCTGGCCACTACCTAAAGGTCTCTGGGTGGCTTACAATCAAAATTAAAACAGTTAAAACATCAGATATCAATAAATAACTAAAACCATAATAAAAACTTACACTAAAATCATTACACTAAAATTGCCATCAGAGGACCCACAGTCTATATTGTATCAATTAAAAAACTTCTGGAACAGGAAGGTTTTACCTGGCGCCGAAATGTCATCAATGTTGGTGCCAGGCGGATCTCACTTGGGAGGGCATTCCATAACTTGGGAATGGCTCAAAACACTGGTCTGTCCAGCCCAATACTGCCTGTTCTTATTATCACTGGTTCTCTGTGAGTTGGGCAAGAATCTTTCCAGGTCTTGTTGTCCAGATCTTTTAATTTTAATTTTCAGTGTTAAACCTGGAAGCTTACTTTTTCAGAGGAATAACTGAAAGCAATAACTTGAAATGAGCAATTGATAATATTACTGTTGTCCTATTTGTAGCATATTAAAACAGTAAATATTATGAGGTAGATATTAAAACCTCATAAATTCCAAACCAGTAAGATAAAAACCACATAAGATTGGTTGTAAAAGCCTGGCTAAATTAAAATATCTTCTCATTCATCCCAGATGGGAAAATGGGGTCACGTCTCTAGGAGGGGCATTCCAGAGATAGGATGCTCCCTCATTGCTCATCTCATTGCAGATGGTACGTGGTGGTGGTGGTGAGGTGCTCCAAAAGAGCTCTAATTTGAGAGGAGGTGGCATCTGCAGTGCATGGATCCCAAACCATTTGGGCTATAAAGTTTGGGAAACGCATGGCATCTTGTGTAGTGATGACATCATCATGAGTGATCAGCGACATACCAACTCCCAGTCAAAATGGGTTGTCATATTTTGAGTCTGCTTAAGTTTCCAGACACATTTGTATCTTAGCCCTACCTATATGGCCTTCCAATAATCCCAAAGAGATTTGATAGCCATAACTAATCCGGAGGTTGTTCTAGCCATTCACTAAATGGCCCTGGAACAATGCCGTTGTTTGTTTGTTCATTCATTTTTTAATTTATTTGTTTTAATTTATATACTACCCTTCCCCCATAGGGGACCCCAGAGCCCAAATCCACTTGTGTTCTACAGCTATGGTAACCTGTATTGTGACCCCTGCCCGACACTCTCTTCAGGGTCATAGTTGTGGCGGGGTGTGGTAGAGTTCAGCTGGCCAGTATGCTCTATGGACATAAATGGAGTGAGTGCCTGGGGTGGGGGTGGTGTTCCGCACTCAAAATCCTAGGGTGTATTTCTGTAATAATAAATGGATTTGGCATTTTCACCTCCCAAGTTTTTAATTCCTTATACAATAACAGAGTACTATCACATTCCTAATAGCAGATATAAAGTATCTGGGACTAGTCCATCTCCCATAAAATAGCCTTTAGCCTTAATTCAAATCCATTGATTCCTGTTCCAGTTAAACCTGTAGAACTTAATATGTCTTTTAATCCTTTTATTGTAAGCTAGTATAAAATTAATTTTACACTAGGAACTGTGCAAAGCCAATTAACATGATCTTTAGAGTTATTTAGTAAAGTGCTTCAAACTGTTAAATTTATCCTGACCTCTTGGTTGCACTCCCTGACTGCTTTTTAAATGAAGTAATCAATATCGTGCAACCTTTTAAACAGCTTAAACTTCTTCAGATTTTTTTTACCTATATTTTATTTAAAAAGATTAAGGATAAAAAATGTGCATCCATTCTCAGAGACCACGTCTCTAAAACTGTTAAACCTCTAAGATGTTTGTTATCATGTTAAATAAAGAGTAAAAATGTCCACTTTGCTTAAAAAAAAACCCGAGCAAATAATACAGAAATCTGTCACTTCTATTTACTTAGTGCATAGAAAGTGCGCTATCTCAACAACTTAAATGCAGAAACCTTTCCCAGTGTAGCTTCTGTTTTCCACGTAGGGCTATTTGAGGTTATTAATTTTCTCACTATGATAGGGTGATCAACTGTCCTGTCAAGAAAATGGATCTTTGTTGTCACCCTTTAGCATGATTAAATGGAGGCACATCACTGTGAGAAAATACCAAATTTTCACGAGACAAATGAAACTTGTAGCAAGGACAACTCTTATAGACGTTATTTCATTTTAAAATCTGCCATTTGGCTGTCAGTTTATTTGTTGGGAAAGGCTGCCATTAATTGCGTGTTCCAGCTAATAACTCAAAGACAGTCGGGGGTGGGGGTGGATCCTCACTTAAATCTCTCCTACGCACAACAAAATCTTAGCTCGTGTGCACTTGTTGAACAAAGTTCTGGTTCTATAAGCCATGGTGCTAAGCAGGTCTTTCTGAAAACTTTTTAAATTTAATTTTCTCTCCGTCCATGACTCCTCAGTGGGGAGTATGCCTTTCACTATGGCTATCAAATGCTGAAATAGTTTGAAGGGGTCAGAAACTTCTGAGTGCATTCTAAGGTCGGCAAAATGAACAGTCGTTGATTAAGCATAATTTGTAAGATGTGCGTCTTAACAGGCTTTAAAGTAGAGCTGAACACCTCTGACTATGACGTCAACATAAACATTATTGTTTGGGAACAGGTATATCTCGAGATATTATCCTCTATAGCTTATTGAGATTCTGAAATATGGTCGGTTTGTCAAATTGAATGTATGATCTTAGGACAGAAAAGAGCATTAGATCACAAATGTATACCAATCAAAGGAGGAGTTTTCTATAATCGAACAAAAGGAAGCACAACCAGAGTTTCTTGTTGTTGTTGTTGTTGTTGTTGTTGTTGTTGTTGTTGTTGTTGTTGTTGTTGTTGTTGTTGTTGTTGTTGTTGCTGCTGCTGCTGCTGGGGGAGAAGGGGGAGTTTGCCAAGTGCCCCTGTTGTTTAATTTCCTACTGGAAGCGGCACATGTGTGGGTCTTTCCCCCCCTCCTTTCTTTTCTTTAAACAGTGACCATTGCAGAGGCTGAGTGGCTGGGGTCAGTGCCTTGCCTATTGATCAATATCCCTGCAGTCCCCCAGCTCTAGCATCTGCTTCATTGGCTTCTTTCAGTGCCTGCTTCAGTACATTAGAATAGAAATCCATAACCAGAGCTGTGCTCATCCGACCAGGGGAAGAAACTAAATTAAATGGTATAAAACAATCTTGGATCAGGAGTTTGTGCCAATTCATCTTGATCTAAGATGTCACACCGGGCTCTCTGTCTGAGCACCTGGGCTAGGAGGCAGCCATAGTGAAAATAGATGGAGCTGCGATCATTCATTTGTCAGCGGAGGAGCTCAGCAGCGGTTAGCAATTCCCTTCTGCAGAGGTCAGCTGACAGAACAATCAGTGCGACTGCAGAATGGAGCTTTCCTTTGAACTGTTGTTATGGAGCATGCTTCTTCAGTGGGGCTGGGTTTGTCAGGCGGGGGGGAGGGCAGACAGGTGGGGAGGAAGAGGAGAGTGCCATGATTTCCTTCCAGATCATTGTGTACTGAGAAGAGCGAATTAAAAATGGATCTGTTTTAGGGGGACTTTGGTGGCAACTTGTTTAGCGTTTAACAGTAGTGATTATATATACAAATTATAGCCGATTAAAACGGTTACGTATCACTTAGTGTGCAGTCCATTTTCATCCTTCTTCCGGAGGTGACTATTGATTTCTACCCCCTCTCTCGTTGTTGAAGATCAACCCCCACCCACCCCTTTGGGTATAAGGCTATCAGAGCTAGAGGTGAATTGGGAATCGGTTTTCTTAACCAAGATGTGTCTGCTCTTTTTCTCTCTATTTTTTTCCCCAAGGGGGTGGGGTGGGGAAAAGAGAAATTTTCATTTGCTACGATTCAGGCATACAGTACAGTAGCAGATCCTTTTCATTAATTCACACTTTATTAATCTTCACACTCAGTAATTTTGTCTGTATACTAAGTGGTCACTTCTGACACGTCTCAGAAAAAAAAAAGATTTAACATCACAGGACAGGAAGAAAGGGTGAGCATGTCCCCACATTGTTTGGACTACAGTACAGTATACAGAAATGCAATTTCTAGCATGCTAGACGAGTTTGAAATGTATGTCAAATATACATGTCATAATAAGCACAATACAGCAATGTCAAGAATAAATGCCCTTCATTGTTTTGAATAACGTGAAGCCAGGTGTTAGGGACTCGATGCTTATATGTAAACAAGTGTTGCGCTCCTCTCAGCCTTCCAGCTTTTATGTTCTTTCCTCCCTTCTATCCACCACAGACCTACACACATTCTAATTACGTTAAGGTGCCTTGAACATCTCCTACAGCTTTCCGCATTAGAATAATCCACAAGCCAGCTTCATAAGTACAGTGGTACCTTGTATAAAGGAATTAATTATTCCAAATGAAATTATGTTAAGCAAATTTTCCTTTATACAAATTCCCATAGGAATACATTGAAAATGGAGTAATCCCATTTTTATTCTCCCCACAGGCAATTATGTTAAGCAAATTTCCCCTATCTCCGGAATTTTTTATGTTGTACAAATTTTATGTTATATAAGCTGTTTGTTATACAAGGGTCCACTGTATTGTTTCTCAGACTTTTGGCAAAGCCCACGTCTGCAGTACTTCCATAAGTATTTTAAGAAAACATGGGGTCACTTCATTAGTTCCTTTCCAACTTTGCAAGCAAGCAAGGATCTTCCGTCTTGTCATTTTTTGTTTGTTTGTTAAGATTGTTGCTTCTCAGCAAAAATGTTGAGAGCATGTTGAGAGTATTTGGGTTAAAATCAGGGGTGAAAAAACTGGAGGGATGTCACTGTGGGAGTATATTATAGACCCCCAAGCCACCCGGAGGAGTGGGATGATGCCTTCTGTGAGCAGATGGCCACACAGTCAAAAGGGAGAGATGTAGTAGTAATGGGGGATTTTAACTATTCTGATATATGCTGGCAGTCCTACTCAGCTAGGAATGCAAGGTCTAACAAATTCCTTACTGCCCTTGCAGACAATTTCATGGTCCAGAAGGTAGAGGAGGCAACCAGAGGCAAAACCATTTTAGATCTGGTCTTAACCAATAAGGAGGACCTTGTAAATGGGGTCGAAGTGGTGGGATCATTAGGTAAAAGTGACCATGCCCTCTTGGAATTGTTATACAGTTGGAAGGTGAAGCTAAGCATAGTCAGACAAGAATCCTGGACTTTAAGAAAGCCAATTTTTGTAAACTTAGGGAATTATTGGCTGTGATTCAATGGACTGAAACACTGGAAGAGAAGGGAGTCCAAGATGGATGGGAGTTCCTAAAAAGCGAGATATTAAAGGCACAATTTAAAACTGTTTCAACAAGAAGAAAAAATGGGAGAGGTCTAAAGAAACCACAGTGGTTTACTAAAGAACTTTCAACTCATCACCCCAGTCCTCGTCCGCCTGCATTGGCTTCCCGTTGCCTTCCGGATCAGGTTCAAGGTCTTGGTCTTGATTTTCAGGGCCCTCCACTGCTTGGGACCAGAGTATCTGGCGGAGCGTATCTCCCTGAGGGCAACCGCGCCTTCTCTGTGGTGGGGCCTTCCCTCTGGAACCATCTTCCCAGTGAGCTGCGCCTGCTGGAGTCCCTGCCTGCCTTTAAGAAAGCTTTGAAGACCTTCCTCTTTAAAGAGGCCTTTGGTGACCTTATCAGTTAGGTTTTTTTTTCTTTTTCCTTTGGTTTACCTCTTACTTCCTTCACTCTCTCCACTCCCACCATCTTACCCTCCGCTGTTTTCTGTTCGGAATTTGTTTGTTTTCTCTTAATATGCTTTTTAACATTGTTAGCCGCCCAGAGTTCCCGCCGGGAAGATGGGTGGGATATAAGTTAATAAATAAATAAATAAATAAATAAATAAATAAATAAATAAATAAATAAATAAACTCAGGTATGGTAAAAATGGAAAAATGGGAAATGCACCAAAGCGGAATATAAACAAACAGCTAATATATGCAGGGGGATGGTAAAAAAAGCTAAAGCGCAAAACGAACTTAGACTTGCCAGGAAGATTAAAGATAGTAAAAAGGGTTTCTTTAGTTATGTCAGCAGCAAAAGGAAAAATAAGGAAATGATAGGCTCTCTGCGTGGCAATGATAACCAGTTACTAACGGGAGACAAGGAAAAGGCAGAACTACTCAACACCTTTTTTGCCTCTGTTTTATCCAAAAAGGAAGAAAGAGATCCGCTGGGACAAAGAGTAGATGAGGTAGAATGGGAATTGCAACATAGAATAGGTAGGGAGGTAGTACAGGAACATCTGGAAACATTAAATGAATTTAAGTCTCCTGGGCCAGATGAATTACACCCAAGGATATTAAAAGAACTGGCAGAAGTAATTTCAGAACCATTGGCAATAATCTTTGAGAAGTACTGGAAGACAGGAGAAGTCCCCATCGATTGGAGGAGGGCTAATGTTGTCCCCATCTTCAAAAAGGGGAAAAAAGAGGACCCAAATAATTACCGCCCAGTCAGCTTGACTTCAATTCCCGGAAAGATGCTAGAGCAGATTATTAAGCAGTCAGTCTGCAATTATCTAACAAACAATGCTGTCATTACAAGTAGTCAACACGGGTTTCTTAAAATCAAGTCATGCCAGACTAATTTGATCTCTTTCTTTGATAGAATTACAGGCCTGGTGGATGAGGGGAATGCTGTGGATATTGCTTATCTGGACTTTAGCAAGGCCTTCGATAAGGTTCCCCATGGTATTCTTATTTATTTATTTATTTATTTTTACAGCTTATATGCCACCCACTACCCAAAGGTCTCTGGGCGGCTTACAACAAGGAATTAAAACAGTTAAGACATCAAATATCAATAAATAATTAAAACAACAGCAAAACCTTATACTAAAATCATCACTAAAATTGCCATCCAAGGACCCCAGTCTATGTTGTATCAATTAAAAAACTTCTGGAACAGGAAGGTTTTTACCTGGCGCCGAAATGTCATCAATGTTGGCACCAGGCGGATCTCACTTGGGAGGGCATTCCATAACTTGGGGGCAGCTGCCGAGAAGGCCCTATGTCTACAAGCCATCCCTCTCACCTCCTTGAGGGATGGCTCTTTCAAGAGGGCCCCCTGGCTAGATCTTAATTGCCGGGTAGGTTCATATGGAAGGAGGCGGTCCTTCAGGTATCTAGGTCCCAAGCCGTTTAGGGCTTTATATGTCAAGACAAGCACTTTGAATTGGGCTCGGGCAGCAACTGGTAACCAATGCAGGTTACGTAGAATCGGCATGATGTGATCTCTGGCGGCCCCACCACTCACCAGCTGCGCCGCACGATTCTGAACCAGTTGCAATCGCTGGACCGTCTTCAAAGGCAGCCCCAGTGAGCGCATTGCAGTAATCAATACGGGATGTTACCAGCGCATGCGTAACTGTCATGAGGCTCTGCTCATCTAGGTAGGGGCGGAGCTGGTATATTTTCCGCAGCTGAAGGAAGGCGCCCCTGGCCACCGAATCCACCTGGGCTTCCAGAGTTAGACCAGGGTCCAGAAGCACCCCCAAGCTGCGGACCCTGTCCCTTAGGGGGAGTGCAACCCCGTCCAAGACAGGGAAGTGGCCCTCTAACCTGTCCGGCGAAGCACCCACTAACAGCACTTCCGTCTTGTCTGGATTGAGTTTCAATTTATTAACCCTCATCCAGTCCATTATTTGGCCCAGACACGAGTTCAGGACAGAAACCGCCTCACCTGGATTGGTGGAGAATGAGAGGTAGAGCTGAGTATCGTCAGCATATTGCTGACTCCTCAGCCCAAACCTCCTGATGACCTCTCCCAGTGGTTCCATGTAGATGTTAAACAGCACGGGAGACAGTATTGAGCCCTGAGGAACCCCATGACTTAAACACCACGGGGCGGAGCAACTGTCCCCCAGCACCACCTTCTGGACACGGTCAGCCGGGAAGGAGCAGAACCACTGCAAAACAGTGCCTCCAACTCCCAACCTGGCCAGCCTATCCAGAAGGACACCATGGTCGATGGTGTCGAAAGCCGCTGAGAGGTCCAGGAGTATCAACAGGGTTGCACTCCCCCTGTCTCTCTCCCCGCAAAGGTCATCGTACAGGGCGACCAAGGCAGTCTCTGTTCCAAAACCCAGCCTGAAACCAGATTGAAATGGTTCCAGAAAATCCGTTTCATCCAGCAGCGCCTGGAGCTGTCCGGCCACCACCCGCTCCAACACCTTGCCCAAATAAGGGAGGTTCGCTACTGGCCGGTAGTTACTTCTTGCTAAGAAGTTAGTAGGAAGTGGGAAAGATAGTGCTACTGTTAGGTGGATTTGTAATTGGTTGACTAATCGCACCCAAAGGGTGATCATAAATGACCTCTCATCAGCTTGGAGAGACATGACCAGTGGGGTGCCCCAGGGTTCTGTTCTGGGTCCAGTGCTGTTCAATATCTTTATTAATGACTTGGAGGAAGGAATAGAGAGTATGCTAATTAAATTTGCAGATGATACCAAATTGGGAGGGGTTGCTAATTCCCTAGAGGATCGGATGAAAATCCAAAAGGACCTTGACAGATTAGAATGCTGGGCCAAAGCTAATGGAATGGATTTCAACAGAGGGAAATGTAGGGTGCTACATCTAGGTTAAAAAGAATGAATTGCACAGATATAGGATGGGGGACACTTGGCTAGAGAATAGTACCTGTGAAAGGGATTTGGGGGTCTTGGTGGACCACAAATTGAACATGAGCCAGCAGTGTGATGCGGCGGCCAGGAAAGCCAATGCAATTCTTGGTTGCATCAACAGAACCATAGTGTCTAGATCAAGGGAAGTGATAGTGCCACTCTGTTCTGCTCTGGTCAGACCCCACCTGGAATACTGTGTCCAGTTCTGTGCGCCTCAGTTTAAAAAGGATGTTGACAACCTCGACCGGGTCCAGAGGAGGGCGATCAGGATGGTTGAGGATCTGGAGGAAATGTCTTATGAGGAACGGCTTAGGGAACTGGGAATGTTTAGCCTTTCAAAAAGAAGACTGAGAGGGGATATGATAGCTATGTTTAAATATTTGAAAGGATGTCATATTGAAGAGGGAACAGGTTTGTTTTCCATGGCTTCAGAGACTAGGACTTGGGGCAATGGTTTCAAACTACAGGAAAAGAGATTCCATTTGAACATTAGGAAGAACTTCATGACAGTTAGAGCTGTTCGGCAGTGGAATATGCTGCCACAGAGGGAGGTGGAGTCTCCTTCTTTGGTGGTTTTTAAGCAGAGGCTGGATGGCCATCTATCGGAAATATTGTGAAGGGGTTCATGCATGGCTGGGGGTTGGACTAGATGGCCCATGAGGTCTCTTCCAACTCTATGATTCTATGATTCTATGAAAAATATTTAATTTCTTTTTAGAAGATGTTATCTCCTCAAGGAGTGCTTTTTTGTGTTACTTTTGCATTTGAACATCTGGCATGACTAGGTCACGTTTTAGGGTCTTATTGACTGCCTTTTTCCCCTTTTGTAGTTTGAAATCAATTTTATCTAATTGGTGTGCTCTGGGCATCTGAGAGGGTAAGCTTAAAATGTACATAGAATCTTCCTCCAATTTATGTTACAAGAAATAAATGAAATGATTAAAGTTTAATCATTTGCAAGGTAAACATAAAGCAATCATTTAAATTATGCATTGTTTTCTGTATATAATCACACTGAAATGTTTTCACCAGTGCAGAAGCATGCTTTGGTGAACTGGACTGAGAGCTTTGATTGTTGATCCACACACACACTTTGTAACACATGTTGCAGTACACTTTTCCCTCAGCTCTATTTCATATGCCACCAAGTCCAGAACCTACTCATAGCTCTCTTAGAGTTACCCAGCATTTAAGAGACTGTTCTATAATTATGCTTATTTTCTTATAAGGTCAGAAATATAATCTTATACACCTAAATATATCAGAGCCTTTTTTTCAAATGCTGCATAGAATTTCAACATAAGATTCTCCTGACCGGCAACATCAAGAAATGCCCATTTTTGTTTAAGACAAAGCTACTGCTTCCAAATTTTGTTAGGATTTCTCTACCAAAATGAGATGGAACAAGAGTGCCTTTTGAGTTCTTTTTGATAAGGTTCCTGCGATACCACCAGTGACTTTAGGAACAACTACTCCTGCCCCTCCAGGACAAATGGAGCCAATCTGTAAATTACTAGTGTTTTTAAAGGTAATTGCATTTGTGATTATTGCCTCTGCTAGATCATCATTGGGAGCAGGCTTTGCCATTCAGGATCAGTGTAGCACAAAGAGGCTTCATCAGAATTAACATCATAAAGATTGAAACACAAGATGGGAATGTTCAAAGGTACCAATTCAGCCTATCTAAAAGGAATAAAAAGTAAGGTACGCAAGCCCACCACACGTGGACATTAAGAAGGTACAGATAATTTCCTCATAGCCATTCTATGAAATTGTGTACTCCTCAATTAACCAGCTTCCTCTAAGCACTATTGACCCCACTTCTGATACTGTATATCACCACAAAGCTCGTTATCAGGTATTGAAATACAAAAAAAGACCATCACATAATGGCATCAGCCTAGTGGTAGACACTTGAACATGGTGGCAGCTAAATCTGAGCAGGGCTTTTGATATGACACACCAGTTTTTCCCATCCTTGATTGCAACACTATCATGGCACTGCTTCTCATAGAGTTATGACTGTATCTATTGGGACTGTCCATGCTCACAACATCAGTGATATCACTTAGCATAATGTGAACAGGACCACTCAAACAGCAATTTACTTATAATACACAAACCTCACCTCTAGTGGTCTTTAATGAATCCTCATGATACAACTTCCTGCCTTCTTTAGCACCTGTGGTTTGCTGCAGTGTTGTCTGAACTACTGAAATGGGAAAAGATACACTGGGGCATGCACTATAGCAGTGGTTCTCAACCTGCAGGTCCTCAGATGTTCCTGGACTGCAACTCACAGAGGTCTTCATTACTAGCTGAGCTGGCCAGGATTTCTGGGAGAGGCAGTCCAGGAACATCTGGGGACCCACAGGTTGAGAACCACCGCACTATAGGAAGAAGAGGTTAGACAACTGTAAAAGTTCTCAATTTAAATTATTTTAGAAGATGTGGTTCTGCCCACTTGCAGACTCATGAATGTAAATGCATACAAGGCTGCTAAAACAACCCCATACAGATAGATTCCTTCAGCATATTAAATCAGGAAGTCATATGTTGCTTATTCTTTTCTTTATAAATTCTTTTCTTTTTAAATTAACATCAGAGTAAACACAGGGATGGTTTTTAAAGGGTCAACATAATTCCAAACAAAGAAAAGAAATTTGAAACTCTTTTTTTCATCCCATAATATGGTCTTAGATGATTATATCTGTTGCTGTGAAGGGTTGGGGTGTTGATGTTATGAAGGGACCCTGGCATTTTGGATTTAACACTACTAGAGATGGGCATGAAATGCCAAAATGGCATTTCATGTTCGTTACTCGGGCCCTGGGGCGCGCTTCATTCTGTTTCTGTTTTTCGGGGCCCCGGGGTCCGCTTTGTTTCCATTTCTTCATTGTTTCCATTTCTTCCATTTCTGGGCCAGGCGGCACCAGACCCGGCGGCACGCAGGCTGGGAGAGCATTCCTGCGGCCGTGGGGAGCCCTCCCGGGGCCGGGGCAAGCCTCCTGGGAGAGCTGTTCCGCAGCCACGGGGAGCCCTCCTGGGGTCGGGCGCCGCCGGAGCCGGTGGCAAGCCTGCCGGGAGAGCGATCCCATGGCCACGGGAGCCCTCCCGGAGCCAGGCGCTGCTCCGGTTACCACCCCCAACAGGCTGCCACCCCCAGAGCACCGCTGAGTGCCACCCTCCCTTGGGCCCCCTCACCAAGGATCGATCCGCCTTTCTGTCTACCACCCCCATCGGGTCGCTACCCCCGGAGCCCCACGCAGCGCCACCCTAACTGGGGCCCTTCTCCCTGGGAACCACTCCGCCCCAGGAGCTGCCGCCTCAGCAGACCGCCACCCCGCACCCCCCCGGGCCTAGACCCGGGAAACCTGTGGGGGTGCCGCTGCACTCCCTCCGGTGCTCCAACGACGCCCTCCGCTCCTGCTTCTGAGCCAGCTGCACCATCGCCTCTTCGCCACGTGGCCAAGATGGCGCCAGGCGCAGCCGAGCTCCAACATCCTCCCCTCCAACGCATGCCAAGTGCCGACGAAGAGACCGAGATCCTGGAGCCCAGCCCTCATAAGGGCCCAGATCTCGCCTCTTCTCGTGAGACTGGCAAAGTCTCCGGCGGGGAGGGGGCAAAGAGGCTCCGCCAGGCCCAGGCCCCTCTCGTCACCCTCCACTGCTCCATTTTTCATTGGTGAGCAGCACGACGCCAGTAACGGAAACAAACAGAACCGAAGAAAATTTTCTTGGTTCTGTTCGGTTCAAGCCTGCCCCATCGCAATGGTCGTTCTTCGTACCGTTAAGTAACAGAACGAATAACGGAGAACGGTAACGGAAAAATGGTCATTTCGTGCCTATCTCTAGACACTACACCACCCACATTTACTCTCTTGCATAAACAGGAGATGGTTTGAGAAGAGATGGGGACCTTAATTTGAAATGATATTACAAGAACAGGAATCCTCATTCTACTTCTCTCCTTTGAAGCTCTCTTGTCTGTTTGCCCATAATAAGTGTCTTTTCTTGTGCTAAAATCATTAGATCATATTATATACAAATCATTACAAAATGATGGGATATGATGCACCTGCTTTGGACTCTGGATGTTCTAATAAAAACAAGGAGTAACCCTAATCAATCATTGACATGTTTATTTTGTTCTATTTCAGGTTCTCTATCAGGGCTCCCACAAATGAAAAAAATATCTATGTCATATGAAGAGAGGCGGAAGCAAGCTACTGCTATTGTTCTGCTAGGAGTCATTGGAGCAGAGTTTGGAGCCGAAATTGAACCTCCGAAGTTGCTGACCAGACCACGCAGTTCCAGCCAAATTCCTGAAGGGTTTGGTTCAACGAGTGGTGGATCCAACTATTCCTTGGCAAGGCATACTTGTAAGTTTCTTTGTCCTCTCCATCCCCTTTCAGCTGACTTTTTTTTGCTATCAGTGTGCTCCTGAATAGTTTCTGTTGCTTCATGATGTAGTCCAGCTATAGTGGGAAACCATAGCTTCTTGCTACTGGAACCAACTGCAGCAAGCCTTGTGATTTGCAAGTGCCCCTTTCACCTGTGTCATCCAGCAGAGGAGAAGACTGTTCTTGAACCCATCTACTTATCTGGTTTTCTGTGTTGTCTAAAATCAGAGATGAATGGCTTCTTCAAAATACTGTCGAGCTAAATGAGAGCTGGCTGAACAGCTCAGTGAGTTAGGTATCTGAACTGTGGAGCAAGAGATTGGAAGCTGAAATTGCCCCTGTGCCTCTTGGGAGAAGATTGTGAGTTGCTGAAAGCCAGCCTGTCTGGCCTTTGGCCTTAGGCAACCCACAGAGTCACAGGATGCCCCCAGAAGATGGGAATAGTAAGGCACATGTGAGTACTCTCTACCTGGAAGACCCCGAAAAGGGTCGTCATAAGTCAGAATTGACTTGACAGCACGTCGTTATTATATTATTGAGAGCAAGCCAGAAATCGTTCCTTTGTTGTCAGTAACTTGATTCTGGACAAATAGTTCCCTAAATTTCAATGTCAAACAGGACTATTGTTTCATAGCCAAAGACTTCAGCACCTCTGCTGTACAAAATGTTGTGGTCCATAGTATAACAGCTGAAGGATTGTCACAGCTAATAAGATTTTTTTTAAAAAAAAATTATGATCTTGTGTTATGGATGAGCAGAGCATATATTTTAATCACTAGTTACAGTCTAAGCAGAATAAAGAAAAAGATGAGTTGTTGGAAAGGAGTATTTGAACAGTTAAAGCTAAGGTTTTCTTAGCATGTTGGTCTTAAAGAATAAAACTTAGCATAGGCTAAGTATCCTGTTTAGTGCTTTGAATTATCTAAACGTTATTCACAGGCTGTACTAATTTATAGACCCATACATACACATGCAATCTTACATTAGATTACAATACAGTTGAACAGGGTGATTGCAATCCAAAGACCAGTTCTCTCCACAGATTGGCCTCAGGGCTCCCACTGCAGATGTAAGCGGGATTAGAGAGAAGAGATTTCAGTGCAAGTGGGAGAGGGAATCAAGATTCACAACAAAACTTGACCACATAGTGCAAGGCATGTCTAGGATGAAATTGTAGGAAGACAATATATTTTGAGAGCATGTATTGAAGTTATAACATGGATCAATCAGACAATCACAGCCAGGGAGGATGCATAGTTTTCTTCACTGTTCAATCAACAAGAAAAGAAACCTTTATTACAAGGATAGGAAATGTCATTCTTCTCTTCTCTCCAGTTCTGTTGTCTGTTTGCCCAGGATAAGAATCTCCCCCCCATTTTGAGAAAATTCCATATTTAAGCCATCCCCAAAGTGCATTACAGTAGGCACAATTGTGCATCACACCTGCTTTGCATACTTGTAGAGTTTTTCAGTGCCTTAGACTGCATGGGAGGATGTGATGGGAATGGAAGAAACAAACACTTAACCACAGAATTTATATCTGATTAGAACATCTGAAAAG
Source organism: Phrynocephalus forsythii (assembly GCA_029282475.1). NCBI lineage: Eukaryota > Metazoa > Chordata > Lepidosauria > Squamata > Agamidae > Phrynocephalus > Phrynocephalus forsythii. The sequence goes on from JAPFRF010000004.1 coordinate 124,390,427, forward strand.
ATAATATGCAAACTAAACAGCTCTGTTCTGAACTATTTGAAGTTTTTTTTTCTCTCAGACCTTTCCAGGGAGACTGCATAATTTTGTCTTGTCTTCCAAACTAAATGTATGATTAAACTTTGTCCATTAGCACTCAAATCAATGCCTCCTTACTATCTTCGTTCTGAGTTACCAAACTGAAGCTATCTCTGGAGATTCTCGGTCATCCAGCTGAGGTTATCTGGGAGATGGGTTTTGGCAACTGGACTTCTCTTTTTGTGGGATGGAAACTCATCCAAGTAGCTTCTTCAGTCTTCTTCAACAGCTTTCCTTCCTTCCTGCATTTCTTTTTCCATTTATTTTATATTGAATGCTCAGCAATAATAACCTGTACTTTTCCTTTCTCAGTATATGAGCAAAGTATTCCTGCCTTTTTGAATCGTGTAAGTCACATTATTACTGGATCTGGGCCCCTTCATCACCCTCTTGATCTACATTGCAGATGCTTCCATCAGAACACTTTGCTTTTTCTTTACATATCCCTTAATTAAAGTCTGGGGTTCCAAGCATCACCATAGAAGAGAGAATGTATAGCACTGTACAATTGCATTCATGAAGCCAACTTCAAGCCCTAGGGCTACTCTGGGCAGTTTACAACATGTGCTGATGCTATGCAATATGTCAAAGAAAGAGCTGTCCAATATGTCAAAGACTGTGGCTATTCTCATACTGTTCATTCAACCAAATTCCAACTTAAAGAGAACTGATGGGTAGTCCAGTGGTTTAGGTATCTGGTTGGGAGCTTGATTGCCCACGGTGCCTTCTTGATAAGGGCTGAACTTGATGATAAACAAGGTCCCTTTCAGCTCTGCTTTTCTAAGGTTGGTGGACTATTCAGTTAACCAAGTCATTTGTTTTTGTTCAGGCATGTCCAAACTTTGGCCCTCCAGATGTTTTGGACCACAACTCCCACAGTCCTTTGTCATTGACCATCAAAGCATAGAATTCTGGGAGTTGTGGTCCAAAACATCAGGAGGGCCGAAGCTTGGACATTCCTGCTATAGTTTATGGATATTTTAGTGATTTTTCAGAATGTTCCATGATGTAATGGTCTTGAATAAATTCCAAAAGGTTACAGTCATTGTATTCCACTGTACAGAATCTAATAAGGCTGAGTGCTCTTCAGTGTGTAATCCCTTTTAGTTCAGGAATACTTTCTATCTCATCCTTCAGTCTTAATGCAGATATCACTTTTAACTCCAGAATCTTCAGATCCTTTTGGCTGTGCACACAGACCAAACGGAATATTAGAAAAAATGTTTTTTTTTCATACTGATCTCAGTGCCTTTCTTCCTGACAATGTGCATGAGCCCATCCTGATTGTTTTAGTTTGCTGATGACAAGAATCATGCTTCCAAAATTTAGAAATGGTTGAAATTTGAAATGGAAGCAGAATGTCTAAGCAGGTCCATAGCACTGGATTGTTGGCTTTGGACATGCCTGGCTTAGAAACAACTAAATACAAAAATCTTTACACAGCAGAGTCATTGGGGTTTTTGGTGTGTCCTAAGGCTCTGTGTACAATTCCTTAAGTTCCTCTGAAGAGTTGTTGCTTTCCTCAGTCCTCTTTCTCTTACCCCTACTGCTACTGGCTTGGATCCTGCGTGTGCTTTCTGTGTCTTTGCTTGTGGAAGATGCCACCCCCTGTTTCCCCCAGGACCCCCTCTTGCCACAATTCAAAAGGACCCCCAACCTTCTCAGTAGCACTTTTGAGAGTCTGGAGATGCTACTCTGGAGAGAAGGGGAAGAAGGAAACCATTTCCTCCAGCCTAGCATCTAACCCATAATCATCACCATAATCATCCTTAATCTGATGTGAGAATTAATGTTACTGTGCCTCTGTTTCAATTTAATCAATCTTATCTCCAGGCTCCACCATTCTAGGACTGGATCTTAATTGTGTGTGTTCGACTCCTTAACTCAACACTGTCACCATAAATATCTCTTGTTCAGCTGTCAGAAGCTGCATATGTCCACACTCACTTCACCCCTACTTCCGATGTCTGGTTTCTTGCAGTATCTCTAAGAGAGATGGAGAGATGCTAGGGTTTTCATTCAGACATTTCATTTGTCTGCAGAATAACCTATTTACCAGTGTTTCTTGGGGTTTGAACTTTTATCCAGGTCTCTCCCTCCAAGTGGCATCACACAAAGAACATCTTGACAGAGTGGGGTCACTTATCATTAATTGTAGTTCTCTGAGAAACTGAGTATTGCCTATCTCTAATCCCATTTGTTGACCCTTCGCCTTTTTTTCCTCGAGTGCTGCTCCTTTGGAAGGAGAGCATCGGTTCTCTCCTACACAACTTCAGATGTATAATATCATGAGTCCCTTGGGGATTGCAAATACTGGCTGACCCTTTTCTAAAGTGAAAATTAGGATAATGTTTGTGGTGGGTCGTGCTCATTCTCTAAACAGCTTTCAGCATGCAAACACATGTAAGGAAATATTTATTCTTATTGAGTACAGCTCAGATTTAGAGAAAGAATGTGGCATTTAAAACTCGTTCAGAATTGCTTGATAAAAAACACATGAGGGTCTGACTGAAAAGACTAATAACTATGTTTTTACCATCATGGTTTTTTAATTCATCGCTTGTCTCAAATTGTGTGAATTTGCTGCCATGAAATTTTTGCCTTTTATTTAACTTATGCAATTGTTGGGAGTAGGCATGGGCCTTTCATTTTGGAATGGGTCCAGTTCTGAAACAAATCACAACAACACAGCTGCTGTTCAGAACCTGGACCCACCCTCCAAAACAGAATCACCCATTGACTTCCCTTGGTTTACCTTGCACAAGGTGATACTCCAACCAGGAAGTATCCTCTAATGCGTCATTGTTCCTTCTCCCTGGTGCTGGCCAATCAGGAGCTGGCAAAGACATGCATCCTCCCACCTCCCTGTCTGATTGGCCAGCGCCAGTGGAAGGGAAAGTTGCTTTTATAGAAACCCAGCTCATTGGAGCATCTCACACAATCATGTCTTTTCTGTAAATTAGCAGCTCTCCAGGATTTCCTTGAAATCCATCCTCCCCAATATAGCCAATATGTGACACTTCCATTGAAAACCATAAACACTTCATTTTGAAAGAATAGTGGTATGTAATAAACAGAAAGACAATGAAAAATAAGATGTCCTTCAGTGTAAATGCAGTCCTAGCATGACAATGTTTAAATCCTCCTTGAGGAAAGCCCATGAGATGGGTGTTGAGTGGAATCTTACACTGAAATACTACATGTTATACTACAAAGCTGCCTTTGGTCCTTTTCCAAGGAGAAAGGCAGGGTAAAATACTCTAAACTATAATAGATAGATAGATAGATAGATAGATAGATAGATAGATAGATAGATAGATAGATAGATGTTTTTGTGCATCAACTGTATTTGCAAAAACCAGTTTGAATCACTTTAATTTTGATAAGCAAGTTCCCCACTGATTTAATGTCGTAATGTGTTAAACTCTTATCACATACTTGCCTGGCCGTTGTGTTTAGTGCCTATTAAATGTGATATTTCTACTCTGTAAGGAAGGATGTAATTCTTTAGGAATTCACGCAATGACCTTGCCTGACATCTCGCATTAATCTCTGTTGACCTTACAAATGGTTCATAAGATATTTAATTATAAAATGCCACGTAAAGAATTTCTCATTACAGATTCACCACATCACGTCTAAACAGCAGCTAATGCTATGTTTATAAAGTTAATGGGCTGATAAATCTGAATGACTCCTCTCTCCTGAATATGAAAATACTTGGTTGAGTCATTAAAGTAGTGTATTTTTCAAACTCTCTGCCATCGATACAGCTATTAATGCTAAGCATTTTGCACTTCAGCTCAGTCAATGTCATGTTCAAAAATTTGCAGTCATCTACTGTGGATTTTGAAGGATTTTTTGTGGGGGCTGGTGGGAAACATTTTATTCACATTTCTATCTTGCCTCAGTTACATGAATTGCAACTAAAATTATAAAAATCCAAGAAATCAGCTCTTAAACATTTGACTGTGGCTGTTTCTTCCCAGTCTGATGAAAAGATGGTATAATGTTTATGGCTGTTGGTAAGATGTGACTGCAATCAGCTTGCCTTCATCCATTTCCCAATCATAGCTAGATGCTTCAGTAAGCACCGAGATGACAGGGGACCAAGTCAGATGGAAAAAGGATTTGGTATTGACATCATCATGCCGAGGGCACTGAACTCAGGTCTTATGCAAATGGAACAGAATAGTAAGAAACCAAAGGACCTTCAAGAGAGAACAGCAAAACTGGCTGCTGAAAAGGAAGGGTGACAAATTAGTGATGTAACGCAGTGATGCCATATCATCAAGGTCTATAACTGCATTACAACAAAAATTAGAAATACTTCGGGAAGCAATCTCAATTGTTTGTTTGTTTGATTGATTTTCTAGTTCATACTTCTCCCTGTATAAATCATTATGTTTAGCTCCACCTTCAGTTTCACCCATCATTATGTTTAGCTCCAGCTTCAGTTTCACTCAAGAAACTTCCAGAACATCAGGATGTAAATGAGAGCATGCACACTAATTGAATTTCCATGTAAGCCAGGGTTCTTCAGACCCATCAGTGCTAAGCATTGTGTGTCGTATTAAAAAGCAATTGCATTATGGATTTAGGTATAGTACTTCTTGTTGTAAGGTAAAATGTTAAAATTGTATATATAACTACAGAGTTATATTCTATCTCAATGAGTTAGGTATCTAGCTGCGGAACCAGTGGTCAACTTCCCTGCTATGTGTCCTTGGTAAGGATGGGCAATTTGTTTCAGAACCTACCAGTTCCAAAAGCTGACCCTCTGGTGTGCTGGCCAGCCCAGGTGGTGTTTTGGAAGCCTGCAAAGATGATGTCATTGTTTTGGAACCTGATTGATAAATGATTGGGTGCTTCCATCCCTAGTCTCTGGTGAAGAACCAGCCTGTGAAGCTTTGAGCAAGCTGCACAGCCCCAGGGCACCCTCAGAAGATGGGAATGGTAAATGACCTCTGATTCTTCTATATCTAAAAAAACCCTGGAAAGAGTCACCTAAGTCAATTTTCACTTGATAGGATGTTGTTGCTGTTGTTCTTGCTGCTGCTGCTGCTGCTGCTGCTCTTATACTTTTGGTTTCTCAGCATAGCTGGTGCTTGGAGGTTCACCAAATGGTCAAGCCTAAAAATCAGGAATGAGGTTCAAAAAATTTTATATGTGTGATGACATGTTAGTAAAATTACTGATCTTGGAATTTTGGGAAGTGCATTAGCAGCTGTTGACAATTGTTTTAAATTGGTAAGCAAAGGGATGGATTCCAGTTGCTGAAATTAACAACAACAACAACAACAACAGTTGCTGTTGCTTTTGTTAGTAGCAGCAATAAATAATTTTTAAAAGTTAGCTGTTGTGAGCCGCCATGCAAGGCTCAAAGTTCTATTGATATTTAAATAATCAATGCTTCATTTTCAAGTTTAATGGCAAAATTGTTGTTTCCGTAGAGTTGGATTGCACCCATTATTTTAACCCTGTAATATTATGAACATTGTTTTAATTTCATATAGTATAACTACATGATGTACATGCAATTATTTTGCATATGAAAACTGTGAAGTAGTGTATTTTAAAGGTCTCAGCCTTTTCAGTAATCATATTTTGTGCTAAGGATTAATAAAGAATGCTTTAATAGCCTTTAATTTTAAGATATAAAGACAAGTAAAGCATCTAAATAAACTACATCATTTCTACCCCGTCTTGCTAGATTACAAACAAATCATTGCAGAGAAAGTGACTGTTTACTGTTGCCATAGTTTCCACATCGTTTTTAGCTGGACTGTGAATACGCTTAAAGCTGGTATAGTTGAATTCTCTCCATAAATTGAAACAAGCCTGAGCTGAAGCTCATTTACTGTCTTGGAACGGAATTGATCTTGCTTTCACATTTGATTCACCAACTACAGATTTTGAGAGGAAGAAAAATAGCATTGTTAGGCTGGTATAACTAGGCCAGAGTTAGATGGAAAAGATTGGCAAACCGGCTGTTCTAATCCTTTCTTCTCTCTTTGTGGCTGAGTATATTAGCTGTTGGGCTTCTTTATGGGTATTTTAGTACCTGTTTAACATAAAATATGCATGTACCTTGTTCCTTGTTCTCCTGTGGAAAACGCCAGAGTATAGAATGGTGGTATTGTTTTCTACACCTTAATACATTTTATGAAGGCACCCAGAGATCTAATAATAATGGCCAAAGGAGCCATGTGCACCTAACTTTATGAAAGGTGACATGGAAAGGTCAATTGCTCCCTTCTCACATGTTTCTGAGCCTTCCCATTGCTACTCTGCAGAACTATCAGTCAAACAGCTGTGTTCATTCCCACTCAGTCAGAAGCATTACATCAGCATGCTTTGTAGCTCTCCTTAAATGCCGGATGTCTTTATTCCCCATTTACTGAGATCAAATAGTTTTTTTTTAACATAAAAAAATCTGAATGTTTCACTGAATATCTGTAATGCAGGAATTTCAGTGATGCATGTGACACTCATTTTCGGTCTTGCGGTCCATACAGTTAATCAGGTTTGAATCCCCAAATCCTCTTCATATATTTTAATTGTTTTGTTTGTTTGCCTTACTGTGTTTTTGTTCTGTTCCTTTTGATGGTATGAGCCACCTTGAGCCGGTTGAGTGAGTCTGGAGAAAGGTGACATAATATAAATAAATAAATAAATAAATAAATAAATAAATAAATAAATAAATAAATAAATAAATAAATAAATAAATGTGGTTTATTAGTCCAGTGTTTTTCAACCTTTTTTGGGCAAAGGCACACTTGTTTCATGAAAAAAATCATGAGGCACACCACCATTAGAAAATGTTAAAAAAATTAACTCTGTGCCTATCAGACACACACAAACACACTTCTCACCCCCCCCAAAAAAAAACAAATCCATCCCCAGGCCCTCCCAAGGCATCCCTATCAAAATGTCCGCCTGCACTCACCTTCCCCCTCCCTCCTCCTGACACTTTTTTCAGAGGAACTTGCAAACCCAGGAAGGTGGGGCTGGGGGAGGCTCTTCATATACGACTCCCCAACCCCCATCTTTTACCCCTTCCAGTATAAGCCTCCCTTCTCTCCCCCCCCCGCCTCCTTCTAGCCAGGCAGCCACAGGGCCCGGAAGGGACCCCCCATCCCCGTCTCCTCCCTAGGTCCTAGGAATCCCCTCCTCAGCCTCCCATGTCCTCCCCTTTATTTACCCCCCCCCCACAAAAAATGACCATTGTCAACGGCCGCCCGCTCCCCACCCTTAAAAGAGGGGTATGCACACGCGCTCCTACCTGGCTCGGCAGGGGCGCACGCCCACCCTCGGGAGGCAAACAGCGAGTGCGCGAGGCGGGGGAGGGAGGGAGGGGGTTCAGTGAGCGAGGAGGGGGAACCAACCCCAAGAACCTTTAAGAGCGGCTTCTGGAGCGCCCTTCGCCGCAATGCGCCTGCGCGGGTCTCCCGGCTCTCTCTCACTCTCTCGCTCTCCAGTCTCCTCCTCCTCCTCCTCCTCCTCCCCCTTATTTCTTCTCCTTCCCCGCCCACGGCCAGCCTTTCCTCGCCGGCGCACAAAGCACGCCGGGAAAGGTAGTCCGCTCTCCTCCCCAGGACCACGTCTCAGACCTGCCGGAAGAACTACATCTCCCAAGGAAGCCTTGCGGCAGCCGGCTTCTTTCTGAACACCCCGCCTTCCTCCGGCTCGCCGGCGCCGCACCGCTGCCTTGGTCGCGAGCGGGATGCGGGGGGGGGCATTGCTGGTGTAGGGAGAATTTTTCCCACGGCACACCAGGCAACATCTCGCGGCACACTACTGTGCCGCGGAACAGTGGTTGAAAAACACTGTATTAGTCTATGCAAATAGTAAACTAAGCACACAGCTGGAGGAAGCCTTTTGATGTCTATCACAATTAAAATGGATTTTATTTACAAATTTTAGCCAATAATTTTTAAGCACTATTCATAACCTGACCATATGTGTGTGTTGTGTCGTTACAGTCGTGACCGACTCTTCATGACTCCGTGTCCATGGAGTTTTCTTGGCAGGAATACTGGAGTGGTTTGCCAGTTCCTACTCCAGGTGCCTGCAGCCCCTGGTATTCCCTGGTGGTCCCCCATCCAAGTACTAACCAGGGCTGACCCTGCTTAGCTTCCAAAATCAGGCGAGATTGGATGTGTTTAGGGCATCTAGGCAACCTGACCATATATACCAGCATATTTCATGTTGCAACTTGTTCCAAAACCCTGGGGTTATTGTTGGGAAAAAGCACTGTCCTTCCTTCCTGGCATTCACTAATAATGATAACTGGAGCAGCATCCTATGCAGTTTCAGTCAGTACAGAAAGGGGGCAGATTCATAGATTTGATGGCACATTTGTGTGTTAGCCTTCTCATTTGAAAACAATACTATTTTCATGGCATAATAGAAGTATTTATTTTCATTAGTGTACATCTGGGATATATAGGAGAGTGCCAGAGAACTGCTATGAAAGGTGGTAGGATCTGAAATGCACAGTGGCAGTGTTGTGTTTACAATCCCAACCCTTGATTTCTGTGCTTGTCTAGCTTATTTTTTGGTATGATGTGCAGTGTATGTCAATTGCATTTGATAAAACTTCAAATAATGATGCATTGTCTGAACTAGCAGAAATCCTGACTACCATTTCAGGGTATGTCATATTCAAATGTGAGATCAAGAAAAGCAAATGGGTATTGCCCCTTGCTCTTCCTAGTACTGAACAGCTATTGGAAAGGTAGCATTATCTAGCCATTGTGACTTGTATAATACAAGTACTTTCTGTGGTAGCCTTTGGCATCACTGAGTCTTTGGGGCACCCCTTTAGAATGGTGGAGAACCTAGAGTTTTTGAAGAAAGAATACATATGCTGTACAGTGGACCCTTGTATAACAGTTTGTATAACATAAAATCTGTACAACATAAAAAATTCCAGAGATAGAGGAAATTTGATTAATAGAATTGCCTATGGGGTAAATCCATGCAACATAAAAATGGTCGTGATGATTAGAAATTACTCCATTTTCAATATATTTCTATGGGAAATTTGTATAACAGAAAATTTGCTTAACATAATTTCATTTGGAACGAATTAAATCCTTTATACGAGGTACCACTGTATTTCAGTGGAAGGTAAGAACATTATGACCTGCTGAAGACAGGCAACAAATATTCCTCTTCACGCATATATACCCTTCTTCTTGAAACTAAAATACGCTAAGTCAGAACTTCTATCTTGTGTTGGAAACTTCCTTTCCTTGTAGAATCGGAACCCCTTAAACAAAGAGTTTGATTGCAATAGTGAATTGGACTTGAATCTTCATGACAAGCCAAAATCATTTGACATATAAGAATTAGCTATTCTAAAAAATGTATTACCAACATGACATTTATATTCATTTTATTATTCCCTGGCTTTTTCAGTATTTCCCTAAGGATAATGTCCCATAAAGCTTGTATAAAATGTGCCTGTAGTGAATGTAGGATAAACCATCATCGAAACCCACACTTTGGCACCTTTTTTGCAGTAAAGCCATAAAAAGCTGGCAGGCAGGTAAGAGATAGATCTTAAGCCTCTTCTAATAAAACGATTAACGTAATAAAACTCTGTCTTACTGTTTTATTAATTTCATTGCTAGCACATAAAGGGCTTTGGGTGAAATCTTGAAATCAATTGGAGTCTTCCCCTGAGGGTTCAAAAAGTCAAAGTCTTTGTCTCGTAGATTGGCGCTTAAGAGTGCATGTTTTAGTCTCCCTTTACTCTGTAGTGGCAAAATCAGTTCAAGTTATTCCTTAAAATTAGTTCTTCCAGAAAGAATTTCGGGCATGGGCCAATGCATGTTTATTTTAAAAGGAAGTCCCTCTAATAGAAATGCAGCTACAGAACACGAGCCTCGGTGTGGAGTGTTTACCTCACTGCTAACCTGACCACATTTTAATCACATGCTTGCCATGATATTCAATTATAATCAACCTTGAACTGTCTACCAGAATCTGTTGGGATTGAATACAGGTTGTGATCTTCTGGCTGAGATCCATCTTGCCCCTTCTTTAGATTTCGTTAAAAGGCAGACAAAAACTGGGAATTTCTGTCAAGCTTTCCCTCACTAATTTAGATCAGCCTAGTCATCATTTTCCTGCCTTCTGATATATTTTTTAATTCGTCACGCTTATGTGGTAGCTGTTTTTTCTACTTTTTTCTTGATTTGACTCTAGAATTTGTATAATTGCTGTTTATCATTACGCTTCTTGTCACTTGCTTTTACTGTATTGTATATTTGAATGTAAGCCACCCAGAGTAGCTTTATAGGCCAGATGGGGGGGATATAAATATAATAAATAAATAAATAAATAAATAAATAAATAAATAAATAAATAAATAAATAAATATTGAGGCTGGCCAGACTTCTCCACGTAAACAGGATTTGAACCATGGATTAAGTAAGTTACTTGGTGGGGTGGATTTAAAGCAGTTTGAGAGCCTTAACTACACTTGACTACACTTATTCAGATTTTAGAATCTGTCCTCCACCCATGGAGGAGAAGGATGGCAGGTGTGCATATTTTAGAGCTATGGTGGTCCATCTCCTTACAATCTGCCATGGACTGCATGTGTCCCTCCAGCGAAATCTGAAAATGAACAGCGCACCCCAGTTGTGTGTTTAAAATAAACATTTACCAATGTAAAAAAAAAAATTCCCCTCAGACATGTCTGACATGAGGGAGCAGCATGCTTCGGTGTATCTGTTCCCAGGCATGCAGGGACTGTATGCTTTCATATAAAGCAATGGGAAAGTTTCTGAGTGACCAGCAGCCCTTTGTCTATTAAAACTAGGAAGATAATGAAATCTACTTTGACGGAACTGAAACTTGATATCTTCCACCACAACCTGGTTTTACAAGATTGCAGACTGCATTCTAACTTCTTTCAACATGTGGCCATGAGGCATCTTGCTTGTTTTCTGTGTCTTCTGTACCCACCTCAGCTCCATAACTCCAGCCTAAGAATCCTGTGGGACTCAAAAGCTGGTGATATTTGAGAATTTAGTGGTCTAATAAAAGTATTTTCCTACCTTTCTTTTTCAGTTGTGTAAATGGACCACCAGTGGATCTTTTGTTGTTGTTGTTTGCTTGCTTGCTTTTGATATATAAAATTATAGCAGAAAAGTTTATGGGGCCCCTTGAAGGCGTGTATTAAAAGGACCAGGTAAATGTTAGCTGTGGACCAGTTTTACCCAAAGGCACACAACCACTTGTCTGAATGCTGGATTATAGGGAAGGTCATTTAGGAAAACCTCCACCTTAAAAGTTTCCCATTCCCAAACTATAGGGCCAGCAAGGGTTCCCCGGCAGCAAAAGAGAGTTCTCCACCTCATGAGAGCACAGGCTGAGCCTTGTGGTGCAGTGGTTGAACTGCGGTACTGCCACCAAAATTCTGCTCACATCCTAGTTTCAATTGCAGGTAGGCAGCTTGAGGTTCACTCATCCATCATCCTTCTGAGGGCAGTAAATTGAATGACCAATGTGCCAGGGGGACAGCATGTATTTATTTATTTATTTATTTAGTTAGTTATTTATTTCCTGCCCTTATATACCGCGCCATTTCCAGGAGGACTCTGGGCGGTTTACAAAAAAAAAAAAAAAAATAAATACAATTATTAAAACATATAATAAAAACAGTAGCGGGGGACAACGTTAGGGCACTAGTCAATAAAAAGCCCTCAATAAAGGCAGCAGGCAAGGAGAAGAAAAAAAAAGAAGGAAAATTAAACAGAAATGAGGTCGCCATAAGCCTCCTTAAAGAGCAATGTTTTAAAAGCCTTTTTGAAGGCAGGCAGGGACGATGCAAGGCACAACTCACTCGGTAGCTGATTCCACAAGGAAGAGCCAACCACAGAGAAGGCGCGATGAGTTGTCGATTTTTGCACCTCCCTTGGGGTGGCCACCCTGGGTGAGCGCGCCCGCGACATCCGAGTGGGCCTGGCCTCAGCTGATCTCTGAGAGATACGCTCCGCCAGGTAATCAGGTAATCAGATAATCAGCAAACTACCCAGAGAATGCTTTAAATACTATAGAACGGTACATAAGCCACACACTTTTTTGCTTTTCCCCCTAACCTCAGCTCACCTGTGGATTTGGGTGTTGGCTGTGGGGGGTAGATGATGCCCTTGAGGCCACAGTTCTGGCCATGGTGGGACTTGGACTTGAGGAGAGGGAGACAGGAGTGGAGGGCTGTTGGGTGGATACAATGGATTGGGAAGCATGTGAGACCAAGGAGGTGCTGCCACTTTCAGAGAAGTCAAAAGCTGGATGAGAAAGAGTCCTAAGTTGTGATCCTGGGACCAGCTACTGGGTTGAGCTGCTCATGCCACCTGAGAAAACCACCTGGGTCCATCAGAACTAGGCAAGGCGCTGAGAGGCCCAGAAGCTTGAAAATGACAGGCTTGCTACTGACAGAAGAAGCACCAGGGGTTAGGAGCCTCACTGGAGAAGCCCCATGGTCAGCCTCCTTCCTGGTCCCGTGAAAGTCAGCTTTCTGCTCCTCAACCCTGCTATGCAGGAGACGCCATCCAGGTCCATGTGGAGTTCAGCTGAGACTCCCAGGAAGATTACCACATATGCAGGCCAGTGGAGTCTGCCGAGGAGCGACCGGGGAGGGAGCCTTTGGCATTCATCTAGAGAGACACTTGCAGAACCCTCTGCCTGGCCCACCTGCAAGGAATCCTCAACCAGGTGGGTCTCCACTCTTCCCAGTACAATGCAAGGGCCATGCCCTAAAGACTTAACGTAGCGAAGTAAACTTCCTGGTGCCGAATTGCCGGTTTCACGTTAGTGGCCCTGTTAGTTGCTTAAAAGTTCAGTTGCTCAATAAAGGAACCTATTTCAGCAACTACTCTTGGTATTGCCGTGGAAGGTTGTTGTGGGGTTTTTTTTTCTCATTAAACATCAGTATTTTGAATTGAGCCTGGTAGCCATTGATAGTCATTGCAGCTGACACAAAGGTGTAATTACTTGTTAGACTTTTTATCCCCATCGTTGTTCCCGATAATCTGCTGAGGAACATTAACATACTGACTGAAATATGTATGCCATGTTTTAAGTGCTTGAAATTGCACTGGATGAATCTATAAATATATTAATAACTTTTCATTTTACTTCATTAGCTTTAATATATTTCTTTAATAAATCATGTACTATGTTCAGATATAGTAATCTAAACGGCATTTCTGTGCTTCTGGTATGCAGTTCTGATCAGTGCTCCCAGAAGTGCTATGTGGGTTTTTTCGCCCTTTAATTTTGAAATTGGATTTGAATATGAAATATTAAAAAAAAATCCCGACCATCTCCTCTCACCTCTGAGAGAGATGTGTCTCATTTAGTCACAATTGCCTCTTAACCAGTTCCATCTATGCTGTATTCCTGTTCTCTCTCTCTCTCTCTCTCTCTCTCTCTCTCTCTCTCTCTCTCTCTCTCTCTCTCTCTCTCTCTCTCTCTCTCTCTCTCTCACACACACACACACACACACACACACACACACACACACACACACACACATTGCTTTCCCAATTCAGGCACATCTGTAGCCTATTGTAATCCTTTGAGCTATTATGTAAACTTGTTAATAGACACTGGGTAAATATGAAGGCGCCAGCCCCTTCACATCCGTGCTAATGCAGTCCTTGGCTACTGTACCAAGGCCGATGCGTATTGGCGGATTTGCATTAGCATAGACGTTGCTCATCCTGCACTAGATAATGGACTCAAAGGTTAAGAGCAAAGGATCACAACAGCCCCAATCAGCTGAGCCTTTCTAGGGCTAATTACCTCTTCACTGCACTGACTCTAATGTGACATGTTTATTGCCTTAACTAACAACTCATTAGCTTAGTTGATGTTTTTGTCAATATTAATTCGTTCATTTAAGCCAAGTCAAAGCTTAAACAAAGATGTCCAGACTGAAAAGTGGGCAGAGGAGTGACTTTTGTTTAGTTCATCTTTTTTTCACCCCAGCTCAAATTTAAGCCATAAATGTTGACAAGAGAAATATTTAAAACGTCTGTAGGTAGTGGGTGTTTACTAATCTGCTTGTGTGCAAAGGTTTGACTGTTTTATTTAAATAGGAGGAGGCTTGAATGGCCTGGGAGTAAAATGTTTAATAAATTCAAGCTATAAGTTTATTGGGAAGAACCAATGGCCTATATTTAGCAAACGGGTCTCTTCTCCAATAGATTACATTGGAGTACCAAGGAAAATGTGCTGATTGGACACCCCCCTCTCAACTGCTAGATATGGCCGGCAGCTTATTCAATAAGCAAAAATATGAAGCTGGGTTTTGAGAACAGCCTGTAGGAAAGGAGGGGAATATAAAAATCAATATTTTGTTTCAACCACAGCAATAAGTAGCTAAATGAATGATATTAAAAAGAGCTACTGTATAATAGCATCACAGTAATGATCAATTACATTTATTGCAGAAAGTTACTTGTTTAGCCCTCATTCACATGTTACTAATGGATGGTTGCCGCAGTTCATTATTTCAGTCTGCTTCATTTGAAAATGAAAATAATCCATTACAAGATTCATTATCACCATTTCTGCATGCATAATCTGGATGTGGGGAAAATATTATAAGAGCCTCATGTTATAGCAGGGCTGCTTTTTTTGTTTGTTTGTTTCATGTGTCTGTCTTTTAAGGCTGCAGAGAAGAGACATTAAAGTGTAGATCAAATTAATCAGATGGGGGTGCGATGATGAAGCATCGTATGGATTGGAAGGCTCCTAGTCACTTCTCCTAATTGAACATAGCTGTTAACTCCAGTGCAGTAAATGTAAACGAAAATGTGGAGTTTATTGTGTTATCTGTAGAGAGCCATAAATGTTAAAAGTGCTTTTCACATCCCACCACTTCACTGGTGTATGGAGCCAAAATGATTGGTGGCTATAAAACCTGAACAGTATGCAACTTCAGCGCTTCCAAGCCAGAGCCAAGCGTGGGACAAAGAAGCAAGGAGGCATAGGCGAGCAAGGTATAAGGATGTCTAGGGACTTGAACCATTCCTACGGTTTGGTATTTCTCCTCACTAATGGTTGAACTTTATCAACAGTAAAGTAAAGGTTAAAGGTAAAGGTTTCCCCCTGCATATGCATGCTAGTCATGTCCGACTCCAGAGCAGTGCTCATCTCCGTATTCAAGCCAAAGAGCCAGTGTTGTGCAAGTCCATGGCCACGTGGCCGGTGTGGCTGCAAGGAAACACTGTTTTACCTTCCTGCTTTTTACGGTGGTACCTATTTATCTACTTGCATTGACATGCTTTCGAACTGCTAGGTTGGCAGGAGCTGGGGTTATCAGCGGCAGCTCACTCCGCTGCATGGCACCCGGGATTCGAACCGCCGAGCTGCCGACTTTGCAGCCGACAGTTTTCTGAAGTCTTAGTCCAGTGAGCCACCACGCCCCTCATTATCAGTGGTAGATTTAGCTTAATCGACAGATGGGACTTTATTGTTGAAAAGGAAGGAAGGGAGGGGGAGATTAAAAACTGTGTTGGAGCTTGTCTAAAATAGGAGTAAATTGATTTAAATCTTGAACAGCTAACTTGCTGCTGCTGCTGCTAGGATACACATGGTTATCTGATGTTTCTTTTAATTTAAGGGATAATGCTTACTTTGGATCTGTTGAAAGTTCAGGCACAGCTAATCCATGCAAAGCAATCTTGATTGTGTTCTCTGGATTAAGAGTAGAGATGGGCACAGATTAACAAACTAATTGCATAATTCATTCAAAAATCACTAATTCATCCATTTGTATTCATACGAACTGATACTCCCAATAAATATGAATTGACATATTTTGGCGTGCCTGGGGGTTACATTTTAGGGGCCCAGACATCAGGAACCCAATCCTCTCCAAATTTGCAGAGCCTCTAAAGAAAATGAGGGTGAGATTCCCTCCAAATTTGCCATATCTAGGTACCTTGGAGGCCATTTTATAGGTTTTAAAGTAAAACATGAATTTACAGATCAATTCATTGACTCATCGGGGGGTGTCATACATTCAATTTTTGTGATTCACTGACCTTGATGAATCAAAATGAATCACCATTTTTCTGATTTGGCCTCATCTCTAATTAAGAGGATAAAAAGTAGTTTGTAAGATAAGACCAAGGTCTCTGTAGATCTGTCTGTGTAAACATTGGTAGTTATTGGTGGTCCTTGAGAATATTATATAAACACAAAATAGTGTATTTCCTCTATTGAACTGATTTTGCTAGGGCTGAGAGTTCCCCCACTTATGGCTCTTCCAGTGCATACTTTTGTTATATGAAAGCCTGGAATATATGTATGAGAGAGGAAAAGCAATTTTCCATCCTTTACTTCTTGCTCCTGTCACTTCCCATTTTGGGAAGTACTGCCATGAAATACAAAGCACTAATATGTTTCCTAGCATCTCACCAAAAATTTCAGACTAGAGTACCGCAAAACTTTTACTTTCCATTTCAAGGGGAGAGATCTCTTTCTTAACTAAAGCTTTCAGCAATCAAGGATACAAGGTGTGTGGATGGTCTTGGTCCTAGGATGCAGTGATGCATCCTTCCATTGTTCTAGCTGCTGTGGGCATAATGTCAAGTTATCCCTATATAGCTCCAGTATAAGATTCCAGTACCTACGTGTTAGTGGCCACTAAAAAGGAGGAGAGTCTCAGTGGTTAAATGCCATCACTGAAGTAACTCGGGGACAGAAAGCTTGTAATCAAAGTAAAAGGGAATTATATGTCACCCCACCATTTTAACAGGGGCATTCTCTTGGGAGCGAGAACCATTTACATTCCACTTCTGCAGAATCACTCACTAGAATTATATTTCAGACAGCACCATTCATATGCAAGTGTCACTTCTTGTGTTCCTTAGTGTGTCATCATCAGCAAGTTTGAAATAATCATTTAATCTTGTGCATATATTCTCATTGATTCCTGCAGCTTTGCTTTCTCCTTTACCACTGCAGTTGATGGAAATATGGTCATTATTTCAGCTACTCTGTCAACTTCTAGTTGTGTTTTGTCAGAGGGGTCAGTTTTTCACTACTGATAGGCAAGCAAGATCCTTACTTGATACTCGGTTCTGTCTTTTCTTAGGAGTTCCAGGTTTTTAATTGACATGTAGATTGAGAATATTGTGCTTCATAGAAAGAGAGTGCTTAAGCAAACAAAACTCAAGAGTTTGCTCCCATTTTTTCTGGGGGTTCCAACTCATACCAGAGTCCCCTTTTGAGAAGGAAATAGAATCTCTGACAAAGGCATTGCACTAAAGAAATTTGTGCACATTTTTCATCTAGACTTCAATAAATTGGTTTTAACCATGTGTGTGTGTTTGTCCATGCATATTTGCATTGTGTGTGGATTTTTCTGAGAAGTGTGATTATAGGATGAATCTTATGTTAGAATAAATAAATAAATAAATAAATAAATAAATAAATAAATAAATAAATAAATAAATAAATAAATAAATAAAGGGATGGGCACAAAACGGAAAAATAATGTTTCATTTCATTTCATTTCATACTCACCTTGTTTTGTTTTGTTTCGTTTCTTATGAGTTTTTTAAAAAATTCATATGAAACAAAACATAACGTAACGGCTCCCCTGGGTCCTAGAGGCACCAAATTTGGTACTCCAGACTCCAGGAGCCATTTTTAAAGGGCTCCTGCAGAACTGTTATCGGCTGGACCCCTTTAAAACTGGCCTAGTTGGCACCAGAGGGATCCCCTTGTGCTGACTGGGCCAGGATTAAAGGGGTCCAGCCATCGACAGCTTGGCAGGAGCCCTCAGAAAACGGTCGGGTAGGCAGTTCTGTGCAATCGCACTGCCTACCTGACCATATTCTGAGGGCTCCTGCCGAGCTGTCAATGGCTATACCCCTTTAAACTTGGCCCGGTAGGTACCAGAGTGTTCCCCTGGTGCCAATTGTGCCAGGTTTAAAGGGGTCCAGCCATTGACAGCTCAGCGGGAGCCCGAAAACAATAGAACAAAATGGTTCCTTTCAGTGCAAAAACGACCATTTTGTTTTGTCTATAACGAAATGCTGCTTTTGTTTTGTTTCGTTATGTAACGAAATGCTGCAATACCATTTTTTTGTTTCCTGCCCATCCCTAATAAATAAATAAATAAATAAATAAATAAATAAATAAATAAATAAATAAATAAGGCTTGTGAGTTGTAACTACATTCGTCTAGTGAATTGCAGTCCACCTTTGGGTATTGCTTCTCTAAAGAATGACAGGCAACATGAACTTCAGCCTAATGGAGAGCCAGTTGTAGAATCACAAGTTTCCCTTCTTTCAACATGGATAGTACATATTTAGGGTTGGGGCAGACACTTATTGACCACTGCCCAACTGACCACAGAAGCAAAGTCAAATCCAAAGGGTATCACATGAGAGTACAGTTAAATAGTTTGTTCTATGGGTATACAAGGGTCAAGCACTAGTTGTGTAGGATGTAATCCTCTTCTGAACTGCACATGTTGATGCATAAACCCTAGTGATAAGACTATCGCAGCCTCTTTTTTTCTAGTTGAAGATAAGATAAATCTCATTTCCCCTCACACACTTTTATCTGTGAGAACTTTCCCCACCACCACCAACACCCAAGAAATCTCAAATATTATATTTTGGAAGCTTTTTATTTATTCATTCATTCATTCATTCATTCATTCATTCATTCATTCATTCATTCATTCATTCATTCAACTTATATGCCACCCGGTACCCAAAGGTCTCTTCCTGCAAAGGATTTGACAGAAAGGGGATCAGCCCCTGTTGGACCTGGCAGCTTCAAGCACAGAAGAGATGAGAAATGAGAAGGCTGACAAAAGTCTAATTTTGGTGGGAAGCTAGGAAACCATTCTGGTGCTGAGGAAGGTATTTGTAAGAAAGCTTTAAAAATATTTAATTTTGACCAGCTGAACATTTATGCTGTAATTGGACTTTTATAAGTATAGTACTGTATCTTCGGGCAAGGTAACAGAAGTGTGCAATGTGTGTGGAGCTTTTAAGAAAGATAAGCAAAAGCAAATCTATATTCTTCCTGGCACATGTGTTCAGCCAGCAAAAGTTTGTCCACGAACAAAGCTTGTTATTCTTTAAAGCATCGGAATACTCTTTGTCAACTGTATACAACAGATGGCAGTTTCACATGCCCTCTGGACATGCAGCATCAGTTTCCTGGCAAAGATTCTAGAACAAGGATTCTAGAATCTAGAATCCCCAGGAGGAAAATGGGTGAAAATTCCCCTCTCCCCCCCATACTTTTTCGGTCTCTTGCAGGGAAAGGAAGAGGAATCAGAACTGTGATAGCCCACTTGACTAAGAGAACATACCAGTTTGAATTTTCACACTGTCTTGCCTAAAGGATGCAATCTCAATTAAATATATTTCTCTGGCAGAGATTGTTGACCAATTTAGATGGGATTATATGTGAAAATGCAAGCAGGCAGAAAGCAAGCTGGATCTACTAGTCTAGGGCTGTCCAACTTTGAACAGCCTGTCGTCTAGTTTAAACTGTCAAACGTCCCCGCGGTATATTTACGGAAGCACATGCACGTGTGCGCCACCCGGCCAGCAGCTCAAGAAAGCGACGTTAGTCCTGGCCACGGCTCCTCGCTTCGCCGGTGCTCTGGCTTAGGAAGGTGGAGACTCCTATGGAGGAGCCGAGCAAGGGCATGGAGCGCGGTGGTGGAAGGTAAAATAAGGGAACAAATCTGGACCTAATGTCCAGGTGGGCAGGCGGGCCCAAAAATATTTTCCCGAACACGCCACCGCTGGCGGCGGATCGGGAGGCTGGTGGGGACCTGGTGGGCTACTTCTAAATGGCCCCATGGGCTACCGGTTGCCTGTGGTCACCAGGTTGTGCAAGCCTGTACTAGTAGATCTTTGAAGGATTTTCTAAGTCCCAATGAGTTGAAGATATTGTACCATGACATTTCCATGTTGGCATGGGGACAGAGAGAAAGAAATTGTCCTGTCTGCTTACCAGTTTTCTTTCAGCCTCCATATTTCTAACAAGTAAAATGTATATGTGCTTTTCCTTTTGTGTTTGCATAGGGCTGTCAGGCACGAGTATTTCCTGTTGGAATCTTTTGTCTCTAATAGTGTAGATTTGTACTTGGGGAGGCAAGTTGTTCCAGGTTATCATTACTAGGATACACTGTCTTATTTGCTTGCTCATTAGCTGGGCCACTATGTTGCATCTGGCCCCACTATATTTTTGTTCCCTGCGGCAAGGAGTTAATCATCCAGGATTTTCGTTTTGTGCATTACTTTGCATTGTGCTGTGTTGCTTTGCTTTGTTTTTAATACAAAACCCGTAAGTTTGGAATATGCCTATGTTCACTGTAGATCATACCAGTCCATGCTTGATATCTATTTTTTTTTCCTTCTGATTCTCCCTTTCTAATATTTCTTATGTGGCAGGCAAGGCCTTGACGTATCTTCTGCTGCAACCTCCCAGCCCCAAGCTTCCTCCTCACAGCACCATCAGAAGAACTGCCATCGATCTCATCGGACGAGGGTTTACAGTCTGGGAACCTTATATGGATGTCTCGGCTGTGCTGATGGGCCTTTTGGAGCTTTGTGCCGATGCTGAGAAGCAACTTGCAAAGTACGTGCTCCACTCAATAAATATTTTCGTGGCCAAGGGATGTTGAACTCACTGTGCTTCGTAACCACTTTGTTGAGATTTCTATAAATGTTAACGCCCTGTTTAGAGGGTGGTTAGTGATCCTCTAGTATAGACTAGAAGTTTCTTATGAGTAATATTCAGAAAGCAGTGGCAGAAAATCTGATAACACATGCTAATGTAATAAGGCATGGGGTATGTCCCATCCTATTTCAAAGCCATTATGAGTTTCATATTCAGTAGCCATCATGGTTTATTAGCCGCTCATCTGTGTTTCCCTTTCCTCATTCTTGTCCTTCAGTCCTCATATTGTTAATTAGAGAAGATAACCTGGCTTAGTGGAAGACCAAAACCACAGGTGCCCAGCTCAGGAAACCGATTTGAGGATCATAGAACCTACGCCAAAGCTGAGCACATGGTAGAGGGAAAGATAGTAGTGGAGAAGAAGCATATGCAATTACAGCTTATTCTCAAACTAATAAATCATAGTTTATCAGATAGAACAGTGGTTCCCAACCTGGAGGTCAGGATCCCTTTGGGGTTGATGGAGGAGGAGGAGGAGGGGCAGTGGGAGGAGGGGGGAAAGAGTGGGTTACAGCTTGATAGGTTGAAAGGGATGCCAGTCAATGGCACTGGAGGCTGCCATTGGCTGAGGGTGCCTGTGTAGAAGGAAGTTCTCTATGGCACCTGTGGCAGTGGCCTGCCAAAGTGGGCTTGTGGCCTCTTCCAAGCAGGGCAAGGGGGACACCACAACATGAGGAACTGTATAAAAGGGTCACGGCATTAGGAAGGTTGGGAAACACGGAGATAGAGATTATTATACCTATGAGAGACCAACTGGTTGACCTTGTTTTTCAAATTCTGTCCTCCCTGTGATTCTACTGCATGTAATATAGTCAGTTGCATGTCTTGCTTACCTGTCTAAAATTGACTTAAACCCTTAGCCCTGAAAAATCAAGGTTCTTGCTTGGGTATAGAGCCTATGTATAAGTAGGAGCTTCTTCCTTTCCAACCCTTCCTCTGTACAGAAAATGATGGGTGGTGGTGGTGAAGAGCTAGCTACTTCTCTCTGTGCATGCTGACAATGCTAGATTAAGTTACATCTGAGTAGTCTTTTAGTTTCTTCTCAAGGATTTCTGATAGGATGTCATCACAGCAAAGCAAAGTGTGCTGCTTATGCAATTTACTTTGTTCATATTGCCCCCTCCTCCCAGCGATCTGGGTACTCCCTTTACTAACCTCACAAGGACAGGAAGTTGAGTCTACCTTGAGCTAAGTTCTGAGCTCAGGATCAAACTCAGATTGTGGGTAGAGTCTTCACTGCAGTACTGCAATTTAAGCACTGTGCTACAAGGCTCCTGACTCAATAGTTAGGGAGTATTGTAGGGAAAGTTTATGTATGTTTTGGTATTTAATTACTACTTGATAAAAGGACTTGTCACTAGCTTTCAAAAATGAAAAACTGGACGAAAATGGAATGGGTGGAAAAACCAAATTACTGGGTGTGTTGTTTTTTTAAAGAACAGAAATGTCTTAAAATGTGGCTTGAAACAGCATACATTCATGACAGGTATGTCTCAGTCAGTCTGCCCATTTGTATTACATGCAGTTATTTTCTAACATATTTTGTTTATAACCTGAACATTTTAACACATCTATCTTGAATATGTAGCCTTTAAAAACATATGCAATTATTATTATATTGCTCAAAGAATTATCAGAGAGTCCATAATGCTCTCTTATTTATTCCAAGGCAGTTCTGTAGAATAACAGTAAGCAAATATGTAAATAAATGACTTCCCATAAAAGAATTTGCAAAAATTTTAATGCAGTATAACTAGCTATACTAGCAGAAAGAGGGATAGTTTGAATTAACCGTATATACTCACATATAAGCCAAGTTTTTTAGACCTAATTTTGGGCTTAAACGGGGGCCTTCAGCTTATATATGGGTCAATAAAAAATTGGGGGATGGAAGAAGCAGCACTAGTACTGAACAGCAATAAAGAGACTTTACTGATTTACCTTAGCAAGCCAGCCTCAGAGGCTGAATTACTTAGGGTTGCCAACTTGCTTTGCATGTGAAAAGGGCAAAAGCAAATTAACCAAGGTACAGCTAAAAGCAGGTATTTCCCGATAAGGCTTCTAGACTAGTGTACATTGAGTTTAGGATGAGAAATTTTCCTCTGCCTTTCAAGCAGTTCCTCCGAGTGTATAAAAGTCTTCTGACTGATACTGCTTGATAAAATTTATCTAAATTAGCTAAAAAATCGGCATAGTATCAAAATAGTATCAAAACTAATGCTCATGGAAACATGGGAGGTCTCCTATATGCAGATTATGTAGGCAGGAATGGTAGCTCTTGCAGCCTATTGAACCAGCTCACAGTCCCAACAAGTGAAGGAAGACTGATGTTTTGGACTACGACTCCCACAGTCCTTTGTCACTGGCAATACAGGCTTGGGATTCTGGGAGCTGTGGTCAAAACACCACGACACGCCCTGCTGCAGCGTCCCTCTCCTCTTCCGATACAGCTAAAATCATCGGGACTCAAGGCAAGGTAGAGATTCTGTATCTCTTTTAAACAAACTTCCTGTATTTTCTTTCGTCTGTTTTCACTCTCCCAAACCTCAGTTTGAGTGGATGTCCCCTAGTTCTGGTATTTTGTGAGAGGGAGAAGAGCATCCCTCTATCCACTTTACTCATGCCCTCCATTATTTTGTACCTCTCAAATTCAATCATATTCCCCCTCAGGCACCTTTTTTCCAGACTAAAGAGCCCCAGATGTTTTAGCCTTGCTTCATAAGGGAGGTCCCCCAGGCCAGTAATCATTTTAGTCCATCTCTTTTGCACCTTATTCTAGTTCCACTATGTCTAAGTAAAAACTTGATCTGAGACTCACTTGTTCATATTTCTGTCAGTCCATGGTACCCACAAAGCTCCCCTCCAGCAGTACATTTCAAACGAACCAATTCCACCACCATCCCAAATCAGGTTTCTTAGTGGCTAGTTTGCTGTTTTTTTTTGAAATAAATATTCAAAAATGTTTAACCTACTGATGCCTTAATTAATGTAATTTTCTTGGTATCTATTTTCATTTTTGAAATTTACTGTAGCAGCTGCATTTCCCACCTTCGGCTTATACTCGGGTCAATACATTTTTCCAGTTTGGGGGGGGGTAAAATTAGGGGTCTCAGTTTATATGCGGGTCGACTTATACTCGAGTATATATGGTAAATTATTTACTCAAAAAAAGTAAGACAAAATACATTAACAGAGTTTTTAATGCATTTGGATTGTTATATGCAAGAGGAAGCCATAGCAATATGTTTTAATAACAATGCAATATATAATTTCTCACTGATGCCTGTAATTTATTTTTATTTATTTTAGAGTATTTTTATCCCACCTTTCTCCTTGGAAAAAGGACCCAAGGCGGCTTACAGAATGAGGGATAATATACAGTCCAGTACAATTAAGACATGTTCAAGTATTGAGAACTGAGAATTGTAAGAGGAGGTACTTAGATATTTAAAAATAAGCACAATAATTTTCAGTTGTTTTTCCTGGCAAAGATTTTCAAAATGATACACAGTACTGAAATTCTAAAAAATTGGGGCAAAAAAGAAGAAAATATACCATAGTTAATTAAGATGATTCTGGACTTTTAGTATCATCTTTTATTCAGTTCATGTAATTATTTATATGTGTTATATTTGATAAATAGACATATCTAATTATTTATTAGTGGAAGAATTCCTATCAGTGAACTACACTATTATATTAATATAGAATAGAGTGTAGAAGTGAAATGTAGTGTTTTTGTATTTCTTTCCAGCTAAACATAATAATGTTTCTTTGTGGGTGAAATACACAGATCTTATGCAGCATTTGGTTGGTTAACTGCTTTAGTTCACATTCTCTTCAGCTGCTTCTTATAGATTGCAGAACATTTTCTGTGAATTGGTCAGGGTTATATTTCCTTCTTTTGAGGGGAAAATTATTGATAATTATTCTTTTGGATAATCATCCAAATGGTTAAGAACTCTTTTCTCAGTGTCTATTTTGTTGGTGGAGTTCAAATTTATACTTCATTGTACCTTGAAAAATTAACACATTTTAATGTTAATTGTTTTCATATTCATACATGAAATTATCAGTCTAATGTTATTGGAGTACCCAAATACTAGTTAGCATCAAAATGCAAGTTTTCATGGGGGAAAATTTATTCCATTTGATATAGATAAGCAACAGTACTACATTTATATTTTTTAATTAGGTGCTGTTTCCCATTTTTAAAGGTTGCTAAAGCTAGCTTTATTTGTATATGGAACTGTGTTTATGACAAGACAGTTTTATATTCATCCATGCTACAAACTAACAAATATGAAAACACAAAGTGTAATTTCCTATAACATTGCACTTTGATGCCATTTAAGATTATATTGAACTATTCAGTTATTTTATTTATTTATTTTTGCTCTTCACGTACAGCCTTTTAAAATCTAATATAAATTTATTTCATTTGATTGTTTAACCCTTGTTTTGTTATTGTAACATAGTGTACTATAATGTCTTAATGCCTGTTATTATTAAATACTGTATTTTCATGCTGTTCCTCAGTAAGTAATATTCAGTGTTAAAGCCGCAGATATGGACTTAAGAATTAACACAATTTAAATCATTTTTTTTTGAAACAAGTAGACTACATTCTCAGTGGGAGAACAAACCATGTAATCCTCCCTACTTATTCCTCTGCGGTCTTCACATTTTATGGGCTTTTCCTAGAGAACAAAAGATAATAAAATCACCTCTGTGACAAGAATCAGTTGTGATCTGTTTGGGACTAGCACAAAAAATTATATTCTCAAGCATGTTCAGCATCTGCAAATATTAATGTCAGGGATGAGACAACATAGCCTTCTACATAGCAATAGTGTTGCATCGCTTTCTTTTAGTTCCCAACACAGACACACACCCTTTTCATATTGTTGATGAATTTTGCAATAGTTTCCTTTCGTTCGTATTAATTATTTATGCAAGGCAAAGTGAAAAGGGGAGGGGCTTCCTGTTTGCAGCTTTAGAACTGCATCCATCATGCAAAAAAATGCATCGGATGCATTGTGATAGAAATCAGGATTTCTTTTGTGCCCTGCATAATATGTTCTGTAGATGCATTGTTTTACAACACTGCAGATTTGTTAAAAACAATGCAGTACCACTCAAGTTTCTTGGCGGATTAAGTGGTTTCTCCAAATTTGAAATGCCTTAGGGAAAACAAAAATATTTAATAGGCTAATGCGTATGAATGAAACTATGCATTTTAATTTTTGATTGGTGGATGATACTTGGTGCTATGTCTTTGTTAAATTATTCAGTTTACATCTGATGTGTTGTTTATGCATATGACATTTCTAAAAAAATTGAGCAGCATTCTTTCACCAGTTGTGTCATCCTATAATGACATAATGATGAAGGTGTGATTCCTATGGACTATCATGTGGCCCAAATCAAGCACAACAGCCTTCCTTGCGTGAATATCCTTAGTCATTGTTTTAAATCATTGAATGACTTGGAACCGTTGTGTACATTATAAAGATGAAATTATTGCTAGCTGCGGTTACAGGGTATTTTCTAATTCAGTAGGAACGTGCATGTGATATTAAAAGCATCTTGCAATATTTAAAGTAAAATCAGTCTCCCTGTTTGGAGAAATAGAGTCTGTGTGTGTGTGCATGCATCTCTGCATGGGCGTTTACACACAGCTTTTTACACCCAAGTATGGCTTTTCAGGACGTCGTTTTGGGCTTTCAGCTGCACCTCTAGCTGTCATAAAGATTAGTATTGCCCTCTGTATACAGAGCTGCTGAATAAATGAATGTATCAGCATGTAGCCTTGAGGAGACCAAAGCAATTTTCATCATGATAAATTGCATAATAAGCGAGAAAGTGTTTGCTTATTAATCCATAACAAGATTTAGATTGAAAACGGCCTGTTACATCCGTGACAGGTACAGTACTGACTGCAGAGGGACTTAAGATGGAAAGAAATGGAGCAACAAAGTGTACAGGGGGTTAAGTGTGCATCTTACCCTCCTGGTGCCCTGCTGAGCTGCCCCTTTTTTGTGCCTGATTTACCGTGCACACAATAACAGCGCACAGCTGCCTCGCTTCTGTCAGGGATGTTAAGCATGGTTTATAAAGGAGCTTTTATGTCGAGCGTGTGGTTCTGGGGGGGAGGAGGGGCAAAAGAAATCACTTCACATTTATTGACAAAGGAAAACACATGCAGTGTTTATCTTTTTGTGTGTTTGTGTGCTTTGTGTGCTGTGTGTGTGTGTTTGCGCGCGCACGCACGTGCGCACGCGCTGAATAAAATACATTTCCTGGCTGTAGTGTGTGCTGGAGAGCTTTGAATTTCTCCTTTACAGGTCAAACTCAGCTCTCTCTCTCTTCCTGCCATTTTGTGCACCCCTCCCCAGAAAAAAAAAAGACTAGAGTGTAGAAGATGCGTCGAGTGAACTGCACAGGAGGATTAAGAGCATTTTTCTAGCATTAATTAGGCTTTGATTTCTAGACTTGGACAGCTGTAGGGATCATTGTTGCCCATAATTTCCCTCCTTTGAATTATAAGCTGCAGTTTGATTCAGATTATTTTGTACAGTTTGCCTTGCATGCTTTAGTGTAATTAAGCAAGGCTCTCTCTCTCTCTCTCTCTCTCTCTCTCTCTCTCTCTCTCTCTCTCATTTAAAGCAGTTTGAGAGGGATTTATCAATACTTTTTCTGCGAATCTCTCGTCTCTTTCAGCCTAGCTTACTCTGGAACAGAGCTGAGGGGGTGAGCGAGCAATTATTCTTTTGATCTTTGGGCAAGAATAATTGATGATGTGAAGGAACTTACAAATATTAGATGGTATAAAAATATAAGTATGATATATGTAAACAGAAGGTAAAACCTGGAATCTAGGGCTGAAACACTTCCAAATGGGGGAAAAATTATTTGGGAAAAGACCATGAGGTCTGGACCAAGCAAACAACCATATTTTTTAAAATATGGCCAGACAGGTACATGATCTTCCTACTGTTAATACAGATTCCTTTAGCTCAATTATGAAGTACTATCATATTGTGTGTTTTAGTGATGTTTGGTCTTGGCTTTTAAATATGCCAAAAGCATTTAAGTTGAATGCCAAGTATGCTCATTTTCATAGGAGCATATTTATTGCAGAGCATATGTATCCATTTCTTCTTAGAGAGGTCATTTATTTCTTTTTTTCTAAAACATGTAGGGCAGGAAAGGGAAACCAGACACCATTAAATTTGATTTTTAATTGTATTTTTAAAATAGTTTCACATTCTTTATTGGAGCAGTCTTAACAGAAATCTTAAAAGTTTCCCTGAGGATTCTGGGAGGTAAAATGGTCAGCATTTTGGACTTGGAACTTGAAAGATCTAAGTAGATCTGATTTCTGGCTTATACGAATGATCATATAGTGAAAAGAAGAGAAATGTAACATTTGGCTTCCTCTAAAAAAAGAAATAAATGACATCTCTAAGATGAAATGAATACATATGCTCTGCAATAAATACCAAAAATCCATGTTTCAACAATTGAGACAATGTGGTACAATGTAGCTAGGCGGGGTACAGAGATCACATTACACCCCTATTAAAGCAGCTCCAATGGCTGCCAATCAGCTATTGGGCACAATTCAACGTGCTGGCCTTGACCTACAAAGCACTGTACAACCTGGGTCCTAGCTACCTCAAAGATCAAATCTCACAGTATGAAGCGACTCGGCCTTTCTCTCCATCCCACCACCCCCACAGATACGTCTTGTGAGAACACATGAAAGGGCCTTCTCAGCTGTGGTGCCCAGACTGTGGAACTTCCTTCCACTAGAAGCCAGGACTGCCTCATCTCTGTTGTATTTCCGGAAACAGGCAAAGACCTTTCAAGCAAGCTTTCCCTGAATGATGGATTACCTATTATGTATCTTTTATATGAATCTACAGGATCACATAGACTTCGTGTTTATAAATACTTATAACCTTATGGGATTACAATGACACCATGTTTTCAATGTTAGTTTCCATCACTCGTAATTTTACACGGAGCTTTACTCCCCTTTAACTGCTTGTGTTCTCTTGTAGCTTTAATGTAATGTTGTCTATTAATGCTGTAAGATGCCCCCTCAGTTCCCTGTTCTCAATACTTGAACATGTCTTAATTGTACTGGACTGTACATTATCCCTCATTGTGTAAGCTGCCTTGGGTCCTTTTTCAAGGAGAAAGGCAGGGTAAAAATACTCTAAAATAATAAATAATAAATAATAAATAATAGTTATTCTGCCAGACAAGAGATTGGAGGTGGGGTGGGAAAACCCAGATTCAGATCTTCCACATAGTTAAATGAGCTTGCTGGATCACCTTGAGTTTAAACTATCTTAAGTTTGTTATGATTGGGCGGGGGGGAGGGAGAACCAAAAATAATGTTTGTGCATCTTGGTGGAAAGGTGGTACAGGAGAAAGTAGATGGACAAGCAAACACTTCCTGGGGAAAACATCTCCCAGTGTGTCCAGTTGCACGTTTATAGGAAATTCTGTTTAATGACAGATTGTTAGACTTAGTACAACACAAACAAATATGCCAACCCCTTGATGAGTGGTGGAGAAACTGATCAAGTCACATAGGTTCATGTGATCTTTTCTCAGTGGTTCAAAACAATCCTGAGGCATGTGATAGGATAAATGATATTGTTATACAACTATAGATTCTATTGCATGCCTCAAATTATTTTTGTAAAGACAAAGTCATTTAGCATGATATTATCCAGTCCCTTTGGTTAGTTTCCAGCCTCTGGTCATCATTGTTGCCTTTCTCTGTACTTATTCCAGTTGGTCTCCATCCTTCTTAAAGTGCAATATCCAGAACTAAACAAAGATGAATGCTGAATAGAGAGGAATGAGTACTTCATGTGGTATTGAATCTATCCTTCTCTTAATGCAGTCTAAAGTAACATTCACCTTTTTTGTAATCACATCATACTTGTTGACTCATTCAGAATGTTTTAGATTAGATAGTAGTATTGTCACCTATACAAAGGAAAACTTAGAGGGAGATCCAGCACGTTGCCAAGAAATGAACATTTACAACAGCTGAATTTCTGTCTTATTTTATAAAAGCACGCTTTACCCTTTTGTATTGAGACCTTTTGTGCCTTTTTCATAGTAATTTACGTGGTATTTTTTCCACTGGTACCATCCACATTACGTGAGGATGTGACACACAAGTCCCAACTGCTCTTTCATGCACAATTTTTGCTTTGGCAAGCCAGCTGGCCCAGCTACAGGAGGGGGCTAATCTCTGGCCACGTACTAACACTACAGAGTGTCATTAATGAATTAACAAGGAGTCTGTTGCATTTTCAGAAAAAAATGTGCTTTGCCTAAGAGAAGACGGAGGAAGGCAAAAGAACACTTCTTAGGGCAGAAATTATCAAACTATGGGACCTCTATACTGGATGATTGGCAGGTCAAAATGTAAAACACATACCAGTCTATGTGCACACCCAGTGCATAATACAAACACATTACAAATCTGTCACATTGATGAAGCAAAGCTTGGGCTGTGCAGATGGGGAAGATGACAATATGGCGGAGCTTTGGAAGGAGATTCCAGAGGCGTGTACTTTCTCTTGAGTGACGCAAATAGAGATGACGCTCTAGCTGTTGCACTTTCATGAGTCATCAGACTTACATGCATCAAATAGGGATGTACCCCTTTTTCCGTAAGCCGCAACCTTTATTTGACCAGTTAATCCCCTAGGCTTTAGATTGATTAACTTGTGGGCGCAAATTGTAATAATCAGTGGTGCTAAAAGCTCATTTGTTTGAGATTATTTTGGCTCCATTTATAGGGAATTACAACATGCAAGGGATGCTGTTCCCTGTTCTGACAGCTAGTGGCAATTTAAAAAAAAAAGCAGGAGTTACTTCTGTGTCCCGTTCACCAAATGGGAGCACTGCCTTATTCCTTTGCTATGATGACCTTTGCATTGGCCCCCATACTGATTCTCAGGGGCACTCCTCTGAGTAGTTCGGAATATGGAAATGAAGTTAGCTGAAATTGCAAAAAATAAAAACAAAAACGAAGTGTGTGTGTGTGTGTGTGTGTGTGTGTGTGTGTGTGTGTGTGTGTGAGAGAGAGAGAGAGAGAGAGAGAGAGAGAGAGAGAGAGATTCTCCCCAACCCCATAAGTCCAGTATGTCACAACCATGTAGTAATTCATATGCCATGATAAAGGATTAGGTTTTTTCCAACTCTGATATTGTTATACAACAAATGATATTGTTATACAACTGTTGATGCTATTGCATGCCTCAAATTATTTTTGCAAAGACAAAGTCATTTAACATGACATTATCCAGTCCCTTCCAGCCTCTGGAAACTGACTTTTGTTTGTTTGTTTTTATAGTTTATTTGCATTAGGAAGAGAGGGAGGAAATGTGTATACAGAATACAATGAGGAAAACATGTAAGACCAAACTTTGTTCACGATGTCAAAACTATTATATTAGAAACTGGACCAGTCTTCCTCATTTCATTTCTAGTGCTTATTATAAGAAGAGGTACTGTGGCAACGCACACTTTCAAACTTAAAATAATAAACCAAAGGTTTTCAGCTAGCTATATCTCTTCCATGGACAAAAAGAAGAATAAGTGAGCAGTGCCTGCAAAGAAAACTACAGTTGAACAGAACTAATTTAGGAGTAGTTCTGCCTCCACTGCCTCACCTATGTTTAAGATAAGAATGCATGTCATAGCAAGGGACAGAGATAGCTGTATCTTGCTTTAACTTTTTCATACTTCTTGTGCAGAGTCTATTCTGCAGGTCACCATAATTTGAAGGAGTCACATATTCACTTGATAGTCTCATAAATGCAACCTGTCTGAACAGGAGGGAATCCCTTTATATTCATGTTTCGGTTTTTAATTGCATTATCCATAGGCCTTTACAAGCAGTACATTACATAGTATCAAAGGATAGATTCCAGTGTCAGTTCATCCCCTGAAAAGAATGTCATTAACCTACTGTATTTGAAGGTCTCTGTTTTCAGTTCTTTCAATGACAGACTGTTTTGCTCATCAAAGCAAATTGTGGCCCATATGCTTTCTGGTACATGAGAGTAAATTGGCAGTGTTAAGAAACAATTATTTGTCTCCGAATGAATATTTATTGGCAGTATTGAAAGCTCTAGACCAGCCACTCTCAACCATGGCCCTGGTGATGAACGCAATATGAAAGAACTGGAGGCCGAATCAGAGCTGTATACATTACATAATAAACCTTATAAGATGGTGCGGGAAGAATTGTTTCCAGTCTGTGACCTCTTCAGCTCTGCCAGGCCCCCCTTCCCCAATGAGACTATATGGGCCCCACTGAGAATGGCTGCTAGACGCAAGAATTTTAGGCATGGCTGTTTTTCTTCTAGAAATTCTGAAGTTAGAAACAAGGTAAGTTAAAAGAGAAAACACATACGGAAATAAAATAAGAATTTTTATTGCTCTGTTGGACTGCCGCTCAGAAGAAAGAGGTATTGGAAGCTGATTGGAATGAGGGTGACAGAGCTATGAACGTAATGTCATTCAAATAAGAACCAAAAAATAAAACATAGAATGTGTGTGTGTGTGTGTGTGTGTGTGTGTGTGTGTGTGTGTGTGTGTGTGTGTGTGTGTGTGTGTGTGTGTGTGTGTGTGTGTGTGTGTGTGTGTGTGTGTGTGTGTGTGTGTGTGTTGCATTACACTGTATATTTTTGTTAGCCTGAGTTCTTGATATGTATTCAGTACTACAGCTGGATAATTTGTTAACAAGGTCTTTTTAACACTTTGGACAGATGCACATACTGTTTTCAATCTTCATGGTTAATTATTTGATTTTGTATTAGATGCTAGAACACCCTGACTCCTAATCACTGCTCATTGTTGGAAGTCCATTATATTCTAACTGTTTGAGTGCTCCCGTTGACCTTGAACTGACATTATAAGCTGTGTCTAATCTTTTCACTCTATATTTATAATGCTTCTTTTCTTCCTTCCTCCCCCTTCCCTCTTTGTCTGATCTCTGATTAGCATCACAATGGGGCTACCTCTGAGTCCTGCAGCTGACTCCGCCCGCTCCGCACGACACGCTCTCTCGCTCATTGCCACGGCCAGACCACCCGCCTTCATAACAACTATTGCCAAGGAGGTGAGCATAGGAACTTTTCCATCGCTTCTGACGCTCTGCTTCAGCAGGGTGGTTTATTTGTTGTTGAAAATGAGAAATGGTTGCACATTGATTTGCCTATCTGTTTTAGATCACAGCATTTTAATTTTATTTTCTTCTTAGTAGGCATGCTGGCCTGTGTGCATGAAATACATACATTGTGTGCAACATGGGTACACACATAAACAAGATATACATAATTGTATAAAAAGGGTGGCAACAAGAAAATAATGTTTGAATCAGGCTCTAGAGCTGCAGAGTGGGTTTATGAATAAAGGATTATCTCTGAGACAACAGCAATATTCAAATATATATACTGTATAAGCTGCCTAGATGCCCTAAGCACATCCGATCTTACCTGATTTCGGAAGCTAAGCAGGGTCGGCCCTGGTTAGTACTTGGATGGGAGAGCACCAGGGAATACCCGGTGCTGTAGGCACCTGGAGTAGGAACTGGCAAACCACTCCAGTATTCCTGCCAAGAAAACTCCATGGACATGGAGTCACGACGAGTCGGTCACAACTGTAATGATGCAACACACACACACACACACACACACACACACACACACACACACACACACACACACACACACAGAGTATAGAGATAAATATACAGTAATTGAAAATATATGTAGATTATTTCTTCCTTCAGAAGGCACGGTGATTAATATACAAAATCCAGGATGGGTAATACAGAGGGACTTGAACTGGGTTATTAGTGCCTACCACTGTGGGACAAATGAACAGGCTACAACTAGCTACATAGAGTCTTCCTCTGTGGCCCTATACTGTTGAAGATACCATTGCTAGAAGTCTTCAGTATACAGACATACCATCTGGGTTCCTCCTGTGCCCTTGCCATTCATAATACTGAACATTTCAAAGGCTGAAATCCTATTGAGCTGTTATGGAAAAGGCATAACTTTTGGAAGTGAATTGCCTCATGTTAAGAAATCTCAGTAGGTGTTATTTGTTGCGTTCTGAGTCATAGAACTTGGCATGCAACAGATAATGCCTACAGAGCTATCTTAACATGAAAGAGATTGCCCCCAAAGTAATGCGTTTTGTGTATCAGCACAATAGGATTTCAGCTATAGGGTTCCAGAAAAAGGCTATAGATGTGAATAGCCACCTTCAATAATACATCTTTTAGTCTTGATTTCTGGGTGTCTGCTCTAAGATAACAGTCTTGCCAGTGCTTCCAGAATGTATTTAGACAGGTGATCTGGGGAAAACAATACATTTGGAACAGCTAATGAGACACCTCTAGATGTAGTTTTGGAACCTCCCCAACAGTACTACAAAGGCTTCAAAGTTACAATAAATGTTTACTTAAAGTTATTGTTTTAAACTGGTTGGTTCTGTAAATGATATGTATTCCTGTGCTATAATTCAGAATAAAGATTATTTACTTGTGATGTTTTTGAGCTTGACCATATATTAAACTTTCAGGGTACAGTAATGAGATCTCCATCTCTGATACTCAACATGATTAGTTCTGAAAAATAATCTCTACCAATTAGAGCTTACTTTTGAAAAATCGTTAGTCCTTTAAAGATTGCATTGTGTTGCGGAAAAATAACTGTAAATGTATTATTGGAAAATTACTGAAAATCTTTGGTTAAATACATTAATTGGTCAAGTTTGGCAGATAATACGTATAATCTTTAGAGTTGAGCAGATGTTCTCATTCTGTTTCATTAGTGTTCTGTGAGTTGGATTTTCTTTGTTTTCCTTCCCATTTGCCTTCTGGTTAAAGCTGGAGAATTTCTAAAATAAATGTTGAAATTGGTGAGTGCTCTGTTTGCCACAGTTTGTAGGTCATATCCCTTCCTTCTGGGTGCCAGTGTTCCAGCAACTCATATATAGATTGATTAAATCAGAGTGTGAAAAAGGTATCTTTATGTTATCGTTATTAAGATTAGTTGTGAGTTTTTCGGGCTTTTTGGCCGTGTTCTGGAAGTTTTTCTTCCTGACATTTCACCAGACTCTGTGGCTGGCATCTTCAGAGGGCAAGGAGCTCAGGGAACTCCTGATTCCCAGAACTCCTTGCCCTCTGAAGATGCCAGCCACAGAGTCTGGCAAAATGTCAGGAAGAAAAACTTCCAGAACACGGCCAAACAGCCCGAAAAACTCACAACTATCGGATGACGGCCATGAAAGCCTTTGAGAATACAGGGGACCCTCATATAACAAAAGGTTTGTATAATATAAAATCTGTACAACATAAAACATTCCAGAGATAGGGGTAATTTGCTTAACAGAATCGCCTATGGGGCAAATCCGTACAACATAAAAATCCTCGTGATTAGGGATTACTCTGTTTTCAATGCATTCCTGTGGGAAATTTGTATAAAGGAAAATTTGCTTAACAGATTTTCATTTGGAATGAATTAATTCCTTTATACAAGGTACCACTGTACTTATTAAGATTACTTCAGCATTAAACAAGAAGAAATGGGCATTTGTACTCTTTTGCATTGGTAACCCTAAAAGGCATGGGGGGGTAGAGATATAAATTGAAAAGTGCAGCAAAGTCTAAGCCAAGAATGGTGTATTCAAAATGGAAGATTATGACACTATCACAACAGTGGTACCTTGCAAACAAAACAAGGTCAACCCCAAGGAGAAAATAGAATGGGAAAGATTTGTAAGCATCTCTAATACATTTACTGTTTGTGTAGGTGCATCGGCATACTGCTCTCCAAGCAAATACTCAATCTCAACAGAATGTTCATACCTCTACCCTAGTACGGGCAAAAGGAGAGATTCTGAGAGTTATTGAAATACTTATTGAAAAAATGCCAACGGATGTGGTGGATCTCCTTGTAGAGGTAAGACTTTATTATCCATCTGTGGTGTTTCTTCTAAGCAGGTGAATGATCTAGAAATTTTCGCAAGGCTTTAAGATTTGGAGTCCTGTCTGTTTGTGTTTGTCTTGTATTTGAGAAGACAGGGCAATTGCTTTTCCATTGGCCCACTTGCTGGTAAAAGGAATTGCAGTCTTTGCAGAGTGTTTCAAGGGCAAGTTACTTGTAACAATCTACAAAGTAGGATAGTCTATTCGTATAAAACATGTCAATGGTTTGTTATTCAAATATTGGTGCATCACATGAAAATAGCTTGAAATGGCTTCCCCATCTTTGTCCTTAACTGCTGCCAAGTGCATTGAGACACTAGCCGCGCTACACTTTATGTATCACCTTGGTAAGAGCAGCATCTGCAGGAGTCATCATAGTGCTGGCTGTGAAACACACAGAAATGTACTGGATTAGAAATGCAGTGGAGTGATCAGCCTTTTGCACCTTTAATAGGGGACCGTACACCTGCCTATTGCACTCATTCCTCTACCAGCTTCTGTTCATCAATGTTGTGTAAATAATAATGAATGGTGGTTTGCTTTTAATTTGTAGGTTATGGATATCATCATGTATTGTCTTGAAGGTTCACTGGTCAAGAAGAAGGGGCTCCAGGAGTGCTTTCCAGCCATCTGCAGGTGGGACCGCTATTGTCAGTGCAATGCTACTGTGATCATCCTTTCTTAGAACTGGATAAAGCCTATGCTAGCTGAAAGGACAAGCTGGGACACTAAATTAAGATGCATCCTCCCTCTCCTGGAGTCGTGGTTGCATCAGCAAAGATTAGATAGTTACAGTGGTGATGAGGGTGGAGAAACTCCTGAATGTCTGTTACTGGACACCTGCAGAGCGTGTTTTACAAACAACTGCAGTAACATTCATGCTAACTCTTGCTTGTGCAGCAAAGGGCCAAGGTAAACTGCTTCTGAACTTTTCTTACCTTGAAAACCCTACAGTGAGATAATCTATAATGGAACTCTCATTGATTTAGGCAGAAAATATGTTGCTGTCTTGCTGGCAAGGAGGTGGCAAGTGTAGCTGTGCCTCCCTAGACTAAGTTAGTCAATATAGGGCTTATTCTGTATCAGGTTCTCAAGTGGGAGATCTAAAAGATGTTTGTATTGTAATCAGATATGTGACTGGCAAAACAACACTGTTGCTTCAGATTTATGGCTTTTAGAGTCATTTGTATCTTTTCTTAAAGAAAATTTAAATGTATTTATTTAAAATTTATGTTACATTTGGTATAATCAGCTTTTTTATGATTTAAAAATACAGTAGGACCCTGGTATCTGCTGGAGATCAGTTCCAGGCCTTCCCGTAGATAACAAAAACTGTGGATAGGAGAGAACATCAAATCTACCCCACCCCCGCAAAAACTGCTGTTTTGTGACAGTAGCTTGCTTTACAGCTGCTGTTTGTGATAGTAGCTTGCTTTGCAGATGCTGGATTATTTAATTCTTTTTCCTTTGCCAACTGTGGATAACTGAATCAGTGGTTAATGAATCAGTGGATACGGGGTCTTACTGTAGCTGCAACTGAAAAACCATTTCACCTGCCACATATAAACTCCAGATCCTGTTGAGGTTACAATTTTAAAAGCCTTGCATGCTCTCCTGGAATTCATTGCATTCACTTGCAGGCAGAAGGGAGCACTTTGATTCTTTCTAGATATTTTGGGGAGTTTTTGTACTCAGAAGTACTCCTTGTGTAATGTGCTAGATTGCTAGAAATGCAAGCTGGATAATTTTTCTCAATGGCAGTAGCATTTTAAGACAGTAAATAATGTATACCTTTTAAGGCCACCTGTGTGTATATGAACTTCAAACCATTAAATTGCATTTTTAAAATACCTTACTAGGGCAGTTAAACACAACTGACCTCTCCAGCACCTAATGGTATTATATTTAAGTTTTATTTTCTTCAGATGTGAATAAGATTTAAGCTAAACAACCAAAACTGGAACAGCAATCAGGCAAAGACCAGGAACCCTGGGAATAAGAACATAAGAACAGCCTTTCTGGAACAGGCCACAGCCCATCCAGTCCAGCATTCTGTCTCACACAGTGGCTCACCACCTGCTTCAGGGTATTCCCAAGCAGATGTCTTCACCTACTTATGATTCCCTGCAAATGGCATTGAGAGATATCCTGCTTCTCTCTCCAACCCAGAGGTTGTCTTTAGGCCACTGATACCCTTGCTATCCATGAACTTGTCTAATCCCTTCTTAAAGCTGTCAAGACTGACAGCTGTCACCACTTCTTCTGGCAGGGAGTTCCACAGACCAGTGATCCTTTGGGTGAAAAAGTACTTTATTTTATTTGTTTGAGATCTAGCACACAAAAGTTTCATGGAGTGCCCCCTAGTTCTAGTGTTGTGCCATAGGGACAATAGTTTTTTCTTATCTACTTTGTCCACACTGTATATGATCCCTAGCATTGAGTTTGCTTCTTTCACTGCTGTGGCACACTGGGTTGACACCTTCATTGAGCTGTCTATCAGGACAACAAGGTTCCCTTTCCTGGTTTGTTGCAGAGAGTTCTGACCCCATCCGTTTATAAATGTAATTGGGATTTTTTTGCCCCAACGTGCATCACTCTGCACTTGCTCATGTTGAAGCTCATTTGCCACTGGTTTGACCACTCCCCCAGTGTCAAGAGATCCCTCTGGAGCTCCTCACAATCTCTCTCACTTTTTACTACCCTGTATAATTTTGTGTCATCTGCAAATTTGGCTACTTTGCTATTTACTCCTACTTCTAGATCACTTATGAAGAGGTTGAAAATCAGGTGTCCCAGTGCAGAACCTTGTGGGACCCCATTCTATACATCCCTCCTCTTGGAGAACTGTCCATTTAGTGCTACCCTCTGTGTCCTGTCCCTTAACCAGTTGCTGATCCAGGACAAGGCCTGTCCCTTGATTCCATGACTAGCAAGTTTATTCAAGAGCCTTTGGTGCGGGACCTTGTTGAAAGCCTTTTGAAAGTCCAGATAAACAATGTCAACTGGATCTCCCTTATCCACATGCTTGTTGACACTCTCAAAGCATTCTGACAGATTAGTGAGGCATGATTTGCCCTTGCAAAAGCCATGTTGGCTGTCCTTCGGCAGCACCTTCTCTTCTATGTGCCTATTAATTTTATCTTTTAGGATGGTTTCCATCACTATACCTGGGACACATGTCAAACTGACCAACCACTAATTTCCTGGATCACTTCTGGATCCTTTTTTGAAGATTAGTGAAATCATGCAAATTTTATATTGCTTCTGTACCTTCTAGCACTATGTTCCAAAGAATGGTAGGCTCGGGAGGGGTCCCAAGGATCATCTAGCCAAGCCATCTGCCAATGCAGGGCACACCCAGCTATTGCATCCTTGACAGATGGTCAACTTACATCTGTTAAAAAAAAACCACACAGTAAAGGGGAGGCAATCACCTTCCAAAATAGTCCTTGCAAAACAGCTCTTACTGTCAAGATGTTCATCCTAATCCTTTTGAGTATCTCTTTCAAACTAAAAATGATAAATAACAACCCCTTTGTGGATCGTGCCAAAGATCAATTTAATCTAGTATTTCCAACAATGGTCGAATGGATCACTGCATGAAGATAGTAATCTGCTATTGTTTCTTTTCACCTATTTGTTGAAGCTCTCTAATACCCAGTTATTTTTCCTACCATCTCAGGAAAATGTCACTCTAAAACTATTGACATAACTGCTCAGGGACTGATTTCAGTTTTCTTATGAATGGAAACAATGATTAACTGGAGAAAGATGATGTTTAGAAGTTGCTCTTTGAAAGTCGTTAATGGTACTGTCATTCAAATGATAAAATAAGTATTTAATGTTTTTAGAGGACAGAGATTATTTAAACTTTCATTGGGGAACCTACCTCCAGCAGAAAAGTATAGTCAATATGACCGGATTCTCAGGCTCTTCGATATCTTTTGTCCAACAAAGTCGCTTGGCTAAAGAATCTTTATTCTCATCCCTACTAAAATAGAAAGCCCATTAAACACGAACAAACAAAAATAGTCCATTAATAGTTAACAAACACACTCTCTGTAAAACATAAAGCTATTTGATCACCAATAAAGATAAATCAGTCATATTAATAAGATATCTAGAGTTGCATTT
Organism: Phrynocephalus forsythii; assembly: GCA_029282475.1. Taxonomy (NCBI): domain Eukaryota; kingdom Metazoa; phylum Chordata; class Lepidosauria; order Squamata; family Agamidae; genus Phrynocephalus; species Phrynocephalus forsythii. The sequence continues at coordinate 124,430,437 of JAPFRF010000004.1, forward strand.
GACTGACTGGTATCTCACTTGAGGAGTGTTTGAAACACCTAGATAACACCTTTGGTCTCATGTTTAGAACACTTCTCTAGAGAGCCTCAATCCAGTGAGCCTTTCCAGATATAGTGCATGTGGGCATTAACTGGCCAGACAGGTTTTCTTAAGATTTATACATTTCCTGCAGGAAACACTAGTCAATTATTACTCCCACAATTGGATCTTGCACATAACTGTGTGGAATTGCCTGTTATGACAAGGCGAGCTTCTTCTACAATCCCAAACTGTAGATTACAGACGGTTGGATGACATTGGTAACTTTATTTTAACAAGAGGTGAAAGGACTGGGTGAACTTTAGGGTGTACTACTAAAAATCCATTATTTGTCTCATGGTTGAAATGCAAAGGCAAGGGCAAATTGGAATTAATGCGAGAAGACTCTATCTGGCAGCCTTATTTAATTGAGATACATTGCCTTTTAAATTGTGTTAAATAGCATACATTATATCTTATTGTACGTAATTATAGCTACTATAAAAATGATACAGCATTCTGCTAATGACAGGACAGATTAGCTTTCAGACCAAGAGAAAATTTTTATATGATTTTGCTTTGTTACTCTGGAGGGAATCCAACTGGAAACACTTGTCATAGTTATGCGACTAAAACTTTGAGGGCCATAATGATTTTCCTAACATGCTGATTAAATGTGCAATTACATTTGTGTTGTGGTCATGTAGTTCTGACTGTCAAAACAATATCAAACATTTTTCATCCCAGCAATTATCATTTGCCACGATAAGTGTCATCTCCAAAGTGAAGTGACCGATTCAAGATGTGCCTTCTGTTTCGGCAATGGAAAGGAACTGGACATATTAAGATTAATGTCTATAGAAGACAAGAATTAATTAATTAAGTTCTCTTCTATACGACCTCATTAGTGTGTAGCAATGTTCTGGGTGGTTCTTAACAGAATTAAGAATTAAAACCAGGCAAAAGGTAGGACACTTTTGCTAGATACTTTTCTTCACATATGAAACAGTTTACATATCAAGGTCACATTGTCCTGGAGTCAATGGGACAGACATCGACTTCTTTCAATTGATGGGAAGTGTTGCCATGTTTCTTCTGTATATGATAGGCTGGAATGGGGCCATAGAGCCCGCCCGACCATTGGGCAGAGTGAGGTACCTTCCCCTGCAAACTGCTTGGAGATATCATGAAAATATGGCAAATTGCTGTATATTTATTTTTTTTATTTTTTCCTGCCATGGAGGATGAGTTTGTAGGATTTTTCTCCTTCTAGTGCCATAGTAATTAAAATCATTGAGTGCAGTAAACTTCAAATTGGCGGGAGGAAAAGTATTTTGTTGTACGGCATAACACGTCAGGCTAACTTTGGAGCCCTCTCCCATCCATATAGCATCTATTAAAGCAAATTGGTTCTCTGCCCAGGACCTTCTCAGTGTCATCTGCAGGGAACAACTCAGTTTAACTGCTGGCCAGGCAGTATTCCTCATTTATATTCAAAATCCCTTTGATCTGCCTTTTATCACTTGCCTGGTTTGCCTCTCTCCCATCCCCCATGGAAGCAACTCCTGAATCGAAAGGTGGAAGAAAAATGTTAATAGATAAGTCCCCTGTATCCCTGAGGGACTTCCTGATGAACGAAGCTTCCTGCCACAGCTAAGCTGGATGACTAGATCTGTTCTGTTCAGTCAATTAATTGGGCAAAACAATTTGATTGATTAAAGAACACACAAATTAATTGGTTGGCAGGTTTATTAAAAGTATGTTTAATACCAGTACTGACGAAATTGCAGGTGCAGACTCCATCCTGGAAAAGGCATTTCCTCCAGCTTGTCTCTTCATGATGGTGCTGCTGAAGTATGTGTGCGTCATTCAAAGGCAGAGGGTCTGCTTTTTCTTTCCCACAGTTGTAAGAACATAAGAACATAAGAAGAGCCATGCTGGATCAGGCCAAAGGCCCATCTAGTCCAGCTTCCTGTATCTCACAGTGGCCCCACCAAATGTGTCCAGGAGCGCACAAGAAGGTTTGGGAGGAGGGTTTGTTGAGGGTTTGGGAGGAGGCCACCTCCAGCAACCCTAGTAGGCCTTTTGGCCCCACCCCACAAGCCCAAGGAAGTGTGGGAGAGAGCCAGCAAGGATGCACTTCCACAAGTGGAGGAAGGTCCACTATCCGGAGCCACTTCCTCCTGCCCAGCCCATTCAGTTGAAGAGGAAGTCATGGACAGATGTGTATGATATGTTCCATATACATTCATTAAACGAATGGCACACCCTTTTCTGTGCCATGCTGCACGCCCCCTTTGTCATCTTAATACACTTGGAGCACAGGCTTGTCTGGATCATAGCCTCAATATTTTCTGCTATTTAGGTTATAATGTTCTATCATACAGGCCTTATGAGATAGAGCAGTGATGGCGAACCTATGGCACGGGTGCCAAAGGTGGCACTCGGAGCTCTTTCTGTGGGCACCTGACATTGCCCCTTCGCAGCCACCTGTATACAGGTTAAATTACTGTATTGGCACTTTGCAAAAAAAAAAAAATTAGTGGGTTTTGAATTGCAGTTTGGGCACTCGGTCTCTAAAAGGTTCATCATCACTGAGATAGAGGAATCTTACAAATGGAAACATAGTACGAGTAGTAATTCTGTTAGGCATTGGAGGGTAGAGGTGTTGACATTTTGCAATGCTGAAAACAGCAGAATATCTTTCACTTTCTAAGAATCATTTAGACCTTGAGTCATCAAGATTTTTAGCACTGCAATGATATATATGTCTGCTTTTAAAGCACAAGTTGCACCAAAGAGGTAATTTTAATGGTGTTTGGAATTAAAATCCAATGGGAAAAATAAACTGGAAACATAGATCTAGACTTAGTATGCAAGAATATCTTTTTCATGGAAGCTTTCCAAAGAATATTAATATTTCTGCACATACACTTTCTCTTTGCTTTGATGGATCTTGCACAGAGGAAGTTTCCTGTGGAGCATCCATTGGTGATCTTTGCTGAGCTGCGCATGGTCAGATTGAATTTTTTTTTCTTTGTACAATCATATTGTGAAACTACCATGGTGGCCAGGTTGCTACATGCATGTTCTCATTGCTTTAATTTTTCTGGTCAACTGTTCATCATCCACTTTTTGGCTGCAGTCTTGCTTCATAGTCTCATTTTCTTCCATCTACAGTAGGTTTAGCAGCCATATCACCCACCCGGTGGGACTGCAGCCTCACCAAACAGTGGCCCCCTCAGCTCTGATGGAATCTTCATTATGACCTCTGTTCCAAGCTGATGAAAAGAAAGGCTCCCCAGTGTGATACTCTAGAATTCTTTAGTTGAGCACTAAATATTGCATAGCCTGCTTTCCTTCAGCCGGTGCTTAGCAGCATTGATGGCAACAACAGGCTGCCTCCCAAGAGGCTTCAAACTGTGAACCTTATTGGGCTCTTCTTGCCGTTACACGTGGACTGTACGAGGACAGGGAGGATTGCTGGAAATTCATAGAACCCCTCTTGTTTGCACTATAAATTAGGACTGGTTTTTCCCCTCCTCCTTATTTCCAAACACAGAAAAGGAGCACTACCATAAAAATATACATATACAGTTTGTGGGACAAATGTATGAAGGAGACAAGTTATTAAAGAATGTCACTATTCCAAATAAAAGAGGGCCTGTATCTTAACAGACTCCTGACATAATCTTGACATGTTAACCCCCTTCGTCGCAAAAGCTCATCATTTTTGTTCTTTGAATTTATTTTGCATGAAACATTCTTCCTTGGTCGTTTATGTACATACAGTAGTAGGTTTTGGGGTGGGGAGGAGGAGGCATCATTCAATTTGGTTCCAGTGGCAAATAAAGATAAGAACGGACCTAAGTAGCAATTCCTTAAAAATAAGACAAACAATTATTGTTCATTTTTACTCATCCCTGAATTTTGAGCTAAAGGTCCCCAGTGTGTATAATTTGGATCAGCTGCAGTATTAACAATTCTGCTCTCAGAAGAATCAGCTTAGGTCTTGATTCATGCAGAGACAAACAAAAGACATCCACCTGCCACTGTACCGTGGAGGGAAATCCCTTCATCTATTAGTGAGCAGGAACTGCAGTTTGGTAGCCGTACTGGCAAGTTCATAAAGTCGTGATCAAAGTTCATAGCATTTGATCACCAGATCACCCCATAGTTTAATCATCAGGAATAATCTAATGGGTTTTGCTGACGAGAGGAGTAAGAGAAGCAAAATCTAGATCTAACCTCTACAGATGTTGCAACCCAGCTCCCGTTGTCTCTCATGGTGAGATCAGAAATGCTGCTGAGCTGCATGCTAACTCAAGTAATGTGTTTTCAGGATTTGGGATCTTTGGTGCCTGAATACATTTGTGATTCCTCCCTTGTAGCCAGAGCTGTTTGTATAAAGATGGGTTATCCCTACAGCAGAAAGTATAGTTACTGCTGAAGAACAAAAATGCACTGAGGCTTTAATGACTTCCAACAAAGTGTAGCAGCTAGAGTTGGACCTAAAATGGGGAGACATAGGTCCAAGCCCTGGGTGAAAATTTTTCCATGTGACCTTACTCTCTGCTATTGAAGAATCTGGAGCTCATTGTGGCTGGTGGGGTGGAATGCATAGCAGCCAGTTGTGGGCAAAAGCTTTCTGGGCAGTATCTACACAGCTGAACAGGAGCAGCATTAACTTGTGGATTCAGCCAACTGGAATGATGACCACTTTGGAAAGGAGTCATGTCCACACTTCTTTGTAAGCTTATTGGAGAAGCCCATTTAGGATAAATGGAGAATAACCATGTATGCCACCCTTGAGTTCTTTGGTAAGGTAGAATGCAATATAATAAATAAAATTCAGGAAGTAAACATTTTCACTCCTTTAAAGCAAATTGCTTCCTCGGGAACAAGATTTCAAAGAAGGAATATTTTGTAGCCGGTCTTAAGAAACTAAACAATATAAAAGTATTTATTATTGTTTCTGTATGCGTGATTTTTTTTTGAACTTAATGCCTAGATCAAGGAGCCCCGTGACACAGTGGTTAAATGCCTGTACTGCAGGTAAAACTGTGTTCATGACATAAGAACATAAAAAGAGACATGCTGGATCAGGCCAAAGGCCCATCTAGTCCAGCTTCCTGTATCTTACAGTGGCCCCACCAAATGCATCCGGGAGCACATGAGACTAGATATCTGTCTCTTCATACCACTCCCCTGCATCTGGTCCTTGAAATACCCCGGTTTTAAGCCTGGAGATTACTCATCTCCATCATGGTTTGTAACCAGGTAGCAGGTTCATGGTTGACTCAGCCTTCCATCCTTCAGAGGTTGTTAAATGAGTACCCAGCTTGCTGGGGCGGTGGGGGGCAATGTGTAGCCTACAGACTGTAATTAAAAACTGTAAACCGCCCAGAGACTACTTGAAGTGGTATGGGGTGGTATATAAGCAGAACACTTTAGATGCCATGAACCTTCCAGAAAAATCATATTCTATGGGGGAAATCCATTTATTAAATAAAAAAATCTATATTATTTATACACCATCCTTCTGCTCATAGGGGACCCAAAGTGGTTTATAACAATTAAAACTGTACAATACACATAGCTTTAAAATGCTATTTTAAAACTATATTTTTAAAACAATTTGAAATATGTTTTTAAAAACATTGTTTCAAGATTATTATTTTTTAAATACAGTTGTGGGATTGGAAGGACAAGAGGCAGGGGGCCAACCAGACTTTTGGGGGAAATGGAATGGGAAGCATCATTGGGTCAAAAATATATATCCTGTGAGCCATCTGCTAGCACAAAACTAAATTGTTTGAGTCCTGCATTCTTGGAATGGCTCGTGTTCCAGTGTAGGAAGGTAAATGCGTACATGTGGCAAGGGACGGAGGCACCTGACCCTTGCTATGGAGACGGTGCCACGGCAGTAGAAGTTGTTTGATTCCACCGTTGTGGTTGAAATGTCTTTGTAAGACCCAACTGTAAAATAAAATGTCCGTGCTAGCACTTGTATGAATTACCAGAAGGCACTAAAAACAAATTCAGTTTTACCTCATGCATGGGCTGATTAAATCTTACTTATTTCTTCCTTTAATGTTCATTTCAGGTTCTACATGGTCAGCTATTATGAGCGGAGTCACAGAATAGCAGTTGGATCTCGCCATGGTTCAGTAGCCCTCTATGACATCCGTACTGGAAAATGTCAGGTAAATAAATCATTGTGATCTCCTCTCTGTAAACTGTAGAAGTTATTGAAAGGAAAGAGACTGGCTCTGCACCAGTTGACATGCTGAGTCGCTAGAACATTATGGATAATGCTAAGGGGGATCAATAGTTTAATGAAGGACTCAATGTATATAGAGTGTTACTGTTTTCATTTGCTGTAACTGAACAGCAAGCACAGATGGGTTAATGACAGCTGTCCAAAAGGCCGTAGCTTCACACAGAGTACCTTGAACATTTCGCCTCCTTCAGTACCAGCTCAGTAAAACTATCTTCCTGATCACTTTTTAAAAAAATACTCAGCATTCGAAGTTGCAATATATAAAGGAGATTTTTAAAAGGACAGGACTAGTAATCATCATTAGATCATAGTTAAATTCCAATCGTAGGCACAATGTCTAATAGATGTGTCTGAGTAATTGCAGTTACAGTCAGGATGTAAATTTATATCATTGGGTCAAAAATTCATCTGGTCATCAACTCCTAGAAAAATTGCAAGCCCTAATTTTAAGAGACAGATCCCAAAATTCTCAATCAAATCTTGATTAAACTTCTTGGAGGATAGCACTCTTTACCTATTATCAAAATGCATCTCTTAAATAGTGTTTTTCTTTTCTTTGCTGTCTTGAAAGAAAGTCACAAACCATAAAAGAACACATTGGGTCTCAGTATTGACAGAAATTATTTTAATCTTCTGTCAAAAAAAGATGGCCTAAGTAGCCCAGCTTGAACTTATTTTTCTAAAAATATATTTCTCTCTCTCTCCATACTTAATGTTACACAGTGTTTTTTTTGGGGGGGGGTCTTAAACATTTTCTACAATGTCTTGATTTACACACGTTATCTGTATGCCTCCCCCACCATCCCCAAGAACAACCACAAGCCAGAAATGTGTTTATCCTAGATTTTTTCCCCCTTCTGTCTCTCGTAGTTTATTTGTTATCATGTCTGGAGGGTAAATACGCTGCATTTTCCACCACGTGTTCTAGAAAGCGTGGCTCTGCATTATGGATTCCAAATTGTGCTTTTAAAAATGTGTCTGGGAGTCTAAAGTAGCTGACAAAGGTCAGAGGTGCTGATGGACAGGCTGGGCCAGTGCTCACAGCTCAGTCTCTGTATGAATGGCTGAATCTGCAATGAAAATCTTCCCTCTGGCTTGGTTTGCCCTTGGTTCAGTAGACATGGTGGAGTATCTTATCTTCTGGCTCCCCCCATCGCTCCCCACCCCCCCACCGCTTCCCCCCAGCAGCCTTTTCGGGTACATTCTGTGAAATGACAACAGGCATTTTGAGAAAGTAAATCACTGTCTTTTAGTTGTACATGTTTGCCACATTTGCTTTTCTTTCATTGTTTAATATGACATACTGTATTCTGAAAACCAGCAAAAGTCTACAGCTGGTTCAGTAACGTGTGTAAAGATGCCTATCAGCCTCTCTAACATAGTTTGCGATGATACTGGGCTGGGGGGGAGGTATTTTTTTAATCAGAAAAGGAAGCCCTAATTTCAAGTATGGTTAAGTACAATCTGATTCACACCGTTATTTTCCTCATTTATCGCCTGTGCTTCTTTTCAGGCAGCATGGGTTGCCTTCAGTTTGGCATCCATCCTATCCATGTTACTGAACATATTCTGGGCAGGAAATATATTAAGTCTGTTCTCTCAGCATCACTGACAGAATAACAGTCCAGTAAACGTGGGTGCCCATTAAAACTGGTTGGGGTTAGTTTTTTCTGTGATCATTAGTAACTAGGTACAGTGAAAGTAAAAGAGGTGAAATTATGGTGAGCCCTCCATATCTGGAGACATTTCAGAGAAATTGGACAGTTACTTGTCAGATACACTTGAATGCGAGCAGGAGGTAGGACTCAATGGCCTTTTAGAGCCTTTGCAACCTCATTATTTTATGAATCTTTTGATTCTGCATCATACCACTAGAAGAAGCTTCTGTTGCTTCAAGAAAACCTGTTGCTAGCTTTCACTTTTCTAGGACAGAGGAGGCCCATACTATTCTGTCATTGATGATGTTGCTTCATGCCTTGAAGAGTTGCCTTCTTTCTGCTCACTTTCATCTCTCTCTTCACACCCTTAATGTGTGCTGCAGTATTGCTACTAACATTCATGATTCCTCATATGTGCCTATGGCCTCAGTGTGACACAGCCTGCATCAGTACAAACACAAGCTGCCGTACCAACAACATTTCAAGTATTCAAGTCATGATCTTTGAAAACTCCTTGTAGTGGTTTTCAGAGACAGAGAAGGTGGGTTTTAATCCTCCACAACCTCCTTTGGAACAGCGATGTCGGTCTTTTAAATGTTATTGCGCTTCTGTTTTCATTTTGTTGAAATGTTCTAAATTGGTTGCCTAGGAATTATGGAAATAACAGCCCTCTGCTTAGTGCTCTGATTAAATAATATACAGTACTCTTCTTTTCTGTTACCCAATATGAAACTACAGTAATACCTTGGTTTAAGAGTAACTTGGTTTAAGAGTGTTTTGCAAGACAAGCAAACATTTCTTCTAAATTTTGCCTTGATCAACAAGCAATGTGTTGACATACAAGCACAGGAGCAGATCACATGATCACAGGTGAGTCATTGGTGACTCTTTCTCCGTCCCTCCTCCTGCTGGATTGTGGGTGATTGTCTGAATGTTGCATCTCAGGCTGTCTCCAAAGCAGAGGGAGGAGAGAGGATGGGTACATCTACTACTTGGGAGATCTTCCTCGCAGCAGCCAGGAACATTTTTAAAGGCGAGTGCAGGTCAGGATTTTATTTTTATTTATATTTTTATTTAATTTGTTTTCAACATTCTTATTTTTTCAAACAATTTCTATTCATGATGCTGCTAGCCAAGTGTGTATAGGGCTAGAAATTGCCCTTTATTATTGTCACATTAAAAATACAGGGTAAAATCCAATTATTCGTCCCAAGCACAGCAGATTCTGCAGCCAGGTACCTAAACCCTGGTGTGGACATGGACATCTAGCCAACTTCTTTTGTGAGTTTGGGGATTGTTGTGTGTTCATTGTGTGGTCTATGGGACCCCAGAATTAATAATCTGAGTTTCCATTATTTCTTATGGGGAAATTTGCTTTGATATAAGAATGTTTTGGTTTACAAGCATGTTTCCAGAATGCATTATCCTTGTAAACCAAGGTATTACTGTATGATAACAGAAGTCTCAAAGGGCATAGTCATCCCAAAGGTTCTTACAACCCTCCCAGATCATGAGGGCAGAAAGCTGGGCATGATGAAATTCTCTTCAGTGCATTGTTGGGCCCTAAGGTCTGCACTTACTAGGTTGGATTATCTGTTTTCAATAATTTTTCTGGGGAAAGTCAGCTGGCAACTCCTGGTTGATAAGTGCGATTTGGCCATGTTTTTCCATACAGTGGTATCTGGACTTGAAAACTAACTAAAAATACCTTGCATCATATGCCACACTGCATCTCTAAGGCTGTGGAGTGGTGTATTGCTCTTGAGAAATATGCAGGACTGGACACGGCAGCCACCTGGGCCTCCATAGAGAGAGCCGAGTCCAGGACCACACCCAGATTCCAGATACTATCCGCCAGTCTTGGGAGCATTATGCTCTCGCTGGCATCTGTCAAAAACAACATGCTGAGCTTAATGGGCCCCTAATCGGATCCACGAGAAAAGACAGTGAGAAATAGTAAGACAACTCTAACAATGCAGAATCTCCCTTTATAGTCTGTTGCATCTTTTGTATACTTTTTGTTTTGTTTTACTTGATGATTTGGGCACTGGAGATGTTAGTTTCCTTCCGACTAATTGCATTTTTGCTGTGGAACGTAGGCCTCTTCCTGTAAATAAGATTTTCAAGAAGGACTTCCAGCTGCTTTCATTTGAAAAATGATTTTGATATATGTGTGATTTATTATTTAGTAGGTTGGCAATTATGGTAGCTTTTTGGATAACTTGTTAGCTGCTGCTATTAGTAAGCAGAATGCTTTTCTTGCTCTTGGTATCACTTTTGAAATCCTTTCACTCCCAGTGGTCGTGTTGAGGGTCTGTTTCCACCTAATGGGGTGTTAATGATCCTGGCAGGTTCTTCGCAGACAATGTGTAAGGAACAATTCCCCAAAGAAACGCACAGCCCCTCTCATTTACTATATGTATTTATACCTCATATCTGTGGTTGGCAAACATCGATATGTTATTTTGGCATCAAAGGGGGACAGAGGGCAAATATGAAAATGTGCTTAATCACAATCACTTCAGTACTTGGTATTTGGATAATATACAAAAGTGTTCTGAATTCCTCACAAAAATAAATATATAAAAACTACCAGGTGGGTAGCACTGTGTATAGCAGATAAGAGGCTGAGAATGAGACAAAATTGTTTTATCCTCAATTCCACAATGGCCAAAATCCTGTAGTTTGGTGCAGTAAATTGGTCTAGAAAGGGCCCATTAATTTTCACATAGTAAGTCACAATTGCACCATGAGAAATGCAGAAACCAAATTATTGGGGAAGAAGGTCATTCTAAAAGATCTAAGTAATCTAATTGGACTAAACCTCAAACAGGATGAGATGGAAATCTCTGAAATAGTTTCCAATAAAAGAATTACTCAAGAACAACGCCTCACACATACCCGTACATCCTCATTTCCTTACTTGTTCCACAAATATTGGTGTGTGTGTGTGTGTGTGTGTGTGTGTGTGTGTGTGTGTGTGTGTGTGTGTGTGTGTGTGTGTGTGTGTGTGTGTGTGTGAGAGAGAGAGAGAGAGAGAGAGAGAGAGAGAGAGAGAGAGAGAGAGTTGACAGACTATATGAACAGAGCATGGGTAGGAGACAGCTTGAGAACCCTATAGTTTGACCAAAAAAGCAAAAGTAAAGCAAATAATCTCTTTTTTCCAGATTAAATTAAACATCAGAGATTTAAACACTAAAACTCAGTGAAATACCATTTTGTGCTTTATTTTTATTCGCACAAACAGCTTTTGGAGCTACCCATGGCATGGGCTAGGCCAGCTCAATTGACCTTTCAGCAATGGGTAGTCTTTGTACTACAGTCTTGAGAAATACATAGGAAAGGGACTGTTCAAATCAACCCTGACTGACCTTGCACAGAGGCTCCTGGGCTGTGGTCTTGCTAAAAACAACATTATTTTTCAGAAATGACCCATGTGATATGACATCTAATGATTCTTTTTCTTTTGTTGGGTACTTATTTTGAACTGACAGGGACTGATCACCATAATCTCAATCATAGCTTTTTGTTATGTGTTTTCAAGGTGCATCCAACTTTATTTATTTATTTATTTATTTATTTATTTATTTATTTATTTATTTATTTATTTATTTATTTATTTATTTTAGAGTATTTTTACCCTGCCTTTCTCATTGGAAAAGAACCCAAGCTTAAAATATATTTACAGCACAAATATGTGTATGTGTGAGTGGGTGGGTGTATTAAAATACCCTGGACATGATATGTCTTGCTTATACAAAGAACAAAACTATTTTGAGATGGAGAATTAGATGAGACACAGTAAACACCCTTTTGGGTTCTCACTAGGCTTTCCTTCAATAGCGGTGGAACCAAGAGGATGCCCCCTCGCCACTAAAGGTCCTTATACACATGTGGGCTCATACAGGGAGATGCTCTTTCATGTCAGCCCTTAACAATGTTTGTTTGTTAGATTTTCAAACCATCCATCTGTCAATGAGGACCACTCTGGGCAGTTTGCAACAAAATATAAGACACTATAACAACATCCAAAAAACAAAATGAAAATGAAAAGTCATACATATATTAAATAATTGCATATAAGACATTTAGATTCCATAGAACAACATTTGTTGAAAAGAAATTTTGAGTTCAGGTTCAGTTGCCCTGACAGTTAGAGGCTGCAAGGCATTCAACCCAGGGAGACAAGCTGTGTCAACAGGGAGCTAAAGCAAGAGGTGAATTGCAACAAGAATGAATGCAACAGGAATACTAGTTCTTGTAATGTCACTCTGGGAAATAAATACTTAGCATCCAATGAAATCGCTATCTCTTTCCTTGATGACATTTCTGGAAGAAATGTCATACGAGGAATGGCTTGGGGAACTAGGAATGTTTAGCCTTAAAAAAGAATGGTGAGAGGGGATATGATAGCCATGTTTAAATACTTGAAAGGATGCCATATCAAAGAGGGGCCAGGTTTGTTTTCCATGTCTTTAGAGGTTAGGACTCTGAGAAATAGTTTCAAACTACAGGAAAATAGAGTCCATTTGAACATTAGGAAGAACTTCCTGATGATTAGAGCTGTCCGGCAGTGGGTTATGCTGCCATGGAGGGTGGTGGAGTCTCTTTCTTTGGAGGTTTCTAGGCAAAGGCTGGATGGTCATCTGTCAGGAGTACTGTGACGGGGGTTCCTGCATGGCAGGGGGTTGGACTGCATGGCTCTTGAGGTCTCTTCCAACTCTATGATTCTATGCCAGAAACACCACTTATTTCTCCTTACACTGAATACACCACCAGTATCAAAACTTAGAAGTCTTCTAAACTTCCTAACTTCCTGGGACTGTGGTAGAATGTTACTGAACAAGGATGTGGTGAACAGTTTGCCAGGAACAGTTTAGTACACACATCAAGTAGCCTAATGACAGCTAGACATGGAATTCTACTAATATGAGGAGAGGGATTAAGAAAGGTATATTTTCTGGGTGGGCATCCCTCCATTCTTTTGGGCTTGTGCTACTGGCTATGTGTGATCCAAAGAGGTAAGTGAATATTGGCAGCTCTTTACCTATAACTGTTCCAAAGATGCCAGTCATTAACAAGGAATCGCCAAGCACAACTTTAATCTAGCAAGGAAATGGGGAAATGTATGCCTCTTTTCTTTTAAAGTGAAAGGGAATTTCCTTTTGCCAAAGAGATTTGCAAGCTCTTCTACTTAATGAAAATGCTCTGCAGCTATAAACTAAAGTAGTTTTTGAAAAGAAGTTGCCAAGTCACTTCAGGGTGTTTTGCCTGAAAACACAATAAACTCTGAATGGCATGTATTTCCTACTTCTTTAAAAATAAATCTTGTTAACATTGAAAATGGGTTTGAAAATGCTCAGGGTCCCACTCACTATGTCCCCCTTTCTTTGCCTAAACCCAACATCAGGCTGCCATTAAGGGTTACAATGAAAAGTGAAGAAGGAAACAGTCAATTATTAGTTTGATGATAGCTTTTTTTCCTGTTAACAAATTGCCACCCACACACAGCAAAACCCTTTCCATGTTCTTGTAAGAAGTGCGAATATTGTACAGTCACCCCCGCCATTTCGCGGTTCAGGTACTGCAGTCCCACTACATCGTGGGATCGTAGTACCTGCACCTCGCGGCCGCGGGGGGCAATCGGGTCGCTCCACGCCGCCCCCTGCACTCCGCGGAGAAGCCTTGGGGCCGTGGGGGGCGATCAGGTCGCTCCACGCAGCCCCCACACTTGCCGAGAAGCCTCGGGGCCACGGGGGGCGCAGTGGGGGACGATCGGGTCGCTCCGCGCTGCCCCCTGCACTCCTCCACGCTCCTCCGAGAAGCCTCGGGGCCACGCGGGCAGGCAACGGGGGCGGGGGCAGGGGCAGGGGCGGGAGGTAAGATCCCACAACATCGCCTGTGCGCGCCACCCTAAGACTTCTCGGACAGGTGCACAATCGCCCCCCCCGCCCCCAGGCCCCACCCCACCCGCTTCCGCATATCGCGGATTTTCATGCATTGCGGGTGGGGTGGGTCCCTAACCCCCGCGATCGGCGGGGGGTTACAGTATAGAAGGAGGAGGCCATTACATAGACAATAATAAGCTTAGCTGGAGTCACCTATCGTTACCATCTCAACTGGGAGCTATAAGTGACCATGACTAGTAAATGGGCCAATGTAAAATAGGGAACAAGAGAGTGGGAAAAGAGGGCTCTTGACTGAAATCTTGTGTTTATTACTTTAAAATCATTTAAAGACAGTGCCAGAGAAAGCATGGTGGTGTAAGTCAAATGCGTTCCTGAGTTGATAAAAACCAAGACAGGGCAGCAACAAAGAGAAAGAAAAAGGACAACAGATTTGTTTCAGTGTCCTCTCAGATGCCTTGAGTGCTTGTACATGACAAAAGAGACAACAGATAAAGTACAGTAATGCTGCATTTTTCAAATGAAAATGAGCATACCAAGATGTCAGTTACTGAAGACTTCAAGCTGTAACCAGTGAGACTGGCAATCTACCAGGTAGGTTTTGGCGATCATGAAAACGCTAAGAGTTGCTCCTAATTCTATCCTGTACACCTCCCTCAGAGAAAACCAGCTTAATATGTGTAGTGCACCAAGAAGTCTTGGCCTTCATTTAATCCATTTCAGATACTCTGGAATTTGTTTGTGCTCTCTGCTACTACCTCTGTTTCCCGTCTCACTTTGTAATTTCTTATTACGGCCATCCCAAGCTGATTTGTTTTTGTTGCCATTTCTGATGCTATTTGTGTCTATTTGTTTTGCATAGATATTGTCCCTGTTGTCCTACGTAGAATGTAAAAGGAACACGGCTGGCAGAAGATGACATAAAGCATGTTAGAGAATGAACAAGTAAATGAGCCTTTCAAGTTGTAACTGACATTGTTAAAAACCCTTTGTGATGCTGCCTATGTAGATAAGGAGGGAAAGCCAAAGTGTTCTGCTTATATACTGCTCCACAGTGCTTAAAGCCCTGGGGTGGTGGTGTTACGATTTATTTATGCAGGCTGTACATAACTGCATCTGATTTTATAGTATGGTCTTGGTCCTGTCCCAGTATCCATGGTGTAGTACATGTTGTGTTCTAGTAGTTATTTAAGGTTGAAGGGCTTTCTGTAGATAAGTACATCAGTCACTCAAAACCAGGGAAAGGGCAGTAGTATTGTCCAGAATGGGCTGAAGGTCATCATTGATGGTACATCAGAATCATCTCATTTGAGATCTACAGGTGACTACTACGAACCCTCCCCCTCTCTTGTAGGAGGCTGCCAGTTCCTTTTCACCATATTGAACAGGTATTGCAATTGTGTGTGTGAGAGAGAGAGAGACCAAGTAATCAAGTTTACTAGTCAGATTTATGTGGCCTTGTTCAGAATAGTATTTGATGGTTTATAGCCCATCTTTGTGACGAATGTTGGATGTAATGTGTCTGTACATACATGGTTGGTATGCAGGATGGGTGATATGAGAGGTTGTGGGTTGGCCATATTTTCCCTAATATAAAAATTTAATAACTGAATTGTTTCTTTTACTATTGAAATATTTAGTCAAGAAAGAAACAGCCCTCTGATCATATATCTCAAATGTACTTAAATGTTTTAGATATACAATGATAATTTGACTATAATTGTAACATGTTGCTGGCCCTTGACCATAAATAATGCATTTCAATTTTAGTGGAAATGTTGCAGAACATTGCATAGATATTTGGAATACTGTACAAATGTTTATTCAGGTGTAAGGCCAGTTTCTTTAATGGGGCAAGCTCCCATATAGGTATGCATAAAATTTCAGCCTTAATTATGACACAGCAAGCCTATTGTTAAAAGTGAAATGTTAAAAAATGAAGACGGCATTTATCAAATTCCTGTCATTTAATGCATTTCTTCTAGTTCATTAATTATATTATTTTGGGATTAGAATATATAATGTTAATGAAGTATGGATGTGTGTGTGTGCGCGTGTTTATCTATCTGTGTGTCTATTTGTGTCTGTGTTTTTGCGTATCAGATTAAGTGAGTTTCGCATATTAGCTATAACTTCGGGTAGCACTCAGTTTTACAGCTACACTTGTGCTGTGTATGCATCCATTATTTCTATCAATTTTTCATACACAGTTCTCTAAATCATATCAGGCAGTAACCTGACAGTACATGGGTGTGTGTTTTAATTATTTACATCACTTGAGATTTGTTTTGTTCTTGTGTTCTCTACTTTGTACACATTCTGAAAAATAAAGTCAAGTTTCTGGTACATGGAGAAACAGGATGTTATCACACAGGGTTCCATTGTCTGGAAGAAGGAAAAACAGCAGATCTTTAGACTAAATTTTTTCGAAACAGTCTGACTGGTTTTGTGAGCATTCTTTCATCTTTCAACATATATTTAATCAGGTCCCAAATATGATATATTTACACAGCAACTTGCAGACTGTTTGCAGATTAATACCTTATGGATACAGAGGATTGCCTTTTCCTTTAAAAAATAAAGTGTTATCACCACATGCAGAATATTGCCAGGAGCAACAATTATCTGCATAACACTATTATCTCTTTAGTTTTAATCATTTGTTTTTATAACATACTGTCTATATAAATCTGTTAACATAAGACTAGAGATGGGCACGAATCAAAAAAATGGTGTTTTGTTTGTCGTTTGTCATTTAGGGGGTCCGTTTCGGTTCGTTTCCTTTTTTGCGAATTTTTGCAAAAAAATCATTTTCATTTTCATTCGTTTCATTACCATTTTGTTACCATTTATTTCATTTTTTGTGATTTTTTTAGCTTTTAAAGCAGTTCAATGTATTGCCGTAATGAAAACGAAACGGACGACAAAATTTCTGGTGTTTCTGTTCGTTTCGTTTCATTTTGGAGATAAAATTCATTTGTTGTTTCGTTGCAAAATGAAAAAACAAAAACGGAAACAAAAATTGTTCATTTCGTGCCCATCTCTACATAAGACTGCTATTCTGTGCTTAACATTAAAAACAAGTAATTGTTAAGTATTGTATTCTAAATTTACAGCCTCTTCAAAAACTACCCAGTTACAGTCTAAATAGATTGTCCTGAGCTCTTTCTCTCTCCCCCTCTCTTTCTCCCTCTCTCTTACCCCCTCTGTCTGTCTGTCTGTCTGTCTGTCTGTCTGTCTGTCTGTCTGTCTGTAGTCTTCAAATAATCTCTCTCCTCATTCCTTTGGTATTACACAATAAGTATTCAGAGTTCATACCATTTCCTATTTTACGATCATTGTTCACTGTTCAGATCTGTTTTCATTAGACTTTCTGTTAATATGTTCTATATGTCAGGTTTTTCTTGCTGCTACGAGTGTTGGTATATAAAATGCCTTTAACAGCAGATATTTCTGTTTCGCTGTTACACTGTGCTTGGAAAGTTAGAATTCATTTCATTTTTAGGGTGCTTTCCTGGAGCGGTGGGTAGTGTATTGTGGGAAGTGGAACAAGGCAGTGTCCTTCCCATGGCTGTATTGATTTGCCCTTCAGCTGTTTGCAGTGCATAGAGAACCTAAGGCCTTGTTGTTGATTATCTACACAATGTCTCTGTGAACATTATTGACCCATTGCTGCTTACTGCCTGTGGCTCTTGATTTTTCACACCGTCTCCATGACACTCATAATAAAACATACTATCTTATTGCTACTCGACTCTGGAAAGCAACTGATGTAGGTTTAGTACAACTGCTGCATTTCTGGATAACATTTATTACATGATGGACAGAGACCTATAGATACTTTACAGCTGTGTGCATTCTGCTAGGTTGAGGAAATTTCCACACGTGACAACATTTTTCCCCTGTTTCAGGGCTTACAAATTGAATGGCTAAACGTGAAAATGAACTGCGTAGTTAGCCCAAGTGATTTCAGATTATTTTAAAATCAACAGGCACTTTATAAGATCTGAAAAGTCATTGTACAGCCTTAGTGCTGCTTTTAAAGTAAAACCATGTCAATAGCAGTGAGAGGGATGTGTATTTCACCAATCATACTTTCAGACTCTGCCTTGAAAAAAAGTATTTTTCTGGAGGTTATTCAGTAATTTGTATCTAATATTCAGTACTTAGTCTTTAAGTTGGATCTCAGGCATTTATAGGCATATTATAAAAATAAATTGTTAGGATAGGGGTATCTTTTTACAATGTTACAACTGTGTTTAGGAAGCTATTACCAGAGAGGAATTTTAAAACTAATATCCTGGAGTCGTCGTCATTTAAATGAAAAGTAGATATCCTAGAATTAGATTGAGCCTAGAAAAACGTGAATTAAAATTAAGTCTCTTAAACTTCTGTATTTGCACTGTTCTTCAGTGCCTTGTTTCAATCAATACAGAATGAAACCATGTGATTCATTCTAAATGTATAATGTGAACTAAACCAGCTTGTTTTCAAACACTACTTGAAAACTGTAGAGAAGTAACAGAGTAGAAATGAAGAAATGAAAATTAATACACTGTTCATTTTCACAAATTTAAAATGAGGAATCTTGTACATCCAGCCATGTCACATATGCTTATGTAGGTCCATGTACAGTATGTCAAAGCATGTTCCGGTATTCCTCAGAAGCTCTTACATTTTGGGCCAGATCTCTGATACCATACTGTACATGATTAAATGAGTTAATTGTGTATGTCTGGTAATTGCGGTTAGAATAGTAAGGGATGTATAAACTCAGGTTTGAGCAACCGTAGGTAGGATTAATGAATGTGAACCCTCATGTGTGCTTAATTTTATAACCAGAAGGGAAAGAGAATGTGAGCAGAAGAGATGGTACAAGAAGTAGATTTAGGTCATCGTGTACTTTAATTCAGGAATGTTGGAATATCTTAGGTTCTGCCATTTCTTATATTTTATTATAATATTCATGTCAGATATTTAAACCCTGGACACATGGCAATATATTTTAATAACCACACAGTGTTCATTGAGCTTTTCCTTGTTCATACTAAATGGAGAATGCTGTTTGTAAAAAAAAAAAAGGTGATGTGCTATTTCAACCTTATTGTGAATAGCCAGGCCTCTCTTATGGACATGCTGGGTCGCTTCTTCTGAGTCATAGTTATCAGGTGTTGTAAAGGTTAAACCTTATCATCTGCATGCACGCGCGCGCACACACAAACACACGCACACACACTTGCACACACACAGGTTGAGGTTTCATCAAAAACTTCCATCCCCACAACCTGTCGGCCACAATTTGATGATTATTATTGATTATTTCACAGCCTTTCACTCACTCTCTGCCACTGCGGCCCGCCTTGATATACAGATAGGGCTTCAGTCCAGCTAAAATAAGACTCCATCTTGATAATGGACTGAGATGAGATATTGTTGTTTGATAAAGATAATTGATGTTTCGGCGTGAATTGGAAAGCAGTTCTAAGCGTACCAGATACGTGAGTGTGTTCCATCTGTAAATAGGGCAAATGTTTACAGAACAGAACAAAGGACCAAGACTTTGACAGACCATGTTCTGTGTGCTTAAAAGTGTTTGCCTGTTTTTCAATCTTTAACTCCATTTTTGATGGCAAGGACATAAAGGGGGAGCACCTAATCTCAGCCTTGAATGTTCTTCCCTTGTACATCTTATGATTAACTACTGGGTTATGAGGGCTCATTTTTGCCACAATAGACTGCCTTCATGTTCCGGCTGAATAGAATGTTTTCTTAAGCGAACATTAAATTTCCTCTCAAAACCGTTGATAGGACCAGTGATTACGTGTGGGAATTTCCCCTCCACATATCAGCTGAGGCATTCTTGTATAGCACATAATTACCGTTAAGTGATTATATGCCTTTTGTTGGCCATGTCCATTTCAGCTGCTAGATGTGAGTTGATTAAGGTATCGCTCATCTTAGGTGCTGTTCATCTGTTTTGTTTTGTTTTTTGTTTGTTTTTTGTGGTCTTGTTATCACCTTCATAACCCCTAATTAAGCAATAAGACTTGACAGGGAGTAGGGTTATCATCAGATAATGACACCCCAAGTGTGTTAGGAGGCACAGGGTTCAGCTGAGTATGTTTAATCCTCTAGGGGTGTGATTATCTCATGATAAACATACAGCATCACAGCTCATTGATATAATTGTAGTTTTCTTGCATTTGGCATAGTCACAGTTACTTCAGAATTTTAATATTTTATTTTGCATAGCTATAAGAATGATATTGTGTTATTTGTTTTGGACATGAAATGTATTCTACAAATGTATAGTGTGAAACACCATATTTGGGATATGATGGTATACATATTTTTCCTTTCCTTTCCTTTTTTGCCTTTGATTTTTAAATCCATAAAAATATTTCTCTTCCCTTAGCCCTCAAGTAAGATGAAAACTCCTTCCCCCCACCCCATAAATTCCTTTAGCTGTTCCTTCTATTTCATGCTAAAATTAGGAGTGGGCAAGTAGAAATAAAAGCTTTATGGTAGTCCTATAACTTGAATTACTACTTAACTTTCAAATACAGTATTGTTTGTATATACAGTGGACCCTCATATAACAAACAGTTTGTATAACATAAAATCTGTACAACATAGAAAAATTGGGAGATAGGGGAAATTTGTTTAACAGAATCTCCTATGGGGAGAATCCGTACTACATAAAAATGGTCATGATTAGGGATTTCTCCATTTTCAGTGCATTCCTATGGGAAATTTTGGAATGAATTAATTCCTTTATGCAAGGTACCACTGTATTTCAAATATGTGTATCCTCCAGCTTAAGCTTTTCTGAATTAGATTTTGGTGATCATTAACAGTTAACTAAGCAGTTATCCCTTTACAAAATTTCTCCTTTCTTGGAAAAAATGTATGAGAAGGTCAACATTGATGATACTGCAGAAGAATCTGAATAACTGAATAAATGTACCTGCCAATATTTTCTTCCATTAATGAATGTGATTCTGAATATCCCTTTTTAGCATACAGAGGCAGGATTCATATTTGTACCTATGTGTAGCTAAGGCAGATGTTAGTAGGATAGGAATTGGAAGAGGTTTGGCCTGTTTGATTGTTAGATGTTTGAAATTGTATACGGCAATATTATGGAATCATTTAGGGAAGTTTTCACATTTTTGTCAAAACTGTACATAACTGTTATCACAAAGATCTTTGAACTCAGATAATATCAACAAAGGACAACAAATTTCATTGTCACTATAACAGACTCCTACGTCATCCAGATACTTGTGGTGCAACAAAAGAACAGTTTTGGTTATGTTTGAAATAACAGCAAGTAGCTGCTTTTTTGGGCAGATTAATAATGTTCTCAGTTAAATCTATGGACCAATAATTATGGACAGGTAACCATGATAAAGGGGAGACAAAGAGAGTTAGTGGTTTGCATCACTCTTCAGGTTGTGGCAAGTTCCAGATCTTTCTAACTACAGTTTCATCTGGTGAAAGAACCTCAGTTAAAAAGAACATGCTAACAAAGATACACTCTCATGTTTAGAAATGGAAATCTGTATAGAGCGTATTTATAGGCATCTTGACACTATGGTATCATGCTCTGAATAGATAGAAGCTGTGTTGTTTCCACACTGCATGGAAAGCTGAAGTGGCCTCTTCAGAGCACAAGGCCTGGATAGATTAATATGGAAGTTAAAACTGTTACCCAAGCAGCAAAAAAAACCTCTCCATGTCGCTGGACTAGTCTAATGGAACAACAGAGCCAATACAATTAGTTCCAGCTGCGTCACAGGACTTACCAGAACATGATTGTACAGAATCATTAACCAGCTCTGGATTGTGCCTCGAGGTTAACTCCTGAAGCCTTTATTTATTTAGTTATTCAGTTATTTATTTTTACCACTTATATACCACCCACTAACCAAAGGTCTCTGGACGGCTTACAACCAAATGAATTAAAACAGTTAAAACAAAAATTATCAATAAATAATTAAAACACTAATAAAAACATTACACTAAAATTGCCATCAACGGACCCACAGTCTATATTGTATCAATTTAAAAAGTTGTGGAACAGGAAGGTTTTTACCTGGCGCCGAAATGTCATCAATGTTGGCGCCAGGCGGATCTCACTTGGGAGGACATTCCATAGCCTGGGAGCAGCTGCCCAGAAGGCCCTATGCCTTTTCCATAAATGGATATAGCAACAAGGCAGTAGAGGTTTAAAAACAGAGTTTTCCTTCTGCTAGAAGATTGTTCTTCCATCTGCCATTGAGGCATAAAGCCCTCTTCCGTCTTCAAAACTGTTGACCATCTATAGAGCATGTATATTCAATGTAAACAGTTAAATCCCTGGCATCTCTATTCAGACCTAAGAGAGGCGCCTTTCTGGAGATCTGCTATCAGTCAGGTTAGGTAATAAGGAACTAGATGGGCCAAACATCTGGCTTGATATCAGTTTCCCAAATGTAAAGCATGCAACTTATATAACTCTCCATAGCAATTAAAGCACTCTTTCCATATTTGAGAACTTCATTATGCAGGCTACACAAATGAAGTACCCCAGCAAGCTGGGTACTCAATTTATTGACCTCAGGAGGATGGAAGGCTGAGAGAACCTCAAGATGGGTATTTGGGATTGATCCTGGATCGTGAGCCGTTTTTTGGTGGTAGTGCTACCGTTTAACCACTGCACCATGAGGCCCCTAGTATCTTTACAATGAGTGCAAGCAACTTATGGCCTTCCCTATACTGTTATACTGCAGTCCCCATCAACCCTGACAAACATATTAGTAGTCGATCATGGGAGCAGCAGCTCAGTAAATCGGGGGGTGGGTGGGTGGGATACAACTTGCCTTCCTAGCTTATTCTGTATTTCTGAGAAGAAAAGCCTTGGTCAGCATTAGTGTGGCCTTGGTGGCCAGTTATTTCAAGCATGACTTTATTCATCCCTGTTTTCCAGCCATTTTAAAGTGTTGCCGAAACATCTCCTCTTTGAAAGTTTGACCTATACTTCTGCGCTAGATGTGACATTTGTGAGGGACAACAAAGTTGTTTTCAAAATAGGGAAATGTCCTGTTCCTTCTTTTCTTATTTGACAGGGCTCCAAAACAGCTGCAGTTTAAACAGATTAAAAAAAACATTGCTTTATCTTCACAGGCAGCCTCTGCATATCTGAAAAGGCTCTTTTCATTATGAAAACACCTCTTGACCAGCCTATTGAGGTAATTAAAAGGTATGGCTCTGAATAAATCTTCTGCCATAATCATGTCTTCTTAGGTTAATCTCAGCTTTTTCCAGATGCTTTGGAGCCTAGCAGGTCTAGGTTCCAGAGTCAAATGTTCTTCTGTTGTACATTAAAACTATTTTGTTCTGTTCTTTGCTGATCAAGTTAATCAGGTCCAACTCAGCTTGGATGTTTTTCCTGGTTCTGAAGTATATTAGAAGTACGCTATTAAATGGAAGTTCTTATCATAGAACTTTTTAACATTCCAGCCTAGCTTGTCCCCAAATACTGTACAAATATCTATCTCAGATGGTGACATCAACTGAAGAGCATCTTGCTGTACCTTGCTTGCTTATGGTAGCTAACAGATGGTAATTTTTCTTGCATTTAAAGATGAGGGTGCTTTGCACTCAACACTGTCATCATTTATTAACTAATATTTATTTTAATGATGTAACCGTTTTGAAATGGAGAACATTTATTCAAAACAATTGGGATTTCTCCCCCCCCCATATGCTTAGATTCCCTTTTTCACCAATATTTGAATGGTGAATATCCTCTCTCTTCCTTTCTCCTTTGCTTTTTTCAGTTCATTTGAGGTTTTGCCCATTGAGGCTATCTTGTACGGGTTGTAAAATTATCTTGGGACTCTTTACTGTGTGTGAGCCATGCAACGCAAGAGCAGATTGTATGGTATTGACCAGCAATGCGGGAACATGGATGTCCCTTATGACACAGCTGTTTGGGAGTTTGGTTGGCAGTATAAACAAAGCTGAGGTTGGTGGTGTTTGGTCACATCAGTTTGGGGTGATTAAAGCTTAGGTGGTTTTAGCAATACACAATGTGTTAATAGTCCGATTCCTCCCTTCTAGCTTGCTGAAGCAAAACCTGTCTTTCCTTCTTGTTCAGATCTGCATATACAGGTTCTCATATGTTAAAGAAAGCTGCAAAGGAAGTTAGTAATAATAGCAACTGATTTTCCAATGCACATTTTAAAAAAACCGAATATTGTCACCACCAGGTTCTGCAGTACATTAATTAACCAGTAGGTACACAGCTTTTGTTGAAAATGTTGTGATGATTAAATTGCAACAACCTCAAAAGACAAGACTCAGACAAGAAAGTGATTTTTTGAAAGCAAGAGAGAGAAAGCAACCAGCTAAAAATACCATCATTCCGGGCTTAGAATTTTATGTCAGAATTTACTGTATTCCTTTTCCTGCAACATGGTGGCATCCTGTCCCTGTGGAGATCATTAGATGTTGGATAGCACCTTTCTGTTAGACCCCAAACACCTTATTGGTTTCTGCTTGTCATGTCTAGCTTTCCAGTACTCAGAGCAGTCTGGGGCCCAGTTCTGTAAACATTGCAATCTGAAGAGCCCCTGGCATTTGCTTACTGCTGCACGGGAGAGCATCTTTTTGAGATTTTTCAAATTTTGCAGTAGGGAATATAAAAGTTGCATGACTTCTGGAATAAGTCTAGCCTCACAATAGTCTTCTCTGACAATGGTCTTCATACTGGAGAAAGTAATATACAGTGTAATTCAGTAATGTGTGTGAGAGATGGAGGGCAGTGGTAAGACAATACAATAATCTTAGAACTCCACAGAGTTGGAAGGGCCCCCGTGGAACTTTAATATCATTGACTCCAGCCCCTGTCAGGGAAGTCCAGCACAGTGGGGAATTGCACTGCCAACCCCTACTGAAATCCAGTAGGGTCTTGTGTTTTGGCTTTTATGGAAGATATGTGGGACAATGCCAAATACTGGAGCTCAAATTAAATAGTTAATTCGGCAGTAGCACTTCTAATTTCTTATTCATGTAAGTGCTGTTTCTAGCATATGTCTGTGTTAGCATCAAGCTACACAAGCCGCATAGCAAGCTAGGAGGTGCCAGTTTTAATCTTATCAGCTGAAGGCAGCTTTACTGAAGCTATGCATGTGGAGTATACTAACCTTATTTATTTCCAAGACTAGATTCCTGAGTGATTTGTCTCCCCAGCTAACTTAAGTAGTACAGTAGTTGTTTAAAGATACATCCACCAAGTGTTCCAGAGCTGAACGGAAAGTAGTCCCTGAGGGGGAAAAAACAACAATGAAGAAGTCAAGAACCTGGATCACCATTTTTCTTTAAAGATGATTCTCAAGCCTTCCTCTGGAAGCACTACTTCTCTCATATTTGGCCGAGAAAATACAGTCACACTGAAAAACTGAAACTGATCACTGTATGACCTTCTTGGAAGATACAATATCATAAAACAGGAAAAAACTATTAGGGTATATTAAACATTGTCCCTTCGGACTCACATTCCATGCTATTTGCAGTTCTCACATGCAGTCACAATGGCACAGAAGCAATGCCTTTTTTGTTCTGTTAATAATATTGTATTGTATTGTATTGTATTGTATTGTATTGTATTTGAGTATTTTTGTATTTGAGTATTTTTACCCCACCTTTCTCCTTGGAAAAGGCCCCAAGGCGGCTTACAGTAATGAGAGGTAATATACAGTAAGACATGTTCAAGTATTGAGAACAAGGAATTGAGGGCCATCTTACAGCATTAATAGACAACATTACATTAAAGCTACAAGGTTATAAGTGTTATAAACACAAAGTCCATGTGAACCTATTGATTCCTATAAAAACCACATGGTAGTCCATCATTCAGGGATGGCTTGCCTGAAGAGAAAGGTCTTTGCGTGTTTCCGGAAGGACAACAGAGATGAGGCAGTCCTGGCCTCTAGGGAGAGGGAGTTCCAGAGTCTGGGCACAGCAGTTGAGAAGGCCCTTTCATGGGTTCCCACGAGACGTACCTGTGAGGGTGGCAGGAACGAGAGAAGGGCCTCTCCTGATGATCTTAACACCCGAGTTGGTTCATACTGTGATATTCAATCTTTGAGGTAGCTAGGACCCAGGTCCTACAGTGCTTTGTAGATCAAGGTCAGCATCTTGAATTGTGCCCGATAGCTGATTGGCAGCCAGTGGAGCTGTTTTAATAGGCGTGTAATGTGATCTCTTTACCCCACCCCAGTGGGCAGTCTGGCTGCTAAGAGTGACTAAGAGCCTTTGTACACGACCCCTAAACGCCGCAGCAAATGGCTACAAGCTCCGGAGCTTACAATGGTTTCCCCACCAGCTCCGGAGTTTGCAGGAAATTAAGTGCGACCACGCCCACCTAAGCACGTCCCAGCGCACTTTTCTTGTACCTGCTCGAGGAGAGTGAAAATCCCCAGGTCCGGATTTAATATGGTCGGTGCAGGGCTCTCCTGGCTTCTGTTTGTGTTTTTTTTTTGCCTCCCGCCCCTTTAAGAGAAGGGGCGGGAGGAAAAAAAAGCAAACAAAAGAGAAGGAATCAGCACTACGGAGCTCCGGCAGCTTCTCCGAGGTGAGTCTGCATTTCCCCCCACTTTCTTCCTCCCTCCCCTCAGCAGACAGGTGCGGAATGGTGGGGAGGAAGGAAGAGCAACGAACCCCTAAGAGCTCTGGTCCGAATTTAAGTGGCCAGCGGATCTTAGGGGTCATGTGAAAAGGCCCTAACTAGTATTTAAGCAGAACATTTTCAGCCATCCTGTGTAGTACTGGTAAAAATAACACTGTAAAACATTCCGGGTCTCATTCTGTACAAATGATATTATTCCTTCTTTTTTGTCTAAAGCTTTTGAAATTTGCCTGTAAAATCTTAGCCATAGGGAAACAGCGATTATCCTAGTCTCAGCCCATGTCTTGTGAGGACAACCCACACAACACCTTTATTTTTAGTGGCGATATGCATGGGAGTGTTGGCAACACAGAAGTGCACAGTTTGTTCCAGGCCCAATGCTTCTGCTAGGGTTTGTTGATGGCTGATCTCCAGCACATCTCTCTCTCTCTCTCTCTCTCTCTCTCTCTATCTATCTATCTATCTATCTATCTCTATCTATCTATCTATCTATCTATCTATCTATCTAAGAACATTGAAAAAAGAAAAATATGTGAACAATGGTAACACATTCCAGATATTTAGAGAATTTGATACGTAAAATAGAGATGTGAAGAACTGAAGGACACACTGAAATAGAAGAGGCAGGCAAGTAAGTATAATAAAGCTGTGTAAGCATGGGTTTATGTATGTGCGCCTTAATTAAAAACACACACTGGAAGTGTTTGGAAAAGAAAGAAACACTTTAGTTGCATCCCACCGTTCATTCACTGTAGGGCCAAAGGCAGCTTATGACGTGAATTACAACCAAATATAATTATAGCTGAAACAGTAGATTGTAGTGTTGCCATACAGTTAATTATGTGATATTAAGACAAGTATGGCATTAAACTATATTAAAATGTATTAAAAGCATAAGAAGAGAAAAGGAACTTGTGAGAGAAGACCTCTCAATATGAGAAGTATCTCAAAGATACATGCACATTTTTACTACCTGGTAGGCAAATGTAATATGGTAGCCTGACGAATTGAACCACGGCATAACAATTCAGAGCTGACATACGGATAAAACAAATGCCAAGTTTATTATTTATTTATTCATTTATTAATTTTTATATTTATATCCTGACAGATTTTCCCAAAGGAACTCAAGGCGGCTAACAAATACAAAAGTTCCACAGTACATGACTAACAAAATAAAAATAAAAATACTAATAATAACACTAACGTAAGATGGCGAAGAAAAAATGGGCAGACATAATAACTCAGATCCCTGCTCAAGAGTGTATCAACCCCCGAGGTCACTGAACACAGCCATAAAGAGCCAGGTTTTTAATAGCTTTTTGAACGCTGGGAGGGATTCTGCGGTCCTGATATCACTCGGAAGACAGTTCCACAAAGTGGGAACAGTCACTGAAAAGGCGTGATTCCTAGTAGAAGTTTTGCACGCCTCCTGAGGAGTGGCAGTCCGAAGAGCAAAGGACTGGTTTAGTAAAAGCAACACAACACTTTTTATTACCACAACAAGGGTGATATGGCACCTGCTGCCTCTCTACTGTAACTTCTACAGATATATTTTAAGGGAGGAACTGTGTAAAACATCTCAGATTAATCCTCCAGTTGAGCTCAGAGGTTGGTTTGGCGGCAAATACAGACTTCTAAAAAAGCTACTGAAAGCGACTCTGGCAAAACGTCAGGAAGAAAAACTTCCAGAACACGGCCAAACAGCCCGAAAAATTCACAACCACTGAAAATAAATTACCTACAGGAGAATGGAATTAAGTGGTTTCTTGGTTGTATAAGTATCCTGTAGAAGTGGTGGATGTGGCAGGAAATGGGTTGGTCTCTAACCTGTGTAAGGGAGTCAGGCAGCAGGACTCAGGGACTTTACATAAGATCCTTCTTTCAGGAATTGCCTCTCATGTCCTGCTAGAGAAATGTACTGAAAGTGGTCTGAGAAATTGGTGGCTCTCTACATAGTGATTGTTTAATTGGTAGTGCAGTATACAGTAGCCCCCTTCTTATTTATGCTCCACCTTTTTACTACAAAGTAATGCTCAAGACAGCTTGTGGTCTTCATAATCAGTTTTTTCGAGTGGGTACTGTGTCCTCACATGTGCCCTGTAGCAGCATATAGGGAACAGTGTGTTTGCAAAGGGCTTTGGACTCTTTAACAAGAAGTTGTTTTAAGCAGAGCATGCTTCCATTGGTCCATATTCATTTCACCGTTAACAGGAAATGTAGGTTAATAATATACTATGTTTATAGCTTAATATCCTTGTCCCTATTAAAGGCCTGATGGCTTCCAGAAGATGCATTTATGAACAGAGTATTGAATTATTTAACAGGGTTAATATTATTTTTCCCATGCTAAATACATTTAGCATGTATTTCTACTGTGCAAGTCTTGTGCAGTCTAAAATTATGAAATTTAATATATAAATCTCATTAATGTTTTTGTGGTCTGTATTTAATATTTTTTCAGAAATATTTATCGATCTATTAATCACAAATAACACAAGGAGAGAGATACAACAACCCAAATAAGCCGTTGCATAATTGAATACTCTGTAAACAGTATTTCACTGACCTTCTAGAGTCTGATATCAATTATAATATTTTAACATTTTCTGTTATTTACAGCAAAAGCAGTGCTACCATTTTGAAGTTTACATTGAAGGGTAATGAATTGGATGCATTAGTCTGTTCCTTGCATCCTTGTACAATTTATTTAAATAAGAGGCACATTTATTACTCTCAAAACATTTAATCCTAACACTGTATCAGAGCAGGTGTTCTAATATTTATTCCACTGAATATCAATTTTCTGGGAGCTGTGGTACAAGAAAACATAATTTTGCAATGATTTGTAACAACTACTAAATACAAATTCAGATCATTATTTGTTTGATCAACTGTCAAAATGGCTGCAGCTGTTGTCTACACAATCTCGTAGATATTTATAATAGTTGTGGTGTTCTGAACTCCATATATGATGCAGTGTGGGCCCTTTTTAAGGAGAAAATAAATAAATAAATAAATAAATAAATAAATAAATAAATAAATAAATAAATAAATAAATGCCTCCAGAAAGTTAAAAATTAATTCCTTCTTGGTTCAGATTTGATTGAAAATGGCATACTAAATATTTTTAACAACCAGGATACATAAAGCTAGCTGTTCAGTTCTTCTTGAAGCTCAGGTTTAATAACAGTAATATTGTGAGTAAGTTGTAATTTACTGTGAGCATATTCATATTCTCTGCTAGCAGGTAAAAAAATTGTATTCTAAACCATGGTATAGAATGAATTCAAATTAGGGTTTATTAATATAGCAAGAAAAAAATGGGGTGGTATATCCCATTAACTTGAGCTGAATAAACTATTCTTATAATTTCTTGATAGAGGTTTCTTATTATTCTCTCTTTGCCCACAAGGAGATGGGAAAAGGGTTATAGCAGTGAACTATACCAGCAATTTGTTAACAACCAGCCAAAAGTTCTTGCATGTTTACACATAAAGAGATATCAACTGCCCTTCTGCAGTGAAGTATTTTATGCCCTTACTGTAATCTCTTGAGTCAGACTTTAAGTACGTCCACTTAGAGGTGAGTGCTCCTAATTAGGAATAACTGTTCAAAATGTGCTGTTGACTTTACGGCCGTGTTAATTTTTGGCAGTGTCATCCTGAAATATCTGAAACAGAAGCGGAGTATGTGCCTCTTAAACTGTGAATGTAAATCAAATCTTTGTAAATGTCTGGTGCGGTTGAAAAATCGGCTGCATTGATTATTATTTTTTTAAGAGATCAGTGTAAATAACTTAATAAAATGTGATGGGTTTAGAGGATATGGGACACGTTTGGCCGCTCTCCTATTTAGCATCATGTAATGGTGAGGATGTATATAAACACAATGTTTCGAGATAACATTTTGTGAAACACGCTTGTAACACTCGGATGGCTGCAGCTGTTGTCTAATTTTTTCTGGATTAAGTTTGGTCAAGAAAGACGCTGCCTCATTTTCAGCTTGTCATTTGCCCAGGAAGTAAAAGCAAATTGTAATGAGGGAATCACAGCAGGAGAACCTCTGAACAAATGAGAGGCATATATTGACTGACAGCCAGCATGCCATTTCGGTGATAAATGTATTTTTATACACTGCTGTTCAAGGTCACTTTCTGCTCTCTTTGTAGGCTGGCTGTCAAATCATGCCATTTTACGTTTTAATACCAAGTAATTTGCCATGGCGGATGCAAACTAATAGTGTTGGGAAATTATAAAATTAAGATGTACTGGTTAAAACATTTGTGGTTTATGGCTAGCTTTTATTGAGAGAGTTGGAAAGAGAAAGAGAAAATGGATTTTGAGAGAGAAGTGCATTATGTTTCCCTTCAGTGTAATATTGAAGAAGCAGTGTGGAGCACTATATGGAAGCTCAGCTGAATTTTTAAAAAGTACTTCTACTACATGGTTTTGAATTGGTTTGAACTATGTTGTTCCAGAAGTAGCTTTGAAGAGTGGCATACGCTTTAAATATTGATAATATTAACATACACTGAGGCAAAACGTAATGTAACAAAGTCTGTTACAATACAAATTAAAAGCTGCAATGGCTCTGTAACTAATTATACAATGATCATAGTTTCAGGCAAAAATCAAAGAAAAACAAAACAAAACAAAACAAAAGACACAAACATGTGGCACCTTAAAGACTAACTTTCCTATTTTAATGTAACATTTCGTGCACATGTGCACTTCTTCAGACAGATAGCAGCAGAATGAGGTGTGAAATAAAATATGAGATGGGATATACATTTCATACCAGATATTCATTGTGAATCCACAGGTGTTAAATGCTGAAATGGTTCTTTAGTAAACATGTCATATAAGCAGGTATATGGAAGAAGACTCAGAAGGAGCAGTTTATGTGTTAAATTTGTAGAGGTAAAACATGTAAATTGTATATAAAACAATACATGTGTAAGACAGGATTAACAGCATTTCCTATTTCCAGGACAGCATTACACAGTCCTGCCAGACACATTGGCCACCATGCAGTGACCGTATCTTGGCTTAATAAGCCAAGATTATTAATGAGCCACATGCCCCTTCACAAAGCTGCTTTATTTCTCCCTTTACGTTAACAGGGAAATAACCCAGGTAGACGTCAATGAACTGTAGTTTTCTGTTGCACCAAAGCCAATACGTTATGTTTAAGAGTTGTGAACAAGACAAGGAAATTATGTAAAGCTGGCTTTATATGTTTCCTGGTTTTAGAAGTCATTAACCATAGTTTCCATATGTAATAAAAATGAATGTTTTTTGGCTTTTTCACTTGCTTGCACGAGAGGGGAGTAAAGCTGCTGTGTATAGAATCAGTATTCATTTGTATATCTTTTTTACTCCAATGTATAATTAATTGCCCAGATGTTGTTAGGATGCGAAATCCCCAAGTGATGTTTTTAAAAAAGCTGTGGAGATGCACCTTGAAATTTATATCAGTGTATTTTGGCATGAAAACTACATGACAAGCTTGTCATGTAAGAACAGTAATCTATAGCTGCCCTGTATCTGGCAGTGATTATTAGCATAAACAAAGTGCAAGAATAGAGTTAGTGATGCTGTAGGACATTACTTTTACCTTTGCATTAAAGAAAAGTATGAACCATCTTCCTCTGCTAACCCTTTCTGAAAGGCCATCTTTTCAGTTGTAGAGGAAGGAACTGATAAACTGGTTATTTGCTTGGAGAAAAAAAAACTGATAGCTTTGTGTCATTTTACTTTATGGTTTAACCAAGAATTACCATATAAGTTGGAATTTGTGAAGTTTTTCCACACAAAAACATACGTAATTCGAAGTCCTACGTTATTACTGCTTTTTTATTACTGTTTGGTTTTTTTTTTTGTACCATTGAATTGCTTTGAACAAAATGTCAGCTAAGCAAATAAATGACCTTCAAAAACGCGCCATTATAAGTCCTGCTTAGGTACCGCAAACTTAAAGTTAAAATAAAGGCAGACTAAACTAAAAGAGTCAATTGCTAATTCAAACCATCTCATGTTCAGTCGTACACTTCCTACTGCCTTCTGTGTTTCCCAGCATTATGGTCCTTTCCGGTGAGTCTTGTCTACCCATGAGGTGTCCAATGTATGGTAGGCTCAGGGCAGCCACTTTTCTTTCTATAGGGAATTCAGGCTTGATTTCATCTAGACCCCCACTTATTTGTGTTTGTGGCAGTGAGAGATGAGCCGAAACATCAGTTCAGAGGTCTGTGACAGTTCATATACACAGCAGCACATGGGTCACACATTCCCTTCCTTTCCCTTCAACTTCCCTGTCTGGATCCCCTACTCACCATTCACCGCACACTCCACCTCCTCTTCAGCCGTCCATCCAGTCCCTGGCAGCAACACGGGCTCCCTTGCCTTGCCTTGCCACCTTGGCTGGTTACCAACTCAAACAAGGCAGGACAAGCCAGCCCATGCTTCTGTAGAGGAGTGGATAGAGATGTAAAATTTTGGAAATTTTGAAGCCCGGAAAAAAAACACGTTTTCCCCCTGGTGGGTGGGTGGGGGTGGGTCTGAAATAAAATGGATTTTGGGGAGAAATTTGGGTGGAAATTGCTACATTAGTACTCCCCCCTTTTACAGCTTGAAAGTCATTCTGTTACTTTAGAAACATAAAATATGATGATGGCCAATTTGACGTGGCATAAAATTACCACAACTAGCATATTAAAATATATCCAAACAATTATTACAAACAGAATGTACTTTTTAAATAATATGTATTTGTGATTGTAAGTAACAAATGGAGTAACAATCTCCTGAACTGTTTACTAGTTTATGGGGAAGAAAAAAAAACCCTCTACAAAACAATGTTTAAAATCCAGAATTAACAGTTATTTAGATTTCCTCTCCACAGTATTAAATAAAAATAAACTAAAAACCTCATTCTCATAAAAAGAATTGAAGAGGGGGGAAATGTATAGAAAGGAGTGAAACTAAGTTTCAATGAATGAACATGAAATTTCATCAGAATCATTTCTGTTGCTCTATATTTTCTTCCACTGCTTTGAGGCCTTAGTAAAGAGTACAGAACAGAACCAAAAATCCCCACCCTGATGCAAAAACAAAAGTGAAACCTTTTTCTTTTTCTTGTGACAATAGCAGCAGCTCCTAAACAAAGGAAGAAATGCATCTTGTTATTGCACTGGAGAATTTGGTTTGTAACCTAGGACATGCTTGTCCTCTGTGCACAGAAATTAGAATAATCTGATAGTATGCATTTTTTAGAAGTGATTTGGAAACTATTTGAACACCCTGTCTTAAAATATTTTATTCGTTGTGTTAAAATAAAACATTCCATAATAATCTTTTCTTTTTCCTTTTTCAATTTTTCCACTTATTCAGGGGGAACACCATAAAGGCTTCAGGGGAAAAAACTCATTTTTTTCTGAAATTTTCTGAGTTTTTTTCCAGGCCTTCACATCTCTATGGGTGCTATGATTTTTATTCTGTATGCAACAAAGACAACTTATTACTATAGTCTTACCAGTCATATAAAATAGTTAAATAAATATAAGAAACTTCAAGCCCCCAACAATATATACCAAGAGACAAAGCAAAGACTTTTGTGTACACTAATTTTTGTTTTCTGCTGCTACCAATTTCTTTTGATTTCTGCATTTTTAAAATACATATTAGGTTATTTTCCCCCCTGGTATTCACTTTAAAGGCTGCTGCTGAATATATCTTTCAATATGAATTTTTGGTATGGAAATGCTGTGCCCTTTGCCTAGCAAAAACCATAGCAAAGAGGAATACTCTTTATTCTTATTCAAAGGTGTGTGGCTGCATGTAGATGCTTGTTTATCTGACAAATAAACAACAGTAATATTGCAAAGTGTACAGTGAATTACACTAAGGCGAGCGAAATCTGTTTTTAAAGGATTAGCATCTGCAAGGAGGAGACGTAAATTAAAACATCAACGCCATTTGGCTCCCTTAAGGATTGCAATTATTTGGATAAATTGTCAGTGGCCAAGAGTGCAACAAGTTTGCTAGCAGCATTGATTGCTACCTTTGAATTATCAAACATCTTTCATTGGCAAATATTAATTGCTTAAGTGCTAAAGCATATGATGGACAAAGTATTGACTTTCATAACTAATTGGTCTTTAGTTTTCCTTAAACTGTTGAGATTACATAAAACACTGAGGCCTGCTTCAAGTAGCATATGTTGTATGTTGCATGTGCTAAACAAAATCTCAGTAGATTATTAATATCTTTTTGGGGTAAGTATATAATATATATTAGTTCCTATTGTAATGTAGCTTTCCATTCTGAAAATCAGTAGGGGGCTGTACCTCAAAAAAAAATATCTAGAAGTGTCTAGGAAGTAAACATGACTCTAAAAATATACTGACTGAAGCATGCCTTCTAATATCTGCCATAGGAAGCATTACACTCTGGACACCCTGTTTCCCCGAAAATAAGACCTCCCCAAATATTAAGCCCTAGCAGGATTTCTATGCATTTGTTAAATATAAGCCCTACCCCGATAATAAGACCTAGTGATGGGTGTGGTTATGCAAATACACTGCATAGCCACAGCATGCATTTCGGCACAGAGCGGTAAGGAAGATTGGAATACCTTTTATCTGCCACAGCTACTTTCTCCGAGCCATTCGCACTTGCGCAGGTGCGCATCACTCCTTTCTCCTAGCCATTTGCGCATGCGCGTGTGTGCATGTGGTAACCGTGGTCGCAGGCATCCTATTGAGCACACGCGAACAGCTAGGGGAAAGGAGTTCACACATCACTACACCAGCCCCACCAACCAGCAACAGTCTGTGAGCCTTCTTTTCCTGAGTATCTGTACCCCCAACAAGGTGAGTGGGAAAAGAAAGCTATTCTGTTGAGTACAAAAAAGGAATTGTCGATGACTCCCAGGGCAAGAATCTTACGGCTTTCTGCAAAGAGAAGAAGTTGGATATCCGAATGATCTGAAAATGGTGGGCAGAATACAATAACCTCAGTCTACATGTGGACAGAGGAAATGCTAAGAACTGCAAGTGTGGTTCAGGTTAGCAACCTTTATTTCCTGAGCTGGAAAACATAATCTGTGAATGGATTGCTGACAGGAGAGCAGAGGCTTTGGTTGTGAGCAGGGCTGACGTTCAAGCTTATTATACTTAATAAGACATCATCTGAAAATAAGCCCTAGTGTCTTCTTGAGAAAATATAAATATAAGACAGTGTCTTATTTTGGGGGAAACACGGTATTTGTGTAAAATCTGAGCTCTCAAATTCGCTTCATATATTATGTTGAGGTTCTAGGTAAGACTTGTTTAAGGTCCATGATGGGGACCTTAGCATCCTAGTTTCATATATGAGTTGTTCAAACAAGTCAGTTCCCTGTGGGTGGGTTTGAAGGTACACATTTCTGTATGTCCCACAGGCAGGGTTGCCCTGGATCTCGAGACGCCACGTGGAGACTTGTGGAATCATTTCATTTCCTTGGCGCTCCAGGCAGAGAGACAACTCTCAGGACAAGCCATGCTGAAGGAGTGCTGCGGTTTAGGAAATCCACATTTTCTGTCTCATTCTCTCATTCAAACATGCACCCATATTGTCTGGAGTGGATTCACGAGTGCCATATCTGGTGATATCAAAAGGGATCCCCTTGTGACCTCACATGGTCACACCCCTGCTCCTACATTTTGGCCCTGAAATCTCAGGGAAGGGGTAGCTGTTGAACTGGCAACCTAGTGTTGAACTTGGCAAGTAGGTAAAAGGTATGGGTCCCATTTCTTGAGATTCCAGGGCCAGAACCTGACTTCTGGACATAAGATAAACTCACATGTAAATGTTGCAAAATAATATGTGAGCATGTGTGAGAATATGAGAGATTCTGGATTCCCATCAGTACCCCCTGAACCAATATTATGTGTGCATATGACAAAAAAGTGTTTGGCATTTGATATGTGGATGAGATGGATGTCCATCCTTTAAAGTTTCCACACTCTGCCTAGAAACCCTAGGAGGCATAACAGTTCACTGAGACTTCCACCAGCACCTGAGATCTGGCGAATCTAGCCACCCTGATCTACTCCAGTCTAAAGAATCTTCACTAAATGTCAACATTGTCAGTGTATAATTTTTGTGCCAACCACAGCTGTATCATCATACTTGTAAAAAAGAAAAAAAAAGACAATTATTTTGCCTCTGCATTTTAATCTCTCTGGATAGGTAGGTTTCTAGTAAATTTGGTTTTCATTTCCTACACACCTTCTGCAGTCTTGTCCTTAATTGTTTTCAGGCAGAATCATTTCATATCATGCTGTCTGGCTGTTCCTGGGAATAGACTCCTTCTGTAGGCCACTGGCTTACTTACCAGTCACATGTGATGCTGCAAAGTTCACTGTCTAGGTCGGTCGTGGCCAAACTTTGGCCCTCCGGATGTTTTGGACCACAACTCTCACAGATCTTTGTCATTGGCAATACAGGCTTGGAATTCTGGGAGTTGTGGTCCAAAACATCTGGAGGGCTGAAGTTTGGACAGCACTGGTCTAGGTCCATGTAGTCCTGGTCACATGTAATTTTGCAGCTTCAGTGAATCTCTACTTGGGAGCAACTCAAGGGGGCTCCTGCAGTTGAAGGATGTATGATGTGACTCCTTCAAGGCCTCAGAGAATGCAATGACGCTGTAAAAGTGCAAAGCATTGATTTGCACATTGTTCACAGGAATAGGTTGCACAGGCTGGAGTTACACGTGTGACAGTATGAGGCATCATGGGTTGGCTGGCATTGTAATTTATTTATGGCAATGGTCCATCTTTATTTAATTACACTCTGCAAGTTATGTCGAGTGAATGTAAATGACTGTGTCAGTTACCGGATGAGAGGAAAAATGCGGCAAGCCTGTGGCATTCCAAGAGGGTTCCTGCATCAAAGGGCAAATGAGGATAAAAACCTACGAAACAAACCCTATAGACAGTGTGTGTTTGGGAACCATGCAGTGCTGGCAGCAGGGGAGGGGTGGCTTTATAGTCTCTTTTCTCCCTGGTCTTCAAAGCAGTTTACACATAAGGATAAAAGTTAAACATTATAAAAATTGCATTTTAATTTCATTTCCTAGCCCAAACACCTCTCCTTACCTAGAGCTCTAATCATACGTAGTGTTAAGCCTTCAGACAGCCTAATCAGTCCAGTGGTTTGCCTGTTAGACAAAAATTCAACTATCTAAACAAGACCCATTGTCCAAGCAAAGCAAAGCAAAGTGTTCTGCTTATATACGGCCCCAGAGTACTTAAAGCACTCTCTGGGCAATTTACAATTTATTTATGCAGGCTACATATTGCCTTCCCTCCAGCAAGCTGGGTACTCGTTTTACCAATCTCAGAAGGATAGGAGTCAACCTTGAGCCAGCTACTTGGGATTGAATCCCAGGGCGTAAGCACAGTTATACCTGCAGTACAGCAGTTTGACCAGTGCTCCATGAGGCTAAAAAAAAAAAAAAAAGATGACAGTTACTGGAGTGATACTAGCTAAGTTGCAATGGTGAAAATGCAACCATAATTTTAAAAAGTCCACAACTTAGGCCACTTCCTTTGCATGTATGTGACGCCAGTCCTTGGCATCTCTAGGTAGAGCTAAGGAATGGAAGAATGTCTTCTTATACTCTGGTTTGAGGAAGGTTGAGGGAGGCTAACCCATGGAAAAGCAATCACTCTCTCAGCTCCTCTACTATATTCAGTGAACCAAATCATGACCTAGCTTATGGCTTTGCCATATGAATGACTGAAGAAACATGTGCAGTGTTTCGAACAACTGGGAGAAATGCAACATGTAGTTCTTTAAATTAATACTATCTGTTTTCCTGCTTGGATCTTGTGAAAATGCAAAGGGGGATATTGCATGATAATAGGTATCTGTTTCATCAAAATTCCCTTGTAAATTTGCTTTGTGTTAGCTTTTGCCTAAGTCCTGTTCCTGAGCTTAACACTAGGAACTAATACTAGGCTTTCATTGTGGGTTAACAGAGTGGTCACCGTAGGAATATAACTAGCTCATTGAATCACAGTCTGCTAAAAAGCCCTACATGGATATTCTCTCCACAGCCAGTTGACCCACTCGGCAGAAAGGTCAGGCTGCAACATAGGTCAAAAGAACCCTCCGTGCATCAAGGGAAGACACAATCATGCATACATTGCCTCCCGACTTCTGAGTCTGAATCTTTCTTGCATCCCACTGAAACACTTAAGTGGGCTGAAGCAATAGCGAAGGAACTTCTCTTCAGCAATGTGTGAATGGGATCTCTCTTTTTTTAAGAGAGAAAAGAGCTGAAGTTGCTTGCAATGTTGGTGAGTGAGAGTTGTCACTGAGATAGACATCCATATTCATTGTCAGGTTATGGACCATGCCTTTCTAAAGGGCTTGTCATTGTTATAAAGATGGAGGTGAGGCTCCACTCCATCGGTCCATTCTAGTCCCACGTTTTGAAAGGAACTTTGCTGTCCAAGGTGCCAGTTGGCCTCAGGAGCTGCTTTGGACTGCTATTCAAGACTCATGGGAAGAGAAGGAACAGCAGAAGAAGGAGGAAGAAATGCCCCTTTTTCTTTCAGTCCTTATTCTGGATGAGATAAACTACCTGGATCCATTTCAATCTGGCTTCAGACCTGGCTAGTTGCATTGGTAGATGACCTATGCAGGAAAATGGATAGGGGATCTGTGTCCCTTTTGGTTTTACTAGACCTCTCAGCTGCTTTTGACACTATAGGTCACAGCATCCTCCTGATTTGTCTCTTTGAAATGGGAATTGGGGGACTGCATTAAAGTGGCCCCAGTCCTTCCTGCAGCAAAGAATGCAGAAAGTGGTGTTAGGTGATTCATGTTTGACACGACGTCCACTGACCTGTGGAATTCCCCATGGTTCTGTTCTGTCTCCTATGTTATTTAATATCTATATTAAACCACTGAGGCAGATTATCAGGAGTTTTGGGGTTAAGTGCCACCAAGATGCTGATGACACCTAACTTTGCCTCTCCTCACCTCTGGATTCTAAGGGAGCTACTATTTTGACTTAACATGAGTGTTTAGCTACAGTAATGAACTGGATGAGGATGAACAAATTAAAATCAAACCCAGACAAGAAGTAGTGCTCCTGGTCAGTCAAAAGGGAGAACAAGGGATAGGGATGCAACCTAAATCGGATGGGATCACCCTCCAATTGAAAAAAGAGGTATGCAGCTTGGGGGTGCTCCTGGACTCATCCTTGAGCCTAGATGCCCAGGTCACAGCAGTGGCCAGGAGTGCATTTGCATAGTTAAAGCTAGTACTCCAGTTATGCCTGTTCCTTAAGAAACCTGCTCTGGCCACAGTGACACATGCCCTAGTGACACCCCAACTGGACTATTATTATGCACTCTATGTGGTTTCTTCCAATGATAAGTCTCAGGAAACTTCAACGGGTCCAAAATGCAGCAGCCAGATTGCTGACTGGGGCAGGGTATAGAGATCACATTACACCCCTATTAAAGCAGCTCCACTGGCTGCCAATCAACTATTGAGCACAATTCAAAGTGCTCACCTTAACCTACAAAGCACTATTCAGCCTGGGTCCTACCTACCTCAAAGATGAATCTCACAGTATGAACCGGCTCAGGTGTTAAGGTCATCAGGAGAGGCCCTTCTCTCCATCTCACTACCCTCACAGGTATGTCTCATGGAAACACATGAAAGGGCCTTCTCGGCTGCTATGCCCAGACTCTTGAACTCCCTCCCATTAGAAGCCAGGACTGCCCCATCCCTGCTATCTTTCTGGAAACAGGCAAAGACCTTTCTCTTCAGTCAAGTTTTCCCTGAATGATGTACTAGCATACATGGCTACTACACAGATCTGCTTTTATAGCCAGTTATAACTTTGTGCTTTTATCTCTCCATGTGTGATTACATTGACACTATTTTATCAGTTGTTAGTTCCCATCCCTTACATGGAATTTATACTCTTTTCTTAACTGTTTGCGTTCTCTTTTAGCTTTAATGTTGTTTTCTAATGCTGTAAGATACCCCTCAATTCCCTGTTCTTAAACTTGAATATGTCTTAATTTTACCAGACTGTATATTATCCCTCATTACTGTAAGGACTCTTGAGTCCTTTTCTAAGGAGAAAGGTGCAGTAAAAATACTCATAAATTTGTTTTTAAAAAATCGGTTGTAATATATAGGGCAAAAAGGGGCTTACCTTCAGGAATCTGAGCCTTAGATTTCTATACAACAGAGTTCCGAGAGGACTAAAGAGACGGTGAAGAAAAATGTGTTTTCCTTTCTCTTCTTTCCCTTGAAAACTTATCATGTTAGTTTTAATGTCATGGTGTACCCTTTCAGAATAACTCAAAGAGATTGGGAAGATTAATTCTCTTTCTATTTCTTTAAAAAGAAAAAAAAGGCATCCACACTGTGTCACCCGTTTCTCTCATGATTCAATTTTTCCTAGAAATTTCTGAAGACTAAATTGTTTTGGGTTTTTGTTGTTTTGTTTTGTTTTGTTTAATTTTCAAGTCATGTACATCTTCATTTGCGGGAAGATTGTGAATTGCTCAGAAGCCATTCCCTTATTTTAGAAAGCTCCTGTTTTATTCCCAAAGTGGTAAGAAAAAGATTGTCCAAACTGAGTAGTAGATTCTTACCTTTTTTACAGTATGGATACTGCTGTTTGTTTTCTCTGTTGTTCCTGTTACTAAATACATGGTTTATCTAATGTGAATGGTTCTGCTCACTTTCCCCAAACCCACCCCATCAATCTGGCAAGCGAGAAACTGTTATTAAAAAACTTATTTCCAAACCCGGCCTTCTGCTCACTCAGTTCTGCTTCTTTATAATCATCGGGATATTGTAATAAGTGTACCACTCGTACTCGGAGCATAAGGAGGGCCATGACGGTTTTCAACCACAGACCTCTCTAGCTGTGCATTCTGTTCCAGAATCTAAACAGTCAACTGCATATGAGGAAACACACAAGCAATGCACAGTAGGGCTCTCCCAGTTGTGTTCCCTGAGAGAGAGAGAGAGAGAGAGAGAGAGAGAGAGAGAGAGAAGATAGGACAAGAAAACGTATTTTGATTTGGAGAGGAGCAAAACGACCTTTCTCTTTCTTCATCTCTTCTGTCCTAATACCAGCTTCCTCCTGCTTTGCATGGAGAAAAGGTAGCTTCCCATTATAAACTTTGAAGGACCATCCTTCAAAGGAAGGGGGACAAACTGGAAAAATTATATAAAACTATAGAAACAGTACTTTGAAGTATAGCCTTATTCATTTTTATGTCCTTCCAAGTTGCTTCCTACATGGTGACCCTATGAATTAATGACCCCAAATAGATCTTGTTGGTAGTAGCTCTGCTTACGTTTTGCAAACTCAAGGCCATGGCTTCTTTTAGTGGATCAGTCCATCCTGATCTTTGATCTTACTTTTCCTACTGCCTCTATTTGTTCTATTATGATTACCCTTTCCACTGTTCTAGCATGATTACCCTTTCCATCTTGCTTTCTTACAATGAGCCTAAATTTAATCATTTTTGCTTCTAGAGAGAATTCAGATTTGATTTAATCTAGCACCCACTGGCTTGTCTTTGTAGTAATAAAGCTCTCCTTTGTTACCCCATTTCAAATAAATGAGTGTTTTTCTTTCAGCTCTCTTCACTGTCCAGATTTCACAAACCCGTCATAGTAATTGGAATACCATAGTAGGGAT
Source organism: Phrynocephalus forsythii (assembly GCA_029282475.1). Taxonomy (NCBI): domain Eukaryota; kingdom Metazoa; phylum Chordata; class Lepidosauria; order Squamata; family Agamidae; genus Phrynocephalus; species Phrynocephalus forsythii. The sequence goes on from JAPFRF010000004.1 coordinate 124,472,710, forward strand.
AATCTTGCCTATGATCCCCAGTGAGATATGCTTACTCTTAAGGATCTTTTTAGTCTGCTACAGAAGTCTAAATGCATTTGTAAAGAAAAACTCAATCCTAGTAAGTCCATGTACAGGGTTCTTCATCAGAAAGAGTGTTTTATCCTAGATGCCTGGCTGTTCTTGTTAGACAAAACTAGTTCCTTAAAGTAGTAGATTCCTGTAGTGGAAATTGCCATTGATGGCTTTTGGTATTTCACGGATGAGCACTTACTAGAGAAGTAAGGAGTTACATATAGTATGCCTTTCGTTTAACAAAGTTTTAGTGTACTGTTTCTTAAGAGATGCATTTAGAAGTATTCATATCGCATTGATCATGTTTATATATGCATATATTGCTGTACAAGTACATTTTAGCAGGTATGAACATAGCTAATTTCTTCATCTCATTCGTGTTTAGACGATCCATGGGCACAAAGGGGCCATAACCGCTGTGGCTTTTGCTCCTGATGGACGGTATCTTGCCACTTACTCCAACACCGATAGTCACATTTCCTTCTGGCAGGTAAGTCGCACGTGTGACATTCATCATACCATACTTGAATCTTACCACCTAATGTCACTTTTAAAATGTTTATATTTGCATGAATCTAATTAAAATAAAAAGTGCCGCAGACTGAGAAGCCTGGCCAGAATGCCATGTTCATTCCAAGCATTCCTAAAAGATGCCATAAAATGTTCTACAGTAAGCAGAAGTCCCAGAGGAGAGAAACAAAAGCTTCTTTAGCCATCATGTTTGTATAGAGTGTTTGGTGAGGGAAGATGTTAAAGGACACCATCACTAAATTGGAATACTGGAGCCTCAATCAGTGCCCCACGGTTCCCCCAAACCTAAGAATAAGGAAACCAAACTACTACAGACAAGCACAAACCAGGAGGTTTTTCTGGTTTAAAACTCAAGCCTTTCGCTAGCTTCTCCAGATAGTGTTTTTCATAATAGTTCCCAGACATAGATAGATAGTAGACATGGGCACGACTCGGCGAAATTTTCGTTTTCGTTTCCGTTTTTCATTTCCGTTACGTAACGGTAACGGTAACGATAATTAAGCCGTCAGAACTCGAACTCGAACTGAAAAAAGAAAAATTTGGTCGGGTTTTTCGTTTCCGTTTGTGGCATCGTGGCGATCGCGCAATGCGAAGCACAGAAAAAGTTTTTAAACTTTTTTAAAAAAACCCGACTCCCGGCCAAAAAAGCAGGCGAAAATATGCCTGCCTGAGGCTTTGCCACCTACCAGAGGGGTGGTTACTGGGGGGGGGTCCCCGGCCTTCCCCCCTCTTCTCCTGTACTGGGCTGCTTGCACCAGGCTGGGGGGGTCATCCTCGTCGTCTCGCCATGCCATGCGGTCGGGGGGGATCCAAAATGGCGACCGTAATTTTTCTTTTGAAATCATGGTCAAAAAACACACCAAATCACCACAAAAACATGTGAAATTTATTTATTTTAAATGCTTGAATTTTAATAGTAGCAGCAGTGGGTTTTTTAGTAGCAATAAAACGTCATATTGATTTTATTTTATTTTATTTTATTTTATATTTTTTTAGACCTGCCCATTTGGGCTGGGCATGGGATAGGACCATGCAAATTTTTTTAACCATTCCACCAATGGCATCGCCAGGTTTTTGACTGACACTTCTGGATGTCTCGGAGGGCATAAAAAGCCGAGGCACCTTCCAGAAATCGCAGTCGGGTGTATGGATGTGGTTGAGGGAGGAGGGCTGGCTGCTGGTGCTGGTGTGATCCGATCGAGATTGAGGAGGGAGGCTGGAGGCTTTAAGATTTAAGTTAGGCATGCAGGGAGGGAATTGAATTCAGAAAATAATTTCTTTGATTCCCTGCAGCTTTGTCTGCTGAAGGGAATAGCAGTTTATTCTTTATTTCTTCTCTGGCAGTTTGTGAGGATTTTTTCTGATATTGGATAAAGGGGGAGGTTCAACTGGGAGTGGGAGGTGTGGATTTATTTTAAATATATATTATATACTACCATTTATTTTCTATTTTCCCAACTTCAATTTGCTTGCACACACACACATTTGGGGTACAAACTAAGAACAGAACCTCTATCCTAAGTGATATCCTAACTGCCCACTCGCCCGTCCGCCCGTGCCACCACCCGCACCTGTGGCCCGCACCGCCACCCACCCGCTCACCCACTCGCCCGCCCGCGCCTCCCCCCTGTCATTGTCGCCGCCCCCATGGCCCACCACCACCACCTCCTGCCTGCACCTCCCGCCCACCCACCCCGCCCTGCCCGCCCACCCCGCCCTGCCCGCCGCCTAGGGTGCAAAAACACCTAGCTCTGGCCCTGATTGCGCCCTATGCTCTGGAAAGTCAAATTGCACTAAATCGCGGTGGAAACGACAAATGACAAACGAAACAATGAAACGACAGATTTTTGAAAAATTTCACGACAAATGGAAACGACCCAAAACGGACCCGTTCCGACAAACAAAAACTCGAAACGTCATTTTTTCTGGTCGTGCCCATGTCTAATAGACAAACAAACACACATATATATATATATATATATATATATATATATATATATATATATATATATATATATATATATATATATATATATATATGCATGTTAGGGTGGATTCGGGTTTCTTCCCGTGTAAAATCTGGTTGTTTTGGCGAAAATCTTCAGGCTGGTGTTCTGGCTTCTTTCTCCTTGAAGCAAAGCGTGATCTCAGTTGAAGTCCTTCTATAAATACTGCTGGGGGTGTGGTTTGCTTGCTCTGTTGCTGATTGTAGGTTCCTTTGTTCCTTTGTTCTTTTGTGATCTGCTGTGTGGCTGAGGCGATCGTTAAGGGATTAACTGCTGGTGGCTGTTTAGATGGCTGTTTAGATGCTGGTGGGTTAGATGGCTGGTGGGTTCTGGCAGCATCCTGGGCTTTGGTGGAGTGGGGTCCTGTGTCTTGTGAATTCATTTTGGTCTGGCTACGTGTCTGTGGTCTCCCAATGTTTTTTTGGTGTGTGTGAGTGTGCTCCATGTGGTGACTGGAGTGGGGTGCCGCAGTAGATGGTACAGTCGTGGTTTTGTTATTGGATGGTGGTTTCGTTTCATCTGTGGGAAGGGTCTGGGTTTGTGTTTGGTGTGGATGGAAGGTGGTGGCATCTTGTGTCCTTTTGGACAAAGTCTGTCCAGCCACATACATCGGACAAACAAACAACCAGATTTCTACACGGGAAGAAACCCGAATCCACCCTAACATGCATACCTATACCCGTGAAAATCTACGAAAACATATATATATATATGTTTTCGTAGATATATATATAGATATAGATATATACTATCTTCAGGCTAAGAAGAAAGAAGCCAGAACACCAGCCTAAGATGACGAGTGAGACCTATAGATAGATTTCTAGAAGAAACCCGAATCCACCCTAACATGCATATAGATATAGATATATAGATATAGATATAGATATAGATATAGATATATAGGTATAGATATAGATATATTCAGCATATAATGCCTGGGGCTCCTCCCCTCTGGCTTAGAACATGGTTATGTGACTTAGAAAGGTTATTTGCCAGTTTACCACTCATAGAAAACCCTAGATAGCCCTCAATTCCCTGTTCTTAAACTTGAATACATCTTAATTGTACTGGACTGTATATTGGCCCTCTTTACTGTAAGCCACCTTGGGTCCTTTTCCAAGGAGAAAGGCAGGGTGAAAATACTCATAAAATAAAATAAATAGAATCCACCAGTACCAGCCCCTTAAAATAGAAGAAATCGGTACTACTGGTTTCTGGAATTCTTCTTCCAATTTTGTTTTGTTTATGTTTTCAATTCAGAGGGCTTTCTAAATGTTTTGAAGGCTCTGTGTATGATAGCACAAGTGCTACTTCTGAAGGTTTCCAGAAACATACCATGAAATTCTTTGCACCATTCTTTTCTTTTCTTTTCTTTTCTTTTGACTTGGATGCTGTGGGTTACAAGGGGCCGCAAACATAGCCTTAAATGGCTACATTTTGACCAACCCTTCATGTAGAAATTGCAATAAAGCAAAGGATAGTAGATCATCCCATGGTTTCCAGTTTTAAATAGCTATACCATCTTCTCAAGTATGGGCACTCCCGTGATGGAGAAATATTGTCGTCTGTTTGCATTAGCAAAACAGTGTAACCAAGGCCTGTTGAAATGAATTAGGGTTTCATTAATTGCACAGAATCAGACTTCTCCTGGAATTTCCCAAGTGCTTTTTCCCATTAGCAGGGATGGTGACTCAAGAAGCAGGACTTTACTTGGGGTTGTTGTTTTCTCCAATGTTTCGTACTTGATTTATGACTCTGAAACACACAAATATCCTTATTTTTGCTTGTTTGCTTTTTGCTTTTTTGGGGACTCAAGACTTGGTGCCAAAAACCCAGACTTGGACTTGGGGTCTCAGATCCAAAGACTTGCCAAGATACCTGTCCATTAACTTATGCCTTTTGTCTAGAACTGCATTTTATGTAGTAGGCAGATACGGTATCTTTGTGAAAGAGAAAACTCTGATAGCAGAATATATAGCTTCCTTGGATTCCGTATTCCTGTAACTATTAGCTAATAATATATATCTTTAATCTGCCATGACTTTCTGCATGTCATTCAGTGATAACTGTACATGTCATTAAAAATATTGAATTATTCTCCATCATCACACAGTGTGTGATTTCTGAAGCAGGGAGTAAGAACGGTAAAAATGCTCTTCCACCACTTACATATATTTCATTGAGTTACATGGAAAGATTGAGGAGGCAATCAGACATATTGATTGAGATGTTTTTACATGATGATCTTAAGATTTTAGGGGGTGGGACAGGCAATGCTCCCTCAACAGGCACATGCTTTAACATATAAACCGTGGTGCTTAAAACCTCCTGATTTTAGCCCTTTCTCCCTTTCTTTTAATTATTTTTCTTTTCTTTGGGGTTTTTTCTTTTCATTTTCTTATTTTTTTTTCTTTTTTCCATTTTCTTTACCTTTTTTGCATGCTTCAAAACTAGCTTTATCCTAAAGAGTTAAAATTAGCACACATGTCGCATTTAAAAATGTAACCTCGTGCACTAGTGAGTCCTCCTCTCCCCTTATAGTGGTCTATTCAGCACTACTATTAATGCAGGAAAATCAGTAACATTAGTCATCTTAAAAGGGTTATTACTCAAGATGATTTAAATTGTGAAAATGTCAGTAGGGCTTGCATGCTCCCTGCTACAGATGCCATGATTTACACTCTCTTGACACGATTCTGCTGCTGAGAAGGACCACGAAAAAAAAAGCAATGGCTTCTGTGTTACGCTGATCAGAATTCAGAACATGATATTGACAATAGCACGTCTTAAAAATGTCCTAGGACATGCCAAGGTTTTCATGTGTCAAAGTCGCAGGCTCTTGGCTGGGGCTGTCAAGCACACCTGTCCTATTCCGATTCCAAGATCCTTAATGCATCTGGCTGATTGTAACAGTGTCTCAACCAAATATAGGGCTGCTTGTTTATGCCTTTGTTTTAAAGGGCATCACCTATGTAACGAAAGTGATACAAATGGAGCAGTTATCTAATAAATTGGAAATTCCAGTGTGCAATGGTTCTTTTTATCAATATTTAGCTTAAAGAACTGATAAACATATAAAAAGATCCCATTGCTGTCTTACTCTTGACACTGATCAAAAAGCTTTGTTCAAAACATATACAGTGGTACCTGTTATAAAGGAACTAATTCGTTCCAAATGAAATTCTTTTAAGCAAATTTTCCTTTATACAAATTTCCCATAGAAATGCATTGAAAACAGATTAATCCCTAATCGCGACCATTTTTATGTTGTATGGATTCACCCCATCGCCGAATCTGTTAAGCAAATTTCCCCTATCTCCAGAAATTTTTTATGTTGTACAGATTTTATCTTAGACAAACTGTTATACGAGGGTCCACTGTACTGTCAAATATGCACATACACCGTTTGTCAGAAAGTTACAGTCACCTGCGATTATTGTTCCCACCATTAATTTTGTAATTGTAATAGTTTAGGAAGGGGAAAAATCTGAGCTCACTTCACAGATCAGCTATTGATTTGATTTAGGAGGGGAGACATAATACTGTAATTGCAGGTTTTTTAAAATTAAAAATGTATTTTTAATAAACTGAATTAGGCTGCATTGTGGAAGAAAGGAGTGGAATCACACACACACACACACACACACACACACACACACACACACACACACACACACACACACACACACACACACACACACACACACACACACACATTCTACTATCTAGAACATTTCAGATATCTAGCAGAGGCATGGGAATTCCATTGAGCAAATTGAACTTTCTTTTCCATAAGAATATCTGTGTTCACTTCCCCAGAAGGAGCTGGTGTTCAAATATGTGCAAAATGAGTGCAATAACAGCAGCCTCTAATATCTGTATAATGCCTTGTATTTTCTCATGGTTTCCTCTGGATGTCCAAATCTCTTAGCCTCATATTGGCAAGTGAGGGTCATAAATCAGCATAAGAGGATATTGGTTTGTCTGAAGTTCTTAAGCTGTCCTAATAGACTTTCTACATTTCACTTTTGAACACTGGAGTTCATTTTAAAAAAAATAAAAATATGTTGAGCATTAAATTTCCCTAAATTCTGGATTCAGGATCAGATTGCAAAGCACACTATAAAATCTCATGGTTCTCTTTTGGTTGTCAGCTTGCAATGAAAAAAATCATGCCTATGCCGGAGTTTCTGTATAATGTTTTTAACTTTTTAAATTTATTTCATCTCTTTAAGCATGAATGAGATAGGAAATACTATTAAAAAGGCCTTTAAAGTAATTTAAAGCCAACTATGATTTAAGAGTCTTTAGGGACCCCTCTTAAAAAGAAAATGGTTAAACATGGGTCCCTGTTTTTGTTTATTTTGACTTCATCAGTGAGATCTGCAATGTTTTCATTGACTTGCAGTAGTTAATGCAGCATTTGCCAATATAAGATGATGGAAAGGAAGCAATGGCTGAAATCCCATTGCTTAATGTCAGAAACTGGAATAGATCCATTGAATCAGTAGAAGTCTTGGAGGAGTTGACTCACCAGATCCCCACTTATTGATTCCGTGGGCAAGCTCTAGATGTAACTGGCTACAATCAGCAACAGTAGTTCAGCCTGTGATTTGAGTTCACATAAGACAGAAGCCACAGTGCTGTTATCAGGAAGTCTTATCGGACAGCTCCGTGGTCTGTTGAACGGAAGATGTCATTTTATGCTGTTGTATGAGCAGATCCTTCGATGCTAATATTCACAATTGTTCTTTCTTCTTCTTCTTCTTCTGTTTCCGGATAACAGATGAACACGTCTCTTTTAGGAAGTATTGGAATGCTGAATTCTGCACCTCAGCTCCGTTGTATTAAAACCTACCAGGTTCCCCCTGTCCAGCCTGCCTCTCCAGGTTCCCACAACGCCCTCAAACTAGCCCGGCTCATCTGGACTTCAAACCGCAATGTTATTCTTATGGCTCATGATGGCAAGGAACACCGATTTGTGGTGTAGAGTCTGGATAGGTGTATGTGTGTCTTTTGCTTGCTCTAAATACAATTTTGCGTTAAAATCCCCTATAAATCTTTCTTCCCTCTTTGTCATCCTAAAACTGGAGGGTCCACATCAGTGTCCACAAAAGGTATCCACCATGATAACGGGTGGCATTTATTGCTCCTTGTTTCTCTATAGCAGAGCCCTGCTTAAGCCTGTGGTTGACTTTAGAGAAATAAATACACACCAGCTCAGCAGCCTATATAGCAGTTATGCCAGCATGCAAGCTTCTCATCAGAACTGGAGAAAGGAGCAGGAGCAGGCAGCTGCATAGTAGTTGTGGCTGCTTCGATAGGACTTTCAAATATACTAATTTTATCACGTGCTTTAGAAAAAAGCCAGTCAGTCACAATATTTAAGCCGGGGCTAAACCTGATCACTTTCTGAAAAGCTAAAAAAAAAAAAAAATCCATTTGGGTTTTAAAAACCACTTTTTTTCTTTTTATTTTTTAAAAAAGTATTTAGTATCTTGATGTTTACTGAAAACATATATGTTTACATAGATCATTCTTCCAGTAGATTTTGGAGGATCCATGGGTTATGGGGTGGGTTTTTTTTTGTCTTTTTTTTGGTCTTGTCTTGTTTTGTTTTTAGACCATGCTGCAAATCTCAGTCCAGAAAGGGAGGCCACATCATAGTCATGCAGTTCCCCCTCTGGTGTTTCTGGCTTTATGGGACAGGATCAGATGACCCCCTGTGTACATTGCAGCTCCTACTTGCCCACTAGAGATGCTGGTTGACAGCGTCAAAAGTTGATTGTACTTGTCTAGCTTAGGATTTCACAAGAACATATGTGGGGAAAAGCCAGGGGAACAGGGAGCCGACGGTGTGCTTCCTCCTGTACATTCTTGATTGATATGAAACTAGTGGCATACATTAATGGGTGAAAAGACAATTTTATGTTTCCCATGTCAGGGAAGAGAAAGTTAAACGGCATTGGTGGTGTGTTCATTTCTTTTGTTTTTAATGAAAATTGTGTGGGGCTAGAAGAACGAATATGAATATAAATGTTTTGCTTTTGCTGCTAATATAGATATTTATGTCTGCCCTGGGCAGGGCGAGGATATGAAGGATTCTCACATTGACACCATTGGCTTTTATCGTGATATAAAATAATCATGACACGACACATTTCCAACATTTTAATTTTATCACAGGGTAAAGATGTAACTGCTGAAAGGCTTCCGTGAAACACATCACTGATCGTTACTGCAGGAATGAAAATGTTAATTCAATTTCCGGATGTGGGGGGGGGCATTTCCTGTATTAAGCAGATAATTTGTATTGTAAACAGTTGATGTTCACATATCTGCCACGTCTTACGTATTTATTTTTGCCTGAATAGCACCAGGACTTTCTTCATAGGACATTGGGGAGAACAGTGCAGAAAGCTTCTTGTTGAAATGCCAGTACAGCTGTGTGTGTGTGCACTTCTGACTGTGGTTATATCTTGCATTTAATTTGAATCTAGGAATAATGCTTATGCCAGAATGTTCAACAAAAATGGAACTTGTAGAAAATTCAGAAGAGGAACTTGAAAAATGAAGGCAAGAAAGCTATCACTTTTCAGCTGAAAACACACTGTGCTGTGTTTTAACTATTGCTTCTGCACAATCCTCTTAAATGAATATAAGTTGTACAAGAGCAGCATCTTTGTGTTCCTTTCACTTATTGTAACATGGTTCCATCAATGCATTTCTTGTACTTTGCCTACATTGATATTTAATTATAATTAATATTAATTAATTAATATTTTTGTTAAAATATATGGTCTGTTCGATACACTATTAAACTAGGATTTCATGGACAGCCCTCAACATATCTATTTCAGATTATAAAAACTGAGAAAGAAATTAAAGATCATTAGGAATGTTTCTTGAAGATGTAAGTTTATTTTATTTTTAATGAGCAAAACTTAAATATTGTGTTTTAGTGTGGTTAAAAAATCTCTGTTGTGGAATATGAACTGTGTGTGTGTTGATTTTTTAAGTGAACTTGTACAACATGGATTTGTATGAAATCTTTGAAAAGTGAGTGTAGGCTTTGGAAAAGGCCAGGGAAAACATAGATGACGTACAAGTTTGTTTAAAAAATTATGCGATGCCAAGTTGATTCTGACTTATGTCTGCCTTTTTCAGAGTTTTCTAGGTATGGAGTACCCAGGAGCCGTTTGCCATTTTTGCACTTTGGGCACACCCTGGGATTGCAAAGTTTCCCCAAGGTTACACAGCTTGGCTCTTCTTCTGGGGCGCACAGTGGACAATCCAACTCCCAATCTCTAGGTTCAAAACCAACCCACTGAGTAATCCAACCAGCACCCTTCTGCTCACTGAATGTTACAATGGGATGAGTGAAGATGAAAGAAACATTCAGGGTGAATTTCTTTCAGGCTGTGGACCTTCATGAGAAGAGCCACTCCCGGGCAGTGGAGAAAACGGAAGGAGCAGCCCCCCCTCCCCTCCGCTTGCACTAAGATCTATGTAGGCCTGCTCTGAGTAAAACTTTATATTGTGACCAATACCAGGCTGTCACAGAAAACGGGGTCTCTGTACTGAAGTGATGTTGCCTCCCATATTGCAAACAATATCTACATCTTGTTCTATTCAGCTTGCCCACCAGCAGCCAGTCATGTGAAGGAGGGACAAGGAAACCCTTATGGTCGTGATGGTCAGGGTAGAGATAAGATCTAGGGGATGTAACCTAAAGCAGAGATGAAAAGACCCACTCTCTAATTCAGTGGTTCTCAACCTGTGGGTCCTCAGATGTTCCTGGAATACAACTCCCAGAAATCCTGGCCAACTCAGTTAGTGATGAAGACTTCTGGGAGTTGCAGTCCAGGAACATCTGGGGACCCACAGGTTGAGAATCACTGCTCTAATTGCTGTCCGCACATGCTAACAGCCTCTGTATGTGTCCTAGTGAGAAGGTCCACTCTTTTCACCTATCAGATTGTTTCACTGGTCTGAAGAAGTGCAGATCTTCCAAGCACAGGCACTCTTTCAGAGTGTCTTGTACAGGACCACCACACATTTACTCACAGCGGAGGGTATGCCACATATATTGTCCTCAAGTGAATGGAAACCAATAATTCCCCCTTTCTGATTTTACAGGGATATATGACCCTGTGTTTTAGATTTAAAAATATATAGGCAACCATGAAAATACGCAACCATATTTCTTGCAATCAAGATGTTAATACAGCATGGACAAGTGTCTAAAACAGGCATGTCCAAAGTCAGGCCCGGGGGCCAAATGCAACCCGCTTTCAAATTCTGAGTGGCCCGCGGCTTTTTCTCCCCACCGGCTCAGCCTGTCACACATCCCCACCAGCTGGCCCCTCCCCATACTGGATGGAGGCATTAGCTTGCAGTTTTATGGCTTGCCTGCTCTCCCTGCCTCTGGCCATCCATCTAGCCACCTGCCCAGCGTACCTACCCCCGGCTCCGTTGCTGCAGCATCCTCCCTTCCTCCTTGCATGTTACAGACTTGTCCAAAGTCTGGCCTGGTGGCCAAATAAGGCTGAATGGTAGGCCCCCACACATTTTCAACTCACCAAATCTGGCCCTTCTTGCAAAAAGTTTGGACACCCCTGGTCTAAAACTATCCTGAATTCTGTACTTCTGCAGATGATCTCTTTTGGTTGCAGCTGTGAAGCACCTGGCACATTATGTCTGTAAAAAGAAAACTGGAGCTGCTAAGCCAATAAGAAAGCTACCCTATGTGAAGAAGTAATTTAAACAGAAGAAGAATCAATATTTATGTACTAACTACAACAGTCTTCTAGGCCCTGCATGGGGCCCCTGCACAGCGCCTTCTCTGAAATGGATGGAGGCTATGTTACAGTAATGCGCTTGGTGGATTTTTATCTAGTGTTCCCTTAAAATCCTCAGTATGTAAATCTGCACATGAGTGACTTTCTCAACTCTCACTGCAAACTTCATCAGAGCTTAGATCTTTCAGCACTGCAGTAAAATTTGTATTGTCATTCCACTGTAAGCTTTTAGTGTTTTATTGATTTGTTTAGTACTGTATTTGGATTTGTCCTTGTAAATGTAGAGACGTGTGTGGCTTCAGTGGCAGTTTACAAGCAAAAGATGACATGACGAGACACCTGTATGAAAATGTGGTCATGACCATAGTCACAGTGTATGGTAACTGATTAAAATGTCTGCCTCAGAAACTGACTTAACAACTCTGCTTATTGGCTCCTGTATGTACCAAATGGTCCTGTGTAGATCACATATGTGAAATAAATACCAAAAAGGACTGAAGAATGCTTTCCTTATATTATTATCCTCATTTTGATTGCAATAGTTATTAACACTATCAACTGGATATCAACTGGATAATGCAGGGCATGAGTCAAGTGGATAGAGGGACACTCTTCTCCCTCTCACAAAACACCAGAACTAGGGGACATACACTCAAATTGAGCGCTGGGAGAGTGAGAACAGACAAAAGAAAACATTTTTTACCCAGTGTGTTGTTAGTTTGTGGAACTCCCTGCCACAGGATGTGGTGATGGCATCTGCCCTGGATGCCTTCAAAAGGGGATTGGACAGATTCCTGGAGGAAAAGTCCATCACAGGTTACAAACCATGATGGAGATGTATCATCTCCAGGCTTAAAACCAGGGTACTTCAAGGGCTAGATGCAGGGGAGTGGTATCAGGAGACAGATATCTAGTCTCATGCACTCCCAGACGCATCTGGTGGGGCCACTGTGAGATACAGGAAGCTGGACTAGATGGGCCTTTGGCCTGATCCAGCATGGCTCTTCTTATGTTCTTATGGATGCTATGGAAAACATGGACAAACTAGTAAAACAATCTAGCCCATACCTGACTCCCCACCACTGCCACCTGTTATAACAACATCTAGAAGAAATTACATATTGGAAGCACTGATTCTGCGTAATCCCTTCAGATGCTGCTGCTACGGAACAAGAACAGGGAAATGCAGAGTGCTAAGATAATAATACCAAGAAAACTAAATTATCCTAAATGATTTCTGGGGATTATCCCTGGGACCCATTCTGTAATGGCCATTTTTGGAGGCAACTGTCGGTATATAGTACTATCTAGCTTGTCCTTTTAGGTTTTTTATATCCATTTCAATTTAGCCCTTGCAATGACTAAGAAAAACATTTCATTGTGATAGACAAAAATGCTTACTTTGAGAAAGTTCATTTTAATTTAAACCAATTAGAAAAATAAGTAGTGGAGGTGCTCTTTTTAAAAAATGTATATACGGATAAAATGACTTCATCCTGAACGAAACCGTGTAGTTCCTTTACTTACTTTAACATCATTCTTTACAGTACAGGAGAAGCCAGTGCCTCCTTCTGTCCTCCCTCCCTCCCTCCTGTTCTCTTTAGAAAAAAGAAGCAGTGATTGAACCAAATTGCAGAGATCTTCGCACAAGCAGCTTCCCAGTGCTAATGTAGCAGAACATGTTATGTTTTCCTCATCTAGCAATTTTAGACTTGGGCCTCTATACCAGTGGTATCACTAGACTAATTATTCTTTGGAAGGCATCGTAACAAATAATTAAGTCACCCTTTTCGTTTCTTGAGGCTTTCGTAGATAAAGGCAGGGCAGGGAGGGCTGTTGCATAACAGGAGGCATCAGATAATCATGGAAGTATTTGTAATTGTGGCACTTGAAGTGCCTCTTGATTCTCAAGGTGCATTCCCCGTGTTAAAATAATTGATGGCTTAAATATTTTTCCTATAGGTAAAATCTGCACAGTAACCATTCTATTGCTGATCACATAAACTGATCAAACGCAGAAAGGGCATGACATTAATAGGAAGGTAAAGCCAGGCAGTGCTGGATGAACTTTCACCTTTCACCTCTTCAGCTGACAGACAGAGCCGAGTGTTGAAAAAAATCAATACTCAGGAGCCAGGAGGGAAATATTTCCAACCTCTAACTAGAGAATGTATTTTGACAAGGCCAAGATAATCCAAGCTGCACCAGAGAAAGAGAAAAGAAGACTCATTTTTAAAGCTTGACACTTCAAGGTGTTTTTGTACAATGGTTTAGAGAAAGCATCGATAACATACAAATACCAAAGGTCAAAATAGAAAAGCAGAGAAGAATTTCAGAAATTGCATGTATTGTCTCCTTTCTGCTTACTCCATTGTAGCCAACTTGTAATTATTTGTCTATCTATCTATAAATATATATCCTCCTGCTTGCTCCAGAGTTATGTGGTTGTATGAATTCTAGCAGCCTTATCCTTTTTGCAATATAAAGTAAAGGAGTGGCAAGGAAGGGGGGATTACAAGCCTCTGTGTTCTGCCTGGAGCAATTTTGCCAAAGAACGCATGTGCCTCTTGCCTGCTCTTTATTGTAATGCTCGTACGGTCTTGTGAAAATTGTTTTTAAAATCAATTAGTGTGTTGTGGATCATTTGTATTGGGACATAAGTATGGTTCTATACATGTGAGATGGGCAGAGCCTAATTAACCTTATATATAGCTAATACCCTGGAAAATACACACACACACACACACACACACACACACACACACACACACACACACACACACACACACACACACACACACTAAAGACTAAGGCAACACTGTGTCTCTAGAGGCCTTGACTGATTAAAATAATACTCTTTGAGGTGTTGAGGTGCTCTAATATGTTAATTCTATGCATCTTCTGACTCTTGCCCACAGGAAGCTATCAGCTTGCATAGCCATCATCAAGTGATTAATGTGTGAACCCGGATTTAGATTTCCTTTCTTTGTCCCTGTCTCCAGATACTAGAGTTTGCCACCCAAAATTCTGAGCGATGCAGGCTGAGACTGCTGTAATGCTTTGCAGTTATAAGACAGCATGTTGTGTTCAGAGCTCAAATGATGTGTTGGCTTCAAGTGAGACAGTACTATCTGATTCAAATGCCCCAGAATTGGGTGGAATAGAATACCCTAGAAGACAAAAACTAAATTGGCTCATATTCTGTTTGTGATTTACAACATTTCCAAGACCTTTCCATGCTCCTAATATTGCTGAGCCAGGTATCCCCCGTCTTCTAACTACTGAATGTAGTTCTTTTTCCTGGGTGTAGATCATTGCACTTACCACTGCTGGGTTTCCTTCTGTTGTTTTCAGCTCATTGCTCTTGCCTATCTAGATCAGAGGTCCTCAAAGTTTTCAAACAGCGGGCCGGTCCCCTATCCCCCAGATACCTCTGGGGGCCAGACCACAGTCCCCACCAAAAAGGCTGACATTTTAAATTGCCCCGCTTGGCTGCAGCTGGTGCCTCAACCATCTGGGCGGTGGGGGGAGCGGGAGACCTTGCTGTGGCCCTCCCACTTTGAACTGTCCCACTAGCTAGCATGCCGATCATCTGGACGGTGGGTGGAGGGAGTGGGGGAAGCGACATAGCCCACCTCAGCAATAAAAGCAGCTGTGGAGGCTGGCTGGGTTGCGAAGCAGGGGGTAGGAGGAAGAAGAAGAACAAGAACAAGAACCTGGGCACTACAGGCCAATCGGCCTGACAGCAATCCCAAGAAAAACCCTGGAACAAACTATTCAACAATTGCTATGCAAACACCTAGAAAACCATGCAACAATAACTAGAAGCCAACATGGATTTGGCAAGAACAAATCATGCCAGACTTACCTGACCTTATTTTGGGGGCAGGTAACCTCCATGGTAGACAGAGGGAATTCTGTAGACATAATATATCTCCACTTCACCAAAACTTTTGACACACTTCCCCTTGATATTCAGATTAGCAAGCTCACTAGGTGTGGGCTGGATAAATCAAGTGTAAGGTGGATACACAATTGACTACAGAATTGTACTGAGAGGGTGATGATTAATGGCTGCTTCTCTAAATGGGAGGAGGTGACAAGTGAGGTGCCCCAGGAGTCAGTCCTAGGTCCAGTGCTCTTGAACATTTTATTTAATGACTTGGACAAGGGGGTTCAGGGAATGCTTGTCAAATTCACAGATGACACAAAATTGGATGGAATAGCTAATACCCTGGAAAACAGAAACAAAATTCAAAATCATCTTGATAGGTCTGAAAGTTGAGTCATGACAACTGAATTTATTTTTCTTGAGAGATTGAAACATTTTGCTGCTCATCCAAACAGCTTCGCCAGTCTGAGGAAAGCTAGTTGCAAGTCCTCCATTTTATATTCCACTTTGACCTCTTGTAACCCTGGTCTGAAATAAGCTCATCTTATGAGCCTATTTCAGGCCAGGGTTACAAGAGGTCAAACTGGAATATAAAACGGAGCCTATTTCATCTTTTGATGTAATCATATCCTTTTATTTGTATTCTTGTGCGGAACAAGGGGTTGGACATGATGACCCATAGGCCATTACCAACTTCAGTATTCTGTGATTCTATGATAAGTAATAAATGTGAGAATAACAAAATTCATTTATTGATTCAATTGTTGTTTATTTGTTTGCTTTCATGTAAACCGCCCAGAGCTCCTTTGGGAAAATCAGAGCAGACTAGAAATGCAAAAATAAATAATGAAATTTAAAATAACCTAGTAAAAATATAAAGCATTAACTACAGTATATTAAATACAGTTAAGGTGGCAGAAACAAGATAGGTACATGACAAAAAAAGTGGGGAATAGTCCTATTTATCAGCAATATTACTTGGGGAGAAAGCCAAGGAAGGCTTGTGAGAAAAGCCTAGTTTAAACTTGTCTCCTGAAACTAAGGTGGGAGAGATGGGGCTCATTATGGCTGCAATTGGAAGCGAGTTCCAAAGTGATGGAGCAGCCACCAAGAAGGCCCAGTTTTGAGTTGTAGGTTTTCTGGTCTCCCTTGGGGTCAAGAAAGGGGTGTTCAGCAGCAGAAGAAAAATGCTGAGCCAGTTCCAGGTGCAGAAAAAACTGTGGGATGCATTTGTTAAGCATTCTACAACATAATCAGACTTGAAGCATTTGGAGATGGGACAAATGGCATGCAAGCTTAATGGAACTTTCAAGATAAGTGAGATGGTTAAGGAGCACCTTTACCAGCTCAGTGAGCTTCCATGGCTGAACAGGGATTTGAATCCTTTCTGTTACTTTATCCACTAGACTTGATATCCCAAATGTTAAGCTAGTTGGTGCCGTTTTATGCTTGGTAAATTAGGGTTAACAAATGAGAGATCCTTTTACTGCCGTAAAGGCCCCAGGGACTTGACAAAGTACAAGAGGAGAGGTCTCACTCCCCAAGGGACTTCCAGTCTCTTGAGAGTCAGTGTCAAGAAAGAAAGAAAGAAAGAAAGAAAGAAAGAAAGAAAGAAAGAAAGAAAGAAAGAAAGAAAGGAATGGAAGCAGAGAAAGCCAATACAATAAAAGTATCGTTTTTAGATATTTCTGATTTGTTTTTTATTGAAGGTAAGAATTTTGCATTGTACATTCCCCTTCTTAAAGAAATGTTCAATGCAGCCTGGAAAAAATATAAAAAAGCACGAATGCAGTAGCTAATCATTGTTTCCATCTTTTACATATATATTGCAAGCTGCATTTTATAAGATAAAGCCAAAGGTGAATGCATGCAGAGAAAAAGATAATTGGTGTAAAATTATTTTGGGTTTTTGTTCTGTGAACAACTTTGAAAGCCTTTAGAGTAAGTAGCGTTCACCTCAGAAGGTTTGATATACACCACCCCAAAAATGTGTGATTTTCTTATTGTGGGGATTATTTGCATCCAAGGTAACGTGTGTGTGTGGGGGGTGGCCTGAATGCTTCCAGAGAAGGCAAAGGTAAATACAAGGAGGCCTGCAGCCATTGCAACAAGAGCTCCTGTCTCTCAAATCTGTAGCAAGGCATTGAATCTGAACTGGTGCAAATTGCTTAATGGCTATGGCCACCTACTGGCTAATTACTTCCATATCACGGATGATCCATCCAGCATTAAGCTCTGCAACCTCCACTTGCCCACAGATACCTGAGATTGAGAGGGGGCACTTGAGAGCTATAGGGAAAATATTATTATAGAAAATTACAACTGGCTGCCCTTTTGTGGGAGGAAGCAGGCTCCTTCTCTAACCCAAGCGTTGCAAAGCTTCTAATCATCAGCATAATGGGATCTCTGCATGGACAATGCGAGCGCCTTGCGCACTGTACATACCCTTTTATCATGGCCTTATGAATTAGGTGGCACCGTACAGCAGCTGCACAGGAAAAGCACATCCTGGTTTCAAACACAGTGCCAGAAGAGAACAAAACTGCATCCCAAACCTTGAGGGGAAAAGGTTTTGAAGAATTTAATACGGTTCCCCTGATAATATCGCCACTCCTATTTTTATTTAAAGATTATGCATATTTCTTAGAAGCAATCACCATGCCTGCTTCTTCCTTGAGAAATTAGTTTAAGATCAAGTGAACTTCATCCCTGTAAATTAAAAGGACTTCTTGTTAAAAAGGAGATACAAAATAAGTGCTCTGCTTTTTTAGCCCCTAGGAACAAAACCTAACAAGGGTGGTTCCTAAACCAATATTATTTGCCTTTGAATCGGAAAACGGAACCTCTGCATAGCACAAGCAGGCTCTTCTAGAGGCTGTGACACTAGATGGAGCTCTGGATGGGTGTTTGTGTCAGCCAGGAAGAAATCATCACAATTATACAGTCTGGAGCATTAGAGATTTTCTTTTTCTTTTTTTTTTCATTATGACACAGACAATTCCCACTGGCTGACAGACCTGGGGAACTGTGGTGCAACGATGTACGTTTTCCAAGGTCTGTTACATGCACAGTGCTTCAGATTTCAGAACAGACTAGAACACATTACATGTTACTGGACCACGTCTGATATGAATCATGAAGCAGTGCGGAGAACTGATTTGTTGGAATAAAGTTGGAAAGTGTAGCAGTATGCCTCTTCCAACAGTGGACAGTGTGTTGTCGTGTTACATAGTTCAAATACAAATATTTTCCCAATATTTCAGCCTAAGTTTTTGGAATATTCCAAATTTACATGTTTCTTTTCCATCATTGTATTCGTCATTACTTTTTTCCATCTAGTACAAAAAGTGAAAATAACAAAGTATAGTATTAAGCTAGCCTGTTTAATCTTAATTCTTCATTTTACCAAGCCTAGCCTACCCCCCCCCCCCAACACATCCAATGCACATCCAATGTGCATATTTTGGCCGGCATATCTGGAAGTTGAGTCATGGCTACTGGACGTCTTTTTGAGAGATAGAAACATTTTGCTGCTCCTCCTTGGACTCGCACTAGCTGTATTCAGACTGGTGAAGCTGTTTGGATGAGCAGCGAAACGTTTCTATCTCTCAAAAAGAAGTCCAGTAGCCATGACTCAACTTCCAGATAAACTCACCTGGATGACTGAGAATCTTCACAGACATTTGGCAGGCATAATTCATGTGTGTACTATATGTAAAGCTCCCCCGTGTGAATGAGGATCCATGGCCAAAGTGAATTCCCTCCTTCATACACAGTAACTATGAACATTACGTGGTTGGGGAACATGTGCCCCCTGCAGCACCTCTGGAGGCCACCAACAACAGCTCACTTACATGCTCATTATTATTATTTTAGGGAAGGAAACTCATCTCGAAATTCCCCCTGTGTTCACTAGCAGGGAAGAGAGAAAATTTAATGGTTTAGGACCCCAACGCTTGTTGAAATGTCCCTCTCCGAGAACAGCCCTCCACTCCTCTCAGTTCTTGCTGCTAAAAGTGGCCACACTGAGGGAGGCCAAAATGGCCTCCTCTGGGGTGGTCCCAAGTCTTAGGAGCACGTTTCCTGTTGAGGTACACCCTCCTGATATTCAGGACGTTTATGAAGTCAGAAGTATACAAAGCTGTCTTTCATAACTTGTCCCTGGATGCTGTTGATATTGATTTTTCACTAGAAATTTCACTAGAACCACCATTTTGGAAGTTCAGTGCTGTTCATTTCTTGGCAGAACAGTGGATCCATGGTTGGGCACCTTGCCCCCTCCAGTTGTTGCCCACTCAGAGGCAGCACCCAGAGGAGGCAGGAAGGGTCACTGCTGCTGAGTGGGCACCCCTTGGTCAGGGTGGGGCAGGGCACCAAATTGTGGATCAGCTGGCCGGAAAATGAACCTTGCTGAGCCACCAAACTAGTTTTTATTAAAAATAATTGTTATTATTTTATTTCTTACGCTTTTTTTTCATTTTAAGATCTGAATCCATGAACCCACATGTTGATTGGGGTTCTGAAATTTATTTGTAAACTTCCCATTATATTGTATTCACTAGAGCAGTATTGGCGAACCTATGGCACAGGTGCCAAAGGTGGCACTCGGAGCCCTTTCTGTGGGCACCCGACATTGCCCCTTCACAGCCACCTGGATTCAGGTTAAATGGCTATATTGGCACTTTGTGAAAAATTAGTGGGTTTTGAATCACAGATTGGGCACTCGGTCTCTAAAAGGTTCGCCATTACTGCACTAGAGGGATAGTATAAAAATCAAGGAAATGAATGAAAAACAAACAAACAAACAAACAAATATTGATATCTTTGGACACTATACCATCCTATTTCCCTAAATCCATCTTTTAAATTTCATTTATTTAAAGAAAGGTTGGCTACTAGAATTAAAGGAAGAAGGATTTTTTTCCATTACAAATTTCTGTTTTCTGTTTAGCTCTGGTGTTATAAAAGAGAAAAGCTTTCTACCCATCAGATTCCTCCACATTGTGCATAAACGATCTCTTCCAGTAGTGGCTCATCATCTCTCTTTTCCCCTCTGACAAACACACAATGAAATAAATACTAAAAAATGAATATTGCATTGTTCTTGTTTGAGGAAATGCTAGCAAATATTTCTGTGCTTGCAGGTTAGAAGTGTCTGTGTTACTCAAAGCAAGCGATTTGGCTGATAAATGAAACAAGGATATGGGTACATCCTGTGCTGTTCTTGATGGATTCTTCCTTATAAAATTTCCTCAGTTCTTTTAGAAAAGGGGAAAGGGTTTTGAAGAAATAAAAAAAGTCTGTTGAACTATAACAGCAATACAGGCAGAGGCTTCAAGGGTGAACAAATTAAAGAAAGAGGCAACAGTCACCTAGAGAAAAGGCCTTTGAAGAGTCTGCTTCATAGGATGCCTTTCCTGATCCCTGATGTTGGGAAATTAAAAATTAATCTGCCATGAAAAATTAAAAGCTGAAACTTCCCTCTAGAGTGGTTCGACAGCTTGGTTTTTCTCCCCCACAAACACCCACCACATTTCCCATATTTGGTTGATTGCATGTGAATACGAAAACTGCTGCTAGTAACTGATCGCTCCAAATGCAAATACAGATTGGTTTCAAAAAATGTGGATTGATTTTCCTTAATGTCAAATGAGACTCAATGACTGGGAAGAAACATTTTCTTTCTTAGGTGGAACAGAGACATTTATGGAGATTTTAAGCCATAACACCGAGCTTCGGAACATCTATGTTTTTAAGACGACGACTCCTAGTGTTATATCCCTGAAAAGTAACAGAAGGAAAGAACTGGATTCTGCTCAATGATTTATTTCAAATTATGTGCACTACAAGAAAGCAGTGCCCCCTCGTGCCATATCTTCATAACTATCACTGAGGGTTATCTAAACTTGGGAGTGTTAATTCTGGGGAATCATCGTTCCCAGAATCTCCTGGCCCAGGTGGTTCCCAACCTTGGTTCCCAGATGTTCTTGGACTAAAACTCCCAGAAGCCTTCACCACCATGTGGGCCAGGATTCCTGGGAGTTGTGGCCCAAGAACACCTGGAGAACCAGCCTTTCAGGAGTCATGGTCTATTGAAGTCATGTTCCCAAGTCCTGAAGATGATCGTGGACCATTTTAAACACTCTGAAAGCACCATGTACGGATGTTAAATATTTCCTTCTTTGCTGAGTCAACACACCCACCTCTTCCCTCCCTTGCATTCTATGCAACTTCAAAAGACTCCCATCAACTTGAAGCTGTCTAATTACCACAGGAAACCACTGGTTCACCTTATCCAATCTTGCCTGTGAGTAGCAGTGGCTGCAGACCACAGGTTCCGAGCATTTCCCTAGAGAGGATTCCTTTCACTTCTGTTGCCCAGGATTGAGCTTGGGGGTGGGGGCTCCATCTACATGTAAAGCACAAACCATTTCGTGATCCCCATTTCATTCCTCTTTGCCTTGACAATTTCAAGAAGGCAACAGCCTGCATTGCTTGGGGAATTAAATCACGGAATCTTCTCCATCCTCACACAATTGTCTCCGCAACTTCCTGGAACCTTATAGCACTCCTCTGCTGTGCAGCCAGTGGCCGAGGCCTCCAGGGGGAAGCTGCGTTCATCCGGTGCAGCCAAACCAAAGTGAGCCAGATTAGCAAGCTTCTGTTGGGCACCAGCCCTCTGAAATTGTATTTGCTTTCTTCTTGTAATCCACCAAGGCACAGCATGCCTTGGCTTTTATTATTTAAGTTCAAATGGAGCAGGACAACCAGCTCAGCCTTTGCTTGCACACTCATGAGTTTCCATAGTCTATGTGGTGTTATTGTATGACCAAGTCTAACCAAATGGCTCTTCTGGGATGTGGCATGTTTAGGATTAATTTTTGTACAGGCAGTGACACCAGGAAAAAAATCAGGAATTCACATGAATATTCTGTAGGGTTCCCAGATGTACTTGGATTACAACTCCCAGGCATCCTAGCCAGCACAGGATTGGGTGCAAGCCAGTCCATATTTACCTGGGAGTAACTAAGCAAACACCATGCTTGTCCTATTTATCATTATTTATTTATTTCAAATATTTCTATCCTGCCTTTCTCCCCGAAAGGACCCAAGGCAGCTGGCAACATAAAACAGTATTTAAAAGATAAAAATCAGAAATATACAAATATTTTAAAAGAACTAAGCAAGTACTGTATTATATTAAAATTTATTATAGTTAAAACAAACATTAAAACGGAGCACAACGATCCATTTAAAAACCCCTCTCAAGGCCCTCTGTCATCAAGGAAAAGCCTGCTTGAAAAGAAAGTTCTTTGCCTGCCTGCAGAAAGACAGTAGAGGTGGGGCCCGTCTAGCATCCTGTGGGAGGGAGTCCCAGAGTTGGTGAGCACCAGCAGAGAAGGTCCTTTCCCGAGTCACCACCAAAAACACTTATATGAAGGTGGTGAGACCAAGAGAGTGTCCTCCCCTGAAAATCGTAAACCCTGGGAAGGCTCATATGGGGAGATGCACTTGAACTGTGCCTAGAAACAGATCAGTACCCAATGGAGCTGCTGCAACAGGGAAGTTATGTGTTCCCTGTATCCAACCCCAGATAACAATCTGGCTATGGCAGTTTGCACCCTTTGAAGTTTCCGAACATTTTCTACAGGCAGCCCCAGGTAGAGTGTGTTACAGTAGCCCAGCTGGGATGTTGGGAACATAAGAACCTAAGAAGAGCCATGCTGGATCAGGCCAAAGGCCCATCTAGTCCCAGCTTCCTGTATCTCACAGTGGCCCCACCAGATGCGTCTGGGAGTGCATGAAACTAGATATCTGTCTCCTGCTGCCACTCCCTGGTTTTAAGCTACAACCCACTCCAGCACCTTGTACAAGAATAGACTAGGAGAGACGGGCCAGTAATTATCCTATACTGTGGACTCCAAGGAGGTTTTTAGTGGTCTCACTACTGCCTCCTTGAAGCAAGCAGGGATTCTATCCAGCTGCAAGGAGGCATTCACTACCCTTTGGACCCACTTGGCCAGTCCCTCTCTGGCAGCTTTTATAAGCCAGGAGGGGCAAGGGTCTAGGAGACTAGTGGTGAACACCTCTCCAAGGTCCTGTCCACATAATCAGGCTGCAAAAACTCAAACTTATCCATCAACACCAGAGAAGCAGAAGACGTAGTTACACCAACAGGACCTGCATTAACTACAGCATCCAAGTCAGATCCAAGTGATTTTGCCTGCAAATTGCTGCACAGATTTTTCACAGCAATCTACTGAATAGTCAGCATGATCTTCTGTGAGCCATGATGTAGGAAGCCACTGACCACTTGGAAGAGGTCCGCTGGGTGACTCTGTGCAGATGCGATGGTGCTGCCGCCACTGCCCTGGAATAGGCCTTCCATTGCGCTGTTACCCTAAAAGCCTGTGTCTGTTTTGATCCATATAAACTCTCAAGGCAGTTCTGCTGCTTAGCTCAGAGTGAGGGATGAGATCTCAGACGAAGTCTCCTGGTAACAAATGGCAAAAGAATAAAATCTGAGTGATGAGATGACATTAAAACAATATATTGATAAAGCTGGTATCCTGGCCCCTCGGTGTCCTGGCTAATGGAGCAAAAAGCTATATTTAGAAATGCTTATACTCATAATTACACAAGAGCAGAACTAATTACTCCAGAAAAAAATAGACTAACTACAGTAAGCCAATTCTGCAGTACAAGATCAGTAGCCGTTGCCGTATTCATATGGATTTACTGCAAGATCGTTGGATATTAATAGGTCAAACAACTTGAAAGTACTTTTTGTTAAAGGAAAAGAGGGCACATGCATGCAGGCGTGTAACCAGACAGTGTCTCTGATTCTCAGACTCTATAGTCATGTTTATGTGCTGAGAGAACAGTAATACTTAAAAAACTCTAGAAGCCAAAGGAACTGATGACAGAAGAGGCTCTTGGTTGTATCTCTGCACAATTGATTCCTTCGGCCTTTCTTCCTCCTGTACAGCCTTTAGAAAGCATACAATTAAGGCTGCATTTTTGTAAAGCATCATTTACTGTGCAATCCTGTGCGTGCCGACGCTGCCATAAACTGCACTGAATTCAGTCGGCCCAAAAATTTGTATTTGATGGACCAACGCATCTCACATGAATGCATGTCTACACACAGAAACATGTTGCAGACTGCACCAAGCCCCCAAATTTACATGTGAAAATAAAGTGACCTAGCTTCCCACCCCCTTCTTTCATGCTTGGTACGTATCTTCTTTGCTGCCAAAACAAATTTTGCAACCTGATAGCCGGTGGTTACATCCCTGCCCACAAACGACATACAAAGTTGAGCCAAGGTGTCAGTGGGTGGTGCTTTATCAGGTAAAGGACTAAGAATGCCAGCCAGAATTTGACTTCTGGTGTGCTCATATAAAGGGCAACTTAATAAATAATAAAGTGGTCTGCTTATATACCGCCCCATACCACTTCAAGTAGTCTCTGGACAGTTTACAGTTTTAATTACAGTAATGCAGGCTACACATTGCCACCCTCCCCCAGCAAGCTGGATACTTATTTTACCGACCTTGGAAGGATGGAAGGCTGAGTGAACCATGAGCCTGCTACCTGGGATCGAACCCCAGGTCATGAGCACAGGTTTACCTGCATTACAGGCATTAAACCTGTGCAAACCTTAGCAAACAGCACCACGGGGCTGTTTGCTAAAAACAAAGTGTTCTGCTTATATACCACCCCATACCACTTCAAGTAGTCTCTGGGCGATTTACAGTTTTTAATTACAGTATGCAGGCTACAGGTTGTCTCCCCCCAGCAAGCTGGGTACTCATTTTACCGACCTCAGAAAGATGGAAGGCTGAGTCAACCATGAGCCTGCTACCTGGGAGTGAACCCCAGGTTGTGAACACAGTTTTACCTGCAGTACAGGCATTTAACCACTGTGCCACGGGGCAGTTGGAAAAAATGGAAAATATGCTTTCCAGACCAAGAATGTAATACGTCTAGATATTTGTTTCCAGTTGTGAAATATTTCTTGGTTTATTTTCCCCACCCTCATGCTAAAAAGCAGAAAAGTGTTCTGCTTATATACTGCCCCATACCACTTCAAGCAGTCTCTGGGCGGTTTACAGTTTAACTACAGCATGCCAGCTACAAATTGCCACCACCCCCAACAAGCTGGGTACTGAATTTACTGACCTCGGAAGGATGGAAGGCTGAGTGAACCTTGGGCCTGCTACCTGGGATTGAACCCCAGGTCGTGATCACAGTTTTATTTATTTATTTATTTATTATTTATTTATTTATTGTTGCATTTATACCCACCAATCTTCCCGAGGGAACTCTGGGCGGCTTACAGAAGCTGATCGAGTCAGCGAGTATACAAAACAGCAAACAACACTCAATTAAAAGAGATTAAAATAACTTATATAGGCACCCTTGTTCAACAAAGACCGAAGATCGCTCACAAAATAACAAGGTAAGTAAACTAGCAGCAACAGATGGCAGAACAGAAAAAAAAAGTAGAACTTAAACTAGGTCACCAAAGGACTCGCGGAACAAGATGGTTTTGACCGCTCTGTGAAAGGCCAGCAGGGACTCTGCAGAGCACACTTCGCTGGGGAGGCTGTTCCACAATGAAGGGGCAGCCACCGAGAAGGCCCGAATGTGGGTGGAAGTTCTTCGGGCCTCTCGGGGGGTGACAACCCGAAGCGAGTGCGCTTGGGACTGCCGAACTGGTCGGATCGAGGTTGATCGCTGGGCAATCCGCTCTGCCAGGTAGTCCAGGCCCAAGCCATGGAGGGTTTTATAAACTAAAACCAGGATCTTGAATCTGATCCGGGATGCAACAGGCAACCAATGCAGATGGGCCAAGACTGGGATGATGCGGTCGTGATGACGCACACCCACCACCAGTCTGGCCACTGCATTTTGTACCCGCTGCAAACGCTGGAGGAGATTCAAGGGCAACCCCATGTAGAGGGCGTTGCAGTAGTCCAACCTCGAGATCACCAGTGCTTGCACCACTGTTCTCAGGGAGTTGCCATCTAGGTACGGGCATCTAGGTGATTTGACGCAGATGATAAAAAGCGTTCCGGGTCACGGCAGCTACATGGGCATCCAGGGATAGTGCCGGATCCAGAACCACGCCCAGATTCCAAACCCTATCCGCCGGCTGGAGAGAAACACCCTCCAAACTGGGGAGAGGGCCTCCGTATCCAGATGGAGAACTCCCAAAGAACATCACCTCAGTCTTCTCGGGGTTGAGTTTGAGCCTGTTGGCCCTGGTCCAAGCCATGACCACCTCCAGGCACTGGTCGAGGATCCAGACAGCTTCCACTGCAGAGGTGGAAAAGGAGAGATAGAGCTGTGTGTCATCATGACCCTAGCCAGCGGTCTTACATAGATCTTGAACAGCATGGGGGAGAAAGACGAGCCCTGCGGAACCCCACAAGGGAGTGTCCACGGGGCTGACAACTCCCCGCCATGCTGCACATACTGGGGCCGACCCCCCAAGAAGGACCGGAGCCAACTGCAAACAGTGCCTTCGATACCCACCTCGGAAAGCCGGTCCAGTAGGATACCATGGTCGATGGTATCGAAGGCCACTGACAAATCCAGGAGAACCAACAGGGTAGAGCAACCCCTGTCGGCCGCCCAGATTAGGTCATCTTGCAGCGTGACCAGAGCTGTCTCGGTTCTCCAGCCAGGCCTGAAACTGGACTGGCAAGGATCAAGGCACCGTTGTTCCTCCAAGAATGTCTGGATCTGAATCGCAGCCACCCTCTCGATAACCTTGCCCATGAAGGGAACATTGGCGATCGAACGATAGTTTGCCAATTGGTCCGATTCCAAGCCCGTTTTTTTCAAAATGGGTTTTACCACCGTCTCCTTCAAGCGGGAGGGGAAAAAACCCTTGCTGAAGGAGGCGGTGGCGATGGCAGAGGCCCATTCGGGCATGCTCCCTCCAGCAGATTTTATGAGCCATGATGGGCAAGGATCGAAGGGGGTGGAGGCGGGTCGGCAGTGGGCAATTGCCCTGGAGGCCTCCGAAGAGGAGACAGGCCCAAACTCAACCAGTCGAGGAGAGCGGGGGGAGAAGCAACAGGGGGTGGCGATGGAGGGCTAGTGCAACCGGATTCGAAGCCGGCCCGGATGGCCTCTATTTTTGATCTTAAAAGACTGCAAAATTCTCACTACTGAAATCAGTAGGAGGAGGCCTGGCCACACTAGGATTGGTGAGGTCTCAAACCACCTGGAAGAGTTCGGCCCGGCGGTTCGAGGCCTCATCAATTCTCAGGGAGAAAAATGATGTTTTAGCCTCCCTGATCGCACGCAAATAGCGCCTAGTCTGGAGAACGACTGCAATCTTATTGATAACCATCCGGCTTCATCTCCAGCTGCTCTTCAGCCTCCTCCACCCCTGCTTCATTGCTCTTAACTCCGCCGTAAACCATGGCAAAGGTCCAGCTCTGCAGCGGAGGAGGCGCTTGGGGGCAATTCGGTCGACAGCACCAGAAGCTGTTTCAAACCATCGATCAACCATTGCCTCAGCCGAATCGTCAGCCAGGCCACCAGAAAGCTCCCCAAAGGCTTCACTGAACCAAGAGGGGTTGAGAAGCCTCCGGGGGTGGGCCCAAACAAGGGGCTGGTGGTCCCCGTGGGGGGGGGCTGCAATTGGCAGGGAAAAGGACAACAGGTGATGAGCTGACCATGACACAGGTAAGGAGACAATGTCCCCCACCTCCAGATTGGAATCCCCCGACATGGAGGAAAATACCAAGTCAAGGGTATGCCCACACCTGTGGGTAGGGCAAGAAACATGCTGGGATAGACTCATGGAGGTCATGGACTCCATGAATTCCAGAGCCGCACTAGATAGTTCACCGCCGGCATGCACATTGAAGTCCCCAATGACCAGAAGCCGAGGGGACCTCAATAGAGCCGCCGCGATGAACTCTGAGAACTCTGGTAGGGATTGTGCTGGGTTGCGGGGCGCGGTAGCCCAGCACAATGCCAAATCTATCCCGCTGTCCTACCAATAGGTGGAGGCATTCTAACCCTGGACTAACCAATGTCGAGGCCCTGGTCACATGAAGAGATTCCCTGTACACAATGGCAACCCCCCCCTTCTGACCCTCCAGCCTGCCTGCTCCCTGAACCAGAAACCCAGGCGAGCACAGCTGGGTGAGGGAAGCTCCCCCCTCTGTGCCCACCCAGGTCTCCGTGATGCAGGCCAGGTCGGCCCTCCCATCAAAGATGGCGTCATAAATGATGGGGATCTTATTCTGGACTGACCTGGCATTCAAAAGGAGACATGTCAGGCTGGAGGCGCTGGTGGGATGGCTCCAGGACACGTGGCAGTGAGCTGGAGGGTCAGAACGTGGGACAGGCACGAGATGCCTGACCCGAGGTCTTCTTGTCTGACTAACCCTCCGGCTCCAAGCAGACCGTCCACGGCCCAACACAGTTGGTATGGGAACCCCTGCTAACATGGTGACCTCGGTTCCCCGGCCAGGCCTGAAACCGGACTGCCGTACAAGCATTTAACCACTGCGCCATGAGACATCAGGAGAGAGGGGTTTCAGAAGCAACCAAGAAAGCACATGTATATCTTCCATTATGATGTTCTTCATTCTAGCTGAAAATCACCCAAGCCATCCAGAATTTGGCTGCCTAAGTTGGATGCAGCAAAAACAGTGAGACCCTGGTAGTACCTTTAAGATAAAGACCTTTTCTTTGACTTTAGCTTTAAGGGATTTTCCCTTCCTTTCTCAGCTACTAAAGGATGTGAAGGACATGGACAAAAATCCATGGAAGCTTATGCAAATAAAATAAAATAAAATAGATTGGAAATGTTGAAAGTGAGCTTCTTTGGATTCATCTGGAGAAGACAGGATTTTCTAGAAAAGACAGGAATGATGGGGAAAAAACTGAAGGCAGAAGGAAAAGAAGAAGGGCAAATACAAGATGGACTGACTCCTAAAAGGAAACCACAGGCTTGGGTTTGAAAGTGAAGAGCAGGGCAGTTAGGGGCAGGAAATTTTGGAAGTTGCTCATTCATGGGGTTGCCATAAATCAAGAATGGTGGCATATAATAGCAGGAGCAGTTTTGATGATACCACAAATTTCTCCATTGCTTTAAAGCTTCATGACAGCACTTTACTTTGAGGCCACACAACCGAGCATTGTTATGTTTTCAATCTTCGAAACCAAGCAGTCTTCAAAACCCGGGGCAATGGTTACAAACTACAGGAAAAAGAGATTCCATTTGAACATTAGGAAGAACTCCCTGACGGTTAGAGTTGCCAGGCGGTGGAATATGCTTCCACGGAGGGTGGTGGAGTGTCCTTTTTAGGTTTTTAAGCAGAGGCTGGATGGCTGGGGTACTTTGAGGAGGGTTCCTGGATGGCCGGGGTTGGACTGGATGGTCCTTGAGTTCCCTTCCGACTCTATGCTTCTATGCCTGATATAACAATAAACACAATAAGCATATTTATTTAAAAAGCAGCTGATAAATTGATGGGGTTCTAGAGGTAATCCTCACATAGGGCGCAGTAGGGCACTGTCAACCCATTTATCTGGAGGTGTCAGGAACAGAACACAGAGCTTTCTAACTTTGGGTGGCAGGCATAAATCAGCAACTCTTAGCAGGACCAGGATAGAAGGTAGACCCCCCACACACACACACACATACACACACCAGTCCCCATTTTGACATACTGACAATACTCACAGCATCCTGAATATATGATTCAATTCCCAAGTGTAAATACAGCTTCCCTCTGATTTTAATGCAGAACTGTAGGCATGCCATAGCTTAATATCAGTCTCTGGGGACCAGTGAGCAGGAGGCAGCCTGGTTAACTGCTACCACATTGGGTGTGTGGGTATGGCGGTGTAGGAATTGAATATTAACACACAAGTAAATATTTGCACAAACATTTGCACCTTCTATTTTATCCCAAAATTACTTTCCCTGTATTTGCAAGTCCAGTCTCTGGAATCTGGAGTGTTTGGGAGCTACAATTGAAGAAAGAAACTTTTGCTGTCTTAGTTTATTCCAGAAACATATATGTGTCCCTTTCAACAACTGACCAATCTGAGGAATGTGAAAGGCTACCACGTTTCATTTGACATTAGTGTTTGTCAACTGTAGCCACTAGCCACCACTCTCAACTGCATCTGAGGTCAAGAGAACTTAATGCCAAACAAAAACTTTTTGCATATTAAGGTGCTCCAGTTGCTTTTCTTCAAACAGAGCAAAAAAGCTGTCCTTCTGGCAAGATCGGTTTTTGGGGAGCAGAGGCAATGGGAGGTACCTGGCAGAGATTTGGGTGGTTTTGCTCTCAAAGTCTTTTCACCTCATACATGAAATATAAAACTTGTAACGGAATGATAAGAGCGAAGACTTTGACTAAACTTTAGGAAGAACCTCCTGGCAGGTAGGCAATGGTTTGGCAATGGAACGGACATGTTGTTAATCTGTGGAACTCCCTGCCACAGGATGTGGTGATGTCATCTGTCCTGGATGCCTTCAAAAGGGGATTGCTCAGATTCCTGGAGGACAAGTCCATCACAGGTTACAAACCATGATGGAGATATGTAATCTCCAGGCTTAAAACTAGGGTACTTCAAGGGCCAGATACAGAGGAGTGGTATCAGGAGACAGATAGCTAGTCTCCTGTGCTCCCAGATGCATGTGGTGGGGCCACTGTGAGATACAGGAAGCTGGACTAGATGGACCTTTAGCCTGATCCAGCATGGCTCTTCTTAGGTTCTTCTGTTCCCATGGACTACCTCAGAAGCTGGTAGGCTCTCCTTCAGTGTTTAAACAGAGGTTGGAGGGCCATTGGACAGTCATGTTTTAGGTGGGGTGTTCCCGAACCTGGAGTTCCCGATTTGGATGAGCCTTGAGGTCCCTTCCAGCACTATAAGTCTATGATTCTGCCAGACAGCTCCCCCCCCCTCCAGTCTCTCTGTTCCTTGCAATTCATCCACTTCCAAAGCTGCATAATTCCAGCTTGCTTCCAAGGCTCTCAGCTCCCCCATCTCGACGCTGCTTCGTCATTCTCCATCGTGGTTGCCAAGGTCAATGCAAATTGCTCCCTGAACTTCTACCAAGAGTGGCTTAAGTCTTTCCCTTGCATTTGTGTTCAGCAAATGAACCTCCCTCAACAGGCTGCAAGAGTTTGATCCCGCTGGGACCCAGCAGAGCCTCTGATATAATCTCCCTCTCCAAATCTACGGCATGAATCTTTAAGCACCGAATCCCAAATCAATGAAATTAATGATCTCACCCACTGCTAATTTATACCTGTCTCTAAATGAAGACATAACTTTTATTTTGTCCAACTTGCCTCACTCGAGCCTGACATTAAGACGGAGGCTAAGAGGGATCAAAGGAGACCTGGAGGGAATTTTCTTCACTTCTGCACTGTGCATGCTGAAATATCACGTCTCTAATTAAACAATGGGCACTTTAAAATCATTTCAACATCCAGGGCCAAAGCCACAGCATTGGTAATTACAAGGAAAGGGAGGAGAGCATTGATAAAATCTGAGCAGGAGGACAATGTGAATGATTCATTTGAGATGTAGTTTTCCTTTCAGGATCAAAAGTCTCCCTGGCAATCCAGGTATGCTTAAATTACATTAATTCCAACATTCATTACAATGTTGGCGCCTATAAATACCTCTTTTTATCATTTATGAGCTTTAATAGCAGTTCTGAAATGATGGAACAAGAGATTAACATATTCAGGTTAGGCTTGGGGCACACATTCAGGTTTTGATATCAAAGATGTGCTTCAGCTCAGATGTGCATCATAGAAAGAGGGAGAGAAGTCGTTTTTGTGCTGCATATACATAAGTCGAAAGGCAATGTAATTCCTTTTCCTTAGAATTTAGGGCAACAGAGGGCCTTTTTACACGACCCCTAAGATCCGCTGGCCCCTTAAATTCGGACCAGAGATCTTAGGGGTCTGTCGCTCTTCGTGCATCTCCACCCCTCCGTACTTCCTGGCTGCCGGCTGCATGAGGGAAGGGAGGAAAAAAAGGGACAGAAGAATAAAGGCTTACCTCCCGGTGTTGGTGGACGCTGCCGGGGGAGCCCTGGTCACTTCCTGGTTCCTCTTAAAGGGGCGGGAGGCAAAAAACAAAAACAAAAAGAAGCGAGGAGAGCCCAGCACATCCGCATCAAATATTTTTCACCTCTCAAGAGCAGGTACAAGAAAAGTGTGCTGGGTCGCGCTTAGGTGGGCGGGGTCGCACTTTATTGTCTGCAAACTCCGGAGCTGGTGGGGAAACATTTTTAAGCTCCAGAGCTTGCAGCCATTTGCAGCGGAGCTTAGGGGTCATGTATAAACGCCCAGAGTGGCTGTCAACACCAGGTTTGTGCAGCTGATAAATCTATTTGAGGTTTTAGTCCGAACTTTACATGAGCTCTCCAAGGTGCTCCTGTAAAAGTTCAGACTACAGATGGGCACAAAGCGCTTTGTAGCAGCGAGGGAGGGAGGGAGGGAGGGAGGGAGGGAGGGAGGGAGGTGGGGACCAAGGGAGGGAGGAAGGAAGGAAGGAAGGTGGGGACCAAAGGAATCACAGGGAGCCGTGGCCACAGGTCGCCCCTTGGAAGAGGTGATCTGTGCGACCTTGCACCCA
This sequence comes from Phrynocephalus forsythii, assembly GCA_029282475.1. NCBI lineage: Eukaryota > Metazoa > Chordata > Lepidosauria > Squamata > Agamidae > Phrynocephalus > Phrynocephalus forsythii. The sequence goes on from JAPFRF010000004.1 coordinate 124,505,640, forward strand.
CCCAAGCTCCCCAGCAGTGGCAACGGCTCACACGCCAGCCCACCCCAGAGGCCCACTGGCCTGCCCACACTTTCCCCTGCGGTGCCGGTGGCGGCAGACCGCCCATCCACCCAGACACCCAAGCTTCCCAGTGGTGTCAGTCTTGGCAGAAGATTAAAAAAAAAAAACCATGGGGTGAAGGAGGGGGAGGGAGGGACAGGCCAGCCAGCCCCACTCAGAATGGCCTGACAGGCCGGATTTGGCCCCCAGGCCAGACTTTGGGCAGGCCTGAATTAAATCACCTCACCGGTTGATTCGTCCAAAGTCAAAAAGACGTGCATATTCCAGGCACCTCAGTTTGTATGTCTGTTGGAACTGTGCTTTCATAAACTCCCCATGTTAAGAGCTCTCTGGTTTGTCTGCTGCATGGTTTGGGACCACATTTATTGAAGCATCTTTTTCTCAAGGTCATCTGCCTGGACCACCAGATCCTCCTAGGCAATATTCCTCTGAATGGTTCCTTCAAAGGAAGCCAGGAATTAATTTATAATCTTCTCCGCAGTGGCAACAACCCTTTGGAACAATGTCCCAGCTGAGCTGACCCTGGCTCCTTACCTCCAAACTTTTTGGAAGCAGCTAAAAACATTGCTTTTCAGAAAGGCCTTTCAATGTCATTCTGCTTGCTTGACTGTCTTTGCCTTGTGCTCTTCTACTTACATGAAAACATTACACATTCTTGCCTATATAGTTGAGTTAATCTTTTTGCATGACTTGTATCATTATATGAAATTATTGTTGTTTGCTTATGGTTTCTTTCATTTCTAGTGCTTTGCACTTATGGGGTAGTATATAAAGTAGTACCTTGGTTTATGAGCATAATTCATTCCGAAAATATGCTTGTAAACTAAAATACTTGTACATCAAAAATAATTTCCACATGGGAAATAATGGAAACTTACCTGATTTGTTCTGGGGTGAAGTTATCATTATTTTCTATTTGGGGGGGGAAAGGCTGGTCCTTCACCCACTGGCTGGCTCCCGCTCTCCCAAAATATCCCCCTCCCACCACTCAATGGACACCCTTCCTCGCCTGGCATGCATGTGGCGGTGGTGATGGATTGTTGCCAGGCCATGTGTGTGTGGCAGCGATGGGACCCTGCTCCTCCTTGGGGGTGATGGGGCCCTGCCTATCTGTGGCAGCAGCAGCACCAATGGGGCCTTGCCCAGCAGTAAACGCGTGGTGGCGATGGGGCCTGTCTGTGCTCAATTAGCGAGACCTTGCCTCTAGAGAGTTGCTTTCATCTTACAAAATGCTCATACACTAAGGTGCTCACAAACAGTGGTATTGCCAAATCCATATTTTTATCTATAACACACCCCCATGAATAAGATGACCCCCCCCCAATTTTCCAACCCATAATTACAGTTTCCCAACCACACGGTTCTCTCCTCAGCTTACTTCCAAGTATAAGACGACCCTCTGTTTTTAATTGATGCAGTCTATCAATTTTAGATAAAAATACAGTGGACCCTTCTGTAACAAACGGTTTGTAAAACATAAAATCTGTACAACATAAAAAATTCCAGAGACGGGAAATTTGCTTAACAGAATTGCCTATGGGGCTAATCCGTACAACATAAAAATGGTCACGATTAGGGATTACTCCCTTTTAAATGCCTTCCTATGGGAAATTTGTATAAAGGAAAATTTGGTTCACAGAATTTCATTTGGAACGAATTAATTCCTTTATACAAGGTACCACTGTATAGTCTTATACATGGGGGGAATACTGTAAATTAACTAAACAAATTAGTGGATGAGAGAATTTATTTAAAAAGAGGCTCCCTAAAACCATTTTTAAGAAGAAGGGCTGTCTACCCACCTGTGCATGAAAGGGACACTCTTCAGCATTTTGTTTTTTTATTCTTTGTGATAAGAGAGCAGAATCAAAACAGATTTACAAATAAATGTGTGCAAGCTTATGTCTGATACGAAATCATAAAGGGCTGAATTGATCCATGCTCAGAATGGCCCCACTGACATTCATGAGACTTGAGTGAAGGATGCTTAACTTGCCCCATAGATTTCCAAGCAAGATTCAGTCTAAGGCCAACCTATGGGCTAAATCCAATTGTTACTCCCAGTAACATTGACACACTGAATCACTGGCATGTGCATAAATAGGTGGGTTTGCATTACAGTAGGACCCCCGTATCCACTGATTCATTATCCACTGATTCAGTTATCCATGGTTGGCAGAGGATAAATAAATAATTCAGCAGCCGCAAAGCAAGCTACTGTCACAAAGAGCAGCTGTAAAGCAAGCTACTGTCATAAAACAGCAGCTGTAAAGCAAGTTGCTATCACAAAACAGCAGTTTTGGGGACATTTTGGCATTCTCTCTTATCCACAGTTTTCATTATCCATGGGAAGGCTTGGAAACAATCCCCAGCGGATACTGGGGTCCTACTGTATTTGGAACTGACAAGTGGATTTAGCCCCATGGATCTGGAATCACACCCACCCAAATACCCAAGAAGTGAAGTATAATTGATAGTAATTGCATGCTAGTAAATTTTTTCAGGCTTATGGTAAACGTTTCCAGGGTTTTCTGATCTACCTAACTCAAGCATTAAAATGTCCAAAAGTTACATAGAGACCTGTGTTGTAAAACTATGCCAACTTTCCCTGCAGATTTCTTCAAGTTTGGCCATGTTTTGGCCTTGTTTTGACTACAGTTCCCAGCATGCCTTAGCCAGCTTTATCTGGAAGTTGAGTCATGGCTACTGGACTTCTTTTTTCTTGAGAGATAGAAACATTTTGCTGCTCATCCTAACAACTTCATCAGTCTGATGAAGCTGTGTGGATGAGCAGCGAAACATTTCATCAGTCTGATGAAGCTGTTTGCATGACCAACGAAATGTTCCTATCTATCAAGAAAAAAGAAGTCCAATAGCCATGACTCAAATTCCAGATAAACTCACCTGGATGACTGAGAATCTTCACAGACATTTAGCCAGCTTTGAATATCTAAGAAAGGCAGTTAAAAAAGTGGAAAGATTCCTGAATCTTTCAGTGTGCAGGTGAGGTCCTTCATTGTGTAACTTTCTACCTTTTTTTCCAGGCCTTTCAAAAAACAGATGAAAGATGCCAACACAGCAGTCCCACGGCATAAACCTCTGCACTGAAAGTTCGCACAACCTTTATCCCCCTATATTTAAACCAAGGTTGTGAGAGAACCGCAGAACAATCAGTTGTAATGGTAGAAGTACACCTGTCCTTAATTACTTCTGCAAAATGGCTCACAATCCTAATGGCGTTTATGTAAGGTTTTTGTAAGTTAATCGCTACCATCTACAGACGTACCATTGACTGATTTTTGCATCAACATCATTCTATTCTCAAATTCTAGCACAACAACAAAAAACCTTGGGATGGAAAAGAATTCTCCAGATCTTTGTTTATAAATAAAATAAATGAAAACCCATGGAAGCTAGACTCCCTGTAGGGTGGAGTGGGTAGAGTGACGGATTAGGTCTCTGAAGAACAAGGTCTGAATCTCCACATGGGCTTGGAAACTCACTGGGGAGTGATAAATCCACTCCTTAATTATCTCATTTACCTTGAAATCCCTATTAGGATCACTACAGGTTGGTTCTGACTTAACAGCACAGAATGCTCAGTACATGGGAGCAAAGTTAAACCTTTTATTCCTTCTTCCCATTAGTCTGTTTTATTTACAATATTAATTATTCCATTAAGACAATATTCTGGTACTATGTCTATCCATCTCTGGACACACAATAAAGTCAAATTCTTTCTTCTCTGAGGAATGTCCAGCACCCAGCACGGATGAAATTAAAGTTCTCCGTAATAGGTTATCATTTTCTCCAACAAATTGTATCCAATGCCAACTCCTTTTTAAAATTACATTGATTTACATTCTGACATCTGAAAGAAGATGTGCCATTCATAAGGAAGAGTGGGAGGTTACATTTTAGAGCACCCTTTTGCTTTGAGTACCAGGTGACAGGATGAAAAGATAGGGCTACAGTATTCTAAATAGATCAGTGCGTAAGGCTTTCCCTCCCCAATCAGCTGTCCGCCACAACGACCATTTCGCTATGCTGTCGTACATGGATTTGTATGGGGCTGCCACCTTGTTTTCTTCTTACTAAACAGGAAGGTACTTATACAAGAATGTGTCATCCCCGTTGTTTTCTCCTGCGGGCAAAAGCAGATTAATGTCTCCGAAGGGCAATGTGTTTCAACTGGACAGGTAGCAACTCACAGATGATGCTCTTTTGAAAGGTTTGCCTTGGTCTGCCTCCTGTGTGTCATCACTTTAAGAAATGTCAGCAAGCAGAAAGCTCTTGAGTGTATGTGGGGGGGGGACGCCATGTGTACATGATAAAACAAGATTGGCATTTTAGAAGACACTGTTGGTTTTGAGTTACATCGCTCTCAGGTTGTACCTCAGGCTATGCTTTAGCATTGAAGCCTTTCCAATGAAACCATATGGTAAATCTCTACCTGGACGCTATTGGTTCAAGATGCTGATGGGGTATTCACAGGCACACACACACACACACACACACACACACACACACACACACACACACACACACACACACACACACACACACACACAAAGTACAACGCAGGGACATGCACACAAAGTACAACGCAGGGACATGCACACTAGGGAATTGGTAAGAAATTTACTCTCATGGTTTTTTAATATATATATATATATCTTCATTTTGCATCTCCTGGACCTCAGTGTGGATTCAAATGCAATTTGCATTTTGGAAACCGTGCATCTTCAAAATTTGTAATATGGTGCATGCATAGAAAAATATGCATTCAATGGTATGTTTCTTCCTTTTTTATCTGATAAATTTCTTCATTGAGTTCTTTTATAAAAAAATATCCAGGGTAATTTACAATATATCAACAATGTGTCTTAAAATTTTTAATGGCATTAAAAACGATCATAGCCAAAATGATGGTGATGTTTATGTATCAGAGGTTAAAATCTGGTGTCCAGAATTTGACTACCAGTTTGTACACTTGTAGGAGGAATCATGGAAGTTGCAGCCATTAATTAATGAGGTGCTGGTTATATGTCAGTTGCTTCTTCACCAGTGTCAGGCCTGAACCCAGCACCTTATTTTTTTGCTACAATTAGCTGTGGCCATTTCCATAATTACTCTCTCACATGTGTAAATTTCCTGGAGAGTTTTGGCCTATGCTGATGAAGAGGATGATATGGCCAGCCTATAAAAGGCATGAATCCAGATACCTAGAGCAGGGGTCCTCAAACGATGGCCCACAGGCTGGATCCGGTCCACCAACATCTTGGATCCGGCCTGCTGGCCATTGCAGGACCCCCCCCCGACTTGCCCTCCTTGAGCCAAAAACTCGCTGCCACTGCCTTCCCCCCTTCCCCAGGGTGGCAGCGGGGTGGCAGGGTGGTGGGGTGGCGGCGGCGGGCGCGGCGGCCATGGCAGATGGTGGGGGACACCACGGGGCGGTGGGTGGCGAGAAACAGGCGGCGACGGGCGTGAATGGCGGTGGCCATTTAGGCTGTCCAGCGCCCTCTCTCCATTTGGTGCCCTAGGCAACTGCCTAGTTCCCCTTAATGGAAGTGCCGGCCTGCTATCAAACACTACTCTTTAAATGCAATTTAAGGCATTATAGGATTTTTTCAAGTGTTGATACTATTTTATTATCAATGTTATTTCTTTATGTTCATAGTGCAGTATCAGAACTGGGCATTGGAAAGATTAAAGAGTGCTTGCCTGTATTTATCTTTGGTGGTAGCAAGGTGCATGTGTTATGTTAATAATATGTTAATAATATGGGGATAGGTGCAGGCATAATGATAATAAGATAGCTGCTCCAAATTAATGGTAACTGAACAAGATTCGGTTTTTTACAAGCACTGAACTGTAGCTGGTACCTCTCTGGACACTGGTGATCTGGTTTTGAACCAGCAGTGGTCTCCAGAAATTCTGCAAGGGAGCACCATGTACTTCACACTGCAGTGCAGAAAGTGTTTGTGCATAGCCACTGCTGTCATAAAAAATGCTGTTCTTGTGGTTTTGGTTGCAAAACCATCCCTCCCACTTAGAATAATGTAATAGGCATGGGCCTTTCATTTTGGAATGGGTCCAGTTCCGAAATGAATCACGGCAGCTCAGTTGCTGTTCAGAACTTGGACTCACCCTCCGAAATGAAATCACCCATTGACTTACCTTGCCTTACCTTGCATGGGGCTAAACTCCGACCAGGAAGTAGCCTCTGATGCATCATTGTTCCTTCTCCATGATGCTGCCCAATCAGACAAGGAGGTGGGAAGATGCATGTCCCTGCACAGGCACAGCTCCTGATTGGCCAGTGCTAGGGACAAGGAATGATGATGCGTCGGAGACTACTTCCTGGTTGGAGTTTAGCCCCGCATGAGGTAAGGCAAGGTAAGTCAATGGGTGATTTCGTTTTGGTAGGTACCCTGTTTCGCTGAAAATAAGACCTCCCCCAAAAATAAGCCCTAGCAGGATTTCTATGCGTTTGTTAAATATTAGACATGGGCACGACTCGGCAAAATTGTCGTTTCTGTTTTCGGTTATCGTTTCCATTACGTAACGGAAACGGTAACGATAATTAAGCCGTCAGAACTCGAACTCGAACCGAAAAAAGAAAAATTTGGTTGGGTTTTTTGTTTCCGTTTGTGGCATTGCGGCGATCGCGCGATGTGAAGCACAGAAAAAGTTTTTAAAAGTTTTTTTTAAAAAACCCGACTCCTGGCCAAAAAAGCAGGTGAAAATATGCCTGCCTGAGGCTTTGCCACATACCAGAGGGGTGGTTTCTGGGGGGTTCCCGGCCTCCCCCCCTTCTCCTGTCCTGGGCTGCTTGCACCAGGCTGGGGGGGGGGGTCATCCTCGTCGTCTGTCTCTTGCTGCATGCCATGCGGTGGGGGGGGATCCAAAATGGCAACTGCAATTTTTCTTTTGAAATCGTGGTCAAAAAACACACCAAATCACCACAGAAACATGTGAGATTTATTTATTTTAAATGCCTGAATTTTTATAGTAGCAGCAGTGGGTTTTTTATAGCAATAAAACATCGTATTGATTTTATTTTATTTTATTTTATTTTTTATTTTTTTAGACCTGCCCATTTGGGCTGGGCATGGGATGGGACCATGCAAATTTTTTGAACCATTCCACCAATGGCATCGCCAGGTTTTTGACTGACACTTCTGGATGTCTTGGAGGGCATAAAAAGCCGAGGCACCTTCCAGAAATCAGTCGGGTGTATGGATGTGGTTGAGGGAGGAGGGCTGGCTGCTGGTGCTGGTGTGATCCGATCGAGATTGAGGAGGGAGGCTCAAGGCTCTAGGATTTAAGTTAAGCAGGCAGGGAGTGAATTGAATTTAGAAAATAATTTCTTTGATTCCCTGCAGCTTTGTCTCCTGAAGGGAATAGCAGTTTATTCTTTATTTCTTCTCTGGCAGTTTGAGGATTTTTTTCTGATATTGGATAAAGGGGGAGGTTCGACTGGGAGTGGGAGGTGTGGATTTATTTTAAAAATATATTATATACTACCATTTATTTTCTATTTTCCCAACTTCAATTTGCTTGCACACACACACATTTGGGGTGCAAGCCAAGAACAGAACCTCTTTCCTAAGTGATATCCTAACTGCCCACTCGCCTGTCCGCCTGCGCCGCCACCCGCCCAGTCGCCTGCCCGCAGCCACCGCCCACCCATGCCCCCCACCACCACCGCCCACCCGCACCTCCCCCCACCTCCCACCCCCCGCCCCGCCTGCCGCCTAGGGCACAAAAACACCTAGCGCCGGCCCTGATTGCGGGACGCCCCTATGCTCTGGGAAGTCAAATCGCGCTAAATCGCGGTGGAAACGACAAACAGAAATGACAAATTTTTGAAAAATTTCATGACAAACGGAAACGACCCAAAACGGACCCGTTCCGACAAACGAAAACTCGAAACATCATTTTTTCTGGTCGTGCCCATGTCTATTAAATATAAGCCCTACCCTGATAATAAAACCTAGTGATGGGCATGGATATGGTTGGGTGCAGGGCTGACATTCAAGCATATTATATACATAATATGACATCCCCTGAAAATAAGCCCTAGTGTGTCTTCTTGAGAAAAAAATAAATATAAGACAGTGTCTTATTTTCGGGGAAACACGGTAGGTCCAAGTTCTGGACAGCAGCTGTGCTGCCATGATTCATTTCGGAACCGGACCCATTCCAAAACGAAAGGCCCATGCCTGTAATGTAATACTCTTAGAGCTGCAGAACTGGAAGGGATCCAATGGATCACTGTCAGCTTCTAACTAGAGATGGGCATGAATCACTTTGTGACAGATTGTCGCAAATTGCCAGTGTGGCACCATGGGTGCTGCACATTCCCTTCTCCCATCCCCTGGCCGGTTTCCCCACTCACCAGCTGGCATGTGCTGCTCATCTCCTCCTTTTTGGGTGACCATCCAGTCTCGGCAAGAGTGTGTTGACAACCTCGCGTGGGTGCAGAGGAGGGCGACCAGGATGGTTGAAGGTCTGGAGGAAATGTCTTATGAGGAACGGCTTGGGGAACTGGGAATGTTTAGCCTTTCAAAAAGAAGGCTGAGGAGGGATATGATAGCTCTGTTTAAACATTTGAAAGGATGTCATATTAAAGAGGGAACAGGTTTGTTTTCCATGGCTTCAGAGACTAGGACTCAGGGCGATGGTTTCAAACTACAGGAAAAGAGATTCCATTTGAGCATTAGGAAGAACTTCATGACAGTTAGAGCTGTTGCAGTGGAATATGTTGCCACAAATGGTGGTGGAGTCTCCTTCATTGGAGGGTTTTAGCAGAGTCTGGATGGCCATCTGTCGGAAATATTGTGATGGGGGTTCCTGCATGGCAGGGGGTTGGGCTAGATGGCCCTTGAGGTCTCTTCCAACTCTATGATTCTATGATTCCATGATTCCTCCTGCAGGAATCCCTGTCCAGCCTCCTCATTTGAGTGGCCAGCTGCCCAAGGAGGTGAGGAAACCCTCCTGCTGCAACTGGAGAATCGCAGGAAAAGGAGGAGATGGTGAGTGGAGGAGCCAGCTGGAGAACAAGGGAAGGGGACCTGTGGTGTTTTGCCAAATGACTCACAGTGATCCAGCGCAAAGTGATCCCTGCCCATCTCTAGTCCTAACCAGATACCTAAACCACACAGCCATCCAGCACATGCTCCTGCTATTACTGTTGCCCCTATGGGTGTTTTTCCTAGACTGCTCTGATGCAGCACATTATAGTTAGAGGTCTTTTGGCTGACCCACAAGCAGCTGAAGCGTGGCAGATAATCTTGCCTCGGGGCAGGGGCGATCAGTCAAAGTATACATTCTTTAGGCTCTTCTTCCTGCCCCATTCATTCTATATCCGTGATGAGATCAGGGAGGGAAACTCCCTAAAGCCAAATGTGCACTATGGCGAGCCATTGCGGTAAATGCCTTTATTTTATTTATTTATTTTTGTGTCTGTCCATTGGAGGCCTTTGCTTGCAGGAGCTGCAGATATTCCGTGTAGCAAAAGCACTTCCCTAGCTTTGTAAGACAGGGCTCAAATTGTGCAAAGCAGACCTCAGTTATACCGACAGCTTCTGCCTTTTGTGTGCAGATGGCCGAGCCATTAAGAGCCTAAAGGTCCCCCTTTGTCTCTTAAATACTTCCTTCCTTCCTCTCCACCCTCCTTTTGATGGCTTGCAGGGATTCATCTGGCTGAATGTGGATAGAGTGTTCATGCCTTCTGCTGATCATGGAGTTTTTTTGCAAAACAGGTAAATCACCAGAAGATCTAGATTGGCCCACTTCCTTCTGCTGCCCAGTCTGCAGATGAAAGATAACTACATTCAAGAACACCATGTTAGTCCAAACATAATTAATTTAGATCAAGTCTATCCCTGCTCTGAGCTACGTTTTCTTTTGGACTGATCCTCTCATGTGCCAGTTTCCTGCTGTGAAAGAATTCCTGCATGGCAGGGAGTTGGACTGGATGGCTCTTGAGGTCTCTTCCAACTCTATTTTTCTATGATTTTATGAATCCATGTTTTTAAAAAAAGTTTAGTCTGAATGCAAGAGCCTGAAAGAGTTTCCAGGGCAGATGAAAACAAATCTGTGAACACGAGCAGCTGACAGTCCTTGTGGATTTGTAAGGTCAAGTACATTTCAGAAATGGCAGTACATAACAAACGGTTTGTATAACATAAAATCTGTACAACATAAAAAATTCTGCAGATCGGGGAAATTTGCTTAACAGAATTGTCTATGGGGCGAATCCATACAAACATAAAAATGGTCATGATTAGGGATTACTCCGTTTTCAATTCATTCCTATGGGAAATTTGTACAAAGGAATTTTTGCTTAACATAATTTCATTTGGAATGAATTAATTCCTTTATACAAGGTACTTGCTCTTTGATGCAAGGACTAGCTTTTTGAACATGTGCCAGTATTTCTTTATATAGTACAGGCTCATCCGCCGTTTGTAAAACAGTTTATAAAAATCATTAAAATGCTAATCCTAGTGAAATCCTATAGGTGTCTAGCCAGTAGGGTACAGTATTTCCTTCTGTAGTGATTCCCAACTTTGGGTCCACAAATGTTGTTGGAATGAATCTCCCAGAAGCCTCCACCATTGGCTGTGTGGTCCAGGATTTCTGGGAGTTGTTAATCCAAGAACATCTGGGGACCCAAGGTCAGGAGCCATTGCTCTTCTTCATTCACTCAAGTAGTTAAAAGAGACATGTTGGACAAGAGAATATGGTGGTCTCCATGTTACCATAAGAGTGGGGTTCTTTTTATAGTCATATGCCATCAAGTCACTTTAGAGCTATGGTGGTTCCGTGAATTAAAGACCTTGAAAAGGCCCAGTCAGTTATGAACAGCTCTGCTCAGGTCACCTTTCTTTGGTGCTCTTAAAAAGCCCAAAAAATATGCAGTGCAAGCTTTCCAATTCTGAAGAGCTGTTCACCAAGGAAGATATGAAATAAAGCATATTTTGAAAGCGGGACTGGTGGGGTTTAATCTGCACCTAGTTGCCGAGTTAAAATGGAAAGTAAGATAAAGCTGCAGACATTTATGCTAGGCTCTTCAAGGACCTGAGATGGTTTCAAATGCCTGATGCTGTCCTTTGATCTGTGAAGAAGAAGAAGAAGAAGAAGAAGAAGAAGAAGAAGAAGAAGAAGAAGAAGAAGGAAGAAGAAGAAGAAGAAGAAGAAGAAGAAGGTGGTGGTGGTGAAAAAGGTGAAAATGAAGATGATATAGCAGTATTTCATAACCTTTGGCAGCTCTTGCTGCTAGCTGTGGTGTGGTCTGCCGATGGGGGTGGCTTCAACATTTTATATTTTTATTTCAAATAGTTTTACCCCACCTTGAAGAGGAGCCAAAGCAGCTCACAACTTCAAGGGACAATATTTAAAATTAAGAGCAATGAACATGAAGAATCACGTTACATCATTAACAAGGCAATATTAAATCTAAGAACAATAAGTAAACAAATATATATGGGGAAATTGCCACACCAGGAGATGAAAAGCAGAGAAATGGAAACCCCAAATCCAATCCAAGCATTGATGCATAACAATTCATCTGGAAATCACATAACTGGTAGTTAGTTACTCAGGGAAGACTTTCCTGAAAGCAAAGGTCCTTGTCTGCTTGCAGAAGGACAGCAAAGATGGGGCAAGCCTGGCATCCAGTGGAAGGGAGTTCCACAGTCTAGGACAGGTATGCCCAAACTTCGGGCGTCCAGATGTTTTGGACCGCGACTCCCACAGTCCTTTGCCATTGGCAATCTAAGCTTAGAATTCTGGGAGTTGTGGTCCAAAACATCAGGAGGGCCGAAGTTTGGACATGCCTGGTCTAGGAGTAGCAACAGAGAAGGCCCTTTCCTGTGTCCCCATCAGATACACCTGTGGTGGTGGCAGGACCGAAAGAAAGGCTTCTCCTGATTATTTTAGCACCCAAGCTGGCTCATACTGGGAGATACAGTCTTTGATATACTATGGGTCCAGGCCATTTAGGGCTTTATAGCTTTAAATTAAAGGGGATTAGATGAATAAAGGTGGTTGGGATCATCAGTCCCTAACACCATAAGACAAAGAATGCTCAGGTGAAAATTCCAGTTCTGCCACTTTATTTTCTAAATGAAAATAATTTCTTATCTTTATGTCCTTTGTTTAGAATGTATTATTTAACTTAAACTCTTGTTTACTGGTGCTTGATTAATTTTTTGTTGGTTTACTGCTGTACACTTTACTGCCAGATGGCTGGTATAGAGATCAAATAAATAAATAATCACTCTGGCTCTATAGTACCTTCAGTATCAAAGGCATTAAGCTTTCATTTATCAGTTGCTGAAGAAGGCAGGATGGATAATGTTGTTGGTACCATGTCCTGCTTTTCAGCTGTTAAGACAAACCAGTACAAAATGTGAGCTTAAACTAACCCATATTCAGGAATTCTCTAAGATGACTTCTTCTTCTTCTTCTTCTTCTTCTTCTTCTTCTTCTTCTTCTTCTTCTTCTTCTTCTTCTTCTCCTCCTCCTCCTCCTCCTCCTCCTCCTCCTCCTCCTCCTCCTTGTATGCCCTCAAATTACTTCAAATTTGTGATTAGCTGGTTAGGAGTTGACAGGCGCTGGACTCGATGACCCACTGGGTTCCTTCCAGCTCTGAAGTTCTAAGATCATTTCCAGGTTTGTGAGATATTCAAGGAGTGGTTTGCCATTGCCACCTCCCAGCATGTTTCCATGACCAAGTGGAGAGAATGGGACACAGGCCTCTTGAGTTCTAACCAATCCACTACACTGCACTGGCACACTCACATTTTCCAAGTAGGGCAGAGAAACACATGAGGAAGGCACAAGCCTCATCACCTTCATGGGTGTGTGCTACTCATGGGAAGAGTTCAGCCCTCTCTATCAGTGAAATATTTCCCCTTCAGACTATCATTTTTCAAGTGAGCAGATGACAGGGAAGGAGCTCCTTCCTCACACGTTAATTTGTCCTGCCCGAACAATCCCTAAATTGATCTCTTCTCAGTTTTATTCTCTTCATGGAATTCTGAGGGAAAGACGGTGTTTTCTACCAAGGAATTCTTAGTAAACCTCAGTTCCAGTGCTTCTTTGAAAAGGGGTGTGGTAATTAAAATGATAAGATGTAAACATAAAATTGTATTATAAATGCATATTTGAAACCCTTTTTTAAAAAAAAATCATAGACTCACCTACAATTGTTACAACAAAAACGGCAATCTTCCCTTGACCATATTTTTGCTTTGCATTATTTTATTCTCCACAAACTGCTTTTTTAAAAAATCACATAATAAAATAAAAACAGCTAGTTAATGTTTAACAGTTTTAGGGGAAGGGGAGGAAACAGACCCTTCATGCCCCCAACTCTCTCCACTGTCGTCCATCCCTCCCGTTCTCCTTTTTTTTTTTTTAGCCCATCTCTTAAGATGAGGCAATGAGTCAAGTCCTCAGCGAGCCTAAATTGGCTCTGTGCCATAGAAGTCAATAGCTTTTGTGTGTTTTCCATTTTTCACAGGGAGCGCCAGAATGGTGAGGTGAAATTGGATGTCTGGGACGTCCTTGGATCTTAAAAGCATGAGTAATGCCCATTTTGGAAGTCCACCGCGAAGATCTGAGGGGCTTTTGCTGATCTCAGTGTAAGTCTTATTGTCTGAAACGGCCCTGCCTGGCGCTTTGCCATCCTTCTCTGAAGGCGGCAAATTAAAGGTTCATTGCAAGACATCACATTTGCTCGACCACACGCCCTTGGTCTTCGGGAGCAGGTGCACATTCTCCTCAGCCGCTTTCCACACCGTTGACAGAGCCCTAGGGTCCTCCAATCCCCATGACAGAGGTGGACCAGTTTCCTTCTTACAAAAAATAAACAAAGCAGCAAACACCAAAGAAGCAGTGTGCTTTCAGCATGGCTGCCTTTTCTGGATTCTCTCCTGTGAGATTCAATTTTTGGAGGAATTCTCTTGTCAAAGAACGATCTGTTATTTCTCCAACTTCGGAGGGCACTAATCTCTGTGGGTACAGAATCAAAAGCACAACAAGTGGGATCTGTTTGTGGGTTGGGTTGCCACTGTTGCTGTTTGTTGTGCAACAAAGAGGAGAACAAAGGGAAGAGACAAAGGACAGATTCCACAAAGCTCACCTGTTTCGATGGGGAATCATAAAAGGGCCCATCAACAAAACACAAAAAACCCACCCACCCCAAAAACAAACACGACAACTAGGGAAGTGCACTAGCAACAACATTCAGATTCCCCGTTATTCAGAACTCTGTTAGAGTAATGGGATACCAGTTGTGCCACAAATCTATAGAAGCCACCAGCGAGACTCTCTCTCTCTCTCTCTCTCTCTCTCTCTCTCTCTGTGTGTGTGTGTGTGTGTGTGTGTGTGTGTGTGTGTGTGTGTGAGAGAGAGAGAGAGAGAGAGAGAGAGAGAGAGAGAGAGAGAGAGAGAGAGATCCAGGACTATCATCTCTTTTCGGTGATGCATTAATTTTGGCATCTTTGTGTTTGCTGAATTTGGAGGGATGCACCCTTTCCTACATCCCTCCATGTTCCTTCAGGGTAGCCTTGAACCTATTCTTGAGATGTGGGTCTGGCATGTGCAGCCTCCCATCTCTTGCTCTTTGTCCATCTCCCTCCAGGCTTCTCTGGGCTGGTGGCTCTATGTCTGCCTTATAATATCGCTTACCCTTCACAATAAAAAAGCCATGTTAGATACAGTCATGTTTTGCCATTCCAGCACTTCTCTGACTCACAATTGCTTTTTGCAATGTGAGATCAAAGCGTTTTCTATCATGGATCCCTCGATCCCTCTAACTCACCTGTGGGCAACCTGTAACCTATAGGCCCTATATAGTTTTGGGGTTGTCTTAGAACGATCCACCCCGGAAACGGCCCTTCCCATGACTCTGTCACTGAGCATCTCTTTGCCTGAGGAAAGGAAGCATATTATCTCCATAACTCTAGCTTGCTGTATTTTGCAGATTCTCTCTCATGAACAACATTTTAAAGAGAGAGCCCACAGATGATCAGGGCAAAGCTGTCTTCTATTGCTATAACTCGGAATACTTTACAGTTCCTTTCTCAGAAAAACTCAAGACCTTGTTTCTTAAGGAAAGCTCCCCTAGAACAGGAAACCCCATCTGAACCCCTTCCTGCTCTGGAGGATTGGCTGGGCCAGACAGGTGGCCAGAAGTTCAGGGCCTCGGGTACAAAAGTGTCATTTCAGTGCTTCATCACAAGAGGTCAGACCACTAGTTACTTACCAACTCCATGGCCCAATGCAGTTAGGTAGGGGTGAGTTCTTTTAGCACTTCCACCCAACTAGATAAAGTTAATCACTTAGGTCAGGGGTGTCCAAACTTTTTGCAAGGAGGGCCAGATTTGGTGAGGTGAAAATGTGTGAGGGCTGACCATTCATCTGCATTTAGTCTCCAGGTCAGACTTTGGACAAACCTCTAGGACATGCAAGAAGGTGGGGAGGATAGTGCAGCCATGGAGCCAAGGACAGGTAGGCTGGGCAGGTGGCTGGGGGGACGGACGGAGGCAAGGGAGGGCAGGCACACTGTAAAACTGTAAGGTGACGTCTCCACCCAGTGTGGGGAGGGGCCAGCTAGTGGGGATGCATGACAGGCTGAGCCGGTGGGGAGAAGAGGCTGCATGCCCCTCGAAATTTGTAAATGGGTCGTATTTGGCCCCCGGGCCTGACTTTGGACATGCCTGACTTAGGTTAACCAATTGACCAACTGATTGACTGGATCTACGTAAACTTTCCTGCGAAGAGAAAAAAAAATGACTGGCATCCTATTGTTGGAATAGATCCATTGGACCAATTTCTCAATGGTAAATTAAGACTTGGATACATCCCAATGAGTTAACCGGCCAATTGTAGTTGATATTAGCAATAGAACCAATATTTCTAAAGGGAAAGGAAGATATATTTCTGTTCATAGGCCATGTGATATACGACCTTAGCATCAAACTGCATGCTGCCTTAAACACCGGACATGCGATTATGTACACTTGCACACTTACTCTTCAGTAAAGAAAAATACTGATCCAGATCTGCATGTGTTTTGTAGCATGTTAATGACCATGAGAAGAGGTAAGTGCTTGGTGTCCTATAGGAACAGATGCCTCTAAGATGACACCAAACATCTGTAGTTTTATAAGTACTCATATTAAGATGGAATACTTTACATATTTCACCTTTTGGGGGTATTTAATTGTTACTAATATTCTGCCCTTTTAAAAAACTAAATATTTGTTGACATTTTTAGAAAATGTATGTTTCTTGCTTGGATTATTTCTTGCCTAAGGTGGTAACATAGAAACTATCGTAAGTAGGAATAAATAAAATAATGTTTATTTAACAGGAAAGCTTATCAAGTTTGGAAGCAGTGCACCTTGGGATAGAACCTGCCTAACAAAAATGATCACATTTTCTTCAGCCAACTCTTCAGACCCGGGTAGAAAATTTCAGTGGGTGTAAGATATGATATATCTTTCTGTGGACAAGGAGAGGAAATGAGTTCCACGGACAGAGAACAGGGTGTGTAGGAACAAAATATATGGAGCTGCAGCTTTGTAATTAGAAGGCAATCAAGTGTTATCCCTCCGTAGAGTAATTCCTTCAAAGCTGCTGTGCCCGTGCAATCACACTGGCAAATGAAGCAGATTTTTACTTTCCAGTGACTAATCCTAAAGCAATGGTAAACTCATTTGCAGCATGCACAGCTGAGGAACTTTGGTGCAGGGATAAACAAAGAGGTTTCAGCTCTTAAGGTAGCTTTGCTTCTAATTATGTACTAGCTATATCCTGCAGTTTGGCAGAAGGGAGAGAGGGAGAAGCACTCTCACAAGCTGCTACCCTGCAAATGGAGGGAGAGGGGAGAGAGATATCCATTGTTCTGTTATTGGTGCTACAACAGCAGTTATAGGGAAAAGGAGGCAATTGTGGGAGACTACAGATCCATTGTCTTCAGACCCAGTATCTACCCCTGTTCCAAGCAGACGGAAATGTACCTCCACTGTTGCGCTGGCATAGTTATTCCCCTTTCTTTCCGTTATATTCGTCACAACTTCTTCCAGCTTCCACATTTCTGACATGAAGCTGGTCACCACCGGATTAGATTACTTTGGGACCATGCATTTGAAGGCCCCCAAGTCAGAACATTTGTACTGTGTTCTATGCATTTGCTCCCTTATTTAGTCTTCAAACTCTCTTCATTTAGGACAACCAGTGAGAAGAATTGGGGAGGGGGGGGAATAGCCCTGCTGGCATAAAAGGTGAGTCAGACCCATTGTTTGATTCATTTGGAGGCTAAGTCCAGTGCAAAAGGTATGCTAGTTTCCGAGCTATCTGCAGAAATTTGCACCTTTCAATCAATCAATTTTATTTTACAGCCAAAGGCCCGATAAAATACAGTATACATTCCAACAAGTACACATTCCAATAATTAAAAGAAACTTAAAATTAGTTAAGCACCAAAATTATCTTTCGTGTTTTTTTGGGCTGAGAGAAGGAATTTGGTCACAAGTTCTGTAATGGACTTATTTCTGTCTTCTAGAAGATATTTTGTATACCAGTCTTGAATTTCATCAAAGTGCTACATATTTGGAAAAAACTGACAATCCCAAAATACCGACAGATTTTTTTCAAGAGCCAGATTTAACTGCCTTCCATCTGCAGTTTTAGAGGGTTGCTACAGTGGCATACCATATGAAAATCGATTATGCCCCTGCAATGATAAAGAAATTTACACCTTTCTGAGCCACAAAACCCCAGTCCAGTCTCAACAGCGGCAGGACAGGATCTGGTGAGCTCCGAGCTCAAGGAGTTAAGTTGTGCCCCTCTTGGATAAAGAGACCTTTGTGTCCCATTACCTCACCCTCATTCTCCAGTGGGCACAGCTTGATCCACTGTCAAAGAAAGCTTGGTCAGACCCAGGGATTACGGGCTGAGGGTGGCCGCGGCAGATGGCAGCGCTGCTTACAACTCAGCCAGAAGTGCTCTGGCTGCGTTTGCACATCTTGAAAGGGTCTCTTTTAAGAGTTCAATGTAGTTTGGAAGGGACAATAAAGAGAGGTTCACTCTGGAGCTTTCAAAAGGCAGGGGGAATCTTTGTTGTGCTTTCTCCTTTGGAGAATAGAGTCCCATTTGGCTATTTCCTGACCCAGCAACTTGTTCGGAGAATAACATCTATTCATTTGTGTACTGTCATTTGCCCTTCAGTGTGAGAACAATTTACTGGTAGGCAAAATCCAGCATCTTCACATGCATAACATTGTGCCTAAAGACAGAACAAAGGCTGAGGTAACTGGAAGTTACTTATATAGTACATAATCTGTGTGTTTTTCTTAATGTTGTAAATTGTCCAAAGTAGCCTTTGGGCTAGATGGCACAGTATAACAATTTCATAAATAAATAACAATTATTCTAGCCCTCTACTAATAAAATATACAGTCCACAAGCGCTGTTCCTGTTCCTGTGAATTAAGCTGCACAATCTGATATTTAGCCATGTAAATATATAACAAGCTACACTATTCGTTTTAAAAAGAGAGATTGGATTCCCATGGCATGATACTGCACAATCATCACCATTATCTTCTTTTTTTAAAAAAAAAACATAATTCCCTGTATGCTGAAAGACCTCGTCCCCCTCCCCACAATCTCCACTTAGCGTCAACCTAGTGGTGGTTAATGTTTTCTAAATGCACCAGGAGCCACACATAGAAGGAAGGGATGATTCCGAATCAACAGAAGATAAAAACTGTAATTGTGGTGTCTTGGCGTCTTTTCTTGAGAGCCCCCGTGTAAGCTCCATTGATCATTCATAGAATGTCAGGTGACTTACAGATGGGAACACAAGACTATTGATTTTTACTAGCTTGCTAAAAAAAAATTGAAGATGGGGGCAGGGAACTCGAGGAGGTTGTGATTCAAGCTTTGTTTCCAACCTGACAATGCGGCCCCTTCCAGAACTCAGGCTGGGGGGAAATGCCAAGTGTTTCCATATGCAGAGAGACTTAAGAGCATCCAAGCCCTACTTCCACCGTTTTGACATAGACCCTCTAAATTCCTCTGCAGGTTAATGAAGAGGTACAGGGGTGGGGGATGGATGGGTGGATGGATGGATGGAGGTGCTGGGGAGAGGAACCAAATATCTTAAAAGCTCCTGGAATGAAATTATTATTATTATTATTATTATTATTATTATTATTATTATTATTATTATTATTATTATTATTATTATTATTATTATTATTATTATTATTATTTGTGGAGCTTATATCCCGCCCATCTTCCTGGGAGGGAACTCTGGGTGGCTAACAGTAAAACAATAAAAAAACAGTACAACAGGCAAAACAATAGTAAAACACAGAAGGTGGCTAGAAAAGGCGAAGATGGAGGCGGGCAAAAAACAAACAAACTTAAAAATGAAATGAATTCAACCAACCCAAAACTGGGCAACAGATCCACAACTGAAGATCTAAACCATATGTAATCAAAGAGAGAGAGAGAGAGAGAGAGAGAGAGGCCTGATGAGTATCCATCAAGTGCATTGACTTGGAAAATGGGGAAAGTTTATGGTCAGGAA
Source organism: Phrynocephalus forsythii (assembly GCA_029282475.1). NCBI lineage: Eukaryota > Metazoa > Chordata > Lepidosauria > Squamata > Agamidae > Phrynocephalus > Phrynocephalus forsythii. The sequence goes on from JAPFRF010000004.1 coordinate 124,525,323, forward strand.
TATGTGCTCTCTGGGGAATCCTACCATTCTATAGACAATGAAGAACAAAATGAATGAATGAATGCGAACTCATCAGAACACAATTATGATTACATATTTTTCAGTATCACACAGTGTATGCCTGTGTATTCTTTTTCCATGAGCTGAGAGTATCCGCCCACTTACAGGGTGGCAAAGAAGATACACAGCAGTGCATCTGAAGTGAACTGAAGATGAATTATTAATGTGAGCACAATCTTAGATGCGGAGAAGGTTTTATCCAGCGGTTAACAACAACAAAAAAGCCTAGAAATATTCTGTGCTGCATTAAATTAGCTTGGCACTCCATATGCACCTTGCTCCTTGCATTTTGGAATTATCTACCTGGCAACAAGCAATAATTCATTGATCCGCTTGAGCATTCTATTGAGGCCAATACCTAGCCATGAGTCATCTCTCTTTTAGATCAACATCAACTGTGCTTTAGAAAGAAGACAGTCAGTAACATCCACCATTTTGGGATGGAGTACAAAGTGGTTTGGTTTTGGATTTTGAGTGAAAGCTTTATGAGTCGACGGAGGAGGGGGAGCATCTGCTTAACTATTCGCATCTCATAGCTGGGCTGGGGCACTGGATGGCCAGTGTTTTTGTGCCCAAAGAACTCCATGGAGCAGGACTGACCACCAAAAATGGTGACATGTGTACATATATGTACACTATAAATAAAGCTGGGAGTACTGTACTACTTTCACGTTCACTTTAATGAAGGTGTAAAGAAGGATGTGCCCAAGCAGGACTGCAGTTGAAGATCGAGAAGAAGAAAAGTTGGTTACGGAAGAACTACCGTGAACAATGAAGAAATTGAAAATAGGTGTCATGAGTTCAGTCATCAGTCCAAGTGGAGTCTGCAGTCAAGAAATCAGAAGACTGAAACTAGGAAAGGGGGAGGTGAAGAAAAGATCTTCATGTGTAAGGCTGCATCGCTGCAAACCAAGACCAAGATCACCCACGCTGTCATATTTTTGATCACCATGTAGGGGTGTGGAAGCTGGAAAGTCAAGAATTCTGATAGGGGAAAACATTTGTTCATCTGAAATGCGATGCTAGAGGAGAGCTTTGAGGTGATCCAAGACTGCCAGAAAGGCAACAAAGCGGGCCCTAGATCAAACCAAGCCTGAACTATAACTGGAGGCAAGAAATGGTGGAAACGGAGGATCTTCTACTTTAGGCACATCATGAAAAGGCAAGAGTCTCTGAAAAAGACAGTAACACTGGGCAAGGTGGGAGGCAGCAGGAAAAGAGGAAGGCCAAATACCAGATGGAATGACTGCCTAAAGGAAGCCACAGGCTTGGGTTTACAAGAGATGAGCATTGCAGTTGAAAGGAGCACTTGTTGGGGATTTTTCATTCACAGGGTCACTATGTCGGAGGCAACTTAATGGCACATAATGACAACATTTGTGGTGTGTGTGTGTGTTGGAGGAAGATAGAAGGATGCAGGGAAGACAAACTGCTATGTAAAACAATGCCGGCTCCTCCGGCAGCTGTCATCCAGTTTTCTTTTGTAAGGATAGGAAGAGGCCCAGGAAAGCCAAGGGGTCACAACTGCCCATTCATGACTTAAACTGAAATGTGGACAAAATATTTTCCATTTCAGATAAGGAAATTTAATCAAACAGTTTCTGCCACTGAGGCTTGGAACAGGAAGCAGAATTAGGTAACAGAAAGCTAGTGTCTTATTGAAGAAAGGTGAAGAAGAAAGGAGATCACCTAAGCATCCCTCAGGCTCCAACAGGCAATTCCATGTACAGTGGTACCTCTATTTATGAGCAGCTCTACTTACAACCAATTCGACTTAAGAGCAGAAAAGTGTTGATGTTTTTAATTGCTGCCTTACACCATTTTAGATGTGGTTTGCTGTACTTACAATTTTTTTTACAAATTTTTATTATTTTTTTAATATTTTATATTTTTTCAAGAAATGTTGGCCAAGGGTGAGGCATGTTCAGTGTACCTGCCTGCCTTTAGAGTGCACTGAACTGTTCCATATCATATTCCAAAAAAATGTTGTTGGAAATGGTTATTCCTGAAAAGTAATGTCGCTGTGCAGTGTGCATGCGTTTAAAGTGCACTTTATAAAGAGTTTTGCACAAAAAAACCCTGGTGTCTGTGTCTTTTTACAAGCCTCTGGAATGAATTAAACCATTTCCAATACATTCCTATGGGAAACCACTGCTCTACTTGCAAATTGGTCTACTTAGGAGCATGCATTTGGAACAGATTAAACTCGTAAGTAGAGGTACCACAGTATTCCCATTCTCATGCCAGTTGCAAGATTGGTCATGTACCAGGCCAGGTGACAAGGGGCCTGCTGGAGAGACACTGGGATACTAGTCCTGGATCCTAACCTCATGCTAAATTGTAACATATTTTCCCATCTATTGGAAAAGGAGCAACACAGTGCTTTTAAAGCAAATGGTAGGGGGAAATGTAAGTCATTAATGCTATAATTTGAAATCCAGTCCATTAGATTTGCTCTGAACTTGCTTCGAAAGATCAGATGGAAGCCCAATACCAATTCAAAACTCATACAGTTTAAACTTTAGGAAGATTAACCTTTTTCTTCTCTGGCAGGCCAGAAAACAGAAAAGATGGGTAGGACAGGTGGATGAAAGAAAGAGGGTGAGCTCAGTGACTCCAGTTTTGTGACGCTGTTGAGTCTGTGCAGGACTTTAGTTTGATTTTTTTCCCCCTGCAGCTAGGAAAGGGATTGAACCGTATCTCAGTTCAGGACCTCGGACACTTCCTGTAAAATTTGGACTAAAATCCACAGAAGCCTTGACAACCCTGCAAAACCAGGGTCACCAGCCACAGGGGCTTTTACTCTACTTCATATCCAACTCTATGTGGCATGTGGACTCCCTGGGGAAATGTGGCCATGTCCAGGAGGGAAAAAAAGAGTTCATCACCATTGTCACAAAGTGTCTCCATAACCCCTTTGAGCCGCCTTTTCTCCCCCCAGTAAGAGGTAACCCACTTAAGGACAAATCACACACACCTGTCAGAGTTTGTGCATAGTGTACAGTATATAAATATATGTATTGGTTTCACTGTATGCTAAGTATATGATGTCTTAAGTACAGTAGAACCTTGCATAAAGGAATTAATTCGTTCCAAATGAAATTCTGTTAAGCAAATTTTTCTTTATACAAATTCCCCATAGGAATTCATTGAAAACAGAGTAATCCCTAATCGCGACCATTTTTATGTTGTCCGGATTCGCCCCATAGGCGATTCTGTTAAGCAAATTTCCCCTATCTGCAGAATTGTTTATGTTGTACAGATTTTATGTTATACAAACCCTTTGTTATATGAGGGTCCACTGTACATTCCTTAGAAATCACCCATAAGAAAATCAGGGCCGATTGGTGACCACAATGCAATATTTGCACAGGCATCTTCATTCCAAAGACACGGGGGAAGCACATCTCTAAGCATCAGATTCCCAGCTGTGTATTTAACCCCCCCCGCCGCCTCCAAAGCAAAACATGGGCCGTGTAACCCACACTAGGTAATATTCAGCAGCTCCTGCACTGAAGTAACTATCATCAATTTTGGATTAGGAAGACGAGAGAGATAAATAGAAGTAATTAAAATTGGTGTCAATTATACGGTATGTCATATGCTGGGAGCAAGGCACGTGTGGACTGGTATAATTATCTTCCAAACTCTCTTACTGTCAGATCAGAGCAGGAACTGACTGTGGTGACCGTGAGGGGAGGAAGGAAATGTGATTGGGAGTCCGTTAGGTGAGAGAGGCTGCAATACATTAACACCTCCGTAGATTTTCTCTCCAGGAACAAAGCACGAGAGGATCGGGAGAGACCAAAGGAATCGAGGAATTTTGTCTTCCTTCAAGGAAACAGACAAACGAAACTCAAGATGTTTACGTGAATTTCAAGCTTGTTCAACAAGAAAAATTATCTGGTAGATGAGGAAGGAGGTGAAGAAAGTCTTCAGGGCTATGCTTTCAAAGATTTATGGAACTATTGTTCGTAAAACAATAGCTCTATATTTAGTTGTATCCTAAGGGACTAAAGGCCAGAAACCAGAGGTCAGAACACAAAGGTCAGAGGTCGGAGTCACCAGGGATTAGAGGAGATTAAATATCTTTCTTCCCAAAACTGGAGATTTTGATAATTAATTGGTCCCCAAACATAAAGACTTTACATTATTTTCTCTTACACACACATCACCCAACTAATATTTCCTGGTCTTTTATCTGGTATACAGAGCCTGCTTTATTTGTAGGTTTGTTTTAGAAGTCAAATTGTATGAAACAGTTTTCTTTCTTTGTTTGTTTCTTTCTTTGTTTCTTTCTTTCAATATTTTTAAATTTTTGTCTTAAAACAAAACACTATGTCAACAGACTACCAAAACAACAACAACAAAATAGCCTTCACTACTGAAAGAATGGATAAGGGGGTGGAAATCTGCAGTTCTTTGTAGCATTTACCTGTATTTCAATGAACTTTTTAAAGACAGTATTTCCTAGTGGATCCTGTTCAAGGTAGTTTGTCCTATTGCAATTCCTTCCTCTATTTTACAAGAAGCTTGAATTTCTCTTTCTCTCTTTGTGTGTGTGTGTTTCCCCAAAAGCCAGTCATCCATCCTGATGGGAAGAGGATGTAGCTGGAAGAAATTTCCTTGGGACCTAGTCCATACCTTTGATAAGCATATCAGGAGAGATTACAAAATTCAGCCAACTCTTAATGTTACGTATGATATACTGCATATTTGATTATACATACATGTATGTTAACCTCATTTGTGGACTACCAAAATGGCATTTTATCATTCCATGACCTCACCATAACCCCAAACCCCAAGATTTCCCTCTTCCTGAAAGTAAAAAGTTAGGGTACATTGGATTGAACGGGCAGAAATGTAGTGCTAAATTAAAGTCCCAGAATTCTTCTATCAATCCTTTACTGGCAAAGAATTCTGGGATTTGAAGTCTATCATATCTGGAGTACCAAAACTTCACTACCTCTGCCCTCACACATGAAACCCAGCTTTTATCCAGGTGTGGGTCTGGCAGGTGGAGCTTCCAGAATGGAGAGTTCTTGGATTTGAAGTTTGAAGGAAGGAAGGAAGGAAGGGAGGGAGGAAGGAAGGAGGGAAGGAAGGAAGGAGCAAACAAACAAACAAACAAACAAACAAACAAACAAGCTTAGTAATTCAAAGCAATATGTATATTTTGGGGGAACTCCCCCAATTCTCCATGACAACTGCAACAAAACTTAGAGAAATTGGTATGTCTGGGGTGGGTGGCAGACAGTTTTGTACCTATCCTAGGCTTCACTGCCCTACTGAGAGTGGGCAGAGAGATTTCATTTTTCCATGTAACAGTAGGAGATTTATTTATTTATTTATTTTAGAGTATTTTTACCCCGCCTTTCTCCATGGTAAAGGACCCAAGGCAGCTTACAGTAATGAGAGATAATATACAGTCCAATACAATTCAGATATGTCCAGGTATTTGAGAACAAGGAATTGAGGGACATCTTAGAGCACTAATAGACAAGATTACATTAAAGCTACAAGGTTATAAGTGCAGTGGCACCTCAACTTACAAATTTAATCCATTCTGAATGCATGCTCTTAAGTCAAACTACTCTTAAGTTGGGTTACCTATCTAAAACATTGAAAACATAAGTTAATTTTTTTAAAAAAATAAAACAAATATTTGTAAGTCAATATCTAAAATTTGTAAGGCAGCAGTTAAAACACCAAAAGTTTTCCGCTCTTAAGTCGAGCTGCTCTTAAGTCGGGGTACCACTGTATCTCCTGTAAGGACTCACAGTGTGAGAAGTGGTGGAACCTAGCACGGGAGCAATTGGTTTGTATCAAATAGTGGGTAGTGCAAGGCAAGCTCCAAAAGGCACTCCCAGGAAGAGAGAGTCTGGGGGAACTGCAATCCCACTCAGGGCCGGCACGTCGATTAAGGCGAACTAGGCAGTTGCCTAGGGTGCCAAAATGGAGAGAGGGTGCTGGCCAGCCTGCTGCCCCCTGCCACCCCCGCCGTTGGCCACTGCCGCCTGTCCCCCCGCCGCCCGCCAGCGGCCCGTCGCTGCCACCTCACCACCCCCTGCGCCCATCACCACCCACCCCCCGTGCCCGTCGCCATCCCCCGCCATCTGCCACCCCCTGCCGCTGCTGCCCCACCGCCCCGCTGCCACCTAACCCACCCCTCGCCTAGGGCGCGAAAAAACCTAGCGCCGGCCCTGATCCCACCAAGGGGACAGGTGAAGTGGTCCTGGATCAACCTTGGAAAAAGGCCATAGAGGAGTGTTAGAGCACACACTCTGCATGCCAAGGAGATCTCCAGGCAGCGTGGAGGAAGCTTCCTGCCTGAATCCCTCGGGAACTTTGTCTTGACAATGTCAACTGGGCATGGCCAAGGGCCATCTGCGTCCACTTGCACTAATTTTTGCAACATTCAGGTGTCTCCTGGCCACAACTTCCAGTGGGGAAAAATGTGATCAACAAGGATATTATTATACCTGGCTCAAGGAATGGTAATTTTTATTGTCAGGGAAGAACCCTTTTCCACCTGATTTTAGATAAACTGAACGCGGCCTTCAAGTCACTTGAGCATTTAGCGAACACATTTTTGGACAGCATACAGTTTGTAGTTAGTAGGATTCTGCCTCCCTCTGTGGTCCATCAGAGCTGCCTTCTTCTGAAACTTATGCCCTGGTTAGCAAAAAGGTAATTGCTTTCTGTTCTGGTACTTGGACTGCTCCTGCTCTGGTACTTGGACTGCTCCACAAGGACTGCTCCTGTTGATCACATAATGTCTCATTTTAGATCCACATTAAGAAGGGGATCCATAATTTAAGAATTCACTGTGTGCGAGGATTGGACATTCCTAATGGTAATTGTTGTAGTATATTGGGAAAGGCTTGTTTACCAGCTGATCAATTCCTGGTTCCAAGCATGATCCAGACTGCAGCTTGTGTTTGTTTATTTATTATAACATGCTTGCACCACTTTCCCTGTCCAGAAAACCCCAAAGGGGTTTTCGCTAAAGCCAAGCTAAATTAAACCGGTGCTACTAGAATGGCAGATCCAGGATCAAAAAATAATATAATGAATTAATAACAATTCATAAGAACATAAGAAGAGCCATGCTGGGTCAGGCCAAAGGCTCATCTAGTCCAGCTTCCTGTATCTCGCATTGGCCCCACCAGGTGTGTCTGGGAGTGCACGAAACTTGATATCTGTCTCCTGATACCACTCCCCCGCATTTGGCCCTTGACGTACCCCAGTTTTAAGCCTGGAGATTATACATCTCCATCATGGTTTGTAACCAGTGATGGACTTTTCCTCCAGGAATTTGTCCAATCCCCTTTTGAAGGCATCCAGGCCTGATGCCATCACCACATTGAGTGGCAGGGAGTTCCACAGACTAACAACATGCTGGGTAAAAAAAAATTCTTTTGTCAGTTCTCACTCTCCCAGCCCTCAGTTTGAGTGCAAGTCCCCTAGTTCTGGTATTTTGTGAGAGGAAGAAGAGCATCCCTCTATCCACTTTACTCATGCCCAGCATAATTTTGGATTTCTCAATCATATCCCCCCTCAGGCACCTCTTTTCCAGACTAAAGAGCCCCAAATGTTTTAGCCTTTCCTCATAAGGGAGGAGCCCCAGCCCAGTAATAGTTTTAGTCGCTCTCTTCTGCACCTTTAACAACCAAAAGTAATTGATGGTGTTAGTAACTCAGCAAGTAATCAAGAAAATCCTGGGACAAATAAACACTAGCCAAGACACCATTGTCGTGACCCTAAAGTGTTCTCCTCTCTTGAAATTACAGGAATAATAACATTCATACTTTGCAAAGACATCACACATTTAGCATAAAGATTACTAACATAATGTATGTGAATTCTTCAAACATAGTAGTACATAAATGATGTTGCCCTTAGTTATTTGCATTGTCCACAGTGTTGAGCATAAGTACAGGCAATCCTTGCAAATAAAAACATTTAGAATTGGGATTTTAAAGGGGAAAGTGCCTGAATAGTTCAGTCCCCGATTACCTTGCTTCTATCTTCCCATTATCAGATCACCCATGAAAGTAAAACTCTCCACCACAAGCTGAAATACCTCCTGATGAATTATCACTCTCCGCAAGACCTTTGACCTCAGGTTGCATATCCCAGCCGTGACCTTCATCAAGAATACATAGAGGTGGAAAAGGTGAAACCGTGCTCACCTCATCGCTATAGCAACACTCACAAATAGCAGGAGCTGGTTTGTAAGTGAGCAAAGTTTTACAAGGAGGACAGAGTCCACAAGAGCCTTAGACCCAAGTGCAGGAAGAAACCTGCCCCCTTCCCTCCATTTATTTTTTTGTTTTTAAAAATTAGCATTGTGAATCCATCAGACCTGAACTTTGGATGGAAAAGACCTACAGATTTCTGTTCCTATGAATTTTTCATTTATCTACCCATGGGCATAAAAAGGTAAAGGTAAAGGTTCCCCACACGTGTGTGTGCAGGTCGTGTCCGACTCTAGGGGCGGTGCTCATCTCCGTATTCAAGCTGAAGAGCCAGTGTTGGGCAAGTCCATGGCCCTGAGGCCGGCATGGCTGCAAGGAAAAATTGTTTTACCTTCCCATTTTTACAGTGGTACCTGTTTATCTACTCGCATTTATATGCTTTTGAACTGCTAGGTTGGCAGGAGCTGGGGTTATCAGTGGGAGGTCACTCCACTGTGTGGCACCCGGGATTTGAACTGCCAAGCTGCCGACTTTGCAGCCGGCAGTTTTCGGAAGCCTTAGTCCACTTGCGCCTTTATGATCTGCACTACAAATTGTCCATGTTTACTTACTAGACAATTTTTTCCCTACGTATTCCCCCATCCCCAAATCTGCAGGTTTTGTTTGCTTTCTCTGTAATATCAAGCATGCTTCCCTGTAATTTTCTCCAGAGAAAGCATGCCAGTGTGCAGTTCTCCAAAAGAACATAACATTGCACCAAACCTTTTGGTGAAACCCAAGAATAGATGTCAGCCTTTGACTTTTTGCAACAGTCACTGTTCCCTTGTATGCGGATGGTGCAGTGAACCTGATCAGCCCTGCAGTGTAGAGCCCAGCCTTCAGCAAGTGCTATCAAAACTGCTCCGGCTTCCTCCAGCTAGCCCCCAGCCCCAGAGAATATGGGCCCCTTAGTAAGACAAAACTATAACACCACTTGACCAACATGAACACACTTGTTCTTGCCTTGTTTTGACTGCTAAGCAGGGTGAGGCCTGGCTAATTGATGGATAGGATACCACCATGGAATGTCCAGGCTATGAAAGAGTCTGCTGCTGCTGCCAGTCAGAGTTCACATCACTAGGCTAGATGGAACATGAGTCTGAATCAGTACAAGACTCCTTTAGAATATAAAGGGGTGGAGGAAAGGTGCTCCTTATATACTGCTTCATAGAGCTCAATCACTGGTTTACAGTTTATGTAGAAGCAAAAAGAGGGGTTGAACTGTGTGACCCAACCCTCCCCCCCAAAAAAAAAAAACCAAATGCAAAACTAGGCTAGGTGATACCTTTATAGGTCACTAAAACTGCAAGCTGAGCTTTCTATGACAAGCCATCTTTATCAAATAGGACAAACTACTATTAGGCCATGGTCACACCTGGGTTTCGATCCTGATCTTCTGAAGGTCCGTCTTTTCCTCTTCGTCCCATCACGTGATTGAATAAGTGGGACAGGAGTTCACAGGTCAAAAGCAGTTTTTTTATTTTAAAGTGCAGTTCAGCCGCCTTGGCCAGCAGGTGGTGCTACATTTGAAAAAAAAACGGACCACTTGGCTGGGGGAAATGAAAACTTGTAGGATTGGATAGAGCTTCCTGTTTCTCCGAAGGTGAAAATAAATTAAAAAAAACATAGCCCATCGGCCCCAGGAACAGCCGGTTGGCACCATGAAAAAAGAAAGAAAAAGAAACCCAGATCATCTGCGTGGTCTCACGGCGTCTGCCTCCTTAAAAGCTGGATTTTCAAAGCAAGGCAAAAAAATTCCCTACCTCCTGGGTAGGGATCATTACCAGGTTTTCTTTTCCCCCAAAAAAGCCCGGTGGCCATGGGGATGGCATTTTTAGACACAGTTTATCTGGTAATTTAAACTGCTTTTAAAGGGACGTGGGACCAGGGCCTTAGTGGCTTATAAAGGCATCACCTAGTTTAATTATGCAGGCTACACATTGTCTTCCAGTAATCTGACTTTAAAGGATGAAGTGCTGAGTCACTGTGAGCTGGTTATCTGAGCTTTTTACGATTTAACTCAGCCCATGGGCAGAGTCTTGACTGAAGTACTGCAGTTTAGCCACAAGGCACTTTGGGAAGATGAGGCCTCTTCCTTCATCCATCCACTTGGCCCTTTTAGAAAATCTTCAGGAACAAATTTTCTCTTTCACCAAACCAAGAAAAGGACATGGCTGTCTATGTTTTCTCTCCTTTTTGCATGATTAAGCAACAATAATTCCACCATTTAAAAGTTTTCTTCACTGTGCTCTGTTTTGGTACGGAAGCATTTTGAGAATGAGCATTGAAATGGAGAAAACAAGCTTTTTTGTTTTTATTTGTTTTTGTTTACAGAAACAAGCCCAAAACAAATTGAATGCTAAGCACTGGAAGAAGAGGAACACTGTTGGAATGAGTCTGGAATTAAATGTGAGAATGATAATTAAAAGTGTTCAAATGTCCCCGGAAGCAATATTGCTAAATATAGTCATGAACACATAACTGAAGAAAGAGGAAGTAGGTTGGTAATAATAATGGTAATGGTGGCAAGGTTAATTTTCACTAAAAACTGGAAATCAAATAATCAAATAACATTGGAAGAATGGTATAGGGAGTTATGGAATATGGCTATTAACAATAAATTGACTTGTAAAATGAAAATTAGGAAGGGACTGAAAAAAATCTAATGTTTCCAAAAGTAATATGGGACATATATTTCAAAAGGTAAAGACTACACATTGGGAAAAGAGTCAATGTATTTCTGGAGAAAAATTGGAGGGTTGATATTAGAACCTGCTGGGTGGTGTGTGTGCATATGTATATACACATGTGCGCACGCACGCGCGCGCACACACACACACACACACGGGGGAGAGGGAGTGAGAGAGTAAAGAACCCACAAAATTTTCAAACCCTACAAATGCACCATTCATCCCTTTAAACCTTGTACTGAAGTCTGAAGGAATGGCCGTTATCTTGCATGTAGCTCTAAAATCACAGACAGCCATTTAGCCTGGCTCTCCAAGATGAACGTTTAAGTGCTATGTGGTTAGACCAGGATTCCCAGAATCCCCCTGTCAGCTCGACCAGCAGGGGCAACGCAGTGGTGTTTTCTGGCTCTGTAGGACAACATTGAATCTAGATGCAGGGCCAATCCCTAGTTTATAGGCCTGCATGCTCAAGGGTAAAGGTGATCTGTTCAACTGTGTTTCAACTCCCCAGAATCAAAAAACCCTTTTCTTAGCATCTTGTGTTTTGAGGGTGTTTCAGAAGGAAAAAAACTTCCCTTTAGGGGAAGTTTTGAAAGTGTCCCCTGGAATATATTTAAAGCCCTTCAGGCAGAATATGTTGTCAGTTTGTGAAGATGATCAGCTGCAAGTCCACTTCAGGAAGCAGTTAAACTTCACACTTCTCCCCAGCTTTTTAAATTTCAGATGGTTTTTGTGTGTTCCAGTGTCTCTTTCTCTCTCTGTGAGGAGTGTGTGGCTTTTTTTTTTTTTTTGTGGGACCAAATGTATCTGTTAGAAAGATTTCAGAGAACAAAATGAAGGGCTTCCTGGGATGTACTTCAGAAGAGATAATCACATCCTTCAAGGATTAGTCACACATCTCTGCATCCCTGGGGCGTGAATTATCTAACAACAGCCAAAAAGAAAGCTCTCCAGGTTGGGCTGTTCTAGCCCAGCATAAAACTAACTCCTTGTTAACTATTGCTGTGCTGAACTTGGTCTGAAAGCAGGGTTGGCAGCAAGGGCTTCCCAGCCTTCTTGGTTAAATGTGGGTCGTGTGGAATTGGCAAAGGCAGAGGGACAATGGAGGACCTCTCAGATCTAAGTACACAACAGCTATGTTGGCTCCAGGCTGATCCTGCTTTATTTGTTTTCCTCTCTGCCCAGGTAGAAGCAGCCAGAAACAGCATATGTGCTGGTGGTGTTTGGGTTTATGTCCTTCAATAAGCAAATGCATTGGTTTGAGTAGGTCCAGCAATTAAGTTTTGTACCCTCTCAATTTCAGCACCTTGGACAAGTCTCTATGTCCTTGCCCTAACCACGATGATGCCTAGTGACAGAAGCTATCTTATTTATTTATTTATTTATTTACAAAAAAAATAGCCACCCCACTACCAAATGGACTCTAGCATTATACAATGATATGTTGAAACTATAAAACAACATATATATTTAAACCATCAATTTTTGTTATTCATTTTTGTGGTTTTGTTATTAATCTGTATGTCTGTGCGTCCCAGCCCTCTCTTGCTGGATCTTGTTCATGCTATATGGTTGGTGATGAGTAATGCTTATTTTTATTTTTATTCCCATTTGTATTTTATTTTATTATTATTATTGTTTTCTTTATTATTCGTATTTTGTTTTGTTATGTTTGAGGATTATATGTTTGGGCAAGTTGTTTTGCAACGTGTTGTACACCGCCCTGAGTTCCCGAGGGAAAATCGGGTGATCAACAAGTGCAAAAATAAATAAATAAATAAATAAATAAATAAAATCAAAACAATTTAAAGCAATCAAGATACAGTACAAATAAGAAAATCCTGCTGCTCATGAGCCCGGCTAAAAGGATGGCTATTTAATAAAAAATGCTGGCTGAATGGGAAGGTCTTTGCCTGGCACTGAAAAGCCAAAAATGTCAGCGCCAGGAGGATCTCCATTGGGAGAGCATTCCACAGTGGGGGCAACTGCCGAGAAGGCCCTGTTTCGACATGCCACCACCACCCCTCACCTCTTTGAGGGATGGCACCTTCAACAGGGCCTCCTGGCCAGATCTTAAAGTACAGGCAGGCTCGTATCTTAGAGAGCTATCTTAAAACTGCTGAGCTGAAGGGAATCCTATGGATCATTGAGTTCAACCTTCATCCAGGAGGCAGAGTGGGGAATTGAAGCCCCTGAGCTGTCCAGCAGTTCTATTGTGGTATGTACTGCAACTTACAAACAAGACTCCGTGATTAGACCTGGATGGTTTGGGAACTGCTGCAATAGAGCTCCGTTCTCAGTTGCAAAAAGACGACAAGTATGAGCAACAGTTTTATGATACCGGTATGAGGTGTGTTAGTTAAAATTTTGCAGTTATAGCCCACTTTCCCTACACTGGACTCAAGACAGTGTGTGTGCATGGATTTCTTTTCCCCTACTTTATCCTTATAATGGACCTGTGTGGCCAGTCAGGCTTGGAGGATATGGCTAGACCAACATCTCTACAGGAGTTTCACAGCTCAGTAGGAATTTGAACCCAGAGACCTAGTCCAACACCAACCCACTCACTATACCACAGTAGTTATGACCTACCTAGCTTGTCTAGGGGAAAAATATTTAGTAGCTGGTGAATGGACAGACCTGTACTAATAATTCTATAATACATTTCAGAAAAAGCTAGCTTTTTTTGTACTGCAGCTCCATCAATATGATTATCAGCCTTTTATTTAGTTTATAACTAAACTGTTGCCAATGCATTAATGAACATAATTTAAACCATTCTTAATGTAATATCAGTATCAGGTTTGAGCCAGGATCTTGTCTGTTTTTATGTGCATATGAGTGAAAACATGAAAGCTGTGGTAAGCAATTCAAGCTAATTAACAAAGCACCTTGTTAAATAGGTTTACATAGCTGCCATGGCTCCTGTGTAGCTTGTGGAGGAATAAAGTAGAAACAGCTCAAACCTGATACTGATATTACATTCATTCATTCATTCATTCATTCATTCATTCATTCATTCATTCATTTAATACTACATCCCATGAGTGCAAAGCACTATTCTGGGCAGCTAACAACATGGCAGCATAAAATAAGCCATAAGCAAACAACAATACAAGCATAAGTCAAAGCAAAACAAATCAAATGGAAAAATTAACTCAACCATCAATTGTACTCCATAAAAATAATATTTCTAAGATCTGGCACTTCTATCAACCCCGAGTTAGTGGAAAGCCACTAGAAGCCAGAAGAGAAATTGAGCTGAACACTTGGCTCTGGAAAGGAGCTGTCCAGCAGAAATGATATGGGGAAAGCCAGGGCTTTTCATGGACGCCTGGAGCAAAGGAGGAGGTGTACAGCAGTCTTCAAAGGCAGGAAGGGTGAATTTCCAAGAGACACCCAAATGTCAGATGGAATGCTCAGTCTCTTTCTGATTTGGGGGGAGGGTGCATTTGCCCTGGGGTGCATAGCAATCTGGGGGCGCCTGGAGGGGAGCAGGAAGAGGAAGCTGTGCGCCCTCCAGCTAGCAGTCCTCCTTTCCCCCGACTAAGCCTTGGCGACAGGACCCCCTCTGCCACTCCCGCCGCCGCACATCATGCAAGCGGGAAAGCGGGCAGGCAAGCGTGCAGGGAACACAGTGGCCATGACGCCCTCCTCCTCCTGCTCCTCCTTTTCCTCACCTTGCTTCGGGTCACTGTGGGAGAGGAATAAGGCACGTGCGCGTCGCGCGCGCGCGCGCGCGCACACACACACACACACACACACACACACACACACACACACACACACACACACACACACACACACACACACCTATTTGACCACCCCTGCCCATGCACACACATGTGCATGCTCCATACCTGCAAGATTGGGGCCCCGTTGCTGGGTGGGTGCGATGCAGTGGGGAGGTGGCAGGAGGTGCGCAAAATTGAACTTTGTACCCAGGTGCTCCAAATCCTTACTTACACAGTCCTTTAAAAATTCACTGTAAGGCTTTTTATAGGAGCCTCATGGTGCAGTGATTAAATGCCTGTACTGCAGGTAAAACTGTGCTCACTACCTGGGGTTCAATCCCAGGTAGCAGGCTCAAGGTTCACTCAGCCTTCCATCCTTCCGAGGTCAGTAAAATGAGTACCCAGTCTGCTGGGGTGGGGGACAATGTGTAGCTTGCATACTATAATTAAAACTGTAAACTGCCCAGAGACTACTTGAAGTGGTATGGGGCAATATCCAAGCAGAATACTTTATATAAGCAGAACACTTTATTTTTCCAAAAATCTCCCCAACTATAAAAGCACAAACAGGAATACATGTGGCTCAAATGAATGTAGTGTTGGAATGCTAATGATACTTTGGGAGAGAGTTTATTTAAAGGGTTCTTCATTCTAATTTGTTGACCAAAACCTTATTAAACATATTTAAATATTTATTTGCAGGATAAAATATTTTATTAATACAGTCTCATTAAATGTCTTTCGTTTCCTCATAGTCTTCAGGCAAATTAAATTTGAATTAGATCAAATGTGGTTTGGTGGGCGTAGTTCTGTGGTTTCTTTCCTTCTTTCAGCAATGTGTTATGAATCTATAATGAAATTTCATTGATTTAAAACCAAGCTGGCCAAATGGGCAGGCCAGAAACCCCCTTCTCTGGTCTAGAGGCTCTCTAGGAATCAACAGAAATGCCCCTAAATGAAAACAATGGAAGCAGAAGTGGACTTGTATTCAGAAATGA
The DNA here is from genome assembly GCA_029282475.1 of Phrynocephalus forsythii. Taxonomy (NCBI): domain Eukaryota; kingdom Metazoa; phylum Chordata; class Lepidosauria; order Squamata; family Agamidae; genus Phrynocephalus; species Phrynocephalus forsythii. The sequence continues at coordinate 124,541,048 of JAPFRF010000004.1, forward strand.
ACTCTTCTACCTGGTGGTTCCTGGAGACTATAACATACAGCTTGTTTACTAGAGTCCAGCTGGTGGGAGGCATGTGCACTGTTAACTGGAAACCATTTCTGGAGCCTCCGCCAGGCCCAGGAAACCTGTCAGAGGGCCCAAAAGTAGTTTTGGGTGATCCAGAAGGCACTTCCAGTTTTTCGGAAGTGAATTCCAGGTCTCCGGAAACCACTTCTGGGGCCTCCGCCAGGCCCAAGAAGCCCATCGGAGGTGCACTGGGGTAAGTGCAGGAGGCCTCAAACAGGCCCACATAGCTTGCCCTAGGAGCCCTGGCCTTCATATACTGCGGTCCCGCAATATACTGGGACCGCAGTATATGAACCACAAAATGGCAGGGGACGACTGTACCACTTTCTCTGTGACATACAGCAAAGAATAATCTCTTCCCTAGAAAATGGATGATCTGAAGTACTAGACCAGGTTCAAGTATTCCTGCATGGAGTAGGGGTTTGAACTTGATGGCCTTGTAGGACCCTTCCAACTTCATTTTTCTATGATTCCATGATTCTTCATACCGTTCAGGGCAGAGATCCTGGAATCAGCAGATTGAATCTATTCCATGAGCATTCCCCATCCTACTCCAGCCCTTGGGCAGTATGCTCAGCCCAGGAAAACACCCTGCTTGACCAATCTGTCTAGATCAGATGAAAAAGGGAACTGCGGAAGCTGGGCTGGTGGGGTCGTCAAGCCTCTTTGGACTCTTGATTTCCATGATATACGACAGTGGTTCCCAACCTTGGGGGTCGGGACCCCTTTGGGAGTCAACAACCATTTCACAGGGGTCGCCATGAGCCAGTGAAGAAAAAGGCACAAACCGCTTGGGTCTGGAGGAGGGGAGAGGAATGGGGGGGGGATAGAATGAATTACATCTTGATAGGTTGGAGGGGATGTCAGTCATTGGTACCAGAGGCTGTGATTGGCTGAGGGTGCCTATGTAGAAGGAAGTTCTCTATGGCACCAGGGGCAGTGGCCTGCCAAAAGGGGCTTGTGGCCTCTTCCAAGCAGGGCAAGGGGTCACCACAACATGAGGAACTGTATTAAAGGGTCATGGCATTAGGAAGCTTGGGAACCACTGGTATATGATTAAGTTTGGGAAAGTTCCATGTTTTGACTACAACTCTCTCCGCAGGAGAATTCTGAGGGTGCCAGCCCCAAAACTTATAACATACTGTATTCAGATTCTCATATACAATGGGAATAAGAAAACTAGAAAACTTCACAGAAGACCACTCTATACTTGAATTTCCTTGTCATCCTCTCCTTGAGGCAATTGTTTCACTGGCCATGTCTCCATTAAACCTCCATGTATGTAAGAGATGAATATTAGAGTAATCACGGAGCCCAGCCTCCACAGCACATGAGGGAGGCCTCTCGAATGACCCTCGCAAGTGTCTGGTGAGGGACACATTGATCCTTGTGTTGCAGCGATATTAATTCAAGCAGGCCCTGCTCTGGCTGTGTTAGCACAAAGAGGTTGCATTAGCCTGCAGGAGCAGCTAATCGGGCATCAAAAAACTATTTGAGAAAATGACTTGCAAAGGCCACTGCTCTGCACAGAATTAGGAAGGAAGGATTATGCTGTGCTGGACAGAGTCCAGCATTTGTGACATCAGGGCTTCACTTCAGGCTTGCAAATAGTCTTGAGATCTGCAAGAAATATTTCTGTTGTTTTTGGGTGGGGGTGGGACAGTAGGTGGAACTTTACTTTTCAGAGTCATGGATTCTTAGAAAAACAAATTGAGAGACAATCAAATGTTGGCTAAAGGGGGCTGTTTGATTTGAGTTATGGGTTGGGTAGTGTCACCTGTTGATGTGCTAAAGGAGTGTTTTCCAGAGAATCATCTTAAACATTATACAGAAAAGAACCCAGACCAAAAGCAATGAACTGGTCCCATCTTTCCATTTACAGTACTTTCATCATTTAGACTATGTGTGCTTTTGTTATGAAAATTATACTTTTGGTCTAGAATTCCTGAATCCTTCAGCCATTCTGTCTGAGCTTTGGAAGGGCAGTAGCCACAATCTGCATCCGCAGGGCTGGGAGAACCTCAGACATGCACAAGGATGAATACATCCTGAGAAGGGGGTGACCACAGTACACTTGGTGTCCATGGAATACTTGACTGGGTGCTGTAATTGAGGATGACCGGAACTGATGGACTGGGAGACTGAATGGAACATTTGTGCTGCAACATTTTGTGGCAGGTCATACTCAGGTCGTATCATCTCACTGTAGACTTTGTTATCAGATTGCTGACTTACACCTAGGTCTGAATGGGGATTATTAGCTGTGGGAATCCTGCACTGGCTATACAGGCAGATTGCAGATGGAATGGGTGGGACTGGAACGTTTAGGAGTTAGGCTAGTGTTTGGATCCCTCTGTCATCTGAAGCCTTCACACCAGGCCACTAAGGATCCAACGACTGCATATCTCCCATTTCCAGGACAATTTCTAGGACCCTGGATCTAAGGATGTATCTACACCTTGTGTGTGTGTGTGTGTGTGTGTGTGTGTGTCATTACAGTCGTGACCGACCCTTTGTGACCCCATGTCCATGGAGTTTTCTTGGCAGGAATACTGGAGTGGCTTGCCAGTTCCTACTCAGGTGCCTACAGCGCCTGGTATTCCCTGGTGGTCTCCCATCCAAGTACTAACCAGGGCCGACCCTGCTTAGCTTCCGAAATCAGGCGAGATCAGATGTGCTTAGGGCATCTGTAAGAGAGCATAAGGCCATCCAAATTTGAATAGGGAAATAGCCAATCATGCCTAATCACAACTTCTGGTCTAATATTTGACCATTTTTATGTTGATTATGGTTTTTTTATTTTGTTTCTGTGTTTGTTTCTGGTGTAGAAAGAGGCATAGGGCAGCTTGAGGAGATGATGGTGCTGAAGAACACTCAAGGATCCCTGGTAGACCACATATGAGCCACGTAATTCTTATGCCTGCCTATTCTACCCACTGAGAGGTGGGAGGTCACCTGAACGTATGAACATTGTCTGATTTCAGCAATTAAGATAGAGTACAAGGATAGCTGGTAATAATTTATCAGCAGTGCCTTAGGTTTGCAGAGCTGGAAAAGACCTTATGGATCATAGGGTCCACCCCCTTAAAGAGGCACAATGGGGAATCAAACTCCCAACCTTTTGGCTCTGGCGCCAGATACCTAAAGCACTGAGCTATCTATAGTTGGATATTTGAACATGAGGGAATGTGATGGCTCTCCAGGTAGAGCTAGGAAATAATCTTGCCCAGAATCTTAGGGTGTTGCTGACAATGCAAGTCAACAATCCTAGGTTTGATGGACCAATTTGGACTAGAAAGATTGACAAATGGCGTAGGATGCCACATTCTTCTACATATGAGAATGGCCACCAGGAGCCACCGCCATTGCCACAACTGGTTCTGTTTGCATTTGCCTCTAGCAGAGCAAAAGAGAAAAGAAGGTCTCGTTCCGATGATGGACACATTCCGTCGGGCAGGATGGCTTTGCCTCCCTCCTTGGAATGCATGCCACATAGCATTTCTGTCTTCCACATTGTGGCACAGACAAAAGGCTTAAGTGGCATGCACAAAATTTTGAGAATCCAATCCCGGCACTGCATACTGTGTCTTGGACCAGTTTCATATATCCAAAACCACAACAATGCCTTCCCAGGAAATATACACACAGAGTCCCATTTCTTCATTAGAGGCGAACACAGCAGCATTAATGCAAAGTGCTATGTTGTGCAAATCTAAGGCTGCTCTACTGATTAATGAAGTCATAGACTTAAGGCTAATGGAAATGGCCTGTAATAGTACGAATGCTCCAATTCCCTTTTCACAGGCAGGGGGAAAGCCAAAGCATTTATTGCAACCTAGAGCTGAGGCTGCCAAATGTGAATTTCCTAGCCAGGGGCTTGTTCTGTGCCTCTGTCCCACGCTTCCATTAACTTGCGGAGGACATTGCTGCATTAGGAACGCACCAGCTGAACTTCAGTGGGCACAAAATCCCAGCACTGACATTTCCCTGTTTCTGGATGGCTGTAGTCCAAAATTTAAGGTGAATTAACTTGCTTTGAAACAAGGAAAAATACTAAGTATAAAACAGCCTTTTTCTTCTGTTCCGTTAATAAAAGCACACGTCTACTTGGAAAACCTGGGCATTGTAAATGATAGCTACAATGTGAAGTTTTTTATACAGATACTGGCTCCCTCCTTGCTTTCATTTGCTGTATTAATTAGCAAATAAAGAGCATGACAGCTTCTAACTTCAAACATTTGTGGAGTATCTAGCACCTAAAAATATATGAAAACATTAAATTATATAAAGGACCAATAATCTGAAAACTAGGCACTCTCCAATTAAAACAAAAAACAAACAAACCCCAGAACAGAGTCAGAAGTAAATATTTTATAATAGTTAGGATGCCCTCGGTTCAAATCCTCACTCTTGTGAAGTTCACAAGGTCTTCTACTGATCACCAAGGGGGGTACATAGCATCTCAGCATGCTCTATGGATGCACAAAGGGTTTTCTTTTCAGACCCACCATTGAGGGAACCAGCTATATTCTGTCTGGCTAAGAGAGGATGGAGATGATCTTATAGCCATTGCCAAATGTTTTAAAAGCCAACCTAGAGAAAATGAGAGCCAACATGTTTTCTGCAGATTCAGAAAACTTCTTCGCTAGCTGTGCTGGCAAGGGTTTCTGGGAATGGCAGCCTCAAAATGATTGGGGAGCCATAGTTGGAAACTAGAGGTGGATATGGGCCAGTTCATCCCAGTTCATCCCAGTCCCCCCTCCCAGATTTCCTCTAAACTTCCTATTCCCCCCTCAGCAGGAGTGAAGATTAGAGGTTGCCTTCCCTCACATCCTCAGCTGATCACCAGGCCCACCTTGCTTGCTTTTCCCACCTCCATGGCTAATCTCCTAGTCACAAGCAAGAGTGTAGACTTTGCCCTGGCCTTTTGGCTGGGTGGGACATCAGCCAAGAGGATATGACAGAAGAGCCCAAGCTGTTGCTGGGACTGGAAGATTGTTTGAGAAGGGGCAAGAAGCTAGCACGCTGGGCCTGATAAGTAGTTGACTGAGCCAGAGGACGCATGATTGGAGAGCAGCAACACCTGATTGGAGAGCAGCAACACCTTACTAGATTAAAAAAAATTAGTGTAAGTTTACATTTTTGAGACCTTGAATACATTTTATTGCACTCGTTAAAATGGAGTTGGAGGGAGCAGCTGTAGTTACCTGCAGTACTTGTGCCATGTTTGTCATCTTGACAGAGCGTGTGCAGAACTACATCTGCTGCAAGTGCAAGCTGGTTGAGCTATTGGAAGAGAAGGTCCAGCAGCTAGAGGCTCGCATATCAGACCAGCAACATATTAAGGAGCTTGAGCGGTTCTTGGACAGAGCGGAACGGACTATCCAGGTCCAAGAAGAGACAGGGCACACTTCTGAGGATGAAGTCACTTCCCCAACTCAGGAGGTAGATGGGTGGAGGAATGTGACTCAAAGGAGTAGAAGGCCAAGGGATCGCTCAGAGAGTCTCATATTGCACAATCAGTTTGAGGATCTTTCCCTCAGCACACCCCATGAGGCACACACAGAGGAAGATTTGGTTTCACCGGAGGATCTCTCCCTCATCACTATTGATGAGATACAAGATCAGGTACATGTAGATGAGCAGGCTGCAGGAGAGAAGCTTCTTGTACTAGGGGATTCTATCATTAGAAATACAGAGGGATGGATTTGTGACGAGCATGATAACCGTACAGTCATTTGCCTGGCAGGTGCAAAGGTTGCAGACATCACGAGAAATCTAGATAGCTTGTTAGAGAGAACTGGGAAGGAGCCAGTGGTCATGGTACATGTTGGTACCAATGATGTCGGGAAGGCCAAGCGGTCAGTCTTGGAAGCCAAATTCAGGTTGTTAGATAGAAGATTGAAGTCCCGGGCTTCCAAGGTAGCATTTTCAGAAGTGCTACCTGTTCCTCGTGCAGGACCTGCAAGGCAGGCAGAACTCAGAAGCCTCAATGCGTGGATGAGGCGATGGTGTCGAGAGGTGGGCTTTAGATTTGTCAGGAACTGGAGAACATTTTGGGACAAGCCAAACCTGTTCAGGAGGGATGGGTTGCACTTGAATCATGATGGGACCAGATTGCTGGCACTCAACCTCAAAAAGGCAGCAGAGCAGCTTTTAAACTGATAACTGGGGGAAAGCCGACAGGAGCTGAGTGGCATCCGGTTCGGAACACCTCATCCTCGGAGAATGAGGTTGGAGAGGGTAGAGAATCACATAGAGAAGACATAGCAGGTATTAGCACTGGGAGAATAACGGAATGTGACAGTTTGTCTACTGAAAATAAAAGCTGTCAGGGAAAAAGAACAAGGCAGCAGCTGTTGTTGCGGGACCCACTGTACAGGTGCTTCTACACCAATACTCGAAGCCTCCAAGCAAAGATGGGAGAACTTGAACATTTGGCAGCTAGGGATAACATAGATATAATAGCCACAACAGAAACCTGGTGGAATGAGGAGAACCAGTGGGATACAGCAATCCCAGGCTATAAACTCTATAGAAGGGATAGAGAGGTGCGGGTTGGAGGAGGAGTGGCCATCTATGTCAAAGAAGGGGTAAAATCCAGCAGAATGGAGATGGACAGAGGGTCTGACTCCACCATAGAATCACTTTGGGTTAAACTACCAGGTCCAAGGAGTGATGTGATAGTTGGAGTATTCTATCGTCCACCAGATCAAAAACTTGAGGGGGACCTTGAAATGAGGAGAGAAATCATGGAGGTGGCTAAGAGGGATAGGATAGTAATCATGGGGGACTTCAATTATCCCCACATTGACTGGGTCAATGCGAGCTCCGGGCAAGAAAGAGAAACTGGGTTTCTCGACTTGCTGAATGACTGTGCCTTAGAGCAACTTGTCATGGAGCCCACCCGAGAACAGGCAACTCTGGATCTAATACTGTGCGATACGCAGGATCTGGTCAGGGATGTGAATGTCACTGAGCCTCTGGGGAACAGTGACCATGCTGCAATTTCCTTTGCCATGCATGTCGGAGGAAGAGTGTCAACCAAATCAGACATAAAAACCCTTGATTTTTGAAGGGCAAACTTCCCTCGGATGAGGAAACTAGTTAGAGAGAAATTGAAGGGGAAGGTTAGAAGAATCCAATCTCTTCAGAGTGCATGGAACCTCTTTAAAACAACAATAATAGAGGCCCAGCACAAGTGCATACCACAAAGAAAGAAGAACTCATTTAAGTCCAAGAGGACACCGGCATGGTTAATGAGTGGAGTTAGAGAGGCTCTAAAGCACAAGGAGATGTCTTTCTGTAAATGGAAATCCTCCCCAAATGAGGAAAATAAAAAGGAACACAAACTCTGGCAAAAGAAATGTAAGAAGATGATAAGGGAGGCAAAGAAAGATTTTGAGGAACACATGGCTAGCAATATAAAGGGTAATAATAAAAGCTTCTTTAAATATGTTAGAAGTAGAAAACCTGCCAGAGAACCAGTTGGCCCTCTGGATGGTGAGGGAGGAAAAGGGGAGGTTAAGGGGGACTTGGACATTGCAGAGAAATTGAATGAGTTCTTTGCGTCTGTCTTCACAACAGAGGACATTGAGCGGATTCTGCTGCCTGAGCCACCCCTCTTGACTAAAGAATTAAATCAAATACAGGTTAAAAGAGAGGAGGTTTTAGGACTAATTGATAAATTGAGGATTAACAAGTCACCGGGCCCAGATGGCATCCACCCAAGGGTTATTAGGGAACTGAGAAATGAAATTGCAGATCTCTTAACGGTTATATGCAACTTGTCTCTTAAAACGGCCACAGTGCCGGAGGACTGGAGGATAGCAGATGTCACACCAATTTTTTAAAAAGGAAGGAGCGGGGACCCGGGAAACTACAGGCCAGTTAGCATTACATCTGTCCCAGGGAAGATGGTGGAAAGCCTCATCCAAGAGAAAATCTTAAAACACATAAAAGAACAAACCTTGCTGAGAGAAAATCAGCATGGCTTCTGTAAGGGTAAATCTTGTCTGACAAACCTTTTAGAATTTTTTGAAAAGTTCAACAGGCACATGGATTTGGGTGAACCAGTGGATATAGTCTATCTGGATTTTCAAAAGGCTTTTGACACAGTCCCTCACCAAAGGCTGCTGAGAAAATTGCACAGTCAGGGGATAAGAGGTCAGGTCCTCTTATGGATTGAGAACTGGATGAGATCCCGGAAACAAAGGGTAGGTGTCAATGGGAAATTTTCACAATGGAGAGAGGTGAAAAGCGGTGTGCCCCAGGGCTCTGTCCTGGGACCGGTGCTTTTCAATCTGTTCATAAATGACCTGGAGACAGGGATAAACAGTGAGGTGGCCAAGTTTGCCAATGACACAAAACTTTTCCGTGTGGTAAAAACCAGAGAAGATTGTGAAGAGCTCCAGAAGGATCTCTCCAAACTGGGGGAATGGGCTGAGAAATGGCAAATGTGTTTTAATGTAACCAAATGTAAAGTAATGCATATTGGGGCAAAAAATCCAAACTTCATCTATCAACTCATGGGCTCTGAGTTATCCGTGATGGATCAGGAAAGAGATCTTGGTGTGTTGGTGGACAGCTCCATGAAGGTGTCTCCCCAATGTGTGGCAGCGGTGAAGAAGGCCAATTCCATGCTAGGGATTATCAAAAAGGGGATTGAAAATAAAACAGCCAACATTATAATGCCTTTATACAAAACAATAGTAAGGCCCCACCTGGAGTATTGTGTACAATTCTGGTCACCGCATCTCAAGAAAGACATAGTGGAACTGGAAAAGGTGCAGAAGAGAGCAACTAAAATGATTACTGGGCTGGGGCACCTCCCTTATGAAGAAAGGCTAAAACATTTGGGCCTCTTTAGTCTGGAAAAAAGGTGATTGAGGGGGGATATGATTGAGACATACAAAATAATGCAGGGTATGAGTAAAGTGGATAGAGGGAAGCTCTTCTCCCTCTCCCAAAATACCAGAACTAGGGGACATACACTCCAATTGAGGGCTGGGAGAGTAAGACAAAAGAAAATATTTTTTCACCCAGCGCGTTGTAAGTCTATGGAACTCCCTGCCACACAATGTGGTGATGGCATCTGACCTGGATGCCTTCAAAAGGGGATTGGACAGATTCCTGGAGGAAAAGTCCATCACAGGTTTCAAACCATGATGGAGATGTGTAATCTCCAGGCTTTAAACCTGGACCAGATGCAGGGGAGTGGTATCAGGAGACAGATATCTAGTCTCATGCGCTCCCAAACGCATCTGGTGGAGCCACTGTGAGATACAGGAAGCTGGACTAGATGGGCCTTTGGCCTGATCCAGCTCTTCTTATGTTCTTCTTATTCTTATGTTCTTATGTTCTTTATAGACTGGGATGATCTGTGCCCCTCTCCATTGGGAGCTATTGAGTTGGGCAGAAAGGCAAGGGATGAATGAATGAATTAAAGGTGGTAACATCACTTTTAAGAACATGCAAGGTGCTTGTGAACTTCTGGGACACTCTAATTTGGGGAAATAAAGATAGTAAGAGTGGGGAGGTGAGGCAGCAATGCGTCCCCTGTCCCCTGTCCCCTGTCCCATTATTAGTCATCATTAGGATGGGCACCCTGCTTGGCCCTGTAGTAGTTCTGCCTTTGCTCTAGAATACTTAGCTTCATGGAAGAATCAGGTTTGATGGATGCAGCCATTTGGTTTCTTTGTCATGCAGAGGAAGTGTTATATAACACCAGTGGGGATCCTTCCCTTGCTCAGGGCATTCACCAAGGGAAAAGAAAATGCATGTAACATTAAAATGGCAGAATGGTTTGAGTTGAATAGTTCTGTGAACTTCATTTAACCTAGATGCTCCTTAAGAGACACATGCCAATTTAGTGTACTGAGAAACTTTGCAAATAATAGAATAAAGACACATTGACAACATGGAACCCTATCAATGTCTCCCCAATTTAGCGGGGCTGGTCCTTAAATAATGGTTCAAGGCTTGCAGCCCAAACTAATGTCTTTTCATTTCTGTGAGTATTCAAAGTAAACAATCTATTTGGGGAAATGAGCATTCTAGAAATGAATTGCTGCATTCATATGCAGATAAAAACAGAAATACTACCGCTCTTGTTTATTTAATACACATATATCTCACCCTTCTCTCAAGCAGTAGAGATTGGAATATTCCCCCTTGATTTTATCCTGCTTATGAAAATTGTTTAAGTTAAATTAAACTTATGGAAGCCGGGGGTCGATGCAAGTTCACCTACACAGATTTGTGACCCTGTGGGATTGGAAATTCTAGAGCTGTGCATATTGCATAAATGTCCCCTGGGACTTGTAAAAAATACTTTTTAGGGCTTAAAGTTTGCAAATTGCACCACTAGGCTATCCATAAGGAACAGGATTTTATTTTAGTATATGTGTGTGTGTGGGGGGGTTATATAGTTCTAAAAACTGAGAAGCCGACCCCCACACAAACAAGTTTGGAGGGCTTCTCAAACTCCTCCACTCTATTTATGGGCAGAGAAATTGAGGGAGGCCTTTCAGAAAACTTCTCCTGAGAGGAAGAAGAAACGGATCGGTTTCTCAGAGTTAGACTTCATCATTTGCAGTGGCAGTAGAGTAGCTTCTTTCTCTTGTCTGATGTTGCCTTCCTAGCCATTATATTTTTTTGCTCTGCAGTGCTCTTGGTCTAGTCCAGGCATGTAAATAAATAAATAAATAAATGTCCAAACTTTGGCCTTCCTGATGTTTTGGACCACAATTCCCAGAATTCCAAGCCTGTATTTCCAATGGCAAAGGACTGTGGGAGTTGTGGTCCAAAACATCTGGAGAGCTGAAGTTTGGACATGCCTGCCGCATTCTATGGTACTGGAATGGTGAGAAAAGCAGTTGCTCTCTCTCTCTCTCTCTCTCTCTCTCTCTCTCTCTCTCTCTCTCTCTCTCTGTAAAATTTAATGGCGTTCTTTCTTATGAAAAAGGAATGGAATCTATAATTTCCCGAGGTAAACATCTTTTGTGAAAATTTAGCTCAACTGTCTCTCTCCATAGCCAAACTATTGCAGTGGTGGTGAACCTTCGGCACTCCAGATGTTTTGGACCACAACTCCCAGAATTCCAAGCCTGTATTGCCAATGACAAAGGACTGGAGGAGCTGTGGTCCAAAATGTCTGGAGTGCTGAAGGGCCACCACCACGTAATGGAACAAGGGCCAGCAGGGTCAAAGAACCAGGTCTTTTGGCTGAGCATGGAGACCCATGACAAACACCCACTTCCTCCTGTCTTCTCTGACCTTAGCCACAGTCCCTGCAGAAGCTGTGGATGGGGAATGACTTTTCTTAGCCACACTCTTTTCATGTGAGCTATCCATGCCTTAAGGCAGTGGTTCTTAACCTGTGGGTCCCCAGATGTTCCTGGACTGCAACTCCCAGAAACCCATTCCAGCACAGCTAGTGGTGGAGGCTTCTGGGAGTTGCAGTCCAGGAACATCTGGGGACCCACAGGTTGAGAACCACTGCCTTAAAGTAATGGACTCACCATTATTTTTTGTAGTTTACTGTTAAGGCCTATTAGCCTCACAAATGACCTGCTTCTAGCAGAGAATAAAACTGACAGACATTGTTCTTCTAATACAGATTAAGACCATTGGCTGTGTATTTTAATTCACTGTTGGACTGTGGCCGTGGCAACTGTTACGATCAGTGTCCATGCCTCAAAATTGACAACTGCACAACCGGTTCCATTTACTGTCTCACACGGGCTGCGTTCAGAAACATCAAGCTATGGCTGAGAAGGACTGTGTGTGTGTAAGAGATTTATTCCTTTGAGCTGCAATCTCAGTTCTCTGTTCTCTGGCTAAAGCATGCATGGCATCTTAAAAACCGAAGAGTGTATATATGTCGTTTCTTACATGAAAGCAGCTTCACCTTGAAGAAATGCAAGGGTGAGAGGCCTCTTTTGAAGGAGATTCCTCAGGAGGGATTAAAAGCTGTTTGCTTCCTCTTCTACTGCCAGGGTTATGAAGTGTGTGTGTGTGTGTGTGTGTGTGTGTGTGTGTGTGTGTGTGTGTGTGTGTGTGTGTGTGTGTGTGTGTGTAAGCCTGACAAGAAAACTTGAAAGCTTTTCTAGCTGTGTGCAGACTCTCCATTTGATAGAAGGAAATACAGAAGAGGACTCTGCTAGAATTACTGCATGATGATGACTGTAGAGGCAGCTGAGAGCGGGTGGTGGTGGAATCACTTCAAGAGGAGAATGCAGGGCAAAAGGAGGCCAAGGCAAAGACAGGCAAGAGGCAAACAGCTTTCATCATGAAAGGAGCCAGGAACAATTTTCAAAACGGCACAATTGACCCTTGACTGACCGGCTGCTTCAGATTGCCAGTAAGCTCCTGCCGAGGAGAGGTTCTGTCAAGACCATCAGTTTATATAGAGCAATTCCTGCACCATTGTGGTGTCTTTTGTTGCGGGGACCCAGATGTCATTACAACATAAAATGCTTCTTTAGCAGGGTTATTCCATCGTCCCCTTCCCCAGCATTTAAATCACAATATGTGGTTGTTGAGAGAAAATCTTTCCTCCCTTCCTTGCATCGTGGGTGCCCGCGGCAGTGTCAAGGGACGTATGGCACGCGGCAGTGTGACTTTCAAGTGAAAGAATATTTATGATCCTATAAAGTGTTCTGCTTATGTACCACCCCATACCACTTCAAGTAGTCTCTGGGCTCTTTACAGTTTAATTATGCAGGCTATACATTGCCCCCCACCAAAAGCAAGCTGGGTACTCATTTTCCCGACCTCTGAAGGATGGAAGGCTGAGTCAACCTTGAGCCTGCTACCTGGGATTGAAACCCAGGTGGTGAGCACAGTTTTACCAGCAGTACAGGCATTTAACCACAGCGCCATGAGCCCCCTTCCAATGTCCAGTTCTGATACTGCACTATGAAGATAAAGAAATAACATTGATAATAAAATAGTATCAACACTTTGTGGTTTTGTGTGTGTGTGTGTGTGTGTGTGTGTGTGTGTGTGTGTGTGTGTGTGTGTGTGTGTGCATCTTCAACAACCGGCTCCCTTGGTCTGCAGCTGCAGATCTGGAGGGTTTAGCCTCCACACAGACAAAGCAGAGGGAATGATGGAGGTACAAGAATCCATCTTTGCATTCCCTTAAATGTTTGTGGTGATGGGGACATGATGAAAACATGAAAGTGTGCTGCTCATCATGGATGCTGCCACTGATACCACACCAGTGGTATCTGCCAGTGGCAGTCAACCCCCTTTGAATTTCCTCTTACTTCAGAATCTAAGCTGGATGAGGTCTGGTTGAGTAATGGCCAGAGAATAGTACATATCTCCAGGTAGGTCTAGGAGAAAACTCCTGTCTGAAACCATGGAAAGCTAGCAATATTGAGTTAGATCCATAGTATTGTGTACAATTCTGGTCACCATATCTTGAAAAAGACATAGTGGAACTGGAAAAGGTACAGAAGAGAGCGACAAAAATGATTACCAGGCTGGGGCACCTCCCTTATGAGGAAAGGCTAAAACATTTGGGGCTCTTTAATCTGGAAAAAAGGTGCCTGAGGGGGATATGATTGAGATGTACAAAATAATGCAGGGCATGAGTAATGTGGATAGAGGGACACTCTTTTCCCTCTCACAAAATACCAGAAAAATGGGACATACACTCAAATTGAAGGTTGGGAGAATGAGAACAGACAAAAGAATTGTTTTTACCCAGCGTGTTAGTCTGTGGAACTCCCTGCCACAAGATGTAGTGATGGCATCTACCCTGGATGCCTTCAAAAGGAGATTGGACAGATTCCTGGAGGAGAAATCCATCACAGGTTACAAACCATGAAGGGGATGTGTAATCTCTCTCCAGGCTTAAAACCTGGGTACTTCAAGGGCCAGATGGAGGGAGTGGTATCAGGAGACAGATATCTAGTCTTGTGCACTCCCAGACACATTTGGTGGGGCCACTGTGAGATACAGGAAGCTGGACTAGATGGGCCTTTGGCCTGATCCAGCATGCCTCTTCTTATGTTCTTATAGTCTGACTCAGGATAAAATAGCTTCTTATAAATCTGCAACAAAACTGGCCAGAATCTTGTGGCTTAGTGTGATAAATCACACAAGAGTAGGCCAGCTGAATCAATGGGGATTTGGCAAGTCAATCCATCTGTAAGTTCCATTAATTCAAATGGGTCTACTCTCACTGCAACTTACTAGGAGACATTGAAATAAAAAGGGGAAGCTGTGGGGACATTACAAAATACAAATGCAAGATTAGGCTATAGACAATACCTTTATAGGCCCTGAATAAAAAAATAATAAAAAACATTGCAAGCTTTCATGGACAAGAAATATGGCAAAATATGTGGTTTGCCAGGAGGTTACTCTTAGATATAAAGTTCTTGGTAAGATGATTTTCAACAGACACATCTGTCTTACATGTGGCAGGACTCAGCAGTGCTGTTGTAAATGTTGTATCTGATGCAGAGGATTGGGTTTCACATCCCAGCCCTTCCAACAAAAGGGCATAGGCCATGCATATTCACTAGGCCAGTGGTGGTGAACCTTTGACATTCCAGATGTTTTGGACCACAACTCCTGGCATTCCAATCCTAGAATGCCAATGGCAAAGGACTGTGGGAGTTGTGGTCCAAAACATCTGGAGTGCCGAAGGTCCGCCACCACTGCACTAGGCTAAACTGATTGGAAATCAACTTACTAAATTGATTGGAAAGCATACTATAGGATGGGCGTGTAGGGGTGTCCTATGCAGCATTCTGAAATTTAATAATTTGCCAATGACAGCTTGACTGTACAGAAAAAAGTCTGCAGATGAGTCTCTTCTAAGTTTCATGAGGAGCACACAGGGAAAAGACCCACGTTCCTTTGTTTGAAGAATAGGGGTGTGACTTAAGAAGCAGCTTTTTACAACTGCCCTTCTTGCCTCTAACAAGACACCTGCCCTGGCTATAACATCATCTAGCCATGGATTTTAAGAACATCATCTAACCAAGGACTTTAAAAGTAACCTCCTGGTGAAGCACATCTTTACCATGTCTGAAAATGCCTGTACTGGGACTGTGCTGACCTTTGAAGAAGGCTGATTGATTGCCTTCCATCCTTCCGAAAAAATGATACCCAGCATGCAATGTTCCTTTTTATTTTTAAAAGTAGTGGCCTACCTAAAGGTATTGATTGTACTCAAAAGATTGCAATGTTCCTTTTTTATTTTTAATAGTGGCCTATAAAGGTATCGCCGGTAACCTATTTTTGCAATTTTGTTTTGTGATGGCCACACAGCTCAGCTCCTTTTTGCCACAGGGAAAAGAGGAAGCAGAGCAAGCGTGGAGGCATCAAGTCAGCACCACGGATAGCTCCAAGTGAGTCTGGAAGGGAGATCAGCTAACCAGAAGTACTTCTAACAAATGCCAGGAACCAGTTGGGAATGGGGCATCTCTGGACCAACAGACCCTGCTGAACAAAAATAAAAATAAAAATAAAAATAAATCTCCCATTGACTAACATCCACAGCTTGTAAAAAAAACTACTTATTGGTGTTAAAACGCCAGTAATCACCCAGCCAGTATGATAAGTTGCTATGGTGGCTGGAGCATTCTTGGAGTTACAGTAGCAGTCAACTAACTTTCCCAAACTTTGCTCACCCTTTCTTCCGGACCCAGACACAGGAAGCATTATAGATTCATGTTCTCATTTCTCTGAGAATTCGATTCCTGTAAACTGATGTGAGTTTGAATGGAGGCACCAAAAGGGTTGAAAAGAACCTGCAAAAAAGGGGGGGCTGGGAGTTGCAAGGAAACATTACAGAGCGATTCCCAAAGAGGCAGACGGAAGTACTTCAGGTCTTGGCAAAGCTGCCTGGTGAAGCAGGAAACCAACAACAACAAAAAGCAAACTGTTTCTGGGAAAGTAATACTCAAAAGTTTCGCTCATGCCAAAAAAGCATCTGCAGTTTAAGGCATTTCCTTATTGCATTTGTTATTTGCCTTTGATGGGGGTACATCTTTCATTCAGAGCAGAATATGCCCAGCTAGGCTGCGGAATACATCCAGATAACTTAGACTATGCTGCAAAAATAATTGCTTATCAAGGACAGATGAATTGACCTGCATCCGGCACATTTCCAGCACATTTTTTTTGCAGCTAGACATGATAGAAGTCTTCCAGTACCTGAAGGATTCCCAAAGGGAAGAGGGCACTGATTTATTCTCAATTGCACCTGAGGGTATGACAAAAGCCAGTGGGATGGAAACTCATCAGAAGGAGAGCCAACCTGGAAATTAGGAGAAATTTCCTGACAGGGAGAGCTTTGAAACAGTGGAACAGCTTGACGCTTGATGTTCTGAGTGCCCCATTGCTGGAGGTTTTCAAGAAAAGATAGAACAGCCATCTGTCCAGGATGGTATGAGTTCTCCTGCCTTGGGCAGGGCATTGGATTAGAAGACCACCAAGGTCCCTTCCATCCCTATAATGATTCTATGATTCTAGTCAGACAAAAACTTTTCCATCTTGTTTCTGCGCCAAATTATTTCCAAAAACCTATACAAAATGGCCATGTCTTTTTTCTAAGTGTTTGCCTCTAAAGCAGTGGTTCCCAGCCTTTTTCAAGTTGTGACCCCTCCTTTTATAATACATAACTCGCAATTCTCCCCATCATATTTTCATTAAAAGGTAGTTTGTAATGAGGTAAAAGCACCCCTTCTCAGAAAGTAGAGTCTTCTTTCCCCCTCCATCGGGTCTGTTTCTCATAGGCTGCTTTTACATGACCCCTAAAATCCGAGGCAAAGGGCTCCCAGATGCAGAGCTTAAAATTGTTTTCCCACCAGCTGCGGACTTTAAAAAAAAATTAAGTATGACCATGCCCACCTAAGTGTGCCCCAGTGCATTTTACAAGTACCTGGTCTCCGGAGGTAAAAAAATTTCCCGATGCAGATTATAAAGCTGTGGATGTCAGGATCTTCTCACCTTCTGGGTTTTTTTTTTTTTTTGTTTTGGTCCCCCCACCCCTTTAACAGACTGGAATCCTTACGGGGCTGCTCTGACCACAGAGGGAGGTGAGCGGAGGTGAGCCTGCATTCTTTTCTCCCTTTTTTCTCTCCCTCCCCTCACCGCAGACAGGAGCAATGGAGTGTGGAAGGGTGGGAACACAGGAAGAGGAACAACACCCCACAATCTCTGATCCGAATTTAAGTTGCCAGCGGATTTTAGAGGTTGTGTAAAAGCGGACATAGATACACATACACACTAACTGCGTGTATTTATTTTGTTTTTATCTGTAGCCCATCTTGCTCCTGTTCTGTTTTTGTTATATATTGTTTACTAGTTATTGTGTTTTATCTATATACTTGTGCTTATCTATGATATTGTATTTTACTGTTTATGGTTTTGATTTCTGTTCAGTTTGTAAACCACTCAGAGTAGCCATGTAGCTAGATGGAGCAGTATATAAATTTAATAAATAAAACACTAGCATCCTTCTCCAAAAGATCAAAGAAAAAATAATTTAACAAGGGTGGCAACACATATGCAGCACTTGCAACCCTTCAGAAAAAAACACTTTGCAACTTCCTTGGTGGTCAGGACCCACAAATTAGTAAACACTACCCTAGATTCATCATTTTGAGTGCTATTTTTTTCCTGATGCTTAATTTCTTAATGCAGCATCTCTCAATATATATACATTTTTGTATGCAGCTTCCCATGGCAAAGCCAGACTGTGATACTCTGGAAGTCATCATCACAAAAAGTGAGTCTTCCAAGCTTTCCACTTGAAGGGATAAAGAGCTGCTTCAGCGCAGCATTTTAAATCAGCCTTGCTAATGGCACGGGGAAAGAGTTACAAGTCCATCCCCCAGCACTGTGAACCTCATCACATAGAGACCAAACCACACACCATGGCTGCTATTAATTTTTAAAACGTCTCCTGTGTTCAGATGGTGGAGGAAAGCCTCCCCAAGTGTGACATCCCTTTTCTCCCAGGGCACGGGTCCATGAACATGGCGGTCGGGTGAGTACTGACATGTATGGGCAGTGGCTTTCAAGGAGCAAAGAACAGGTTGAGCAGGCTCATGGTGAGTACTAATTGATTGGGCTGGCAGTATTTCCATGGTCACCCCCTTGGCATTTCTCCATTTACCAAGGCAGAGCCCAGAAAGCTCCCTTGTGTTATGATCCACTAACAAAGTGATGGCAGATATCAAAGAGAAAAAGGTGGTGATACAACTCTCTCTCTCTCTCTCTCTCTCTCTCTCTATGTAGTGTGTGTGTGTGTGTGTGTGTGTGTGTGTGTGTGTGTGTGTGTGTGTGTGTGTGTGTGTGTGTGTGTGTGTGTACACACACACACACACACACAGAGGGAGAGAGAGAGAGAGAGAGAGAGAGAGAGAGAGAGAGAGAGAGAGAGAGAGAGAAGGTAAAAGCAGAGGCCAGAAGCACATAGATCAGGCAGGGTGAAGAATCAGGTTTTGACTGGGGTAACTTCTTCAGCCAAAATCAGAGCTCCTAGTTCCATGGCTGTTAACTCCTTCTGGCTCCCTGGGAGGGAGGCTCCCCCCCTCCCATAGCTGGGCTAATTTAGGGGTTGGGAGATTTTCAAAGATCAAAACATGCTTTAATAATTCTGTTTTGTTTCTCTGTTCCCAAGTGAGGGAAAGTCCAGGTTAACCTCTGCAGGGTCCACCAGCTTTGATGGAGGAAGGGTTGGAGAATTATGGAGAAAACTAAAAAAGAGGGAGGCGGGGAGGGACAGCTGAGGAAGGAGGTTCCCAGGGAATCATGGGGAAGTTGCATCTATGTCTCTGGCTGTAAGTTTGTATCTGATAGAATGAACAGCATGAGCCCAAACACTCATAAATACACACACACACACACACACACACACACACACACACACACACACACACACACACACACACATACAAACATACATACATACATACATACTCCCTGCAATTGTTATTGGAGGGAAAGCACAAGCATTTCAAGAAAACTTTTTTTAAAGTATTCTAGGCTGGTTCAACAGCAGAATATGACCTGATGTCAGAATGGGGAACATGTGGATCCTCAAAAAGTCAGCCAGAGGAGTGGGATGATAGTACTAATTTTAACTATCCTGATATTAGTTGGCAGTCCAACTCAGCTAAGAATGCAAGGTCCAACAGATTCCTCGATGCCCTTGCAGACAATTTTATAGTCCAGAAGGTAGGGGGGCAACAAGAGGAGCAGCCATTTTAGATCTGGTCTTAACCAATAGGGAAGACCTTGTAAACAGGGTCAAAGTGGTGGGATCTTTAGATAAAAGTGACCATGTCCTCTTGGAATTTGTTATACAGTTGGAAGGTAAAGCGAAGCATAGTCAGACAAGAATCCTGGACTTTAAGAAAGCCATTTTTTGTAAACTTAGGGAATTATTGGCTGTGATTCCATGGACCAAAACACTGAAAGAGATGGGAGTCCAAAATGGATGGGAGTTCCTTAAAAGCGAGATATTAAAGGCACAATCTAAAACTGTTCCAACAAGAAAAAATGGAAGATATCTAAAGAAACCACAATGGTTTACTAAAGAACTTTCAACTCAGCTAACTATAAAGAAAAACAAGTACAGGAAATGGAAAAGTCGGGAATGGGCCAAAGAGGAATATAAGCAAATAGCTAATATAAGCAGGGAGATGGTAAAAAAAAGCTAAAGGACAAAATGAACAGACTTGCCAGAGAGATTAAAGATAGTAAAAAGGGTTTCTTTAGTTATATCCACAGCAAAAGGAAAAATAAGGAAATAATAGGCTATCTGTGTGGCAATGATAATCAGTTAGTAACAGGAGACAAGGACAAGGCAGAACTACTCAACACCTTCTTTACCTCAGTTTTCTCCAAAAAAGGGGGGACAGTTCCCTTGGCACAAAGAGTAGATGAGGTAGGATGGAAATTGCAACATAGAATAGGTAGAGAGGTAGTACAGGAACAGTTGGAAACATTAAATGAATGTAAGTCTCCTGGGCCAGATGAATTGTACCCAAGGATATTAAAAGAACTGGCAGAAGTATTTTCAGAACCATTAGCAACAATCTTTGAGAAGTCCTGGAGAACAGGGGAAGTCCACATAGATTGGAGGAAGGTGAATGTTGTCCCCATTTTCAAAAAAAAGGGGGGGGGGAGGACCCAAATTACTGCCCAGTCAGCTTGACTTCAATTCCTGGCAAGATCCTCGAACAAATGATTAAGCAGACAGTCTGTAATGATTTAACTATCAATGCTGTCATTACGAGAAGTCAACACGGATTTCTTAAAAACAAGTCATGCCAGAGCAATTTGATCTCTTTATTTGATAGAATTACAGGCCTGGTGGATGAGGGGAATGCTGTGAATATTGCTTATCTAGATTTCAGTAAGGCCTTTGATAAGGTTCCCCATGGTATACTTGCAAAGACATTAGTAGAAAGTGGGATAGATAGTGCCACGGTTAGATGGATTTGTAATTGGTTGACTGCTCACACCCAAAGGATGATCATTAATGGCTTCTCTTCAGCTTGGAGAGGTGTGACCAGTGGGGTGCCCCAGGGTTCTGTTCTGGGTCTGGTGCTATTCAGTATCTTTATAAATGGCTTGGAGGAAGGAATAGAGAGTAGGCTGGTCAAATTTGCAGATGATACCAAATTGGGTGGAGTTGCTAATTCCCTAGAGGACAGGATGAAAATCCAAAAGGATCTTGACAGATTAGAGTCCTGGGCCAAAGCTAATGTAATGGAGTTAAACAGAGGGAAATGTAAGGTGGTGCATCTAGGTAAAAAGAATGAATTGCACAGACATAGGACGGGAGATACCTGGCTGGAAAATATTACCTGTGAAAGGGATCTGGGATTCTTGGTGAACCACAAATTGAACATGAGTCAGCAGTGTGATGCAGCAGCCAAGAAAGCCAATGCGATTCTTGGTTGCATCAACAGAGGTCTTGACTTGAAGAGATAACTTAGCAAGGTTGGTGGTCCCCAGCAAAAGCTAATTTTTACTCCCCCATTGTCTCTGTAATTTGCACAGTCTGTCTCTGCACAAAACTACTGCTTTTCCCCCCTTTGAGAAGTAAAACTTCTAAATAACAGCAATGCCTGGATAATTGATTGAAAGGCCCAGGAGCAGCGCCCTCTCTGATGCTTCTAATTAAAAGCCTGTGCAGCAAAGCAGCAGTCATGGTAATTTCATGCAATAAGTGTCATTTGCACAAAGTGTGACTTGCACCATTTTGCTTAATTTGGACAAAAGGGGTTCTTATTCTCTTGTTTTGTTGAGTAGTCCACAATATACTGTTCCCTCTCATGGGAAAAAGGGAATCATTTGCTGTTCCTCCTTCCCAAGTGCAAGGACCAGAAAGGCAAGTATTACACCATGGGGGAGAACACAAAACAGAATCCCCTACTCCTCTCTCCAAACAGAGGGGAAAGAAACACAGATTCCTCCATGTTCTGTGGCTTTTGTAGTCAGAATAGAATTCAAGTAGAAACCAAGTGGAAAGTCATGACTGGAAACCTATTGGCACTTACAAACAATTTGCTTAACTTGCAAACAACTGATTGCATTTAATCAATGGGGTGCCAAGGTGCATCTTAAGAACATAAGAAAATAAGAAGAGCCATGCTGGATCAGGCCAAGGGCCCATCTAGTCCAGCTTCCTGTATCTCACAATGGCCCCAACATATGCCTATGGGAGCGCAACGAGACTAGACATCTGTCTCCTGATACCACTCCCCTGCATCTGGCCCTTGAAGTACCCCAGTTTTAAACCTGGAGATTACACATCTCCCTCATATGTTGTAACCTGTGATGGACTTTTCCTCCAGGAATCTGTCCAATCCCCTTTTGAAGGCATCCAGGCCAGATGCCATCACCACCTCCTGTGGCAGGGAGTTCCACAGACTAACAACACACTGGGTGAAAAAATATTTTCTTTTGTCTGTTCTTAGTCTCCCAGCCCTCAATTTGAGTGTATGTCCCCTAGTTCTGGTATTTTGTGAGAGGGAGAAGAGCTTCCCTCTATCCACTTTACTCATGCCCTGCATTATTTTGTACGTCTCAATCATATCCCCCCTCAGGCGCTTTTTTTTTCAGACTAAAGAGCCCCAAATGTTTTACCCTTTTCTCATAAGAGAGGTGCCCCAGCCCAGTCATCATTTTAGTCGCTCTCTTTTGCACCTTTTCCAGTTCCACTATGTCTTTCTTGAGATGCGGTGACCAGAATTGTACACAATGCTCTAGGTGCACAATCAGTTGGACAATCAGGCACATAGTCAGCACATAGCCCACACCTTAGCAATTAGCTGCAATTAGCAATACCCAACGTGGTGTAGTGGATGGAGTGATGGACTAGGAGTCTGGAGAGGAGGGGGTCCACCCTCATTTGGTCATGAAAATCCACTAGGGAAGTTGATCTGGTGAAATCACTCCATAAATCATTCACTTACCCTGAAAGTCCCATTAGACTTGCTGTATATTGGTGATGGCACAGAGCACATATCACAATTGCATGGACACCAATAGGCTTCTGGCCAACACTGAATTTAAGAGATTAGTGTAGAATATTATAATTGTACATTCAGACCCAAGGTATTTACTACCATCCTAATTTACATTATACACAGCCATGACAGTGGGTGATCTGTGTTATCAGGCAGTAAGTCAGAAATACTGCCTTGTACATTCCTGGCTTGTAACATCCATACCTGGAAAGTGTTGGAAAGAGTTACCTCCAAGAGGGAGACAGTTTGTGATATCACTGGTCATGGTGCTGAGTAGACATGAGCACGACTTGGTGAAATTCTCGTTTCCGTTTCCGTTACTCGTTTCCGTTACGCAACGGAAACGGTAATGACAATTACTCCCCCAGAACTCGAACTCGAACCGACAAAAGAAAAATTGGGTCTGATTTGTCGTTGTAGTTCCTGGCATCGCAGCGATCGCGCAATGCCAAGCGGCACAGAAAAAAAGTTTTAGAAATAACCCCCCCCCGATTCCCGGCCAAAAAAGCAGGCGAAAATATGCCTGCCTGAGGGCACCTACCAGAGGGGTGGTTTCTGGGGGGGGGGTCCCCACTCCAGCCTTCCCCCCTCCTGTCCTGGGCTGCTGGTACCGGGCTGGGAGGGGGCATCCTCGGCGTCTCCATTTGCCATGCAGTGCAGGGGGATCCAAAATGGCGACCGCAATATTTTTTTTTGAAATCGTGGTCCAAAAACCCACCAAAGCACCACAGAAACATGCGAAAATTAGCTATTTTAAATGCTTGAATTTTTACAGAAGCAGCAGTGGGTTTTTCTTGCAACAAAACGTCTCCATTGATTTTATTTTATTTTATTTTATTTTATTTTTATTTTTTTACACCTGCGCACGCGCAATGATGGGCTGGCCATGGGATGGGACCATGCAAATTTTTGGAGCCATTCCACCAATCGCATGGCCAGGTTTTGCTGAGACTTGCTGGTACCAGGCTGGGAGGGGGCATCCTCGGCGTCTCCATTTGCCATGCGGTGCGGGTGGATCCAAAATGGCGACCACAATATTTTTTTTGAAATCGTGGTCCAAAAACCCACCAAAGCACCACAGAAACATGCAAAAATTAGCTATT
The DNA here is from genome assembly GCA_029282475.1 of Phrynocephalus forsythii. Taxonomy (NCBI): domain Eukaryota; kingdom Metazoa; phylum Chordata; class Lepidosauria; order Squamata; family Agamidae; genus Phrynocephalus; species Phrynocephalus forsythii. Next base: position 124,564,734 of record JAPFRF010000004.1, read on the forward strand.
TTAAATGCTTGAATTTTTACAGTAGCAACAGTGGGTTTTTCTTGCAACAAAACGTCTCCATTGATTTTATTTTATTTTATTTTATTTTTATTTTATTTTTTTTACATCTGCGCACGCGCAATGATGGGCTGGCCATGGGATGGGACCATGCAAATTTTTGGAGCCATTCCACCAATCGCATGGCCAGGTTTTGCTGAGACTTCTGGATGTGCCAGAGAGGGCATAAAAAGCCCACCAACCCTAATCCTAATCCTAACCCTAACCCTAACCCATACGCCAGTACACTGTGTTCTTAGTTGGCTAGAGGCACCCAGAGGTACAGCCCACTAACCCACCCTAACCTTAACCGTTACCCTAAGCCTAGCCCTTACCCCCTAACCCCATGATCTGGGAAGTCAAGTCGCGCTAAATCGCGGCGGTAACAACAAACGACAAATGACACGACAAAACGACATATTTTTGAAAAATTTTGCAAAAAATGGAAATGACCCGAAACGGACCTGTCCTGAAAAACGACAACTCGAAAAAAAATTTTCTGGTCGTGCCCATCTCTAGTGCTGAGAACTCAAAGGTATCCACCAATTAGGCTGATTGAGGCATTCTAAAATTATCATGAAGTGCTCCTTTTGTTTCTCTCTTAGACCTTCCTCTCTCCAGTTGGCCTTGAGGGAGAGCTGATCTCAGGAGATTGGGAGGTGAGAAACAATTAGATGTTGTGAGTAGAATCAAGGCCCTGAAGAACTAATGGCATCAGGGATTGATTCTGTTTGGCTGTGCAGAAATAGCATTGTTCATTTTCTTGTCTCTCTGCTCAGAGTCCAGTGTCTTGGTTTTTCTTTTTGTGTTCAGTTGTTAAGTTGTGTCCAACTCTTCATGACCCCATGGTCCAGAGCTCGCCAGAGCTTCCTGTCTACCACTGCCTCCTGGAGTTTGGTCAAATCCATATTGGTTGCATTGACAACACCGTCCAACCATCTCATTCTCTGTCATCTGGAAAAATTAACAAAATTAAATAGTGCCGACCCACCCTCTGGGGCTGCATGGACGGTGCTGGAAAAATAAAACAAACAAACAAACAAAACCAGGTGTGTGCTGCCCCCAAGCCAGTGCCTCTCATCTGTAGGGGGGAGGAGAAAGCCCCCGGCGTCGGGGACTTTTAAAAATAAATCCCTAGTTTGATCTCCTTGCAGTCCAGGGGACTCTCAAGAGTCTCCTTCAGCACCTCTTGGCTTTTCTGTGTGTGTTGTGTCGTTATGGTCGTGACTGACTCTCCATGACCCCATGTCCATGGAGTTTTCTTGGCAGGAATACTGGAGTGGTTTGCCAGTTCCTACTCCAGGTGCCTACAACACCTGGTATTCCCTGGTGGTCTCCCATCCAAGTACTAACCAGGGCCAACCCTGCTTAGCTTCCAAAATCAGGCAAAATCGGATATGCTTAGGGCATCTAGGCAGCTTCTACCTTGCAGCAATTTTTATTTAGATGTGCTGAATTCTTTTTGTGTGTGAAATGTAATAAAGGGTAGTTTGAACTGGCTGGATGGGTCAGTGAGTGAGGCTTCTGGCTGCAGAGCCAGAGGCTAGGAGTTCAATTCCTCACTATGCCTCGAGGGAGAAGAACCAGCCTGGGTGGCTTTCAGGCTGTACAGTCCTGGGTTGCTCCCCAGAAGCAGGAAATGGCAAAACTGCTTCTGCCTACTGTCCTCCTAGAAAACCCTGCAAAAGGTCTCCGTTGGTCAAAATTGATGACAGCACACAAGTTATTGAAATGTAGCTGCGTCTCCATTGCCTTCTGCTTAGTTCTTGTGCCAGAGAGTCCCTCTGTTAAGGAAGAGAAAAGCAACCCACAAGGCTCAAAGTACTTTCTTTTCTTTTTGTTTATTGTACTTCCTAGATCCCGGGAAGCATTCAGACCCCCCTACAACAGAATTCTTCCTGCGTCTTGGTAAGCAGGGTCCCCATTTATCTTGGATGGATGAAGGACGAAGACGTGGTGGCACATACAGTATTCATCCATGTTGGAGGAGAGCTCTCATAGCAGAGAGGGGAATGGCATGAAAAATCCCATGGAGATGAAGAATAGATTCACCGTACTGAGGTCCAAATGCTGTCTCCAGAGGGTGATTCTGAGCTACCCTAGGAATCCAGGAATGGTATCCAAGAAACTGCAGAATTGCACCCTGACATGATCAGATAGGCTTCCAATGACAAACTGAATATTTCACTCATAAATGAGTGAACAAATAAAAGGAAGGAAGGAAGGAAGGAAGGAAGGAAGGAAGGAAGGAATGAAAGAAAGAAAGAAAGAAAGAAAGAAAGAAAGAAAGAAAGAAAGAAAGAAAGAAAGAAAGAAAGAAAGAAAGAAAGAAAGAAAGAAAAGAACACAGCACCCCAGGTTATATTAGACACATAGCAAAGGGACTTTTCGGAAGCAGCCAAACCCAGAGCAAAGTTCTTTTCGAGTAACACCTCCTGATTTTAGTTGGCCGGGGCTTCCAGCCTGCCCCTTGGAACTTTTCCAGTGACCCTTCCTTACTCCCCGACCTCTCCAAGGAACTCTCCAAGTACAAGCAAAGGTAGTAATTGTCCACACAATGCTGAGATTTTGGTGCGTGCCCAGCCATTCCCCCAAATGACAGTGAAGGTGAAGTGCTTTCAAAGCCTCTTACAAGTTAAAATATTGACATGCTAGGCCTCTGCTGGTTTTCCCACACACCTGGGCACCAGTGGTTCATAAACTTCCAGCTTCAGGGAGCTTTCGGCAAGAGGCATTGAGGACTGCTTTCTATTTTAAGCCTTGCAGTTAGAGAGTTGGCTTTGTGTTATATCCAGAATTGTAGTGACAAGAGGGGAGGGGGAGCTGCTAACTGGGGAGGAATAACAGATAGTTAAAGGAAGGACAAGTCAAAGCCACTGATGCACTTTTTGCTGCTCAAGGTCAGAAATGTACTGGTTTAATATCTCCATGGCGCCTAAATCTTATTGGGATCAGTCAATGAATGTTGGTTTGATTTGTGCCAGGATATGAAGAAGTGTCAATGGAGACCAAGGTCAAATCCATCCATACAGTGGTATCCCTGATTAGTATGTAGGGATGTGTAACCCTAGATAATGAAAAAAGCTGACAGGGGACAAAAATCAATCCACCCTAAAATGTGGTGTTGTAGGAGAGTTGTACAAACACCACGGGCTGCTAGAAAGACAAATACGTGGGTGCTAGTGCAAATCAACCCTGAAATCCCACTAGAAGCTGACATGACTGCACGGAGGCTATCGTAGCTTGGGCCTATCATGAGAAAGCAAGACAAATGGGAAAAGAGGCTAGTGAAAAAGCTGGAGGCAGGAAGGAGAAAGCAAGATCTAGCACGGCAGGGGTTGACTCAGTAGAGGAAGTCACAGCCCCTTCGGCAATTTTTGAGAAGGATTATGAATGACAAGATCCTTGGGAAGTCATCACTCCATAGGATCACCGTTAGTTAACACCACATTACACACAAAGGGTGAACTCTCGCCAGTGTCTCATTTCTCATCTGGTGGCCTGGCAAGAATGTCACTTAAGACAACCGAACCTCCCTGTGGAGGGTAGGATAGGGGGATACAAGGCGCACCACTTATTCATGTGCCTGATCCCTTACCCTAATAAAAGCACGTTTTTGCAGCAATGAGAGTCTTCAATAGAGATGGGCACGAAATGAGAAAAATTGGTTCGGTTCGGTTTGTTTTGTTAATGGGGGGGACAGAGATGTCTCCTGCCTGGTGCTGGTCCGGAGGTCCTTTCGCACCGAGATGTACGGAGGACGCACACATCTCATCGGTGCCATTGAGGGATGCAGTGGGCTGGACCTCAGCCCAGCCCCAGGAGGAGAGATAAGAAGCAGGCCATGCTTAGGCAGCCAGAGCAGCATGGCTTCAAAGCCGCCGCCCCTTGTGCCTCCCTCCCGTGGCCCGTTATTGCAGGGCTGATTGGGAGGGGTGATAAAAAGGAGGCCGCGCTTAGGCAGCCAGAGCAGCATGGCTCTGACGCTGCTCCCACTCTTTATTCCTCCCACGCCTGTTCGTAGGCACCCCCCAGCTCCGACCGGGCCCCAGGGGCCGTGCAGTGGGCGCTGGGGGGAAAGTGGGTAAAAATGAATAACGAATTAATGAAACAACGAAATTATTTTTTTGCAAAAATTCGTGAAAAATGAAACGAAACAAAACAAAACACCATTTTTCCGATTCATGCCCATCTCTAGTCATCAGTCGAGGGGGGCTATGGTTAAGAATGTGTGTGTATGTTGTGTCGTTACAGTCGTGACCGACCCTTCATGACTCCATGACCATGGAGTTTTCTTGACAGGAATACTGGAGTGGTTTGCCAGTTCCTACTCCAGGCACCTACAACACCTGGTATTCCCTGGTGGTCTCCCATCCAAGTACTGACCAGGGCCGACCCTGCTTAGCTTCCGAAATCAGGCGAGATCGGATGTGCTTAGGGCATCTAGGTAGCTTGGTTAAGAATACCCACCCAGCAACTCCAACTGGGTAGGTTGCATATATGAGAGAGATAAAGAGGGAGGGAGAGGCAGGGCTTGCCCCTTTCCATCCAGCTCTGTGACACATTTGGGATCACCATTTGGTATGATTGGGTGAATAACAGAGCTGCTCAGTGGGCACTGCAGGCAAGGTTCCAAATCTACCACCACAAGTAGGCATCACATCTGCCAAGGATTGCTCGCAGCCTTCCTTTCGTGTGGGCATGATAGTCATTGAATCATAGAATCATCATACGGTTGGAAGGGACCTTGGAGGTCTTATAGTCCAACCCCTTGCCCAAGGCAGGGGACCTCATAACATCCCGGACAGATGGTTGTCCAATCTTTTCTTGAAAACCTCCAGCAATGGGGCACCAACAAGATCGTGAGGCAAGCTGTTCCACTGGTTATTGGTCCTCCTCATTGTCAGGAAATTTCTCCTTATTTCCAGATTGGCTCTCCCTCTGATGAGTTTCCAACCACTGGTTCTTGTCATACCCTCAGGTACAACTGAGAATAAATCCATGCCCTCTTCCCTGTGGCAACCCTTCAGGTACTGGGAGACTGCTATCATGTCTTCTCTCTGTCTTCTCTTTGTTGAGCGAAACGTGCATCAAATTAAGCATATCAGTCAATGGAAGCTAAGGAAAAACCATGTAAAAAGCAATAATAAATAGTGGCAGAACAGATAAATTAAGTGCTGACCACACCTCGGTGCTCTGATGATGTAATATTCAGGAAAGACTGTCTAAACAGGCCTCTTGAAAATTCCCAGTGAATGGGCCAGGCATATTTTGGGTGGAAGATTATTCCAGAGGTATAATCTTTCTGGATTTCTCTTTCCTGCCCTCTCTTATTATCAATGTTCTCAGCAATCCTGCCTGGGAAGAATGAGTACGTTGGGCCATATCACTGGAAGAATTCATTCTGCGTGGTATCAAGGTCCCAAACCACACTAAATTCAGGGGCAGTATTTATTTTATTCCATTTCATTATTTTTAGAGTATTTTTACCCCACCTTTCTCCTTGGAAAAAGGACCCAATTGTCCAGTACAATTAAGACATGCTCAAGTATTGAGAACAGGGAATTGAGGGACATTTTATAGCATTAATAGACAACATTACATTAAAGCTACAAGAAAATGTGCACAGTTAAAAAGAGAGTACAATTCCACGTAACAGTTGTGAGAGATGGAAACTAACATTGAAAACATGGTGTCAGTGTAAACACATAGGGTTATAAATAGTTATAAACACAAAGTCTATGTGATCCTATTGATTCATATAAAAGACACATAATAGGTAGTCCCTCATTCAGGGAAATCTTGGCTGAAGAGAAAGGTCTTTGCCTGTTTCCAGAAAGACAACAGAGATGGGGCAGTCCTGGCCTCTAGTGGGAGGGAGTTCCAGATGGCGCAGCAGCTGAGAAGGCCCTTCCATGGGTTTCCATGAGACATATCGGTGAGGGTGGTGGGATGGAGAGAAGAGCCTCTCCTGATGACCTTAACACCCGAGTCAGTTCATACTGTGAAATTCGATCTTCGAGGTAGCTTGGACCCAGGTCGTACAGTGCTTTGTAGCTCAAGGTCAGCACCTTGAATTGTGCCCGATAGCTGACTGGCAGCTAGTGGAGCTGCTTTAATGTGATCTCAGTACAGCCCTATTAATGTATAGCCCTAATAATATAAAGCATCTGTGCCAAGCAAACTCTGAGCCCTGCTCCACATGCCTGTCATGTAGCTGTGGACAGCCTGCATCCAGACAAGCTGTGACTTCCCCTTCTGCCTTCTCAAAGAAGCGAGAGCCGAATGCCAGGCTGTTGACAGAGTAGTTAAGTCACCAGCACCTTCGTGGAGCCTGGATTGCACAGTCAAGGTCCAACAGACAACCCGCGGCTTACAGCATCACACTATCAGCTCCTCCAGTTGTCAACTGCTTGTCTGCCAAAGATGATGGGTTTTGTCCCTCTCTTTTTATCAGCCAGAGGCAGCTGGAGCAGAACGAGTCCCACTTGGCAATATCACAGGCCAATCGGTATTTGTGCAGTAAAAGATGTGAACGTGGACACGTGGCCTCTGCCCTGAAGGCTCAGAAATGAAAAAGACATCTGGATGTGGGTTCATATGATGGCCTTGTGCATCTTCTACACCTCTGTTACATTAACAGCAGATGTGCAATGCAGTGAGAACAGGAACTCCATTGCAGTATTTGATTCTTCTTTGCATGACCCCATAGGAAGGCTGCAAGAACAAATGCAGAGTCAGTTGCACCTGATAATTAACGTATGTTAATTATCCATCCTTAATGGGACATTGTCCACGTCATCAAATGCAGGAAGAGATATGCTGGGTTGTTATGTGCCATCAAATCACCTTCATCCTATGGTGACACTATGAATGGGTGAGTTCCAAAATGTCCTCTCCTTAGCTGCCTTGCTCAGTAATTGTAAATTCAAGCCTGTGGCTTCCTTAATGGAGTCAGTCCGTGACATGATTAGCTTTCCTCTTTTCCTGGTCAACTTTTCCTTCTCATGATATGGCCAAAATATTACAATCTCAGTTTTATCATTTTTGCCTCCAGAGAAAGTTTGGGCTTGATTTGCTCCACAACCCACTTGCATGTCTTTTTGGCAGTCTAGGGTATCTGCAAAGCACTCTCCTTGCACCGTATTTCAAACTAATCAATTTTCTTTATATTACCTTTTTTGCTGTCTTGCTTTTACATCGATACATAGTAATGGTACATAGTGAATGATCTTAGTCTTGGACTCCAGTGACACATCCTTACGCTTGCTGATCTTTTCTAATTTTTCCATTGCTGCCCTTCTGAGGCTGCCTTCTTCTGATTCCCAGGCTACAGTTCCTACTTGCAAAAACAGAAGAAGCAAAGTGTTCAAAATCTTGAACAAGTTTAACTCTTTATTGTGCAGTTCTTCTATAGTCATGATTAGAGATGGGCACGAAACAAAAAATGGCGTTTCGGTTTTTCGTTTGTCATTGAGAGGTCTGTTTCGGTTCGTTTCCATTTGTCGGGAAACTTTTGAAAAATTTTGTTACCGTTTTTCATTTTTTCGTTTGTCATTTCTACCCGCTTTTTGCGTGATTTTTAAAGCATTTCCGTGCGCAGGCATCCCCCAACGCCCCAGACCAGAGGGAAAACACAAAAAAATGGATGCTGGCAGAGACACAGTATAGACTAGGTATGCAGGGAGGCTGCAAAGGCAGCGGCGGGCGTTGCCCAGGGTGCAAGGCAGCCGCAGAGTGACTGAACTGCGGGGCAAGGGAGGGTACTCACCGAGAGGTACGCAGCACGCACGCACACAGGGAGGCTGCAGGACTGCAGCTAGAGTCGGAGCAGAGACAGCAATCCCACCCTAACTCCCACCAGAGACTGCAAGGAGGACAGGGGCTGCCAGAGCTTTTTATGCCCTCTGTGGCTGCCAGACCTGCCCGCCCAGTCTGCAACCTGGGCATGCTATTGGTTGAACATGATCCCATCACATGCTTGCCTCCATTTTGTGGCTGGTGGCGACATCCATTTTAAAGGGAAAAGAAAAATACATCGCGATGGGAGAAGACTAAAACAAATGTTTTAAGGACCCCAACCCCCCTGGTAGGTATTATTAGACAATATAAATAATTATTGCTGCGTTTTTACGGATGTCCAGGGCGTTTTTTAACATTTTAAACAGTTCATTTCATTGTGCGTCGCCATTAACGGAAACAAAATGTAACGACCACCATTTTTGTGGTTCTGTTCATTTCGTTTCATTTTCATCACAATTTTCGTTTGTCGTTTTTTTAAGTAATGGAAATGACAAACGGTAACGGAAATGAAAAAATGTTCGTTCCGTACCCATCTCTAGTCATGATTTATGTCTTCTTAATACTGTATTCAATTACAATCCTGCTTTGGCATTTCCTTCTTGTAATTCTGGCAATTTATTTTTTCCTACTCCTTTCAGAGCAGCTTTCACTTCACTTTCTAGAATTGTAGGTTCTTCATCATAGGATTCCTCTGCAAAGGAATCTGTTATCCTTTATCTGTTCTGTATAAGTCTTCAGTATATTACTTCCACCTTCTCTTTGATTTATCCTGATCAGATAGTGTGCTTTGCTGTTGGTCTTTCAGCAATCCTAATGCATGCTTAAATGACCTTGGAAAAATGGAAATGAAAAAAAAATCATAGATGATAGATAGATAGATAGATAGATAGATAGATAGATAGATAGATAGATAGATAGATAGATAGATAGATAGATAGATAGATAGATATTAAAAAACAGAGATTTGTCAATGGCTGTTAATGTTAAAAAGGCTGTTGGCTGTATATCGTGCATGTAAGTTTCATGGAGGCATCTTTGACCACCACATTTAACAGGACGCTGGTCTAGATGGACTTTTAATCTCTTCTTTTTCATCAATATATACACATATAAATGGGACAGTTGGTTGTTTTTTTAAAGGATACAATGGCTTTATATTGCCAACCCATCCTGTGAATGCCCTGGTTGGGTAATTCATGGCCCCACAGAAATTCAGAGAGTTGGAAGAGACCTCAAGGGCTAACCAGTCCAACCCCTGCCATGCAGAAACCCCACTTCACAGTATTTCCAACAGATGGCCATCCATCCTCTGCTTAAAAACCTCCAAAGAATGAGACTCCACCACCCTCCATGCCAGCATATTCCACATGCTGAACAGCTCTAACTGTCATGAAGTTCTTCCTAATGTTCAAATGGAATCTCTTTTCCTGTAGTTTGAAACCATTGCCCCGAATCCTAGTCTCTGAAGCCATGGAAATCAAACCTGTCCCCTCTTCAATATGACATCCTTTCCAATATTTAAACATGGCTATCATATCTCCTCTCAACCTTCTTTTTGTAAGGCTAAACGTTCCCAGTTCCCTAATCCACTCTGCATAAGACATTTCTTCCAGACCTTTAACCATCCTGTTTGCCATCCAGTTATAGTTGGACTCCATGTCTCATCCCCCAGACAGCATGATCTATGGCTGGGAATGACAGGAGATGTAGTCCTACAGCATCGGGGAGGCATGTTTTTCCCACCCCTGTTGTGAAGCTATTTCCCTCTTGCTTTGTGCCTATAAGACTGGTCGTGTCTAAGGAAAGCCTCTGTCATCCTTATTGAAAGTCCACCCGCCCACCCACTCTCCTTGCAAACATAATATTCCAGGAAAACAAAAATTGTACACTATTAGATTTAATGTGCCACCATATCAACTATGTAAGTGTCTCTGTAGCTGAGCGTAAAATGTAGGGCACCCTGCTGCTGACATCAGAAAGTTTGACTCTACGAAATGACCTTGAAAGCATCCTGGTTGATTTCAACCCACAGGATGGGCTAGGGGATGAAAGCCCATCTCATGCCTAACTGAATTAACAGGCCACCGAGGGCTTTAGAGGTCAGCGCTTAAACTGTAGGCTTCGGAGAAACAGAGAGACGATGTGTCTGTGTGTATGCATGCACGCACAACCCTGCTCATGGGTCTGTGCCATGTCTGAGTCATTCTGAATCCTAACGTATGCTTTTCCCATTGCTGCTGTGATGAAACAAACAAACATACCAAAAAGATGAATACAAAACAAAAGAGAAAATATTATCAAGTGGGGGTAATGAGCATGTCGGATTCTATGCATGCAGCAGAATCAGGTGGCAGTATTTAACTCCAACTGTATCTTGAATTGACTCTGTCTGTATCACCTGCTACTTAATGCACTGACCAAAAGGATGGGCAGGTGGAATGACTCGTATTTATGCAATATTTGCATATGCTCATTTTATACTTTCACCATTACATGCTTGCAACTAAGAACTGAATTATAGGAACACTAATAGGACTTTCAAGGTAAGAGAAATAGTGAAGGAATTGTTACACTAGTGCCTTTCTTCCTGTGTGCTTCCATGGTTGATTTGGGTATTTGAACCCAGACCCCTTGGGTCCTAGCATGTCCCTGTATTTGCTACATTACTCTGGATATTGTTATTAATTTACACAGAGAACTGCAAAATAAGAAATCATTATAATTTAAATGAAGACACATAATGCATCTCAGCATAGTAGAGCATAGAGCCCCATGGCACAGTGGTTAAATGCCTGTACTGCAGGTAAAACTGTGCTCACGACCTGGGGTTCAATCCCAGGTAGCAGGCTCAAGGTTCACTCCGCCTTCCATCCCTCCGAGGTTGGTAAAATGAGTATCCAGCTTGCTGGGGGGGGGGCAATGTGTAGCCTGCATACTGTAATTAAACTGTAAACTGCCCAGAGACTATTTGAAGCGGTATGGGGCAGTATATAAGCAGAACACTTTAGTAGGAATAACTGAGAGCAGGTGGTCTGTGAGTCTGCTCAGGCTGGTACAAATCCAGAGGAAATTTCCTTTCCCTCCACCCCAAGGCTGGCAGGGGATCTAGGGAGCTGTAGTCGACCTGGATGCCTGGATGCCTTCAAAAGGGGATTGGATAGATTCCTGGAGGAAAAGTCCATCACAGGTTACAAACCATGATGGAGATGTCTAATTTCCAGGCTTAAAACTGGGGTATTTCAAGGACTAGATGCAGGGGAGTGGTATGAAGAGCCAGATATCTAGTCTCATGTGCTCCCAGAGGCATTTGGTGGGGCCACTGTGAGATATAGGAAGCTGGACTAGATGAGCCTTTGGCCTGATCCAGCATGGCTCTTCTTATGTTCTTATGTTCTTATGACCTAGGTAATATTTTCAATTTTTGGCTCTGATACAGGTTGATAAGTGTTTTCACTGCCACAAGTGCTCTCAGCTTTCTATGATAATTTAGTCTTTACATTCCTCTTGGACCTGTATGGCCCTCCAAAGGGAAGACACCTTGAATCAGAGGGCTGTCCTCCAATCAACTTTTGGGCAAATAGCTGCTGTCTCAGAAATAAACGGGGAGACCTGGCCACCCATCTGCAGATGTGTGTGTTTGTCAGGGATGGTGATCCATGACTTCCAAGTTCTCAGCTGAGTCTGACTTCAATCGCACCAACAACTTGGTTCAGACTTGACTTGCAGGGGGTGGGGGCTCATGCCACCTGAGTCTTTGGATCCCAGTCCCAAGTTCCAAGCCTGGGAGAATGGAAGCAACTCAAGAACCAGACTCGTGCTTCAAGACTCAGACATGGACTTGGGACTCAGGTCTGAAGACTTGCCGACACCTCTGGTGTTTGTGTAGGGAGAACAGGCTTCACATGGCCCACAGAGCATCTTGTCAATGGAGCAGGGCTGGTCACATCAGAAGGGCGAAGGAGGACACTCCCTCAGGGAGAAGATGCCGAGAGGTAAAGTGGTGGCAAGGCAATGGAAGGCAGTGTGGCCCAAGCAAGTAGATCTGTGCCCTAAACTAGACTGCTGTCCTTCAGACAGGGAACATCCTTCCCGAGTTGCTGCTAGAAAGGTCTAACCATCCATCTGAGCAATTTCTGTAGGTAAAATGGATAGGGCCACCATTTTTTCCTTTGCCTCACATGGCAAAATCTCTTAAGAAAGACCCTGCATCGAAAACTTTCCTACATAACACCACTGCATTTTGTTTAGTTCTATTTCTATTTCTATTTCTATTTCTATTTCTATTTCTATTTCTATTTTTTTATTTTTTCAAATCCACTTCAGAACGGAGCAGGGTTAAGACGTCTGCAGCCTGTCAGATGGAGGTCTGGAGCTGTCAAAACTTTCTGAAAGGCTCTGGCCCACCCAGAAAAGAAAACAGAAGGAGAAAAGAAGAGAAAAGAAGATGGTAACACTGGCCCTGTGCAGCCGATGACGGAAAACAATAAACTGTCTATAACTGTGAAATGTTGCTCTTAAAACAGCCCAATGGCCCAGAGACCGGGAAGTGGGGGTGGAGGAGATAGGAATGACAATGACCCGGCTGGTGTTGAAGGATAAACTGCTTTGTTTAGTGACACTCGTGTTACAGTGTCAATTGGCAAAGGGTTTTGTTGTCGCTGTTGGGGGTGTTTTGGAGTAGGCATAAATTATATGCAGGACTGAGAGCTATGATTCAAGCAAAATGTCATCCAAAAGAACCTCTGCTCTGTATCAACGGGCCCACGGTCACCCTCTTTAATAGAATGCAAACAACATTGTCAGGTAGCAGATGGGGCAGGTCACCAGCTAGCCTGTCACATTCTGGGCCCATTGGAATGATTTGTGTTTTGCTTTCTCATTTTTTGCTGCTGAGCCATTCACACAAAATGCACATCCCCAAGCTGCAAATTTGTGCTTGCGAATGCTGGCTTTTGAAAGCCTGTGGATTGCTAGGTGCACTGCAGTAGGGAGGAAGAGAGAAGGAGGATACAAAAATTAGGGCAGAGGTGATGATGGTGGAGGAGATGGTTAGGAGGATGATGAAGTAGCAGCAGCAGGAGAAGAAGTAGATGGGAGCAGGACATTTCATTCACCAATGATGTTGAGGTTCCCTTGTTGGCCAAAGTGGATGTCCTTCATATTTAAGCTGAACATGACAGTGAAGTTCTAGAGGTGAAGCCATGCTCATTACCTGAGGGAAGAAGGAATGCACTTGAAGGAAAACCCAAAATAACTCTCTAACCCTCTTCCTTCTCAGAAATATAGGAAAATACTCCAATATCTGGGAGAGATTCAGATTAATTCTTTGCTGAATGCAGGAGAAGAGCAGTAGTCTCTCATAGTTTGGAAGCTGAGCAGACCAGTCCTGGATGGAATATCCAGCTGGGAACGGGAAAACCTGGAGGACCACTACCAGTCAAAAGGGACAACCCTGCCCTGCGACCCATGATCTGACTCAGAATCAGCAAAAAGTTAATCTGAGTGTGTAAACTGGGAGCCCTACTCACCAGCCCTTTTCAGTTCCCCTTTTCAGTCTGAATGGGGAAGCTTCTGCCCTGCATGGAATCTGTCCCAGTGATTGGAGATCCCGAACAATCAGGAACACTGATTGCATGTGGAGAGACTCTTTGTGATGTGGAGTGGACGGCCTCCTCTTCTAACTGCCCTTCACCTGGAAATACAGACCGGCAGTGGGTGGTGGTAGAACTTTCTCTCTGGCCATGCTTTCAAATTCATGCCTTTCTTAATGGGCTTAAGAGTATCAGAGTGGTAAGAGATTGTCATCATAATCACTACCTTACTATCAAAGTACTGAAAGCCTAGTCTTCACTAACATGGTTCTTCACTGGTTTGGGTGCATCTTTGTACTGATAAAAATCTGTAAGCCTAAAAATTTCAGTATGCCAACTAGAATGCTAAGAAAAGGAGTTGTAACCTAGCATTCTCCATGGTATTCAGTTTTCTCTTTGAAGGGACAGGGATGATGATGATGATGATGATGATGATGATGATGATGATGATGATGATGATGATGATGATGATACATTAGTATCATCCTCAACTGACACGATTTCATCCCCTCACTGAAACGATCTGGATGCACAACTGTTTTTGTAGTGTTTATGTATCCCATTAACATTGCTTCTCTTGACCCTTTCCTTTTATTGGAGTCATGGAGACTGGAAGTTTTGGACTACCAGAACTTCTCAGACAAGGACCTGGCTGCCTGGAGAATTTGAGAGTTGTAGTCCAGGAGAACACAAATCCTCCTTCAATTATTATCTTTCTTTCTCACCCTTTGGAGAATAAAAGTTACAGTGGGAGAGATCTACCTTCCCATAAAACAGTATGGCTGTGTGACGTCACCCCTTTCAGAGACTGAGTTTTCAAAGGCACAACTGGGTTTTATTTCGACATCCTACTGCTGTGCCACCAAATTGTGACGACACCTCCCCTTTACACGTGTAATTGTGATGGAAATGGTAATGCTGCCACCTTTTATTCACTTGGTAATGCTGCCACCTTTAGAAACGTCGCCTTATGAATTGGGACCGACTCAGATGTATAATATAAAAATACTGACAAAGTTTATTGAGAAAATAATAAATATAACAATATCTGAGGATGGTATGCGTTGCCTTTAACATATAATAGATTTCATCAACTCTTCCAGCCCCCCTGTCTTTAATAACTAGTAAACAGTATAGCCCTCACTGCCTGATAGAACTCTCAGAGAACAGTGCTCTCTCTCTCTCCCAGCACTCACTCTCAACTTAACTTAACTCACTGAACTGCCTCAACTCACTAGGCTCCACCCTTTTTATATCATACCATTCCCCGCCCTCCTGCTGGGATTGGCTGATGATTTGTATATTCATTACTCCTGTTTCCAGGGCTTTGTCACAGGCTGTCTATTGGATTTATTCACTAATGGAATAAATATCATATACTGTGCTAACTGTGCTAGCCAGGATTTCTGGGAGTTGTAGTCCGAGAGCATCTGGGGACCCAAGGTGGAAAACCACTGCTTTAGAACATTGGGGAAACTTCAAAACAGACCTTGGCTGTTGCAGTGGCAGAAGATAGTCCAGCTGCTGCCACTGAGGTTCTCTTGGTCAACCCTGGATGTCACTCATGGCAACATTGAATATTAGAACATAAGAACATAAGAACAGCCTTGCTGGAACAGGCCACAGCCCACCCAGTCCCGCATTCTGTCTCACACAGCAGCTCACCATTTGCTTTAGGGTATTCTGAGGCAGATGTCTTCACCTGTTTATGATTCCTTGCAAATGGCAATGAGAGATATCCTGCCTATCTCTCCAACCCAGAGTTCGTCCTTAGGCATCCATAATGATAGCCATTCTTACTTTACAACTTCTAGACCAGACATTGAACTGGAATTGCTTGTGTATTTTAAGATCTCCCAGAAAGGGAAAAATATCTGCATGTACATCAGAGTCTCACCTTTCCTAATCAATTTTTGTTGGCCACAGTGACCAAGCTGTTGCTGCCTCAGCAACATTTGAAAACAAAATAAACCCCAATTACTTCCTAAATAAAATGAGTTATCCCAGCCAATCAGGGACCTCACTCGGGGTGATGTTACTGCCTAACATAGCAAATCAAATTAAACTATGCAATGACATCACTAGAAAAAGAACAGGGTGGTGGTATCTGTGAGAAAAAGATGGGATGTATTTATTTATTTTATTTTAATTAAAATCTTTCTGCCTCACCTTTCTTCCCGAAAGGACCCAAGTAAATGAACAGGTAGACCGATCTGCAGGCAGCGCCAAAGAAACAGCAGGAGTGGCAGGCATTTTTCAACACTGCCAAAAACATATCTGAAAAATGTTGACTGGTTTCATTCAGTTCAGCCTGGTGGCACTATAAATAATAAGAAAGATAAGTGGAAATACGACTTGGCTAGTCAAACCACTGTGCCTTACAGTATGCTAAGCTGTGGTACTGGGGGTTCATTTTTGTTGTTGTTGTCTTCGACACCCTGGAAGGTTCCGTGGCGAACAAACTCCAAAACAATATATATATATATATATATATATTGCAGTGAGGATAATAATAATAACAGTGTCAAGGACACCATTCAAGACGATGCCTGGAGAGCTATTCAGGATAGTCCTATTTACGGCCATTATAAAATGCCTGTGGATAGTTCAACGACCGATTTTCAAGAGTCTTTTTCTCCTGTTTGAAGGATCAGGAAAAATCTATCAGCTGGAGAAATTAAGCTATTTTTCTTCAGGGGGAAGAGATGGAGCAGGGAAGCCTCATACATTAAAATGCCGGCTGCAGATTCGAGATGAATGAAAAATTGGCCTGCATATCAATGAGTGCTGGAGATAGATTTTTAAAACGTTGAGAACTGCCTGGTTGCAGATCTTGTTTACAGGGGGTAGAATCCAGGCAACCTGGGGTTAGATGATCAAGATGTGTGTGTGTGTGTGTGTGTGTGTGTGTGTGTGTGTGTGTGTGTGTGTGTGTGTGTGTGTGTGTGTGTGTGTGTGTGTGTGTGTGTGTGTGTGTGTGTGTGTGTGTGTGTTATTCATCCCTCTTTGGAGCACATTTGTCTCTCCCCCTCCCTGATCTTTCATTCTTTTTAAATGGTCACTTGGAGTATCAGGCTTATGAATGTTTGCAGGGCAGCCTCCACCCTACAGTATGGGAGGCTCTGGACTAAAACATCATAATGAGAAATGAACCACATACTCGGAAATATCAGACTGACCTGGCTACTTAGAACCATAGTCAGTAGGATGGTGAATCTGCTCAATTAATCAAATTTTTCATCGTGAACAGGCTGAATGGCTGAATCTCTTTTCAGAAATGGTTTTTGTTTCTTGGGTAGTTCCTATGATGTTTTGGCTGAAATCCTGAAGGCATTCATTGCTCTGTCATCTTATACATGTCTACAGAAAATAGCTGTGGAGAAAATGGCAAGAAGATCTTCACTCTTCAAAACTCCCCATCTGGATAAAAAATAGCGCATCCATGAGAATATTTGCTGCCTGGATGTCACATGCTAGCTGCTTCACCACCCAGAGTGGCCTTGCTGCCAGATGGGTGGTATGAAAATCCAAATAAATAAATAAATAAATAGTCACAGGAAGCATTGGAATATGGCATCAGACCACCTAAGGTACTCTGAGCTACAGGTCTACCATGGCCCCTGTCAGCCAGGACCTAATTAACTGACTCTCAGGAGGAGAACTTTTTAACTCCTTCCTGGCCAAACAGGCATTTGTGCTGGCAAAGGGTATTCCCTGCACCCCCTCATCCAAGTAATTAATAGAAGCATTGAAGACCACCTGGCCCAGGACTGAGCCTTGTGGTACCCACGTATTTGAGAAGAAGTCATTGATAAGTACTCTTTGAGTAAGATTCTGTAACCTACTGTGCATCCCCCTGATTGTTCTATCTAGCCCTCACCTAGCTAGCTTGCTAATTCAAATGGCATGGGACACTTTGTCAAAAACTAATTTGAGTTCCTCTTAATTCCTCAATATTTTCCTTCCATCCTTTCTTGGATGAGATCTGGATAATTTCATGATCCAATTTTAAAATCACGTTTAGATCAGGACAGAAAACATTTGGCCTATAACCCCCATCTAGCATGAGTCAGGGCAAAGAATCAGGGGAGCCATAGTCCAAAACACCCTGGAGCACCAAAGGTTTGGATGAAGAAAACAAGCTGTTGAGTTCTGCCTCTGAATGATGTATAAAATGTTTCCTGGATGCATCTGTAAAGCAATGACCTCTTGTCTCCAGCGACGGACTAAAGGGCATGAATTTAGGACACATATCCGCGTGGCCAATTAGAACAAAGCATTCTTTTCCCATCTTAAGAACATAAGAAGAGCCATGCTGCGGGTGGAGGGTAGGATGGAAGACTGCAGCTGAGAGACATACACTCAAATTGAGGGCTGGGAGAGTAAGAACAGGCAAAAGAAAATATTCTTTCACCCAGAATGTTGTTAGTCTGTGGAATTCCCTGCCATAGGATGTGGTGATGGCATCTGCCCTGGATGCCTTCAAAAGGGGATTGGAGAGATTCCTGGACGAAAAGTCCATCACAGGTTACAAACCATGATGGAGATGTGTCATCTCCAGGCTTAAAACCGGGGTACCTCAAGGACCAGATGCAGGGGAGTGGTATCAGGAGACAGATATCTAGTCTCGTGTGCTCCCGGACGCATCTGGTGGGGCCACTGTGAGATACAGGAAGCTGGACTAGATGGGCCTTTGACCTGATCCAGCATGGCTCTTATGTTCTTATGCTCTCATGTAACCTTATCTAAATTTTTATTACATGGCTTTGCTGCCCACAAGTCTTTGCACTCCATGGCCATCTGCTTTACCTACTTTGGAATACTCACCTCTCACTTTCTTTAATCATGTTCCGGTGGCTTTAAGCACTTTGCCCTCATGTAGAACTGACACCCGATGGCTGCCAGTCGCCACATGACAATGAGGCATATTCCATGTTATGCGTTTAAGATCCAACCAAACACACTCCACTTTCAGCAAATGGAATAAAGGAGGCTGTTACTGCAGCTGTAATGAGATATGATCTGGATGTGTCACAGGAAGGATTACATTCATCCAGTGGCAACAGATTATATACCGAATATGTTACAGGCATGAGGTAATGCAAAGATGAGAGGGAAACCACAAGGTAAGCATGGGGGGGGGCAGGGAGAGAGGAGGTGGAAGAAAGCAAGAACGAATCGAAGACAAGCCCGAACAGAGACCACACTTCCTGCCTTCCATGCAGAAAGAAGACAGGACTTCGGAACACTTTATTTATTTATTTATTGGATTTATATACTGCCCATCTGAACAGGAGCTCAGTTCACAACATGCAGGACCACAGCCTGAGTAATCTTGCCATGTGTACACACTGATCTCACCTGTTCAGGGAGGTTAAACAAGGTAAGGCCCAGTTAGTATTCAGAGTAGAGATGGGCACGACGCAAAAAAAATGGTGTTTCGTTTGTCATTTAGGGGGTCCGTTTCGGTTCGTTTTCGTTTTTCGTGAATTTTTTGCAAAAAAATTGTTTTCATTTCGTTACGTAATGAAACAAAAAAATGAAAACAAAAATGAAAAATTGCTGTTTCGTTAGCATTCATTACAGTTCAATGTATTTGCCACAATGAAAACAAAACGCACGACAAATTTTCTGTTGTTTCGGTTCGTTTTGGTTCATTTTGGAGACAAAATTCATTTTTTGTTTCATTACGTAACGAAATGAAAAAACAAAAACAAAAACAAAAAATTGCTCGTTTCGTGCCCATCTCTAATTCAGAGGCCTAAGATAATAATTCTGTAGGACCATGGACAGCAGCTGCTAGTCATTGTTCAACATACTGTACTAAGTTAACTGGATCCATAGTGTAACTCATTCATTCTTAGTAGGGACTTTGGCTCCCCAGCCTAGAACTAAAGAGGCAAGACACCTTTGTGAGATTAAAACTAGGCCACAATTTATTGATATGAAATTGACTCAATTAAACTTTTAAACCACCCTTAAACAAGAGGGCCTGAATGTAGTGCAAGCAGATTGGTTGATGATTTCTAATATTATTAGAAGGGTGCACCCCACCTGTTCATCACCCTCCCAAAACCTGCAGTCTGGGCAGCCTTCATTCCTAATCTTTGAACCTATTTACACTAACACCTAATGTTCTTAATTTCCTAATTCATTTCCTAATTCATATGGAGGGCTACCGGCTCACTAGGGAATATTGTTCAATAAATTTTACCTGATTTAACTTTTCCACTTGCACTACCCACCAATTGTGACCAGTTTAAACCTTCCCTCAGCCTTAAAGAGAATGGGATGGGCAAAAACACACTGACACTCCTGTCCAATTTGGGTAGCAGCCAAAAATTCCCATCCAGCCCTTAAGCAACCAGCTACTCTCATTCTCTCAATTGGGAGGGAGTGTGGGAAGATGGCTAGATCACAAAACCAATTCTTCACATACCATCTTATAAGGTTTGTTCTGATTTGGCCTATATTTCCTCATATCAGTACCCCCGCCCAGCACTATGGCTGTGTTGGAGCTTCCAATGTGGCCCCTTGAGGGGTTGGGCTGACACATTTGAAGCAGGCCACAGACTGGAAACAATTCTTCACATACCATCTTATAAGGTTTGTTCTGATTTGGCCTCTATTTCCCTCATATCAGTGGTTTGGGTAACTGGCTGCAGAGCCCAACATTCAGAGACTGATTTCCCCATTGTGCTTGCTTGGCAGAGTTTTGGTCTCAGTGATCAATAGGGTCCCTCCCATCTCTGCGGTTCTGAGATTATGGTGGTGGATGATGCATTAAAAAGGTAGCTACTTGTTGAAGCTCTTCCTGGCCACACTCCTTGCTTTGTTTCAACATCTGGTATTGGGATGCACTGTTGCTTGGATCAGCTGTCTGGTGACTCTCAATGCCAAACTCTACACTACACGTATTTCATGATTAGTCAAAGGAGGTCCTTAAGTGTTGGAAAGGTCTGATTGTCATAGCAGGATCTTTTCACATCTCCTTCAGTTTGCAGATGAGCTTTGCTTTATGACCGGACTTCGGACATAAACACGGATGTTAGTTGCAAGTAAGATTGCTTAGTCACCAAGGTTGCAACTGAGTCAAATCTCCAGTCCTTGGACAACCAATTTCATATTAGGTGAAATCTTGTATCTCAGTCGGCAAGCACAAAAGCTCCATCTGTTCCTAGTTTATCTGGCAATACGTCACTGGCAGCTAAACTAACTGAGGCCGCTACTGCACTTCCTTGAGCAGCTGCTTTTTATTTTGCATTGCCTTATCTCCTCCTGAGGTCATGTTGTTACTACAGCGGTTCGGGAGGCCGCACTTCTGTGGTTGCTTAGCAATCGGCTTCCCCATTCGCACTTGGCTGAACCGCTTAAAACTACGACAGGGAAATGACAGAAACAGGGAGGAAACCAAAAAAGGTGGTGTATGTCCATAAATACAACCAAATTGCTTTAAAAGGGGGTGCAGGAACCGATTTAAAGAAACAACACTCCCAGTGGTCCTTGCAAGAAAAACCAACACAGAAGTCAAAAACGGGCGTGGCCAAGGGGGCTCTTCAGAAAAAGCTATTTGAAAAGCGGACCATGATTTTTAAGGTGATTTGTCTTTAAGGAAGGGGCATTTCAAATCTAAAGTGCAGCAGCAGTCTGTGAGGATAGAAAATCCACAGGGCATGAAGCGGCAGAAAACCAATTCCTAGCCAGCTGGATAGCTCAGTGCAGTGGTTTAAGCATCTGGCTGCAGTGTCAGAGCTTGGGAGTTCTCTTCCCTCCACTGTTACTCCTTGACCAAAGCTGGCTTGATGACGGGCAAGGTCCTTTCCAGTTCTTCAGTTCCATTCTAAAAAGTGAGAAATCAAAGTGGCATTTCAGCACATGTGGGAGGGAGCAAACCTAGGAAGCCTGTAAAGTGGGAACAGAAAGCAAAGAAGAAACTAGTCCCTTGATTCTGTGGTGTTAAGGTGTTAAGATATTTAGTATGTCTTATGAGGAACAGCTTAGTGAACTGGGAATGTTTAGCCTGTCAAAAAGAAGGCTGGTGGTGGTGAGATATATGATAGCTATGTTTAAATATTTGAAAGGATGTCATGTTGAAGAGGGAACAGGTTTGTTTTCCATGGCTTCAGAGACTAGGACTTGGGCCAATGGTTTCAAACTACGGGAAAAGAGATTCCATTTGAACATTAGGAAGAACTTCATGATGGTTAGAGCTGTTCGGCAGTGGAATATGCTGCCACAAAGGGTGGTGGAGTCTCCTTCTTGGGACGTTTTTAAGCAGAGGCTGGATGGCCATCTGTCAGAAATATTGTGATGGGGTTCTTGCATGGCAGGGGGTTGGGCTAGATGGCCCTTGAGGTCTCTTCCAACTCAATGATTCTGTGATTCTGTATGTTCCTATGCTGTCTTTCTGCCAGATGTAAGGCATCCAAAGTGGCTGCCTTACTCTATCATCCCACTCCTTAAGACACTGTAGCATCAGCAGGAAGCAAAACAAATCAGTACTTAGTACAGTAATACTAAAATGACACCAACATATATTAAGCACTCATATCCTGAAGAATGGAGTAGACCATATAGAATACAATATCTCCCACAAAGGCTTTCCTTTAAAAAAAAAACCACCTTCTTCTCTTTCAGGATATGTCAAATCAGCGACCCTGAGACAAACACTTCCTTCTGCCAAAAATTGGCCCTGCTGTCTAAAGGCCTCTCTTCTCAGAATCTTTCAGAAGTTCTCCTTTGGTTTGTAGCCTTCCTGTTGCTTTTTCTCCTATTTGTCAGTATGGCCGCATTTATTTATTTATTATTTTATTTTATTTTATTTATTTTAGAGTATTTTTACCCTGCCTTTCTCCTTGGAAAAGGATCCAAGGTGGCTTACAGTAATGAGGGATAATACACAGTACAGAACAATTAAGACATGTCCAAGTATTTGAGAAAAAGGAATTGAAGGAGATCTTACAGCATTGATAGACCACATTACATTAAAGCAACACAGTTATAGGTAGTCATAAACACAAAGTCTATGTGAACCCATAGATTCATATAAAAGACACATGGTAGTCCATCATTCAAGGAAAGCTTGCCTGAAGATAAAGGTCTTTGCCTGTTTCCAGAAGGACAACAGAGATGAGGCAGTTCTGGCTTCTAGTGGGAAGGAGTTCCAGAGTCTGGGTGCAGCAGTCGAGAAGCCCCTTTCATGGGTTCCCACAAGATGTACCTGTGAGGGTGGCGAGATGGAGAGTAGGGCCTCTCCTGATGACCCTAACACATTTCACATTTCCCCCCAGCCCCAAGCTGGGGATGTGTTCTACTGGGGAGGCAATGGGTCATTTGAGTTTTCTTCCTTCTTTACTAAGCCTTTTATTCTGCAGGGCATTTGAACAGCCCGCCACCACCTCTTTGTTTTGAGTGATTTTTGTAAAGCATTGTCCCAGTCTTCGGACTGTTTCATAAAATGAAGCATTGTCAAGTTAAGTGCTGCGCTGGAGTAATGTGTCTTAATTAGCCCCGTGATTATTTATTTATTTATTTTTGTAAAGCTGATCAATGCACTCAGTGAATGGTTCTCCTGGCAACCCAAATGATCTCCGGTCAAAAAATGCTATCCTCAAATGGGTGCTCTTTTGCCACCCTGCCTTTATAAATGGAAGTCCATTTTCATTTTCCTGTGCCTCCTGCTAGACTCAATCGAACAGGGCACACAAGGGAGGGAGGGGGGGTCTTTTCTTTTTGTAACCTCACAAATGATGCCAGTTTTCATCTGCGGGTAGCCACAAAAAAATAGCCTTTCTTGCCTTCAGCAGAGAGATTGCACACTCAGCAGATTCCAAGACTGCTCCAAATGCCAGAGATCTCTCAAAAGGCAAAGGACGAAGAAACCAGACCCCGTATCTCTCCTCTCCCTGATCCCTTTGCAGATATATCTGTCAAGAAGAAGACAACAACATAGTAATGTATTTAGCTTTAAATGATCTAATAATGCTGCCCCTGCTCGCACTTACCGGGTGTGCGCCTTCCATTTTACTTTTATGGTGCACGAGGTCTCGGTTGATGGGAATGGATGGACCACAATGGCCCCAAGTCATAAATTGGCTGCTTTATTATTAAATGTGACTATCCTGCTGGCGTGCAGGAAATGCCGGTTGTGCATTTTGTTTCTCACATGGAGAATTTATCTAACAGCATCCAAGAGGCTGCTTGGCCATGTGTGGCTGCCAAGTGCATTGATTTTCAGAGGTTGGGGATGTGATCCTTTTGGACTACAATGCCCAGAATTCTTCACTCACCATGATCATATAAGCAATGTTTGCAGTTTCTGCTTTGGCTAGTCACAAGCAAGATCACAGGAGTGGAGGTGTGTGGATGAGTTTTAGTGAGGTATGTTTGCCCGTTTTGATTGTCTCAAAATTCAAAGCATACTTTACTGCACAGTTCTGAATTTTGCTTAAAAACCTCTACACAGCAGAAAGGGAGGGACTAACAGGGCAGCATTAGCTTCAAGTTTCCCGGAGCAGACTACAGTACTTCTGTTCTTTTCTCATCAACTGGCATTTACAGTCTCAATGACTCTCTGAAAAATAAAAGATTTTCATTTACTCACAGCTGAACAACATACCGAACAAAATATCTGCTTACATCAACAGACGTCAACAGACTACCCTGGCTGCTTCTAGCAGACTCATGTAGATTACATTTTCACTGCCCACTAACTGCTAACAGACTACAAAAGGAAGGCAAAAGACCCTTAAGCCAAGAAGCATGGCTTTCTTTGAAATCAGAGGCAGGGAAGAATTAGTTGCTACTATGTTGATTTATAGTCTCTCCAGTGCAAAAGGATCGCTCCCAGTCACAGTTTACTAATCCAGAATACAAGTTTGCTAAAACACCAATTTACCTGTGACAATTTTTTCATGGGGATTACCACTCTCAGAATACCACAACCAGCGTAATGTGTGTGGAAGATCTGTGGTCCTGCTGTCCAGGTGGCAAGTGGCAGAGGGGCAGCTTCACAGCTGATCTCTCCTCTCCTGATGCTTTTTTAAAAAATCTCTAAACTGGACTGAACAGCCCTTCAGAATAGAAAACTGTTTTCTGGCAGTGCTTTCAAGAGAGGAATACTCTCTACTGTTTTCTTTGAAGGACATTTGGCCATTCTACACATTGGACCCAGAGCATGGCTTTGGAAACATTTCAGATTACAGATGAAGCTCAGATGAACTTGCACCTTCTGATGCTTGGCCTTGGCTTTGGCCAGGTTGAAGGATAAATAAGTGATGACTTTCCCAACCCGGACTTCTTGAGACAATTTCACACTTGACGTGGAAGGTGCAATCCATGATAATCATATTTTATTGTTCGGCACAGGTGTTTTCCCAGTCCACGGCAAGCCATGAGTACCTAGTGTTTACAAACACAACAGTGGTGAGTGGGGTGGGGAAAGCATTGTTCATGGCTAGAACCATCTTGGAGTGCCTCTCACACCTGGAGGGAGATGATCTTCAGGATTTCCAGGTTTGCTAGAAAATTTGATGATCCAAATGATCTCACATGATCACTTTTAAGTGTGAAGGGCTTCCAGAGATAAGCCACCAAACAATTCGGCATGGAA
Organism: Phrynocephalus forsythii; assembly: GCA_029282475.1. Classification (NCBI taxonomy): domain Eukaryota; kingdom Metazoa; phylum Chordata; class Lepidosauria; order Squamata; family Agamidae; genus Phrynocephalus; species Phrynocephalus forsythii. The sequence continues at coordinate 124,589,775 of JAPFRF010000004.1, forward strand.
GATTTCCATTGCAATTGTAATTTGCATAATCATCATGGGCTCTTTTTTGCATTTACTTTAACAATCATCCCACTCCCCAGACAAAAAGTTGAAGCAGCACTTCTGGAAACGTCACATGTTGGATGGGTTGCAGTCTTCCTCTGCCATATTTTAACATGAAAAATATCAACTTTTTCAAACCCAGCACTGGATATCTGGCCACTTCTGCTGGTGGCCCACATTGTTGGTACCCATTGCACTCCCCGGAGGATCACAAGGGGCAGAAAACTGCCCCAAGGACTTACCATATGCTCCTTTCTGCCCAGAACTCCGAGTAACACTTTTTCTCATCTGCCTCCATGTAATACGTTTTCTGGCAAAACCACTACATATTGCACAGCGGTTGGAAATGCTACTTTTCATACTACAACTCCTACAATTCTCATCTCAGAATTATTTATTTTATTTTAGAGTATTTTTACCCTGCCTTTCTCCTTGGAAAAAAAGGACCCAAGGCAGCTTACAGAATGAGGGATAATATACAATCCAGTACAATTAAGACATGTTCAAGTATTCAGAAAAAGGAATTGAGGGAGATCTTACAGCATTAAGAGACAACATTACATTAAAGCTACAAGAGAATGCGAAACTAACATTGAAAACATAGTGTCAATGTAAACCCATATGGTTATAAGTAGTTATAAACACAAAGTCTGTGTAATCCAGTAGATTCATATAAAAGACACATAACAGGTAGACCATCACTCAGGGAAAGCTTTCCTTAAGAGATTACAGAAAGTTCCTTTACCTCATTGTCCCCACTGTCCATATCAGGGCAGAAGACCAGGTCTAAGGTGGGGCCTGCAATATGGGTTGAGTTAGATACCATTTGGGCCAAACCCATTGTTGACATGGAGGCCATGAAGTCTTCAGACACCCCTGACAGAGCTGCCTCTGCATGGATGTTAATGTCCCCCAGAACGATGGGCCGAGGGCACTCCAACATCGGTCCTGTTATCAGTTCAGTAAGCTGAGGTAGACACTGGGTGAAGATGTGAAATGATGAGTTACCTCCCCCAAGAATACCAATGTAATGCTCATCATTGTTATTGCTGTTCCTGCTGAACCAGAGTCTGCATCTTGCCGAAGCAAATGCTGTTCTAACGTACCCAAATCAATTGAAGTCAGGATACAATCCTACATGGACGGAGGGCTTTCTGGCATAGAACTGCAAGATGACACTCATGGATCGCTTTTGTGTGTGTGTTTAAGGAAGCCAAAATGCTTGCATTGTAAATCTTAATCAATAATGATATTTTGCTGGTGCTGGAGAGGCTGTGTGCTTCATTTTTGCTCAGAGATTCCCTTCAAGCTTGGCGTTATTTTTATTTCAGGTTTCTTTTTGTGTCTTGCTTTTGCATTTTATTTTCAGCTGGTGTTGGGAGGATTGTTTCCTGGTCTTATAGAGGAAACAGTTTCAAGCCATTCCCGTGGGACGATAACATGGAGGGTGAATATCCACAGCTGACAGGGTGAAAAAAATGTTGCAGGATCCTGCAGGCTGCAAGGTCTTACTTTTGCTCTGCAGCCATGCTGCCTTGAAATCTCTCTGCCTACAAATGTAAAATGCTGGGTATGGGTGGTTTTCGATGTTTCTTTTTTCTTATCTCAAGTCTCCTTTATAGTATTTTCCAGTATATATCCCTTCCCTTTACATTGGGGTGGGTCATCTCAGTGGGGTCAGCAACCATTTCTTAGATTTCCTGGATAACCAACAAACACACTGCCAAGGGGAGAAGCTAAAAGAGAGGGATTACTTTGCTATTTTTTTATTATTTCAAAAAAAAGTGTTGATACAATGTTTTTTGTTAAATGAAAAATGCTTATAATAATAATAATAATAATAATAATAATAATAATAATAATAATAATAATAATAATAATAATAATAATAATAATAATAATAATAAATAAATAAATAAATAAATAAATAAATAAATAAATAAATAAATAAATAAATCCACTGGAATTTGTGTCAGAACTATCGTCTGCCCATAGCAAAGAACTGGTGGGACCATAAGCCTGAAAAAGTGATTGAAAATGAGCATGCAAAATTGCTTTGGGAATTCAGAATATAGATAGACAGGGTTTTGGAGTATAATATCCCAGATATTGTGATTGTGGAGGGGGGGAAACTGTGGATCATTGATGTTGCTATACCAGGTGATAGTAGAGTCCCCGAGAAACAACTTGAAAAAATTACCCGATATCAAGATCTGAAAATTGAACTTCAGAGACTCTGGCATAAACCGGTACGGGTGGTCCCAGTGGGAATCGGCATGCTGGGTGCGGTGTCTAAAGAGCTAAGCAAGTATTTAGAAGAAATTGGAGTTGACAAAGTCACCATCAGTCAGCTGCAGAGAGCCACCTTACTGGGATCTGATCACATAATTTACTGATGCATCACATAGTCTTAAACGCTTGGGAAGCATTTGACTAGTGATTTGTAATAAATCCAGCGTTGTTATTTTGTCTGCTGTGTGGTGATGGTGGTGGTGGTGGTGGTGGTGCTATTGCTGCTGCTGCTGCTGCTGCTGCTGCTGATGATGATGATGATGATGATGATGATGATGATGATGATGACGACGACGACGACGACGACGACGACGACGACGACGACGACGACGACGACGACGACCATGGTATCCTCCTGAATGGATTATCGGGGTTGGGGATCAATGTCTGTGCATTAAGCTGTCTCTGATTCTTCCTTGAAGGTTGACTCGGTACAGCTTGGGGTGGGGTGGGGGTTGTTTGGACCCAGCAGGTTCTCAGCTGTGGGGCCCCATCAGGGTTTGGTCATCTCCCATATGCTTTACAACATCTATATGAGGACTCTGGGAGAGGAAGATATACAGCACCATCTCCTCTTCAATCAATCTGCAGGGGATGCTGCCAGGCACCTAGAAAGCTGCTCAGCTGCAGTCCTGGACTGGAGGAGGAAGAACAGGCTGGAATGGAATTTGGACAAGATGGAGGTCCTGTAGCTAAGGGGTCCACCTACCTGTATGGGGAGGGATAACTCCCCTAAACTTGGAGGATTTATCCTTCTTAATAAGGAGCAGGTATGAGGTTGTGGAAAGATGGGTCTATGCTATGGCAAACTCAATATTTTGCAAACTTCAGCTGCATCCCTAATTAGCCATCAGGTCCCTCATGGCAAGACCATGCAATGTCCATCTCTATTAAAAAGGCATTGATAGCCATCTTTTAAGGGCACAGCCCTTAAAGGTTTTTCCAATACACAGCAACACAAACTAACATAGAAGTACCCCAACATTTCAAAACACAGATAAGAAACACCAGTTTCTGTGCAGTGTGACAGTGCAGGTGTTATAATAGCTAGAGAACATACAGGCACAGTGCTGGGGAAAGTTGATCTTTTGAACAATGACATCCGGAATCCCCCAAAGTGGGGTGGCCTTGGAAAATTACTTTTGCACAAAATGCCGCTGCCAGGATGCTGCCGGGAAGAGCACATGGAATTCTGGGACTAACCAAACAAAAAACAATGTTCCCAAGCCATGCCTCTTTTCCCCCATGATTCTGTCCCACAGGTTCTTGCTTATGATAACACAATGACAAAGGATAAGCATGCCAAGGCAACCTTTAATAAAAGATCGGAGGCAGAAGGATTGGAGAACACCAGATCCTGCCTTCCAAAATTGTCATTACTGTGTTGGCTGGATTGATAGATGGTATTTTTTTTTACCCAATGTGTCATTAGGATGTGGTGATGGCATCTGGCCTGGATGCCTTCAAAGGGGGATTGGACAGATTCCTGGAGGAAAAGTCCATCACAGGTTACAAACCATGATGGAGATGAGTATGCAGGGCATGAGTAAAGTGGATAGAAGGACACTCTTCTCCCTCTAACAAAATACCAGAACTAGGGGACATACACTCAAATTGAGGGCTGGGAGACTAAGAACACACAAAAGAAAATATTTTTTCACCCAGCGCATTGTTAGTCTGTGGAACTCCCTGCCACAGGATGTGGTGACGGCATCTGGCCTGGATGCCTTCAAAGGGGGATTGGACAGATTCCTGGAGGAAAAGGTTGAATACAAACCATGATGGAGATGTGTAATCACCAGGCTTAAAACTGAGGTATTTCAAGGGCCAGATGCAGGGGAGTGGTATCAGGAGACAGATATCGAGTTTCGTGCACTCCCAGACACATCGGGTGGGGCTACTGTGAGATACAGGAAGCTGGACTAGATGGGCCTTTGGCCTGATCCAGCATGGCTCTTCTTATGTTCTTATGGTATTACTTAACAAAAGGCATCTTCTTTGCCTGTTTGGTTGTATTTGAAACCCTTCCTAAACTGTGCAGAATGACAAATTTTAGCATCTGTGTAGAATTGGCTTCCTGAGAGCAAATAATATGGCAGGCATGTTCAATTCCCCATAACCTCCTGGTCCATCATGTCCATGTGATTTGACTAGAGTTTACATGTCTGTGTCTATTATATTCTGTATCCTTGCTCAGAGAAGTGGATCAGAAACTCTGTGACATCAGCAGGTAGCTGGAAAAGGCGATTTCTTTTCCTTCTTTTATCCCCCAAGTTCCCATTGCCAGGCTCACTCACGATAGGATAAAGCTCAAGATAACATCTGAATACTTTTCTGCCCTTGGACAAGCATCCTTGCGGCTGTCCTTGAAAAGAAGCAGGGGGGGGGGGGAGATTCAAAACTACAAAGAGCTCATTCCAGGCACTGAAGTCAGTTAATTGTTGCCAAGGAGGTTTATTTTCCAGTGGGGGCAGGAGAGTTTCATTCCCTCCTCATAAATGAAATAAAACCAGTTATGGCCTAGCTTCCATTTTGGCCTGGGGAAGTCTCTCTCTCTCTCTCTCTCTCTCTCTCTCTCCTTTTAAAGACCACCTTTGTCATTTTGATCACTCCTCTTTCATTTTTTGCAGATGTTTCTATTCTAAACCAATCAGAATTTTAGCACATTGATTTTGGGAAAGGGCTGCTGAATATTCTTTTTCATTTTGCTTTCCAGGGCTCTTAAAAGCAGTTCTGCTACAATAGAATACTAAAGCTTAGTAGTGTTCCTTTTTGAAGACTTCAGTTCCCAGAACTCTCTGCCCATCAGGATCGAGGGCTATGATGACTTCTGAGATGAATTCTGGGAGCTGTAGTCAAAAAGGCAGAGAAAGAAAGAAAAAATTAAAAAGGCCTCTTGCGGCAAATACTCACTTTCCCTTCAACCTGATGATTTTGAGCTTCACCCTCCTGGATAAATCCACAACCCTTCTCTCCTTGCTCCTATCATTCCTGGCCTTTGGCTATGGTGGCTGGGGCAGATGGGACATGCAGTCCATCAATGTAAGGCAGGGCAACATTGTCCTATCCAGTCTTTGTGGTAGAACTTTGGACCACCTTGCATTCGGAGGATGTGACAGCATGGCGGGATGGAAGATATGGATTATGTCATGAGATATACGGTTATATCGCATGACACACCAAGTTCCCATCTGTACCATTCAACCTGTTCTTGTGAGGGATGTCAATGAATGTGTGGAATGGGATACTGCACATCTGCATGGATGGTATCCAACATGGTTAAATCAACCAGTTCATTAAGTACCATGGCATGGTAGCTAAACTGCAGTATTGCAGTTAAGCCTCTGCTCTTGCTGACTTTGGTCCTGATGGTTCAGGTGGCCGGCTCATGGCAGACTCAGCCTTCCATCCTTCCAAGGATGGTAAAATGAATACCCAACACACAGGGCAAGGGGGGGGGAGAGGTTGTTTCCATACCTATGTTGCAAACTCCCCTATTCGGTAGTATGTAAGTCAAAAGAACTTTGGATCAACAGAAAACAAACATGCTCCATGTTTTGTGGGATAGTCATTCAGGCTGCTGAAAATATTTGATCAGATCACCTCTGATATGATTCCAGAGGACTTGTCCAGACAGATAAAACTGCAACAGCAAAAGGGCATGGGTAGCAGAGCTCAGGGTTTCTGGCATTTAAACTGCACTGCAAAACTCAGATCCACAAAAATCAATTTTCTAGGCTTCCTGGGGCTGTGTGTGTGTGTGTGTGTGTGTGTGTGTGTGTGTGTGTGTGTGTGTGTGTGTGTGTGTGTGTGTGTGTGTGTGTGTGTGTGTGTGTGTGTGTGATCCTTAAGGATTTCTTCTTTTTTGCAGCCGTAGAATTACTTCATCCACCCAATCTTATGAAAAGCAAATTCAAGGCTTCAGAACTGAAAACTGACACATGGGAAATATAGTATCACTATATGCAGTACCACCTATTCCCTGAACAAACACACACAACAAAACCCCATTCAAAATAGCACAGTTTTCCCAGGGAGATTTGAAAAAAGGGATGGAAGACAGAAAAGGCATAGATCTGATTGAATTCAGATTGGCATTATCTAGTCAACAAGAAAAATAAATAAAGTGAGAGTGTAACACAATTGGGTAGTGTAAGGGGGGGGAGCTCAAAACCAGTTGAATTTTTTTTGTGATGAATCAAAAACCAGATCCCAAATCCAGAACTTAATGGGGGAAATCACATCTCAAGATAGTTCCTGTTTTTTTGGAAGATAGTTCCCAGAAGACCACAGCTAGCATGGCGCCCAAACCCATGTTGGGTGTGAGAGTCTTAGATATGTCTTCAATAGAGATGGGCACGACTAGGGAAAATGACGTTTTCGAGTTGTCGTGTGTCGGAGGCAGTCCGTTTCGGCTCGTTTCCGTTTTTTGTGAAATTTCGCAAAAATTAGTCGGTTCGTTTTTTCGTTTTTCGTTGTCGTTAGTACTGGTTTGGGGGGGTAGCGGGCTCCTGGAGGGAGCTGCAGGAGTCAGCCAGAGCCGCAAGTGACGGACTGGCAGACTCTTTGCACCCACTGTGTCTCACGTACTTGCATGTAGTGCAATGCAAGTAGATCTGGCTTAGGGTTAAGATGGGTTAGCACAAGGGCTAGGGTTAGGCTAGTTACGGGTGAGGTTAGGGTGAGTATTGGGGTGCACCTCTGGGTGCCTCTCTGACCCACTTAGAAGGACAGTGTACTGGCGTATGGGTTAGGCTTAGGCTTAGGGTTCGGGTTTGGGCTACGATTAGTGGGCTGTTTATGCCCGATTGGCACATCCCAGAAGTCTCTGTGGTCAACCTGGCCAAGTGGCCATGCGATTGGTGGAAAATTTGCATGGTCCACTTCCATGGGCGAGCCCATCATTGCAAATGTGCAGGTGTAATAAAATAAAATAAAATAAAATAAAATAAAATAAAATAAAATAAAATAAAATAAAATAAAATCAACGGAGACTTTTTTGCAAGAAAAACCCACTGCTGCTACTGTAAAAATTCAAGCATTTAAAATAGCTAATTTTCGCATGTTTCTGTGGTGCTTTGGTGGGGTTTTGGGCAACGATTTCAAAAAAAATATTGCGGTCGCCATTTTGGATCCCCCGCACTGCATGGCAAATGGATGCACCCTCCCAGCCTGGTACCAGCAGCGCAGCAGTAGCAATAGCTAAGGAGAGGGGGGCGGGGAACCCCCCCCCAAATAAAACACCCTTCTGGCCTGGTAGGTGCCCTCAGACAGTTTTCGCTTACTTTTAGGGCCGGGAATCGGTTTTTTTTTAACTTTTAAAAACTTTTTTCTGTGCCTCTTGGCATTGCGCGATCACCGCGATGCAAGTAACGAGCACGACAAATCAGACCCAATTGTTCGTTCGTCGGTTCGAGCTCGAATTCTGGCGGAGTAATTCCCGTTACCGTTTCCGTAGAGTAACGGATACGAGTAACGGAAACGGAAACGGGAATACCGCTAAGTCGTGCCCATCTCTAGTCTTCAATCACAGAATACCAAAACAATCCTCCTTCGCCCTCCCCAAATATTTTGAAGAACTCTTGCTTCTTGCTCAGCTGCAGGCTGGCAGGTCTGAGAAAGATGAAGGTAGTTGATAGCGTAAAGGGCAGTGTATTATCTGCCGATGTCTTCTTTCTGAGCAATGACAAGAGATTTTGCTGTCTGTGCAGCAAATGAAGAATGGAATGGCCTGCAAGTTTCCCTTGCAGCTGAGATAGCAAGGGATCAAAATATCTTGTACTTTTTTGTGTGCCATTGTGGTTCAAGGTGTCTATGTTAAAGCAGGAAATGTTGATGGTGTAGGATTATTACCTTTACTTTGGGAAGAAGTAGGATTAAGGGATGCCTTGGCTGTTGAGAGATTCTAAGGATAAAAGCATTACAATATACAATACCACATTTTCCATCTATAAAATACCCCTCCCCCCCCCCCGTTTTCTAACTCCAAATTACAGTTTCACAACTGTGCTTCCTCTCCTTGGCTTACTTTAAGTATAGGTTACAGGCGATACCTTTATAGGCCACTATTAAAATTTTTTAAAAAGGAACATTGCAAGCTTTTGAGTTCAGTAGATCACCCTTCATCAAAGCAGGTCCCAGAAGTTCAGACATGGTAAAAGATGGGCTTTACCAGGAGAGTTTACTTTTAAAGTCCTTTGTTAGATGGTGTTCTTAAAGTCCATGGCTAGGTGATGTTGCAGCTAGGGCTGGAATCTTGTTGGAGGCAATATGGGCAGTTGTAAAAAGCTGCTTATGTCACGCCCCCTAAATTTTTAGTCTAACAGTTTTTGATAGAAATATAGTCTTGTACACGGGGGAAATACTGTACTTTAGAGGTGCACAGAATAAGCAAATGATCCTTTGCCACAAGGAAATCAAAGTTTCACACAGGTGGTGACTGATGTAGCTTGATCAAGCAACATGAACAGTGACTTGATAGCAGATCTCAGGCAAGTTACTCTTTTTGTCATGCGTTTGGTGTGGACTAGAGATGGGCACGAAACGAACAATTTTTCATTTCTGTTTTCATTTTTTCATTTCGTTACGCAACAAAACGACAAGCGAATTTTGTCTCCAAAATGAAACGAAACAAACAGAAACACCGGAAATTTTGTCGTGCGTTTCGTTTTCGTTACTGCAATACAGTGAACTGCTTTAAATGCTAAAAAAAATCACAAAAATTGAAATAAATGGTAACAAAACGGTAACGAAACGAACAAAAACGAAAACAATTTTTTGCAAAAATTCACGAAAAATGGAAACGAACCGAAACGGACCCTCCAAATGACAAACGACAAACTAAACATCATTTTTTTGATCCGTGCCCATCTCTAGTGGGGACATTGGAAAGGGGGTTCTCTGTTGCAGATCTCCTTTCAAAGGCATGCAAAGACCTTTCTCTTCCATCAGCCTTTCTCTCAATGACTGGTGGTTTAAGAAGGCCTTGAAATGGATCCTTGTGCTCAAGTCTCTTGGTTTAAATGTGTTTCAAGTTCAACATTGATTTCAGTTGCCATTTTAATATATTTGTTTAATCTTTTTAAAAATATTGTATGCTTCATGTTTCAAGTGTTAGGTTCTATAAGATGCCTGGGGTCCTTTGGGAGAGAAAGGCAGGATCCAAACAAACAAGCAAACCAAATGAACGGTGCCTTCTTACGTGTAATCACTGGAAAACCAAATGCATGGCAATAGCTTTTTTGCTTTCTGGCATAAAAATAACCTGCAGGATCTCTGCAAGATTGATTCCATTCCTTACTGAAATTAGGTAGAACAACATCCACTTGGGGGGAAACTTGATATCCCAACTTGATGCAAATTATTTGAGACAACTGAATTTATCAGAAAACTGAAAATGGGGAAATCATCCGTCAGAAGCCTCCCCTCACCCACCTGCCCCCTGTCCGTTATCTTCTGCTTAGATGTTGTCCCCCACTTCTCCTTTCTGTGAATTCCATTTGCTAACCAGGTTTATTAACCAGCCTGCCGTTGGATTCCGCCAGCAATGCATCCGCTTCAGGAGATTGACGTATTGAAACCATTAGTGCCAGAAAATTAACATCACTTTTCTAGCTGTCTATAACACAACAGTCACAGACGTTACCTTCTTTTAACCCATGCACTTTTCTCCTGATCACTGGAGCTTCCCATGTAACACAGCTCAATTGTGTGTTTGTCGTGTTGTCGAACCAATTTACCTCCCTCACTCCTCTCTTGTGGACCGGATAATGTGAAACTAATTAAGGTACACTGCAGATGGAACAGTTTACTTCTTTGCAGACAACCACACTGTGAAAGTTGTGTATAGGAAAGGGTTTTGCTTCCTAGAGAAAAACTATCTTATGAATGCACTGTTCTCCATCTTTGGCACAGATAATGACTGAAGTTGAAGACATATCTCATTTCCTAGAAGACGGCTTTCTGTAATACAGAATGGATGGATCTGATCACTTTCCTAGCATATAAGAGTGAGATTTTCAAACAGGCTACTATTACGGCTTTAAAAAGATAGAGAGTGAGACAGTGGGCAAATCTAATGTGGGACTAGACCTAGAAGCTAGAACTGAGCAGGGTGTGTTCTGTGTATATGAATTCGATGCACCAGATAGGCAAAGTCTGAAGTCAGAGATGAGATCATTATCTAGCCTTGTAATACCAGTCCTTGACAGTACTAATACAGGGCTGGCCCAAAAGCCAGTCCATGGTAGTGGCATTGTTTGGAGGTATGCTGCTGCCAGGAACCCCACTATAAAGGTTTATGATCTACATGGCATTCCTCAGTGTCCAAGCCATTGCTCTTATTGCTCCTTAATATGGAAGCATGTTTAGGGAAAGCCATGATCTTTGCAAGGTAGGGACAGCCCTGCGATTAGGCGGGGTGATGCCATTACCTAGGATTACAGCTGCTCTACTTACAAGGTTGTAAGTAAGTTGTTCGACTTATGAACATGCATGAAACTTGTAAGTAGAGGTTCCACTGTAATATATTAATGCTCTGAAAGCTACCATTTTTAACCATTTCCTCAACATTAGGTAGCCTGTCCTATGTCCTCTGGTAACCTATTCCAGAGAATGGGTCCACCACCATGAACACCTTATCTTCACCTCTAGTTAGATCGAATAAGTGTAGGTCCAATGTCCCCAACCCATGCTTAGCAATGTCCATTGTCATCTTCTTTTACACATGGATGGATGCATAGTTACTCAGTAACATTTGGGGCATAGATACACATAGTGTGCCGAGTTGTTTGTGAAACGCAACAGCAAAAACAGAATGTGTGCTCCCATTTGGTTCTGCCAGTGGAAGGGAAAGAAGACGAAGGATGCAATCTTGCTTCTTCGTCTCATGTGGACTAGAGATGCCCTTTTGAAGATAAGAGCTGAATATTCAAGAAGAGTCCAGGAACATCTCTCAAGCTAGGCTAGAGGGCTTCCTACTTGACATAGCATCTCCGAGAATCCAGAGGTATCTCTCAAATTTACTCTTTTTCCTTAAGAGCAATCTTTTCTTCCACCACCATTTTTCATCCCCTTGTATAAATGGACGGAGGTACCATTTTTCCCAGCAACAATATTGTTCTACCCAGTAACCGAGTGGGTTGTGTGGGGAAGAGCCATGATACACTCACAAACCAGACGCTCTTCACAGAGGACAGTGGTGGTGGTGGTGGTGGAGGGTGGGTCTGGGTGAACACATCTCCTTTCCTCTTCTTCTTCTTCTTGTTGCTTCTATCTTTCACAGCCTGCCTCTCCCGGCACCCTCCGACTTACTTTGCGACTTTGTTCTCTGTCAAAAGGCACAGCAGCTGAGGAGAGACTGCCGCTCCTTTGTGCCAGAGATTTGAATTTGACCCTCCCCCCCACAACCTTAAAAAAAAATCAATACTTCCAGGGAGTAGACTTAGAGGCCTCGCGCACACAGTCAAAGAGTCCTTTTAGACAGATGCTATCTAACTCGGAGACTTCTGAATACCTGAGTGAGGCTGGGTTTGTGCATGGGGGTGGGGTGGGGAGTCTCACCTTCCCTGTTTTTCTTCATCTTTTTTTCTCCCTTTCCTTTTTGCAAAAAACGCTCTCGGCACATCATGTCACTGTTATCTTTAGCCACCTCCTGAGAGGAAACGTAGGTTTGAAATAAATAGACCCACTTCAAGGATATATCAAATAAATACAGTCCTTTCCAAAGGCAGGCCGAGAGCTGTGGCGGTGGTGCTGCAGTGGCAGTGGCTGGGGTGTGTAGGGAATTGACAGCATTTACATCTAAGGAAGCACTGGCGTGTGACAGAGGTCATCAGCTGACACTACAGACCCTCAGCCGGAATGAAAAATATATGAAGTCGAGCTGCATGGCTTGCAGGTAGGAAGAGATCAAAGAAAATGATGAAGCTCCGGATCGGTCCATTTTCCCTTCTTTCTTTCTTTCTTTCTCCAGCGAGACAACCAAAGCATTTGCTGGGGACGACCAGGCTCCTTTCAAAGGAAATGTTATTGTTAACCCTGAACCACTAGGCATCACTATTTTTCTTCTCACAAATAGCAAAGGAGGTGGCAACTCTCTCCGTGTGTGTCAGAGTGGTGGTGGGGTGTTGCATGATGGCGTGTTTTTCCTACCAGGGGTAGAACTCTCTAGCAGAGAATTTTAATTGGATAACCAAATTACACATCCCAGATTTCCCTTGGATGAAGCCAGACTATTGTCATGGGATCTGCTACACTTGTGCAATTTAGATGCTCTCTGAAAAACATAAGAACATAAGAACAGCCTTGCTGGAAAAGGCCACAGCGCATCCGGTCCAGCATTCTGTCTCACACAGTGGCTCACCATTGGCTTCAGGGTGTTCCCAAGCAGATGTCTTCACCTGTTCACGATTCCCTTCAAAATGGTATTGAGAGATATCCTGCCTATCTCTCCAACCCAGAGGTTGTCCTTAGGCATCCATAATGATACCCTTGTTCTCCATGAACTTGTCCAATCCTTTCTTAAAGCTGTCAAGACTGACAGCTGTCACCACTTCTTCTGGCAGGGAGTTCCACAGACCAGTGATCCTCTGGGTGAAAAAATAATTCCTCTTATTTGTTTGAGATCTAGCACCCTAAAGTTTCATGGAATGCCCCCTAGTTCTAGTGTTGTACGACAGAGAAAACAGTTTTTCATTATCTACTTTGTCCACACCATGTATGATTTTATAAACTTCTATCAGGTCACCTCTTAGGTGCCGTCGTTCAAGAGTGAAGAGGCCCAGCCGTTGCATCCTCAGATGGTAAGGAAGGTGTTCCAGTCCCCTAATAGTTCTGGTTGCCCTCCTCTGCACTTTTTCCAGTTCCATAATATCCTTCTGGAGATACGGTGACCAGAACTGTTCACAAGACTCCAGATGGGGCCTCACCATAGATTTTGCAAACATTTGCAGGCACATCCTCAGAATCAACACCTAGCCTTTTCCCATGCGTGGCTGCCTGAAAAAGAACATGCACTCTTCACATTCATTCATTCATTCATTCATTCATTCATTCATTCATTCATTCATTCATTCATTCATTCATTTATAAAAATATTTTATCCCACCTTTCTCCTTAGAAAGGATGCATAGCTTTCTGGAAGCAAGTATTTCAGCTGAATAAAATTTCAGCTGACTTCCTTTTCCCATGGCCACTGTATTTCCTTCCTGGTGTGCTAGATTTCTATGTGCAAGGAATATCCCGATGGGGACAACCAGACAATCGGGATATCTAGTGAGCCTCCCTCTGTATTCTAAAGGAGTATATAGTCCAAGCCTAGGTTTCATCTAGAACTAGTCTAAACTTTTATTTTTAATGTTCAGTTTTTTTAAAAAAAAATCTCTGAAGATGGAGATCCATAACTCTTCAGGCATTCTCGGGGCCTCTCGCGCTGGTCTGCTGAACACAAGGAGGTCAGAAGCAGGTGCAGGCTTCAAAGCCAGCTGGCTGTTGTGAGAAGGAGGCTCTGAAATAGGTCAACCAGAGGAAAATTCTCTTGGCTGCTTGGAATATCCATAATAAGCAATTCTAATTCCATCCAGTAGAGGGAGGTTGTACTTATTCAAACATTGCTCCTCTTGTGTCAAAATCCTCCCCTCCCCCGCTGACGCCCACAATTTTTTGCTAACAGATAGTGCTTTGGGGATTACTGTATTATGCTTTTGGGCTACAGCTCCCGGCTCAAAATAGGGAACACTGGGCATTGTAGTCCCCCAAAGGAACAATTGCAGGCTCTGCTTATTTTACATAGAACCATGTGCTTCAATCTCCGCCTTTCAATACAAATAAGATGCCTGCAACTCATACTTGCTTATTATTATATGCCTTTCTATCCCCAAGTCAACACAAAGTGTATATTATATGTTTTCTATTCCTACCTTACCTTCCTGCCTATAAAGATAGGCCAAGGCTTTCATTTAGTTTGAGAGGCCATATCAACAACAAAATATGTATTATTACATGGCACTCATTTTGTTTTGTAATAAATTTATATTTCGAAGGTGGCAGGATAGCTCAGTGCTTTAGGTATCCAGCTGCAGAGCCAGAGGTTGGGAGTTCAGTTCCTGGCGGTGCCTCCTGTGAGCAGAGCCAGCCTGTGTGGCCTTGGGCCAGCTGCACAGTCCTAAGACACTCCCAGAAGAAGTGAAAGCTAAACTACTTCTGGATAGTCTCTACCTGGAAAACTCTGAGAGTTTACTTGATGATACACCACCACCACCACCATCATAGTAGTAGTAGTAGTAGTAGTAGTAGTAGTAGTAGTAGTAGTAGTAGTAGTAGTATCATCATCTTTGTTGTTGTCATTGTCATTATCATAGTCATCGTCGTCGTCGTCGTCGTCGTCGTCGTCGTCGTCGTCGTCGTCGTCGTCGTCATCATCATCATCATCATCATCATCACAATTTTGGCCAAATCCAGACTCAGTTTTGCGACTCCAAAGGGCGACACCTGCTTCACCTGGAGAAGAACCCAGCTTAATCCAAAGTAATTTGGATTACTTTGGCTGAATCTGCCTTACCTACTAGTTTTTACATTGTGTTCATGGGTTGTCACGGTTCTTATTATATTTAATTGGGATTTTATTGATTTTATTGCGTTCTGTCTTGTGTTTATGTAAGTTGCCTTAAGAGGAGGAATGGCTACAAGGAAGCATACAAGTTGAATGGGAATGAATGACAAATGAGTAACCACTTCTTATTAAATATTCATTACACTAATGTGAACATTCTCACCTGCTTCTTTTCATTTACAGATAAGAATGGCGTTAAAATGACTAATTGATAGGAAATGTTGTACTCTTCAGATCTCTTGGAAGGAAGCCCTTCCAAGCTCTGACCATTAAGCATGCTAGCTGCCCTCATGAGAATTCTGGTCCAAAGCATCTGAAATGTACTAAATTGCCAATCCCTGTGCCATTCTTTAAAACTAGTGATTTGTATGCTTTGCTATCAACACTCCACAAGTAAATCCTCCCTTTGAGCAGTTGGAACGTTCACAAATGTTCCATGATGACACGGGAATCAACAATCTATAGGCTGCCTGTTCTAAGCATATTAAATGCTAAGTTTAATTACATAACAAGCATTGCTGTTGAGAGCAGAAGGTGGTCCCCCCCCCCAGCAATCACTGCTTTTGCAACAGTAATGCTTGTGAAAGCAGCTCCACTCCATGTTGTTTTGCTATCAGGAATGTATTATGCTGTACAAAACTCAATAGAATCGTGTCTGTGGCACCTCAGCATGATTAAACATAAAGAAGAATCAGAATCAGAGACGTTTTCATATGCTTTATAGCAGGGATGGGGAACCTTATCCCCTCAAGATGTTTTGGACTGCCACTCCCAGAATTCTGAGCTTGTATTGCCAATGATAGAGGACTGTGGGAGCTGTGGTCCGAAATGTCCTGAGGGCCAAAGTTTTCCAACCCCTATTCTATAGTTATCTGATAATGGTCCCATGGTGCAGTTGTTAAATTGCAGTCCTGCAGTCAACCTTCTGCTCACAACCTGAGTTCAGTCCCAATGGGTTTAGTTAGCTGGCTCAGGGCTGACTCAGCTTTCCATCCTTCTCTGGGTTGGTAAAGTGAATACCCATCTTGCTGGGATGGAGGCAAGGCGTTGTTTGCATAACTATGTTGTGAACCACCAGAAAGTGCTATAGGTGGTATATGATATACAGTAGAGAACCCGTATCCACTGATTCATTAACCACTGATTCAGTTATCCACAGTTGGCAGAGGAAAAAAAATAAAGAATTCAGCAGCTGAAAAGCAAGCTACTGTCACAAAACAGCAGGTTTTTTTTTGGGGGGGGGTGTTCTCTTTTATCCATGGTTTTCATTATCCACAGAAAGGCCTGGAACCAACTGTAAAAGCAACAACATAAACATTCCCATAAGCAAACAATTTTTGGGTAATACCATTGACACTTCCAAACCACAAGACACATGATTCTTTGAGCACAAACTAGATAAGGAGCACAAGAAATATCAGCAAACTCTCCTCTGGTTTCCACTTACAGTTTTATTGCTCTTCTCCGTGTGTTTTGCAAAAAAATCTAGTCCAGTATTTTATGTCCAGAGTTGGATGAGAAAAGAAGGAATGAAGGGGAATTGTGTTGTTTGTACTTTTGTTTGGTTCTAGATTGTTAGATTTCTTCAACACCTATTTTCCCCAATTTCCTATTAGTAATCAAAAGAAATATGAGTAGGCAAAGTGACCCTCCAAATATTACTAGGCTGCTGTTTCCAGCAGTCCTTACCTTTGGCTATGCTGGCAAGGCCTGATGGGTGCTGTAGTCCAACGATACAGTATATGGAAAACTGCTTCTTGTTCATTTCAGTTGTCTGGTTCAGTGAGAATTGACCTACTGCATCAACAGGAGGACTGACATGAGTGTAGTTCTACCATATTATTATATACCCAACTGATTTAATAGGTCTATGCTAGTTGGGAGTATCAATCTGATTTAGCCTTATCTTGTAATACTGTTAACCCACTGTTCTCTGTTTAATCCTTTAATTCTATTTGAATCCTGCTCTTCCTTTTAAAAAAATCCCAGTGTAAGGAGCAATAGAAAAACTACCAAATACAATATGTTATACTAAAAAAAACAGAATGCAGTAAGCAATATTAAAATAAAAGGATACAACCAATCGTATTAAACAGTATAAAACAAAATGTCTATTAAAATCAAAATGTTACAGAAAAAAAAGTACTGTAGTATCATAGAAACTCCATTACACTCATTGATCTCAAAGAAGTGCTCAGGTGATCAGCTCTTCATCTGGTGCCAAAATGCCAGTCAAGTTGGTGTCAGACATACATCCAAGGAAGGATATTCTAAAGACAAAGGTGCCACTCTGCAAAAGGCCCTGTCTTCTGAGCCACAACCCACAGGACAAGTGCCAGCCTCAGATTCAGAAACTGGAAAAATTACTACTAGTTGCAGCCATGGGATAACTCCTAGAATTCTGGAAGCCATCATTCCTGAAAATAGGTTTCGCAGAATCTGCTTAGATCAAAGGGTAAAGGAGGATGCCTTCAAAAGGGGATTGGACAGATTCCTGGAGGAAAAGTCCATCACAGGTTACAAACCATGATGGAGATGCGTAATCTCCAGGCTTAAAAACTGGGGTACTTCAAGGGCCAGATGCAGAGGAGTGGTATCAGGGGATAGATATCTAGTCTCATGTGCTCCCAAGATGCATCTGGTGGAGCCACTGTGAGATACAGGAAGCTGGACTAGATGGGCATTTGGCCTGATCCAGCATGGCTCTTCTTATGTTCTTATGTTCTTAAGGGCTGGTAAAGGGGAAAACCTAAATAAAAAGGGATCATTTATCTTATAGCTTTTAGATATCAGGCCGCTTGAGTTGTATATAGCCTCTTGGGTGAATACCATCTCCATAACTTTGACCGTAAGCCAATATGCAACTGATATGGCTCTGTTGGAGTTCCTGGTATCTTGTCAGCTGCATTTCCATGCAGGAAAGAAAGAAAGAAAGAAAGAAAGAAAGAAAGAAAGAAAGAAAGAAAGAAAGAAAGAAAGAAAGAAAGAAAGAAAGAAAGAAAGAAAGAAAGAAACTTTGTCACAATCAGCACAAAACCATTGGGCTAACCAATTTTGGGAAAGTGGGATGGTGATTCAATGTATCTTGGGTATGACCCTGTAAGCCGCTTTTAAATTTTTTTAGAGCTGTTTTCCCTGAACAAGCTGACAAAACAGCTCAAAAACATTAGTCACCAATGTAAACAAGAAATGCTCCATAGGTAGGTGCCCATACCTAGACGTATCAAGGGCCCAGCCCTGTGTGTGCAACGATTTGGCTGTATTCCTAATGTCCCCCACTGACCAGATTAATCATTATAAGTACTCGCCCCATTTGTAATGCTTTTTCAGTCCTGAAAGTTGCTAGGAGTCCAAGGACAAAGGTTACTGGGAGGTTAAAAGATAAAGTACAAAGATGTGTTTACCATCCCACAGGGTTTTGGTGACAACGCAGATGGGCTAATAGGAACAAGGCAGATAAGACTAATAAAAGTATTAATGAAACCTAAGGGAATGCAGACATTTAATTTGCATTTGAGCATGCCTTACTTTTAAAGAAAAAGAATGAATGCATTTGACCTGATTTGTTGTCATATTCAATGAGGAGACAAAAGGTGGGGGTTTTCCACTTCCACCTCTCATACTATAATCATTTTAAGCATGCATCAGAGAACCTTGGAGGCATATTAAATTCAATTAATTATTTAATTTTATACCATATGGCTTACTGTAAATTCACTACTCTGGGTGGTGTGCATAAGAGAATTAGAATTGCAATAAATAGCTTAACATGCATGCCAACATCAGCGTAAGACAGCAAGAGAATATAATAAACAACAAAAGAAAATAGGAAATTACTGAAAGTGTCCCAAAAATCCAAAAACAAATAAAAATCAAATGGCAATGGGAAATTAAGCCCCTCCTCCCATAAAAATCATCATCATCATCATCATCATCAATCATCATCATCATCATCATCATCATCATCATCATCATCATCATCATCAGCAGCAGCAGCAGCAGCACCACCACCACCACCACCACCACCACCACCACCACCACTGTTGAGACCACCACCAGTTATCGTGAGTCGTGACCCTTTTCAGGGTTTTTCAGTCCAAGAAGTAGTTTACCCTTCTTCGGGGGGTGCCTGGCACTGTGCAGCTTGCCCAAGGCCACACAGGCTGGCTCTACTCACAGGAGGCAGTGGGGGATGAATTTCCCAGATACATAAACCACTGAGTATATCCAGATAGCTCCTTATAAATAGAAGAAAGGAAATACTAAACTAAGCAAGTCATTTGAGGCCAACTAAAAATGCCCTAAGCACATCCGATCTCACCTGATTTCGGAAGCTAAGCAGGGTCGGTCCTGTTTAGTACTTGGATGGGAGACCACCAGGGAATACCAGGTACTGTAGACGCCTGGGGTAGGAACTGGCAAACCACTCCAGTATTCCTGCCAAGAAAACTCCATGGACATGGAGTCACGAAGAGTCAGACACAATTGTAACGACACAACACACACACACACACACACACACACACACACACACACACACAAGTATTACCTTGCAGTTACAGATACTGGAATCCTGTGCACAACTCCTCTTTAAGGACTAGAACACTTCCTTTCTCTTGTGGTAGGTACTGTCCTTCTTTGCTCACATCAGAAGCAATACAGTGGTGTTTCTGCAGTGGAAGGATCCGTAGACATGGCATTATTGTTGCCCAGAGACTCCTACTTTAGAGAGGCTCCTTCTGTGACCCTGATTCTGTCCTGAAAAGCTAAACAACATGATAGCCTCGTGGCACAGTGGTTAAATTGAAGTACTGCAAAGAAGACTCTACGCATGACCTGAGTTCAATCCCAGGATCATATAGCCAGCTTAAGGTTGACTCAGCCTTCCATCCTGACAGGGCCAGTACCCGGCTTACTGCGAGAGGGCAATGTGTAGCCTGCACAATTAAATATTAAGCGCTATAGCAACACACTTTTATTTCTCCCAAAGCAAATATAAAAATAAAATCCAAGCAAAAAACAACATCCCTGTACTGTTCTATTTTTCCTGTAGCTTCTGAACTAGAAAGAAACAAAAAAGAGTAGCAGTGATGAGATTATACTTTTCTATTTTTCTTACAGGCTTTATCCTCTTTCCTTTAAAGAGGTATAACTTGCTGTTGTGCAGTGCCTCCAGGAAAACTGTAAACGTTCAGCCAGTCTCTGATGGCAAAGGCCCATTAAAACCCAGGCATAGATTCCTGGAATTAGTAGTAGTTAGATTAAGAAACGCGCCTCTGGAATTAGCAGAAATGTCTAACTATGCCAAGGTAAGGGACAAAATATCAGTGTAATTGCTCCCCAGGGGACCGAGAGAAAACAAGACGGAGGAAATGACTAAGCGTCTGCATGCCATTAAAACAAAAGCATGGCACTGTTTGAATTAATTGTGAGCACTTCAGTGTCAAGGCAAGCTTTTAGACAGGAGAGGACTTTGCCTTCCAGAGGGCATAATGATGAGAATCTTTTCTATGCAACCAGATGTGGGGTTTTTTCCCCCTTCCAAGGCAAAACTGCTGGGAGATAAGTGGGTTTAAAACTAACAAACCTATTTAGGCTTGACCTCAGACACTGTGTTGCCTAAAGCAACCAACCTCCAGACATTCCATTCTGTGTAGAGGCATCCCACGCAAAAACAACAAAAACAAAAACAAAAACAAAACCTTGACCAAGGACTCAGCATCCAGGTGAACGTTCAGACAAAATGGATCGTGTTTTCAGTCTTCTGTGATGACTTGAATTGTATCAGAAGGACCAAAAGTTCTAATTTTCCAGCTCCAGGAAATTTATGGGATACCCAGGTGAAATAGCACCCACGTTTTCCCATGATGGACATCATCTTGATGCCTGCAACAGAGGAATCTGGTGATTCCAGTTTCAGGGGTGTTGGGAATCCATTTCAGGCAATCGTCCTCACTCTGCCAGATCTGTCCAAGGTGCTGAACTCTAGCCCCAGAATGGGTTCAGCACCCTGAATAACTCCTGTTAAAAACTGACTCAAAGATAGAATGCCCAGAACACTGCTGAAACTGGAGTCACCAGCAGCCACCTCTCATCTGCAATGTGTGTGCAATGTTACATCCCAGCACCTCTCATCTGCAGTGTTACATCCCAACACGAGAAGATGACTACGAGGACTGAAAATTAAGCCGTTCTCCGCTTCTGACAAACAGACCCTTCTTAATTTTACTGTACCTTCCTGGAGAAGTTATAAGAATCTTAAAGGGCTGTTTTAGTCATCCTGAATCTTCCCAGATTGATGTTCCAGGATCTAGCACTTGAGGCAAATGCTTCACTCTGCCTCTTGGTAGGGCTGGGCCATATCACTTTCTTTGACTCCACATGGAAAACTCCAAAGAGACAACTGCCACAGAAACAAGTGAATCTTGTGATTCTTGACTCTTCTGGTGCTTCCTGGGAGGCAAATTCCTTGGTGGGTGGTTTAGTTCTCTGTGACTGTTCCTCTAAAGAGCTGAATGGACCTCCAAACTACAACTCCCACAAAGACCTATGCATCCTAGGAAAGAACTATCAATTCACTGGTAACAGTAAACATAGCTTTCTGATGTCTTCAAGGTAGGATCTATTTCAGGTAAGTGTACAGCATTTTTCCATGTATTGTAGAGATAAGCTTTTCATTTAAAAAGGGGTCAGCTTCCAAAATGAAATGCGAGAGCCCAGCTGGCGTTCGGAACTGGAGGAACAAAACCAGCCAATCCCTTACTTTGCATTGGGCTCGTGCAGGACTGAACTCCAACAGAAGCCTCTGACATCATCTTTCCTTCTCCCTGGCACTGGCCAATCAGACAGGGAGGCAGGATGATGCATTTCCCCGCACAGCTCCTGACTGGCCAGCGCCAGAGAGAAGGAAAGATGTTGTTGGAGGCTTTTTCCTCATTGGAGTTTAGCCCCACGCGACCCCACACAAGGTAAGGGATTGGTTGATTTCCTTCCTCCAGTTCTGAACACCAGCTGGGCTCCCACGCATCATTTCAGAAGCTGTCCACTTCCGAAATGAAAAGCCCATCTCTAATGTACAGTATATAAGACTATATTTTTGTCTAAAAAAATTTAGAGGAAAAATTGAGGGTAATCTTATATACAGAAGTAAGCCGTGGAGAGAGCCACACAGTTGCAAAACTGTAATTTTGGGCTGATAAATTGGGGGTTGTCTTATACATGAAGGCATCTTATTAACAGGAAATGTGGGTAGGTGGTGTATGAAAGTGTGTTTCTGGTGGCCAGAACACCCAAAATTCTACCTGAAGAATTCTTAAAGAATTCTAGGAGTTGAAGTTCAAAAAATAAAAATAAAAATAAAAATAAAAGTTCAAATAATGTCCAGCTTGGTTTCCTGTTTGCACCGGTTATGCTGAGAAGGTTTCATCATTAAATATGAAAACAAGCTTTAATATATTAGTATATCTTAATGAATTGTTTAATTTTGCAAATTATATTTTGTTACTTATTTTTGTGGAAGCAACATGGAGAGGCCAGAAGGACACAGAGAGGGATTGAGACAGAGGGGAGGAGACGCTCCAGTGATATGAAAAATTAACAAAACTGTTCGTGCGGTAGAGAGGATGTCCATGAGGTTGCATAATATTATGGTGCAACCCTCCAAAAAGTGTGGCCTTGTCATGTGCATTTTCAAGTAACACGGCATAACAAAACCAAAGCGCTGTCATTATCTGTCCCCCCCCCCCCGGCGCTCAGCAAGGAAATGTTGTAAATCTGAGGTACTGACCCATGTCTACACATTTACCAGATAGTCATTGATCAAAGATTTATTTATTAGCATAGGCATGATTGATTTATATGGGTTTTGTTTGAGCAAGTTAATTACAAACGATAACTTCACGGTGAATGCTTTGTGTGGAGCAGGGCGGCTTCTCCCTCTCCTGTTCACCTACCGTCCGACCTACCTACCTACCTTCCTGTTTGGGGCAGTGATAACAACGTCATTGTAGCGATAACATGTCACCTTCTGTCTGGATCAACAGTGTGGCATTTTTGGATCCTTTACCCAGGAGAGATTAAATGGTCAGAGCCATTAATAATCTACTCGGTAAGGAGCCAGGGGTTGTTTTCTGTTAGGTGGCAAGGCGTATATGCTTTTCTCATGGAAAAGTCTAATATTTAAACTGATGTTTAAATAGGGGAGAGCAAAGGCACTGCTCAACCCATCTAAGGAAAGCTTTTAAAAAGCTTCCTTATTGGATCAGATTTCTGAGGTTCCAAATGTTCAGCTTTTAAAACCTATTTTTATTTTTTAAACACAAATATCCAGTGCTCAGAGCTAAGGAAGCTTGTTGTCACACATGGCAGCCATCCTCCCTCCTTCTTTAAAGTAAAATAATAGTAATGAATGTTCTTTTCCCCTTGAGACTAAACTCGTAGTCTATTGCTGTTATAATTCACAAATCCTTGGATATATGACTTTTCAGCATCCCTTAGACAGGAGGGCCACAAGCAGAGCCGGCGCTAGGGTTTTTCGCGCCCTAGGTGAGGGGTGGGGGGAGGGTAGGCGGCAGGTGGGCGGCGGGGGGGTTAGGCGGCAGGGGGGTCGGGCGGCGGGGGGGTCAGGTGGCGGCGGGGGGGTCGGGTGGCGGCGGGGGGGTCGGGTGGAGGGGGGGTCGGGCAGTGGCAGCGGTGGCGGCAGCAGGGGGCCGGGCGGTGGCAGCGGGTGGGGGGCCATGGGCGGCGGGGAGCGGAGGTGGGAGCAGCAGGCTGGGCTGCACCCCCTGTCCATTTTGGCACCCTAGGCAACTGCCTAGTTCGTCTTAATGGACGCACCGGCCCTGGCCACAAGGTATGTTGGCTGGAAGATACTAGGATTGGTTATCCACCCATCCCCAAACCAACAACCATTTTCCGAGTGTTGAGTTCATTATAATAAGCATGCTGTTTACGTGGTTAACATCATGCTGGGTGGTGGTGGGTTGCTTTGAAAGATAGACTCAACATTCAGAAGGAGAGAGCTATTAAAGACTACAGCCGCTTGCCTCTCAATGTTGTGGGTGCCCCGTAGCTGGAGATTTTCAAGAAAGATTGGACAACCATCTGTCCAGGATGGTATGAGGTCTCCTGCTTTTGGCAGGGCGTTAGACTAGAAACCCCCCCCAAGGTCCCTTTCAATCCTACAACGATTCTATGATTCTAACATTAACATAAATAGACAAGCCAACCCTGTCAATTCACAAGAAAAAGCTAACATTATTATTTTCCAGTGAAGAGTTTTGGAATAAGAATGATAATCATCTTTTTCTGTTAGTCTTTTACAACGGGGGGGGGGGCAATAACAGACAAGTTAATTCTTGGCCCAAACCCTGCTGCAGGTAACTGGACCCAGACATGAACAGATATGTCTATTTTAAAAAAACACTCAAAAAGTACTCGGAAGTTCCCTTCTAGTTTCTACTTTTTAAGGGGCCTTAGGGGGACACCCCCAGAACCTATGTGGGAAACTGGTATCCTTAGGTCCCTTCCAGAACAGAAATAGAGCTATCTCTTTTTCTCTTTCTCTTGGTCAAAAATGAAATTTTTGGCATTTTAATTCTTTCTCCTTTAAAAAAAAAAAAACAGGGGATGTTCTAAAGAGTGCATGTAGCTTCCAGTTTACCCTTTCGTGTCTTTTCATGTGCTTTTTGGACGCACACTCCCAGCATCCTCTGGCGATGCTGACAGGGGGATTGTGAGGATCGTAGTCCAAAATGAGGAATGTTTCCCCTCCCCCGCCCATGTTTTGCTTAAGCAAAACAAACAGTTTCATACCTGTTACCATGGGCAAACAGGAATTCAACTTGCAAATCTCTCCCCCCATATTTTTTCTTTTCTTTCGGCCACTCAAGTGAATAAGTCAGTCTCAAAATAAAATGGCTGCTGAAGGCCTTCCTGCTATTTAAATTAATCAGGAGAATGGCACCGAGATGCCTGAGGATCTCTTTGAAACCCCCAGCCTCATTAGGGAAGGCTTTCAGGACAAAACAACACCCACAGCCAGAGTGGAGTGCCACTAATTACCGCTAAGAACCAACCTCTTAGAAAGCCACACACACTGCGGCTTTTCTTCTGGCTGACAGACAACTGTCAGCCGGGCAGGAGCTACTAATTAGTAATTGATAAATATAAGTGTGCTGTCTTCCCGGACTAGAGTACCACTTGATGATAGTAATTAATTGTTCATTGATTCCCATAGGCTGACGTGAGGTCTGTGTGGCAGCCTCCGTGCCTTTTGCCTTTCCAGAGAGAGAGAGAGAGAGAGAAGTGAATGAAACAGGGTGGAGAAAACATGATCTGGTGGACTCCCTCCAGCTTCTGCAGTGAGAACCTTTGCCGGAAATTACTACAAATGGAATATAATTAAATACAGGAAATGTCCTTGAAGCTGGCTATCCATGGGTAGCCATGTGGGGGTAGAATGAGGAGGAGGGTTGATGCTGCTTGAAGCAATGAAGGAGAAAAACACACACAGAGTGAGAGAAAAAGCAAAAGCAACTCTAAAGCGTGCTGCTTATATTCCATCTCATCGTGCTTAAAACAATCTCTGGATGGTTTACAAATCAACTCAGTTATCCAGGCCACACATTGCCCTCCACTTGGCAAGCTGGGTACTCAGTTTATTGACCTGAGAAAGGCAAAGTCATCCTTGATCTGGCTACCAGAATCTGCTAGGATCAAACTCAGGTCGTGAGTAGAGTCTTCACTGCAGTACTGCAATTTAAGCAAGAGCCACAAGGCTCTTTCAAGATAATTATTGGTTTCTTATATGGATAGTATAAATTTGATACCAGCTACATAGTTTCCTTTCCCAATGCTAATAGGCAACATAGAGTAGACATCGGAGGTGGACACATGCAGATTTACCTTGAAAAAGTGGTGCATAGTTTGGGTCTCCTTGGGCCTACCTTAACTCTTACTTGGGTTTAAAGATCTCCTAGTATTGGCTGAAATCTCTAGGAATCACTGAGCTTCTCTGAGATTCTAAGCAGTGAGATGAACCTTGGAGCAAGTAATAGTTCAGGATCAGGACGGAGTGGAAACTCCAATTGTGATCTGTAACTGTGGCTTTAAAGCCTGCACACCCATTTCCAACTGGAGATAGATTTCAGTGGCTCATGGTGTGTTCACCTATGTGCTGCACTTATGCAATTTCAGTGTGCAACAAAGCCGAGATTAAAGGGAGAGAAATGGAAAAGAAGAGCTTGCTGATGCATGAAATGGGGACGTCTGCAACATTTAGAGCAGTGATTATCAACCTGTGGGTCCCCAGATGTTCCTGGACTGCATCTCCCAGAAACCCCATCCAACACAGCAAGTGGTGGAGGCTTCTGGGAATTGCAGTCCAGGAACATCTGGGGACCCACAGGTTGAGAACCACTAATTTAGAGCATGGCAGTGTGTGTGTGTGTGTGTGAACTTTCCTGTTGCACAAAAAAAATGTGCATGCATACACAAATGAGTTTGCAATTTTTATACAAGGAATCAGCCCAGTGACTTTACAAAGGTTCTCCCTTTGTGATATGATAAGGACACACCTCTGTGATATCATGAGGAACTGATCACAGGTTTTGGTGTTGGGATTTCAGGAATGGGATGCTTCTAATCAGGCAACCCTAATCCCTACCCTTCGTCAGAGCATGCAAATATAACTTTTTCAGACTACGGAGCTGGCTGGGGATTCTGGGAGCCCCTCTCACAAAAAAATTAACTTTTTCACATTCTTTTCTTCACTAGATCTAGGTAAACAAAGAGGCTAATGCAGAATGAGACAATAATTAAGATATCTGAAGCCATATTATTGAATTTGATCTGTTGATGTATGATGTTGTATGTTTGAGCAAGTTGTTCTTGGAACATGTTGTACACTGCCCTGAGTTCCTCCGGGAAAATTGGGTGGTTAGCAAATACAAAAATAAAATAAATAAATAATGCAGGGCTTCAAAGAGAAACACTGGTTGAACTAACTGGAAAGACTAGCGTTGTATTCAATGAACAGAACTACAAATAAACCGCAATTCTCAAATATAGGCTTTGTTGCTTCTGTCAAATGAGGATGTGAGCCGAAAGGAGTGGCTTGAGCAGAGCAGAGAAAAGCAAAACATGCTGCTTATATATAATCCCACTTAAAGCACTCTGGGTGGTTTACATTTTAATAATGCAGGCTACACATTGCTGCCGTCCCCCAAGCAAGCTGGGTACTCATTCCACCAACCTCAGAAGGATGGAAGGCTGAATCAGCCCTGAGCCTGCTTCCTGGGATTGAAGCCCAGGTCATGAGTGGAGTTTTGACTGAAGTAACAGCAGTTTAACCACTGTGCCACAAGGCTTCTTACCACAGAACTAGCATATAGCATATATTTGCTCGTAGGGTTAAGACTGCCAGGCAGTTTTTCCTTTAAAAATTAAATTTCTTTTCAAAGCCATTCCTGAGGATGCATTCCAGTATGCCCATTATACTGAATTACTGATGATTTTCACTGAATAAACCTACAATAGAAGTCATTTCCCACCAAGAATGACAAAAATGTTATGGGGAAAAAAACTGATTCAGAGTGAAATGTGACACACCATAATACAGCCAAACTGGTTGTTTGGAGGTGGAGGTGAAGTTCCTTCCAAGTCAAGCTAAGTTATTTTGGATCCTGACATTTAGAAACACAAGGAGAAAGACTAAAATTTCAATACATGTAACAAGGGATATTATTATACATTATTACTAGGAAAAGTCTGGAAATAGCCTTTCACTGCACACTGTTTCTGGGTTATAGCCTTTCACTGCACACTGTTTCGTTTGTCGGAACGGGTCCGTTTGGTCATTTCCGTTTGTCGCGAAATTTTTCAAAAATTTGTCATTTCCATTTGTCATTTGCACAGCTTTCACCTTTAGTGTATTTGACTTTCAGAGAAGAGGTCTTTTTTCTTATCCAGAGTAGGTAAAATGGCAGCACGGGCGGACTTAGGATATCACTTAGGATAGAGGTTCTGTTCTTGGCTTGCACCCCAAATGTGTGTGTGTGCAAGCAAATTGAAGTTGGGAAAATAGAAAATAAATGGTAGTATATAATATATTTTTAAAATAAATCCACACCTCCCACTCCCAGTCGAACTCCCCCTTTATCCAATATCAGAAAAAATGCCAGATCCCCTCTGCTTTCCCTTCAGCAGACAAAGCTGCAGGGAATCAAAGAATTTTCTAAATTCAGCCTGCCTGCCTAACTTAAATCCTAAAGCCTCCAGCCTCCCTCCTCAATCTTGAAGATCACACCAGCACCAGTAGAACCACATCCATAAAAAATAAAATAAAATAAAATCAGATATTTTGGAAAAAACCCACTGCTGCTACTATTAAAATTCAGGCATTTAAAATAAATAAATTTCACATGTTTCTGTGGTGATTTGGTGTGTTTTTTTACCACGATTTCAAAAGAAAAATGACCATTTTGGATCCCCCACCGCAAAAGATGACCCCCATGGTGCAAGCAGCCCAGGACACGAGAAGAGGGGGAAAGGCCGGAAGGGGACCCCTCTGGTAGGTGGCCCTCATCTTTGCAGCCTTAAACTTTTTCTGGAGTTTATTTTTTTGTGGTGTGTGTGTGTGTGTGTGTGTAACCAAACACGTGTGTGTGTGTGTCTGCTAACACCTCAGTTACTGTCAGGAAGAGGCCTTTTTTCTTATCCGGAGTAGGTAAAATTCTTCTGTGAAATTTGGCTAGTCAAGCACAAACTGTGTGAACATGGAAGAATTTGTAGACTTTCAGATATTTTGGACCTGTAGCATGGTTAACGGTAAGTAATGACTTCATAAAAAGGACCATGTGAAGGGGACAGCTGCATCTTTGCAGCCTTCCTGGAGTTTATTTGTTTGTGGTGTGTGTGTGTGTGTGTGTGTGTGTGTGTGTGTGTGTGTGTGTGTGTGTGTATGAGAGAGAGAGAGAGAGAGAGAGAGAACATGGATACAGCAGCCCCTTCTTCTTCAGGCACTTCATCATGAATGGGAGCACAAGCATTCAGTGGCTAAATACCATAACAATTGCATTTACCACTGCTGTTGAGGACAGCAGGCTAGCTCATGAGGAATAGAGAAGGTAGAATGAAGCCCATAACTCTGTCTTCTTAGACATTATTGCCTCTTCATGTCTCCTAGTAGCTACTGTAGGAGCCATCTCCCTTTGCCCAAGGATAAGGATGGTCCCCCTCCCTTTTTTATTTAATTTAGCAGAGTTGACATTGGGGTTGGTTTTCCTTGAGCTTCCTGGATATTTAACAGCCGATTCACTTCAAAAATCCAGATCAGGCTCTTTTGTGCTTCCAGAAAGCAAGAGAAAAGGCGAAAGAGAGAGGCCTACTCTCGGGTAATTTTTAATGCTGAGCAACAGATGGGAGTTGACTCACCAAATCTCCATTGATTTAACAGGCCTGTTCCAATGAGATGTACAATGCCAAACAACAGGATTTTGGCCAATACTGCACATACTGTATGTTCATATTTCCATATACTGGAGGCTAGTGATTCCAGTTTTGCTGGGTCAATGAAACTGGTTCAGACAGAGTTTAATCCACATTTTACAAAGGCTATCCAAAATCCTGAAACCTGAACCCCAAAAGAGGGCATTTAGTATTCCAAGGCAAATAAATTCATGCAGTTTGCAATTTAATTCTTCAGGCTACATATTGCCCCCACCCACCCACCCCAGCATTCTAGTTACTCAATTGACTCACCTTGGAAGTGTGGAAAGCTGAGACAGTCCTGAGCTGGCGACCTGAGTCCCTCCAGATCGAACACA
The DNA here is from genome assembly GCA_029282475.1 of Phrynocephalus forsythii. Lineage (NCBI taxonomy): Eukaryota > Metazoa > Chordata > Lepidosauria > Squamata > Agamidae > Phrynocephalus > Phrynocephalus forsythii. Next base: position 124,619,544 of record JAPFRF010000004.1, read on the forward strand.
GGTTATGTGCAGAATCTTGACTGCAGTATTGCAGTTTAACCACTATACCACACAAGGCTCTTTCGAATTTCACTATTTCCAGAAAAATGGACTCCCCAGATTTCACTGGGTCTTAGCCATTTTCTCTCCTCCTCTCTCTCTGTTAAAGAACTGCACTTGTTTTATGGCATCAGTGAGAGGTAAAAAAGGGAACAGTTAAGAATTTCCAAGTCATCAGTGCTAGGTGACTCAGGTTAAATGCTCCTGCTAGTATGTAGACTTCAAAATCATCATCATCATCATCATCATCATCATCATCATCATCATCATCACACAGCAAACAAGATAATTATGCTGGATTTTGTATTACTAATCACTAGTCAAACGCTTCCCAAGTGTTTCGACTATGTGATGTATCTGTGAATTATGTGAGCAGATCCCAGTAAGGTGGCCTTCTGCAGCTGACTGATGGTGACTTTGTCAACTCCAGTTTCTTCTACTTGCTTAGCTCTTTAGGCACTGAACTCAGCATGCCAATTACCACTGGGACCTCCTGTACCGGTTTATGCCAGAGTCTCTGAAGTTCAATTTTCAGATCCTGATATAGGGTAATTTTTTCAAGTTGTTTCTCGGTGACTCTACTGTCACCTGGTATAGCAACATCAATGATCCACACTTTTTTCTTCTCCACAATCACAATATCCATGGTATTATGCTCCAAAACCCTTTCTATTTATTATTATTATTATTATTATTATTATTATTATTATTATTATTATTATTATTATTATTATTATTATTTTATTATTATTTCAACAGACTCAGGAGAAGAGTGAAAAAAGCACCAAGAAGAGAATCTCTTTGAACTCAGAGGCAGAAGGGAGCAATTTGTTAGTTCTGGATGAATGGACAATCAACCCAGCCCAGAAAGCTCTCTCCTGGCCAAACTTGCTAAAGGCAGCATGTGAGGTTGCAAAACCTCCAGCAGATTTCTCCCTCTATGTCCACGATTCTTCCATAACAAATATGTTGGGTCTTTAAAATTCTGTAACTTTATTGTTACTTCTTTCCTGCATCACATTCACACATCTGTCCCTTGGAAACGGAACTGTTCATGTGGTTCTTTCAAATCTGGCATCATCTGTGCCTTTCAGAAGCATCTTTTGTATTATTTTACTAGAATCATCCATCAGGAAATTAAACAGGAATAGAGACAGCAGGGCAGAACCTCACATTCCCTCACTTATTATACATCACGGTTGGCAGGCAGGCATAGAAACACTTCTAACTATCCTTGGAGTACAGCTTCCAACTAGTTATGCTCTGCACCAGCCTTAGAGTGGCAAAAAAATCCACCTCACATTTCCTTTCATTGTATTGGAGTAACTCAAGTGAAACCGTGTCAAAGGCCTTACTCTGTCAATTTAATAAAGTCAATTTATGGTGCCTATAAATCTTCTCACCAGCTGGGACAGGGAGGGAATGTTAAAATCGGAATGGGTGATTCTAATGCCATGGAGCAGTGGTGAATCTATTGCTTGGTAGTAGCTCCCAAGAGGCTGAAGGTCATCAGGAGAATGCAAAACCCTGAATATCCTGTAGAGATGGGCACGAAACGAACAATTTTTCGTGTCCGTTTTCATTTTTTCATTTCGTTGCATAATGAAACGACAAACAAATTTTGTCTCTGAAATGTAACGAAACGAACAGAAACACCGGAAATTTTGTCGTGGTTTCGTTTCCGTTACTGCAATATGAGTGAATTGCTTAAAATCCTTTAAAAAATCACAAAAATTAAAATAAATAGTAACGAAATGGTAACAAAACGAACGAAAATAAAAATGATTTTTTCAAAAATTCACGAAAAAAACGGAAACGAACCAAAACGGACCCTCCAAATGACAAACGACAAACGAAATGCAATTTTTTTGATTCGTGCCCATCTCTAATATCCTGAAATTCTGAGTAAGCTGCACATATACAGCTGCTGTGTCCATGTCCCAAATATGCTAACGAATGTTGCTCCACATTTTTACATAAATCAATCCACTTTGTACTTTTTGGCCTAATACCCCAGAGAAGAACTGCTGGATGGCTTAGTAGCTTCAGAATCTTGCTGTAGAGCCAGTGGTTCAGGGTTCAATTCCCCATTGTGTCTCCTGGAGAGGGGCTCTACTTGATGATCTATTCAGGCATGTCCAGACTTCAGCCCTCCAGATGTTTTAGACCGCAATTCCCACAGTCCTTTGCCATTGGAAATATAGGCTTGGGACTCTGGGAGTTGTGGTCCAAAACATCAGGAAGGCCAAAGTTTGGACATTTATTTATTTATTTATTTACATGCCTGGACTAGACCAAGAGCACTGCATGCCTGATCTATATGGTCCCTTCCAGCTCTGCAGTTTTAAGATTATTTTTAGACATGGGCACAACCAGAAAAAATGACGTTTCGAGTTTTCGTTTGTCGGAACGGGTCCGTTTTGGGTCGTTTCCGTTTATCGCGAAATTTTTCAAAAATTTTATCCTTTCTGTTTGTCGTTTGTCGTTTCCACCACGATTTAGCATGATTTGACTTCCCAGAGCATAGGGGCATCCCGCAATCAGGGCCAGCGCTAGGTGTTTTTGCGCCCTAGGCGGTGGGAGGTGCGTGCGGGCGGTGGTGGCAGGGGGCCATGGGCGGGCGGTGGCCGTGGGCCACAGGCGGGTGGCGGCGTGGGCGGGCAGGTGAGTGGGCAGTTACGATATCACTTAGGAAGGATAGAGGTTCTGTTCTTGGCTTGCACCCCAAATGTGTGTGTGTGCAAGCAAATTGAAGTTGGGAAAATAGAAAATAAATGGTAGTATATAATATATTTTCAAAATAAATCCACACCTCCCACTCCCAGTCAAACCTCCCCCTTTATCCAATATCAGAAAAAAATCCTCAAACTGCCAGAGAAGAAATAAAGAATAAACTGCTATTCCCTTCAGCAGACAAAGCTGCAGGGAATTGAAGAAATTATTTTCTAAATTCAATTCCCTCCCTGCTTGCCTAACTTAAATCCTAAAGCCTCCACCCTCCCTCCTCAATCTTGATTGGATCACACCAGCACCAGCAGCCAGTCCTCCTCCCTCAACCACATCCATACACCGACCCGACTGCGATTTCTGGAAGGTGCCTCGGCTTTTTATGCCCTCCGAGACATGCAGAAGTGTCAGTCAAAAACCTGGCGATGCCATTGGTGGACTGGTTCAAAAAATTTGTGTGGTCCCATCCCATGGCCAGCCCAAATGGGCAGGTCTAAAAAAATAAAAAATAAAATAAAATAAAATAAAATCAATACAATGTTTTATTGCTATAAAAAACCCACTGCTGCTACTATAAAAATTCAAACATTTAAAATAAATAAATTTCACATGTTTTTGTGGTGATTTGGTGTGTTTTTTGACCACGATTTCAAAAGAAAAATTGCGGTCGCCATTTTGGATCCCCCCCACCGCATGGCATGCAGCGAGACAGACGACGAAGATGACCCCCCCCCCCAGCCTGGTGCAAGCAGCCCAGGACAGGAGAAGAGGGGGGAAAGGCCGGGGACCCTCCAGAAACCACCCCTCTGGTAGGTGGCAACACCTCAGGCAGGCATATTTTCGCCTGCTTTTTTGGCCGGGAGTTGGGTTTTTTTAAAAAACTTTTAAAAACCTTTTCTGTGCTTCGCATCGCGCGATCACCACGATGCCACAAATGGAAATGAAAAACCTGACCAATTTTTTCTTTTTTCGGTTCGAGTTCAATTTCTGATGGCTTAATTATCATTACCGTTTCCGTTATATAACAGAAACAATAACCGTGAAAATGGAAACGACAATTTCGCCGAGTCGTGCCCATGTCTAATTATTATCTAAGACACTGATGGCGGACCTTTTAGAGACCATGTGCCCAAACTGCTATTCAAAACCCACTAATTTTTTGCAAAGTGCCAATACAACAATTTAACCTGAATGCAGGTAGCTGTGAAGGGGCAATGTTGGGCAACCACAGAAAGGGCTCCGAGTGCCACCTTTGGCATTTGTGCCATAGGTTCGCCAACACTGACCTAAGAGAGGTAAAGTGGTAAATGTCTGCCCCCCCCCGCAAATGTGTGCTAGTCGTGTCCGACTCTAGGGGCAGTGCTCCTCTCCGTATTCAAGCCGAACAGCCTGTGTTGTGCAAGTCCATGGTCACGTGGCCGGCATGTCTGCAAGAAAACACTGTTTTACCTTCCCGCTTTGAACAGCGGTACCTATTGATCTACTTGCATGTACATGCTTTCAAAATACTAGGTTGGCAGGAGCTGGGGTTATCAGCAGGAGCTCGCTCCACTGCGTGGCACCCGGGATTCGAGCTGCCGACTTTGCAGTCATCAGTTTTCAGAAGCCTTAGTCCACTGAGCCACCACACCCTGACCTAAGAGAAGAGCCTAGCCTTTTTTGGATTTTGGTCTTCTCAGAGTATGCAACCCTGCTACCAGTGATCATTTGAAGCTGTACGAAAATGTGTCAACTAAAGAAAACCATTTATTTATTTATTGGATTTCTATACTGCACCACCAGGCAGAAATGTATAGCAAAACATACACATTTATGGAACATTTCATAGCAGAGAACTAATCCAATTCTAATCCCAAATAGACTAGATCAGTTGAAATCCATGGAGGTTATACGACTAATAGGGCACATTCATTTCATTGGGTTTAATGGCTGGCACTGGCCATGGATTTGATACGATAGGTATCCGATCTTCACAATTCATGTGTATGAAAATAAATCAGAATTTTGTGTGGTCTGAATAATGTGGAAACTGGGCAAAACAGACATATGCCTACCCACTTGTGAAACTACCAATGCCCATATATGAATTGAATTAAGGATGGCCATATATAAGTTGATATGGTCATGGCTGTCCATTAATCAACTCCTGTCCCTTCACGAGGAGAGACTCTTAAGTTCAGGTTGCTGAGGAGAGGCATGATGAAATACTATAACATGTAAATGCTAAATGGCAAATGTATAGCTTTTTGTGAAGCACCTCTGAAGTGTTGACAGAAGCAGGTCTATTTTTTCCTATGTATTTTTTAAAGAGAATGCCAGTGCTGTTTTTCAGGGAAGGATGGGGTTCAAGTTGGACTGCTTGGATAATCGCAAGTTGAAACCAATAAAATGTTGAAGTGCATTAGAAGGCTCACTGACTCAAGCCAAACTGCTGAGAAATTTCAAAAGACAAGGGGAAGGATATTCTGCAGATCTGTGGCCTCTCTAGAAAGGAACAGAATTGCATCCCATATACAAAAGAGAATCTGTCAGGACCATAGTATTGCTGCAGTAAAAACAAACACCCGGCTTGCTTGCCTTCATATTGGACCAGAGCAGTTTCACTAGAGCAGTGATGGCGAACCTTTGGCAGTCCAGATGTTTTGGACCATAACTCCCACAGTCCTTTGTCATTCGAAGTGCAGGCTTGGAATTCTGGGAATTGTGGTCCAAAACATCTGGAGTGCCAAAGTTTCTCCACCACTGCACTAGAGTGACAAAGTTCTTCTGTTCTACACGGCTCTGGTGAAGGTTCAAGACCTTTTGGCTTCCAAGTAGAAAGTTCCGGTTACAGTAAGACCACTGAGAGCTCCCAAAGGGTAAATGACTGACTCAACAAAAATACTAATCAGAAAATGGAACATGAACTCCTGTAGAACTGTTGTTGTTGTTGCTTGGGGTGGGGTGGGGGTGGGGGCTGATAGCACTTTGGGGCTGATGAAAAAGGTCAGACCTTCCTTGACATGTTGGGTTTCAAGTACATCGCTCTGATGAACCAGTAAGCACCTCCATGCTGAGGAACAAAAATTTATTTTTTCTTTCTTTCTTTCTTTCTTTCTTTCTTTCTTTCTTTCTTTCTTTCTTTCTTTCTTTCTTTCTTTCTTTCTTTCTTTCTTTCTTTCTTTCTTTCTGACTCCAAACCAGCATATGCAAGTATGGTACTGTAAACAATGACTACTTAAGGGCTGGCATAATTGTGGTTAAAATGCTGTATGGATGAGGCGCTGCTGGTTGAGGTTCCCCTTTTAGCTATAGTTTCTTAGGGTTCTGTGCTCGTGCATTCTTGAGCATTCACAATGTAAGTTGATAAGCTCCCCTATCCTGCTGCAGAAGTGTCAGAAATAATGGTGGGGAGAAGATGATAAGAAAGTTCACCCACGCCCCTTCTCCATGCCCCTCCAGTTCATTAAGCAAGCTTGAATGTGAAGGACAAGACATCTGCTTCGACTCTTCTGTCTCTGTCCCTGGGGTAGTTTCTGTAAAAAAAGAAAGAAAGAAAAAAGAATACCTCTAAGAGAACAATGTATTGTTAGGCCTAGTGAGGAAATCAGCAGCTTAGCCCATTCGCCTTTTAGGCATTTACAATCCTAGATTATTTGGATAAAGCTCAATTTGGAGGTACTATCTATCTATCTATCTATCTATCTATCTATCTATCTATTTGGATCTATCTAAAGCTATCTATCTATCTTGGAGGTCTATATCTATATCTATATCTATTTATCTATCTATCTATCTATCTATCTATATAGATATAGATATAGATATAGATATATATATATGAAAAAGCGGTGGTTTTGATCATTAGCCCCTGTTTACAAAAAATCTCAGTAAACACTCTTAACATTTAATTAAAAGAAAAAAATGAGTCTTCAAAACATTGCTGCTTTAGATACCATTGAACGTACATGGGTTTGATGTTTTTTTGTTTTTTGTTTTTGGCTTCCCATTGCCTTCTTTTGAATTGTATGTCATTGCAACAGTGATGGATTAGGAATCAGAAGACCTGGATTTGCATCCCTACTTGGACATGAAAACCCACTGGAAGGTGTAAAACAGGTAAAAACGCTCGTTAAATGTCACCCTTCCCTTGAAAGT